>OZ005654.1:18793736-20117486 GCA_963930645.1 Salticus scenicus
CTTAGATAGCTTATTAATATTAATATTGTTTTTTAATTAAAAATGTTAAACAATTAAAAAAATGAAATGAACAATAATACAATAAATAATTCATACTGTCATATAATTGCAATTAAATCTATATATAAATAGTCGTTTTTCTAAAAAGATGTAATAATCTTTTTCCTTTGATTTTATTACACGATATATTATTATAAGGAAAATTTCAAGTTTCACAATGCATAGCTAAGCATTGTGATGCAAAATAACTATGCATAACTATGCAAAATAACTATGCATAGAAAAGGCAATGATTAGAGGCAATTTAATTACATATGCCGTTCCTTCATATTTGTGTGTATAGTCAATAGAATAGTTCGTAAAATTCCGAAGAATACCAATCTTTAATTAGTAATATTTAAATATTTTCTCGGAAAAACACAAGAGTACTAATAAAATACAAAGCACTAACAATCCCATACCAAATCTTCAATTTGTTTCTAAGAACCTTGTCACATTATTCTCTAGATCTGATTTCGAGTACATACCCCATAAGCTATTATTGTTAAATCACTAGATGTACCATTAGGGCTGCTGTTTAAAATCCATCAAAGTCCAGTCGCTTTATTCCTCTTTCGCAGTTTAATTCCCTGAACGTCTTTCGTACTTTAGCGATTCCCAATTCTATTTACTTGAATTAAAACTATTTCACATTGTCTCATTTAGAATTGGTTTTCAACAGATAAAGATTTAATAAAGTTTTAATTCCTTGAGGAATTCTCAAATCTTGCGGAGATTCTAACAAAAGAATTAAATATTTCAATTTAATTTTCTTTAAAATAAATATACATTTTAATACGGACGACAGTTCGTTTCAATCTACGAATAAAACGTTGTCGCCAGTTTTACGATGGTTGGACATTTATCGAAATCGAATATTTAACGAAAATATAATCGAATAATTTGAAAATGATGTTATAATTTGACAAAATAAATAAATAAATAAATAAATAAAATAAATAATATACCTCAATTTTGATTCCCCCCCCCCCTTTTGTTTAAATAGTATGTTAAATAGGTGAATCGCGCTTGGCATGAAAGCTAATTCAGCTTTACATTAAAGAGGTTTACTTATTGGTAATCCTGAGTAATTTTTAAAATTTTGTTGCTGAAATAGATCGGACATTTTTCGCCAAGGACTCCACTTTCGTAAAAGCCACTTTAAGCCAAGTAGCGCATAAAAAATATAAATAAATTATAAAATGTTGAAAAAAAGAAAAGAAAGAAAGGAAAGGAAAACGAAAAGAAAGAAACAACAACAACAAAAAAAAAAACATAAATTATGTATTTTTGTCTAAAGTGATGATAAAAATTCAAAAGTCGCCAAGAGGAGTTACATTAAGACTGTATCATGATCAGGTTTACATATTTCAGTATTTCATTATTTATTTTTTTATATACCTACTACAATTAACTAACTCAATTGCTATTATAACCACAAAAATGAATTGTCTCATGTGATAGATATTGCCGACCATAGCACATTCTAATATTATATTTCGTGTGAAATTGTTGTCATTTTATGGTTGACCGAATAAATCAAATAAATATAGAAAATAAAGTGAAAGAAAATATTATGAACACCACAAATATTTTTGTTCATATGTAACTGGGATTCAAATATAAAATGGCTACTTCAATTTTTTCGATACTGTCTGTTTCGAAACTGTCATCTAATAAGCACTCTAATGGAATCCCACCGGTAAGCTACTGTCATAGGCAATAGGGACAGACACCCGAGAGCCTGAGAATGAGTGAGCCGCTGGCGAAGGAAGCGGGGAACCAAAGCGGGCTTTAAAACAATTTCATGATTTCTTTAAATTTTATTTTTGGTTGTAAAGCAATATAGAAAAGAGTTTCTTTTAAATATAGCGACCAGCGAAGCGAGAAAAACTTCGTTGATTCACTACCTTCGTTGATTTCAAGAGTTAACAAAAGGCTTCGTTAACAAACTTTGATCTACTGCCACGCAGGCAGCATTAGGCCGAGTTTTGTACATTTCGAGTTTGGTTTTGAAATTTTTCCCGTATTCGGAATTCGGTTCGTTCCCGAACCGGGGCTTTGCTAGTTGTTAAATTAACAAACAAATGCATATTTAAAAGTTTAATTTAATGATTCAAACTTAGCTAATTCAGCGTAATTAATAAGTTTTATTAGTTACGTTACATAACTCATATTAGATATAATTTATTTAAACAATAATTTTGTAATATTCGTTAAATGAGTATTTTTACTTCCTTATACAGAGTATAAGGAAGTATAGTAATCCCGATTTGCGAAATGGATATTTTTTTTCACATTGCTCGAAAACGAATGATCGCTGAATGTTGCTAATTTATACGAGTGACTTTCATGATGTCTAGTTGCACACCTGCAAGTGTCATCTTAACACGAGCTCTCGTTTTAGAGATATAAGGGATTTTACACGATTTTTCGTGATGTCTGTATGTGTGTGTGTGTCTGTGTGTGTGTATGTCGCATAACTCAAAAACGGTTGGACGTTGAAAGTTGCAAATTGGTACATAGGTTTGCTATAACATCTAGTTGTGCACCTCCCTTTTTGGACTTTCTATGATTTTCCGTTTTGGAGATATTTAGGAAAATTAGGTTCATAATGACAAAAATTTGGCCATAATGTATCAAAAAACGGTAATAACTCAAAAACGGTTTAGACAAATCTTGCAATTTAACTGACTTTCCGATTAGCTAGACATTTGAAACTTTCAGAAAAGCTCAGAACACGCTGACAATGCATTTTTTTAAATATTTTTAGCCAACTGTTTCCGATACCTGCTGCCTTCAGCAGCGTTTATGTGATTCAACAGAAAATTTATTTAACTAACTTCCCGACGAGCTAGACATTTGAAACTTTCAGATTAGATCAGAACACTTTGAAAATGCATTTTTTAAATACTTTTAGCCAAGTGTATAGGGTCCCTGCTGCCTTCGGCAGCGTTACCAATTCAAATCTTGGAATCGATTTGTAACTAACTTCCCGACTAGCTAGACATTTAAAACTTCCGGAAAAGCTCAAAATACGGTGACAATGTATTTTTTAAATATTTTTGGCCAATTGTTTCGGGTCACTGCTGCCTTCGGCAGCGTTTACATGGTTCAACAGAAAATTTATTTAACTAACTTCCCGACTAGCTAAACATTTGAAATATTCAGAATAGTACAGAACACGGTGAATATGCATCTTTTTAATACTTTTAGCCAACTGTTTCAGGTCCCTGCTGCCTTCGGCAGCGTTTATATGGTCCAACAAAAAAATTATTTAACTAACTTCCCGACTAGGTAGACATTTGAAACTTTCAGAATAGTTCAGAACATGGTAAAATTCCTTTTTTTAATACTTTTAGCCAATTTTTTCGGGTCCCTGCTGCCTTCGTCAGCGTTACCAGTACATATCTTGCAATCGGTTTTTAGGTAACTTTCAGAAAAGCTCAGAACACGGTGATAATTCATTTTTTTTTAAATAATTTTAGCCAACTGTTTCGGGTCCAATGTCAATGTTTTTTAACATTATGTATATTTCTAAAAGTGTATAAGGAAGTCATGTGGTGCCCACATCAGATTTTTTTTAACTATAGGCAGAAAATGCCAAATACGTTCTGTAACACTGCAGCACACTTTTCTCCCTGACGAAAAACCCATGAACTATTTTTTCATAAATCAAAAACAACTACTCAAAAGTATCTGTTGGAAACATGTTTGTTATCCTGTTTGTAGGTTTTGCAAAAGGGTTGTCATAATTTATCCTATTTTGCTAAATTTCAAATGTTTCATTATTATTATTATTATTATTATTATTATTATTTTAATTAAAAGTGTTAAACAATAAAGGCAATTACAGGAACAATAATACAATAAATAATTCATTCTGTCATATAATTGCAGTTAAATTAATATACAAATAGATGTTTTCTAGAAAGACTTAATAATATTTTTCCTTTGATTTTATTACACGATATATTATTATGAGGAAAATTTCAAGTTTCACATTGCATAGCTAAGCATTGTGATGCAAAATAACTATGCATAACTATGCAAAATAACTATGCATAGAAAAGGCAATGATTAGAGGCAATTTAATTACATATGCCGTTCCTTTATATTTGTGTGTATAGTCAATAGAATAGTTCATAAAATTTCGAAATGTATCAATCTTTAATTAGAAATTTTTACATATTTTCTCGGAAAAACACAAGAGTACTAATAAAATACAAAGTACTAACAATCCTATACCAAATCGTCAAATTGTTTCTAAGAAACTTCTCACATTATTCTCTCAATCTGATTTCGAGTACATACCCCATAAGCTATTATCGTTAAATGACTAGATGTACCATTAGGGCTGCTGTTTAAAATCCATCAAAGTCCAGTCGCTTTGTTTCTCTTTTCGCAGTTTAATTCCCCTTAACGTCTTTCGTACTTTAGCGATTCCCAATTCTATTTACTTGAATGAAAACTGTTTCACATTATCTCATTTAGAATTGGTTTCCAAGAGATAAAGATTTAATAAAGTTTTAATTCCTTGAGGAATTCTCAAATCTTGCAGAGATTCTAACAAAAGAATTAAATATTTTAATATAATTTTCTTTAAAATATATATATATTTTAATACGGAAGACAGTTCCTTTCAATCTACGGATAAAACGTTTTCGCCAGTTTTACGATGGTTGGACATTTATCGAAATCGAAAATTTAACGAAAATATAATCGAATAATTTGAAAATTATGTTATAATTTGACAAAATAAATAAATAAATAATATAATGTACCACCTACTATTAACTAACTCAACTGCTATTATAACCACAAAAATGAATTGTCTCATGCGATAGATATTGCCGACCATAGCACATTCTAATATTATATTTGGTGTGAAATTGTAGTCATTTTATGGTTGATCGAATAAATCAAATAAATATAGAAAATAACGTGAAAGAAAATATTATGAACACCACGTATAATTTTGTTCATATGTAACTGGGATTCAAATATAAAACGGCTACTTCAATTTTTTCGATACTGTATGTTTCGAAACTGTCATGTAATAAGCACTCAAATGGAATCCCACCGGTAAGCTACTGTCATAGGCAATAGGGACAGACACCCGAGAGCCTGAGAATGAGTGAGTCGCTGGCGAAGGCAGCGGGGAACTATAGCGGGCTTTAAAACAATTTCATGATTTCTTTCAATTTTAATTTTGGTTGTAAAGCAATGTAGAAAAGAGTTTCCTTTAAATATAGCGACCAGCGAAGCGAGAAAAATTTTGTCGATTCACTACTTTCGTTGATTTCAAGAGTTAAAAAAAGGCTTCGTTAACAAACTTTGATCTATTGCCACGCAGGCAGCATTAGGCCGAGTTTTGTACAGTTCGAGTTTGGTTTTGAAATTTTTCCCGCATTCGGAATTCGATTCGTTCCCGAACCGGGCCTTTGCTAGTTGTTAAATTAACAAACAAATGCATATTTAAAAGTTTAACTTAATGATTCAAACTTAGCTAATTCAGCGTAATTAATAAGTTTTATTAGTTACGTTATATTACTCATATTATATATAATTAATTGATACAATAGTTTTTTAATCTTCGTTAAATGAGTATTTTTACTTTCTTCTATATGTAATATAGAGAAAGTATTGGATTCGTAAAAATTTTCGACCTCGGGTTTTTGATGAATTTACATGTTTTGAGAGCTGTAGAACACGATTTGACCATTTTTAGAAAATGTCTGTCTGTCTGTGTGTCTGTGTGGTAAAATTTTGTGGAACTGTATCTCAAGAACTACTGCACAGAATTTCATACAAATTTGTATGTAGTTCACCTTGACATAAATTAGTGCCTATCAACTTTTGGTAGAAATTGTCTTACAGGTTGCGTTGCCATCCCCTTTTTCTAAATTTTTAACATGGTGATATAGGACAAAATGTTGTATAAATGTGCATAAAGAGAATTATTTTTTAGTAATCATTAAGAAATTATCAAGAATTATTTATAATAGAGATAGTCAACTGGGAAAAAAATTTTGTATGCGTAGGAGCCTCGCCATCCCCCCTGGGGGGGAAGTCCCCCTCGAGGGGGGCAACATTTCAAGATGGGTATCTTTCGAAAGATCTCGTCAATACCTTTAAAACGAATGGTTGAACTATAAATCTGTGATAATTTAAAACAAAGTTATCGATTTTTTTTTACTTTTAACGAAAAAAAAAAAAAACTTAGAAAAGAATCGTTTTTTTTTTTTAACGAAATTTAACCAGACTCGGTATTTAGTTGGCCCCCGACATAAACTGAGGTTGATTAGATATGTGGATCAATCGCTCAGCAGGTGGCGCTGTGATCGTATATTTTCTAAATTTTTAACATGGCAGTATACGAAAAAATTTCGTATAAATGTACATAATGAGAGTTATTCTTAACCTGTGATTGTGAAATTAATATGAATTATTGATAATAGTAGTACTTAATTAGGAAAAAAATTTGGGGCATCGCTTCCCTCCGACCCCCAGGGGGGGGGGGTGTAAATATTCAAAATCGGTATCTTTCGAAAGGTCTCGTCAAAACCTTTAAATCGAAAGGTTAAACTATAAATATGCGGTAATTTGAAACAAAGTTATCGATTTTTTTTTTTTTTTTTTTTTTTTTTTTTTTTTTTTAACATAAAATTTCGAAATATATCAATCTTTAATTAGAAATATTTACACATTTTCTCGGAAAAACACAAGAGTACTAATAAAATACAAAGTACTAACAATCCTATAACAAATCGTCAAATTGTTTCTAAGAACCTTGTCACATTATTCTCTAGATCTGATTTCGAGTACATACCCCATAAGCTATTATCGTTAAATGACTAGATGTACCATTAGGGCTGCTGTTTAAAATCCATCAAAGTCCAGTCGCTTTGTTCCTCTTTTCGCAGTTTAATTCCCCTTAACGTCTTTCGTACTTTAGCGATTCCCAATTCTATTTACTTCAATTAAAACTATTTCACATTGTCTCATTTAGAATTGGTTTCCAACAGATAAAGATTTAATAAACTTTTAATTCCTTAAGGAATTCTCAAATCTTGCGGAGATTCTAACAAAAGAATTAAATATTTTAATGTAATTTTCTTTAAAATATATATTTTTTTGAATACGGAGAAATATATTTTTAGCCTATTCGTTTCAATCGACGGATAAAACGCTGTCGCCAGTTTTGGGATGGTTGGACATTTATCGAAATCGAAAATTTAACGAAAATATAATCGAATAATTTCAAAACGATGCCATAGTTTGACCAAAAAAAAAAAAAAAAAAAAAAAAAAAAAACTTTTATTCCTCTGTACTAAACAACTAAATTCCGCTTTTGCCAAAATTTGATTAAAAAAAAGATGTTTTTTTTCTTTGAAAGAAAAAGAAAAAACAATAATAATAATAATAATCTGTATCGAAACGGACAGTATTGAAAAAGTTAAAAAAGCCCTTTTTCAGACAAAAATACATAATTTATTTTTATTCTTATTTTTTGCCAAAAATATTGATATAAAACTTTGTGAAAAATTAAAATTGACGACTTGACTCTCAGACTCCATTCGACGTCATGATGACGATTTTATTATTATTATTTAACCTACATAAGTCTTCATTTAGCCCACAAATAATGGAGCATAGCCAATCATAGCGCATCTTTTTCCCACAAACAGTGGAATCTCCGCCTCGTCCTAGTTGTCCATTGACGTTATTATAGCTCTAATTATATATGTTCTTTATCGCAATTTAGTTAGACAAATGTTCACGAATCAGAGTCCTATATTGTGAAAAAACGAAATTTTTTATTAAAAAAAAAAAAAAAAAAAAAAAAAAAAAGGTTGTATCAGGTGTTAGGTTAAATTACTTGCCATAGAGACTAGATAAAATTATGACGTATGTTCGCAAAAATACTACGCTATGACTCTTTGTTTTCAGGACGATATGCCAAAAAAAAATAAAATATAAGAAAACTAAAAATGTCAACAAGATACATTAGGAGCGAACATGCTAAACTTAAATGTCGATTGGATTATCTAATAGGCGTATCCCTATTTCGATACATTTACTTTAGCCTAATTAGTGTAAAAAAATATCGACGTCAGTTTTATTTTTCTTTTTTTAATCTTTCTTTCTTTTTTCTGTACATTTCTGAGTTGGCCTGATTTTATCCTTATAAACAGCTTGCGTGTCCAAATTAATGTGATTATTAGATAATATCTTAATATTGCAATTACCAATTATATAAAATTTCTGTAAAGCAGACCGAATTTTTAGACAATTGTTACAATGATTGATAAGACTTAATTAACTCCCTTTTTTTTTTTTTTTTTTTTTTTTTACATGCATATGTCTATAAAGATATATTGAATCTGGCAATTAAATCGTGCAATACTAGACACGACTGTTACTGACAAAATAAAAATATGGAAGCCCGTGTATAATTATTCAGGTATACTTACAGCGTGCAACAGAATTATAAGACCACTGTGCATTTTGTGATTTTTATTAAAAATAGTATAATTTTTTTTTTAAATTAAATTACGTTGAGGTGAATAAATAAATATAAATTACATGCATATTATATTTAAGAGATATTTAAATAAATTAATTATTTTAGCAACAATTTAAAATTTTTTCGTTCAAATATCTGTAACACATAGGTACCAAGTCTCTCGTTTTTCAAGGGGGACTTCAAACCGGAAATTTTTTATAGCTGTTTTCGGTAATGCTAATTGTCGAATATATATATATAACATATTCCATTTAAAAATACTGGTATCAATTCTGATTTAAATGTTAAAAATGTTGGCAGCTCTGGTAACATAATTATAAGACCACTAGCAAAAACACTAGTTTCTTTTTTTTTTCTTTTATAAAACTAAAAAAGATGTTATCCACCATTTTTCTGAATAACTTCCAATACTCGATTTTTCATTGAATTAATCATTTTTCGAACAAAAAAATTGAAAATTTTGTTCCATTCATCCGTAATAGCTACTTCCAATTCGTATACAATATTGCAGTGACGTTTATTTGCATACACTTGACGATTTAAATGGCCCTACAATTTTCTATGGGATTCAGGTCTGGACTACGACTTGGCCATCTTCAGACTTCGATTCTTTTTTTTTTTTTTTTTTTTTTTTTAACCAGACTTTAGTTGACTTAGATACATGGCATGGCTCGTTGTCTTGCTGAAATTTCCAGTTTGGCCCTCATAGAAAGGGAACAAAAGGTATAAGGTGTTGGAAAAGTAGTTGTTGAGGATAATTAGAGGACATTTTTCCAGGAACTCTCTGCAGGTCACACTTCTTATCGTAGGCAAAAGCTCCACACACTGTTACATAGCCACCACCCATCTGCCTATTGAAGAAATCCGAAAGTTCCGTTCGTAAATCATGCCAGTTGTAAATATTATCATCCGAGCCATGCAAATTGAATTTTTTCGTCGGAAAAAATATATATATATGTTTTTCCAAGCAACATCCCAGGTCATGACCTGATTTTTCCACTTCATCCATACTTCTTTATGATGCTTTAACAGTCTTGGTTTTCTTATTCCCGAAGAGCAACATTTGAATTTGATCTTAAAGTGCGTTAAACTGTTATATGTGAAATACTTTTACTTTTCTGCTGTATTGTTTATATTTTACGTGTCGACAAGTTCTGTTTCGTCGCAAGCTTCAATATTTGTGTGTTATCAAGAGCTGATAATTTTTTCTTCCTCACAGATCTTTTATATTTTCCCTAAAAATCTCTTTTACTTAAAACAGTACGAATAGCAATTTTAGAACGTTTAAGCATCTTACTTATTTCACGTTCCAATTTTCCAGAGACATTATAAAAACAAAGTTTTCGAACTTCTAGCTCAGATAATTCTTTTCCACGTGGCATTGTGAATTTCCTCTTAAAAACTAACAAATTTAATTCTATTTTTCCTTATAATGTTATCATTTGCACTTTTTTTGTGATGTAAAGTTACAGGTTATCTACGATAAAAAAAAAAAAAAAAATGAAATGATTTGAAAAACTCAAACGATTTTAAGTAAAAAAAAAAAAAATGGTCTTACAGTTATGTTACACCAAGATTTCAAAAAATAATTTGCTGTGTGAAACTAACTCAACTTTTTGTTTCCTTTAATGATTTATTTGAAAAAAAAATATAACTTATTTCAGTTACTTTAATATTTCAAAGTTATTCCTTTTATGTAGTGTGCTACTAAAATCAGTGATATTATGGGTAGTCTTATAATTTTGTTACACACTGTAGATATATATTTGTGTTCGTGAAAAGTGCAATACGATAAAGGGATTGTTAGAAATTAATGAACTTTAATATACAAAAGTGTATTGGTGCAAATAAATCATTAAATTTTAAAGGGAAAAAAGGGTCTGAAATCTGTATTTTGTGTACTCATCTCTCTCTGTATGACGTGGCCTACACTTAAACAGATTTTGAAGGTTTGTCTGGAGACGAGCATTCCATATTGTTTATATGCATACCCAAAGTTCACCTGTAGAATCTGTAAGACAAGAATCGCGAACGACACGCCAATCAACGAAATCTCACGCATGTTCAATAGACGGCATATTGGGCGAATAGGCAGTCCAAGGAAAAAGCTTTATGTTTTATGCCCAAAAGAAGTCTTGAACATTCCATGAAACATGTGGGAGTGCATTATCTGGTTGAAAGAGATTCATAAATGATAGATTGAAAGGGTCATTTTCGGCATTCAGCACTTCGCTGATATACCTGTATCTGCTTAGTACCTGTTCCCTCAATCCGCAGCAGCTGACATCGTCCATGATACGCCATCACATCAGACAATAACACCAAATCTTCGTCCACTATGACGTTCCATAAGACACTAAGGAAGGTAGCGTTCACCGGTATAGAGTGCAGCACGTCACGTATACGGCCATCATGAAAAACAAATTAAAGTGGGTTTTGTCGGAAAGCATCCCTTGTGGCCAATCTGCAAGCAAGACTCTATGACCATGAGCCCAGACACACACACAGAGATCAACCTCTAATAACATAATTTTTGGATTCAGGGGACCTCAAAACGTGTAAATATTTCGAAAATTCAATTTCGAAAATTTTACTCCAAAACAATATTTTCCTTACCTTATGGATAAGAAAAAGTAAAAATTATTGGTCTTTTATTTCATTCATTTTCGAACCCTAGTTTTATAAAATAAAAAATTACATAAATGATGATCTTATCGCGAAAATTTTCAAGCATTAAATAATTTTGATAGAAATTTAAACTCTTTATCTTATTTTGAAGATTTTATCTATATTCAAATTTTAAATAAAATTTATATCCTTTTAATATTCTTAACGTATTAAATTATTTCCGTTGAAAGGAAAATTAAGTAAGATACTTTTATTTATGCTCCTTAACATGATTTTCTAAAATTTTAAATATGTTTTCCTTGCATCAACTATTTAATTCAACAACTTTTAGCGTAAAAAATTACTTCACATAATTTCATTTTACTTCAATGGTTTTAAATACTTATTTTCTATGGCTTATGAGACATTCTTCTAAATTAAGAAAAAATTATTTAAATGCTTTTCCAATCAAGTTTATCTAATTTCTCGATTTTTAAATTAATATATATATATATATATATATATATATATATATATAAGATACACTTTAGTATTTTTTAATCAAACTCGATTTTACATATAATCAAGCATGGAATTATGAGATGTTTGCAAGAACTCTTTAATTATTTGAGTACTTTTAAACATTACAAAATAATCTGGTGTGTCACTCACACTAATTTCTCTTACCCTGAAATTTAATATTATAAATACAGGTTGGAGATAAGATGTAAGATAACGAGTACTGTTATGTAAACATATATTAAACAATTCAAAGTAGGCTTAGGAAGAGTTTTATATGATAATTAGTTCTGTGTGAGGGGGTGGGGCTACCGCCCCCCTCACACACTATAATCTATGTTTTAAGACATTTACGTGTCTTAAATGCCATTTCAGTTGTTTTTATGTCTTACTTTAAGACCATTTTATTTGAAGTGTATATATTTATACATACATTTAAAAAGTTGTAACTAATCATGGGATTGCTAAAAGCCCTGCTATTAACAAGGTGTAAATAACACTACAGATTGTTAAGAAAAATAATTACATATTTTAAATATGTTCTTGCTGTGGAACTACAAGTGAAGGCACAAATATTAAATAACAGTAATCGATTGGCTTTTACAGCTGTCAGTCTTGTTAATGAACTTAAGTTTGCACATTTCATGGTGAACAGGTGGACGAACTGTACTCTGGTGAACGGCTTGCCGAATAGGACTGCCAACAAATTTAGCAAAAAGTTCTTTAGCATTGCTAAAATATGGGTATCCTAACTAAATTTGGTATAACGTTAGCTGCTTTTACCTAGAGTAATAAAGTAATTTGTCTGTAATAAACTATCGACATGCTGTATAAAAGGATGAATCTGATCAAAAGCTAAGCGGCATTAATTCTGCCATTGATCTGTATGTTTGTTATTTATGGAGTATGCAACATGCTGCTAATTACTGTTCCCGAACACGTAAATTTGGCGTTTTTTTGGCGTACATGTTGCGCGGCAGTTTTATGAATATAGAGATACCAAAATTAGTTTTAATATACTGTCGAGAGAAAAATCATATCTGAGTAGAAACTATCCCTATATTTACTCTACACATTTCATCCTCCCATTATCTTGTAAGTAAACGTTTTAATTACAATATGTTTATTATATCTGGATATAATTTTTGTTTACAAAAAAAGAAAAAAAAATGGAATTATTTAGTTATTACTAAAATAACAATTCGTTTTTTTGCTGATCATTTTTTGAATTCATACATTTGAATAATAAATCTCGCGTTAAAAAAAAAAAATAATAATAATAATAATAAAACAAAGAGCATTGTGGATGTATCATAAACTTATTATATTTAAGAAAAAATACCGCTTTTGGAAAAATATAACATAGTTGTTATAATAATAACGATAATAAATTGAGCTACGTGAAAAGTAACTGCTCCCATGTTTGACATAAAACAAAAGGAGTATTTAGTCTTCTGGAAGTCGAAAAGGTCAAGGAAAATAATTTACTTCCGACATACTCTTGTTAGTGTTCAAGCCCTTGTTTCCTTGAAGATAAATTTACGTAATCTAAGTAATTTATCGCTCGAATTCATTTTCGCTTTGGGAGTTTAACCAGAAAGCATACGTGTTTTTTTTTCCTTCTTTTAAGTAATGATACATATTTAAAAAGTTAACTTTTGATTATTAGTTAAAATTTACGTTTTCTATCACACATCATGTTTGATTTAGATTTCATTAATAATATATTTTTTGTAAATTAGTAGCAAAATTTTAATGTTTAGCTACAATAAATTTTTCAATGTTCAAATATATTCATATATATTCATATTTGAATTTTCAATATTTTAATTTTTTTAAGTCTCGTTAAACTATATTTTTCATTTAATGACATTTTAATCGTATAGTATAAAATTTTTAAAATTAGCTGTATTTATTTTTCCCCACACAAATTTTTAATAAAGAGCATGTCAAAAAAAATTTTTTTTTTATCTACTTAATAGCAATTATTGTATATCATACACATATAATTAGAATATTGTATAAGTGTTTTAATTGCTTTTGACGAAATTAAATAAGAATATGTATATCATTTCTGAAGAGAAATATATTCAAAACTATGTTTTAGTTTATTTTAATTTCAAATTCATTTATTGTTACCGAGATTACATAAAAGCTTTCTGTAATTCGAAAACCTATCGAAATTTGGCCAAAAATTTTTCAAAATCAGCATTTTCAGCATAAGTTAAACAGTAAAAGAACTTTGGATAATGTTCTCTATCACTGGATGAAGGTTAAATTAGACTAACGATTAATGTAGAATAAAGTTCCTAGGAAACAAAATTTTGCCAAAATCTACCAGTAAAAAGAAAAATTGCACTGTTAAATATCAACAACTATAAAACAAAAAATCACGTAGCTCTCATATAGTATTTAAAAAAAATCTAAATTTAACTCCCTATTATATAATAAATGTTAATTTACTTTAGAACATCATTGGAATATGTAAAAATACGCAACCCGACTTAAATTGCACGTACACTTATTTCTTGTAAAGTATCTGGATATTTTTACAAACTCCTTTAAAGGATAGATTAATGTTCCATGAATATATAATAAGGGAATTGTAATCAGAATCACATTCTATTGTATCTAAAAAATGTATGCTAATTTAATTTTGTTCAGTGCCCTGAAAATATATTGCAATCTTGTTGAAATAATAAAACATTTTTTTTAATGTATATCTTGTATTTCTTAATGAAAGTGAACTGTTCATTATTTCCCTGTCTATAATCTAGTTTTACTGCATGTGCAATTAAAATTAAGAAATTTCAATTGTTGAAAAACATGAAAAACGCATACGTATGGCGATTTTTCTAAAACTATTTATAAAAGAAATACGGATTGACACACTAACAAATTAATAATAATTAAAAAATAAGCAATAAATAATTTTAACTTCGTTGTACAATAATAAACACGTATAACACGATATAAATTGTAATTCGAGCAACTACTCTCAATCTAATAATTTATTAGCACTGCAAAGTAATCTTTCTTATAAATATTTTTCTATTTATTATAAGGGATTTTGTGCATGCATGTCATTAATAAATTTTAAATGCGTTAGCCTTTGCGCAACCTAAAGATGATAAAACTTGCAGAGCTGCCAACATAATCCGGCAAATTGTTAGTAACACCCCTTTTTCTACACCAGTCATTTCTTAGAGTTTTTTCCTCCTTAATTCATCGCAAATATATTTGAAGAAAATTACTTTAAAAATTAAGTGGTGTAGAAAAATGTGCGGTACTAACAATTTGCCGGATTAGGTTGGCAGCTCTGAGCATGCTTTAATTAAAATAACTCTCATAGGACATCTTATATCTGAATAATTTTCGATTGCATGTGCATTGCATATACCAGTATTGCTATTTGTGCAATATTAAATATTCATGGAAATATGAAGAAATGTGGTGTAGAAAAATGTGCGGTACTAACAATTTGCCGGATTAGGTTGGCAATTCTGAGCATGCTTTAATTAAAATAACTCTCATAGGACATCTTATATCTGAATAATTCTCGATTGCATGTGCATTGCATATACAAGTATTGCTATTTGTGCAATTCAATAACGAACAAAACATAATAATCCTAAACAAAATATATTAGTTTTTAAAAAAAAATATATTATAAATATTCATGGAAATATGAACGCAGAGAAGCAAACAGGAGGGCGAACGAGTTGAAATTTTTAATACTTTTGAACTTTGTTGGAAAGGCTGAAAAAGAAGAAATATATTAAGTATATTTTTGTGAGATAATTTTAGTACGCTATTTAGTACATGTAAAATAGTAATAAACTATAGCATTAAGTATAAAATATACTACATAGTACTTGAAAAATAATATGCACGCATTATTTAAAAGATTTGTGAATTTTTAAATGATAGATGTTTTGAAAACAGATAAGTGTTTTTTTTTCCTTGTTCTACAAGGGTCACTCTAAAAATTTTCAGTAAGGCTAAATAATAAAAGTTAGTTCTGAGGTCACCACCAGCACCAATTCAATTTCGTAGGCGACTTTCCAAAGTTTACATGTTTCAAGCAATCATTTTTTGGGGATCAATGAAAAATAGGCTTATATAGCTTCATCTTCGAATTGAAAACGAGAACCACGTAAGTTTTTCTTTAGATTAAAAAATATCCAAAAATCGCACATAGCAAAATCAAATAAATGGGGGTGGGGGATTTTCTATCACAGTGACGTGTTTTTGTTCAAGAAAATCGATTGCCAGTTTTGCCATATAAGAAAATGAATTATCATGCTGAAATATGATTACCTTTAGGTGTCAGAAAAAAAGCCCCACAAAATATCTCACATAAAACATACCTTGGAAAAAACGTTCCTGTATAAAATGTCACTAGAAAAGTCATTTATTTTTACATTTTAATGAAGTATTGAGGATTTAAAAGAACAATAAATTTGCATGGTTTTATTTCCACTTATCTTCATATAGTACAGTAATGTTTTTGAGTCAAATTTACGAAATATAGATTTTAATTTACAGTCGGGAGCAAAATAATTGAAGCATACAACCATATTTTTCTTATATATATCCATACTTAGTTTGTTTGCTATTTTTATTAACAATTTACTTTTTTATAAACAACATAAGACTGATATCATGACTCGACGAATATATGCTTAACAAAACAGTATTAGGTGTACATCTTCTGAATAGGAATTATCCAAGTGCTTCAATAATTTTGCTGCTGACTGCATTTACATGTTTCCAGGCCATTTTTAGATCCTCGGAATTTATAAAATTGGTTTACATTGGTTGTTCTATGCGTCTACTTGCGTGTGTCTGTTGTCTCAATAATCCAAGAACAAATATTACCAGGAAGTTCAAGCTCGATATTTTTAATCTGTATCATGTGGAGAGCTACTTGAAATTTTTTTATTTAAATCGAGGAAATGTTACCATGTTTCTATTAACTTCGACTCTTGTTTGTTTGTTTGTCCGGTACAAATCTTGCAATCGATGTTTAACTAACTTTTCTTCTAGCTAGATATTTGGAACTTTCAGAATAGCTCAGAACCCGATGACAACACATTACGTCAAAGCCCGATTTCCGAATGTTTGATTAGTTTTCTTCTAATTAATTAAAATTTGAAAATAATAAACTCCTAGTAGCTTTAAAAAATAGCCACTAAAATATTAGCTATAATTTAATTGTTACCAAAATAAATTTACGAGTTTGTTTTCTTTCGACATAAAAATAAATGCATTTAATTAAACGTGAACGTTAAAAAATTGTAAAAAGTTAAATTATATATCTCACATAAATGGACGTCATTATCACTCTAAAAAAAATTATACGCATTGATAAAGTGCTAATGTAGTTCTATAGCTATGATTCAAGATAAAATTTAAAAGCATGGTATATAAAATGTTTTTTATCTTATAATTATTTTGTGTATAAAGACATCCGACAGAATTCAAATACGTTATGTTTGTGGACGAAGTTTCTGGTGGGTTCAGTTTGATGTTCTTAAACCACTCTAAATAAAATGAAATGAACGTATATATATATCATCGTCAAGCAAATTCTTAAAATCCATTAAAATTCCATAATAATTCCTTCTGTAATAAATAAAAATTAAGCAAATTTTTAATAAATTTTTAATCAGTTTATTTAATATTTTTAGTTTTATATCCTATTTTATTTCCGCCACCGATGGTTGATGCGACTTTATATCATATTTGACACTGTCAGCCACCTATGGCTGACAGGGCGTTCAGCGTTTTAATTTTTTATTGGTACTGCTTTTACTTTGGGGGTAAAACTTTCACTGAAATGTTTGAAGTATAACATGTTCTGCACACTCTTAAAGTTTAAAGATGATTCCTTCAGTACTTAGAGATATATGACAAAATGTCTAGAATCTCGAATGGCTGACATGGCGCTCAATGTGTTAAGGGAACGCTACCATCCCTGACACAAAAATATAGTATGTCGAATAAAAATGTTTTTAAATCTATTTGCACTGGTTTTACAGTACATTTTATAAAGTACTTCTTACCTTTTACCTTAGCTTGTCATCTGTTTTTATAGCATTCAATGCAGGGTAAGAGCATTTTGTGCGAGTATCACAACAGTTTAATCGTTGTTAAGTTATATGGATAAGACACATATACACAGATCAACCGCTAAAAACGTGATTTTTATATTTAGGGGACATCCAAACAGGTAATTATTGCAATGCACCAGTTTTTCAATTTAGAATCTAAACTGGTACGTTGTGTACCATATAGGCATGAGAAGATAGTTTCTTTCTAAACTGGACTTGGTAAAAATATTTTAACTATTCCTAACCCGAGATTTTTCGTATTAGGAATACGTTGCCGAAGGTAACAGGTACGTTGCCGTACGTTACCTGTACGTTACCGTACAGGTAATACGTTGCCGAAGCAAGATTTTGAACAATTTAAACGCACATTTGTTTTAGTTTTTATTTGTAAAGTGATTTAAAAAATAATCATTTTTTTTTTTAAATCCTATTAAATACAATGGCTATCAAAACAGGCAAAGTTAATTAGTTACTAACCAATATACTCATTGTATGGTATGATTATATTTAGTATAGTATGTAAAACATACAACACAATTTAAAATGTTCTTTCAGCACTGTCCAAATATCATGGCTGTGTGAAATTATGGATATATGAACAAATGCAAATCAAGAAAACGCAATTTAAAGATTTCAAATCTGTTAAAAAATATATCAAAAACCATAAGATTTGTTGTCTGAATATATATTTTATTGAACAAACCTAATACAGATGAAGTTATAAATATTAAATGGTAATATAAGATTTTATATGAAATCGTCAATAGTGTTAACTGAAAGGGTCAAAGGTACTAAGTTCCCTTAACACAAAAGAAAACGTTCATAAGATTCACTTTGTGTGAAACTGATTATAATTTTTTTGTCGTCTGTGATATTAGACTGGGCGCCAGAAATAATCTAAACGGCGCCAGACGAACAGTTCAAGAAGCAAAATCATGACAAAATCAATATCTATTGACATTTTGAGGAAAATAAATATGGTATTAAAAGTATTTAAAATTTGTCAACCCATTTTATCTTTCATTCACTGCATTTACTTTAACAGAAATTATTTCATTTTTTATTTAATATATGTATATATTAATATTGTTTACTTAATTATGTATTACTATTATTTTAACTATTATATCGCAATGTCAGAGATATCAGATGTTTGAAAAGATTAAAATAATTTCCAAAAAATAATTAAGGGAAATTTTTAATCTGTAGATTTTTTAACGTTTGGAAACGTTGAATCATATTCACGCAATTTGTCATAAAATTATGAATTTCTAAGATACAATGAAAGTTTTAAATCTTATAAAATTAAATTTTGTATATTTACATTTATTTGTTTTTACAGTAAACAAAATTAAATTTAAATTTTAGTCATTTTCTTTTATATATTAAAAATAATCTTGTGTATCACTCAAACGACTTTAACTTACTCTAAAATTTAATACTATAAATACAGATTGGAGATAAAGGGATAAGATAACTAGTACTGTTACGTAAACCTATGTTGAAGCAATTCAAATTAGGCTTAGGAACTGCTTTATTTGACAAATAGTTCTGTGTGAGGGGGGTTACGGCCTCCCTCAACCCCCTGTATCATTATTGTACCTACAATTATATAAAATTAAAATCTGTTATTAAATTGAAAAGTTCATTTAAAATTATTCAGAAAACTTTTACATGCAACATTACTTGAAACTTATCAATATTAATGAAATTTTTCTCGTAACAAAAGTATAAACTTCAAAATACAACATTTGGATCGGCTAAAATTATTTGTTTTTAATTTACTCTGAGTGACACAGACAAAGATCAATCATTAAAATCTTGACTTCAGTATTCGGGAACCCTCAAAACGTGTAAGTATGCAAAAAACCAAGCAACGAATATTTATTTTTAAAAAATACATTATTAACCATATAACTATGAGGAACTAATTTAAATTCCTGATCAGCTTTCTTGGACATGGTGAAATATTATAGCAAAGTACATCCACGAACAATAAAAAAGTGTTATGGCTTAAATATTGGCATCCTTGTATAGATTCTGAAGATTATGTATACACCACATAGTGCACATGAACATAATCCTATATTAACAACACACGGCACAAGTTGAAATACACTTACATCAATTTTCAACTATTGTCGCTCTATAATTTACTTCTTTTGTGGTGTCCTGGAAACGAACAGTGAATGATTTTCATACCATATTCTACATGAAACATGTTTTTACACTTAAAAAATATATATATTCGTTTCATTTCGGTTATTGCAGTCTATAGATTTTAAACTCTATTTACCTTTAGTTTCTCCATAGACGAAATGTATTTGAATCAACTTGGGTGTCCCTGTACACGAACCATTTGCATGATTTCAAAGAAAAGTTCAGAGTTGCACCTCTATATGATACACATTTAGAATAACGAGTTTGGACTTGCTGTTATCATATGTCCTTTAGATATACTGATACACATACAGACCAATCGCTAACAACGTGATTTTTGGATTCAGAGGATCTCAAAACCTATAATTATAACAAAACCATAATTTCTAAAATTTGACCCCAAAACAATACTTTCTCTACATGTGTAACAGAAAGTAAAAAAAAAAAAAAAAAAAGTAGTATTATTAAAGAAAATACTTTTAAATCAACATTTTATTTAAAATTAATTTTATTTATAATTCGAAGATCCATATGTAAAATATCAGGCTTGATATGTAAATTAAAATTGTAAGAGAGTAATGCAAAATAAATTATTTTTAGTTTTTAAATTTTATTTAAGGCATTATGTATCATTTTTAGCATTTAGGCTAAAATTTTTAGCACACTGGGCGCTTCAGACGAATTAACTATTTTAGCATAATCTATAAATTTAACACTCAAACTGTATATGAAACTAGTGTGCTATGGCTTTAGTAACATAAAAACTAAAATAAATAAGTAAATAATTAACCAATAAAAAATGTTTACTTCCATCTTCTCATGAAATACTGATGTTCTGAAAAATTAATGCAAATATGGGCGTTACAACAAATACGGTCGCTGTTAACACAGACTAGGACTAGAATAATTCCTCGAAGCTCGGGAACGGATCGGGCTCGGGGCTCTGAAGCGAGGTTTTGCTGCGTCTCGACCCAAATTCGTCACATTCCCTACTTCACCACTAACTTAACACGGATACGATGCCGTTTCGATAATGGCATGTACATAACCTTATTAAAGTTTTGGAAATTTTTGAATTATTGGCAAGTATGTGAGTGGGAAGGGGTGCGTAATTCTTTATATCGTATCCCTGAAATTATTAATTTATTTTATAAAATTGTGTAAATATTTTTTCCCTTACAAAATTTAGCAATTCATAAAATGGCTTGGTTTAATATTTAAGATATTAAAGCAATGGTCATAGATAACCGAAACAACCGCATTTATCCAGTAAGAAAGTGAAAAATTATTATTACGCAAATGCATGTTAAATCGAAATTATGAAGTATTTACATTTCGTATTTAACAAAAGTTCTTTACCACTTCCCAGATTTTCCTACTTGTAGTTTTTAAGAGCACTATCATTTCGGAAAAACAAAGTCATGTTTCCTTAACTTTAAGGTATCTGCTTTTGATATGTAAAATCAATTTATATTGATATTTAAATTCAAATAAATATTATTTTACACATCGCACATTATTAATATAATTCTTTAGTTACTAAAGAATTTCGTTATGAATTTTGTTCTATGCATGAAGACTTTTTATTTGTTTACGATATTAACATTTTTATAAAATGTTTGCATGTCTGTCTGTTTGTGTTAGTTAAATTTTACGGACGTCTCAAGAACGAATGGACGGAATTTAATTTAATTCATATTTAGTTGAATATTGATTTAAATTTGTACTGGTTAGCTTTTGGGATGTATCGCCCAATGAATGGTGCTGATATAATGTAATTCTTCCATTTAAAGGAAGGCTATATATATAAGTGCTTCTATATAAATGCTATACATATAAGTTCAGCTTCTATATATAAGTGCATCAAACTTGGTATAGTAGAGAAACCGCAGTCAGAAATATTGATTCCAATAATTTACTCTCTGATTACCCATTCAGTTTCATTGCATTCTACTAACTATTACTCTAATATGTTCTCTTACAAACTAATTTAAGTACCCTTATTTCTAATTCCTTTATTCATGTTTACAGTATCATTTTTTCTCCACATTTGAGATTGTTCGGGTTTATATATGTATAATGTAAATCCGAGGAGTTCAGTTGAGGAATTATAAATGGGGTGACAATATTGTCACCGTTGAGACAGATAGAAGCGTGGCCGAAACAGAGGAGAAACTATAAGCTTGTAAGAATTACAGAATTCGGATCAAATACTTCAAAAATCAGAGGAGATTTAAACAAGGGTGACATTGAAAAGGATTTAAGGTTAAGAAAATAATAATTGCTCTGAAGTATATACATATATGTTTATGTTTTACAAAAAAATAACATATTACATTATTAAAAATATTACATCACTGTATGCATTAATAGTGAGCATAGTTTTTGATAAGCTATGTTATTAAATTAATAAAAATATGATAGCTGAGTTTATAATTAATTCCTTCAATATATATATATATAAACAATTACTTCGTGTGATAATTATTATAAGTAAGAAAATATATAATACCATGTCAATATGTATTTATTAAATCAAGCAAGGAAAATAATAAATTTTGCATTCTACATTTGATGAATTTTGTTGCCAGTTGCCATTGAAATTCTTCAGTTGCATCGAAAAGGTGATTTTATCCACACAGTTTCAGAATCGTTATTTTCTTTGAAAAGTGTCAGTAAAATTTCCCGGTCCTCTAGGTAGCAGAATACGTAATTGTGAATTTCATTGAAAGGTGAAAAAAGTTTTACTATATCCCACGTCTTATTTTCGTCGTTCCACACACAAGGTGAAAATCTTGATAGAGACATACCACCGACTGGACAGTCATCAAACACTATCAGTTTACCTTGCAAAATTTTTGCCTGTGGGAGTTCATACGAGAAAGGCAAATCTGAAAATTCCTTCCATTCATTGCTAATGGGATTATATATTTCTACTGATGTTGTAACGCCGCTTTCTTCTGTTCTTCCACCTAATATGTAAAGCTGTTCCTCGAAATTAATAATTCCAAAACTGGTTCGAAATTGCCTTGGATTTTCGATATCTGACCAGTTGTCATTAGATATTTCATACGCTAATGATCTCATCTCTACCCTGTCATCATCTTCATGATATCCGATGACATATATTTTTTCGTTTATTACAGCTGCCCCACAAATATTTATTGGCGGAATCGGCGTACAGAAATTCCACGCATCTTCCAGTGGGTTATAGCATTCGACGTCAGTATATACCGTCATAAAACTATATCCTCCAATGACGAATATAAGGTTTTGGCTTTGAACAACGCAATAAGCTTGGCGAGGTGATCTTATATTGTTTTTATTTACCCACGTCTTCTTGAATAAATCAAATGTTTTCATTTCTCTAGATATTGTATTAAACATGAATATATATCTATTACTTGCAAACATAACATCAATACTGTCTTCTATTTCTCCAACTTTGCAGCAAATGTCTAACTTTTCATCGTATGTGAGATATATATCTGATTTGTCATTATAGTAGGGTGAAACGTTCTTGCGCATAAAAAAGTACATTTTGCTGGGGCATCTTCCTGAAGAGGGATTAAGGCTGCTGGATTGTAATATTTTATCATTCAAATTTGACATGTATTTTTCCAAGTCTTTATTTTTCCAAGCTATATTCTTTCGAAATAGGGTATATGAGCAATTGCGTGACGCCAAACTGTAGTCGACAGCATTCCATCTTATGCATGTTAAAAGTTCAGTAACATGTTTCAATCTTTCCGGTCTATTCCCTTTTACCCAAATTTTAATAGTATCCCAAACAGTCTTTTCGTCAGCTACACCAAGATTGTCGTCACTTAACAGATTTTTTAATGTACCATACGGCAGTTTTTCAATACCTGAATCTGTGTTACGAACAACTCTTCCGAAATGAACTTGTACAAAACGGTAACAATGTTCTTTAATTCTTAATCTCTCGACAGCTTGAGAAGCAATAAGCAGTGGTATGCAGTTCTTGACACATATTTCTTGAAATGCAAAACTTTTGCACTGCGTTAACAAATCATCAATCAATAAATAATCGGCAGCTATAATCATGGGGGCAATATTATGAACATGAAGGCGAACGTCTCCGGTATAAATGAAGAGCAAAATGTCATCTAAAATATATTTACTAAATGCTAGAACTACTCTGTTTGTCTTTTCAATGTTACCTCTGAAGATGGTTCGAAAATATTCACTTTTCACAGATAAAAAGAGTCTGTGCGATTTAAATTCAGTTCCGTCTTCCGCTACAATGGTGGCATCATAACATTTCTGAAAACTATGGGAAAGACTATTTTTAAATAGGTCACAAAAAGATTTTTTATTTGAAGCCATTCTATTGTGAAAACAAAATCTATTATATGTTTAGATAACTTTATTCCACTGAAATTTTTAATAAATTATTATTTTTAAATTATAAGTTTTATAAAATGATTGCATTTAAAAGTTTATTTCTAAAAGTAAGTATAAAAGCAGTTATTAACAATATTATTGATGCATCAAATTTTTGTAACAATCTTCCTTTGTTGCCACCTTTATTTCTCCTAAATCAAAGTAAATACTGAATAAAGAATAATTTTTGAAAAAAAAAAAAAAAAGTTTGATTACATTGTTTAAAAAATTCATTGTTGAACATAACGCTCTCAATTTTGGTATTTTCTTTATCATAAAACGTTATCATAAAAATCAATATATTAATTTGAAACATAATTTTGTCTGTCTCCACTATGTTGAGAGAACCACTTGGTGAAAAAATTTGGTTGAGGTGTCTAAAGAAAGGTCTTGGTCTGTAGATGTGCTATGAAAAGAGTAAAATAAAAAAAAGTCGAACGGTTTCCCCCCCGGGGGAAAACGGGTGAAAAACACGTTTACGAGCTTAACTAAGCTCCAAATTACTTCACGCTGAAAAAATTGTACATATGGGGACTAGAGTCGAATACTAAAAAATCACTTTCTGCGAATTTGGAATTTTCGATTTAAAAGGGGGAAAAACGGGGGAAAAAGATTTGGAGGGGAGGGAAGGGGGGAAATTAGTTTGAGAGAGAAATTCGTTCTAGACCCACACATGTTGCACCTCATTTTAAAGGTCTGGAAATTTCATGTCGATTGGGGATGTTTGTATACAATATAGTGCGACCCCTAGTGGTGAAAAATGGAACTAGGTGATTTTGCTGTAGACCCTATCATGTTACATCTTATTTTAAAGGTCTTGGTATTTCCTGAGCGTTGGTGATGTTCGTACAGAACACACTGCACCCCCTGGCGGTGGAAAGTGCAACTAAAGGATTTTGCAGTTGACACCAGCATGTGACACCTTATTTGAAAGGTCTTGGAAATCCAAGGCGATTGGTGATAGAGGTCTTGAAATTTCATGTTGATTGGGGATGTTTGTATACAATATAGTGCGCCAACTGGTGGTAAAAAAATGGAACTAGGTATTTTGTAGTAGACCCTATCATGTTATATCTTATTTTAAAGGTCGTGGTATTTCCTGACCGTTGGTGATGTTCGTACAGAACACACTGCGCCCCCTGGGGGTGAAAAATGCAACTAAAAGATTTTGCAGTTGACACCACCAGTGACACCTCATTTGAAAAGTCTTGGAAATTCAAGGCGATTGGTAATGTCCGTATACAACATACTGTACCCACTGGTGGAGGAAAGTGGATTTTGCAACGCGTGCGTAGCATGCATGCCTGCTATACAGTGCAGCAGCCACAGGCAGAGGTAACACGAGTCAGAGGTTCGCTCGGTTCAAGGTTAATTTTTTCATGTTATTAGCGGCCTGTATACACTGCTGCAGGCAGCGGGTTACGAGCCCGAGTTCCGTTCTGTTTGAGTTTTTTTTTTTTCGATGCTTTCATTTAAAAATAGAAATTCAAACATAATCGAGTTAAAGATATAAAGCCATACAAATTTAAGGTTATTATCATGGGCCCGGGCATTGCCGGGCGGGTTCTTTTGGTTCCAGGTTATTTTTTTGGAATTTTTGTTATGTTATTAGCGGCCTGTGTATGCGCTGCCGCAGGCACCAGCGTCACAAGGCAGAGTTTCGTTTGATTCTAGGTAATTGTTTTATTACAGCTGATTATTTTTTTCGTGATGCTTTCATTTAAAAACAGAAATTCATACTAAATCGAGTTAAATGTATAAAATCATACAAATTTAAGGTCCATTTAAGGTATCATGGACCCGGGGAACACCGGGCGGGTTCGTTCGGTTCCAGGTTAATTTTTGGGAATATTTTTATGTTATTATTTCCTTAGCTTTGTTGAGGGGAATATTTGGATATAGTGAGAGGATTGGATTTTAACGTGTGAAGTGTTGTGTTTTATATGTTTCATCATTTAAATAATGATGCGTCGTTTTTTGAAACATTACGGTCAATAAAATGATCGTCGAATTCGACGGGTTCCAGCTAGTATAAATTTATTTTGATTTAGCTTATTTACTCATTTATTTATTTTTAAATATAGCAGCCATTAGTCATTAGTTATTTCATACAGCCAAATTTATCATTTATCAATTCTAAAATTTTTGTAAATGATACAAGATTGGCAATACACTGTTAAAAATTTTGTCCTAGGTTGAATCAAACAGTACCTGCTACCATACGATGGTGAAACCTTTTTCAATAATTATTTGGAGCTTCGTTAAACCTAGGCTTTATGCTGCAATAGCTACATAGATAAGGTGGAAAAATCTTTTACCTTTTTTTTTTTTTTTTTTTTTTTTTTTAAACAAGAAATACCAAAACATGATAAAAGGTTTCACCATCGCATGGTTACAGCTTTAGTTGTACCAAGTTCTGTACAACCTAGCAAATTGAAGCGCTACATTTGGTTCAACTATGAAGTGGAATTTTTAACCTTATAGATATAAGTCGACATGAATTAAAATATTGAATATAAATTGTATAATTGCTTAGATTTATATCCAGAATATAATTTAAAATATAAAAATTTATTTGTACTCGTTTTCTTTCTCTCTCTCTGTTTTAGAGATCGGGCAGTCAATATCCGACCAGTCTAACACAATCGTTTCGCATGTTGTTGGTAAGGTATTTTCAAATGACTATTATTAACAGTATTAGAAATAACAGTTGAACTTTTCACCAAAAGAATTGTGCGAAATAGGCATTTTAAACTGCAACCAGTATTATAAAATGGTGAAACGTTACGACATAATATTGTTTGCAGATAACTGGAATCTTTTTTCTGGGAAACTGTGGAATTTTATTTTTAGCAGTCTATAATCAAAGTACTATCTTCAGTTTCACCAGTAAACACAACTTTGGGTCCTCCGTGACCAAGTGACTATGTCACCACACTGCTAATCGCCTTCGAGTGTAGGAGAGCGGGTTCGATTGCCGAGCTGGCCCTGAGTGTTTTTCCATTTCTTTGTATTGTAATTCTGTCATGTGCTATCTGCAATTATCTGACGATGATTTGCAAGCGGACTACAAGTCAAGCATACAAATCTCATGTATAAGTTACCAATAAACAAACAAACAACAAGCATAAACACAATTTAGATGAAATCTGATAACATCAAATTCACAATATAAACAGTACTATAGCGTTACCACACACTGCAATGAGCTGCAAGCAAGAGACTAGTCAGAAGAACATTATCCTAAGACGGTTGGCGAGAAACTGACTGAAGGCCGAAATCCGTATCCTTTAAATACCCTTCTGTAAAACCCAGAATGTTCTGGTAACTCGTAAAATATACAAGTTAGAGCTTAGATATTTGGTGTATCGATAATAAAGATTTTCTTGCTAAGAAGAAAAAAAGTCGCCAAATTTTGCGCCAATTCCATTATCTTCCTTTGTGAAGCTTTTTAACGTGTTTTTTAAAGAGAAATGAGCTATTTTAATGCAAAGACGAACTAGAAATACAGAAAATTAACATTTTATAATGACTAAGGCTCTTTGAATTAATTTATGTAAAAATAAGTATTATTTACAAATTCGTAACAATGTACAAAATTATCTAAAATTATTTTAAGTATTTAAAGTATTGAAAAAAAATGATAATTAACTTATTTTAATGCAGAATAATATAATATACATTTTAATTATTTATATATATAATCAAAATAAACGAAACCAGGTGAAAATTTAATCCCAAAACACATGAGGGCCTTCATCAGGGAAGCTCCCCCATTGATGAAATCCCTCATGTGTTTTGGGATTAAATTTTCACCTGGTTTTGTTTATTTTGCTTATTTATTATAGTTTTATATTTCCTTTTGCTGCTTTTGCGCATTGGTTTATAAAAACTTTGTTCTAGATCTATTTATTTAATAATTCAAGTTTTACTCCCTCCTATATTTAAATTTTATCATACAACCCGCGACAAAAAGACAGGTACAAAGGGTTTTTTCTTTGATTTTTCATAAAATAACGTTATCTAAATTGTGCTTATCATTCATTATTATTATAAAAAAACACTATTCCTGGACTATTTTTTGTTTTAAGACTCATTTAGAAAAGTTTTAAGAATAATTTTTTTCTAAATTAAGACTACACTCCGCGACAAAAAGATAGGAACAAAGGTTTTTTTTTTAATTTTTCATAGAGTAACATTATCTAAATTGTGCTGATCATTTATTATCATAAAAAAATATTATCATATCTAAAACATATTAAATATTTGAATCATATTCAAAATATTCATATTCAAAAATTAAAAAAAAAAAAAAAAAAAAAAAACTTTGTTCCTATCTTTTTGTCGCGCTGTGTAGTCTTAAATTAGCAAAATTTTAGACTTAAAATTTTTCTAAATGAGTCTTGAAACAAAAAATAGTCCAGGAACAGTGTTATTTTATAATAATAATAAATGATAAGCACAATTTAGATAACGTTATTTTATGAAAAATCAAAGAAAAAACCCTTTGTTCCTATCTTTTTGTCGCGGAGTGCACATATATATATATAGATATATATATGCAATAATTTAAGTAGTTGGATGTCGAGCCATCTTAAAAAAGAACGCAGGAGTCAATTTCAGTTAAACGAAGATGATTTCTTAAGTTCTAAGATGCAGTCAAGAGCCGGTCGTAGACATCCTGAGCGGCATATATGCGTTCTTATTTCTAGCAGCCGTCAAGCTACGGTGTCGATATAATGCACAGTGTTAATATGGGATCCCTTTGGCTATTAATTTTTTTTTTATTCATTTATTTATTTTTGCCATTTTAGGGATACATTGAAATTGTTATTGCAACTGCGTATGTAAAGACCTTGGCATCAATCATCGCCAAAATGTCAAAAAATAAAAGTCACCAAGGATCCTTTGTTAAAAGTGTATCCACGTTACTTTTGTAAATCGCAAAATCAAGGGAGGAAAAAAAGAACCATTTCATTGTTTGATTAATTGAAATAAATATTTTTAAAAAATAAGTAAATGAAAAATGAACCTATTATGACGTCCGTTTCATCAGAAATTTCTTATGATACAGGTTTACATAAAAAATAATTTATTTCCTATTAAATCGAAAAAAAAATAAGGCAACATTGGACGGGAGGCAACATTGTTTTTTCTTTTGAAATTTTTTTTAAAATTTTAAATGGGGTTTTTACTCAATATCTTTTGAACAAATTATTATATTGAACTAAAAATTATGGCGTTAGATAGAATTTTGTTTTATTAATATGTGTGTCAACTTTTGCAACCATCGGTGAAACAGTTTACTTTTTTGTATAACGAATTAAAACCTAACGCATCACGACATCCATTTCATCAAAATAAAAAAGCAGTACAGAGAATTATTTTGTTGTGGTCTTACCTGACACCGTTCTAGATTCCTATTTCTTATTATTATATTTAATTATATACATACATCTGTAGTAATAAATATAATATGAATTTTGTTGAATCTATATATGCAAAACAAATTGTTTTATTTAACAATTTTTTTATTGTTTGAACAAAACAATTTGTATATTCAGCTAAATGAATTTGTTGATAGGGTAAGTGCACCAGTGATTGACACTTTTAGAGCAATCTCTGATGTTTTTAATGTTCTAGTCATCAGAAAATATTTTTAGAAATCTTAAGTTAGTACATATGGCATGAAAGACATACAGAACCACATATATGTTAAAATATATGCATTTGATAACAATTATTTTTTTTTATGATTTTTTTTTGACACCCACTCAATGTTCCAGTCATTGACACTGCCAGTTTTTCATTTTATCAGTAATTGGAACCTTATGTTCCAGTGTCTGACACTGCTAGTTATTCTTTTTACCAGTTATTAGCACCTTATGCTCCAGTGTTTGACATAAATTGTTAAAATTCTTATATATAAAATATATGATTCTATTATTTTTCTTATTTATTAATTATTTCCGATAGCTGGCAAACTGGAGTATGCCAATCACTGGAGCACCTACCCTATAGCCTCAAAAGAAAAAAAAAATAATAATAATAATAAGTTTCAACTAAAGTTTTTTTCTTCTTCTTTGCAGCTGGAAAAGAAAAAAAAACAGACACGAGTGCAGTGCATAATTAGATAAGCACTTTGTAGTTGCACCTGTTAAGAAATGCCTACTTGACTCATTTGAAACATCACTAAAGAAGAGAAAATAAACAAAAAGTTTATAAATCGATTAAAACAAAGTGAAAATATGTTGCATAAGTGAAAATAAGATAGTGAAAATATGTTGCATAATAAATTTTAAATGCGAAACCCATAAACCTTACGTACCCAAAAAGATTTTTTTTTTTTTTTTTTAAGGCAAATTTTGTTTTTCAAATAGTATGAAAATGTTTTCGATAATCATTGTAAAATTTAGGGATGAATTATCGTTATTTTTTATTGTTTTAATTTTTATAGGAATGAATTTAATGTTAAAATCTTTTTTCCGATAAAATATTGCGGCCGAACTGCTCTGTATTCAAAGCTGGTAGATGGAAATTGCCAGGTTCGATCTCAGGTCGCGCTCATCGAGCTAGACGTTCGGCGCTTTCCGTTCCGTTGTTTTCTCCGAAACTCGGGTAAATATGGGCTGGGACCGTTTAAAATGACCCCAACGGAGTGCATTCCACCAATAGGCCTAGGACACTAGCGTAATCAATCGGTTTTATATCCTACAACCAACTAACCAACCGATAAAAAACATACATATATATATATATATATATATATATATATATATATATATATATGGGAAATTATATTTCCCGGCTATCATCTCCACTGTGTGACGTCACTGCTATGTAGTTATGACGATATTACTACGTCGCTATTTGTATCATCCTTTCAATGTATGCGCACGCACCGAGAAGCGCACCTGTTTTATTCAGATGATGTTTAATCGTTGTCGAGGGAAAGACGTTCCCGCTTGGATGTAAACCAATGTTTAGTTATTGAGTTGACGTGGAGCGGTGTGTGAAAGACAGACGGTCTTCTCCGCTCGTAAAATATGTATATGTTAGTGTTTCTGTAATGTCCCTTTTCTTTATTTAATAAATGTCGTAATGTTATACTGGTCTGTAGCCGTTTCCCTATATTTTGGGGGCTCGACCTATCCCGTTAAATTCTACCCCTAGATGGACGTTACTAACGGAAAAGCCGCTATTTTGTTTTCAACACAGTAGCGTGAAGACGAATGTTTCATTTATTTTTTTCTTAATAAAATGACTGACGAAGTATCCTATAGTTGATAAGACGTTTGAATAATATTTAATAGACGTTCTCAAGTGTTCTTCATTTTATCTTGAAATGTTCTTCGTTTCATCTAATGGACGTTATTCCATAACGGACGAAATTGTCCGTTTTTTTTTAATGAAATACCAGAGTTGCAAGTAATATTATTTTCTATGCCAACATCATGCCGATGACTTGGAGTTTTTCAGTATTAGTGCTCCCTTCTTCATGATCGACGTATTCTTGTTCTTAAAGTGCTTCATTTCCGAAGTGATTCTATTTCAGGTTTTGTTCCTGATGTTTTTTTTCTACCTTCGTTAGCTGCAATAACCATCGCTGCATCTGCATGGGACTGTCCTTAATGTCAGGTACGAGCATGCATTTTTTTTTCTCCTTTTTGTATGATAGTATATAAAAAAAAAAAAAAAAAAAAAAAAATCATTTGTAGTTTAAATTTGGATTTAAATTAATTCATTGCCGTTTTACGCCCTTTAAAGATGACTTGCTTGTTGATTTTATATAACTAAAGAATTTTTTTCCCCCCATATTCAATTACTTTCCATGAATAAAAAGATATTCTGTTCCCCAATATTTATTTATTGTTCTTAAAATATATATGTTCTGGTTTTAATCCATTTTTTTTTTCTCCAATATTTACTTAAAAAAAAAAAAAAAAAAAAAAAAAAAGACCAATTTTTTTTTACTTCTGTTTCCTTATGTTATTTCTATTGCATCCTAAAAATGGCCCTTAAATTAGGCGACCTTTCGCTAGTTGCAAATTCTTTGAAATATTCTAAAACAAATACCATAAAATTGCTAAACACGCTATTAGGATACCCAACATTTGATCATCAATCGCGTAAACGTATGCGAAATTTTAGCGGTTTTACTGCCGATTTCGACATTAATAAACATCAAGAACAAATTTTAAAATCATTTTCTTTGTCCGATTTTATATCAATCGCTAATTCGCTACATTTAGAACCAGTCGGTAGTAAGGAAAATTTATGCAAAGAAATTTTTAAAGCACTTACTAATTTATCTGAATTTCAGAAAACATTAGATACTAGCTTTTTGTCAGACGAAGACGACCTCAGTGTAAATAATCATTCTGTTGAAACCCATTCTTCGATCGTTCCAAATAGTTCTGTTTTTCAAACCCAAAGCGAAACTTTTTTCCCTTCGGGTGTTTAAAATATTTCTCCGAATGACGCTGCAGACGCAATGTCTGATTTGAGTAATCATTTCTGGTTTCTCCTTCGAGATTTAGCTAGCACATGTAGAACTTTTTCTAGAAATGATTCATATTCTATTCGTAATTTCTTTAATGACAGTGAGGAACAATTCTGTTTATTTCCTAGTCTTACCGATCAACAAAAACTTATCTTTGCTAAACGTTTAATTAATGGTTCTGCTAAAACATTTTTATTTTCGCAACGAAATCTTAATACTTACGAGTCACTTAAAGCCGCGTTAATTTCTGAATTTTTGGATACCATACCATCCATCGAAATACATAAACAGTTAGAAAACAGAAAAATGCGTCCTAATGAAACTGCTACGCAATATTTTTTAGCGATGCGCGAAATTGCTAACCGCGGTAATGCTATTATTGACGATTCTTCGGTAATTCAATACACCATTCAAGGTATACAGGGTAACCCCTCTGAGAAAATTCTTCTCTGTGGAGCAAAATCTTTTTCAGAATTTAAAGAAAAATTGCGTATTTATGAAACTGCTCTTAATACAATACACTTAAATCAACGAAATTCAGTTAATTATAAACAAACATATGACAGTCGAAAACGCAGTACTGGTCACACACAACCAGCTTTCACTCGCGAATCCAAATTTAATATTGGTCCGGCATCTCAAAATAAATTACGTTGTTTCAATTGCAACGATATCGGTCACTTATCTAAATTTTGTCCTAACCGTTCTCGTGGCCCTAGGTGCCTTGCATGTGGTCTTTTTGGACACAAGTCTACCGATTGCCGCCGAACCGCTGCAAATGAAGGACCTCCTTCTAGAGATAGAGTTAACACTGTACATGAATCGCATGCTTCTCATATGTGTAAACAAGTTAAAATTAGTGGTAATGAATTAACTGGTTTGGTTGATACTGGTAGTCAGTTAACCCTTTTGAAACATTCTGCATGGATAAAAATAGGTTCCCCACCGTTGTCAAAAATTAATAAATCCTTAACTGGTTTTGGCTTTGCGCGTATACATGTTATCGGTACTTTTAATTCTTTTATTACTGTAGACGATCAAGAGTTTTCAGCAACTATTTCAGTTGTACCCGACGTGTCCACATTTTATGATCTTATAATTGGATGTGACGTCATCCAACAAGCGAACATTAGCATTTCACCCACCGGTGTTACTTTTTCTAGTTTTTCACAACAAAATGAGTGTACCGCAGATCCAAATTTTATCATGACGATCACTGACGATAATCCCAAATTTGATATTGGTCCTAATGTTTCACGACATATTCGTAACGACATTAACAAACTGTTGTCGGCCTATAAACCTAATAAAATCAAAACTGCGAACATTGAGCTTAACATCACTTTAACTGACGATACACCTATTTTTCACTCACCCCGACGTCTACCCTTTACCGAACGAGACATTGTAGACGCACAAGTCTATGAATGGCTTAAAGATGGTATTATCGAACCAGTGTCCTCCCCATATGCCAGCCAAGTGGTAGTCGTTCGAAAAAAAGATGGTAAACACAGAGTTTGCATCGATTACAGGAAGCTCAATCGTAAGTTAGTTAAAGAACACTACCCCCTCCCCCTAATTGATGATATTTTAGATCGACTTCAACATGCCAAAATTTTTAGTACGATAGACCTACGTAATGGATTTTTTCATGTACCCGTAAACAAACAGAGCCGCCCTTTCACTAGTTTTGTAACCCATAACGGTCAATTTCAATTTCGCTACATGCCTTTCGGACTTAGCTCCTGCCCTTCAGTGTTCATGAGATATATAAACGCTGTTTTTAGAGACTTGATTGCTGCCGGCATAGTACTCCCTTATATGGATGATCTTGTAATTCCCGCGAGTAACGAACATGAGGCCGTAGAACGTCTAAAAACTGTTCTTCAAACAGCAAGCGAGTACGGACTCGACATAAATTTTAACAAATGCCAATTTTTACATACCAAAATAGATTTCCTCGGTCACATAATAGAAAATGGTAAACTTTTGCCATCCCCTTCCAAAACTAAAGCTGTTTTAAATTACCCAGATCTGAAAAATGTTAAAGACGTACGTAGATTCCTTGGCCTTACAGGATATTTTAGGAAATTTATCCCTCATTTTTCTACCATTGCAAAACCCTTAAGTGATCTTCTGCGTAAGGACACCCCTTTTCAATTTCAAAATGAACAAAGAGCGCATTTCAAAAATTAAAATATTTACTTTCCCAAGAACCAGTCCTCAATATTTTTAATCAAAATTCCCCTATTGAGGTACACACAGACGCGTCTATAGATGGCTTGGGGGCAGTCCTGTTGCAGAAAAACATGCATGATAATCAATTCCATCCAGTCTTTTATTTTTCGAAGAAAACATCTGATAACGAAAGAAAATACACTAGCTTTGAACTTGAAGTTCTGGCTGTGGTAGAAGCCCTCAAAAAGTTTAGAATCTACCTGCTCGGAACAAATTTCAAAATTATCACAGACTGTGATGCGTTCGTCAAGGCACTTAATAAAAAAGAAATAAATTCCCGCATTGCACGATGGGCTCTGTACCTTCAAGAATTCCATTACAATATTGAGCATCGAACAGGTTCCCGCATGGCGCATGTGGACGCTCTAAGTCGAGCTCCACAATGTTTCATCATCCAAGATAGTCTTTATATAAAGCTTTTGAAAGCTCAGCAATCCGATGAAGAAGTTCAAGCATTAAAAATGCTCCTGCAGTCCACACCTCATGATAATTACACTATAAAAAATAATCTTCTATATAAAACAGTGAACGGTGTTGATTTACTCGTCGTCCCTAACGACTTGCAGAATAGCATAATTAAAGAAGCGCACGAGCGTGGACATTTTGCAGCACTCCGTACCCAAGAGCTAATAAACAAAGATTTTTATATACCTCACCTCAAAGACAAAATCGAAAGTTGCATTAAAAATTGCGTAAAGTGCATACTCTATAATAGAAAACGAGGTTTACCAAGATCGAATGGTCAAGTTGAAAATAAAAATTCTACTATCATCGCAGTCTTATCCAAACTATCATCCGACAACCCCGAAAAGTGGTTTTCCCATGTGCCTGCTCTCCAACAAATCCTCAATTCGACATTTCAAAGAAGCATAAAGACGACACCATTTGAATTACTATTCGGTACCAAGATGAAAAATAAAGATGACATCAAGATCCTGGAGCTTCTCAACGACAAATCTACAAACACATTCCAGAGGCAACGTGAGGAGCACCGTATCGACGCGAAAAAGCAGATTCGAATAGTGCAAGAAGAAAATCGCAGGCAGTATAACCTTCGAAGACGACCAGCTGCTTTAAAACTTAATTGACATAGTTCTTCAAGACTTTATATTTTTTTTTACGAACTCTTCCTTGGACATTTTCGTGTGCACAATTAAACTTTTTTTTTAATTATATGTTGAACTTGAACTCACCAAAATAAGAGAAACTCTATTTTTAATGAACAATTTTTTTTTCCATGAACATTTTTCAATACCTGATTTTTTTTTGGTGAAAATTATCTACCTATTTTTTTTTCTACTTGTCTGTATGTATATTAACATCTTATCTTATTTTATTTTAGTATTTTCACGATATGATTCAGGTTTTGAGTGTAATATTTACAATATTTTCCATTTGGTAATGTATACAATTTTTTTTTTATTAATGCAGCTATATTATTATTGTATCTATAATTCTATTATGTAGTGTTGTATATTGTTTATTTTTTTTATTATTATTTCTTTTGTTTTTGTATAATTTAATTTTTTTTCTTGTGGTTTAATAACCTTCAGGCGAGGCCGCCTGCTTGGTCATGATGGCCGATATGGGAAATTATATTTCCCGGCTATCATCTCCACTGTGTGACGTCACTGCCATGTAGTTATGACGATATTACTACGTCGCTATTTGTATCATCCTTTCAATGTATGCGCACGCACCGAAAAGCGCACCTGTTTTATTCAGATGATGTTTAATCGTTGTCAAGGGAAAGACGTTCCCGCTTGGATGTAAACCAATGTTTAGTTATTGAGTTGACGTGGAGCGGTGTGTGAAAGACAGACGGTCTTCTCCGATCGTAAAATATGTATATGTTAGTGTTTCTGTAATGTCCCTTTTCTTTATTTAATAAATGTCGTAATGTTATACTGGTCTGTAGCCGTTTCCCTATATATATATATATATATATATATTTTAATTCTTCGAAATTCAGTACACACACACACACACACACAAACACACACACACACACATATATATATATATATATATATATACCTATATCATTAATATTTTAAATTATAATCATTAAGAATATGTTTCAAATGAGTACGAACAGTTGCACTATATCTTGTTGTAAATTCTTCACTCTGTTATTAATAGTTAATTTTTACTCAGTTATTTCAAGACTTATTAGTATTTGGCCTTTATAATTCTGCTTTTAAATAATTACAAGATAAAAAACTTTTTATATATCATGTTTTTAAATTTTCTGTTAAACCGTAGCTATAGAACTACATTAGCACTTTATCAATGCGTATAAAATTTTTAAAGTGATAATGACGTCAGTTTTTGTTAGATACATCATTTAACTTTTTACAATTTTTTAACATTCATGTTTAATTAAATGCATTTATTTTTATGTCGAAAGAAAATGAACTCGATTTTTTTTTTTTTTTTTTTTTTTTTTTTTTTTTTTTTTTTGCAACAATTAAGTTATTATTAAGTTAATGGTAATTTTTAAAGCTATTACGATATTATTATTTTCAGATTTCAATTAATTAAAAGAAAACTAATCAAAAATTCGAAAATCGAGCTTTGAGGTATTGTGTTGTAATTAGTTTCTGAGCTATTCTGAAAGTGTCAAACGTTTAACTAGTAGTGAAGTTAGTTAAAAATTGATTGCAAGAGTTGTACCGGACAAACAAACAAACAAACTCGAATCGAAATTAATAAAAACATCGTAAAAGAACCAATTTGATAAAAAAGAAAGAAAAAGAAAGCGTTTTTTTTTTTTTTTTTTTTTTTTTTTTTAGTAAAATATTCTGATTTTATTGTTTAAAAAATAAAAAATACAAAAATACAAAATTATAAGTAATATGAACCTTAAGGGGAAAAAGGTGTTTTTTAGAATATTTCTGATTTTTAATAAAATGAATATATATGTTAAATAAGTGGTACAAAACCAAACTTCTTTTGTTTGTTTATTACAGCAGTCCTTTATTTACTCCCAAATGGAGGAAAAACTATATTTAGGAAATAAATATATACATATTTTGAAGAACTAGTTATGTAATTATGGTAATTAAAAACTCGGAACAATAATATTTAATTCAAGATTTAACTTTGATTCAAATTTACCTTTATAAAGCGTCAGAATAGTTAATCTCTAAGGTTAAAAGGTAACAGAAAACGTTTTTATAAAGTATTCTTTCATGTATCATATATTCCAGAGGGACGTTTATTAATAAATCTACAGTAAAAAATAAGTTAACTTAATGCAGTATAAATGTATATTATTTTTAATTAAAAAAATATGTGCCATGATTTATTCTTTGCTTTATTGATAAAGTGAAAAAAAAATGTTTTGGTAGTATGTAGCATTTTTTTTTTTTTTTTTTTTTTTTTTTTTTTTTTAATCATTATTCAATTAATTTTTGAGCCAATATTCTCTTAAGAGTTAAAGTTGTTAGGTATTTTTCTTGTTCACTTACTTTTTTTTAATGCCATTGAAAAACAAATCTGGCAGTTCTTTTTTTTCGTACTTAGATTAAAAAAAAAAAAAAAAAAAAAACCTCCATTAGATAGAGATGGTTTAAAAATAGTTTCCGTATATTGTAAAGAACATAATATATAAATTCTTCAATATAATAATTGCACTTTTTTGCATGCGATACCTCCGCATAACATATTAAGTTCGTTAAATAAATCTATATCATTATATAAAGCGCAAAAAATTGTTTGTTTGTGGAGGGTAATCTCTGAAACTACTGAACCGATTTAAAAACTTCTTTCACTGACCGAAAGCTACAGTATGCCATATTGTTATAGGCTATATTTAATTTTGATAAAATAAATTTTAGTTTAAAATCTGAACATTTTAATTAAAATCCCCATAGAAGCCGTAATAGAAAGGGAAATAATGAAATATTAAAAAAATTAGCTGCTGCCAACATAAAAGAAACATTTATATATTCATTTCGTTTTTAAAATATCTTGACGTGAAAAGAAAAGAAATATATTTGCACGTGCATTAAATTGAAATTCATATAAAGCCTTTTTAATTGTTAAACTTACACTTTAAATCTGACGTCATTATAGAATTAAAAGTGTTTATTTTTCTAATAATTTAATTTGATATGATATGATATAATATCTAAGCATCAATGTTTAAACCGCGGTGTCTTTATTACTCCGTGGTTTAAACTGATGTGTGTAAACGAAATTGGAATTTAAAAATAAATAAATAAATAAAATAAAATAAAATAAGAAATTCTATTTTATAATATTGATATTATTTATTTTAATTTATAATTGTTGCCAAAAAGATTTACGAATTAATTTATTTTTAGACATATAATAAAATATATTTTCACGCGAACAATAATATAAAAAGTGAACTGGATTTTTTGTAAAAAAAAAAATAAAGATCGAGGAAAATTATTTCCCCATTTTAATCCCCATATTTGGATATAGATATGTATTAGTTATCATGTGCATCCGTTAGATTAAATTGTTTTTGTTGTAAAATTGATAAAATTGGAATTTTAAATTTCAAAACTCTAGAAAAAAAAATGGCAAATTTCCATATTCGATTGAAAACATAAACATTTCATTTCAAAGGATGATATTTACACAATAAACATCCAACTAATAAACTAATTAAAAGGGAAAGGATAAATATTCTATCATAATTTGAAGTCAAATTTGTTTTCAAATGTCTAAATAAAGTATCTGATACAATATACTAATATGTTGTAGCGGAATAGATTTGATATCCGTCATCCTTGGCAGAAAAAAAAAATATCGCCAAATTATCTGGCGAATATAATTTAATTCCTTTCAAAAATCATGGTTATTTTAAAAACTTACATTAAGAGTGTAACGAATAATATGAAACAATATTTCGTATTACTTTTTGATCGCCAAATACAAAAAACGCCAAGGTTGACAGTTTTGAAATTTAAAATTAAAATTTTGTCAATTTGACAGCAAAATAACTCAATCTAACGCATGCATACAATAACTAATACATATCTATACCCAAATATGAGGATTAAAATCGGGAAATAATTCTTCTAGAATTTTAATAAAAAAAAAAAAAAAAAAAAAATCCAATGAGCGATTAACATGGAAAATCTTTTTCTTGCATCCACGGGCAGTCAGTGATGTCACACTTCACTTCTCCAAAATAGAACTACTAAACTTCACAAGTGATTCAGGTCTGGTGTACAGATAAATTTTCCAAATTTTCGTGAAAATTGAAAAACCGGAATTGTCTCATCGAAAACCAGAAATGGGACCGTAAGCCCATATTTAAAAACACCTCTAATGATTTTCTTCAAAGTTGCTGTATAAATAATATATTAGATGCCCTTTCAATTGAAAAGTTGCTTAGTTCAGGAAAATTGATAGGCGTCCTCTATAAACAGCTCAATTTCAGACTTCGCAAGTGCGTTCCTTTAAAAACGCCTGTACGGATTTTTTTCAAACTCGCCATGTTAACTTCCTATTAAATATCCTTTTGTATGTAATTATTGATTTTAGGTCAATAATTGAGTATGCTAAGTTTTGGTAAAAGTTGGTATCTCAAAAACGGCTCTAACGTATTCTTGAAAATTTTTTCTTTAATCCAATTCAGATAACCTTTCTCAAGGATTACGTGCTTATTACAGGGATATTAACGGTCATCCTGATTAGGTAGTTCAGTTTTATATCTCGGAAATTCGTGTTTAAAATATAACTATCTATTTTTTTTCCCCTTATTTTTTAACTCGCTATGCAAACTCTGTTGTATGTGTCTTTATACGTGTATCAAGTTTCTCTTACTCGAAAATCTCAAAAAATGCAAGTAATATCTCCAAAAAATTGTATATATTACGTGTAATAGTGGGTAATGGAAGTCGTGTGGTTGTTTCACACCAGATTCTGTAATAGTATATATTGTACGAATATTGTTTCATATTATTGATTTCTCCTTTAATATACATTATTAAAATAATAATCAATTATGGAAATAATTAAATATATTTGCGAAATGAACAAATAAATAATAATTAAAGCTATTATGACGTCAATTTTATCAAAAACATTTTCATGTCATAGGTTTATTTTTCAATATTTTTTATTCATGAGTAAAGAAATGTTTCTTTTTATGAAATAAATAAATAAATAAATAGCATTAAGTAAAAATTGCCAACATTTAACAACTAATTAAAAAAAATAATTGTAAAATTATATTTTGACTTTCCAGTTAATAATATTGCCTGACTATAACATATAAACTGATATATTTCTTGATTTTTTACATATCAATCCATCTTTAACTAAAATTTGTTCTTCAGTGCGAAGCCGGACGGGTCAGCTAGTAAATAAATACACACACACACACACACACATATATATATATACATATATTGATTTTTCTTGTTTAGTTGTATTTATAATTGACTGAATATAAGCATAATACTAAATATATATATATATATATATAAATATGGTACTAAATATCGACTCCCTTCAAAAACTAATATTTCACAGATTATACAACAGTTTTCATATGATATTGATTTGTTTATTTATAAACTCTCCATCTCTTATAATAAACCCATTGAATATTTCAATCAATGGAAATTTTTAGTGATTTCAAAACTTAAAGATGAATTAATTCAACAAAAATCAAATCTCACACATTACAATAAATCAAATCTCTTTAAATCTATCAAAGAATTGCAACAAAACTTTGTTATTACTTATGTAGATAAATCTCCTAATAATTATGCTATAATATGTAAACATTATTATCTTTCTTTACTCAGTTCATCTATATCTAATAGTACTAACTTTCATCTTACAAATCATGATCTTAAAATCAATAACCGCAAAATTCACTGCTTTTATAAATTGCTAAAGCTACCATATAATAATTTTAAATATCCTTATATTGTACTTATCCCTAAATTTCACAAAAATCCTATTAAATTTAGAAATGTCACTGTAGGGTGTAATACTTACAACAATAACGCTAACAAAATTCTCCTTGATATTCTCCAACAAATCTATGACTTAATCAGTAGATCAAAAAACTTCTTTTGCCTTAAAAATAGTTATCAACTTAAAGCCAATGTCTTATCTATGAATAATGTGACTGATATCATGACTTATGATTTTGCTGACCTGTTTAATAATATTAATTTAACGGATCTTCATCATATCATTTTTAACCTTTTTGAAAAATTTAAAAGTCAAATCTCTTTACCAAAATGCTTTTCGGCAGCATCATTTAAGACACTTTTAAATTTTATTATTCATAACAATTGCATTCTACACTGTAATAAGATCTATATTCAAAAGGTCGGTATTCCACAAGGAGGATGCAGCTCGAGTTTGTTAGCTGACTTATACCTTTACCATTATGAACAGGGATTATGTATTATAAATGTCTATTTTTACCGATACATTGATGACATTATAATTTTTTATGTCAATAATTTTTCCCCTAATTTATTTAAATTTGAATATCCTTCTCACCTTACCTTAACTCATAATCTTCTCAACAATAACTGTATAAATTTCTTGGATTTAAAAATCAAACTTGATGGTAGTCAAATTTATACTGATCTGTATGACAAAAGACAAGATTTCAGTTTCAAAGTAAATTTATTTACTCACTTTACTTCTTGTCTTCATATCTCTGTTTACAAAAATATTCTACTCAATCACCTCTTTCGTATACATAATCTTTGTTCTGTTAGGTTTAAAAACAAAAATATCTCTCACATAATTAATGTTGCTACAAAAATGGGTTATCCTAAAAAATTTATTTATTCACTTGTTTATCATAAAGGGTCTTTGTCTAACACAAAAAAAAAAAAAAAACTACTAAGGTTTAATTAAAAAAAAAAAAAAAAAAAAAAAAAAAACTGGTGGATGGGTGGGCAGATGTTTGATTAAGGAGGTAGGGTGGTGTTGTTTGGCTGGTTGGTTGGGTGGGTTTGTTGCTGAATAAAATTAATTTAAAAAAAAAGTGTGGGGGGGGATTACTCATAGTTACATGCTTATATTTCTGGTTGATACTATGTATTTTGAAATCTTTTATCCTTAAATTTAATTTTGTACATCTGGCTACTTGAGGCTTCCATTGGTAAGTTTGAACAATCAATCTATATGCATAACAAAAATAAGATCTTATATTATTTGGAAAAAAAAAAAATAATCTTTTAAATTATAATTTTAATTATTAATGACTGCCCTATAATGCTTATCCTTATATGTGTACTCTTTGGCATTATTGCTTGTAATTGTGTCCGATTAAAACTTAACATTTAATACTATGATTTCAAGATTATTTAGTTTTGGGTTAATCACAAAAGTTCAATTCTTCTAATTACTTAATTGGCGCTAAAAATTATCTTAATCTTGCAGTCAATACTTCTAATTACCTTAATCTTTCAGTCACTACATCTTAATTTCCCTTATTGCATTGGATTCTTCTCCTGAAATAATTTTACTGACTTAATGTTATTATAGCTCACCGATAGATGGCGCTTGCACTCTGTCTTATGATTTTATTCTTCTGTCTTTAACTTTAATGATATATTATTAATGTATATGGTACGATTTAATTCAACTCTACTAGTTTTAAAATTAATTAGATATAAAATCTATTTTAACATTATCATTTAATATTAACTCTGTGTAATTTATCTTTAATGAAAATGCTCTGAAGTTTCTTCGATTAATCGATATCTGTCGAGATTTTATTTTACTTCAATTTAAGTTTTGGCATCATCCTTTTCTCCTGTTAGAGTTAATTGTTATACATGTGGTTGCTTTGCTTCATTCATGTGTTCACTTTGGTTTCCATTAAGATTAAATTTAATCTTTTTTTAATCTTTGTTTTAATTTAATATTTCAATTATTTCTAATTCTTTTTGATTTTGCTGCATCGATCGGGGTGTGAAACGATATTAATTGCTATGATTAGCAATATCGTTGTACGAAATCGTTGCGGCTCTTTAAGCTTTATGAAGCATGCACCCCTTGATAAGTATGTTTCTACGTTTAAGCATTTACATCCAAATATTTCTGTGATTTATTATTTATTAATCGTTTTCACTCTCATAAGCTTAATGGTCATTTTTATTATCATTCTGGTAGGCGTAAGTATTTTAAGTTACTATCCTAACTCATTGGTTCTTAATCTACATTGCAACTTTTTGTGTAATTCTTTCCTCTGTGTTAAATTCAGTTCTATATTTTAGTGTGCTGTTATTGTCTTAGTTCTATTAATAGCTGAATTTTATGATTTAATCTTATTACGATATCTATTATATATATATATATATATATATATATATATACTAGCAGACCCGGCCACGCGTTGCTGTGACTAAGTTATACGTTGAATTATACGGCTGTAAACTTTTTAGTACAGTCAAATTATTATTTACGAACAAAGACGAAAACGTTGTAGCCGATGTAAAAACCCACAGGGTTGAGATTTGAAACTTAGGTCAAAATTTGGAAGCGATTGATAAAAATTTTCGTAGTGTTGATATTAAGCACAAATTAATTTTATTGTAGGGTCCTATAAATTTTAATGGAGAAATGATATATATTATTTCTAATGCTACTTTGGATAAAATTGCTAAAATGAATAATATATAAATTAAATTCTATTTAAATTCTATTAAAATAAAAGTATAAAAGAAACAGACGATTTTAAAATCAATTTTTATGGAGGAGTGAAATATAATATATGCTATAATGGATAATTTTACTATAAAATGACCTCATCATTTTAAATATTTTAAAGAGGGCAACAGCTGTAGTTATAAAAAGGAAAACAATAAGGCTAAACCAGAAAAATAAGTAAATTTGATAAATATTTTAAAACTTTAAAATTGGAAATCTTATGAAATATTGGACATTTAAAGTAAATACATGTATCATTTTAAATAGAAAAAGATTTTGGAAAAGTTTAGTGTATTTTAACGAAGTGATGAGAAGTTTTTGAGTATGTTAAAATTTTAATAGTAAATGTTAATAAAGATGGGAAACATTGAGGATTAAGATAAGAATAATTATAAGATAAAAAAAAAAAAAAAAAAAACTTTTTATATACCATGCTTTTAAATTTTAATATACTAATAATATACTAATTAAAAGGAAAATGATAAATATTCTATCATAGTTTGAAGTCAAATTTGTTTTCAAATGTCTAAATAAAATATCTGATGTAAGATACTAATATTTTGCAGCGGAATAGATTTCATTTCTGTCATCCTTGGCGAAAAAAAAAAATATCGCCAAATTATCTGGCGAAAATATTTAATTCCTTTCAAAAATCATGGTTATTTTAACAACTTATATTAAAAGAGTAATGAATAATATGAAACAATATTTCGAACAATACATATTACATGTCATACATACGTACAATGAATAATACATATTACATTTCGTACAATGCATACATCTGGCATGTATATTTTCGTGTTACGCTTTTGATCGCCAAATAATAATAATAATAAAAAAAAAAGCCAGGGGCGACAGAGTTTTGAAATTTAAAATTGAAATTTTGTCAATTTGACAGCAAAATAATTCAATCTAACACCCGCGATAACTAATACATATCTATACCCAAATATAAGGATTAAAATCGGGAAATAAATTTCCTCGATTTTTAATAATTTCTTACAAAAAATCCAGTGGGCAATTAACATAGGAAATCTTTTTCTTGGCTGCACAGACGGTCAGTGAGTCACACTTCGCTTGCGTATAGAACTCATAGATATAGTATAGCATATATAGAATAGAGTGATCATTGGGGAGAAAAAAGTTATTCCTTTTCATTTGGGAAAAGACGACGTTTTTACCAAAATATGGCCGTCTTTCCCCGAGTGAATACACACGGGAATACATACTAATATTTTAGCAAATAAAATTTATGAATAATTTATTTGCTAAAGGGGAATGGAAGACTCCAGATACAGTTTCAAATTCATATTTCTTTCTTTCTTTTCTTTTCTTTTCTTTTTTTTTTTTTTCAATACCACTTAATGGCTGTTTCCAAAGCTTTTATTTATTTTTTTTTTTTTCGGCATCAAAAATCTTTGTACGATAACATGGGGATGAGAGATTTATATATATTACTATATCTATGATAGAACTACATTAGCACTTTATCAATGTGTATAAAATCTTTAAATTGATTATGAATTCAATTTTCGTGAGATGCATAATTTAACTTTTTATAATTTTTTAACGTTCACGTTTGATTAAATGTATTTATTTTTATGTCGAAAGAAAATGAACTCGTATTTTTTTTTTTTTTTTTTTTTTTTTTTTTTTGGCAACAATTAAATTAATGGAATTCACAGATATTTTGGAGCAACTTTAATAAAGGTCTAAAATTAACAAATAATTGCAATAAAACAATATTGTGACAATAAATTGAGATAAAAACTATCCTATCTCTCAAGTTGGACCAAACTGCACACAGTGTGCAAAATTTCATTAAAATCGGTTCCTTAGTTTAGGAGTTTACCCCGGACAAACATCGTGACACGTAATTTATATATATATATATATACAGATATATATATACATATATATATATGTCTGTGTGTGTGCCGTCTCGTTGCAAAACCGCCAAACTCCTTAAATTTCGAAAATGCGTTTTTTTTTTTTTTTTTTTTTTTTTTTTTTTTTTTCAGTTCTAAGTAAACGATTTCACCATCTGGATACTAGAAACCATGTCAAAGCCGATCCATCACTGTGTTATTTGCGTTTGAAAATCACGATGTGCTGGAAAAGTTGTCAAATCCTAAGGATGGTGAGTTTTAAAACCGAAAATCTCCATATCTGTGAGATTGCGATTCTGCTACACCCGACTAAAACAGCCCACTTGTTATTAGCTTAGTGTTATCCTGTTTTCTCCGGCCTGTGACTGCTCTTTCTTGGTGCACAATAAGTTTCTAATAAATGAATTTCGTGTCTCCCTAGACTTCGGAAAAATTTGTAGAAGAAATATCATGTTATCAATGAAGGAAGAAGAAAAGTGACATTAAGACGTGGAAAAGGGGTAAAGCCAATGTTCAAAAGTAATGTACAATTGTATTGTATTAACATAATCTTAATTGTTAACATAATATCTTCTTAGTCAGCATATTACGATTAGTTAGTGAAACGTTATTGATTTAATAACATACCTATGATTATTCAGCAGGTGTTTATAATATGTGTTTACGAAAGTTTGTATTCAATTCCAATGATTTCCCCCTGTATCGAAGAATAGCTCGATTATGGAATTTGATACTGTTTGTGATACATTTCCATAATTTTCTAGAGTTTGTTACGGACATCAGTTATTTTTTACCAGGTTCTTTTTCTTTTAATCAGTTACTTTTTTATCAGATAACAGAAATCAATAATTTATAAATAAAATTTAATTGAACTAAACTTTTTGTGTATTTGAAGCCCAAAAAATCCAACATTTATATTAAATTTAGCTAAAATTAAATTATGGTTTGTTGCAAAATCGTCCAACTCCAAAATATGTTGCAAAGGTGACTAAATCCAAAATTAAAATCAGAATAATCCCCTACCATCACGTGCCCCTGTCATCTTGTTTTCAGTTTTCAAATATACTGCTCTAACGATTATAAAACTAAAGAGATTTGGCTCCAATCTTATTTTGGCTAAGTGTGGCAAAAAAAAAAAAAAAAAAAAAGCTTTTTTTCAAAACTTTACTTGATTTTTCAACTGGCTGACACATATATATAATTTTAAAATGATGTAAGTTTATGTCTATTGTATCTGACAAGCAAACATTCATTTGGGGAGGATGGAGTTGCAGGTCAGGAGAGGAGTCATTTGAAAGAGGATGTTGAGAAGAGTATACTGTACAAATTTTACCTGCTATGGCCCACTGGGAGAGGAACAGGACCTCTTCAAAACAAATTATTTTTCTTTTTCCTGTAGTCACAGAGGTCAAAGTGCCCGATATTTAAAATCACTTTCCCACCACTATTCTTAAGATATAAACTTGATAACTTTCTTTATAACTTTCTTGAAAATCTGGAAACAAAAAATTTAAGGAATGTGTTAGCTTACGAATGGTGACGGGATAGTGAATTAAAAACATAGGACACTTCGACCCCTGGCATTTATGGATGCTCGCAGAGTCGTTCATGCCCTAAAACTGAAGTATGGTTCAGCAGAGAACGACATGAATGTTGAAGAGAACGCATTGTTTGATCATATCGTTGGTATCATTGAGAATCGATTAGAAATAATCGAAGAGGTAAAAACGCTTGGCTTTGGTGGTGATGATGGGAGTGACATGGAAATGAACTTTGGCGATGAAGACGATTCGGATACGGAGATCGAAGAAGAAGAGGAAGAGGAAGAGGAGGAACTGGTTGCAACTACACCAGAAGTGCTTCATTCATCCAAAGCATCAACATCAGATTCAGATTATGAAGGATCTCCTGTTAAAAAAAGAAATATTTTGGATGATGATTACAAGGAGGCTGCTTGGAAATTCCTTACTGAAAACGATGATGGCACTCTACGCAACGTTAATGGAAAGGCCAGTACGGTTATGAATCGGTTCCGAAGAATTAAAAACATGAACATTCTTTATAAGTATGGAAAGTCTAGAGACAAGCCAACGATGAAGAAGGTCAATGATGCAGTACTCAACATATTTAGAGAAAAAGTTCAAGAATGTGCTGTCATTCATGATCGCAACCTTCGTCTTTGGACCTTGCAGATTAAAGAAAATATGGATCCTCAACATCTACATCTTAATAACTTCAAAGCATCTGCCTCATGGGTTCTTCGATTTAAAAAGAAAAACAATATTGTTAGTCGAGCGATCACACTCAAGGTGAGAAAGAACTGGAAGGAAAACGAACGAGAAACACATCAGCTAGCCAATGATTTCGTAATCTCTGTGAAGTCACTTATTCAGCATGAAGGATTAGATGCGAAAAATATCTTTAACACTGATCAAAGTCGATTTGAGAAGGAATTACATTCTTATCGGACATTAAGACAAGTAGGAACAAAAAGAGTTCAAACTGTTGTTGGGTCGCAGAGCGCAACAACTCGTTCTTACATGATTATGCCCGTAATTTCAATGGATGGAGAGATCATGAGACCGATGTATGTTCTTGTTGCTGAACCAAACGGGAAATTTCCAAATTCTAAAGAACATGATCCTCCAAACATTGTTTCATTTGCTGGTCGAACAGCAAACATGAACAAGGAGGATCTCAAGCGATTTTACAATGAAGCCTTCTGGAAAAGTATTCCCTCTGATCGTGACAAAATCTTGTTGCTCCTGGACTCGTGGCGTGCAAATCGCGATGATTCTCTTTCAAGTGGAACATGTCCTATTGGTAGACATTTAATAAAGCAGCTTATCCCTGGCGGATGTACAGGATTAATACAACCACTGGATGTTTACTTTTTCAGACCATATAAAGCATTCATTAGATATATCACTGATACTCTTATTGCCAATTCCGCGATACAACTGTGGCAAAGAAAGAATTTTCTGCAAATGCAAGGATTTGCTATTTATCAATTCAGCGCCCCGAGATTCAGGAGCATGGTTAAGTATGCATTCTACAAAAGTGGATACTTGGATGAAGAACCTGAACCCTGGATTTCACCCATGGACTTTTGTTTCGATGCAAATATGTTTGACAAATGCTTGAAATGTAATGAGGTGAGTTTTGTTAAGTGCGCACATTGTGAAAAGAGCCTTTGTGCACTGCATGCATTTGTTAATGAGATTCATCTCGATTGTACTTCTGCTTAGTATAACTTAAATAAAACCTTTTTATTCAAAGTATTGTCTTCATTTCTCTCATTATCTCATTTTTCATGGATTTTCTCCACTTTTTTTAAGAATTTCTACTAATATTTTCCGAATTTCGTCTCCCTGCTCCATATTAACCTAACCTAACCTAACTATTTGGAGCCTTCTAACTTTTGACCTGATGGCCCATTGCAGCTAAGATTTATACAAGATAATCACCTTTTGTTCTTCTTTCGAATGAACCCACCCCCATCCTGCAACTCCATCCTCCCAAAATGAATGTTTGCTTGTGAGCTATATAATTATTAATATTATCTGAAATTTTGAATGTAATATACACAAATTCAATTACTAAATAATGATGTATATATACAAAAAAAAAAAAAAAAAATAGTAATTTTAGTTGATATTTCACATCATTATTGAAAACTATTCTATCACTGACATGTTAAAAATGCTGTGTGCAAATCACTATAAATATTAATGTATAAATTTAGCGACAGCATTTTCTTACAAACTCTATTGTATACATTTTTATGTAAATATCGAATGTTTCCTTACACAGCTATAATTTTTATTCAATTACCTAAAATCTTCTTCAGTTATTTAACACTAGCTGACCCGTCCGGCTTCGCACTGATGAACAAATTTTAGTTAAAGATGGATTGATATGTAAAAAATCAAGAAATATATCAGTTTATATGTTATAATATTATTAACTGGAAAGTCAAAATATAATTTTACAATTATTTTTTTTAATTAGTTGTTAAATGTTGGCAATTTTTACTTAATGCTATTTATTTATTTATTTATTTATTTCATAAAAAGAAACATTTCTTTACTCATGAATAAAAAATATTGAAAAATAAACGTATGACATGAAAATGTTTTTGATAAAATTGACGTCATAATAGCTTTAATTATTATTTATTTGTTCATTTCGCAAATATATTTAATTATTTCCATAATTGATTATTATTTTAATAATGTATATTAAAGGAGAAATCAATAATATGAAACAATATTCGTACACTATATACTATTACAGAATCTGGTGTGAAACAACCACACGACTTCCATTATCCACTATTACACGTAATATATACAATTATTTGGAGATATTACTTGCATTTTTTGAGATTTTCGAGTAAGAGAAACTTGATACACGTATAAAGACACATACAACAGAGTTTGCATAGCGAGTTAAAAAATAAGGGGGAAAAAAATAGATAGTTATTTTTTTAAACACGAATTTCCGAGATCTAAAACTGAACTACCTAATCAGGATGACCGTTAATATTCCTGTAATAAGCACGTAATACTTGAGAAAGGTTATCTAAATTGGATTAAAGAAAAAAATTTCAAGAATACGTTAGAGCCGTTTTTGAGATACCAACTTTTACCAAAACTTAGCATACTCAATTATTGACCTAAAAACAATAATTACATACAAAAGGATATTTAATAGGAAGTTAACATGGCGAGTTTGAAAAAAATCCGTACAGGCGTTTTTAAAGGAACGCACTTGCGAAGTCTGAAATCGAGCTGTTTATAGAGGACGCCTATCAATTTTCCTGAACTAAGCAACTTTTCAATCGAAAGGGCATCTAATATATTATTTATACAGCAACTTTGAAGAAAATCATTAGAGGTGTTTTTGAATATGGGCTTACGGTCCCATTTCTGGTTTTCGATGACCCAATTCCGGTTTTTCAATTTTCACGAAAATTTGGAAAATTTATCTGTACACCAAACCTGAATCACTTGTGAAGTTTAGTAGTTCTATTTTTATTAGTTTTGGAGATATGACAGCCAGAAGATTACACACACACGTGCACATATACACACACACTGACCAATTGCCAAAACCTATACAATACTTCCACTACCTACGGTAGTAGGGTAATTGAAGTAAACACATACATCTCGTATTTTCTACGATAATATACAGATTTTCGTATTACGTTTTCGATCGCCAAATACAAAAATCGCCAATGACGATAGATATCAAATCTATGCTTTGTTTTCAATTAAAATATTGAAAATTTTAATTAAAAATTTATTTTACCAAAATTTTATTATAGCTTCTAGCACTTAGAGAGAGACAGTGTAACTTTTGATTATTGAAAGAAAAAAAAAAAAAAAAAAAAAAAAAAGCAATCGGCTTTTTAGTTCTAGCGATCGTTCTCTACATATGCATATAAACCTTTCTTCTTTTTATATTAGTATAGCTATAGAGCATAGGTATATTAAATAGGTTTCCAATCAACATAATGTAACTCAAATAATTAAATGCTATATACATTTCAGTAATGGCTGTATGCGCTATGTATATTGAGCTACTTGCCATAACTGTTAGTTGCTAAAAATAGTCGCCAAATAAATTTAAACATCTCAATACGCAAGCGAAGTGTGACATCACTGACCGCCCATGGATGCAAGAAAAAGATTTTCCATGTTAATCGCTCATTGGATTTTTTTTTTTTATTTTTTTTTTTTAATTAATATTCTAGAAGAATTATTTCCCGATTTTAATCCTCATATTTGGGTATAGATATGTATTAGTTATTGTATGCATGCGTTAGATTGAGTTATTTTGCTCTCAAATTGACAAAATTTTAATTTTAAATTTCAAAACTGTCACCCATGGCGTTTTTTGTATTTGGCGATCAAAAAGTAATACGAAAATATACATGCCAGATGTATATTTTCGTAATATGTATTGTACGAAATATTGTTTCATATTATTCGTTACACTCTTAATGTAAGTTTTTAAAATAACCATGATTTTTGAAAGGAATTAAGTTATATTCGCCAGATAATTTGGCGATATTTTTTTTTTCTGCCAAGGATGACGGATATCAAATCTAATCCGCTGCAACATATTAGTATATTATATCAGATACTTTATTTAGACATTTGAAAACAAATTTGACTTCAAATTATGATAGAATATTTATCCTTTCCCTTTTAATTAGTTCATTAGTTGGATGTTTATTGTGTAAATATCATCCTTTGAAATGAAATGTTTATGTTTTCAATCGAATATGGAAATTTGCCATTTTTTTTTTTCTAGAGTTTTGAAATTTAAAATTCCAATTTTATCAATTTTACAACAAAAACAATTTAATCTAACGGATGCACATGATAACTAATACATATCTATATCCAAATATGGGGATTAAAATGGGGAAATAATTTTCCTCGATCTTTATTATTTTTTTACAAAAAATCCAGTTCACTTTTTATATTATTGTTCGCGTGAAAATATATTTTATTATATGTCTAAAAATAAATTAATTCGTAAATATTTTTGGCAACAATTATAAATTAAAATAAATAATATTATAAAATAGAATTTCTTATTTTATTTTATTTTATTTATTTATTTATTTTTAAATTCCAATTTCGTTTACACACATCAGTTTAAACCACGGAGTAATAAAGACTCCGTGGTTTAAACATTGATGCTTAGATCATTATATTATATAAGATCATATCATATCAAATTAAATTATTAGAAAAATAAACACTTTTAATTTTATAATGACGTCAGATTTAACGTGTAAGTTTAACAATTAAAAAAGCTTTATATGAATTTCAATTTAATGCACGTGCAAATATATTTCGTTTCTTTTCACGTCAAGATATTTTAAAAACGAAATGAATATGTAAATGTTTCTTTTATGTTGGCAGCAGCTAATTTTTTTAATATTTCATTATTTCCATTTCTATTACGGCTTCTATGGGGATTTTAATTAAAATGCTCAGATTTTAAACTAAAATTTATTTTATCAAAATTAAATATAGCCTATAACAATATGGCATACTGTAGCTTTCGGTCAGTGAAAGAAGTTTTTAAATCGGTTCAGTAGTTTCAGAGATTACCCTCCACAAACAAACAATTTTTTGCGCTTTATATAATGACTAGCTGACCCGTCCGGCTTCGCACTGATGAACAAATTTTAGTTAAAGATGGATTGATATGTAAAAAATCAAGAAATATATCAGTTTATATGTTATAGTCAGGCAATATTATTAACTGGAAAGTCAAAATATAATTTTACAATTATTTTTTTTAATTAGTTGTTAAATGTTGGCAATTTTTACTTAATGCTATTTATTTATTTATTTATTTATTTCATAAAAAGAAACATTTCTTTACTCATGAATAAAAAATATTGAAAAATAAACCTATGACATGAAAATGTTTTTGATAAAATTGACGTCATAATAGCTTTAATTATTATTTATTTTTTCATTTCGCAAATATATTTAATTTTTTCCATAACTGATTATTATTTTAATAATGTATATTAAAGGAGAAATCAATAATATGAAACAATATTCGTACAATGTATACTATTACAGAATCTGGTGTGAAACAACCACACGACTTCCATTACCCACTATTACACGTAATATATACAATTTTTTGGAGATATTACTTGCATTTTTTGAGATTTTCGAGTTAGAGAAACTTGATACACGTATAAAAACACATACAACAGAGTTTGCATAGCGAGTTAAAAAATAAGGGGAAAAAAATAGATAGTTATTTTTTTAAATACGAATTTCCGAGATCTAAAACTGAACTACCTAATCAGGATGACCGTTAATATTCCTGTAATAAGCACGTAATACTTGAGAAAGGTTATCTAAATTGGATTAAAGAAAAAATTTTCAAGAATACGTTAGAGCCGTTTTTGAGATACCAACTTTTACCAAAACTTAACATACTCAATTATTGACCTAAAAACAATAATTACATACAAAAGGATATTTAATAGGAAGTTAACATGGCGAGTTTGAAAAAAATCCGTACAGGCGTTTTTAAAGGAACGCACTTGCGAAGTCTGAAATTGAGCTGTTTATAGAGGACGCCTATCAATTTTCCTGAACTAAGCAACTTTTCAATCGAAAGGGCATCTAATATATTATTTATATAGCAACTTTGAAGAAAATCATTAGAAGTGTTTTTGAATATGGGCTTAGGGTCCCATTTCTGGTTTTCGATGACCCAATTCCTGTTTTTCAATTTTCACGAAAATTTGGAAAATTTTGGAAAATCGAACACCAGACCTGAATCACTTGTGAAGTTTAGTAGTTCTATTTTTATTAGTTTTGGAGATATGACAGCCAGAAGATTACACACACACGTGCACATATACACACACACTGACCAATTGCCAAAACCTATACAATATTTCCACTACCTACGGTAGTAGGGTAATTGAAGTAAACACATACATCTCGTATTTACTACGATAATATACAGATTTTCGTATTACGTTTTCGATCGCCAAATACAAAAATCGCCAATGACGATAGATATCAAGTTTTCAATTAAAATATGGAAAATTTTAATTAAAAATTTATTTTACCAAAATTTATTATAGCTTCTAGCACTTAGAGAGAGACAGTGTAACTTTTGATTATTGAAAGAAAAAAAAAAAAAAGCAATCGTCTTTTTAGTTCTAGCGATCGATCTCTACATATGCATATAAACCTTTCTTTTTTTTATATTAGTATAGCTATAGAGCATAGGTATATTAAATAGGTTTCCAGTCAACATAATGTAACTCAAATAATTAAATGCTATTTACATTTCAGTAATGGCTGTATGCGCTATGTATATTGAGCTACTTGCCATAACTGTTAGTTGCTAAAAATAGTCGCCAAATAAATTTAAACATCTCAATACGCAAGCGAAGTATGACATCACTGACCGCCCGTGGATGCAAGAAAAAGATTTTCCATGTTAATCCCTCATTGGATTTTTTTTTTTTTTTTTATTAAAATTCTAGAAGAATTATTTCCCGATTTTAATCCTCATATTTGTGTATAGATATGTATTAGTTATTGTATGCGTGCGTTAGATTGAGTTATTTTGCTGTCAAATTGACAAAATTTTAATTTTAAATTTCAAAACTGTCACCCTTGGCGTTTTTTGTATTTGGCGATCAAAAACGTAATACGAAAATATACATACCAGATGTATATTTTCGTAATATGTATTGTACGAAATATTGTTTCATATTATTCGTTACACTCTTAATGTAAGTTTTTAAAATAACCATGATTTTTGAAAGGAATTAAATTATATTCGTGAGATAATTTGGCGATATTTTTTTTTTTCTGCCAAGGATGACGGATATCAAATCTATTCCGCTGCAACATATTAGTATATTATATCAGATACTTTATTTAGACATTTGAAAACAAATTTGACTTCAAATTATGATAGAATATTTATCCTTTCCCTTTTAATTAGTTTATTAGTTGGATGTTTATTGTGTAAATATCATCCTTTGAAATGAAATGATTATGTTTTCAATCGAATATGGAAATTTGCCATTTTTTTTTCTAGAGTTTTGAAATTTAAAATTCCAATTTTATCAATTTTACAACAAAAACAATTTAATCTAACGGATGCACATGATAACTAATATCCAAATATGGGGATTAAAATGGGTAAATAATTTTCCTCGATCTTTATTATTTTTTTACAAAAAATCCAGTTCACTTTTTATATTATTGTTCGCGTGAAAATATATTTTATTATATGTCTAAAAATAAATTAATTCGTAAATCTTTTTGGCAACAATTATAAATTAAATTAAATTTTATTTATTTATTTATTTTTAAATTCCAATTTCGTTTACACACATCAGTTTAAACCACGGAGTAATAAAGACTCCGTGGTTTAAACATTGATGCTTAGATATTATATCATATCATATCAAATTAAATTATTAGAAAAATAAGCACTTTTAATTCTATAATGACGTCAGATTTAACGTGTAAGTTTAACAATTCAAAAAGCTTTAAATGAATTTCAATTTAATGCACGTGCAAATATATTTCTTTTCTTTTCACGTCAAGATATTTTAAAAACGAAATGAATATGTAAATGTTTCTTTTATGTTGGCAGCAGCTAATTTTTTTAATATTTCATTATTTCCATTTCTATTACGGCTTCTATGGGGATTTTAATTAAAATGCTCAGATTTTAAACTAAAATTTATTTTATCAAAATTAAATATAGCCTATAACAATATGGCATACTGTAGCTTTCGGTCAGTGAAAGAAGTTTTTAAATCGGTTCAGTAGTTTCAGAGATTACCCTCCACAAACAAACAATTTTTTGCGCTTTATATAATGATATAGATATAGATATAGATATACATGGGCATACCTTAATAAATATTTTAAAATTAACTTTGAAGTAATTGTGTATAAAAGTTAAGCTGTTCTTTGTCATTTCTAATGGGAAATATTGAAAAATCTGAAGGCTGTAATACATTTATTGAGTTACATTCTCGTTTTTCATTCATCTTTTTTATAAGCTGCTAGTAAGAAGCCATGCAATACAGAAGGAAAACAAATCGTGTTCTATAAATATTTGATATCGTACCTCAGAAATTGCAAAGAAATCTATATAAAATGCATAGAATAATAATCCAGGAAGAAGACGCACGTCAATACTTTAATGCTCACAAACCCGTTCTAGTGAAGTCATTGATGCCAGATGGTCAAAAAGTATTTCCCCAAACAGGTCTTCTAATTTCCCCAAATCAGGGGGTTTTTTTTTCGAAAAAATCCCCAACTTAATTTCTACTAAAAAAGGAAAATAAAACATTTTTCAAAGACAAAATTATCAAGCAGATTTTTTTATGATTTAAGCTGAGATTTCCCCCAAATGAAGGCAAATTTTGAAAAAAATTCCCAAATTACAATAAAGCTATTCAAAGTCTCTAGTCGTTGGGATAAATCATTACGTTGCCAACATTGACAGAAAGTTGAACAACTCAAAAGATTTGGTTCCAAAATTTTTAGAATTCTCCAAAAAAGTCCCCACAAACATTTGGTCGACAAAATTGTCCCCAGAAGCCTCAAAAATCCCCAAAATGGGGACAAAATCCCAAATCTGGCATCACTGGCGAAAGTTTCTCTGGGCTCGCAATTTCTTGAAGAGGGCATCCGTCCTTGGCGCATTTATAGTTGTATGTTGTGATTGCTGCCTCTCTGATTGAAAGAGAGACGAGACGATTCAAAAATCTCGCCAACAAGTCGCCAACCAATCAGATTGGCGTATTGTTACAATCCAGCTAGATTTTGCTTTGCTAGATTTTTTGAACCGAAACCAAAACACGATGCCCCATCTTGTACTATTATATATCTATGATAAAATGTAACCCTATTTCATATTCTGCATAAAGTGATAAAACATAACAAAAAGTAGGAGAGCGGGTTCGATTCCCGCACTGGCCTTGGGTTTTTTTTTTTCCATTTCTTCGTATTGTAATTCTGTCATGATCTATCTGTAATTATCTGATAAAGATTTACAAGCGGACTACGAGTCAAGCATGCAAATCTGATGTGTACGTTATAGATAAACAATCAAAAAGTAAATAAATAAATATATAAAAACAATTCTATTGCCTTTCAGTTTTATTATTTTTATTTTTTGGAAATTTGTTTAACTGTCGGTAATAATTCCAATTTAATTAATGTTAATATGAATTACAACTCAGGTTACATTTATTTTTTTTCACATACTTGTTGGCGACTATGAATCATCTGTGTTTGACGCATATCATACATTTTTATGTATAAATATCCTTTAAATTTTTAAATGTAAACAGGGGAATTTATTATTCCATATTATAAAACCTTCCGGACTCTTTTCTTTAATTAAAATTAAGTAATTAACACTGTGAGAGTAAGTAAGAAAATTAACATTTTTTTTCACTTACAGAGGGCGTTAGCCTCTATGCGATTTAATAATGAGCCATTTGAGTCGCGTTCGAAAAGTAATACTGTACATAGTTATATGTAATTCCGAACGTAGTTATATGTAGGATAAAGCAACTATGATTCTTCAGTGGCTCACACACGTTACGTATTATTATATATAAATATATTTCAATTTTTAAAAAAGTAAGTAGGGGAATTAATCATTACATTTTCTTTTATTTCACAAATTTTGTTTATATATATATATATATATATATATATATATATATATATAATATGAATTATTTAGTACATTGTAACATTCAGCAGACAAACGATATATGAAGATACCATATATATACATATATATAGACTTTATTTTTTACAAACATATCAAAATATCCTAACTTAATGTAAATTTTCAGAGAAAAATGTAAAGTACATTAATTTCGTACCTTTTTAAACAAAGACAATAAATTTCAGAAGGAATAAATAAAACTTATTAAATAATTGTTTGTTTACGAAAATATATTTTTATATTAGTACTCATGATTAAAAAACAATAATAATAATAGATATGGGTTACATATAAAGTATTTTATTTCATCAAAGTGACGTTAAATGGAATACAATTTGCTTTGATGATAGCTAAACAAAATCGAATCTTTAAATGTAGTTCAATTAAAGGAAATGTCGCTCAAAATCGTTAAGTGTAAGTCTTAATTCACAAATAAAAATAGACAGCCAATCTAAATGCAATTTTCGCTTTATTTAACATCCACGTGACTTGTTGAATCCAGACATTCCTAGTTAATTGCTTTTACGAAGCAGCGGGAAAAGATGCGGAGAGTAATGAAGTGTTAATCAACATCGTACTGGTTTAATTGGATTTATACTTGGACATGAATGTTCTTTTTAATTAAGATTTAAATTGAAGGAAACGCATGAATCCTTTATAATGCTATAAATCTTTGGAATCTATTCCCTTAAGAATTAATTATTTCGTAAGGAAATATATTAAGTTTGGTTTAATAAATTTATAAGAGCTATTGAACTGTAATTACACGTTAATTATATAGGGAAATTGTTTGTGTTAATAAATTGTAATGCTTTCACGAATTCGTTCTTTTTACTGATGTTATATATGAAAGAAAAAACGTATCATACAACGGAATTGAAAATATAAAATATTTTCATTATTTATTTATTCATTTATTTTTTACTTATCTTATAACTATGTTAATATTTATATATTACATAAATTTCGCTACTTAATTGGTTTTATTTCTGGCATTTTATTGAAAAGAGTTCTACATAACTAATTTTGAGACTCTGGTTTAAGGGCCCTCTTCACTCACCGCCGCCGGAAGCCGAAGCTAATGTTATTCCATGGGGTTTTTTTTTTTTTTTTTTTTTTGAATAACTTATTAACTAATACATATTTTTAAATTATGTTTTCACATTATGAAAATTTCCAGCTGTTAAATTGGCGGATTTTTTTTTTTTTTTTTTTTTTTTTAATTTTTTTATATTTCATTTTCAAGCTGCAAAATACGAATTTTCAATATGTGAATTATTTTCATTTTGCAATTAAAAAAATATATATATATATATATTTATATATATATATATATATATATATATATTTAAAAAAAAAATTAAATCAATTTAAATCAATTTAAAAGATGGGAATTTTCTGAATGTGAAAACCGAATTTAAAAATATGTATTAGTTAATAAGGTATTTGTAAAGAAAATTTCCCCATAGAATAACATTGGATCGGGCTTCCGGCGACGGTAAGGGAAGAGGCCGTTAAGAGAAAAAATATAATTATTTCTATTGCGTTATATGTTACATTACGTGTGTTAGACAGGGCATATCAGAGTATTCGATTAATATTCTTTTTTCTTAAACGACCTACAACATTTCTAAAGAAAATTAACAAACTACTATGTGATGTTTTTGCTCGCACGAAATCGTTGTAACATACAACGGATTTTTTTTTTTTCAAAAGGGTTTAACGCGTATTAAAACTGATCTACTGCTACTTTCTTTTTAGCCTTATAATGTGCTATTATTCGGTAATTAATAATATGATTTTGAATCAAAAATGCACGATTCTTGCTTAACCAATCTCGTAAATCGTTTTGATATTTAAATGCATGGTATAAGTTATAATGAACATATAAAATTAATCAGTAGTATCTCTTTTCGTGTTATAAATAAAATTGTATAACCATGCAACAGTTTAACAGAATAACACTTAAGACATATTCAAGAAAGACCGATTTCTGTAACTGAAAACTGTTTTTGCTGAAATTTTACAACATCCATTATAAACCATCACTTGTAAACATCTGCTTCATTCAAAATATAAAAGTCAGAAAGTTAAAACTTCGCTATCAGTAATGACTAATTCATATATCTGTAAACAATAAATCTTCCGAGTGGAAATTTTCGTAAAAAATAAAGTAATAACCTTTTGTAAATAAAGTATTCATTTTCCAGATAATTCTTCTTAGATTTAGGACAGTTCAGATTTTGCATTAGATCAATTTTTGCTTCAATTCTATCTAATGTGTTATATTTCTTTCAACAATTTAAATTGAGGGGAATGTTTCCTGTTATGGGCAATCTCCGACTATGGGCACCCCCATGTAGTGGCACACCCAAATATGGAGGATTTCAGTACTGTCAAACATGTATTGTGAAAGTTCAGTTTGTGCTAACCCCGAAGTCAATAGACACATTTGCTTAGTAAGTGCAAGCATCGAAAAAAAGAAAAAAATCTGAAAAAAAGCAACACAAAAATCGTATGTGAATATTTTCAGATTGCGATAAATCAATGGGAATGAATTAAAAAATGTAAGTGCTAGTTATATTTATGCAGTGTATCCTTCATATTTTGCGATGCAATATCGAATTCAGACAAAATGGGAATAGAAAATTGTTTTCTACCATTATAAAAATGGCTGCGATTCCTGGTTGTGGCCAAACTTTTTTTTTTTTTTTTTTTTTTTAGTCAATACGTGTGTTTGACTTACAGATTGTCAAATATGGTCGTTTTTATGCATGTTTAGGATTTTTTAGTAAAGTCAAAGTCAAACCCCAATAAGTCAATCGATCCAAAAGAAATGGATTTTAGTGCGCTGTTTCAAGCCATTTATAATTTCTTAGTGAAAGAGAAATCCATAAAATCGATTACCCGAGAATATGGACTTACTTACAACATCTGAGACCCTCCAGAAAAAGCGTGGAGAAAGTAAGGCAACCCCACCTGTCAAAGTACCGGCCAAAAGCTCTAAAAATTGGCGTCTCCACAATCGGATAATGTTGTTGACTTCTTTGTCATCTGTTTGAAGCACCTGCCACTACGACTAACAAGAGCCAACTCAACCAAATGCAACGAGTCTGATCGTCTGATGCATTTGAAGTGTTCCACTATACATGCAAATTATTTTATTTGTAAGCATTGCACTTCTGATTTGGAGGAGTAAGAAGATGACGAATAAAATTGGAAAAATGCCATTTTCTGTTATTATTTTGGCACTTATTCCATACAAGATGAATAAATTTTGTTGTTTTCGGTATTTATAGCGATTTTTCTTATTATTTTCCCATTTTCAGCGGATTTTCGAAGTGTGCCCACAACCGGGTTTTCTGGCCAAAATTGACCACTTCACAAAATTGGTAATATTATTATTATTATTATTACTATTATTATTATTATTATTGATGAAATAAACACAGTTACTTCATCAAACGTTAGCTAAAGGTTCTAGCTTTCCATTAGTATTCATATCTTTGTATATTATTTACTCTATCAAAAATTATAAGCCAAAATCAAAACTGTGCCCACAACCGGAGACACTCCCCTATTGTTAGTTAAAATTTGTAATAAATTTCCTATAATTGTACGTTTTGAAGGTATTCGATCCCTGAAATCACTAATCTTGCAATTTTTCTCGTTTTATATATTGCAGAAGATACAGTGTAAAATTACGCTACTACTATTTTGAGGACGATGTGGTAAAAAAATTCATTTATGTTTTAACGTCGTCATAGTTACAAAAAATTATACGTGTTTTTGTATACGAATGTACTATTTTAGTGTTAAAATATAGATTAGTTGTTTTTAGCACAATATATTTTTTATGTCAATGTAAATAAATAAGTAAATAAAACAACAATTCATCATTTAGATCACTGGGAGAAAAATAAATAAATAAATAAATAAACTCAAAATTTCAATTATTTGATCATTTTTGTGAAAGTCAAGATTGTAGGGTGGTAGTGCAAATAATTCAAACTGACCAATTTTCATTCCTGGTAAAATTAGTCTTTACTGATAATCCGCTTATTCACTCGTAAAATAAAATGACAGAGAAATGATTTGTAATTATTTTAAAGAAAATAAAAGATGTAGAAAATGAAAGAAATTTACATTACAGTTTGCGCAATCTCTGAGAACAGAAGTTTATTAACACACACACACACACACACACACACACACACATATATATATATATATATATATATATATATATATATATATATATATATATATATATATATATTAGCGAATTATTTTCTGCTAAAAACAGAAATTAAATGGCATTGCCCATTTCTAGAAAGAAATAAAATATATCAGAGGTTTATAAAGCACTAAAATTGAACTAACAGGTCAATTTATCAGAAATACTTTTTTGTTGTTGTTTGTGTGTTTGTTTGTTTTTATTAGTCCTTTGAACAGAAAATATAAGGAATTACAAAGAGTTCAAAGCATTACTGCACTGAGAAAGGAAAAAATGTACCGTCTTTTTCTAGAATGAATAAGTGACCATTTTCTAAATCCCTTAACTAGAAATATAGATTTCTGCACTATGCGCATAAGGCACGCCAATAAACTGAATAGACGAAATTATCGAGAATTTCTACTCTACACATTTCTAGATGGCAAAACTATATTCTGAATATTCTAAATATTCAGAATCATTTATATTGCGAGAAATTCTTGCTTGATTTTCTAGAATTGGGTCATAAACCAAGATTATAGTTGCAGAAACCCGCCTCTTGTAGTCTCATTTATTTGTAGAGATTTTTAAATAACTTTGCCCTCGAGAATATAGGCAAACGCTCTAGAATTATAATAGGGGCTTCTAGAACTCGCTTTCCAAGGGGACTAGAACTTATAAGGATGACATGGAACTATTTTTTTCTAGAGCCACAATTTTGATTCTAGATGTCAGTTACAGAAATTTTTCTCAGTGTGGTGACACTTCTTAGAGAGGTTAATAGAAGTCATTGTCGTAACGAAAGATTTTATGTAATTGGGCATGATTTAAGTAAACTTTGCGTACTATACAATACACATCTAAGATTAATGCTTAAGAAATTGAATGTGATATAAATATTTATATTCTTAACAGTGTGCACATTAGGAAATTCAGTGTAATAAATTTTGTCTCTGTCTCTATTACTAATTTGTATTTCAAATCAAGCAGCCTATTAATATATATATATTTAATATATCATGATTAATATAAAAACCCAGATGTAAAATTCAGCAGAACTTTTTTTTTAATTTTTTAAAGTATAGTTAAGTTACAGTTAATAATAGAAAAAAATCATTTCAATCATCTTTTTAAATTATAAATTAAGAAACAAGATTTAATAAAAATACAAAACTATCTTTTCGATACGAAATGAAAAAAGGTATTCTATAAATCTAATTTTACACAAAATCTTAAAAAAAAAAGAAAAGGAAAAAAAAATCCTTAGAATTAATTAGATTATGTATTTTTTCTTTTCACCTGAGACGTTTTGTTCACTCTGTTTTATTCTATTGTTATCAACTTCGATTTAACTTGTCCGTTTTATTGACACACAATTTATTATAACTTTTCTAAGCCGTAAAATAGAACTCGTTTTTTGTTCTGTTTAAATTTCAATTATTCTGCTTGAGTGAACATTAAAGTAAAGCTGTAAGTAAACTTCGATAAGAGAAAAGTATTTCATATGCTACTTTTTTTTTTTTTTCTTTAGTTCTACAGAGAGTAATATAAAGAACTAAAGGAAGCGTGAAATTGTCATATAACTTTATTGGTCGAATATTTTCACTGTAAAGGTAGTTTTACTTTTAAGGTTATAGATTTGTTACTATATTTTTAAGGAAATATTACCAGATTTTTATATATAATGTAAAAATTAAATAATAACAATAAAGTGTTTCCATCTCTCTCTCTCTCTCTCTCTCTCTCTCTCTCTCTCTTTTTTTTTTTTTTTACTTTCTTCTATATGTATATATGTAGAGAAAGTATTGGATCCATAAAAATTTTCAAACTCCAGTTTTCGATAAATTTACACGTTTTTGGATGTCCTGAACATGATTTGACTGTTTTTAGAAAATGTCTGTCTGTCTGCCTGTCAGTCTGTCTCTCTCTCTCTCTGTGTGTGTGTGTGTGTGTGTATCACAAATCTTGTGGACGCTGTATCTCACGAACCAATGAACGAAATTTAATCAAACTTGGTATTTAGTTGGAACCTGACATAAAGAGGTGCTGACTAGCTTTGGGGATCTTTCTATCAACAGGTGGCGCTGTGATCGCATTCTTTCTAAATTTTTAACATGACAGTATAGGACAAAATTTCATATAAATGTACATAATGAGAGTTATTTTAATCGTGTGATTAAAAAATTAATATGGATTATTGATAATAGTAGTAGTTAACTAGGAAAAAAAATTTGTGCATGTGGGGGCATAGCTTCCCCCCCCCTTGGGGGGAAGTAGTAAATTTTCCATATAGGTATCTTTCGAAAGATCTCGTCAATACCTTTAAAACGAATAGTTGAGCTATAAATCTGTAATAATTTAAAATAAAGTTATCGATTTTTCTTTCTTTCTTTTTTTTTTTTTTTTTTACTTTTAACGATAAAAAAAAACCTTAGAAAAAAAATCGCATTTCTTCTGATAATTGCAAAACTAGTATGTTGTGGCCACCACAAGACTTTCTTCTATATTTACCTACACATATTCAATCAGTAACAATATTAAAAAAAAAAAAAAAAAAAAAAAAGTACGATTTTTTTTTTCGTTTTTTTTTTTTCTTTTTATTGTTAAAAGTGAAAAAAATCGATAACTTTGTTTTAAATTATCACAGATTTATAGTTCAACCATTCGTTTTAAAGGTATTGACGAGACCTTTCGAAAGATACCCATCTTGAAAATTCATCCCCCCCGGGGGGTACATCCCCCCAGGGGGGAAGCGATGCCGCCCCATGCAGAAAATTTTTTTCCTAGTTACATACTACTATTATCAATAATTCATATTAATTTTACAATCACAAGTTTAAAACAACTCTAATTATGCACATTTATACGAATTTTTGTCCTATGCTGCCATGTTAAAAATTTAGATAAAATGCTATCACAGCGCCACCTGTTGAGCTATTGATCCCCAAACATAATCAGCACCAGTTTATGTCGGGGACCAACTAAATACCAAGTTTGATTAAATTTCGTTAAAAAAAAAAAAAAAAAAAAAAAAAAAAAAATTGCGATATTTTTGTTTTTTTTTTGTTAAAAGTAAAAAAAATCGACAACTTTGGTTTAAATTATCACAGATTTATCGTTCAACCATTCGTTTTAAAGGTATTGACGAGATCTTTCGAAATATACCCATCTTGAAAATTTGCCCCCCCCGGGTGGGAACTTCCCCCCCCCCCGGTGGGGGGGGGAACCGATGCCCCCACATGCACAAAAATGTTTTCCTAGTTAACTACTACTATTATCAACCTGATCTTTCGAAAGATACCCAATGTGAAAATTTACCCCCCCTGGGGGGGAAGCGATGCCCCCCCATGCAGAAAATTTTTTTCCTAGTTACATACTACTATTATCAATAATTCATATTAATTTTACAATCACAAGTTTAAAACAACTCTAATTATGCACATTTATACGAATTTTTGTCCTATGCTGCCACGTTAAAAATTTAGATAAAATGCTATCACAGCGCCACCTGTTGAGCTATTGATCCCCAAACATAATCAGCACCAGTTTATGTCGGGGACCAACTAAATATCAAGTTTGGTTAAATTTCGTTTTTTTTTTGTTAAAAGTAAAAAAAAATCGATAACTTTGGTTTAAATTATCACAGATTTATCGTTCAACCATTCGTTTTAAAGGTATTGACGAGATCTTTCGAATGATACCCATCTTCAAAATTTAACCCCCCCGGGGGGTACTTCCCCCCCAGGGGGGGAACCGATGCCCCCCCATGCACAATTTTTTTTTCCTAGTTAACTACTACTATCATCAATAATTCAAATTAATTTTACAATCACAAGTTTAAAATAACTCTCATTATGCCCATTTATACGGAATTTTGTCCTATGCTGCCATGTTAAAAATTTGCATAAAATGCGATTACAGCGCCACCTGTTGAGCTATTGATCCCCAAATCTAATGGGCACCAGTTCATGTCAGGGTGCAACTAAATACCAAGTTTGGTTAAATTTCATTCATATCTTCGTGAGATACAGCGTCCACATAAAAATGATACAGACACACAGACAGACAGACAGACAGACAGACATTTTCTAAAAACTATCAATTCGTGTTCAGGACATCCCAAAACGTGTAGATCCGTCAAAATACGGAGGTCGAAAATTTTCGCGAATCCAATACTTTCTCTATATTACATATAGAAGAAAGTAAAAATATGACTTTCTTTCGGCATTTAGTGATATAATTCTGTCAGATAAGAATTGTCTATGGAAAATAATTTGATAATTTAATATACAATTTGTATTGAATAAATTTTGTGTAAAATTATATAGAAGAAAGTCATGTGGTGGCCACATCATACTAGTTTTTTTTTTTTTTTCTTAAATAAAACTGAAATAATAATCATGCCTTGAGACCTTTTATTTCTTTTTAAAAAATGACTTATATGTTGAACATTTTAATTTCCATGTCAATCCGGCTCTCAGTGTATTCAATAAAAAATGTATTTAACAAGATTTACTTTTTATTTTCGATCTACAGAGAATAATATAAAGAACTAACTGAAGCTTGGCATTTTCAGATGTCTCTATTGGTCGAATACTTTCGTTGTCATTTTATTTTCCTTTTTAATCCAATATCTACGAGTCGTACTTTAAATTACCATTAGTTAAAAAGCGTATACAATACAGTATATTGAAAATATGTATAAGAATATATTGTATATACCTCACTTTAGTCTCACTGAAAGGAACTAGACACTACATGTAGCCGTTTCTGTTCCAGAACTGATTTTATAGATTGCTCTTGCTATTTTGGCCAGTCATTTTTCACGATCTTTAGGAGTGTTATTATTAATTCTTTTATAACTTCAAGAATGCTCCACCAATCTTAGAAAAAAATGTAATTTTTTTTTAAAATATCTTTTTGACTTTAATGTACCCAATGGTACACACTAAAGTAACACCTTACAAATTCCTCGTTAATTACTATGAAGAGGTGATATATTACATATACCTTTAAAAAATATTCATAGGTATGGGCTTCTACTATGAACGCATCGAAATGTTTCGTTCGTCGAAAAGTGACGTAGAACTATGTTTTCAGAAATTATAAAGTCAAAGCTATCGTAAAAGCAGTTCTACTGGCTAACTCCACATTGAAACTGTTTGATATGTTTATATTTGCAACATTTTTCTTTTAGAGTAGCAAATGATTGAAACCTTAACTTTATTTTTAAATGTTACGTCAGAATGATGTTACATTCGTTAATCGAAAGATTTCGATATGTTCGTAGTAGCCCCCACAGTCGGTAGCAAAAGTATCCGAACACTAGGAAAAATTCCTATATAAAATTCCTTCATATAATAAATCCTTGTCGAATCATGCTCTTAGTCTGACTAAGGACATGATTCGACAATGATTTATTTAACAAAACTTGTATTAAATGTACTTTTTTTACATAGGAATTTTTGCTAGTGTTCGATACTTTTGTTACCGACTGTAACTAAAAAATATGTTTCAAATATATATATATACAGGGTGGCCATAATTAAACTGACAGTGTTTACAGTGTTCTGTAGAGTGCGAATGGCGCCAAATTTTGTAGGTTGACTTAACAAGACGGGGAACAAAAGATTGCACTTAAACAAATATTAGTTCTAAAAGTTACCGCTTGGGGAATATGTGGCGCTATGTAAAATAAATTACAGTTCTAAAAAACGCATAATCAAGACTGAAATAAAATCACCTTTTATTTAGCACATTCTATTCTGGTCCAATGTGTCCACCGTTTTTGTGGACCACACATTAAATTCTATGCACAGTATTCACAACAACAGAAAGTAGCATGTCTGCAGGAAGCTTCCGTACAATCCGAAAAGTATTTTCAGCTGATCCATTTGCAGATTCTGTCCAGTAAGTCTCTTAACCGGTCAACAGATTCAACTTCTCAACGCTCGAAGTTACCGATCCATTTGAGGCGACGACTGAACAAGTCCCCAGTAAGTGAAACTGCAAATAAAGAAACTTCATTACAGTTTATGTATTTTGTTTTTTAATTGTTACCACATTGAACTTGAATTAAATTGTTACATCTACTACATAAAAGGAAATTTTATTTCAATATTCATTCTGTGTTTTTTAGAACTCTCATTTCTTTTACACAGCGCCACATATTCCCCTAGCGGTGATTTCCGGATCTAATGATGTTTCAGTGCAGTTCTTCGTCCCCTGTCTTATTAAATCATCCAACAAAATTTGACACCATTCGGACAATTAGATCTGTCTAAAGAACACCGTAAACACTGTCAGTTTGATTATGGCAACCCTGTATATTTGGTCTGCTTCATAATGTGGCAGCTAAAGCGATAAGGCTACCTATTATTATCATTATTTTATTTTATGCTATGTTTTTTTTTTTTTTTTTTTTTTTTTTTTTTTAATATTAGCTATTTTCTAAATTTTATGCACGCAATAACAATGATAATTAAAATAATAATAACAAAACCTTTTTTCTTTTTTTTTAATCTTTTATACGAATGAAATGCTAAACATGCATTGTTACTTTTGACTTATTTTTAAATAATAATTCCTAACTTGACATACCGTAATTTGACGTATATAACCCGCGGTTAATCTATAAGAAAAACATGACTTTGTACGTCCTGCGGACTATCATCAGGTGCGGGGTATCTATCGCGAACGAAAAGAAAACCAACACCAGTCTCATATTCGTTTCGCATCTTAACTTCAAAACGGTAAAATCGGGATTTAAAAGGTTTGGATTATTAACATATAGTGAAAATGAAATTGAGGACAGTGAAAAGGAACTTGATGAGAAGTTTAATAAGGATGAGGAAGACGAACTGTCCCAAAAGATATTTCAACATTTTAATTCTAATACGGAAGAATCCGATTTAGATGGATTTGAATGAATTTTGTAGATAAATTTATTATTAATCTACAATTTTCTTATATATTGAATGAAGGTGTTAATAATTAGAAGTTACTCCAGTTTCTATATAGAGAATGATTAATACTAAGTTATTGCTTTTTTATTATCGGTAGGTAAGTTTATTTGATTATTATTTATATTTATTCCCTCGGTAACATGAACACTGTTAACGTAAATTACTTTTAACATGAACTGTTTTCAGAATCTCTATCAAAAAGGAAGATAAGTTTTGTTATATAAAGATTAGTTACTGATAACATGAACAATTTTTTTATCCCCCTTGAGATTCACGTTAACGAGGTTCCACTGTATTTGTTTATTATTTGTATCTTTTCCTACTTATTATAAAAATAATAGCAATTTGTATTGAAATTATAAACGGCAATTGCCCACTATGTGATTTTAGAAGTGTGGGGTATCTTCTAGTGCGAGGTACCTTTAGGCTATAATTATTTTTAAATAATTTTTTTATGCTGCGGGTTATCTTCCGCCACGGGTTATACACGCGAAATTACGGTAATGTAATTGTTATATTATTTCGGTTCAGAATGTATGCAATATAGAAAGTTTTTTGATATGTTCTGATCTATTCAATACTTATCAAGGATAGTATAAGAAAAAAAAAAAAAAAAAAAAAAAAGGTAAAAAGAATTGTTTTTAAGTATTATACAAAATGCCATTTTCATATATATTTAGTGAATGCGTGAAAACGGCATTAAAAGAAAAAATAAATTTTATGAAATGTAATTTAATATTTCAAGTCGTAAAACCCCAAAATTCGAGCAAAAAACTTAACCAGTTAGTAGTCGCTAGTAGGTCGATTCACCGCCCATCCCTTCAGTGTTGCCATTTTTTTCTATTCAATAGCCACCAAATTTTTTTTAGAAGTGGCATTTGATATGCATAAAGGCGAATCGACTCGAATAATCGTCGATTATGTATATCAAATGACACTTCTAAAAATTTTTGGGGGCTATTGAATAAAAAAGTCTGGCAACACTGAAGGAATGGGCGGAGAATCGACCCACTAGCGACTACTAACGGGTTAATTGAAGTAACATTTTAAATTTGATAAAAAATGGGACACAAAAAATAAATGTTATGAGGGGTTAAAGTACCAGAATGTGTTACAAAAATTATATAAAAAAAATATTTCCTTTTGTCATACTTGGAAAAAGAAAAAAGAAATAAATAAAATAAATTAGCATCGCTTTTGCTCGCATAACAATTCCCTATAGTTTTAACATAAGAAATTATTCCTACGGTAGATATTACTTCTATAAAATTCAAAAATTCAAACTAATAACAAAATGACACCAACATCGTTGCTTTCTTTATTCTATTATATTTCTTAAAACAAATTTTATAGATGCCACATGCACCACATAAACTTTAAATTTGACATCTACTTTTTAGATAGCACGCGATCGTGTATTATATGAAAGTTAAATTATTAAATTCACTTTTTTACTTAATTTTATTTCATTTTGCATTCGCACTTTTTATTTCCTAATTTAAAATTATTTAATAAAAATTTTATCGATAGTAGTGTTTGTTTCGATACTGATTATTATTAATTTTCTTTTCTTTTCTTTTTTTTTTTTTAGTATATATATATATATATATATATATATATATATATATATATATATATATATATATATATATATATATATATGTATATATATACATAAAATAAAATAAATAAAATAAAAAAAAATGATGAAATTCTGGCAAAAGCAAAATTTAGTTTAGAACGGAGGACTATTAGTCTTTTTTTTTTTTTTCAAATTATAACATCGCTTTCAAATTATTCAATTACATTTTCGATAAATGTCCAACTATCGAAAAATGACACTGCAAAAATCCCAGATTGAGACTAATAGTCCTCAGTTCTAAAAAGGAAAAAAAAAAAAAAAAAAAAAAAAAAAAAAAAACGGAAACTGTTGAATCTTTTTATTTACTAAAAGTCTTTTTGTTTGATTTTTAATGTTGTATTTAATATTTTAGAAAACATTAGCTTAACTGATTTAATATGGAAAATCTTAAATACGAATAAAATAATAATCATACTTTAACAATTTTTTCTTTTTCTTTTCTTTTTTTTTTTTTTTTTAATACTTTCTATTTTTATTTAATTTGTTTCCAGGTTGTAACAACTATAACTCTTATAAAAGAGAAAGAGGCCGGAAAAAGAAAAAAAAAAGATATTTCATATGTTTTTTAGGATTTACGAAAAACAATAGAACAATCTAAGGAAGCGTGAAATTGTCAGATATCTGTATTGGAAGAATATTTTCACTGTAAAGTTAGTTTCATTTCTAAGATGAAAGTTTTATTTTTATATTTATTTATTTTATTTTATTTTATTTTATTTTACGAACTATTAGATAACTTCTATAACTAATGCAAGAATAAAAATAAAATTTAAGTAAAAAATCATTTTTTAAAGTTAGAAGTTTTTTATTGTGAATCCCTAAAAAGCATAAAATAAAATTTTCATTTGGCAAAGACATACTACAAAGAAATGAAAGTTTCAACACTAAGAAAATTTTAGAGAAAAAATATGGGTACTTTCCTTTTGAAAGAGATGAAAATTTTTTTATGTTCGAAATATTTTTAAAAGCTTTCGAGACAAATATTCATAATTATTAGTTTTTGTATAATCATTCGTTAGGCCAGAAATTTCAAATGTCTCGAAAGCTTTTTAAAATATTTCGAACATTAAAAAATTTTCATCTCTTGCAAAAGGAAAGTACCTATATTTTTTCTCTAAAATTTTCTTAGTGTTGAAACTTTCATTTCTTTGTAGTATGTCTTTGCCAAAATAAATTTTATTTTCTGCTTTTTAGGGCTTCACAATAAAAAACTTCTTACTTTAAAAAATGATTTTTTACTTAAATTTTATTTTTTGCTTTTTAGTTACAAAAAAGGAAAAGCTTCTTTAAAAAACTAATTAAAATTTCTTAGGATATTTTTTAGACATCGGAAGATTTTCTTTTATCAATTGACATTTTTTTTTCGATTATTTATCTGGGAAAAAAAGTACTATATCGTCTTTCGAGGACGAATCCGGGACCACCATGTTATCAGCATGACGCTCTAACCAAAAGTCTAACACCTGTCAAGAAAAATCATGGAACATTGTAGAAAAATCTAACAAATACTTATACAAAAGGAATATTGTTCTCGAATTCTTTTTTAAATATTTAGAATATTTAAAATTTTTCATGTTTTGCAAAAGGGAAATATCTATATTTTTCTTTAAAAATTTCTTGTTGTTGAAACTTTTATGATTTTATAGCATGTCTCTGCAAGAATAAATTTTTATTTTAGGCTTTTTAGGGCTCCACAATAATAAAAAAAACTTTCAGTGTTATTTTTATTTATTTATTTATTTATATTTATATTTATTTATATTTTTATTAAAATTTTTATTTTTTGCGATTGGTAACTCAAAAAGAAAAAAAGCTTTAAAAAAAAAAAAAACTATCAAAATTCCTTAGGACACTCTGTAGACAATGAAAGATTTTCTTTTATGAATTGATATCGTTTCTATTAATTATCTGCAAAAAATTAACACATCGGCATGCGAGGATCGAACCCACGAGCATCGCGTTATCACCATGATGCTCTAACCAAATGCGCTAACAAGCGACGAAAAAGGTTGTTTAAATTTACATAAAAGTGGAGGCGCCTTCTTTTTCAAAATGACACAAAGACACGATGATAAAAATCCAATTTCAATAAAAAGCTTCTAAAAGAATATATATATATATATTTATTTAACTTTATATTTTATGCTTTTTAGTATGTAAAAAAGCTTCTTAAAAAACAACTGTTCAAAAATTCTTAGAATACTGTGTAGACAATGAAAAATTGTCTTTTATCAATTGACACATTTTCTATTAATTATCTGCAACATTTAACACATCGATCCTTCGGGGATGGAACTCACCACCATCGTATTAGCAACTTGACGCTCTAAGCAACTGAGCCAACAAGCGACTATTAGGAATGCTGACATTTACTTTAAAGTTGAGCTGCCTTATTTATTAGCGTGACATGACAACGCGATAACGAAATCCTATTTCAATAAAAAGCTTCTAAAAAATTATTTATATATTTATTTATTTTTTTTGTGCTTTTTAGTAACTAGATAAAAAGCTATTTAAAAAAATCTTCAAAAATTATTAGGATACTGTGTACACAGCGAAATATTTCCTTTTATCAACTGACACCTTTTCTATTAATTATTTTAAAAATTATCATGACGGTCTAACTAACTGAGCCATTAAAAGATAGAAATACAATGAATTGCTTACACTTTTTTTTTTTTTTTTAAGTGGAAGTGTCTTGTTTTTTAGCGTGACAGAAAATGCGATGACAAATTCAACTTCATATAATAATATATAATATATATATAAACTTCTAAAAATATTTATGTATGTATTTTGTACTTGAAACTTTTTTATTTTAAGCTTTTTTTAATATCTAAAATAATTTGTATTTTCTAATGTCTAAAAAAAAGAAAAAACTTCTTAAAAAAACTCTCGAAAATTCTTTAGATATTGTGTAGTCAACGAAAAATGTTCTTTTATCAATTGACACCTTTTCTACTAATTATCCTCAAAAATTAACACGCCGCACATTCCGAGGACCGAACTCTCGACCACCGCTTTATTAACGTCAGGCTCTAACCAACGGAGCCACGGATCCACAAACACACCGGCTTATATTTACTTTAATTGTTTACTAGCGTGACACGATGGCAAAGTCAATTTCATATAACAAGCTTCTAATAAAAAGCTTCTAAAAAATTTATTTATTTATTTATTTTTATACTTACATTTTTATTTTGTGCTTTTTGTAACTAGATAAAAAGCCGTTTAAAAAACTTTTGAAAAATTATTAGGATACTGTGTACACAACGAAATATCTTTTTTTTTTTTTTTTTTTTTTGTCAATTGAAACTTTTTCTATTAATTATTTGCAAAAAATAACACCTCGATCCAGAGAGGATCGAACACACGACTCTCGCATTACCAACATGACGCTGTAACCAGCAGATTCATTAAGAGATACAATGAGTAATGAGTTGCTTACAAGCTTGGAAGCGTCTTGGTTTTTTAACGTGACAAAAAGCCGATGACAAATCCAATTTTATGTAATATATATATATATATACATATATATAAAGCTTCTAAAAATATTCTTTTATGTATTTTTTACTTAAAACATTTTGATTAATTATTTTGTGCTTTTTTAATATCTAAAATGTTTTGTGTTTTCCAATATCTAAAAAAAAAAAAAAAAAAAGAAATGCTTCTTAAAAAAACTCTTTAAAAAATTCTTAGTGTAAGCAACGAAAAATTTTCTTGTATCAATTGACACCTTTTTTACTAATTATCTGCAAAAACTAACACGCTGGACCTTCCGGGGACCGAACTCACGACCACCGCGTTATTAACGGAACGCTCTTGCCAACTGAGCCAAAGAGCGACAAACAAAACAGCTTATATTTACTTTAAAATGAAGGCTTCTTGTTTACTAGCGTGTCACGAAGACACGATGACCAAGTCAATTTTAATTAAAAACCTTATAATAATATAATAATAACGATATTAACAATAAAATACAAACAATCATGTAGAACAAATATTCAAACATTAAAACGTTATCGCGCGCAATTGAAATAACAGCAAGCATTACCTGTTTCGAAAGGACGCGACCTTTCTTCTTCAGGTGCAAGAAACACGTTGCACTACCTTGGAGGTAAAAGAAAACCTGCAAGCAGTTAAAATTTGATTCAACTTTGCTCTCGACAGTTTGAAAAAAAACTTGTTTAGGGCCATTTAATAATTTTCTTTTTTTTTTTTTTTTTTTTTTTTTTTAAATATATAATAGAAAAAGATTAAAAGTTAATTAATTAATTAATATAAAAATTAAATTAAATTAAATTAAATTAAATAAATAGCTTCCGTTTTTGAGTTTTTTTTTTTTCCTCTTGTCTCCCCCAGTACTTATTATTATTATTATTATTATTTTGGTTTTGTCCCCTTCTGATTATGTCCCCTTATTGTATGCTGCTGTTCTATCGTACTCCTCCCACGTTGGGATTTCCTTGTTTTCGGTTTTCTTTTTGTCTCCAAGTTATTAATTAGCGCATGTTTTTTGCACCTGAAGAAGAAAGGTCAAACCCGTTTAAAATCGGTAGTACTTGCTGTTATTTTTATGGTATGTGAAGTGAAAAAGTTTTAATATTTAAATAATAATGATAGTCATAATAACGTTATTAATACTTTTTTCTCCTTAAAAATACACTTTATGCAATACAATTCAAATATTCTTCTGGAAGTTTTTGATTCCTTATAAAACAGTAATTTTAGTTCCCCATCATACTATAGGTATGGGGAACTTAGGTAATCATGAAAATTTTCGACCTCGGTTTTTTGACTTTTTACACGTTTTCAGGTGTGAGGAATCCGAAAATGACAAAGTTTGTGTGGTGTCTGTCTGTAGGGTGTCTGTTAGTGTGTTAGTCCGTTAGTTTGTTAGTCTGTGTACACGATATCTCAAGAACAAATTATCGCAGAGAGGTCAAATCAGTGCTAAAATATTACTTTCGACACTTGCAAGAACCCTATTCATTTGCAACATTCGAATTAAAAAACTTCGTAAGTTATTAGAAATTTACGATTTTCTTAACATGGGAGAATAGGACAAAAATTCACTTAAATGTGCATTAAGTGGAAACGTTTTACTGTAAAAAATGCCAGATCTGTTTGAAAATATCAGTTTTGATGAAGGAATGAACATGAGTAACTATAAATAGGCTACTTTGAAAATTTCGCAAGTTATTGGAAATTTGCGAATTTCTTAACATGGCAGAATAGAGCAAAATTTCACATAAACGTCAATCTTGAGGGATATATTCAACGTAAAGATGTCAAACCACTTTCAAAATATTATGTAGGATACTGGCATGAATAACATAGACTATGGTTATTCCAATTTAAAAAATTCGTAAGTTACTTGGAATTTATGATTTACTTAACATATCAGAATAAGGCAAAATTGAGCATAAACTTCCATTTTGAGGATCATAAATACATTAGATAACTTCAAAATTACATTTAAGATATTTTTTTTTGAAGATGATTGAATACAAATATTCTAATAGGATAATTTCGTAAATTAATCATAATTTACGATTTTATGAACATAGCGAAATTGTAAATTTTTCATATAAATATGAATTTTGAGGATTATTGCATTGAAAATAGTAGCATGAAAACTAAACAACGGAATTGACCCTGATAAAATAAATTAATAGATTAGAATAAGATAAATATATCGAAGTGAACGGTGGATAGCCTATTAGGCGGGGATTTCATTCTGTTACTGTATGAAGCTTTGGCCAAATTCATTTCTTTTAACATGATTATAATATGTCTCGCACTAGAAATTTATGAGAACATAAATATGATGAGGAACTGAGCAGAGTACACCTATGCCAACTAGTTTCATTTGGTGCCAGTTGCTTCTCAGAGAACATTGCCTCTGACTATTGCTCAGAGAAAATTATTGCATGTTTCTTTTCCTAAGATTTAAGGAGAGCAATACAATATTTAGAGGTATTCTAAAATTATCAGATATCTTTATTGATCAAATATTTTCCCTTTAAAACGTGATTCATTTTTAAGATTATAGATTTTTTTATTATGAAAAATTTATTGACTTCGAAATCTAATGTACTCATAAAAGGACAATATCCCTAACAACACATCTTCTCCAAATGTCATCCTCAGAATGTCCTATGGATGAAAATGAATCTATGGACATCTATAGACATCTTCAGGATGCATTAGGGACAAGTGTGTTGTTAGAGATAATAATGATAATGAATGACTTTATTTATTTATTTTTCTCATAAACAATAATTATTTTCTAATCATGCATTGTAATATTTGATTTTCCTTTAATCTGTAATTTCTGTCTTAATGCAATTTAGTTATTTAGATTACATAAATTTGGAGTTTATGTATTCGGTTATGTTCATGAACATATTTATGTAATAAATCTAAAAATATGCAAAACAAATCAAACTTCTTTTTAAGTTTCTTCTTCTACTTCTTTCTTTCTTTTTTTAACTTATTGAAACTTTCTTTACCCCCTTTTGGAGAAAATTTATGCATTTTATTTTCCAGTTAAGAAGACAAAATTTCATCGCTTTAGGCAGAATTCACTCAAATTTATTTTATTAAGGCGAGCAATTTTTTTCTCTAAACATTTTTACCATTTATACTTTATAAGTACTTAATAAGCTTGAGATAACTGCTAAGTTGGTTTTATGTTGTACTGAAGCTATGCACTGGATGCCTAGCAATACTCTGGAACTAGCGGTTGTGTCTATACATGCCATCAAAACTTTTATATTCATCAAATGACGTGGCTCCACTGTTTCAGTACATGCTACAGTAATTATTTTATAGAAAAAGGATGAAGGACAGATTTTACTTGCACCATACATCATTAATGTAGACGACATTCTGTTGTCTGCTTAAACGCAAAAACGCAATCCCCACAACTTTGCAATTATCAATGCTCTCTGTCAGCTTGGCTAACATAGTCCGAGGATTAATATGGGATAAAATGAACAAAAAGCATGGAGAGAATAAATAGTAATAAATATTTAATAATAAGAATAAGAATAATAATAAAAACTTATTGTAATTGAGTGCAATTTTGATAGGACTCACACATTTTAATCTTTCCCCCAAAGCATACACTCATCACTAACTGTACTACTGCGCACGGTATAAATGTTTATATAAAGAAAATTACCAATTGAATATCCAATTGAATTAATTAGTGAGCGTGTTTTCACATTATTCATGAAATCTTAAATACATCTGTTGAATTTATTCGCTGCAACTTTCATAGATTTAAAAAAAAAAAAAAAAAAAAAAAATCTTATGATTATTAAGCATAGACTTCGACCCAATATCAGCTATGCATTTCTGAAGAAGAGAGCTAACTATGTTTCACAAGATCCAAAATTAACCAGGGTAAGTATCAAGCATTAACGCTTAGTATAAACTGAGATTGATCTAACTAACGATAACCTAACAAAAAAATTAGGTTAGTTTTATAATTACTAATGATGAAATAAAAAATATTATAGTTTAAAAAATGAGAACCTGTACATATGAGATCCTATACATAGAAAAAATACGTCATTCTTCGGAAAACATTTTAAATTTCCACATGCGTAATCAATATCTACATATTTATGTGTGTGTAAATCCATTGGTTATTTATTGGTATAAATTATTAATTCATTGTATTAATTCATTGTTTATTGTTTACTTTTATAAGAACTGACACGGCATTTCTCTCTCTCTCACACACAAAAAAAAAAAAAAAAAAAAAATCTGTATTTCTCCGAAATAATCTGAGAGTAATATAATGGGACTAAAACTTTGGACACATTAATCTTTTGAAATATATAATTGTAAACAATCTGTGCTTTTTATAAATAAATAAATCGTGTAAACAAATATTATGCTTAAATTTTACCACGCGAATTGTTAATTTTGTCATAAAAGTGACTTTGGCTGGAGCTTTCCGTAACACATCAAGTAGTCGTAGAGATATAAATTCGTGTAAGAGCAAGCAATACTTAATCTCGCTGACAACTACAGCCCATATTATTCATTGGGAAAATTTGGTTCCAAAATTACTCATCAACTAATCTTTTTTTTTTTTTTTTCGTTTTCGCATTCAAAAAAATTTTAAACGCTAAAGTAGGATTCGTTTCCTGATTTACTTTTTAGTATTTTATATTTAAGTTAAAAAAAAAGAGAAAAATTAACCAACTACATTTTTTGCAATTTTCAGTTAGAAAAGAAAATAATCCGCAACACACGAGAAATTTTGTAAAAGTCGAAATTTTAAAAGACTGCCTACAGTCGTAAAACCACGCAAAGAATAATCGAATAAATTATGTTATGAAAAAATACACAGTGTGTACATAGATAGGAAATTTTCTTTTTATTCACGTATTTCTGAAAAACTTGGTACATATTGGTCTCTCATTGTGGGTCCCAAACCGTTTGGTTAGAGGGATTTTTGTTCCCACAGGGGAAAAAGTCTGTCTAAAATCCTGCGAAACCATGCTCGAGACAGGCTCGGAGCATAGCTAGAGCAGAAAACTGTAGTTTAATTTAAAACAAGAGGTATATAGAAAAGTTTACGTAGGGTTGTTTTTAGGAAAGACCGAGTTTTTTTGTTTGTTTATTGATAACATATACATCAGATTTGTATGCTTGACTCGTAATCCGCTTGTAAATCTTCGTCTGATAATTACAGATAGTCCATGACAGAATTACAATACGAAGAAATGGAAAACGCGGGAATTGAACCCGCTCTCCTACGCTTGAAAGGCGATTAGCTTATTGTGACATAGCCACTCGGCCACGGAGGGTCCAGATCGAGTTTGGGAAATAAAAATGAATAAATAAATAAATAAAAATAAAAAGAATAATTTAAATTTAGACAGATTACATTTCATTCACAGAAAAAAATAAGTCAATGGATAAAGTATTAGAATTTATACTTAATAAATTAATAACGTTCGTTTAAGATATTATAAATATATTTTAGTTTATTATAATTATCTGTATTTAATAATATTGCTTTTAAGTTTTGGCTTATTGATTTATTATTCTTGAATTTAAAATCCTTTTCAGAAATTTGTGCAGGGTGCACCTACAGTAATTTGTAGTACCTTAAATGCGCGCCGGCTCCAAAAAGTTTGAAAACCACTGCTTTAAAATGGTAAAATTGCATAATCACTTGTGCGACGTTAAACCCTCTCAACCATTCAAAAACAAACTAATATTTGAAGGATAATAAAAAGAGTTGGCATGAGGCGTATAAACAGGCAGAGTAAATGACATTAACTGTTGTCTGTTCAAGATGGTTGATACTGTAGCACCGTCCCACAGGAACCTTGAAGGAATTAAATAAGAGGTGCTGGTATATGGAGTGTTACCATGCATGACAAATGAAGTTAACTGTTGTCTACTCAAGATGGATGCTGCAGTAGCAGCCAAGAGAAATACAGCCAAGAGAAATACATTCGGTATACAAAAACACTGACTAAAACTGCGTTCTTTCATTTATTTCGTATTTATTTAATAGCTTTGAAATCTATAGTTGTACTGACGTTCTTCGCGAATGATCCATAGTGCATAATTTCGCGATAATAATGAAGAATTCCTTATAAAATTGAGTTATATCATGGCTTCTACGGTTACGATTTTGGCTTAATGTTCTTCCGAACATGCCATCTACTCTTATATCACCCCGATTCATGGAGGATCAAAATTGTGATGGCATGTCTCCGGACCATCCATAGGGGTGCGTCCTACACCTTCTCCAGTTACCCATAGCACAGTACTAGTGCGACGTTAAACCCAACCTTCTTACCTACCTCACATTATCCCTCCAAGCGTTAATAGCTGTCTGCTAAAGATGGCTACCGCTATAACAGCCCTACCACCGGGGCTTTTAGGAGTCTATCAAAACATTAGCTAGATCTTTGTTAATCAATCGCCTCTGCAATGACTAGTTTGACTTCATATTTTTCTGTGTATGCCCGCTTATATTATTCCTCCAAGACCTAACTGTGTTTCACTTGCTGTCAATTGCTCAAACAGCCATCACACCAAGTCTGTTGTTCATGACCAGAAAAGCTAATTTTAATTTATTTAGAACCATTGCCAACTAATAACTGTAAGCTATTGTGATATGTTAAATCCAACCAATCTCGATTTCATTTTACCAGTCTCATCTAACCTTCAGAAAATGCACTAAATACATCTCAGATCTAACATCTTTGCAAAGGTTTAACCAAAACCTTGGCTTAAAAAAAAAAAAAAAAAAAAAAAAAAAAAAAAAAAGACATTTACAACACCTTTGAAAACCGTATAAATAGATAAGAATTTTTCTTTTTATTGACGCATTTTGCGGTGACTAGATTAGAGTACCTTTATGTTAATAATTATTAAATTTACCTGATTAGGAGTACAGCGTCGAGTTTGTAATTGAAAAGATTGCGGGTTCGAAATTCGAGCATACCAAAGACAGTCGTGGCGGGTGCACGTAAAATCCGTTGAGCTGCTATGTTCCCATCCAAATTATACTTCTGGGGGTCTTCAAAGCAAGGCAGCCATCCATTCCGTGTAGGATCGAAATTGTGATGGCATGTCTGTGGACCAACCTCATGGATGCGTTCCAGACCATCGCCAAATTATCCATAGTGCAGAACTAATGCGACGTGAAACCTAACCAACCAACCAGCCAACCCTAATTAGGAAGTTTGCTTTATATTTTTTTCTAAATGGGGACCAAAAAGCTAATAATTATGATAAAACAATTTCTTATACAACATTTTTTTGCTTTCTCTTACCCATAAGACAGAAGGAGTAATTTTTGTGGTCAAATATTAAAAATTGAGTTTTTGTTATATTTACACGTTTTGAGGTCCCCTGAATCCAAAAATCATGTTTTTAGGGTTGGTCTGTGTGTGTGTGTGTGTGTGTGTGTGTACCTGCCAGTATACATAGCCTTTTATAAGCAAATCTCAAAAACATATTATAGCAGAATGTCCAAATTTGGTATTCTAAATGTGTATGATATAGGGATGCTACGCTAAACTTTTCGATGACATCAAGCAAATGGTTAATATACAGGGACAGCCAAGAGAATTCAAATACATTACGTCTATGGGGAAATTGCAGGTGAGAAGAGTTTATCATCTGTAGACTGCACTAAACCAAATGAAAGGAATATATATATATTATATATATAAAAACATGTTTCGTATAGAATATGGTATAGGAATCATTCACTGTTCGTTTACATGGCTACACAAAAGAACTAGATTATAGTACGACAATACTTGAAAATTGATGGAAGTGCACTTTATGTTGTGCCGTGTGTTATTATTTTAGGATTATATGTATGTGTAGCATGTGATGTGTGCATAACTTTCAGTATATTTACAGGACTGCCAATATTTAAGCCATAGCATTCTTTTTAGTTCCCCATCATACTATAGGTACGGGGAACTTAGGTAATCGTGAAAAATTTTTGACCTCGGTTTTTTGACATTTTTATACGTTTTCAGGTGTGAGGAATCCAAAAATGACAAAATTTGTATGGTGTCTGTCTGTAGAGTGTCTGTTAGTGTGTTAGTCCGTTAGACTATTTACACGATATCTCACGAACAAATGACCGCAGAGAGGTCAGATCAGTTTTAAAATATTACTTTCGATACTGGCAAGAAACCTATTTATTTGCAATATTTGAATTAAAAAACTTCGTAAGTTATTAGAAATTTACGATTTTATTAACATGGGAGAACAGGACAAAAATTCACTTAAATTTGCATTAAATATAAACTTTTTACTGTAAAAATGTCAGACCAGTTTTAAAATATCAGTTTTGATGCTGGAAGGAACATCAGTAACTATAAATATGCTACTTTAAAAATTTCGCAAGTTATTGGAAATTTACGAATTTATTAACGTGGAAGTATAGGGCAAAATTTTACATAAACGTCAATTTTTAAAGATATTTTCATCGTAAAGATGTCAGACTACTTTTGAAATATTATTTAGGACACTGGCAGGAATATTAAAGACTATGAATTTTCCAATATAAAAATTTCGTAAGTTATTGGGAATTTACGAATATCTTAACATGGCAGAATAGAGCAAAACTTCACATAAACGTCAATCTTGAGGGATATTTTTATCGTAAAGATGTCAAACCATTTTCGAAATATTATTTAGGATACTGGCATGAATATCATAGACTATGATTTTTTCAATTAAAAAAATTCGTAAGTTATTTGGAATTTACGATTTATTTAACATGTCAGAATAAGGCAAAATTGAGTATAAACTTCCATTTTGAGGATCATAAATACATTAGACAACTTCGAAATTACATTTATGATATTGGCTTGAACATGATTGAATACAAATATTCTAATAGGAAGATTTCGTAATTTACGCTTTTATCAACATAGCGAAATTGTAAATTTTTCATATAAATCTGAATTTTGAGGATTATTGCATTGGAAATAGTAGCATGAAAACTAAACAATGGAATTGACCCTGATAAAATAAATTAATAGATTATAATAAGATAAATATATCGAAGTGAACGGTGGATAGCCTATTAGTCGGGTATTTCATTCTGTCACTGTATCAAGCTTTGGTCAAATTCATTTTTTTTAACATGATTATAACGTGTCTCGCGCTAGAAATTTGGGAGAACATAAATATGATGGGAAACTGAGCAGAGTCCACCTACGCCAACTAGTTTATTTATTAGTGGAAGCGCTTTACTATAATGTACTATATCATATAATATTTTACCATGTTCAGGAAAACTGCTCAAGAATTGAAATTAATTCCTCAAAGCCATATGATAAATAATGTATTTTTATAAGCTAAATATTCATTGATTGCTTTCTTGTACATTTACACATTTTGGGACTTCCTGAATACCGAAGTCCAGTTTTATAGTTTGAACTTTGCATGCGTCTGTTAGAGTAAATTAAAAACAAATAATTTCAGGTGATCCAAATGATGTATTTTGAAGTTAATGTGTTTGTTACTAGAAAAGTTTGATAATTATTGCTAAGTTTCAAGGAATGTTGGTGTGAAAGTTCTGGATAATTTTAAGTGAACTTTTTTATTTAATAACAGATTCGGATTATATGTAAATGCAGATTCAGTAATGAAACGGGTAATTGAGATGGGCTGTAACCCTCCCTTCACGCAGAATTACTTTTCAAATAAAGCTGTTCTAAAGCCTAATTTGAATTATTTTAACATAGGTTTGCATAACAGTATATTTATAGTATTAAATTTCAGGGTAAGAGAAAGTCATGTGAGTGACACACCAGATTATTAAAACGTAAAGTAACATCTTATAAAAATTGACTGTCCTCTAAAAAAGAAGGACATTTGGTCAATATGTATTTATGAAAATATGAGTGTTATTCATTTATTAAACTATGTACTCTATTATATTATCTATACTCTTTTCTTCTGTAAGTCAGTTCAACACTCATTGATATTGTTAAAACTATGAACTTCACCTGCATAAATTACCAAATCCATGTATACAATGCCAGTTCAACACAAAAAATCTCTCTATTCTTAAATAAATCTAAGCTATTATTCTTGTAAGACCGCGCAATTCCTTATATGTTTTGAAATTTGAAATAATTCTTATTTAACTTGGTTGCTGAATGGTAGCAACTAAGCTTTTAACATATTTCAATTTGGAAGAAGATTTATTTTGAGGTACAAAATTATAAGGACAAAACTATTTAATGAATCGCAAAGAAATGAAAAATATCAACATTTGTATAATTTCATTTTGAGAATAGGACATTTACTGAAGAAGTTACTGAAAGTATCAAAGCCACTTTTATAGAATATATAAAATGTCATATTTATAAGAATTTTTATACTTAACTATTGAGAATTAGCAAACTACATCATTTATATCTTCTCAAAAAGGAAATTTCTAAATAATATTTTCCAAAATTTTCCAAAATAGATACTTTTTTTTAAACTTTCGTCCATATTCAACAGAAGAAACCGTTGGTTTCGTAAATAATTTCACCTTCCAGATTTCGATGGAGCCACGCTTTTTCAGAGATCTAGAAAATAATTTCCAATCATTAGACTATATCTGCCTGCCACACTATGTTTTTGTGTCTTTGTGTATCTGTGTGTGTGTCACAAACATTTTGTGGCAACTCTAGCTCAAGAACTATTTCATAGAATTTCACGTAAATGTACATGTAGTTGCTTCAGAACATAAATTAGTGCCTATCAATTTTTGTTGCAAATTGTCTTAGAACTAACGCTGCTATATTGCAATTTCTTCCATTTAACGGAAGGTTATACCTTGGATTCTACTAAATATAATTGCTAAAACTTGGTATGTGAAAGGATCAACGTAAAAAAATATGCTAATTTAATTAGGGTACATATTTGCTTACAGGTGGCGCTGCTATGCTGCAATTTTCTGCTTGAACACAAAGCCATATTTCAAATCGTATTGTATATAAATACACAAAACTTAGCATGTTAGAGAGTCATTATGAAATACTACTTTGTTTTAATCTGGAGGCATATCGGCCGAAAAGCGGTGCTTCAGTTCTGCAGTTTACATCTTGATAAGGATTTGTAAATAACAACTTCTATGACATATAAATATACCAAACATGCAATCTTAGATAACCATTATAAAAAAGAATTCTGATTTAATTTGTGTGTCTATAGACGACAAGTATCGCTTTTATTACTATTATTTCGCCTGTGATTTTAATACCATTTGTCTACATTCCCACACTAGTTGCTTAAATTGCACAAAACTCCATGTGTAAAACAATTATTGTGTGAGGCAATGATTAATCTCCTGTGAATTTTAAACATTATGTTGTGCTCTATATACAATTATATAGAAAAAAGTTCTGTGGTGACCACAACCTACTATTCCTTCTTTGGTTAACGTAAGATAAATTATTCACTTCCGTTAGAAAAACAACAACAAAAAAATCCTTTTAGGTTGCAAATATTCTCTAAATATAAAGTAAGAACTAGTATGTTTTGGCAACCACAAGACTTTCTTCTATATTTTCCTATACATATTTAATCAGTAACAATATTTAAAAAATAAAAAAATAAAAAAAATACGATTTTTTTCTACTTTTTTTTTTGTTGTTGTTGTTAAAAGTAATACATATTCAATCGGAAACAATATTAAAAAAAAAAAAAAAAAAAAAAAAAAAAAAATACGAAATTTTTTTTTTTTTTTTTTTTTTTTTTTTTGTTAAAAGTAAAATTAATCGATAACTTTGTTTTAAATTATCACATATTTATAGTTCAACCATTCATTTTAAAGGTATTGACGAGATCTTTCGAAATATACACATCTTCAAAATTTACCCACCAGGGGGGGGAAGCTATGCCCCCACATGCACAGAAATTTTTTTCTAGTTAACTATTACTATTATAAATAAATCATATTAATTTTACAATCACAAGTCAAAAATAACTCTCATTATGTACATTTATACGAAATTTTGTCCTATACTGCCATGTTAAAAATTTAGAAAACGTAAGATCACAGCGCCACCTTTTGAGCGATTGATCCCCAAATGTAATCAGCACCAGTTTATGTCGGGGACCAACTAAATACCAAGTTTGGTTAAATTTCCTTAAAAAAAAAATTACGATTTTTTTTTTTTTCGTTAAAAGTAAAAAAAAAAATCGATAACTTTGTTTTAAATTATCATAGATTTGTGGTTCAACCAATCGTTTTAAAGGTATTGACGAGACCTTTCGAAAGATACCCATCTTGAAACTTTGCACCTCGGGGGAGTACATCGCCCCAGTGGGGGGGAACCGATGCCCCCACATGCACAATTTTTTTTTCCTAGTTAACTATTGCTATTATCAACGAGACCTTTCGAAAGATACCCATCTTGAAAATTTACTCCCCCGGGGGGGAAGTACCCCCCAGGGGGGGAAACCGATGCCCCCACATGCACAACATTTTTTTCCTAGTTACCTACTACTATTATCAATAATTCATATTAGTTTTACAATCACAAGTTTAAAATAACTCTCATTATGCCCATTTATACGAAATTTTGTCCTATGCTGCCCTGTTAAAAGTTTGCATAAAATGCGATCACAGCGCCACCTGTTGTGTGATTGATCCCCAAATCTAATCCACACCAGTTCATGTCAGGGTGCAACTAAATACGAAGTTTGGTTAAATTTCATTTATTGGTTCGTGAGATACAGCGTCCACAAAAAAAATGATACAGACAGACAGACATTTTCTAAAAACTTTTAATTCGTGTTCTTGACATCCCAAAACGTGTAAATCCATCAAAAAACGGAGATCGAAAATTTTCGCGAATCCAATACTTTCTATAGAAGAAAGTAACTAGTGTGTTGTGGCCACCACATGACTTTCTTCTACATTTTTTTATGCAAATTCACCCAGTAAAAATAATTTATGAAAATCATTCTTTAATAAAATTATCTTCCATAATAATGCAGTACAATTTCCATATTAGAGAAATAGTATAACACCAAATATCCAAAAAACGTTCAATTTATTCTCGATATTACATAAACAAAAACGATAACTTTATTTTAAATTATCGCAGATCTATGGTTCAATCATTCATTTTAAAGGTATTGACGAGCTCTTTGAAAGATACCCATCATTAAAATTTATTCCCCTCGAGGGTTGACTTCCTTCCCCCAGGGGGTGAGGAGGCGACGCTCTTACATATAATTTTTTGCCCCCAGTTGACTACCTCTATTAAAAATAATTCTTGTAAATTTCATAATGATTATTAAATTTTTTTTTCTCATTATGCACATTTATACAAAATTCTGTCGTATACCACCATGTTAAAAATTTTGAAAAAGCGGGATGGAAACGCAACCTGTTAGACAATTTTTACCAAAAGTTGATGGACACTAATTTATGTCAAGGTGTAACTGCATACCAATTTCTATGAAATTCTCTGTAGTAGTTTCTGAATTACAGTTGCCACAAAATTTTGTCACACTCACATAGACAGACAGACGGACAGACAGACAGACATTTTCTAAAAATGGTCAAATCGTGTTCTACAACTCTCAAAACGTGTAAATCTATCAAAAACCCGAGGTCGAAAATTTTTATGAATCCAATACTTTCTTCTATTGAATATAGAAGAAAGTAATAAAAATAAAAATAACGTAAAAGGAATATGTAGACATTTATAAAGGTTTAAAAGAATGAAAGTTTTTTATTCCTTCTGCTTAAACTATATTAAACGACTCGGAGAGGTATAAGAATATATGGTCTAATAATAAGAATTCCATTTGATATAATCGAAAGGGACTCTGACAAAAGATATATACACAGCATCAGAGCAATAAAATTGTGAGTCCTTATTATTGCTGAATTCCATTCGGAATTACCCTATCAAATACTAAAGAGAACAATAAAGAATGATGGACGGTACAGAAGTATAAATCACGGAGTAATAGACTTACTTCTTTTTATGTAGCATCTTTAAAGAAGTTGAATTGTGTATCAAACTGAAATGTATTTTGGCCTTAAAATTCATTCAAAAGAATCTGTAAGGGTTTTTTTTTCTTTTCTTCCTTTCATTAATATATGCGATATTTCTACAATTGAAATACAATTAATAATATAAAACATTGGTTTTTATGTTAAAAGGTAAAAATAAAAATAAAAATAGTGTTGCTCATACGCTATCTACAATAAGTATTCGGACAATTTCGAATTTAGCCTTTTTGTCAAATGTCTTTATTAATCATTTTGAAACTTTGGTAAAGTAAAGAACATGTCATGCCTCATATATTTCCAGAAAATTTGTGTCCTGAAGAGGAAAAATCTGGAGTGACTCCACTCAACTTTCCGAACATTGAGTGATTAACAGCTTTGTAGATAAAGTAAAGAAAGAGGAGTTGTTAAACAAACAAAAGAGAGAAAACCATAATAGAGTGTTTGAGTATTTTTCTCCATCTATTACACGATGTTTTATTTAACGCTACTGAACTTTGAGCCCATAGATCATAATGATAAAGAATTTTTCGTTGTGTCCCTATAAAAACCTATAAATGCTAGATTCACCAAAATGCTTATAGTTAGTGCAACAGTGATTTATAATACTCATATAAATTTTCAGCTCAATTCAATAAGGCGTTTAGATGCTATCGTACATTTAAAAATTTAGTCCCATAGGCCATAATGATAAAGAATTTTTCTTTGTGTCCCTGTAAAAAAACTGTAAGTGCTAGAGTCACCAAAATCTATACAGTTAGTTCAACTGTGATCTATAACATGTGTACAAATTTTTTGCTCAGATTAATAAGGCGTTTAGACGCTATCACACTTTTAAAAATTTGGCCCCATAGGCATAATGATAAAGAATTTTTCTTTGTGTCCCTGTAAAAAAACTATAAGTGCTAGATTCTCCAAAATCTATACAGATTGAGTATTTGTGACCTATAATATGTATATAAATTTTTTGCTCAATTGAATAAGACGTTTAGATGCTATCGCACTTTTAAGATTTTGCTCCCATAGGCCATAATGATAAAGAATTTTTCTTTGTGTCCCTGTAAAAAAACTATAAGTGCTAGATTCACCAAAATCTATAGGGTTCGTACTATGGTGACTTACAATATGCGTACCAACTTTCAGGTTAATCGAACAAAGCGTTTAGACGCTAGCGTGTTCACTCACAGACATACACACATACACACATACATACACACATACACACACACATACATACATCATCGTAAAAATAGTGAAAACGGACTCAGGGGACCTCAAAACGTATAGAAACATCAAAATCTCGAATTCGGATTTTTGACATGATTATAATACTGTCCTCACTATAGTGTTCGGAAAGTAAATAGGGACCAGTAAAAAATTAAAGAAAATTGAAAATAATCTGGTCACCCAGTAAAAAGTAATGATTGAAATACGTTTTGGTTGTAACATGCGATTATGAGGATATTTTTTATTATATGTATAATTTTTTATGAGGCTACCACATATATTTATGGATATAAAACTTTTTTTTTTTTCTTTTTAACTAAAAAAAAAAAAAAAAAAAACTTTTTTAATTATAACACGTAGTGTATTAGACCCAATGGAAAGTTATTTTTAGGAAATTTTGGATACTGCACTACATATACAGCATACTTCATTCAGAATGCAAAAATTTTAAATATCTTACAAAATTTCAGCATTTTTATTAATTAAGTTTTAACTACGCATGCTCTAGCTTTAAAAAGAATCCATTTACATAATTTATTTATCAAAAGTATTAAGCTACTTATATGAAAGCTCCAAACGAATATCAGTGAAATTGAAAAAGTTATGAAAAATAGAATAAACAAAATTTCAGTGCTTCTTAAAAAAAAAGGAAGAAGATAGGAGAATTTTTAATATTTATTTATAACCAGCAAACACTCTATTACCATTGGATATTGGTTGAATAAAAATAAAAAATGTGAATAAAACCCCTTAAATTTTAGATTTTATTTTAGAGAACTGAAATTCTGTTCATTCTATCTTTCATAACTTTTTAAGTTTACATGATATTTATTTAAGGTTTTCATATACGCTGTTCAATGCTTTTGACTATTAAATTATGCAAATGAATTTTTTAAAAGGCGATTTTACATGAACGTGTATCATGAGAATTATTGTTGTGGAAGTTGTGTGGAATTGTATGAAAACTGAAATACTAGAAAAACCCTAATTTAAAAATGAATCAGCAAATTCTGATAGGTAAATGTATCAAAGCGAAGGCAGGTATCATAGCAGTGGGGCATTTCTCTCTGCAAATATCCAAGCTAATCAGCTAAGTTTATATCTTTTAATATGAATATTACATATCCTAAAAAGGAAATTTATGAGAACAAATATATAACGGAAATCTGAACAGAGTCTGCATTTGCCAAAAAAAATTTTCATTAAACTGTGTTCTTGCTTAGAAAAATAAAATGTAAAATGACGTAAACTATTCTTGATTTAAATAACCAATGTTTTACCTTTACAGTTTTATTTAGTCTATTCTAAGTGAAGTTTTTGTTTTTCTTAGTTAGGAGTCTTTCCTTTTGTCTGAGATTTAAAAAAAAAAAAAAAAAAATATTGTTTTATTTTTCATGTTGGAATATTTGGCTATGTGAAACATCAAACTGCAAATGCAACAGTGAATTCATAAATAAGTACAATGAATAGTTTTAAAAGTAAGTCAAAGCACATTGTTATGTTAAAATACCAAAATGTCTGTCGACATTTTAAAAATTCATAGAAATTGAAGGAATTGGTAAAATTCAACGTGGCTTGCTAAAAAGTTATTATCGTGAAGGGGGATTTTTCTTTTAACAAAAAAAAAAAATAAAAATAATAATAATGCTTAAAATTTTCGTCGATAGAGGGCGCTATACGTGACTATATAACACATTCCTTTGAAAAAATAAATTTCATTGAAGGCAAATGTTTACAGGCGTATAAATCCTATTCTGTATGTCCGCCATTACCACAAATTACAGTTTTCAAACGAGTTACAACACAGCGAACTGCAGCTTTAGTCGCCGGTTCTTACCTGAAGGACACCAATAAAAAAATTTCATGTACAGTCGGTAACAAAAGTCTCCGAACACCAGCAAAAATTCCTATATAAAAAAAAGTACACTTAATACAGTTTTGTTAAATAAATCCTTGTCGAATCCTGTTCTTAGTCAGTCTAAAAATAGGATTTGACAAGGATTTATTTAACAAAACTGTATTAAGTGTACTTTTTTACTTTCTCTTACCCATAGGGTCGAGGAAGTATTGTTTTAGGGTCAAATTTTCGAACGTGAGTTTTTGTTATATTTACATGTTCTAAGGTCCCCTGAATACTAAAATCATGTTTTTAGCGAATGGTCTGTGTGTCTGTTTGTCTGTATGTCTGTGTGTCTTATCAGCGTATCTCAAGAACAAATAGTAGCAGAAATTTCAAACTCGGCATTTTAAATGCGTATCATATAGGGATACTACAGTAAGCTTTTCGTTGAGATGAAGCAAATGGTTTATGTACAGGGACACTCAAAAGTATTCAAATACATTACGTTTATGGGGGAAATTGCAGGTAAGTAGAGTTTAACATCTATAGACTGTACTAAACCAAATGAAACGAATATATATTTTGTGTAATAGAGATAGTCAACTGGAAAAAAAAAATGATAGTCAACGATAGTCAACTGGGTAAAGAAATTGTGTATGTAGGAGCCTCGCCTCCCCCCTGGGGGAAAAGGTCTCCCCCCGAGGGGAGTAAATTTCCATGATGGGTATCTTTCAAAAGAGCTCGCCAATACCTTAAGAACAAATGGTTGAACCATCGATCTGCGATAATTTAAAATAAATTTTTCGATGTTTTTTATTTTTAGCAAAAAAAAAAAAAATAATAATAATAATAATAATAAATATATATATATATATATATATTTATGTAATATTGAGAATAAATTCAACTTTTTTTTATATATATATTTAGTTTTATACTACTTCTCTAATATGGAAATAGTCTGCATTATCATAAAATATAACTTTTTTAAATAATAATTTCAATAAATTATTTTTAAAAACTGAATTAGTAACTGAATTATTTTTAGTAACCGAATTAAAGTCTATATAAATGTAGGTGCATTAATGAAACGGGGGGTTGTGGGGGGCGGAAGCCCCCCCCCCCTCACACACAACTAATTATCATATAAAACTCTGCAGAAGCCTAATTTGAACTGTTTAACACAGGTATACATAACAGTACTCGTTATCTTACCTCTTAATCTGCAACCTGTATTTATAGTATTAAATTTCAGGGTAAGAGATAGTCGTGTGAGTGACACACCAGATTATTTATATAGGAATTTTGCTAGTGTTCGGAGACTTTTGTTACCGATTGTAAGTGCAAGTAGGAGATAAAATAATAAATAAGCTGTGTTATTTGTAAAAGTGTGCAATTTATAGGACTCTGGTTTACATATTTCTCGTCCGGCATACCTGCAGAGACGAAAAATTTAACTTTTTTTTTTCTTTACCAAGAAAGGTACTTTTTTACGAGAAGAACTTTTCCACAAACCGCGTTCAATTCCACAAATTCCTTGAATTTTTAGGATTTTTTAAATTGTCTACAGACTTATGGGACATCCAGCATATATTGGTTTAACGCTAAAGAAAATACATGAGTTGAAGAAGAGACATATCTGTGTGAAAAGTAGGTAAGCTCTGGACTTCAATTCAAAGCTTATACAAAGTAAACAGCTCAAAATCTATGAGGAATGCGTAAGCCCGAATGTTCGCCATTTGGAGCTGCTCGCGTTCTATAAAAAACTTTATTTATGCTGGAAATATTTTAGGGAAAATTATTACACTATTAGTAATTTGCCTAATAAAGGGATTATACACAATTTTGGATTCTAAGCAAACAGCATGTATAAGGTAAGCATCCCAATGTATATGGGAAAAGAGTCTTCCCGACTGTCCGCAATATCGGGCGGTAAGTGTCGTATAATAACATTTACATAAAAATATTATTCCTTAATTCATCAACCACGAATATTAATTTAGAAAAATTGAAGAGTAAGATTGATTTTTTTTATTTATTTTTTTTATTATACCAACAATGTGAAAAATGTCAGAGCTGTGAACTGAACCCGTGTATTTCGCTTACCGTGCGGATGTTCTTTGTCTGACCACCCCGGCTGATTACCCACACGGCACTTCTCAAATAATATCCATTGGCAAAGCCACCGTATCTGCAAATGCAGATATAACATCGTCGTTATATCTGCGCAGATACAGCTGCAGATATGAACGCAGATGTAACAATGCAGATTTGATTGTGTCGTTATATCTGGTTTTGCAGATGCAGTGACCTTGCCAAGTGAGAAATGTCGAGTGAGTAATTAGTCAAGATGGCTCAGTGGAAGAACATCTACACGGTAAGCGGAGTGTTCGGGTTTGTTTCCCGGCTATGACATTTTTCTCATGCTTGGTATAAAAAAATCGACCTTATACTCCAGTTTCTCTAAATTAATAATATTTATTTCATATCGAAATACTTAAAAAAAAAAAGGTTGGATGGGTTTTACGTCGCACTAGTGCTGTGCAAATAGGCAATTGGCGACGGTCTGGGACTCAACCCTAGAGCTGTTCCGGAGACATGCCATCACAATTTTGATCCTCCACGGAAGGGATGGCATGGAGGACATGGCGGCCACGACAGATTTTACGTGCGCCAGCCACCATTAGTGTACACGACGGTCTTTGGCTGGCTCGAGTACCGAACCCGCAATCTTCCAATTACGAGGTCGGCGCTCTACCGACTGGGCCCGCCCAAAAAAAAAAAAAAAAAAAAAAAAAAAAGAAAAAGAAATCCACTATTAGTAGTTTACTTGATGTAGCGATTGCATTAAATTTTCGTTTTTATGGTTTCTCTAAAATATGCCTCAATGTAAATTGAGAGTTTGACTATTTACTTTATTTTTACTCGTAATCCTTTGCCGATGGTTGTTTTTCTATCGTCCAACCGCAGCAGACAATTGGCGCCGCTGCAGTCCGAGTTATTCTATATACTTTCTACTCGTTTTAGTTCAGGGAACTGATCTCACAAGCAAACATTCATTTTGGGAGGATGGAGTTGCAGGATGGGGGTGGGTTCATTCGAAAGAAGAACAAAAGGTGATTATCTTGTATAAATCTTAGCTGCAATGGGCCATCAGGTCAAAAGTTAGAAGGCTCCAAATAGTTAGGTTAGGTTAGGTTAATATGGAGCAGGGAGACGAAATTCGGAAAATATTAGTAGAAATTCTTAAAAAAAGTGGAGAAAATCCATGAAAAATGAGATAATGAGAGAAATGAAGACAATACTTTGAATAAAAAGGTTTTATTTAAGTTATACTAAGCAGAAGTACAATCGAGATGAATCTCATTAACAAATGCATGCAGTGCACAAAGGCTCTTTTCACAATGTGCGCACTTAACAAAACTCACCTCATTACATTTCAAGCATTTGTCAAACATATTTGCATCGAAACAAAAGTCCATGGGTGAAATCCAGGGTTCAGGTTCTTCATCCAAGTATCCACTTTTGTAGAATGCATACTTAACCATGCTCCTGAATCTCGGGGCGCTGAATTGATAAATAGCAAATCCTTGCATTTGCAGAAAATTCTTTCTTTGCCACAGTTGTATCGCGGAATTGGCAATAAGAGTATCAGTGATATATCTAATGAATGCTTTATATGGTCTGAAAAAGTAAACATCCAGTGGTTGTATTAATCCTGTACATCCGCCAGGGATAAGCTGCTTTATTAAATGTCTACCAATAGGACATGTTCCACTTGAAAGAGAATCATCGCGATTTGCACGCCACGAGTCCAGGAGCAACAAGATTTTGTCACGATCAGAGGGAATACTTTTCCAGAAGGCTTCATTGTAAAATCGCTTGAGATCCTCCTTGTTCATGTTTGCTGTTCGACCAGCAAATGAAACAATGTTTGGAGGATCATGTTCTTTAGAATTTGGAAATTTCCCGTTTGGTTCAGCAACAAGAACATACATCGGTCTCATGATCTCTCCATCCATTGAAATTACGGGCATAATCATGTAAGAACGAGTTGTTGCGCTCTGCGACCCAACAACAGTTTGAACTCTTTTTGTTCCTACTTGTCTTAATGTCCGATAAGAATGTAATTCCTTCTCAAATCGACTTTGATCAGTGTTAAATATATTTTTCGCATCTAATCCTTCATGCTGAATAAGTGACTTCACAGAGATTACGAAATCATTGGCTAGCTGATGTGTTTCTCGTTCGTTTTCCTTCCAGTTCTTTCTCACCTTGAGTGTGATCGCTCGACTAACAATATTGTTTTTCTTTTTAAATCGAAGAACCCATGAGGCAGATGCTTTGAAGTTATTAAGATGTAGATGTTGAGGATCCATATTTTCTTTAATCTGCAAGGTCCAAAGACGAAGGTTGCGATCATGAATGACAGCACATTCTTGAACTTTTTCTCTAAATATGTTGAGTACTGCATCATTGACCTTCTTCATCGTTGGCTTGTCTCTAGACTTTCCATACTTATAAAGAATGTTCATGTTTTTAATTCTTCGGAACCGATTCATAACCGTACTGGCCTTTCCATTAACGTTGCGTAGAGTGCCATCATCGTTTTCAGTAAGGAATTTCCAAGCAGCCTCCTTGTAATCATCATCCAAAATATTTCTTTTTTTAACAGGAGATCCTTCATAATCTGAATCTGATGTTGATGCTTGGGATGAATGAAGCACTTCTGGTATAGTTGCAACCAGTTCTTCCTCTTCCTCTTCCTCTTCCTCTTCTTCTTCGATCTCCGTATCCGAATCGTCTTCATCGCCAAAGTTCATTTCCATGTCACTCCCATCATCACCACCAAAGCCAAGCGTTTTTACCTCTTCGATTATTTCTAATCGATTCTCAATGATACCAACGATATGATCAAACAATGCGTTCTCTTCAACATTCATGTCGTTCTCTGCTGAACCATACTTCAGTTTTAGGGCATGAACGACTCTGCGAGCATCCATAAATGCCAGGGGTCGAAGTGTCCTATGTTTTTAATTCACTATCCCGTCACCATTCGTAAGCTAACACATTCCTTAAATTTTTTGTTTCCAGATTTTCAAGAAAGTTATAAAGAAAGTTATCAAGTTTATATCTTAAGAATAGTGGTGGGAAAGTGATTTTAAATATCGGGCACTTTGACCTCTGTGACTACAGGAAAAAGAAAAATAATTTGTTTTGAAGAGGTCCTGTTCCTCTCCCAGTGGGCCATAGCAGGTAAAATTTGTACAGTATACTCTTCTCAACATCCTCTTTCAAATGACTCCTCTCCTGACCTGCAACTCCATCCTCCCCAAATGAATGTTTGCTTGTCAGATCTGCAAAACTTGGCTGAAGGGCTGCTCAAATAATGCATAAAGTGCACTTCATCAGTGTTTAATAAATTTTCGGATTTGAATATTTAATTACTTACTTTTGAATTTTTACATTGATTTTTCTGGTTGAAGTAGGATAGTTTTTAAAATAGAAGTATTTTTAAGAGTTTAAGAAATAGAGTAAAAATTTTCACATTCTCTAAGTTGCTATATCGAGGCAGTTTAACAATACTTTTAGATTTCTCTTGCAAATCATGACGTCATTTTATTTATTCTTTTAACTTTCTAAAATATTTATTTAAATTTAAGCAGTTTTCGTGTCGTTATCTTTTTATTTGCAAATATAAAAAGCGTACAAAAAAAAAAAAAAAAAAAAACTGATCTTTCACTTTACAAAATGAATTTACTTTCCTCTTTTAGCAATGATTACTATATTATAATTACTATATTTAAAATTGTATTGTGTTTTTACCACAGACTTTTTTTTTTTTTTTTGCTAGTCTTTCAGTTAGAAGTTTTGACGTCATCTGTTTTACCTGCATTTTTTGTTGTATTGAATCGAATTGGCCTATTAGTCATTAATAAAACCAAAGAGATCATCTTAACAAAAAAACATTAAAAAATGTGAAAAAAAAAGAAAAGGTTAATAAATAAGAAAACAGTTATTTTTTATTCGCATTAAAAACCTAGGTACTGAAATCTCTAATAATATAAAAATTACCAATTATCAGAAATTTATCTGAAATAGAGATATTAAGATTTCTGATATTATATTAAGATTAACATTATTAAATAAATGTATAAATTGTGTTAAAAATATGTTGGAAATAATAATTTGTCTTTTTTGGCTCTTAGATGTTAAAAACTAACATTTATTAGTAAGAAATTAATATTTTATGAATAGTACTTTTACTTCACTGAAATGTTGTAATAGTATAGTTGTCTTTTAAGAAAACTTATTTTATCTTTTTTTTATCCTCTATGTTATAAAGTAAAAATGTGACATACCATTATATAGTTTCCCACTGAAAATATCGTGACTGTCACATTTTGTCATGATAATGTAAAATATGTTGACTGTAAATTAAGTAAATGCTGCACATAGACTGCAATTAATTTTTTTCTAGCAGTTCTGCATAAGACGTGAATATGTATTGTTTCATATTTATAATAAACAGTATCTAAATATTGTAGCTGCATTCATAAAATATTTGAGGTTTTTATTAAACACAAAAAGGAATATCATTCTAGTCAAAGAATTTTCCTCCACACCAAATTTCGAAATTTATTTCACTAATTATAGGAAGCCTGGTTCTTATTAATAAATTATTTACGTATTTCATAGTGTACTTAAACTTAATGTAAAAAAAAAAAAAAAAAGCCGCATGATATCAATTGATTTTATAAGACTATTAAACTTCTGATCTAATACATTTAAATTACCTGTAAGAGAATGATTTTTTTAGTTACACTGAAAGGCATTCAGTTTAATTGAAACTAGTATGATGCGCCCACTACATGACTTTCTTCTATAATTTTCTATACAATTTCACTCAGTAAAAACTGATTAAAATTATCTCCCAGGATTAATGCAGATGATTTACCTTCTAGAGAAGTAGTATAACACTAAATAGCAAAAAAAAAAAAAAATCATTTTTATTCTCTATTTGACTTCTTAAAAAAAAAATGCAATCTCATTTTCTTTCTTTCTTCTTTTTATTTTTATGTATTTATTTATTTATTAAAAAAAAAAATAAAAAAATACTTTAAGTTAAATTGTCGGAGATGGATTGGTTTAACCATTCGCTTAAAATTTATTGACGAGCGCTTTTGAAAGATACCCATAATGAAAATTTACCCTGCTAGGGGGAAACTTCTCTCCCCCATGGGGGGCGGAAGCGATGCTCCTACATGAATTTTTTTTTCTAGTTGACTATCACTATCATAAATAATTCTTGTTAATTTCATAATGATTATTAAAAAATAATTCACTTTATGTACATTTATGTAAAATTTTGTGCTTTACTGCTATGTTAAAAATATAGAAAAAGCAGGATGGCAAAGCCACCTGTATGATGATTTTCAGAAACAATTGCTATGCGCTAATGTATGTGAAAGTGTAACTATATATAAACATTTTATGAAATTATGTGCAATAGTTCTTGAGATACAGCTATGGAATTTTGTTACACACACATATAGACAGACAGACATTTTTAAAAAGTAGTCAAATCGTGTTTTAGACCTCTCAAAACCTGTAAATTCATTGAAAACCCGAGGTCGAAATTTTTTGCGAATCTGATACTTTCTTCTAATGAATATAGAAAGAAGTAAAAAAAAAAAAAAAAAAAAAAAAAAGAAGAAGAAGAAGAAGAAGAAGCGGAAATATATGCAAAATATTAAGATAGAGAATATTTTTTTCTGAACTAATATTTTTATTTTTTATATCATTTCAATACTTTTCTCCTACAATTCGTACGCTATATAATTCTAATATAAAATTAGTTTTTATTTGTAACATTGTAAAAAATGTTTTCATTATTGTAAAAATAGAAAAGAGTCTTTTGAGCTCTCACAAAATAAAATAGAAAAAAATCACTTTATCTCCTACGATGGCTTATTATTACTTGTTATTGTCATTATTTTACCTGCAAACTATAAAATTGAATGTTTTTAACGTGAAATTCATGCTGCTTACGCTTACTATATAATTATATGTATATATATATATATATATGTATTTAATCTAAACATTCTTTAATTTATTTTTAAATATTTTGTTACAATAATATTCAACATTTAAGTATTTTTATTTCATTAAAATTAGTGTCAGAGTTTTTTTTTTCTTTTTTTACTGACATAAACGATATTAAACGGCATAATAAAACGCTATGTACTATAAACATTTAAGTTCATGTTGGATATCTTAAGTGCCATTACACTTCTAAAGATCATTTCAGCCCTTCACTTAAGATGGTCATTCGCGATTTCTGCCATCTATGAACCATTCTCGCAATGCCCATTTGAGTTTTAAGATTCCGTTGAAAACTATTCCACTCTGTAACAAAACTTTTAGTTGTCAGAAAGGCATTAACTTTTAGGAAAATATATGTTTGTTTGTAGCATATATGGAGCAGTCTTCTAAAGAGGGGATTTATCTTATATTTTCTTTGTAAATTCATTATTTCATTTATAGCAGAAAAATGGTGGATTATATATTCTTAATAAAGGAATTCAGTAACATTCAGTAACATTAGGTTATTTAGTTTTAAAATAAAGAATCATGGATCTAATTTTTTTTTTCAATAAATTTATAATTATTGTTGTAATTTTTTCAAATTTCTGAAAAGTTAAATGAATTTTATATCAGTAAAACACTTAATGTAATAATTAAGGGTTTACAAAAACGAATTTTAGAAGAGTTGTCTTCCTCTATTATTTTTATTATTATTATTATTATTTTGTATTCTTTTGGGCTGGAAATGATTTAGAGATTAATTAGCCCATGCTTTTAATTGCAAAATAGTAATAATAATAATAAACTTTAATCATTTTTAATTTCTCACATGCTTAAAATAAGCTTTATTTACTCGGGCCATTATATAGGTAAGAATTTTAATCAGCATTTATAATATTGGCGTTAAGCAACGTCTGTAGTAGGAAAGAAAATCCTTTTGTTGAATATATTTATAAATATATTCTATGCAATATATTTATTTAAATTTGTACAAAAGGCTATTTGTATCATTTAAGTTTAATAGGATTAACATTTCAACATCAACGTTGAAATGTTAACATTTTACATTATGTCCATTTGATCTCCAAAACCGCCCTTAAGAATTCCTATCGATGTGAAAACAACTCCTTGCACTCAAGGTATACATTTTTAAGAGGAAAAATGTCTTAATAAGCCAAGTCATCTACAAGATACTTACACTAGGCCTGTTACAATAATAATAATAATAATAATGCTTAAAATAATAATAATGTTTATCTCAATGTACAAAAGTATATATACTCTTATCAGAAAATACTTAGCATTTTGTACCTGTATATAAATAATCGGGAAAATATTATTTATTCTAATGATATTCCTAATAATTATTTTTCGATAAATAATAGTATAATAAGAGGAAACATGTCTTAATAAGCCAAGTATCTACAAGATATTTTACAAAAATAATAATAATGCTTAAAATAATAATAAAAGTTTATCGCAATGTACAAAAGTATACATACTCTTATCAGAAAATACTTAGCATTTTCTAACTGCATATAAATAATATGAAAAATATTATTTATTCTAATGATATTCCTAATAATTATTTTTTGATAAATAATAGTACAATAAAATATTTCCGTAAGTAGTATTTGGGGGTGCTGCTTTTTATTCTATCATATTCCTTTCCATAATTATGTATATATATGCATATTTATTTATTTATGTAGAAAAGTATTTATACAGATAAGATAGAACACCCTTAAAAAAAGAATCGTTATATTGTTTTGCAGTTAATATTTAGTGGCAGTTTCTTCCGAAAAATTTAATATTTTAGCAGAAATTTTGTTTTGGGTGTGTCCAGTGGTTTCCAAATGTTAACTTAATTTCAAACTATCCTGTTAAAATGTAGATTAATCCTTTACCATTAAGTAAAAGTTTTTTGATAGGTATAAAGTGCATCTTCTCAGAATCTATTTATATTACAGTCATTTGCAAAAGTTTAAGACCAGTAGCCGATTTTCAGTATTTTAACACATTACATCATTGGCGCAGATTATTGCGTCATATCATGTCCTGATTTCATCAGACGCATTCTACTGCTATAAATAAAGGTGGCCGGCAAGTTTGTCGCCAGATGTTTATTGAATTTTGTCATAGACAGTGCTGCTGTATAATTAGTGTGATGGGTAAGAAACCTTCACTTATTGTTACAAAAAGGCCAGAAATATTGATCCTGCATTAAATTGGATTTTCTGCACGTTAAAGAAGTTCGAGGGTAAATGTGAGCAAGACAGCTGTGCATCAGGCTATTAGTAAATTTGAAATTTCGGTCAATTTTGTGGACTTTAAGAGAAGCGGTCGCTCTGGAAAAACGAGTGCACATGTTGATCATGTCATAAGGGTAGTCGTATGAAATCCAAGAACTTCCTGCACTACGATTAGACATTCTCCGGCTGCAAAATACACCAAAGTCAGTTTGAGTACTATTTCAAGACGTTTGGTCAAAGATATTTGTTTATCATCCAATAAACCTGCAAGGAAACCTCGACTTGCCCCAAGTATAAAAAAGAAATGACTCTGAATGTCCACAATTTCCCCCAAAATTTTAAATTTACTAATAGCTTGATGCACAGCTGTCTTTCTCGCATTTACCCTCGAATTTATTTGACGTTCAGAAAATCCAATTTTATGCAAGGTTAATATTTCTGAACTTCTTGTAAGTGAAGGTTTTTTACCCATTACAATAATTACACAACAGCACTGTCTACGGAAATCCAATAAAAGACCGGTGATAAATCAACAGCGCACCTTTATTTATAGCAGTAGATAATCTGCGCAAATGATGCAATGTGCACTGTTAAAAATTTTTTTGTGAATTTACAGAGAATCTATTGGTAATTAATTATATTAAGTCTTATGTAAATTTACGGAGGAGTAAAAACAGAGATTCTGTCAAAATATAGAGAAACTACACTGTACATTAACCATAGTCTCTGTAAATTTACATAGATCAAAATATTCAAGTCTCTGTAAATTTAAATCTGTGAAACATCATAGTCTCTGTAAATCTACATATGTAAAAATATGCAAGTGTCCGTAAATTCGATCATTTAAAAGCATATAAGACTCTGTAAATTTACCATTGTAAAAATAACCACGTCTCTGTAAGGTTACATATGTAAAATCATCCAAATCTCTGTAAAATTACATATGGAAAAACATCCAAGTCTCTGTAAAATTACATAGGTAAAAACATCCAAGTCTCCGTAAATTTCGTATATAATATTATGAAAATCTCAGTAAATTTATCCATGTAAAAATACCTAATATTTGAAGGCCCCACCATTGGCTGAGAAGCTCTGCTCTCAACGTTTGAAGGCGGAAGGCGCATGGTTCGATCCCAGGTTGCGATTTTCGAACTACCCATTCGGAATTTTCCGCGGATTTCTCCAAAACTTGTATAAATAAGGGATAAGACATTTTAGAAAGACCTACACTTACGGCAATTCCCACAGGTCTAGAAATCTAGCACATCCAATCGGCTTTAACTAACGCCGATTAACCCTTTCCGGCGCAAGACAATTTGAAAGATTTAAATTATACTGCCACCGGAATTCATGAACTAAAGTAAACTAAAAGAAATTTTAAATTTTAAGGTTTAAAAAACCCGGCCTTTTCTGATATGTTATAAACGTGAATTTTTGCTGAAATATTTCCGGGATGAATTTTTGCAGCTGGATCTTAAATTTTGCGTCCTCGTGGCGAGGACACCGCGCGTTAAGGGGTTAAATATTAGTATGTTTACAAGCGTATCGAAGACACTCTAAATTGGCATATTACTTAAAATAAATTTCATTATTATCAATTTATAAGTACAAAAAAATCCAACAGTAAGTTTATATTCATGAATATAGGTAAGAATCTGGTAAATACGTTACATAAGTACAGATTCTTATACAACTTAAGGAAAAGAAACTTAAAGTTGGATGTTTTTCCACTTGTAGATTCATACCTTTTGGATTTATTTTAAATGCGCGTCAGTTTAGAGTGTTTTGAATATAGGCTTCTAAATATACAAATATTATTGTGGTGCTAAAATCACATTGGTTACTCCAGAGTTCTAGGCCTGTGTAGAATGCCTTATGTGTAGGTCATTCTAAGGTGTTCTATCTCTTATTTACAAAAGTTTTTTAAGAAAACCTTGGAAAATTTCGAATGGGTAGGCTGAAAATCTCAACCTGAGATCGAACTTCGCACCTCCCACCTTCAAACTTTGAGATAAGAACTCCTCGGAAAATGATGGGACAAGAAGACCGGACTTTAGTATATATATAGACATACTATATATTTTTTATCAAAACTACATTAAAATTCAGAAGTATAAAATTGGTTAAGCTTGTATTACCTTTGGTAGGATTTGTAATGATGCGCTTTAACAGGTTTTTAACTACAATTTTTATTAAGGTTGTGGTACATTTTGCATCCATTAAACTTTTAATAAAAAATTTAAAAAAGAAGCTAATTTATATTATGGTACTTCTAATAAAATGATCAGAAATAATTGCAAAATATATCATATGTTTGCTTAATATTGCTCGGTTATAATTAGTCCATACCAAAATAAAAACTTAATTCCCTCATTTAATATGATTCAATAGTGAAAGATCTCACAGGTCTAAATCTAAAATTTTTATTTGATAATTATGACATATTGATGGTTTTTGCTCGGCTGAAACCAAAACTAGATTTTACTCTATCCCATACATATATTTATCAATACAAGGTGCGCTATTTTTTTCATGACTCTTCCACCAATATAATTATACGGTTACTTTTATAGTATGATTCCATGATTAATTACAATTAATCATGGAATCATACTAGAAACTACCGAAAGAGAAGGTATTGTGTCGGTAGACACCCTGTATTTGCAAAAGCTACGTGTAACAGAGGAAAATTGGCTTCAGCATATTAGAAATATAGGTATCAACTAAAATAAATTAAATTTTTCCAACATTATATTTGTAGATCTGTGTTAACAACCTCAGTTTCTTTCATTCAAAAAATACATCCACTTTTTAAATACAATTTAAAAATAAATATTTTAACTAATATACATATATATATTACATTTTGATTCGATATTAACTTAAAACAATTAAGAATGTAATTAAAACACTAATCGTTTAAAATTTATTATGCTCTTAAAAAGGTGTAAACTTTCTAAATTGGGGGGAAAAAAAGAAAGGAAGAAGTACTAAAAATTTGTTAGGTACACTACCTTTCCATAATGGCCGCACACTTTCGATTTCAGACACATTTTAAAGTATTTCAAAAAATGTTAAACAAATCATTTTGAAACTTCAGGGATGGGAAAGGAGGACCGGTAAAAATAATTAAAGTAAAATGAAAGTATTTGGCTTAACCCTGTAATAATTAATGCTTGAAATACGATATGGCAGTAGCATGTGATTATAGGACTCTTTCTCATTAACTTATTAAGTTTATATGTCTCTAACGCATATAATCAGGGAGATAAAGGTTTCTTTAAAAAATTGCAAAAAAATTTTCTTTTTTTTTTTTTTTTTTTTTTTTTTTTAAGCAATAACACGCAAAATATGAAAAGACTGTGCAAAGTTATTTTCAGGAAACTGGACATACAATAATAAACACTGTATACTGCAATCAGAATGAAAAAAATGTTAAATTTCTAATGAAATATGAGTATTTTTACTAAATTTCTAACTGCGCATGCGTAAAAGTTCAGTGAAATTTCATTTTCAAAATTTAACAGTAAAATTTTTTGAGCTACTTATATAAAAACCCCAAACAAAAATCGTGTAAACTGAAAAAGTTCTACGTCATACAGAGCTGCCAACCAAATCCGGCAAATTGTTAGTACCCCCCCCCCCCCTTTTCCTACACCACTTAATTTTTAGAGTAATTCTCTTCAAATATATTTACGATGAATGAAGAAAACAAATATTCTAAAAATTAAGTGGTGTGGAAAAAGAGGCGGTAGTAACAATTTGCCGGATTAGGAGCAGCTCTGGTCATAGAATAAACTGAATTTCAGCTGTTCCCCAACAAAGAAATTGTTAAGAGGGTTTTCCCAATATTTATTTACAATCACACAAAATTGCATTACCGTTCATCGAATTAAAATAAATATGTGAGCAAAACTCCTTATACTTTAGCGTTTCTTCGAGAGAAACTGAAGACCAGTTCATTCTTTGGCGAAGAACTTTTTCAGTTTACACAATACTTGATTGGGTTTTTATATAAGTAGTTTAATGCATTTGGCTACTAAATTATACAAATGAAATTTAGCTAAAACTTAGTCATGCGCAGTTAAAAATTATTTAGTAAAAATGCTCACATTTCATTAGCTATTTAATATTTTTTTCATTCTGATTGCAGTATGTTGTATCTAATGTTGTATATTGGGTTTCCCGAATATAGCTTTGTACTGGATTTAATACCTTGCATGTTATAGCAAAAAAAAAAAAAAAAAAAAAAAAAATGTTCTGTAATTTTTTAAAGAAATCTTTATATCTCCCTGATTACATGCGGTTGAGACTTAAAAATTTATACAGAAAATGAGAATGAGCCCCATAATCATATGCTACAGCCAGAATGTATTTCGAGTATTATTTTATACTGGGTGATGCCAAATGCTCTCATTTTTCTTTAATATTTTACTGGTGCCATTTTCACTTTTGGCACAGACAAATAACTGAACTACATGAGGTATAACATGTTTTTTACACTCCTGAAGTTTCAAGATGATTTGTTAAGTACTTTTTGAGTTATTTTAAAACTCATCTGAAATCGAAAGTGTCCGGTCATTTATGGAAAGGTAATGTATTAAATGAATTTGAATTTTTAAATACTCACATTGATTTTTATATTAGCTAAAGAAAAGAAATTACTAATTCATTTCCATATAAAGGTCTCTCTTAAGAACTAGGCATACAGTTTTGGTAGTTTATTTAAAAAGTAAATTTGTGCAACGTATTAATGAAATGCGTAACTTGTCACTTAAACCAAGACTAACAAATTTGATGCAAATTTTATTTCAAACTGTAACAAATTTTGAACATTTTTCAATATTCTGTTTTTAATAAAATTGGTTTTTAAAAGTTATTTTATTTGAAAATAAAAATTCTCATTTCAGATAAGATTTCTAATACGTTATCGTAGAAGTATAGGAACGTATTAAAAGTTTGATATCTAAATAGTTTTAATTTTTATAATTAATTCATTACAATGTGTAGAATAATTTCCTTAATTATTGTAGTTTCTGGGATATAAATATTTTTAAATAGACGGCAAGTGGAGAGAAAATGTTCGTACGTATTAAATAGTATATAAAGAAATATAGAGCTTTTAATATTTTTAAATATTAATTTAGGGTTCAGGGCAGATGAATCTCGGGTACTCTTTTGGTTTTCGTCACCAGTTCCATAAATTCAAATCTTTAAAATACATAACTTTTTGTTAAAAGAAACCATTAGATTATTTTGAATTAAAAAAATTTCGCCTTTTTTTTTTTTTTTTTTTTTTTTTACAAAAACAAATTTTAAAACATTTTTTTCCCCCTACAAAATAGGATCTAAAGAAGAAACAAATTCTACGCTTTTACACATGAAAGCAGCATCCCGGTAATTTACTAGAATCATTGCAAAAAGCTCACTAAGAAGAGAAACATCTTTGCTGCAAAGAAAACATACAATTAAAAATAATTAAAAAATAAAACATACTGAATTAGATTAAAATTAAACTTTATTTTACTAATATAACACTGACCGTATCTTTTTTTTTCTAAATAACATTAACAAAAGATAAATGGTGAAAAACTCTTTAACAGGATAAATATTTGGTATTTGTAAATGTCTCTAATGAGGGTATTTTACGGCATTTTCTATTTTCATATTTCTTAGACAACTTGTTTCATTTCTTATATCAGGATCAATTTCCATTATAACTAGAAAAAAGAAAAATTATGAAAAATTACTATTGTAGGAAAACACTTTAAATTTTTAAAACAAAATCTACATCCTATGACATTTTAAGCAAATAATGAAAAGAAAGGATTGTAATTACATGGCACTAAAAAGAAAATTAAGTATACATAAGCGAATTTTAAAGTGTATCTTAAATAATATTACTTAAAAACTTTGAATAAACACCATAAAATGCAATAAACTCGCAACAATAGTTTCGGGTGGAAAAAACACACGACCCTTCATCAGGCGAACAAAGTAAGCACGAGTGCTGCAGTCAAAGCGGCAAAGGTGCGTTGTCGCTTTGACTGCAGCACTCGTGCTTACTTTGTTTGCCTGATGAAGGGTCGTGTGTTTTTTCGACCCGAAACAATTGTTGCGAGTTTATTGCATTTTATGGTGTTTATTCAAAGTTTTTAAGTAATATTTTTTACAACGCCACTTTTGTGGTGCGTTTTTATTAAATGTATCTTAAATACTCCATCTAAATAGAATCTAATGAAAAATCATCTAAAGAAAATAAAAAGAGATAAACATGGTATTTTAAATCATTAATACAGGAAAAAAATCACTTATATAATGAAATCATAAGATATTTAAGCACCATTTTATGAACGCTAGTGTAACAGGAATATTTTTGAAGTATTTTATATTAAAAACAAGTATGAATTGGATTGTATTTGGGAATAAGGCCGATTGACTGCTGTACGTTCTAGGCCTACTTTGAAATGTCTTTATCCCCAAGAAATTTTAAAGTTTGCCCCTGAGTTCCCTTTTTTCTTTTCTTTTAACAAATGCCTTAAAGTTTTCAGAAATTCCGAGACATTTCCAAAGTACAAGGAGTAGAGTGGGACTTTGATAACTATATATAACGACATTTTCAAAAACTATTGAAAATAATTTAGACATTTTTAAGTAAGCCTCAATTTATTACCGAAAACCCCAACGTGGGCTGACTTTTAAGGGGTATTAGCCCATATTTACATGAATTTCAGAGAAAACCTTGGAAAACACCGAACGACTAGGACAGCATGCGCGACTACGTATCGAATTCATCACTTCCCGTCTACCAGCTTCAAGAACAGATACCCCTGTCCCCAAGACCCACTTTTGTCGATTCGATCATTATAGTAATATGAAGTAATACATAGTTCTGCAGCAAATTCTCTTTTACACAATTCAATTACGAAATATTTCCAGTTTATTAAATATATTTAAAAATTATTTTCTAAATATTATTTGGTCTTTAATAATTACATAAACTAATATAAATGCAAATTACAGTAATTTTTTGTGGTCTTAAGCTACAGGTAAATTCTTTTAATTAATATCCTTCTTTATTTCCATTATTAATATTATGATAATTATTTAAATATTCCAAAATTTTAAATTTTATCTCCAAAAATTTTAATGAAAACACTTTCCGCTGGTGAAGCATTAACTCCACCCCTCTCCTCAAACCCCTTAAAAGAAAGAAAAGAGAATTAAAAGTTATAAATAAAATAAAAATATCACTTGATAAATAAGAATTCTCTACAGATAAAATCTTTATTTTGTATTTCAGTTTTTAAATTTATAAAATTTTCAATGTGTAAACTATTGTTTATACAAGATGTAGGCGATTTATTTCAATTTTACTCAAATTCTTGCATTTTGATTTCGAAAAGTCAGATGTTTCAGTCTTCACGTAGAAGATATAACGGTAAACATTTTTAATGGCATAGAGAGTTGTATAAAGAACATGAAAAAACTTGAAGAATATTAAAATAAAAATTGAAAACAACCGGTAGCAGATTATAAAAGAATATCAGAGGTGAAAGTTTTCAGGGGCTACCTTTATTTCCAAATTCTCTCCTCCCCCCCCCCCCCCACTTCTAAATTTTTCCTTACAATGCCTTCAGAATTCTACAAATATCATCTATTATGGGAATAAATAAGCATTTTAAATAATAGCCACGTAATAATAACCTTAATCTATTCTTCCACGATTAATTTTGAATACAAATAGCAGTTTTTAGGGTTTTGTTATGTTAGGTAGTTTTTCACCCTTTGAATATGGAAATAAAACAATTTATTGTCTCCTGAGAGAGTGAACTGCTCCTGAATCATCTCTAAACTGTACGACTCCATGAGTGGCCGTGCCATTCTACGCTCAGAGCTGATAAACGGGAAGTGCTGAGTTCAATCCCACGTCTAGCTCGTCGACCTAGCTGTTCGAAGTTTTTAGTAGTTTTCTCCGAGACTCATAAAATCTGGGCTGGGCCCCCTTAATAAACATCCCCCCCCTCAAAGGGCACACTACCCCAGACCTAGGACCCTCAAGTCCTAGGCCTGGGGACTCGGCCATAGTTCCAAGCACTCTCTTAACTTTATTATACTCCGAATTAAAAACTGTCCAGTTATTAAAATCTTCCCCTTACAAAGAAGGAAAAGAAAAAACGTGCTTAACAAAAATTATTTCTGTCAATGCAAAAACTTGTCTGAAAGTTTTTTGACAATGCGTTATTAAGCAGAATCTATTAGCTATATTTCAGTGAAACTGTATTTTTAAATTGCAGTTGCTCCACAATCGTCTGCGTCCGCCTCCCTTCATAAACATGTAACCGCAGTCTTGGCATGCTTCTGATTATGGTATATTCATCCAGGATAATTCAAAAATACAGTTGGATTTTGTACTTAAAAGTAACGTTTTATGTGTATCGGTTATTTTGATATATAAATTAGTCCGCAACATATAACAGCCTGGATAAAATTTCGTATTAATTTAAACATTTCCTCACTCAATTTGATATACACTCTGTACTTTGAATCCTTAAATATCAAACTGTATTCTGAAAAATATTAACTTGTCAGAAAATTTAATTTGTCCCCCAAACCACCCTTCTATTACCATTGCTCGGCAACAGCAACAATAATTTTCTTTTTCTTACATTGTGGATTTTTAACTTGTGCATATATATAGGCATACATATACACACGCAAGCAGATTTTCAAAATTTTCAGAAAGCAAAATTAATAATATTGGACGGTTTAGAATACAAACCGTCCTCCCATCCCTTAAAAAAAAAAAAAAAAAAAAAAAAAAAACATTAATTAAAAAAATTGTTGGATAAAACTCCCATCTACAAAATCTTTATTTTGTATTTCGATTTTTAAATTTACTTATTTTATTATTATTTAAACTATTAATTATATAATGTGGAAATGACTTACTTTTTCCTCAATTCCTACTATTTTGATTTAAGGTAATCTAGATTATTTTTCAGTCTTTCAGAAAATGACAGCAAACACTTTTAATGACAGGAAGAGGCTGTAAAACGAATATATAAGAAAACATATAGAAATTTCAGACGATATTAAACTAAAAACTAGTATGATGTGGCTACCACATGACTTTCTTCTATATAATTTTACACAAAACTTATTCAATAAAAATTACTTATTAAATTATCAAATTCTTTTCAATTATAAATGCAGAAGATTTTTATCTGATAGAATTATCACTAAATGCCGAAAGATGTTTGTTTTTTTTCCAAATCAAAAGAAATGACTTTTTTCCAAGTTTTTTTTCGTAAAAAGTAAAAAAAAAAAAAAAAAAAGGGAAAAAATGGATAACTTTGTTTTAAATCAGCACAAATCTATAGTTCAACCATTAGTTTTAAAGGTATTGACGAGATCTTTCGAAAGATACCCATATTGAAAACTTACTTCCCCTGGGGGGTACTTAACCCCCAGGGGAGAGCGATGCCCCCCCACATGCAAAAATTTTTTCCCTAGTTAACTACTACTATTATCAATAATTCATATTAATTTTAAAATAACTCTCATTATGTACATTTATATGAAATTTTGTCCTATATTGTCATGTTAAAAATTAAAAAAAATGCGATCACAGCACCTGTTTAACGATTGATCCCCAAATCTAATCAGCACCAGTTTATGTCAGGATGCAACTAAATACCAAGTTTGTTTACATTTCATTCATTGGTTCATGAGATACAGCGTCCACAAAAAAGGGATACAGACAGACAGACAGACATTTTTTAAAAACTATCAATTCGTGTTCTGGACATCCCAAAACGTAAATCCATCGAAAAATGGAGGTCGAAAATTTTCGCGAATCAAATGCTTTCTCTTCTCTATATTACATATAGAAGAAAGTAAAAATAACCGCTAATATAACTAACATAAACAGTCATTGTTTTTGTTGATTATTAAAATAGGATAAAATATTGTATAAAATTTAACTTACCTAATTATGAATTCCAAATGAAAACACGAATTGCTTTAAGTTCTTCAATACAGTCAACAATAACAAACTCTTAATGAGTAGATACGAAGATAAACATCCCGCAGAAACAATCTAATTTTCCCTAACGTTCCCTTTTTTTTTCCCTTTTTACGTAATAGTACACTACAATGAAACAAACTATTCAGTATATTTCTGCCTTCAAAACTTCTAGTTAAATAAATCTATATGTATAAATAGGTATTTATTTTAATATAAAAATAATTTTAAGGTTATGTATACATATATAGTTTTTTTATTTAATGTACCTATCAAAATCCCTACAGGGAAAACGTTGTTTAGAAAAAGGAAATATCTGTAAATTAAGAACTGAGTTTCTTGATTCAATGCTTTTAACAGAGAACTCATATAAATTTACGGAGAGTCTCAATACTTTTTCTGTACTTTTACAGAAATTTTTAACAGCAAACTGAGTTTCTTGATTCACTGCTCTTAACAGTGAACTCATGTACATTTACGGAGAGTCTCAATACTTTTTCTGTACTTTTACAGAAATTTTTAACAGTGTGTTAAAATACTGAAAATCGTCTACTGGTCTTAAACTTTTGCAAATGACTGTATATTGTTTTGATTATGTAAAAAATACTTCATGAGTCATATGCATATATATTGAGTGAATAAAAATATTTGATATTTTTTAATTAATAAGTTTTAACGAATACACTGAGAATAATAAAAGCCTTCATCTAGAACGGAGAAGTAAATAGTTTTTTATTGAATCCCTAAACTAGAAATATAGATTTCTGATCTAAGTGTAAAAGGTAAACAAATAAACTGAATAGATGAAATAATTAAAGAGTTTTTTAGAGCCACATTTTTTTTCTAGATTATTTATTTATTTATTTATTCATTAAGAAATATATAATTCATGGATTATCCTGGAACTACAAAAGTGTGGAAAAAAAAAGAAAAGAAAAAGAAAGGGTGAAATTTTATATTATTAAAAGTAATTTTTGTCAAAAAAGCAAAAAGAGGTCAGTCAATAAATTAAAGGAAAAATAATGCTTGTGGTTACCCTCTAAACCATAATGCGTGAAATACTTTTTTGCTTTAACATGTGATTACAAAGTTTCTTTTAATTGAACGTCATGAGAAAAATGAGCATATTCATTAAAAAATAAAAGTTCATTTGGAAACATCAATGTGTCTATTATTTATTTATTTATTTATTTATTAATATATATAACATACACGCCTTTTCCAACCGATGCAATGTCATTTTTAAATAACTTGACATATTACAGTAGATACATCACACTGAAATAAAAAAATAAAAGAAAATAAATTACTAATGACATGTGAGCATTTTTACCAAAATATGTAAAATAAACAGAAAAAGAAAAAAAGAAAAAGAAATAAAGCTTTATTTACAGTTAATTCTATAAAACTGTACAGTCGAATTTAGATATAAATTTTTTGGTCATAATGTTTAATAGCATGAATGATAAAGTTTCAGATTTCAGTATTGATAATATTTGTTTTATTTATTAGTGTCAGTAAGGATATGAAAAAAAATCTATATATATATGTATTAATTTATTATTATAAAATAGATTATTTATGCATAGCAAAAATAATGATCTTTTACAAAATAAAACCAGCGGTTGCTGAAGAAAAACAGTTCCTCGAATATGTTTTTCGTTCATTCTTCTCTTTTGGAAAAGTATTTCGGCTAACTTTCTGAGAAAAATGTCTTTGGCCATTTGCATTTCAAATACTCTACAAAATCTTACAGCGTGTTGCAAGAAAAAAAAAATGATTCACTGGAGTCATGTTAAAGTACGAACCCACAAGCTAATTCACAAGCTAATTCATAAAAAATCCTAGATTATATAGATATTGTTATAATCAGATCTCAAACTTATATAAGCATAGCTAGACTTTAACAAAAAGAAAAATGCCTTCATTTGTTAAATTAATTTTAGTTTTGCACTATTTTAAGTCGACGAATATGGAATTGTAATTTAATTTGCAGTGTTGTTTTGACTAAAGTTGCAAAAATATAGTAAAAGTGTATATCAGAGGTTGGTTGATAATACTCATCAACTTGCTTTCTACGCACGTTTTCACACACACACATGGAGATTGTATGTTGAAGCCATTTCGTGGCATGTCCTCTGTTTTGCGAATTCATATTGTTTGGTGAAAGTTGTTTTGGCAAGTTTTATCACCCTGCATAACACTGACCAGGGCATTTAATACCTCCTGTATATCTATCTATTCATAAATCTATCTATCTATCTATATATATATATATATATATATATATATAGATAGATATAGATAGATAGATAGATAGATAGATAGATAGATAGTAGATGTAGATGTACACTGTTAAAAAAATGCAGAAAAAATACAGAAATTCTCTGTAATTTCAGAAAAAAAGGCGTAAATTACAGAAAAATTACGTAGACAAAACGTATTTTACGACATTTTTTCTGAAATTACAGAGAATTTCTGTATTTTTTCTGCATTTTTTTAACAGTGTAGATATAGCTAATGATATAAATATATAGAATAACATAGATATGTAATTTTAGGCATGTAATAACATTTCAGGTATTCAAAAGGCTTCATTGCACAGTTTATAAACAAAAAATCTTTTTAAAAAAAAGTTAAAATATTTTTTTAAAAATTTCTTACTTGAACGTTTAGTTTATAAATATTTTAAAATGAACTTATAAAATATATTATGTAAAAAAAAAGACCGGACATGAGTAAAAAATGCAACTGCTATGAAAAGAATTAAGTGGTACTTATGAGAGATGAACTGGTCTAACAAATGAATATGAGAAAAGAACAGCTAAGTACATATAACAAAATTCATATATTTATTTCTTCACAAACTTTTAGAAAATTCTAAAAAAAAGGAAAGAGAGTCTGTCTTATAATAAAAAGAACTATCGATAAAATAATAAATCAAATACTACATGTTTCAAAACGCTAGAAAAAAAAAAAAGTTCTGAATTTTTTCTACAAATCAATACATTGTATGGGTATTACAAATCATCAAGTTAAACAACATCTCTAAAAAAGAGTTAATTAAACACGTGTCATTTGTTACTTCTTTAAAAACGCGTAAAATTAATATTTATTTAAAAATAAATAAAAAAAAATAATAATATCCTAAGCTTTTCGCTTTGAAATTCCAAAGCATCATCAGGGATTTTTATTCCTGAAATAAATGAGCAGTTTTTAAAATAATTTTAATTTTTCAGTCAACAGTTAAGTATTTTAATAACGTGAATAGCAGCAAAGTCAAATTAAAGTCTGGTGAAGGTTGGACCAAGGAGCTAAGGAAAGTAGGAGAAGCTAGAACTATTAGAAAATCACACGAGGCTATTGTAAGAGAAAAACCGCAATGAACTTGTAGAAATATACTATTAGCTATTTTATAATATTGTGACAAATTATTGGCAAAATTGCAGCATCTTTAGATGTCATTGTATTTTTGTTTTTAATTATATTAATAGCTTCGGAGATGTAAAGTCCTTGGATAGTAGGTAAGGGTAATATTTTTTAAAAATTTTAAATAAAAATTAATTTTACGTGTTTTTAAAGTGTTTTTAATAAAATATAAGGAATCATCAAGTGTTTTAATACCATATCTTTTTTTTTTCCTAAGCGAAGAATATTTTAATTAATTATTATATTTTCTAAAAAAAAAAAAAAAAAAAAAAAAAAAAAAACTCATTTTGAAATAATGAAATAAATTATTAACACCAGAACAAGTAATTTTTGACATTTGATTCAAAAGCATTATTGAAAGAAAACTTTATTTCAATATCTAATATATCATAGTATTTCCTACTTTGTTTGCGTTGTGATGCGTGATTAATAAAATATATCTCTAATTCTAATTTAATATAGATTCAATCCACGTGTTACAAATTTGTCCCGTGTAAACTTAAAAAATGAATTCTTGAACTTCCCAGTTATTTTCTTCTTTAATTACGCTCCATTAAATTTTCATAAATTTTCTCTCACGCTGACTGATTAGAAATAATGCTTTCAAATAATTCTGTAATTAAATTTGCCTCTTCATTTTTTTCCTTTAAAACCAATGAATAAAAGAGGTTTAAATTTAGTAGGAATTTTCAATTTAAATCAAATCGGATTAGCATGCGAAAATTAAGAATTATATCAGGAAAACATATAATCAATGAATGTGTTTATGCAAAATCATGAATACAATATTATGTATTTAAATATGTGCAATATATATAATATTTCGATCATTCATCTTTGTAATGGTCAGTTTTATTGCTGTCTAAACACTGAAAAATTTTTGTGATCTAGAAAATAAATTATTGCTCTAATAAAAATTGTTTCATTTCATCCTTATAAAATCTAGTTCACTTTGTATATATATAGTGAGTTCTAATATCCCTTATTAGAATTCCAGATACTTTTACTGTATTATCGAGTCAAACTTATTTAAAAACCTCTGGAAATATAACTTTATTTTATAAATCAATTCTAGTAATCAAAGAGAAAATTTTAGCAGTGCAAATGATTAAAATATAATGCGTCATTTTACCATCTAGAAAAGTATAGACAACAAATTCTGAATCATTTCGTCTATCCAGGTTTATACGCAGAACTCGGAAAGTTACATTTTTAATTTAGAGAATCAAAAGATGAGTACTTCTTCGTTCTAGATCAAAGCGGTATTTTTTTTTCTTAACTCAGTGTAGTGCTTTCTTGCAAATTTCGCTTTCTTTCATATTCAACACCTGTGTTAGAGAGCATTTTACAACTATCTAATGATAAACTAAGCGGAACAAAAGTTTAGGTTATCGTGTGAATAGCCATAAAAAGTAAATTCGGATTCCCAAGTTGAATCGTCATTAGTGAAAATGATGCTAAATGATGAAAATATATGTTACTTACACACGTATTTGTTGACACTTAGGTAAATTTTTCTGTCCAGTTAAGTGCTATTTGGCTGTAGTTTCGTTGCTTGCAGTTCAGTGCTAATATTAAAGCATTTGTTATCTTAAATTTAAGTACACATTGAGATTACTTAGTTTCATTAGACGCAGGCAGCGCAGTCACGTATTTCACCATTTGAATGATTCAAATAAAAGTAATAATAACTTTTTTAATTATTTTAGTCTCTGCACTCTTTTACCTAATTTTTCAGTAAGAATGGAGCAAGTTGAAGTTGTTTCACAAGGAGAAATTTTACAATGTCACCCGATTAATGCCGAACAACCCCATTTCTGTGTATAATTTACTGGCTCAAATAATGTAAATAAGTTTTCTTTTTCTTTAATGGAAGAGTACTTAATAATTAACAAAAAAAAAAAAAAAAAAAAAAAACAACGAGGAAACGTTTTCACTATTAAAATATACCCTAAAGAGGGTTGCAAAGATTTGGTTTGACACCACAGGATCTAGGAGCTTGAGTCAAAATCTTACGTATGAGAGTTAGAAAAGATATATAAAAGATATAGACATTTCAAGTATTAGATAAAATTGGTTAATGAAATATAGAACAGTTTAGTGTGTTTTTATTGCACGCCAACAAAATTTCAGTTATCGAAATCAAACGTTAATAAATAGCTTGAGCTTAACATTTATTTGCAGCAATTTTGGAAATAGTAACACAACATTTTACCATTGCGATTCAAGACTAATTACACACTATACCTGCTTCTATCTTGATAATTATGATAACTTGTTTGCTACAGTATTAAAATACCAGCAACGTCATCCAACTAATTCGAATAATCAAGGTAAAGTCCAAACGAAATTTACCACCTCAAAATTCTTTCCAACAAAACCACAAAGTTGTCCAACAGAGACAAAAATGATTCATCATTCCTCAGGACAATACCAAAAATTCTCAAAAATTCCATTTCATTTATAATACAATCGAGGACAGAAGCAACATTTTTTCGGAACTGCAACTAGCTAATATAATACGCGAGATACTAGGTGGTCCTGAATTGAGGTTTGGCAGCTATTTACGTCACGAAAGCCCTCGGCCGAATTACAATTGTTTGAGAATTAGCCCAGTGAATATCCAACATCTCAGTATAGTCGTAGAGCTGTGTGGTTATACCATCATTTTGGGATATCGGTGTGAATTGGTCCTCCACGTTTAAGAACCACGTTTTTACTTTCTCTTACCCATAGGGTCGAGAAAGTATTATTTTAAGGTCAAATTTTCGAACGTGCGTTTTTGTTAATATTTACATGTTCTGAGGTCACCTGAATACGAAAATCATGTTTTTAGCGAATGGTCTGTATGTGTGTTATCAGCATATCCCAAGAACAAATAGTAGCAGAAATTCCAAACTCGGTATGCTAAATATGTATTATGTAGAGATGCTACACTAAGCTTTTCGTAGAGATGAAGAAATAGTTCGTGTACAGGGACACTCAGAAGTATTCAAATACATTACGTCTATGGGGGGAATTGCAGGTAAGTCGAGTTTAACATCTATAAACTGCACTAAACAAAATGAAACGAATATATATTTTTTGTAATAGATATAGTCAACTGGGAAAATAATTTTTGTGTGTGTAGGACCCTCGCCTCCCCCCGGGGGGGGGGAGTCCCCTCTCGAGGGGAGTAAATTTTCATGATGGGTATCTTTCAAAAGAGTACCTTTAAAACGAATGGTTGAACCATCGATCTGCGATAATTTAAAATAAAGTTATCGATTTTTTTCATTAAAAAAAAAAAAAAAAAAAAAAAATGTAATATTGAGAATAAATTAAACTTTTTTGGATATTTAGTATTATACTACTTCTCTAATATGGAAATCGTCTGCATTATCATGGAAGGTAATTTTTTTAAATAATAATTTTAATAAGTTACTTTTACTGAGTGAATTTGTGTAGGAAAATATAGAAGAAAGTCGTGTGGTGGCCACAACACAGTTTTTTGTTGTTAGTGGGTGTGCTTTACTAATAATATTTTACCATTTCCAGGAAAGCTGTTCGGGAATTTAAAAAAAAAAAATTCCTCATAGAGATATGGTAAATAATGTATATTTTAAGCTAAATATTCTTTGATTGTGTTTCGTATATTTACACGTTTTGAGGCTTCCTGATTACCGTAGTCAAGTTTTTTAACGTTTGATCGTTGTCTGTGTCTCTTAGAGTAACTTAAAAACGAATAATGTTAGGAGATCCAAATGTTGTATTTTGAAGTTAATATAAGTTTGTTACTGGAAAAGTTTTATCAAGAAGATTGATAAGTTTCAAGGAATGTTGCGTGTGAAAATTGTCTGTATAATTTTAAGTAAACTTTAAATTTTAATTACATAACTAAATTCTACATAAATGTAGGTGCATTAATGAAACGGGGGGGGGGTGAAAGTGAGGTAGCCCCCCCCCCCTCACACAGAACTAATTGTCATATAAATCTCTTCCGAAGCCTCATTTGAATTGTTTATCATAGGTTTACATAACAGTACTCGTTATCTTACCTCTTAATCTCCAACTTGTATTTAAGGTATTAAATTTCAGGGTAAGAGAAAGTCGTGTGAGTGATACACCAGATTATTTTTTTTCAAAATAACCATTCTAGATATTACGACTTCTCAAGTGATAATGTACTTTAGCAAAAGAAAAATTACCTTAAAACTAAAAATCCATGATGTAGAGACATGTTGGTTTATTTTTAATATATATATATATATAAAAAAAAAAAAAAAAAAAAAAAAAAAAAAAACTGCATTGTCTGTATATAATAAGGATCAATTTTTTGAAGCGCAGTAAGGTCCAACTAGATTTTTCTTTCCAATCCTCAAGTATCCATGTGGATAAGTTAGTGACTAAAGCAACACAAAATATCCAACGTTGCAGATTAATTTTAAAGTTAGCGCCCCAGGTAGCACAAAAATATTGGCCAATATCCTGCTAATATTGGCCAATATTTTGAATACCTCTGAATGTCAAACACCGAATTTATGATATCTGCTGATATTCACAGATGTAATTCAAAATTATTATTTAAAAAAAGCATTTAACTAAGTTTTTTATATTACTTATAACTTTTTCATGTAGAAATAAGTATATTAAAGTATTTAATTTTAGAAGTTTGTCCCTTTTTAAGAAATATAATATTTCTCATCTTCATTTTAAATGTCAGATTTACATTGGCCAATGTAGTAAAAATGATATCATTTGTACGATATTCAGCAATATTTGTTGACATTCGTTGAAACAATATCACTTTGCTGACATCTAGAGATATCTCTTGATATTGTTGAAATGATATCATTTTCAGATATTCAGAAATATTTCTTGATATTCGTAAAACAATATTTTCTTATATCTTGAGAATTCTCAAGATATAAAAAAATTATATGTTATTAGTATATGATATTACTAAGTCACGTCAGTATTATGTCATATGCACGTCATTTACTTTATATCGTTTTATAAAGAGATATATCTCTTCTTACTTCTAAATAAAATGTTATATGTAATGAAAACAACTTTGTTAAATGCTTTATGTTTCAATAATAATTACGAATTACATCTGTGAATATCAATAGATATTGTAAATTCGAAGTTTGACATTCAGCGGCATTCAAAATATTGGCCGATGTTCATAGGATATTGACCAACATTTTTATGTAACACTCTCAGAAAAAAACTCTCATTTTTGACGATTCAGCAATCCTTGAGGTCTGTTTCGTTAATTTTGACAATAATAATTTCGTCAAAAGATCATGAGAAATTTGACGAAATGCAGACACTCAAAAATATGACGAAGAAATCTTTTCCCCTGCTTCTCAATTGGCAACGGCAACGCGAATGCATCTCAGCTCAGCTCATTATTTTTAATAAACACAAGTTGTTGTTGGTTGTGGATGGTTTGTAGTGCTGAGGTAATATATCTTATTAAAAGCTTTGTAAAATAAAAGGTTTGTATTTAATAACATTTATATCTATATTTTGTAATTTATGTTTTATTTTCTAATAATATTCGTTTATTTTTGATAATCAATCGGTTTCATTAGGTCTATATATAGGCCTAATAAAACCGATGCTAATACTTCTAAACGTAGTGAAGGAGTCAGTTTTAATCATAGAAATCAATCTTTTAAATATTAAGTGCTTAATTTGTTTGTTTGGTTTAAACCTATTGCTTAGTATAGAGAAGTCAAAATAATTTTTTTTTATAATCGGTCAGTTGTTTTCTGTGGTAAAATTTGTATGTTTATTAATCAAAGCAGCAAACTTGTCACGTTGTTTATTGCAGAATGTATAAAGTTAAATGTTTTGATAATTGTTTTAATTTATAAAAGCATAGGCACCAAAAGGTTTAGTTCTTCAAATTCTAAAATAGTGAAGGAATTTTCAAATAACTTTCTTTAATGCAACACTTTGAAATAGTCGGTAGATATTTGTATGCTCAACTAATATTATCACTAGGTCGCCACACAATTACTATCGAAAAAATTTCAGCGAACGAAAACAAAACAAAAAATTCTTTAAATTTTAATTTGTAATTATAACTTGCTTTATATTTATAAATCAACATGTAACCGTATGAATAAAATCGTTTTATTATTAAGTTATAAATTTGCAGAATTCTTCATTATGTAAGAATAGCACGCATAGACATATTTTGTATGTTTATAATTAATATTTATGAAATTCTAAAATTTCAAAGTGTTATGTATGAAATATTAATTATGAATTTTGACATAGTCTATAAACTTATAAGCTAAGTGTTAAAAACACAGGAATAAAGCAAAACATAACATACACAGTAAATTAACGAGTTCAAAAATAATTATATTAATCTATATTTATTACACTTGTCATTTATCAATAATTTTGTACCTAACTATTTATTATTTATTATTATTATTGATTGTATAAATAGGTATGCGCTGTTTACAGCTTGAACTAAAAAAAAAAAAAAATCTGTACTAGTAAATATTAAATAATTTATACATTTCCAGAAGGAATTTATATTTCTCTTGCCTCTTGTTAATTATGAGAATTTAAGAAGCTTAATTACATATTAATTATAAATTAATTGCTGAATAATATAAAAATATTACTTTTTTTGTAGGTAGATTCCTTATAGGAGATCTACCTATTGCAATGGTTCTCATGATACGACTTCTGAAAAATTTCTTCAAATCTTCACCAATCATGACCCCTAGGACCCAAAACCACCCTCCGTTCAAAAGTTTATATATATATATATATATATATAGAGAGAGAGAGAGAGGGGGGGGGGGTATATATAATGCTTTTTTTCATGTTAAGTTGTGAACACGATAACTGCAGTAATTTTTATTTAAATTTAACCAGCTCGGGATATGTTGTCTGGACAGTAAAAATCGCAGTCAAGTTCGTAGATGGGGTGTCCAGCTCAAAGGGGGTGGAAATGTTCTTTTGCCCATAATTTCTTTAATATTGAAAAAAGGAAAATACTTCAAATCAGGCGAATTGCCGCCTTACCCTAAAGAACAATTTTTGTATTTAAACTTTTTCGATAACTTCAGTTGCTTAAAAGTTAAAAAGTGATTTTTCGTCAATTGTGATGAAGCTGACTTTTTCTATAGCTTTAATTGCTTAAATTTATAATCTGATGCTTACGTCACGTGCAAACGATAATAGAAAAGATAGGTGAAAATATAAAAACCGTAGTAATATAGCTTTAATTAATTATTTAAAAATATAAAATTAAAACAATACATTAGTCTTGGTAAAAATATCGATTGTGGTGAATAGTTTAGAATGCCAGTTTACGCAAGAATTTTAAATTTACGATTGAAATTGAGAGTTACAGCTTCCTTTGACTTTTTATCTTGTGGAAACAAAATAAAAAGATAGGGGTCTGTGAAGAGATATGAGGTTTTTGAGTGGGAAGAAAATATAATCACACCAAAGCTGCCATTTTTCATAACCAAGCTTGCCAAATTTTGTCATCAAAGAACTTATTTCATCACCAAGTCAAACATTTCATTGTCAACTATCAAATTTTGTCCCCAAATCACAAATTTCATTGCTAAGTCGCAAGTTTTGTAACTAAATTGTATATCTTTATGGTTTCTATTTGTTGAATGATTATGAGCTTGGATTTAAAAAAATTGAAACATTTACTGACTAATAAAACTAGCCTAAAATTGTAGAATGAATAGTAGTAATTGATATTTAAATTTCTTAAAAACAGAATAGCGACGTAAATAATGCAATGTGGGGGAACAAAGCCACATTGGCTAAGTATGTGTTAATGCATATGTAATATTTCATTACTTTTGTAACATTAACGGAAAAGGAATCTACATTTGCCTTTAAGCTTGCCAAAAAGGGATTTTTTTTTTTTTTTTTTTTTTTTTTTTTTTTTTTTTTTTTAATGCACATGAAAATTAATACTTCATAATGAATTTTTAAAAGCCTAAAGTTTTGTTTTATATTAATCAAAACATTATTATAGTCTTTCTCAAAAACTTTTAATCTGTTTACTTTTTTTAAAAAACATACTTATAAATGATATCTTATTAAAAACAACTAAATTTTTAAAGTACCACATAACTAAATTTAACATATACTATATTAACTGTTTAACGTTCATTGCTTTCGCAGCGAAATCAAACATTTGACATAATTTAAGAATTTTTATGCAGCAGTTTTTTTAACATTCCCCCCCTAGTTTAATGAGATTTTAAACTTTTGTTTCTTTTCTGTCAGTAAATATCAGCACTATTCCAAAATTTAACAAGTAATGCTACAAAGGAAGCTAAATGCATAAGTCATTCGAAATTTCTTTGAGTGTGCAAGTGCGAATTGCTAGTTTGATGATGCACTCATGTCTAGTTTTTTTCATTTAATTAAGAGCTGGACTATTAGTTTCACCTGAAACAACTTTTACGATATTTTGTAGTTGATAATGTTTACTTACAAAGTGTTTTATTAATTAAATTAAATATTATTTGAATTTAATAAGGTTAACTTTTAGATATTTTAAACCAAAAATTTCTCAAAAAGGAGCAATGCTAATTTTTTATTTTTTAAATATTAGCTATGCGTCTAAAAACCAATTTTAAAATTAGTTTAGTAATTTTTAAACTAAATTAAGTATTGAACGTTAAACGGTTAAGCATATATATATATATATATATATATATATATAAAGTAAAAATTCTGTCAAAGACGGAATTTAGTTTAGTATGGAGGACTATTAAATTCAGTTTGTAAAATTTTTATTTTTAATTTTTTTACTTTATTTTTTTTATCTCATTTTTGTATCATAAAATTGGGCCATGTACTTTGTTAAATGACTGAAATGAATTTAAATGAAGTATCGCCACCTATATTTCATACTTTAGCTAATTTTAAAAAATTGAATTATTGTGTCGAAAAACTGTTTGCACCCCTGGGTTCAGAAAAATCGTCCCTTTCATTTGGTACTGAATTCATAACGATAGGACTGATATTTTTAATTTATTCTGGTGTTACACGAAACTGGTCTACAGAAACTGGCGTTGTTTTTACCCAAATTGAAACTAGTAGTCCTCCTTGTCCCAGTATTTCCGCTATGGTAGCATTTTTCGCAAAATGCTAAAAGACTTATCCAAAATGCAAAAATGAAATAACATGTTTTCGCTTTTTTGCTAAAGCATCTTACTAAACAAAACACATACACACAAAAAAAATCTTTGGCAAAAATATTATAATGAATCTTTTACGGAAAAAAAAAAAAATCGCAACATTGATCAAGAAAAATCCATTGGTTCATGCATATAAGGAAAATCAAATGCTGAACTACGCATAAGAATCGCATACAGGAAATCAATTTGTAAATAAACATGAGGCATGTGTAAAGTGGTCTAATATGAAAGAAAGAAAAATTATAAATTGTAAACCAAAAAGCTTTAAATAGTAACAGGGTTGGGTTTTTGCCGGCAAAAATGCATTTTTGCCAGGACAGCGGCAAAAAGTGGAAAAAACCAGGCAAAAAGTGGCAAAAATGGAAAAAATTAGGAAAAGTGGAAAAATAAAATTAGAACAACACAATCCCTTTCAATTTTCATCCTTTATACTCTGGCACCTCAATGAAAAATTGTTTAAGCATTTTTTAATTTAAAAAGTAATTATAATTAATTAATTAATAATAATATATAACCAATGTCTGACAAATTCAGGGTGTCAGGATTCCAGGGGTGATTGTGACTCAAAGATAAAAACCCTGAAAATTAGAGCCTCAAATTAAAAAACACCCAAAATATCACATAATACTCAAACTGATTAGGCCAGAAGCCCTCAATCCTTTTACATTTCATTTACATGTCACCTGGATAACAAATGAACAACCAATGAAAGCAAAAAATAACTTTATAGGAAATATGAAAATACAGATGGCTTGAGTAAAAACCCTGAAATCAGAGGTAAACCCTGAACACAAACACCCTTGCGGAGGGTGACTATAAATATCCATTGGTGACCAGTTACGGCAGACTGACAAAAAAAAAAAAAAAAAAAAAAAAAATTCTTGCATTTACAATATTTTTTATGTATATTTTTGTTTTTTCTCCCACCTTCTTGTCTTGGTATAAAAGATGACATTGCTGATGTATTGAATGAATAGTATGAGTCTAATGTTTTCTGAAAATTTTAACAATTATTTCCGTTTTTGAAAGATGTTTTTCCATGAAAGATAAATTCCCATATTTGATAAATCTTCTTACTACTATACTGGTACTTTCTATGTCAACATCTTTGTGTTAAACAAGATTCAAGCATCATAAACACTATCTAAAGCAAACTATGTTCGAATTTAGAACGAGAATGTTTAAAAGTATGATATTTTTAAAATGAATTCTCTTTAAAAGAATTCTGTCCTGAAAAATTTATAGACAAATAGTATTTTAAAGCCAAAACCTAAACACTCTCAATATATTTGATGATTATATTAAAGGTAAAAATAATATTTTTTTTTTTTTCCCGAATAGTTTGTTTTTATCTTTATAAATAAAAAAAATAGTTATTTTCTTAAAATTTTCCTTAGTTCACAATTCAACTGAATAGTTCATTTATTCAATGTAAAATAACATGTGAATGACCTGCATTAATTATGCAATTATGAAATATTATTAAGTTTTGCTGTGAGTATTGTCATAGAAATAATTCGCTATTTCTGGCTCCTAAGATATTGAAACTTTGTCCGTCCCTGAACATAACCATAAAAATAAAACTACAAAATTATATTTTTATTTTATTGAAGTAAAAAAATCTTAAGTAAGACATATTCAGAGAGAGAGAGTTTACTTGCAATTTACATTTCAGTTCCAAAAAATGCATGGTCAGTGACTGACGGGCAAATTTTAGAACAGCTGAGTCTATAATTGACTCAATATTTGACTTTTCCCCACTGTAAACAAAAATATGTAATACATTGAAAAACACAAATATTATAGCAATTAATTATTGAAGAATATTTTTTAGATAGGCAATTTAAATATTTTTAAAAATGAAAAAAAATATGTTAATTGTTGATGTTAAAAATTTCATTTTAAAGAAATTTTAGAATGCATTATTTTAATGATTTACATAAGAATCAGTTGATCAAGAGTGTAATTAAATCTCTGGTTTTGATTTGATAAAATTATGATTTAAACATTAAAATCGTGTAATTAAAATCCTTAAAACCCTGTTTCAAATACTGGTAATTTTTGCCACTGGCAAAAATTGTGGCAAAAACTATTTTTGCCGGGGCGGTTTTTTCTGCGGTTTTTACCATGTTTTTTTCCACTTCGGCAAAAATTGGCCAACCCTGAATAGTAATAAACAAATTTCACTTATATTACTTTCTTTTTTCTTTTTTTTTCTTTTTGTAAGTTATGTTTTTATTTTCAGATACAGTATAAGTTATAAGCTTAATGTAGTTTTACATGCTATAGTGATAATTATATCTCCAGAAAAAAGAATGTAAGTCGTATCTACGATGTTCACATTGCTTTAAAAAGTTTACAAGATAAAGTAATAATCTAAAAAGTTTAATATTTTTCATGTCTGCCAATAAATGCGTTAAAATATATGCTTGTACTGTATTCGAATTGATCTGGTTACAGTGATAAGTACAATTATTAATTACTTTTTTGTTTTCCATTTCAGATTAAAAAAAAAAAAAAACCTTCTGTGTGTAACTCTTTAAAGACCTCATAAAAAACTTTTAAGTCTAATTTAGAAATGAAAATCAAGTATATCGAGGCGTTTAGAATAATGTTTAAACTAATATTCGTCGTATTCTACTGTTTCTGGCATTTTAGCATTTTGCTGAAGCTTTTTTTCTGATTTTAGCTTTTTTGCTAAAGAAAATTTTTACCCAGCTTAAACCCTGCCTTGTCCTAATACATTTCGTAGTAATATATGGAAGTATCATAGCATAGTGAGTTATAAAAAAGCTTCCTTTATTTTATTTATTTTTAATAGCGCTTCCATTAGCTTAAATAAATTAAAATAAAACATTAAATTATGAATATATAAATTCAAAATAATAAATAATACAATCTAAATAAATTTTAGCTACATAAACAAATATTACATGTAAATATTTCTTTGTAATTTTATTTTTAATGCTTCTTTATATAGGTTTTCTTTTGCTATATTTTTACCATGCCTTGGCCTCCTGTTTCAAAGCTACGAGAATGATGACTTGAATTTCAAATATTTTAATGTAAGTACTAAAAGATTTTTTTTTCTTTAATGCCATTCAAGTTTTAATCTGTCTTTTAATCATATTATTTGTTTATTTTTATATTTCCCCTGCTTTTTTATTTTTTTTATGGTGTATAAACTTGAATTTTTTTCCCTTATAAAATATGATTCTCTATTATGTACAGTGCTTGTGAAATGTGGTTGCCATTGGTGACCAATGTATTTTATTGTTTTAAGAAAACTTGAAGTATTTTATGAAACTGTTTAATGAAAATTTAACTAACGTGAAGTTGCAGTCAGCTGTTGATCGTCACTGTTCATCAGATGCACACAAATAAATGATGGGGCCCCCTATTAAAATTTGTATTTTGATGTATTGTGCTCCTAGCAGATTTTTTTTTTTTAACTTTTTTCTGAATCTTTGTGCTTATCCTTTGAATTGTGTAATGTGTATATACAAATTTTCACCTCAGTCTGCATATTGGTTATAGCTACAGAGTATTGTTATTATGCCCAGGGCCTGATTACCCAAAAGGCTCAGGAAGCACAAGCTTCCCCTCTAAAATCTAAGAGGGGGCCCCAAAATGACTAAAAACAGGTTCTTGGATTTTCTGTTTCATATGTTCACCTTCAGATTGAATTTTTTCTGAGAAAGGTCGCCTAAAGCAAGTTAAAAATACTCACTATTTGGGGAAAAATCTGTTATTTAGCCTCAAAAATCTGAATGTTCTTAATTAATCAGTTATACGATTTCAATGTTGTGTGTAGAAACAACCCAGGTATATGAATGAAAAAAAAAAAAAGTCCGAAATGAAAGGGGGGCCCAGAAATGATACTGAGCTTCCCCTAGCTTCAAAGCTTAATCGGGCTTTGATGCCAAATTGAATTACAATCACCCGGTATGTAAACTAAAAAGTAGTGATCTTTAATCTGAAAAATTCTGTAATCTGCAAAAGACTTGGTCTGAAAAGTTGCAGATTTCACAAAGTCGACTATTCCAGAATGAGGCTTCAAGGAACGCAACCCAACACAACACCTGCTGCATTGTCAAAAGCTGGCAATTTAACATATTTTAAAAGGTGTGCTAAATGCAATCATGTAAAAATTAGTCTTGTTACTTTTCCTCCAGAAAAAATCAGTTACGCACTTGCTTTTCAGGTATCACTTACCTATGGAAGCAAGTTTAGAAATAAGCGGTCATTTGGTGTATTTTGCGACCAGATTTTTCATTTTGATGCCTAGAATTCTAATCTTAGGTGCCATATTTGTCGCCTGTTTTTTTTTTTTTTCCCCTTATCCAATGTAATAACTTTCCCGATCCCATGAGACAGTTCCATGTAAACAAGTCTATTTCATCGTATTCCTCAATCCTGTTACTGGAGTCATAGATGATTGGCTGTTAAAATAAAGTTCACAAAGACTTTTCAAAGCTATGCTCTCTTGACAAGTAGCTTGGCTGAGATTTCTAAATGAAACTGAATCTTTGTCTCTAAACTATATGTGAATATATGAAAAGTTCTACAGTTTCTGTTAATTCTACCATTGAATACTTCCGAAGATAAAAAAAATGGGTTCACTCAGTTGAACCTAATAAAAGCTGATGTAAGAAATTGTATCAGTTAACAATTTGTTGATGATCAAATCAAACTGAGCCGATTCTTAATTGAAAGATTTCTGTCTAGAAGATGGTATTAAATTATGGTGAATGATGTAGCTTCTTGAGGGAAAATGAATTTGTGATTTTGAAATATGTAAATATTGTCAGTGTAATTGTAGTTTTTACATAATCACTGTTATTTTTATTTATTTATTTATTTATTTATTTTTGCTCTTTATTTTCTTCTTTTAAACATATTAAATATATATATATATTTTAATATGTATGTTTAATACTGTCAATCTATTTATATTTTTTATGCAATCTTGCATGAAAAGCTTAAAGTATCCTGGGCACAAAAATTTGCTAGTCGGATCCTGTATATAAGTGTACTATAAGGGAGAGAAAAATCAAACCTTTTAAACATAATAACAAAGAAATTGACTAAACAATTATTTACATATGCTGAACTGTTAAAAAAAAAATAAAAATGAAAAAGGCAAAAAATGTTTTTTCTAAAATAGTTTTTTTTTTTTTTTTTTTTTTTTTAAGGAGTTGTTAGTGGGTAAAGATTGGACAAAGATCTCGACAACGTCAAGTGAATGTTTCCAGTAGACTTTACACATGATTGATGATGAAGTGTCGAATTCGAGCACTGATGGTAGTAAAGATGATGCTGAGCCTTCCTCAAAGTGTGCTTAGAGACAGCTTATAATATATTTACTTTTATATCATTTGTACTTGTTGATACGAAAGTCTATGTAAATAAAAAAGGAATTTTTTCTGAAAAAAAAAAGTTCTGCATTTTTATTGTTCATATTGTATTTGTAATATTTTTCTGTTTTGTTCATACTTTGAAATAAATGCATGCATTAGTACTTTCAAACTTTTGTTCATTTATTTTGTATATTAATTAATTTTAATTTCAACGTTCAGTACTTTTTAATTTTAAAGAAAATGTAAAGTTATCTATTTGTGTGCATATTTTCTATGTTTGTGTTATCCATTTCTGCTTATTCAGGCATAACCAATCTCATTTGTACCCAGGTGTTGCCAAACTTCCTTAAAATTTGCTGATGCCCTGCTTTAACCATAGATTTTAAATTGATATTAAATATTTGTAAAAGCATTCCAAATAATTAGGGGGAAGAAAACCCAAAATACATTTTTAAAAATCCAAAATACTTAAAAAAAAAAAAAAAAAAACATTTTATGCCATGTTTTTATTTATTTTTATTTTTATTTATTTATTTATTTATTTATTTTTTTTTTTTTTGCGAGTATAATCCGAGTTGAAATTTCAGGCCCTGATTTAAATCTAGTTTTTTTGTTTTAAAGAACAGGTAAATAGAATATTGAAAGCATAAATTATTTAATTTAAAAAAATTATAACTTTATCAAAAGATTATAGAAATTTTTATTTTTATTCAAATAAATAACTAACCTTTTTCATTTAATAGGTTTTCTTTATTTAATTCTTAATTTTCATTTACTTTTATACATTTTAATTTATAGCTTGTATTCAGGGCCGTGCCTACACTTTTAGCCGCCCTCCTAGGCAAAAGATTTTAGCCGCCATACTAGGCACTAAAATTATTTCCCTCCTTCTACTTCTGAAAACTATCATTTAAAGCCAAAAACTGCCGGGTTGCCACAGATGAAAAGTTGTCAAGTTTTTTTTTCTCTGTTTTAAAAATAGGCCAATAGCGGCCGAGTAGTTATGCGCTCAAAACTGGTGGACATGAGGTGCTGGGTTAGATCCCAAGTCGCACTTGCCGGCCTAGCCGATTGGAGTTTTCCATGGTTTTCTCCGAAACTTGCGTAAATACGGGATACGACCCCACGGAGGGCACTCCCCCTCAGGTCTAGGACCTACAGCAGTCAATTGGCCTTATTCCCAAATCCAATCCAATTCTGTTTTTTAAAAAATCTAACAAGTTTAGTAAACCTAATTTTTAGCTGAAATTTTGTCATTTTTAGCCGCCCTGGGCGACCGCCCCGGTCCCCCCCCCCCTAATCACGGCCCTGCTTGTATAGACTAAACATACATGCAGTATATATGTGTTTTTCTCATAGATTGGAGTGGAAGGGGAAAACTTGTGGGAAAAATACCAGACCCGTTAATCGAACCTGGGCCTTCTGCTTAACGTGCAGATGCTCTAACCATTGAGCTACCCTGGCTGATAACCAGCTCAGCATTTCTCACATAATATACGTTGGCAAGGTCACAGAGTCTGCAAACATGCAGCTATTCTAAGTGAAAAATTGATCATGGCACAACTCCAATAGGCCACAAAATTTTAATTTAGATATTTTAAACATCAACCTTGAAAATTCATTTCTTATAGATTGGAGTGGAAGGCTGATTATTTATACTATCTGAGTGAAAAATACCAGAGCCAGAAACTGAACCCAGGCCTTCTGCTTTTTTGGTGATATACATTAGTTTATTTAAGCAGAAGGCTAGGTTCAATTACTGGCTCTGGTATTTTAGCATGTTTTTATTAACTTCGATTCTTGTTTGTTTGTGTGTTTGTCAAGGACAAATCTTGCAATCGATTTTTAACTAACTTCCCGACTAGCTAGATATTTGAAATTTTCAGGACTTCTCACAACACGGTGGCAATACATTTTTCTAATAATTTTAGTCAACTATTGCAGGTCCCGCTGCCTTCGGCAGCGCTTATATGATTTGGCAGAAAATTTATTTAACTAACTTCCCGACTAGATAGACATTTGAAACTTTCAGAATAGTTCAGAACCCGGTGGAAAAGCATTTTTTAAATATTTTTAACCAACTGCTCCGGTTTCCTGCTGCCTTCGGCAGCGTTACCAGTACAAAGCTTGTAATCTATTTTTCACTAACTTCTCGACTAGCTAGACATTTGAAACTTTCAGGATAGCTCAGAATACAGTGACAATATATTTTTTGATACTTTTAGTCAACTGTTTCAGGTCCCTACTGCCTTCGTCAGCGTTTATATGATTCAACAGAAAATTTATTTAACTAACTTCCCGACTAGCTAGACATTTGAAACTTTCAGAATACGGTGAAAATGCATTTTAAAAATATTTTTAACCAAATGTTTCGGGTTCCTGCTGCCTTCGGCAGTGTTACCAGTACAAGGCTTGCAATCGATTTTTCACTAACTTCCCGACTAGCTAGACATTTGAAACTTTTATAATAGCTCAAAACACGAGAGCAATGAATTTTTTTTTTTTACTTTTATCCAATTGCTCCGGGTTCCCGCTGCCTTCGGTAGCGTTTATATGATTCAACAGAAAATTTAAAAACATGGTATATAAAAAGATCTTTTTATCTTGTAATTATTTCACATAATTGGTATAAAAAATCAGCCTGTCATTCCAATCTACTAGAAATGAATTTTCAAGGTTGATGTATAAAATTTCTAAATAAAAATTTATGTATCTAATGAAATAGCTTCAAAAAGTTTTATGCATAGTTCATAAAATTTTATTTTATTCAGAATCACTCTTATGCTATAGTGTATAAATAGCAAATAATGAGGAATTAAGAAGACATCAAAAGGTATTGATACAGCAAAATCTAACTTCAGTTTTTTTCATGATTACAATGCTAATGTATATTCTAGAAGCAAAAAGTGGCTCATTAGGGGACCACTTCACTCACCGTTGCCATATAAGCCGAAGCTAATATTATTCTATGGGAAATTTTCTTTATTTTTCAAATTCTGTTTTCACATTCAAAGAATTTTGAACTGTTAAATGTATGCTCCTTTTTTAAAAATGTATTTTTTTCATTTTTACTATTTGATTTCGAAGCTGTAAAATACAAAGTTTTAATATGTGAAATTTTTCATTTTGCAATTTCAGAATAAAATACTAAAAATGAAAAAAAATTCTTTTTTGAAAAAGGAGCATCAATTTAACAATTGGGAATTTTCTGAATGTAAAAACAGAATTTAAAAATATATATTAGTTAATTACTTATAAGTAAAGAAAATTTCCCATAGAATAACATTGCCTCGGGCTTCCGACGAGGGTAAGTGAAGAGGGCCGTTAAGGTTGCACATCAAATTCCCTGTTTCTTCCTTCCTATGTTATCCTATGGGATTTTTGTTGCTTAGTTTTATAATGATCTGTCATTGAAAAATGAAGTTTTTTTTTTTTTAAATTTATTCTTTGAAGTTTTTTTTAGCTGAATGAGCTAAAATAAATTAAATCAATTGATTAAAAAAATGCTCATTGATTATGTTCAAAGAGTAATATTTGTTAGATATAGAATATTACTCAATTTATTAATTATTGAATATTAAACAGAATACGAAAAGCTTCATTTTTGAATGAGAAATCCTCATCAAACTAAGCAACAAAAGTTCCATTGAGTAATATGTGGAAGAATGGTTGAAACTGACTGGCATACAACCATTAATTCTGATGTTCTGAAATGTTAGAAAAAAAAGAAAAAATCATTCAAATCAAAAATCATTTCTCTGAATATATATTCAGATAAAATTCAGATTTCCCAATATTGATATACATTTTTTGGTGATATACAGTCGCCAGCAAAAGTATCCGAGCATTTGCCAATAATTCTGATATTGAAAAAGTACACTTAATACTGTTTTGTAAAATACATCCTTGTCAGGTCATGTTCTTAGACTGACTAAGAACATAACTCGACATGGTTTATTTAACAGGGCAGTATGAAGTGTACCTTTTTTGTACAGGGATTATTGCTAGTGCTCGAATACTTTTGCTTCCGACTGTTTATCACCAAAAAATATATATCAATACTGGGAAACAATATTCACAAATCTAAGAAATTGATATTGAAAAGTATCAAAAAATATTATTCAGAAATATTTGAAAAAATATTTTAGAATATCATGAAGTAATATTCAAAGACCTCAAAAATAGATATAGCTGAATATCTAAAAATATTATTCAGAAATATTAGAAAAAAATATTTCTAAATATCCAGAAGCAATATTTGACAATCTCAAAAATTAATATAGCCAAATATTTAAAAATGTTATTCAGAAATATTAGAAAAAGATATTGAGAAATATCTTGAAAAAATATTCAAAAATCTATAAAATGGATATTGCTAAATATTTAAAAATATTATTCAGGAATAACAAAATATAATATCAGGCAATATCTGAAAATGTTATTTAATAATGTCAAAACATAATATTTACAAATGTCTGTAAATATTGGCCAACATTAATAAATGTCAAAAAATAATATTCCTGGATATCTTTTAGGGGGGGTTCATTTTACGTTGGCCAATATCAAATTTTTATATTGGCCGATATTTTTGTGCTACCTGGGGCTCTTAACGAAAATAAGCAATAGGAGTTTTAAACATTTTTTAGGAGTTTAAAGATTTATTTTCAAATACTCACGGGCTTGCGAACATTACAAATCATGGAATCGATACAGCTGGTAATGATACAGTATTTAAGAAATCGTATATATCTATGACAAATATAGACAGGCTATGTTACATTGGCAAATATGCAAACTGTGGAAAGAGTGGATAGTAAATAACCTGGTGTTCTGAACGTGCGAAAGTTAATTTAAAAAGACAGATAGATCCTTAATATTTACCAAGGACAGATAGATCCTTAATATGCACCAATAACACAGGCCTACAAAAATGACGTTGAAAAAATTTGATTTGATGATTTTAGAATATCTTTATGTTTTTCGATGTGCTGAAACCGAAAATGCAGCCCATTTTTCTCTATCACGTACAGACTTTTGTCAATACAGGGAGTTTACCGACACAATTTCTTACATATACCATCCTAACAATAGATTGGTTGGAAGGTTGGAATGATTTTACGTCGCACTAGTGCTGCGTTATTACAAAAACAGGTATCCATGATTAATTAATCCTGGAAACATACTATAAAACATGCCATATAATTATACTGGTGGAAGAGTAATGGGATAAATTGCATTGGTAAGCACCCTGTATTGGTAAAAATCTGTACGTGATGGAGAAAAACTGGCTTCATTTTCGGTTTCAGCACACCAAAAACCATAATGACCAGCCAAAATTATGAAATCAAAATTTTTACATGTCGACCTGTGTAATATGTTTAATTGTTTCAGAAAAAAAAAAAAATGTTTTAGAAAATAGCTCCTTTATAGGTATTAAAAATTTAAAATTATAAACCTTTTGATAAATTTAAGAAAATTACGAGGGTAAAAATTTTTGTTTTGAGCAATATCGCATGATTTTGTTTCCTTTCTTATCTATCATTAATGAAAAGAATAACTTTATCAACCTATCTCAAAAAAATTATTGCAATAAACGTAAATTCTATACTGAACGTTTAATTACATTTCAATGCCTCTTATAAATTCATTAAACCAAACTTATTACATATCCTCACGAAATAATTAATTCTTAAGAGAATAGATTCCAAAGATTTATAGCATTATAAAGGATTCATGCGTTTCCTTCAATTTAAATCTTAATTAAAAAGAACATTTGTGTCCGTGTATAAATCCAATTAAACCAGTACCATGTTGATTAACACTTCATTACCCTCCGTATCTTTCCCCGCTTCTTCGTAAAAGCAATTAACTTGAAATGTCTGGATTCAACAAGTCACGTGGATGTTAAATAAAGCGAAAATTGCATTTAGATTGGCTGTCTATTTTTATTTGTGAATTGAGACCTACATTTAAGGATTTTGAGCGACATTTCCTTTAATTGAACTATATTTATAGTTTCGATTTCGTTTAGCTACCATCAAAGCAAATTGCATGTAATTTAATGATATTTCTTTGAACAAGTAAAATACTTTACATAGAAAATAAACCTATTAAATTATCATTATTATTAAGTGAAGAATATTAATAAAGTAATTTTTTCGTAAACATGTACTATAAGTGTTTTATATTTTCCTATTTTATTTCGAATTTTATTGTCGATGTTTAAAAATGTAAGAAAACAAATTAATATTTTTTTACGTTTTGCGCTGAAAATGTAAATTAGTTTACGATAAAAGTGATATTTTTTGTTTTTATAATAGTATATACATATATATATATATAAAAGTAGTATATTCTAATGAAAAATAAATAGTGAAAAATAAACGTTAATGATTGAATTTGAATACTTTTAATAAACATTTTTTTTCAATACAGCACTTTCTGATTACGTCAAAAAATGTTTCATTTACACATTTTTTTTTTTTTTTTTTTTTTTAACTTTTCATTTATTTTTATTTTAAAGAAAAAATATTTTGAATCAAAAGATTTCTTATTAATAGTGTTGCACTAAACTTTTAATACTTATTATTTATTTTAACTAGAATATTATGCTTTATTCACATAATGCACTTAAATTTAAATGCCGGCTGTTCCAAAAATCAGGACGAACTTTAAAAATGAATAATTTGAAAACGAATCAAGATACAAAGATACGGTTAGCACGAAACGGATGGAAAAGAAGACGGATTTTGTGTGGCAACGAAAAAAAATAGTTCTGTTGGCTACCAACAGATGGTGCTGTCGGATTTCTGATGTAGGATTATGCAAAGCAACAAACGATATAAAAAGGTGTAACTGCTGAAGGTAAAGGTAGTCGAAGGTTATATGCATCGAAATGCTGTCCTTAGTTGAGATAGTTTAATCACGCATGGCCTCCAAGATCTCTCGATCTGACACCCTGTGACTTTTGGCTGTGGTGATTCTTGAAGTCAAAAGTGTACCGCGACCAATCGGCATCACTAGCAGCACTGAAAGATGCCATCCGCCAAAATCTGTCTGCCATAACGCAAGAAATGCTACTAAATGCTGTGAACGATGTGGTGAATCGTCTGACAGCTGTACTTCTGAATGATGGATAGCGCATTGAACAGTTACTGTAGTAGTACTAATTAACTGTAATTAGGCTGACTTGTAAGTTGTCAACTTTTTTTTATTATTTGTAAATCATCTTTTGGTGAAATAAAACACTATAGCGACATCTGTTGGCCGCCAACAGATTTTTTGCCACACAAAACCCGGTTTCTTTTTCATCCGTTTTGTGCAAACCGTATCTTTGTATCTTGATTCGTTTTCGAATTATTCATTTTTAAAGTTCGTCCTGACTTTTGGATCACCCGGTACAAGGTTATTTCCAACTTACAGTTACGAATTAAGAGTAAATATTTTTTTAACATTGTTTGTTTCTATAATCAAACTTATAAGCTTTGGTTTTGATAAGGCATTCATGGGTACTTTCTACAGTGTTTCAATTATCTTCACACTTAAAATATACTATGAAAATTCAATTGCATTTACCAGTTAAATGATTACTTAAGATTTTTATTAAAAACTAAGTAACTAAATGCGCTTCAAAATTAATTCCGTACCTTTACGCGACGCGTAAAATATGCTCGACCGTACAAAATAAAAAAGACCACCGTACTAATGCAAAAATAATAAATTGCAAGGTAATGTCTGAGAAAGTTATATTCACTAGCACATGGCATGTACACCTTCCTTAACCATTGATCTGGTTAAAAATACAATTCAAATCGAGCTAAATGATAAATTTAATTTATTTGTCATGATAAGTAAACAATTGGGAACAAATTGTCGGAAGGCAGGTTACATACGAAATGCAAATTAATGTTACGAAGTATAAAAGCAGGTTAAAACGGTACTCGAGGAGTTTTGTGGGGAGAGGATATTTTGACTTTTGTGAGTTCTGAAGTTCATTAAGGAGTTTTCTGTTCGAGGGGATTGAGTCAAATGCCACTCAGATTTTGATGTCCCGGGAGTTTACTTATAAAGTAGTATAGTAAAGTTTCACGCAGTTATGTCACTGAAAGTATGTTGGAAATATCACGTTATTTATTACATTTGCCTAGAAGTTATATGTCATTTATACTTTATTATATATTTAAGAAGTAGTCCCATCCTTCCCTCGTTGAAGAGCTTTAATTAAACGTTTGTTAAGCTGAACAATTACGTTTCAGTGTTTATTTTTTACACACACAGCAGGTTCAAATATGAATGAAGATATCGCCAATTCATCACATGGGTGCCCGAATTCGTCAAAACATGTCATCACAAGAGTTGTCAAATTGTAAGGACTTTTTATTAATTAAATTATTCTAATTTTGAAAAATGATGTTTAAAATATTATAATATATATAAAATAGTCTATAAATAAAAAAATACAATTTGATAAAAGTTACACCGAGAAATTAGTGATGCATATGAAAGTCATTGCAAGTTGTCAACACACTTCATCGAACTTTGCTACCGATATGTTACGAAATGAACAGAGAATTCAAAACGGACAATAATGCTAAATTTTGTATCTCTGCGATCAGCCGCTTTCCTAAAAAGCGACCATCACACAATTTTTTGTCATGTTTTCGTCTTTCTTACAGTTTAGGATACTGTGAAGGCGCTGAAAATCTTTCTTTTATCATTTGACATTATTTCTATTAATTATCTGGAAAAAGTACCCCATTGGCCTTGGAATATCGAACTCACGATCTTCGCGTTTTTAGCATAACGCTGTAAGCAACTGAGGCAATGGACACGAAATGTCTTCTCACTTCTACGTCGTTTTTTCTATAGCTGACCTTTTCAGAAATTTATAGATTTTAATTAAATAAACAAATAATAACAATAATAATAATAAACTAAATAAAATTTTAGAATTTGGGCTTCTAGGTGCATCAGCAGAGGTCAAAATGCGCTGCCATGCAAAGTTGTGTGGCCTTGAGATCAACCAATTGTTTAAAAAGCGACGAACATAAACACATACGCACAAATATTCTTTAATCATATGTAGATATATTATTGTCTGTTTTTCTTCATTTATTTTTAACTATAATGCACAGATTCACTATTCTGTTTAATTACCCTGCGGCAAATCCTCCTTCTTCTTCTTTTGTTTCTTCTAGGAATAAAATAGTTTAATACAATAAAAGTATATTAGGTTTTAATATGCATATTAAACAAATAAAGCATCAGAGTTTGATTCAGAAAACGTAAATACCCAGGTCTGAATCTAAAATTTAGTTTTTTTTTTTTTTTTTTGGTGTGCTGAAATCGAAACTGTAGCCATTTTTTCTCTATCAAGTATAGATTTTTGTTAACACAGTGTGTCTACCGGCACAATTTTTTCTGTGACTCTTACAACAATGTAATTATATGGTATCTTTAATAGTGTGTTTCCATTATTAATTGTAATTATTCATGAAAACATACTAGAAAATGCTTAAAATGAAGAAGTTTTGTCTGTAGACACTTCGCATTGACAAAAACTATAGTTGAACAAAGAAAAGCTGGCTTTATTTCCGATTTCAGCACACCAAAAAACGCATGCGTTAGCTAAAATTATCAAATATAATTTTGCCAACATTGTTTTATTAGAACTGTGGTATCTACTGTTATTGTATTACGAGAAATGAAAAGGGGATCCTTTAAGAGAATATACAGAGAAAAAAAGTTTACAGCAAACCTGGAGCATCCGTCACAATTATTGCAAAACTAGATCTTCATCAACGGAATGTGGTGCTCTGTTTGTTGTGGGATAAAAGAGGTTCAGTACCCTACGAGCTACTTATACAGAGGCGTACCATCAACACAAACACTTAATAAACTGAATACAACTATCAAGGAAAAATAGCCAATATTAGTAAAAAGAAAAGGAAGTTTCCATCAAGATAATTCAAAACCACATAACGCAATGGTGAAGTAAGAAAATTTTAATGAAATTGGATTTGAATTTCTTGGTCACCTACCATATTCACCTGGCTGAGCTTCATCGGAATGTTATAAATTTATTTGGCAGAGAAATAAAACTTCTTTCTGAGCTACCTCCATGCCAAATGGTGAATATTTTGGGTCCAAGAATGAGAACGTCTACGGTAGGAGATCGACAACATGCTTGAAAGATGGCAACGAGTGATTACGAATAATGTACATTATAATATTTATTAAAATGTAAATTACGTTGATTCGACGTCTTTAATGGCAACCTAACAGTAAATTTTGCTTAAAAAAAAAAAAAAAAAAAAAAAAAATCCATACAACTCGAGTCACCCTCTAAAGTAAATATGTAACAAAATTTATAATAATTTAACTTTTAAAAAATTTAGATTGTAAATGAATTTCCTTCGTTATGTTTTATAGTTTTATAATACAAAACGAAAAGAGGTCAAATTTTTATCTTGGTTCATTTGAATTTATTGCGGTATGACATAACTGTTCACAAAATCATTTTTTTATTTTGAGAGAGTTACAAGAGTATCGGCGGCTTTAAATAATGAGTTACTATATAAATATGTTATAGTACTATATTTTTAATACATTGTTTTATAAGTGGCGAGAAAATTTTACTGTTTACATGCAAATGTACATTTGTCTAGATACATTTCTCTCCTTCATCCAAGTATGTACCCAACATAAAATATCACATAATGAAAGCTTTTCAAATTTTCACCAATGAAGATCCCTTCTCATGCCCATCAACCTGCCTTCGGACAAGGGGTGTCAAAGTTTTTCCTCTGTATCATGAATTTAAGTACGGACCTAGTACGTTCACTCGTCACGTGACCTATGAAAACCATCTTCAGTCTTTGTTACCCTTTGAATAGAAACTTTAGTATTGAATGAGCTCTCTAGCCAAATACATGCTCAACCAAACAGTTTTGTTTGTTCAATATATATATATATATTTGTTGATTGACAAACAGTTTTGTTGATTTAGCACAACACTCGCTCATTGTCTGTTTAAAGGGAGGCTATGAGGTAGTTCATCGAACTATCCTTTGACAAATACTCTTCTTTCAACCTTATTCTTTTAGTTAACCGAAGAAAAAGTATTTGCTTAACTGAACAAAATTATTGCTACATAACAAAATAAATCTGAAAATCTGTCAACAAAATATTTTTATTTCAAAATATTTTTCAGTTATTAATTTAAGGAGACTTTACTTGACTGAGTAAAATCAAGAAACTGTGTAATAGCGCTCAGGATTTACATGAAAATTTATGCAATATAATTCATAAGAAATTCCTGTCACTCCGTTTTTGTATTTTAATCTTTATAGTGATTTTCACCCAGACCTTTTAACATATTTCAACGATACAGTAGACTTCAATAATGACAGAAAATAACAAATAATATTATAGTTTTGCTTATATACATCATTATTTATTATCATAATTTATTTATATTATATTCAAAATTTCAGAATATTTTAATAAATGTGTTGCTAAGAAAAAACATATATAAAATTGTGTAATTTTAAATTAATAAATATTTATTACTTTACTTACATTCATTGAATTATTATTAAAAGTAGACAGCTGTAATAAAAAATATATTTAACTAAATAATTGTTGTTTTGTGTAGAGATTTTTTACGTAAAAAGTAAAACGTAAATTATTATAGCTAAGAAAAATACGAATATGTAATTTATTTTCTCCCTGTTAGAAACTTCAGTTATCTGTTTTTTAAACATCTTTGTTTTATGAGGATTTTTTTTTTCACTTTTTTTCAAAGTATATAAAAAAAATAACTCTTTTTTTAATTGCGGAAGGGAAAAAAAAAAAAAAAAAGAATTAATTGAGCAAAAATACTACCTAGAAACTTGTAACTCTCAAGAGAATATTGAGTCAAGAAACAAAAAATTTCGCCCAAGAAAGTGATTATTATTATTATTATTATTTTCTTTCTTTCCTTTTTCTTTTTTAACTTTATATGTACAACAGCGCGTATTTCAAATAACTTTTATTTATAAACAGTTAAAAATTATATATTAAAATTTTCTGCGTAAAAATAATTTCATTTTTATCTAAAATTTAATTAAAAATTTTGCAGATTATATAATGCATAGAAGATTTTTTTTTCTTCTTTTTATAAAGAAAATTCCCTTTTCTTTTACCATATAATGTTTCATAAAGGTAAAGTTGAATCTCGACGTCAATATTAATATTTAAAGTGTTTTATTAACCATAATTTTATTATGAATTATTAAAAAGTATGTACATCACATTTTCAAAAATTGAGTTTTACTCATTTTTTGCTATTAATAAATTATTTCTCAATAAAAAAAAAAGTAAAAATTTTCTGGCACATGTTAAATATACATTCAGTTTACTAAAATTCTGAAAATAGTATCACTTTTAATTTTCTCTTAAGGTCGATAATTTGAGAGTATTTCAAAGAATATATCAATTTTTTATCTACTTTTAGAGAATAAGCCAGTTTCAATAAAACAATATATATATATATATGTCTCTCTAGCTTTCCGTACCTTTCTCTATTTCCCAATATCTCTCCTTTTCACTCTTTCTCTTTCTATACTGTTGCATACTCGGAGTTCGTGAATAGTCTGAGAATGAAAAGCAAATCTTGCGGAAGCTCAAAAGTTTATTTACAGGAAAAATTCTGGCGTTACTCCACTCGACTTTCCGAACATTGAACAATTAACAGTTTTGTAGATAAAGTAAAGAAAGAAGAGTTGTTAAACAAACAAAAGATAGAAAACCATACTAGAGTGTTTGAGTATTTATATTACACGATGTTTTATTTAACGCTACTGAACTTTGAGCTCATAGATCATAATGATAAAGAATTTTTCGTTGTGTCGCTGTACAAACCTATAAAAGCTACATTCACCAAAATGCTTATAGTCAGTGCAACAGAGATTTATAATATTCATATAAATTTTTAGCTCAATTGAATAAGGCGTTTAGATGCTATCGCACTTTAAAACTTTGGTCCCATAGGCCATAATGATAAAGAATTTTTCTTTTTATCCCTGTAAAAAAACAGTAAGTGCTAAATTCTCCAAAATCTACACAGTTCGTGCAACATGTGTACAAATATTTTGCTCAGATTAATAAGGCGTTTAGACGCTATCACAATTTTAAAAATGTATCCCCACAGGCAATAATGATAAGGAATTTTTCTTTCTGTCCCTGTAAAAAAAAACTGTAAGTGCTAAATTCTCCAAAATCTACACAGTTCGTGGAACATGTGTACAAATATTTTGCTCAGATTAATAAGGCGTTTAGACGCTATCACACTTTTAAAAATTTGGCCCCACAGGCCATAATGATAAGGAATTTTTCTTTGTGTCCCTGTAAAAAACTATAAGTGCGAGATTCACCAAAATCAATAGGGTTCGTACTATGGTGACGTACAATGTACGTACCAACTTTCAGCTTATTCGAACAAAGCGTTTAGACGCAAGCTTGTTCACTCACAGACATACAAACACACACACACACATACATCATCGTAAAAAGAGTGAAAACGGACTCAGGGGACCTCGAAACGTATAGAATCATCAAAATCTCAAATTCCGATTTCTGACAGGATTACAATACTTTCCTCACTATAGTGTTCAGAAAGTAAAAATATTAAATTCAGGAAAAGCTCACAAATAGCCTACATACGCTGAATGTAATTCGTGTTATGAATGGATTTTATATTATTACAATAATATTTTCTACTGAAATGCATTACTAAAAAAAAAAATTAAAGATAGATTATATAAAGTATCTGCAATAATTTCAAACGTATTAATGATATAACTAATTACATATTTCAATATTATTAATCAAATTTTAGTTAAAATGATTAAATAAATTTATATTAAAAATTTTTTGAAAGAAAGTTTTAAAATATTAAGTAAAAATTTTGTTATGGCATGCTACAAAAAATTGCTTAATTTATATTTATAATATCCATTGCATTCTACCTTCTGTATGAAATCATGTTGATTATTTTTTTCAAGCTATTTTTTACCCTTTATGTAAATTATTAATATTTGTATTTGACTAAGAGAGGGTACGCTCACACAGATAATATATACATGTTGTTATAAGAATAAATATTGTAGATTTAATGTAGATTTGATAACAAGAAATTACCTTAAATGTAATATATCATATGAAATATATATATATATATATATTAATGTAATTAATGACAATGTTGTTTTGCAATTGCAAAAAGACACACTATACTTTTTAAACTGAATGAATACTAAATATACATACTTTTTGTAAGTACATCAAAATGTATATTTTTTTTTAACCCTACAAGGCTCAATTATTTTTAGTGCGCGACAAAAATATATAGGTTGTAATCAGTGATCAGAAGATAGGGAAAACTTATAAAAATAAAAATAAAACCATATTTTACGGAAAAATCAACTTTTAAGCTCAACGTGCCGTATGTGGAACATACATAAAAATATGATTTAGTAATACGTTTACTATTGTAATATAAAAAAAGACAACTTACCTCTGCAAAATATACACTTCGTTATAACACACAGTATTTTTTTCGAGTCAAAACTCTTCAATAACTATTCTTTTTTTTTTTTTTTTTTTGAATTCAGACAAACGTCTAACGTATCACTTACATTCAAATTTCACACTGAGTGCACTATAACAAAAACACGAACGACATCTTTAGGTAAAGATTCGTATTACTACATTGCTAAATGTCAGTAGCTTCTATCAAGCTGTCAAGAGAGGTCGCAACTAATAGTTTTATAGCTATAGGAACGATTAAAGTCGGTGTTCCACATATGGAACTGGGTGCCTTGTAGGGTTAATCCAAAATTTAATCAGCGCAAATTTTTATTGCTGGAAGCGAGGGGGAAAAATTCAGTCTTTTGAAGAAACTATTCCACCATTATTTTTTTTAAACAATTCTCTATTCTATTTAATTACAAAATATTAAGGTAAAAGTATGATAAATATTTCTACATGATAAAAGTAGTGATGCCGAGAATACAAAATATTATCACCCCCTGTTAATAACATTCATTTCATTTTTGTTTTGAAATATTATTTATTCGATTAGTTTAAATGTTATTTTTAAATTATTTTAAATTTCAAAGGGAAAAAAAAATACAAATAATTCATTTTCTTACTTAGTTCTGTGGAAAATATTTTCATTAAGCTATAAAACGAATTGAACATTGCTTCAGATGTCTTTCCAAACATTTGTCTCCAATGGTTCCTAGAACAAATGTCAGGATGTCCATTGAAATAACTTTTATTTGTATAAACCATACGCCTTCGTTGTTCAAATATTTATCGTAAAATGATCTGTAAATCTCAAATGAAAAAAAAAAAAAAAAAAAAAAAAAAAAGAATCAAACATTTACATTTGAAAGAATTTTTTTTATCATATATATATTTTAGCTTTAGTAACTTAAATATTTCGTTGCAAATTATACATTAAACTACTTTTTTTTTTTTTTTTTTTTTTTTTTTTTAACAAATAAAAGGTTTTTCTCTATGCTGTTTAATGAGTTTTAGATAATATGTTATAAAAATATTTCAAATTCCAAAAAAAGAGGAATTTGTTCATTGTTCGTTAAATAGATCTGGCAATATTCTATTTATTTATTTATTATTTATTTATTTATTTTTGTTACTATGAGCGCAAATACAAATAATGATAATAAATAATTATTTTTATTACATTTTCGATTTTATATCATTTGAAATTCTTTAAATGAATTCCAGTAAAATTATAGAACTATAAATGGTAATTTTCCGTAATTGTATTACTACTACGACAGATTTTCCGTGGTCACCTTTTTAACTTTCCTTTTTGAATGTACGTGCAAACATTTTCGTTTTCATTTAAAATATATGACATTGTAAGTTTGCCATTGTATTTGTCCGGATTATTAGTTTTTATCAAAAATTGATACACTGATTAATAATGACAAAATCTAGATAACGTTGCATTTTTTTAGTTCAATTGGATATTTAAACAAAAAATACTAAATAAAAACCAAAATCCTATTATAACTTTAAAATTATTTAAAAGAAAGAAACCAAATAATTGATGCCAATAAATAAATAAATAAGTGAATATATTTCTTTTTAAGTTATAAAAAAAAAAAAAAAAAAAAAAAAAAAAAGGTGCAAGATTATTTTTCATTTATTTATTTATTTATTATTATTATTTAATAATTAAAATAAAATTCAGAAAAAAAAAAAAAAAAAAAAAAAAAAACGTGCTAAGGAAAATGTACGGCTTCATTATAGAACCCCTTTATGATATTTGAAATTTGGCACCGAATTAGTTCGGACATTTCTTGCCAACGTCTTTACTTACGCAATTGCGATAGCAATTTTAATTCATCATCGAAATGACACTACAAGTTTAAAAACCGACAAAGATTTCTTAAGATAAAGCTATGCCAAAGAAATAATAAATAAATAAATTTTAATATCAATAATAAGATTTTTTTCAAGAATATGTTCAATTTTTAAAAAGGTTTACATATTCCAAAATCGATTGTTAAATAGTTAAATTAACAGTTATCAGAATGAACAGGTTGGTGTATCAGTTACCATTTTGGTGTATAATCACCTGTCACGTTTGTGAGGTTAATTCTTAGCCAAGATAGTATTTTGAGATACTTTTCATACCCACTGGTTTTGAACATATAAATTAGAGAAATCAAAAAATGTAATTGTACCATAATTTATTAGTACGACAGAATATTGTTGTCATTTATTGTATTACACCTTGAATTTGCCAAGATGGCCGCCAATATCGAATTTTATCTTTTAATTTCTTAAACTGTCTTAAAATAGTATGTCAAATTAATAAAAACTTTTAACATTTTCTTCAAGACCTACTGAAAACGGAGAATTTCATCTTTGATTGCATGTAGAAATAGATTGCTGATTTCAATATCCAAAACCATCACTATTCATAAATTGGATGACTTCCGAATATTTTTGGCAATATCTTCTGAATAAGTATTGATGATGGCTGCTGAATATTTGTGAGAGATATACATTCTCAGAAATGGATACTCAAATTTCTTTATTTTTGATGAAAGTTTTTCTAGGGATATGCTCCGAGCGAACATTTCGTCAAATTGAGAAAAGTGTTTGAACATACGAATTTCGTCAAAAGTAAAGATACAGTTTTTCCTCCCAGTTTCGTGATACAGAATAAAATACAAATTATAGAATTATAAAATTACCTGCAAGTTCGTTGCTTTAGACATTAAATCCTAATTATATTTAATGAAAATATAAATAAAACAGAGCAAACAAATAAAAGTCATTTGCACATTTATTTGACAGCTTTGAGACCTATAGTTACAATGACTTATGTCTCAATTGATCCATATTTTTACAGAAATTAACAGAAACAAGCGCACACACTATTTTGTAGACATAGGACTTCACAAACATCCATGCCCGCACCGGGATTCGAAATCGAGACCTAGGAAACCAGAAGGCAGCGCCTTACCGACCGAACCACCAGCCGGCAAATAAAAGCCCTTGTAACGTAAAGTCGAAACAACACAGGAAAAAAAAAAACAATACGGCGGTAATGAAAGCTAGCACAGGCTATTGTGAGTAAACAGTTTCGTCAAATATTTGAGAGTTCACGTTTCCTCAAAAATCACGTGATCGCTTGACGAAATGTTTGTCAAAAACAACGAAATTAAGCCCGAGGTTGTCTGAATCGTCAAAATTGAGTATATTATTTCTGAGAGTGTAAGTATATCGGTGGCTTCTTAATATTTGTTGGCGATATTATCTGAATATGTGTTGATGATAGCTTCTGAATGTTTGTTGACTATTTCTTCTGGATATAACCAACAAATATTCGAAATTTGAAATTTTCCACCGAAATATCTCGTCGTTTCTTGCTAAGATGTTTGCTTACTTAATCGCGATTCCCAATTTAATTCATCGCCAAAATGACAACAAAAATGTAAAAATCTTCACGGGGCATCTACGCTAATGCTATGAAATGAATATAGTAACCGATGCTAGAGAATCAAATGCAGTTACTGCATGCCTTTATATGAAAGAATAAATAAGGCCTGTCGCACTAAATTAAATTCTGTTTACAAAGGATGTAAGCAGAATTTTACTTTTTTTTACTTTATTTTTTATTTATTTTATTTATTTATTTGTTTATTTTTTTGAGATAACGTTATTATTATTATTATTATTAACATTTTATTTAAATTATTTATACTTTGAAAATCTTAAAAAAAAAAAAAAAAAAAAAAAAAATCCGCTATAACCATTTAACTATAAATGTTAATTTTCCGTAATTTTATTATTATTATCAATATTACTTATTTATTTATTTAAATAATTATATGAAATACAAGAAATTTGGAAAATGTTATAATTTAAATTTTAAACATTGTAAATATCTTAAATTAAATGATACAAGGCGTTTTTATTTCCGACTGATTAGTTTTAGTAAAAGTGCGATTTTGTAAAGTGATAAAATTCTTTGGAATAGCCAGTTAAATCGAAAATGTAACTACATGATAATTTCGATACGCAATGTCCTTATATTACCCTAATTTTGAAATTTTCGTTTAATATATACATTATTAAAATCAATGAGATCTACATCACATTCTTAAATAATAAAACAAAATACATTTCTATGGATTTAGACCTGCTAACTATGCTAGTTTATCCGTAATGTTATTAAGCCCCGCCTTTTTTTCACACCAGAATATTTGTAGAGCAATAGTCTTCCTATTTAATCATGAGAACATATTGCTGAATATTACTCTACAACTACTCTGGAGTGAAAAAAAGGCGGGGCCGAATGCCATTACTGATAAACTAGCATAGTGAGAAGGTCTATGGATTTCTTAATTGTGTAAGAAAAACTTTCAAAATTTTATAAAATTAAATAAAATTCTAGGAAATACAAAATAAAGAATTCCAAAATTTTAAGTTTTATCGCGACTTCTTCTTCCCACCTAAATAAAATTCCAATGAATGGAATGTTTTTAAAACACCAATAAGATCATGTACAAGTCGATGTTAAAATTTAACATAATGTGTAATAGATAGCGGTACAAACGTCTAAATTAGTATTATTTTTTTTCATCAATACTCTAAAAGAAAAGGAAAATTACAAAAATTTAGATTTTTTTTCTTTCTGGCTTTAAATTTGGTACTCATTTTATTTATTTTATACATTTTAAAAATTTCATAACCTTTTGAAAAATAATTCTACACAGTCAAAGGGCTAAATTCTGAGAATAAATTTAATAAATTATGATGAAATAGTTAATTTGTCGTACCTCACCTGCATGTTATAAATGGTAGAATAAATGACGAAAATGATACATATAATCTTACTCACAATAATAAAATAATATTGAAAATTTATTATCATATTTATTGATTTTAATTTACCTATTATTCAAGCATGCTGATTTCGCAGTACAATAAGTCTACGCACACTTTTTCTTAAAAAACAATTTTACAGATTTTCTCAAACTCTCCGTTTTATTTACCTATTAAACGTTTTTTCGTTTGTATTAGTTTATTTCCAGTGTACTAATGAGTTTGTGAAGCTTCGGTAAAATGAGTAGTTGTGCAGACGTCAGACTCTAAGGGCAACAGAAGGGCAATTATTTATAATTATTATTTTTTTTTATTTCCTATATAAACTACAGTCTATATGTATATTTGTCTTACATTAATTAGTTAATACAAGGAAATTAAAAAATGCACTGAATATTTAGGCCACTCTTATATCTCTGAAATGGATGTTTCAGCTCTAATTTTTTATTTATTTATTTATTTTTTACTCTCTATATAAAATCTTTTTTAGATGTCATTATAACATATGTATTAGTTGGTAAGAATCATGATTAGTTAATTCACTTTCTTTCTTTTCTGACACTATCTCTAAACAAAGTTCACAGTATATGTGTAATAGAGGGTAAAGGAATTCATGTATTTGATACATTTTTTTTTTTTTTAATATAAATATTTTATAAATGTTCAAGCTATTTTTCTTTATTAAATAATATAAAGATTGCTTTAGTTAAACTAAAAAAAGAGTTTGTGACGAGCGCTGCCATAGAGCGAAAACACAACATACAAACAATAAATCCGTTTCCACTCCATTTGAAGAGTTGGTTTTAAACAGTGTGATTCTTGGTTGGTATGCTAAAAGAGAATTTCAGTTGCACTTTTAAATATTATTAAGCTGTCAAGTTTTGACCGGTACCAACTAGTTTACCTATAAAATCTGACATTTTATATATTAATTTTGAAAATTTAAATATACTCATCCATTTGAAAATAACAATTCGATTTAAAATTAATTCATGACTAATCTTTATCTATATTAAAATTCTTTGAGTTAGAATTGAATCTATTTTTGCTAAAGTAAAAAAAAAACGATAAAACTTTAGCTTAAAGAGCTAAATATATATAAATAGCTTATATATATATAAATGTCATTGTGTCTAATGAATTTCATAGATTTAGGTCAACATGTGTAAATAACAATCAAAAGAAAAAACAAAATAAAAAATAATTTTAAATAACTTTTCCTTTTTTTTTTTTTTTTTTTTTTACACATCTGATATCAGTGTTATTGAGTTACAATGACACACAAAAAAAGAATTATTAAGTTATGTATATATGAATCACTATATATATATATATATATATATGTATATTAATCGAAACAGGAATAAAGTTAAATGTATATATGTGTGTGTGTGTGTGTTAATGCAAGTAGAGAGAATGTTAAAGATAAAATGGTGTGAACAACTTTAGATCACTTTAATGCGTTCGTTTTTAAGAAAAATTGATTATTATTATTGTATTATTATTATTATTATTTTATTTTAACGAATCTTCAATTTTCTGTCGTGCACTTTTCACATTATTTCTAGTGTCAGGTTTAAAAAAAAAAATATATTATACCCTGCTGTTTTTTTTTTTTTTTTAATCAACCACACTGTACAGTGTAAGAGCATGCTTCGATTACTAATATTTTCTGACGTATATTTATTCAAACTTTCTTCCTATCCTTATCAAGATATATTTAAATTTACGTTGTGTGATATAGAACATAAATATTTGGGTACTTATATAAAAATATTTATATACTTATAAATTTCTTGCATGTATAACGAAAAAATAAACTTTAATTAAAAACAAAAAAAAGTTTTTTATTTACATATATTTTTTTTAAGGGAAACGGTAGTTTTATTTATCTCTACACTCATATAAGATGGACTACACTAAAATATATGAAGGAAAGTAGATTAAAGGTATAATGAATAGTATAATGTTTATTTAAGTAAAATATATTTAGAAAATAAATTAAAAATCTGAATAGTTTATATTATGTCAACAAGTATTTTCCTTTCCAAACAATCAATTTTCGCACTACAATGATAGTTCAGAAAAAAATATTTAAATTACATCTCTTGTTGTTACCGATTACAGTTATCTATAATACTTATATTTTTTGTGGTTTAAAATATGGTTGAAATGTGAACTCTGAAAACAAAGATTTGCATCATAATTTTGAAGCGTTAAAAACATCAGCTTTAATAGACGATCGTAGAACGTACATGTTTAATTTTTTATTGAAATTTATTGAAATTCTAATAGCTACGTATATTTAAGTATATATATATATATATATATATATATATATATATATATATACATGCATCACAAAAAATATTTGATTACGGCTTTTGTTACACAAAATAATCTGGCGTTCAATCCAAAATTATTAAAAAAAAATTATATATATATATATATATATATATATATATATATACATATATATATACACCGTGACCAATAAGTTCTCATACACTTTCAAATTTTTATTACAATAACACAAAATAAATCACACAAAAACTTTTTGCATCAAATTAAAGTAGCAATCATTGAGTATGTTTACAATAAATCATTTGGAATAATTCCACCTTTTAGTTTCTTAACGAGCTTAAGTCTCTTTTCAAATCTATCACATGCGGCACGCACGGCTTCCATTGACATTTCCTGCCATATCTTTTGAATTGTATTTTTGAATTTGCTCAAATCGGTGATTTTATAGTTTTTCAGTTGGGAGAGCGTATATGACCACGCAAAATAATGAAGCGGGCTCATATCGGGGGAGTTGGGGAGCCATTCGTTCTTTGGCAAAATGTCAGCTAAATTTTGACTGCACCACTCCTGAACCCCACGTGCGGTATGAGAAGGGGCACCATCTTGTTGGAAGCAGAAATATTCCGCCCCATACATACTCTGGACATTTGGGAGTAAAACCTTTTCCAAAACCTCAGTTTTATAATATTGGGCATTGATTTTTAATTCCTTATCAACGTAGGCTAACGAGAGATTTTCTCTTTTGGAAATAGCGGCCCAAACCATCAGAGACGAAGCATTTTGATAATGCGGAACGTAATGTTGGCTCTGATGGATGTTATCAATAGAAACTGACCATACTCTGTCATTTTTGGGGTTGAGACTTTGCTGTAAATTGAATAGTTTCTCGTCTGAAAAGACAAATTCATCCCCAGCGTGCCAAGCAAGAATTTCTTCCTCCCTTTGTTTCCCTTTCATCTTAGCAGACTCTAAAACTCCGTGAATTTTACAATTATTATAAACCTTGCACCCAAGTTCCTTTTTCAGAATGTTTAACTTTGACCCCTTCGATATTTTGAGCTCTCGTGCTAGTTTTCTAGCAGATCTTTGTCCATTTCGTCGTATCATTTCCCTGACCTTTTCGCAGCCTCTTTTGTCCGAACGGACCTCAGTCTGCCAGATCTTTTTCTGTCATCGACAGAGGATGTCTCCTTATACCTTCTGATAGTTCTGTAAATGAAATATCTCTTCACCCCCAGGGCTTTCAAGTCTCTGAAAATCTCCGGCTGCTCTTCTTTCACGAATTTATTTATCACAATTTCTCTCAATTTCTTCATTCTACCTAATTAAAGAAAAATTATAATTACTACAACATTTACACTTTTGCAGTAGCTTTATACCTTACACTAAATTGCCTGCAAAATTATTGGGACTACAGTAACACATATGTAGAACATTTTAACTTGCTTCAAAAGTTGTATGAGAACTTATTGGTCACGGTGTATATATATATATATATATATATGTATGTATATATACAAATTCCCTCTCAACAATAAAATTGTACATTATGCTCTTAAACGTGTTTCCATCTTATATAGTTTCTTGACAAAAACGTATTCGAATTAGAGACGGCCCGAGCCCGGACCGGACCTCGCGCCGGGTTCGGGCCGAATTTTTCAATTTGCTCACGGGCAGGGTCGGGCTCAGGCTCAGTTTTTTTGTGTATATTCGGGCCGGCCGGGCCTGAATGAAATTTTCTCCGGGCCGTGTCGGCCCGAATCTTTTTCTGGTTTTCTCGTTAATCAACGAAACAGGAAAATGATAAAATATTTCTTCAGTCATTTATTTTACAAAATTTTACAGGCTGGTATGTCACATAGAGTTCTATTTTGTTAAAAAGTTTCTGTAACTTCAATTTAATTGTTTATCAGTCTGTTTGTCCGAAATCTGATTTTTCGCAAATATTTTTAGCATGCCTCGAAATTAATATATTTTATTTAAAGTAGTAATTACTATAAAAATAGTATGCATGTCTCTACAAGTTTGCGTGCATGTACATAACAAAAGAAATTAGATACGTTACTGTGTATAAGGCTTCGTTTCTTATGATCTGTGGAGTTTAGGTGGTACAAAGGCTATAAAATTCTTTCCGCTGTAATTTTTTCTCTAAGGAGCCTTTTCCTTTTCTCCAGTGGACGAAAGTAGCATCATTTTTATTATGGGCTAAGGCAACTTTTTTATTGAATATGGTTGGATTAACATTAAAGTTTTGATTACCGGAGCACAGGAAAGATTCGGATACATTACGGTATATAAGAGGAAATGGTTGAAAGTGCATTATAGTAGTAGTAACCATTTTAAGTACCTTCCTATATTGTTTGATGAATGCTAATATTTTCGATTTGACTTTCTGTTTGTCTTTGTGCCTTGCCTATAATAATAAATTTTTGTTTATATATAATTATCTTGTAAAAGTTCAGCAGTTATGTTAAAGATCATACTATTGTTTGGTTATATAAAACCTCTACAAAACACATACTAAAAATCTTTTTCATAGAAAGGCATTCATTTTTTTTTTTTTTTTTTTTTTTTTGTTATTTTACATATTTTTGAATCGGACCGGGCCGCGGCGGGCCTCATTTTATCATTTTTTGTCAGGGCCGGGCCATACACCGTTAAAAAATAAACGGGCCGGGCCGCATTTTCGACTTCATAACGTTCCAGTCCGGATAAGCAAAGCTTTCGTACGGGCCGAGCAGGGGACAGGCCTCGAAATTTCGGCCCGTGCAGACCTCTAATTCGAATATTTGTTTTGCCCTTTAAAATAAAATTACGTATGAACTTTTTACTTTCTTTTACCCAAAAGGTAGAGAAAGTATTGTTTTGGGGTCAAATTTTGGAAACTGAATTTTTGTTAGATTTACACGCTTTGAACTCCCCTGAATACGAAAATCATGTTTTTAGCGGTTGGTCTGTGTGTGTGTCTGTCTGTTATCAGCATATCACAAGAACAAATTGAAACACAAATTCCAAACTCGGTATTCTAAATGTGTATCATATAGGGATGCTACACTAAACTTTTCGTTGAGAACAAGTAAATAGTTCGTGTACAGGGACACCCAAGAGAATTTAAATGCATTACGTCTATTGGGGGAAATTGCAGGTAAGTAGAGTTTAACATCTATAGGCTGCACTAAAACAAATGAAACAAATTTATATTTCTTTATATGCGTAAAAACATGTTTCATTTAGAATATTGTATGGAAATCTATCATTGTTCGTTTACAGGGCTACACAAAATAACTAGATTATGGTGCGACAATGCTTGAAAATTGATGGAAGTGTATTTCAGGTTGTGCCGTGTGTTATTAATATAGGATTATATTTAAGTACACCATGTGGTGTGTACATAATCTTCAGAAGATAGACAGGGCTGCCAATATTTAAGCCATAACAACCTTTTTTAATTGTTAGTGAAAGTGCTTAACTATAATATTTTACTACGTCCAGGAAAGCTGCTCAGGAATTGAAATTAATTCCTAATAGTGTGTGAGTGTTCACACATATGCTCTTTAAAAGTTAATGTATTTTCTCAAATTTTATAATAACAAAAAAAAAAAGAGAGAGAGAGAGAGATTAATATAATTATTAAAAAGAATAATCTTTTTAAATTTAAGTAATTCAATTAATTAATTAAATAGAATTTCCTGTTTTATTTTCAAATCAAAACTGTTTCATTAAATAGCGTTTCTTTGTCTTTCAATAGGTGCAAGCACATTGTTCTCTTAGTAACATAAAGCAATTTTTATATCGGGGTTTTTGAAAAGTAATTGTATTTATACTTCTTCAGCGAAAAAATTAAATCATTTTCGCTCTAAATATTTATTTGAGAATGTATTTCAAAATTCATTACCAACCTTTTTCTAGCATATATCTCTGTATCAATAAAACAAAAAATATAAATTTCCGTTAATTATTGTAATGCTTCTGTTTACATAAAAAAGTTTTTATTTCTTTTCGAGAAGATAATTATTGTTCTAAAAATAGATATTTAATGGATTATTGCCGACTGTCTGGCGCGGAGGTTGTAACCGACTTCCTCCGTTGCTTTGAGTGGCACGTGGCGTTTTCTTTTTATGCCAAATTGGTTTGAGTTTTGATAACGACAAATTAGATTCAAAAAGTTTGTGTTAAAATGTACTAAAGACAAAGAAATAGCTTGGCATTCTTTTTAGCTGAATTTTAACGATGCCAACTTATTCGGTTGGCACTTTTTGACACTGAGACTGGTAGATTTCTTTCAGAACTCGTTTCTCTTGACTTGTAAAAATAAGTTAATTCGGTCGATCCGGTCCTCTCCCTCCGTACCATTTACTGTGTGGAATTTTATTCTTTTTCTCAATAACTAACAAGATGTAGCTGATATATTAAAATGACATTTATCTTCATGCTTTTAATAAAGGACTTGCTCAAGTGATTTTCTTTTTCTTTTGCTTTGCCTGCATAGTGCTTTTCCTTCAGCATTATTAAGCAGTTTATCACGGCCAATCAATAATGGATCTGGGTATTGTAATACTCCCTCACAAATAGCCATATGGTAAATAATGTAGTTTTTAAATTAAATATTCATCGCTCTTTTCTTTTCTTTTTTTTTTTCTTATATATTTACATGTTTTGAAGTTTACTGAATACCGAAATCAAATTTCTAACGTTTGATCTTTGTCTGTGTTTCTGAAAATAAATAGTTTCAGGTGATTCAAATGTTGTTTTTTTGTAGTTAATACGTTTGTTAAGTGGGAAGTTTGGTCAAGATTGATAAGTTTGTTGCGTGTGAAAGTGTTCTGGATAACTTCAAATGAACTTTTGAAGTTAATATCATATTTGAATTCTATATAAATGTAGGTACAATAATGAAACGGGGGGGAGGGGGGGTTGAGGGTGTGGTAGCCCCCCTCACACAAAATTATTTGTCAAGTAAAGCTGCTCCGAAGCCTAATTTGAATTGTTATAACATAAATTTGCATAACTATACTCGTTATATTACTCCTTAATCTTCAATCTGTATTTATAGTAAGTTTCAGGGTAAGATAAAGTCGTTTGAGTGACACACCAGATTATTTATTTCAGTTTTCACAAAAATAATTATCAACATATGCATTGTATTAGTAGTAATACTAGTATATGTTTTGATCAGTAATAAGTAGTACGAATAAATAATGTAGTAATATTATCACTTCTTTTTCTTTAGTGTAAAGAAAAAAATAATAATAATTAAAAAAATAATGTTTTTATTATTAAGAATAATAAATTAATAATATAAATGTTTTTATAAATAAAGCAGGCATTAAAGTAAATTTGAATATAAATAAATTTTACTATGTACAGTATAATTAAAACGTACAGTAAAATCATTATTATGTTATTTAACTAAGTGCAATACGAAATAAAATATTCGTTCACCTGGATGTGTAGTTCTAAATGCATATAAGAAAAGAAGAAAACTTTCCATAATAAATATGTAACATTTTTTTTTTTTAAAGGCGAAAAAAATATAGAGCACAAAGAATTTCTATACTGTCCGGTGTTTCCCTTTGGAACTCATAAGTGAAAATTAATTCGAGCGATAAATTACATAGATTACATAAATTTATAAGTACCAAGAGTAGGTCGGAAGTAAATTATTTTCCTTGACCTTTTTTTTTTTTTTTTTTTTTTTTTTTTCATCACGTAAATAGCACTATGTACACATAAAAACACGAATATTACTTGTTTCGAAGTAAAGTATAACAGCATGCCCCATAATCTCTGAGCTTACAACTGAAAGATTTGAACTCAACTTACTTGAGAGTAGAAGACTCTTTTTGTATTCTTTGGTTTTGTATTCTTTATACAATTAATCCCTTTTACATTTCATGTATATTTTTTATAATCATCATTCTTGTTGTTTATTTATTTTTGAAAATTATAATGTACATACGTTTAACTAATAAATACAATTGTCAAATGTAGATTTAAATAATAGTATTTCTTCAAATTTACTTCATTAACTACTGGTTTAACTCATAAAAATTATTTAAAACACTTAATAGGATACTTAATAGAATCTAGATTTGGTCTAATCTTATGAGATTTTTTTTTTCTTTTCAGATATATTTAGAACGGTGAGGCCATTTTAGATTTTAACCTTTTATATAGGAAAAATTACATAAAATAAATAAATAATAATAATAAATAATAAATTAATAATATCCCAATATTTACTTTCTGTTCTAAAACTGCGCATGCACGTTGACTGTGGTAGGTCAATCTTAAAAATTTATTTTATTTATTTTTTTTTTTTCTGTGCGTTTTGTTCTAATGAATCACTCATTGTTCTTACATTTCCTTTCTTTGCATTTTCGTAAATTGTGTTAATTACTACTTGACGTAAAATAAGATTTATAAAAACATTTTAAGTTAATCAGTATATAGGAAAAATGAATTCATGTACTTTTAATAAAATAATAATAATAATAATAATAATAATCTTGAGTTTAACATCATTAAATCAATATGAATTTTAAGATATATGGAAATAAAAAAACTTGAAAACTGAAATGCTCTGAAAAAAGAAAAAGAAAAGTGATAAATATATATATATATATATATATATATATTTATCACTTTTCTTTTTCTTTTTTCAGAGCATTTATATATATATATATATATATATATATATATAGCTATATATATATATATATATATATATATATAGCAAATATATATATATATATATTTTTTTTTTTTTTTTTACCTTGTGGAAAAAAAAAAAAAAAAAAAAAAAAAAAAAAGAATAATTCATTTTTTTTTCAAATATGGGTAATCGATATATATATGAAATAAATTAAAATTACAGATGACATTATTCAGTGCATTTATCAGTTTGTGGATCAACTGAATAGTAAGTTCGAAAATAATTCGTGCATTTTTAAATCCAGTTTTTGGAATTGTTTAAAAGGCTGATGGCAGCTGTGTATAGCGTATATAAAAGTAACAGCAGGTATTTTGATTCTATTAATTTTGGTTTGTTTTGATTCTTTAATTTAATTTAAATGGAGTATTTTAAACAAAATGTTACTATGTAGAAAATGCATATATTGTTCTGCTACTTTGAAACCTTAAACTTTCGTTACAGCGAATAAATTTTTGATGAAAATTCTTCCATTATTCTTTCACCAGCGTTTATTAACCGGCGGAGAATGGTGACATATTTTATTAATAGTTCTCCAGCGTTTAATATATATATATATATATATATATATATATATATATTAAATAACTTTATATTTTAAAACTAAAACGGTCTGAAATGTAAACAAAAGACCTAATATTTGGCAATAATTCACCTCAATGATGTTTAAAAGAGAAAAGGATAGAGGGTACTCTGTAATCGCAGTTCTCTGATTGGAGGACTCCATTCTAAAAACTACCGTATGTGATTCTAAGAACATACATTTTAAAATATAAGTTATTGCCTCTCGAAAGCTACCAAACCACTTTATCGGAATATAGTAGGGTTGTTTTTAAGCATTAACGAAATCCAGAAAAGTAAACAACGGATTCTATATTTGGCGATAATCCACCTCAAGGATGTTTAAATGGGAAAAGGATAGAGAATAGTCTGTAATCACGATTCTCTGATTAGAGGACTTCATTTTATAAACTACTGTATGTGATTTTAACAGTCGAAAATGCGTGATTGAAGAATATACGTGAGGCAAAACTATCAAACGGTAGTATTTCACCCGTTTCCTTCTTGAAAAACCTGTTCATGCGTTACTATAAGCTAATGTCTTTCATACGGAACTTCGTCTGATATCGGCTTACAGTCGAAATTGCGTAAAAGAAGAATATACGTGAGGCAAAAGTATCAAAGGAAGATATTTCGTCAGTTTTCCTCATGAAAAACCTGTTTATGTGGTACTATGTGCTAAAGCCGTTTATACGGAACTTCGTTTGATAGCGGCTTAAATAAACTAAAATTGAAAAACAAAAATTTAGATCTGTTATACAATGTCCGATCAGGGAATGAGGTTGTTTTGAATATGCTCGTATTATCATAAAGATTAAAAAAAAAAAAAAAAAAAAAAATGCGGCAAAATGGGCGTCAGGAGATCGTTTTACATAAGAATTTGCAAAAATGGTGTAGGGATCGATTTTCATGCTGAGGAATGTAATTATACTTCTTCAAAAAATTAGGAAAAACGCTACACAAAACCATGGTTAAAATGGGATTTATTTAGAATTTTAATCTAAATTATCAATATTTGTATATTCTCCGATAATTATTTGTATAACTCCGATAATTATTATTATTATTATTATTATTTAATGAAATATAACACTTTTTTTTTGTCTGTTTTCATCTTTTTCCTTGTATATTACAGTAAGATTTCAGGAATTTTCGAGGAACTAAAATTTTATTAAATCTTTATCCGATTAAAATCATTTCGAGAGAGACAATGTGAAAGTGATTACAATTCCAGTAAATGAAATCGGGGAATACTAAAGGACAAACGGCATTATGGGGATTAAACTGGAGAAGCGGAACAAGACGACTGGACTTCGATGGGTTTTAAAGAGTAATCCTAATGGAATATCTAGTGATTTAACGCTAATAGCTTTTGGGTAAAGTACATTTAGAAAATAATATGACATCATACATAGAAGCAATTTGGCAATTTGGTATAAAATTGTAAGTACAATTCAAGAGTCTTTCATGGACATTATGTAAATATAACTACTGAAAAAATTAAATACTTTCAATTTTTATAGAGTGTTATGTTGATAAATTACACGAAGATAAACTAATATACTCCTTTGAAAATATTCTCTATACATATGGCTATTTATAAAAGAATATTTCAAGGATTGCAACAAATATTGGAGGTCTAATGCTCTAGCTAAAGCTGAAATCTAGCTACCTGTTTCAAATTTATATAGAAATTAAAATGTAATTATATTAAATATGAATTTATTGATATACAGGGTGATTATAATTAAAGTTACGTTTTCAAAATGCTATAATTTTGAAACTACCCATTAGAGCGATTGATATTTTACCAGAACTATCGGTAGGAAATGAAATTTTGTTCGGGGGAGGAAAAAAGTAGTTTCAACATGTTCCTATAGATGGCGCTGTTAAGGTAATGTCAGGGGAAACATCAAAATGGACTCATTAAACACAGGAATGTTAGCAACGCAATGGAATAGCAGCAAACAGTAGACTTCAAGGGTTTACTACAATTTGTTTTTAGCAAAAAGACAAGAATACGTGTTTACAGCGGAAGCATTAGTGAAAAGAGAAGAAGAGGAGTGAAAAACATAGATCATGAAAACATAGTGAAAAGAGAAAAAGAGGAGTTTCATGAAACAAATCATTTACGGATAATTAACGGCACATTTTGGAACTATATATAATTTTTTTTTTTTTTTTTTTTTTTTTTTTTGCCGAACAAAATTTCATATCCTCACGATTGCTCTGGTAAAATATCAAATCACTCTGATGGGTAGTTTTAAAATTATAGCGTTTTAAAATCGTAACTTTAAATACAATCGCCCTGTACTTGTTTGCCTGTCATCGCCCTTATTTTATATGACTTTGCTTTCTTTTACCCATATGTGGTACAGACAGTATTGTTTTGTCATTCAATTTTTAAAAGAGAGATTTTGCGATTTTTAGATGTTTTAAATTCCATAAATCAGATTTTTTGGCTGTTATTTTGTATTTATGTGCCGATGTGTGTGTTAATAATATCAACGCAAATTAAGAACACTTATTAGCAGTACAGTCGGTAACAAAAGTCTCCGAACACTAGCAAAAATTCCTATGTAAAAAAAGAACAATTAATACAGTTTTTTAAACAAATCCTTGTCAAATCCTGTTTTTAGACTGACTAAGAACAGGATTCGACAAGGATTTATTTGAAAAAAGACTGCATTAATTGTACTTTTTTTATACATGAATTTTTGCTGGTGTTCGGAGACTGTTGATACCTACTGTAAATCCAAATTCAGTTATTCTAAATCAGTAACGTATTGGAATATGATGCTTTCACTGAAATGACGCAAATGGTCCATGTGCAGGTCCATACAAAATTATTTAAATACGGTAAGACTTATACGGTAAGTGAAATTTCTGGTAGGTGCAAATTAACGTCTTCAGACAGCACTAATCTAAATTAAATTAATATATACAGGGTGGCCATAATTAAACTGCAAGTGTTCAAGGGGTGCTGGAGAGAAAACTACTGGGAATATTCCAGTGAAATTTGGTATCTACACGTTTCAGAACATGCGCAAATCAAATATGAAAAAAAAAATCGCCATTTTTCACCCGATAGGTGGCGCTGTACCGTATTTCTGCGCTCAACTGTGGCATACACAACTTCCAAAACCGATAGACAGAGCATAATGACATTCTAAGAGGCATATAAACAATATAAAACATCACTTACAGTTTATAAAAATTCATGGATTGTTTAATTTGTGATCTTAATTTACGTTAATTTTTGATTACAGGATACTGTAAAAATTTAATTACTGAGGCGAATTGTATGGAATTTGGATGAACTGTAAGTGATGTTTTATATTGTTTATATGTCTCTTAGAATGCCATTATGCTCTGTCTATCGGTCTTGGAAGTTGTATATGCCACCGGTGAGCGTTGAAATACGGTACAGCGCCATCTATCGGGTGAAAATGGCGATTTTTTTTTCATTTTGATTTGCGCATGTTCTGAAACGTGTAGATACGAAATTTCTCTGGAATATTTCCAGTAGTTTTCTCTCCAGCACCGCTTGAACACTTGCAGTTTAATTATGGCCACCCTGTATATTTATGTTGTTACGAATTTGTAAATAATAGTTGTTTTTATATAATTTAATTAAAGAAAATTAGTTAGGTTACAACATGTTATTTTTTTTCGTTCTCAGCTACTACTTAATCTGTGTTTACTCGTGTATCTGACAGTTGGTTAACAGACATTTAATATTCGGGGATATTGGTTAAATAAATCTTAAGCCTCTTAAGAACTATTCTTTAATATCGGACAACACATGAGTCCTGATTACGTAACAATATTTACAAAAGCATGTTTTACATTCAGTTTTGTAAGAGAAATAACTTTTTGTTTACAAGGCCACTCAAAAGAATTCTGACGTATTTCTGCTATTTTTGAAATGTTGCTATTTTTGTAAAATGTTTGGTACGAAGATAATTTATAGATAATATACAGAAGTACAAAAGAGGTGTAAGTGTCATTTATTAGAATAATGTGAAATATATAGTTATTTTAAAATATAATAAAATCCTTAATTCCTTTTACGAATATAGCAAATAATATTAAAGCGAGTGACTGAAAAATTCTGTAGCCCTATCATACAGAAATAAATATCAAACTAATACTTTATAATTTTTTTTATACTTTTGATGCGCTACTTAGATTAAAAGGGCTGTTGTTATATAAAAGTTTTGTCGAAACACATTCGGTGTACTTCAACACCAAAATTTTAAAAAATCGCCCAGGAGGATGTATTAATGAAACTGATAAAATAAAAATATGGTTCACAGATTTTAAATAGTCTATTATAATTTTTTCTACAAATATAATTTTTGTATTTCTACAAATATAATTTTTTTGTTGTACATTTATATTTCTCTATTATAATCTTTAATATTAGGTGGTACGTCAATTACATTAATTTAAGTATATATATATATAACTATTCGTTTACGATTTTATTTTGTTCCGACAAATTGAAACTGTCATAATTATACTTAAAGAACAAACTAATGAAACATTTTGCTTTCGTAAAATCGGAAATAAAATAAAATAAAATAAATAAATAAATAAAGTTTTAGTGATAGAACAATATCTTACAGAATGCGTGAATTAGTTGTAAAACAAAAAAGGAGTACATCGTCAATTCTAATAGCGTTGCACAGTAATAACATCCTCATATTCAATACTTATTTCATTTTTTATGTTTCAAAGTTATGCAATATCATTTTTATTGCATAACGATAACATTGCAAAGGAATCCCACTTACTAATGTAATACTTCAGTTTCAAGACATTTGAAACAGTGGCATGCATCTTTAACTTTTCTGTATTAGTCTCTCTATACAATAAAAAGAACGAAGCAGATAAAGTTTCTCATTTTTATCTAAGTGTTCATATGGTGTCTTCTAACGTTCCTATTCAAGCAAATAGTTGAAATTAATATTGAGAAAAAAAATCCATTTAACTATAAAAAACTTAGAGTAAATCTTACGTTGACAATTGAGACAAATTAAAGAGAATATATCACCCGTTAAGAAAAATGTAAGACAATCTCTACTTATTTAACCTTTTTTAACTTCTTTTACTTTCATCTTACACATAGGATCGAGACAGTATTGTTTTAGGGTCAAATTTTCGAACGTGAGTTTTTGTTATATTTACATGTTATGAAGTCCGCTGAATACGAAAATTATGCTTTTAGCGAATGGTCTGCGTGTCTGTTACAGGGCATTTAGTGTGGTCCCGAAAGTCCCTAAAAGTCCCTTAACTCTTTTCAGGTCCCTAAAAGTCCTTTTTTTTGCTAAAATGGTCCCTAAGTCCCCCTTTTTTTTTCTCCCTGCACTAAAAGTCAGAGTTTTAGTTATGCCCCAAAAATTATTCGAATGCAATAAAGTCGTGTAGGCACATAACTTACAATAGAATTTTAAAATGATTAACTTTTGGCGCCAATAATCTGATGTGTAACACGAACACTGTTATTCATATATAACTCAGTGAATGGGCTTGGGGGGGGGGGGTAAAATTAAAAAGACCGTTTTGCTGACTGTCCCTCACCGTTGCATAGTTCTAGAATCCTTACCGTTGTACTGGATGCATTTGATCATGAAATAAATTATTTTCAGTAATGAGTCCAGTTACAAATTCAACCCTATGACCACCAAAGACATATCTGTAGACGTTCAGGATAATAGTTGGATATTCACTTTACTCAGAATTGCCACAATTTTAATTTATTCTGTAACACTATTAGTACCTGCCAATTTTTTTACACCACCTTTTCTGTAAAATAATTTTCTCCGATATGTAGTTACAATTAAATAAGAAGAAAATCAGTTTTAAAAAATGAGTAGGGGGGAGGGATGAATAAAAAAGTGAGTACTAACATTTTTATGGTATAAGTTAAAAATGTGCCAGCTGTGCTGAACTGCCGTCTGCCGCATGGTCTGACAATTGGGAGTTGTGGTATGGGGTGCAATTTTATTTGATATTGAGACTTCATTGATTTCCATTAATTTATGATACTTTTATAGGTCAATGCTGAGATTCTACATTCTGTTGTATCACCCCTTTTTTCCATAAATCCTGGATTACATTTGGTAATTAGTACATGTATGACAATTCACATCGCCGTCTTTGCTGCTTGTGTGATGGTCGAGTATTGCGGTAGCTGATTCTTCTCTTGTTCGAATTCTCGAGCCGAGTAAGTAGCTATATCTGGTCAATACTCCTACTGGCCTCCACACAATTGCATCTGTATTTTGGCTAAAATCTCTTGTTTCATGTTTTTTTTTTTTTTTTTCTATTTTGCGCATGTAAGATTTTTGAAAGTTGCTAGTTATTTTACATTTTTAAAGTTCATTTTTATATTTTGTTCTTTATTATTTTTGGTTAGGGCTGTAGCAGCTCTATTATATTTAAAGTCAGTTTCCTGTTCTTTTATCCTATTTTTTCTATTTTCTTCTTAGTCATAGCTCATAGCTGTGTAATAACTGTTTGTATTTTCCTCTGTTTGATATTTTATTTCATAAATGTCTGCAGTTTCTAAGGGGTTTATGGAGTTTTTGTCATTACTGATACGCTGGAAAATATCTGCTAGTTTTAGTGGGCATATTTATGTTTAGTTTTGAAACTTTATTTTTAAGTTTATTGGGTGCATCTTTATTAAATGAAATTGCTGTAGTATATTTTTCTTTTGGTTTCTGTCTATTTTTAATGTAAGTTAATTATTTAATTCTATTTTTCTATAGTTTATACTCAAGGTTTTTCTTATAACCAACTTTTCTCATATTTTATTTATTTCGTTTATAAGTCCTCATATTTTATTTAAATGTTAGGATATATTTTATTTAATTTTTTTTGGTGTTTTTTCAATTTGTAAGTTTTTGTCGTTGACAGCAAAAACATCATCGGGATATTTAAACTAACATTTAATTTCATCTTAAAAATTTCAAAAATTGTTTCTTTTGTTAACCTAAGTTTTAATTTAGTAGTGAATTTTATTGAATTTAGTAGTGAGTTTTAATTTAGAAGTGGGATTCCATTTGGACTCCCATCCCCATCTTTCTTCTTCTTCATCTTTTTTTTTTTTTTTTTTTTCTTTTTGTAAAATTTATTTGTATGTCTGAAGTAGTTTTCATCACTAGATAACACTATCAAAATTCACGATAGTGTTATTTTCATAAATTTTAATTTCTCTTAGTTTTCTTATAAAGTTGCCGCTGGAAGGGAGGAAGATTTCACAGTAAATGTCTTTCATATATATTATGAAGGAAAGTTGGAATTTTTCTTTTATTTACTATTTAGTAAAATTTGGGGTAATTCTTGTGATCTTTAAATTTGCTAAGCATACAGGGTGTATTAGGTGCGGGATTTTAAATTTTAGGTTCATTTTTCCTCAATTATTAACTTTTTATTTTTCTTCTGTTAGTTTTTTTTTTTTATTTTGTAGACTATCACACAAGCATTGAGGGCAGCCAGACACCTGGCCGGAAACCTTTTGTGTAAAACTTCAAATAAAGCTTATAATTTAATTAAAACGAGTTTTATTTGTCATTCAAACTTTTGCAGACATATACTTTTTAATTATTTGCAGAAGTTCGTGGCAGTTACAAGCGGCATAATTATTGCTTTCCAATGCAAAACACAGGCTGATGCTGTTCAAAAATGAATTTTAAAGCAGCAAGCCACACCAGTTGTTCAAAGATTCTTTTCTCAAAGATGGGGAGGAAGAATACACACAGGTCACACCGTGGGCCTAGCTATTTGAAAATTTCTGTGGTTTTCTGAAAAACATGCATAAATATAGGCTAACAATTCTTTGAGAAGATCCCCCATGGAGGAGGGAAGGGAGTATACACACATCGATGCACAACACACTTAGAATGGCAAATTTTGAGGACAATTAATTCATTGACAGATAAAAATTCATTTAAACGTAAAATCTGACATTTTTTTTTTTTTTTTCATTTTTCATTACAAAGAGCAGTGAAATCTTTAAAATTACTAGAGATACACTGTAAAAAAATGCAGCCCAAATACAGAAATTCTCTGTAATTTCAGAAAAAAAGTCGTAAAATACGTTTTGTCTACGTAATTTTTTCGTAATTTACGCCTTTTTTTCTGAAATTACAGAGAATTTCTGTATTTGGGCTGCATTTTTTTTACAGTGTAGAGGGGCCTAAACCCCATTTTATGGTATATCTTATCTTAAGGTATTCAGCAAAACCGAAAGAATATGGCATTGACTCTATTTATTTTTATGTTTTGCCACTGTCTCTATATATTTTTAAATTTGATTTCAGGTATTACTCGGGTTACACATGGTAAGGGATCACAGTGGAAAAAAAATCAATATACACTGAGCGACAAAAAAAAAAGCCGCACTGCAGAAAAAATGACTTATACCTTTTTCATTTGAAATAACATTCAAATTAATGTTTGAAACAAATAAAACTGTCTTGTTTGCATAATACCGAAGGGATGAAACGATACCTATGTACATTTTCGATTTAATAATTAGCTCTATTGCACCCTACGAAGTACTTTTTAAAAATCTGCATAAAATTTTCTTTTTGAACTTAATGCAATAACCATACACATTGTATTCTATTATGATTTATTATATGAAATAAACAAGTTATTTTAATATATGAAATAAAACTATTTATTTGTTAGATCTAAGCAATGTTTTATTAAAAATATGTATTCTGCATTGGGTTAATTCCACTTTTATATGGAATTACTTCTTCAATGCACAATGGCATAGTATTATACAGTGATTTAATATAAATCTCAGAAATTTCAATTTGCCAAATATCATAAATATTTTTTTGTAGTTCTGGCAGAGTTGTAGGCTGCAAATTTCGAATCCTCTCCCCTGCCCCCCGCCTTTTTATAGACGAAACATTTTCGAGTGGATCGCGATTAGGACTATTTCCATGTCTGGTAAAGAAGAAATTCTACAATATTCTTTGTGGGATTTAACTTAAAGTAAAAAACGGTATGATTACTTACAGAATTATAGGTTCTCATGGGAATGGATACGAAATTTTGACAATTTGAAGTGAATAAACTTACCACAGATGCCGTGTAGTAAGGTGCAGTTCATCCTGAAATGCTGTTTGCGGAAATGTCCAAGGTACCTCCAAATAGTCGGTCAAGTACCACTTTTATGAAGATTGTGTTTTATTTCGAGTTAATTGATCCCTTGAGCATAAAAATTTGCCCGACTGATTGAAAAGTTATGCATCTCCATACCATAATGCACGGAGAATGTGTCACTGTTTTAAAAGTGCGATTTTCATTAAGTCGGTCTTATTTTCGTTGCCAATCTGCTTGTTTTCTTTAGCTCGAAATAAATTAAACTTGACTCATCAAACAGAACCAGTTCATTCCAATAATTAACTAAACATTTTTTATTTTTTTTATCTATCTGAGGTCTTTCATTCCTAATTTTCTTCACTAAGAATGGATTTTTTTCAAATTTTCTGTCATTTAAACCTGTTTTTGTTTAATAGTTGTTGAACTGTAATTAAAGAAATTTTGCTGCTAAATACTTTTTCTGAATCTCTTTTATGTTCTAAATGTAATACAAACCATTTTTATCAGCAATGGCTTTTTAACTTAAGGTCATCTCGCTTGGATGAGCAATATGGCCGCCTAAAACCAAATTTCCAGTTTAAACGGCCAAAACATTTTATATCTTGCTAAAACCCTTTTACCAATATTCCGTTATCATTTAATACTTTTGCCATCTCACGTATTAAAATATTTTTTCATTTTCATTCAAAAATTTATACTTTTTGTGGCATCATTAACTGCCTTATTCTTACCATTTTTGAAATAATTTCTAAAATTACAACTTTCCTGACAATTGCATTTTGTTTTTAACACTGGAGTCAAAGCTAAAGTATATGTGGAGGACAACATAATATAATCTGTTCAAAAATTTGCTTTTTAAACGATAAAACTGGCGGTTCTAGAAAGCGAAAAGGAAAATATCCATGTGAGGCTTTTTTTTTGTCGCTTAGTGTATATGTATTCCAGAACACGTAAAATAAATTGGTCCGTAAAGTCCCTTAATTTTTGAGAGAGTTGTGCGAAATGCCCTGGTGTTATCAGCATATCTCAAGAACAAATAGTAGCAGAAATTCAAAACTCGGCATACTAAAGGTGTATCATATAGGGATGCTACACTAAGCTTTTCATTGAGATGAAGCAAAAGGTTCGTGTACAGGGACACCCAAAAAATTCAAATACATTACGCCTATGGGGGAAATTGACAGAGTAGAGTTTAACATCTATAGACCGCACTAAACAATATGAAACGAATATATATTTTTTGTAATAGAAATAGTCAACTTGGAAAACAATTTTGTGTATGTTGGAGACTCGCCTCCCCCCACTTGGGGGGATGGTCCCCCCTCCAGAGGAGTAAATTTTCATGATGGGTATCTTTCAAAAGAGCTCGCCAATACCTTTAAAACGAATGATTGAATCATCGATCTGCGATAATTTAAAATAAAGTTATCGATTTCTTTTTTCATTTTCAATAAAATATTATTATTATTATTATTATTATTATTATTATTATTATTTTAATGTAATATTGAGAATAAATTCAACTTTTTTGGATATTTAGTGTTATACTACTTCTTTAATATGGAATCGTCTGCATTATCATGGAAGATAATTTTCTTAAATAATAATTTTAATAAATTATTTTTATTGAGTGAATATGTATGGGAAAATATAGAAGAAAGTCGTGTGGTGGCCACACTAGTTATTTGTTGTTAGTGGATGTGCTTTACTGATAATATTTTACTATTTCCAGGAAAGCTGTTCGGGAATTAAAATAAATTCTTCATAGATTGATAAGTTTCGATGAATGTTGTGTGTGAAAATTGTCTGTACAATTTTAAGTAAACTTTTAATTTTAATAGCAGAATTAAGTTCTATATAAATGTAGGTGCATTAATGAAACGGGGGATTGAGGGGGGGGGCGGTAGCCCCCCTTCACACAGAACTAATTATCATATAAAACTCTTCCGAAGCCTAATTTGAAATGTTTAACATAGGTTTACATAACAGTACTCGTTATCTTACCTCTTATTCTCCAACATGTATTTATTGTATTGAATTTCAGGGTAAGAGAAAGTGACACACCATATTATTTACTTAATATTGCCGAACCTAGACGATTTTCGAATACCACAGAGCTTTACAAAAATCGTTTGTAAGTATTAAAATTTAAATACTCTGATTTCAAAGTAAATACTATTTTGGGCGTTTAAAACTCTGTGATAAATATTACTAGCTGCAGTTAGATACTTTTTTATGAATTAAATAATATACCAATAAAATAATATTTATTTATGAAAATTTTTCATTTATAATATTATAAAAATATTGCGTATATATCTTAATTATTATTTAATAATATAGTGTCGTTCAGATTGATAATTAATAATAGTTTTATTTTCAAAAGAATTTTCTTCGAAATGTAATGATATTTTTAAAAATAGATTTGTTTGGGCAATAGAACGTTATAAGAAATATATATCAAGAAGAATTTGTAATATAATATTTATATAATAAGAAATTGTTACACGGAACAAGTAAAAAATAATAGCTGCTTAAATACTCTAATACACTAAAAGACAAAGAAAGTGAAATTATATTGATATTAAAAGTCTCTATGGTTAAAGCAGATTGTAATGCATTTTAAAGTACGGGCTTAAAATTTTAGATTTTCATCATTCATTTTTTACACAATACACAAACAATGACAATGCAATGCTCCTTTTGTGTGTTTGTGTGTGCGCAATTGGCAATAAGTATCTAGTCATTTAATTGTTTATGAATGGTTTATGTAGATTTAAATTCTAAATAATGCAGATTTAAATTGTAATACTTTTTAATATATTAACAAAAATTTAAAATTCTAATGAAAAAAAAGAAATAACAGCAATTTTCTACAAATGTTATTAAAATTTCCGCTTAAAATAGTAAGGGTTTGACGGTTTGAGAAATAAATTTGAAAACAAAAAGCTCAATTATAGACTTCTGAAATTATAGAAAATTTCTCACTTATACTTAAACACTTAAATTCCATAGTTGAGTTCTATATTAACTTCTACAGTCGGTAACAAAAGTATCCGTACACTAGCAAAAATTCCTATATGAAAAGAGGACAGTTAATACTGTTTTGTTAAATAAATTCTTGTCGAATCATGTTCTTAGTCAGTCTAAAAACACGATTGGACAAGGATTTATTTAACAAAACAGTATTAACTCTACCTTTTTATATAAGAATTTTTGCTAGTGTTTGGATACTTTTGTTACCGACTGTACCTTTATAAATACCATAAACTGGAATTTCCGAGGATATAAAATATTTTGAAAGATATAAGTCAAAGTTGTTTTTCAAAGCACTTTCTCCCATGAAATGACTGCAGAACTATAGAATTTTAACATCAATTTTCGGTAACCAGGAAGTGAGACTGAAAAAAGATATTTAAAAACTGCTACAAAGACATTTTTTTTTTCAAAATTTTCATACATAAACACTTTTTTAGATCATTTAGTATTTATTTGTTCATTATTATTTATAAATTTATAGGTATCTAGAACATGCCGGCAGACATTGAAACTGTTTCCCGAAAAAAGGGGTGGGGGGTCGACTAATGCGCGAATATACATGATAGATATAAAATTTTACTTTTAATTCCTAGAAAAAATATATAAATGACTTTTGTGGAATAAATATTCACGACACACCTCATGAGAGAAACAAGAAAACGTTGTTTCCAACTGTCACTTTACAATTTAGGCACGATTTCGTGAAACATTATCGCAGTAAACTTATTCTAACCACTTTTAGTTTTCAATTTAAATCGTAAATTGCTTTTAGAAGTGAGAACATTGGTGAACAGAAATAATGTGAAAAAACAGAAACAATGTGATGCATTTAAATTGCTTATTCTTTTTTGTTACATGCAATAACATTAAATTGTATTAGAAGGATCTTATCCGAGAGGAAATATTCGTAACTACAGACAAAAAAAAAGTATGCCTCAAGATTTATTTATTTATTTATTTATTTATTTTTTTTAATACTGATAATTTTTACATTAATTCTTCAGTTAATGTTTCTTAAAAAAAGAAAAAAAACTCGAATACTTTTCTTACAATTTTTTAAATGTTTGTTGTGTGAAACGGGGCTTTGATTACGTATTGTATAAATTACTTATTGTTTCCTACGCACTAAAAAAAAAAAAAAAAAAAAAAATAGAATGAAAACCTTATTTCAAAATAATATAAGAAATTGAGTTTTATTTAGTTATTTAACCTTTATTTAATTATTTTTGGAAATTTTAAAACATTTTACTCAATATATATATATATATATATATATATATATAATAGACAATGTAATAAAATCTAATCTTTAAATTTTAGCAATTAATAGAACTAAAACAATAACAGCACAATATATATTTTATTCAATTAAACGCTATTTTTCAATTTTTAAATGTGACTAAAGCAGAAATTAAAAATACCTGTAAGGGAACATGCTTAATTTATTTCATATTGTTCTGCAATTCAGTTAATCATACTTGTACAGTACGAAAAATAATTAAAATATATATACATAAAGAATTAGATTTAGCATACCTTAAATTTGTGTCTCTCATATATTCAATCTCTGTATTATGTGTAACTGCAAAGATAATATAAATTTTGGACGTACTCTGTGTTAAACTATTAGAACTAAAAACTATTAGTGTTAAAAACTATCATAATTAAATATATATATATATATATTATGGTGTTTTATAATAAAATAAAATCATATATTTATAACAACTATTGTAACAAAAGGTGCCGGCTTGTTTTATTTAGAGAAAGGTAAGTAACTATGGATTTTTTTATTATTATTACTTAAACTCACCGTAATAAACAAATGCATTTTGGATAATTCTGGTTTCGAATATTGCAAACTTACAAGCGTTGTTAATGTGATTTAATTATTTTATGTTAGAAAACTAGAATTTGCATGCAGAAGTTTTAGTTAAGAAAAAAATATTATTTTTGCATAATATGGACCAAACAGGTAATAAGGAATAACAAGGGGAAATAGTTAGAAAATAATTAGAAGGAGAAATAGAAGAATATGAAGGGGAAATAATTGAATAGTTGTAAAGGACATATGTTACATACATTTATAATATTGAATAAGGTAGTATTTTTACAGAAAATCTTGAATAATTACAATATAAACATTTTATTTTAAAATTATATTTGAAATGAAACAGTATTGAAAATATTTCAAAATTCAAGCTTTACAATAGTAGCAAATAATATGGAATAGTTATTATTCCATATTATCTGAATCGCCATCTTGAAAAATAAATCAACCTCAACCACCTATTGATAGAAGTAAGTTCACCTAGTAAGACTCTCTTCCGGAAATGACACTAGGATTTTATTCGTGTTTCTGCTTTGTAAATGTATTACGAAATTCGTAATACTTACCTAAAAAAAAAAAAAAAAAAAAAAAAAAAAATATTTGAAAAACTTAAGAAAGTGTATGACAGAAAAATTATTTTTTCACAGACACAATATGAACTACTGTTTATATGTAAGGACCAGTGAAGGCGTTTGACGTACTTCCGGTAGGTTGCAATATTTTGCAGGGGATATATAAAGGTATTCTCTTTTATTCGACCCTTCCGTATTCCCCACCATTATTCTACTGAAAAATACAAATTTGAAAGTCGTTAAGATGAATAATATTGTATAATTATGTCAGTGATACCAAAACATGTCATGAATTTTCATTAAAAGCTAACGTATTTACTTTAATATACACACACACAAAGAAAAAAATAAGAACAGTAATCTTTTGATTCTTTTTATGATCAAATTGCAAACGTTTTTAAAATGTTAATTGCATAAAAATTTTCACAGTATATTATTCTTTTCTGGTAGACGTAATTAGTTAAAACCGTTATTCAATTAAAAACAAGTTGGCATAAGTAGACTCTGCTCAGTCCCCCATCATATTTATGTTCTCATAAATTTCTAGTGTGAGACATATTAGAATCGTGTTAAGAGAAATGAATTTGACCAAAGCTTGACACAATGTCAGAGTAAAATCCCTGCCTAATAGGCTACCCACCGTTCACTTCGATACATTTATCTTATTCTAATCTATTAATTTATTTTATCATGGTCAATTCCGTTGTTTAGTATTCATGCTACTATTTCCAATGCAATAATCCTCATAATTCATATTTACATGAAAAATTTTCAATTTCGCTATGTTGATAAAATCTTAAATTACGAATAACTTACGAAATTTTCCTATTAGAGTATTTGTGGTCAATCAAACAAGTATATCATAAATGTTATTTTGAAGTTGTCTGATATATTTAAAATCCTCAAAATGGACGTTTATATACTCAATTTTGCCATATTCTGTCATGTTAAGTAAATAGTACAATTTACAATTTTTTTAAATTTGAAAAATCATAGTTTATGATATTCATGCCAGTAACCTAAATAATACTTCAAAAGTGGTTCGACATCTTTACGATTAAAATATCCTTCAAAATTGACGTTTATGTCAAATTTTGCTTTATTCTGCCGTGTTAAGAAATTCGTAAATTTCCAATAATTTACGAAATTTTTATATTGGAAAATTCATAGTCTATAATATTCATGCCAGTGTCATAAATAATATTTAAAAAATGGTCTGACATCTTTACGATGAAAATATCCCTAAAAATTGACGTTTATGTGAAATTTTTCCTTATTCTGCCATGTTAAGAAATTCGTAAAGTCCAAATAACTTGCGAAACTTTGAAAGTAGCATATTTATAGTCAATGATGTTCATTCCGAATTCAAAACTGATATTTTAAAACTATCCTTAGATCTTTACAGTAAAAATTTTCTACTAAATGTATGATTAAGTAAAATTTTGCCCTATTCTCTCATGTTAAGAAAATAGTAAATTTATAATAACTTACGAAGTTTTATTATTCGAATGTTGCAAATGAATAGGATTCTTTCCAGAGTCGAAAGTAATATTTTAAATATGATCTGACTTCTCTGCGACTATTTGTTCTTGAAATATCGTATACACAGACTAATTGAGTTACTAACGGACTTACTAACAGACTAACGGACTAACAAACTAACAGACACCCTACAGACAGACACCATACAAATTTTGCCATTTTCGGATTCCTCACACCTGAAAACGTGTAAAAAAGTAAAAAATCCGAGGTCGAAAAGTTTCACGATTACCTAAGTTCTCCATACCTATAGTATGATGGGGAACTAAAAAGTCAATTTTCCAACCTTTTCGTTACTAAAACCTGTTTTATTTTATTTTATTTTATTTTATTTATTTTTTTTAAACATTACTTTCCTGGAGAGTAGTTTTCTTCAATACGCAATTACAAGTAAATTTAACGAAAATTATATTAGAGAATAGTGGTGTTGAAAAATGCTACACATACATAATGCTCTAGAGAATTTGGAAATATTGATAAACCTTTATATATTTTAATGTTTAATGCTTGGAAATGAAATATAACATAATAGTGAATACTTTAAAACATAAAAAATTCCTCAGCTCTTTGATCCAAAATACTTCTGATGAAGTCTATGCCACATTATTATTATTTATTTTTTACCTATTATTCACAAAATAATAATAATAATAATAATAATAATAATAATAATAATAAATCCCAATCCTGATTGAATTAAGGGCTATAATTATTATTAAAAATACATTAATTTTCACAACTATTAGTAGTACCTATTTCCTAGGAACACAAACAAACACACATACACCGATCATTCAATTACAATTACAAGAAGAAGAAAATATGAGTCTCATGACATAAGTGTTTATCATTGTTAATTTTGACGCCTGTCTCAATTTTACTAAAAATTTTTAATAAAAAAATATTATCATTTTTAGTAATTGAGATATTAAGCTACAATGTAAGCTACATGGTACTGTAAGCCAAGGTTTAAATAACTATATAGTAAAAAAAAAAAAAAAAAAAAAAAAAAAAAATCTGTAGGAATAATGTTAAAAAATGATAAATAAAAACCTCGTTAAAACCACTGTAAATTACAAAATGCTCGCAATAATTTTTTCAGGATAAAATAAGATCATGAATTTCTGGGAAGAACTCGTTCCTATTTTGTTCCTCTGGAAAAGGGTCGTAGTTCTATTTCGACCCGAAACATTTGTTGCGGGGGTTTATTTATTTATTTATTTATGGTGTTTCGCAATGATTTTTATTTACTAACTCACATTCTTGCGATATCGTTTTTATAAATTTTGTTACTTCACTGACAGCTTTAAAAATGGGTGTAATATTAATATATTTTCACTGAATGATTTGGAATACAATAATCTGTCGTGTCACTCACACAACTTTCTGTTATCCTGAAATTTAATAATATAAATACAGGTTGGAGATTAAGGAGTAAGATAACGAGTTCTGTTATGTAAACCTATGTTAAAACAATTCAAATTAGGCTTCGGAAGAGTTTTATATGATAATTAGTTCTGTGTGAGGGGATCTACCGCCCCTCTCAACACCCCGTTTCATTACTGCACCTACATTTAAATATAATTTAAATCTGTTATTAAAATTAAATATTAACTTTAAATTAATCAGACAACTTTTGCACGCAACAATCTTTGGAACTTGTTAGTCTTGATGAAACTTTTCCAGCAACAAACTTATATTAATTTGAAAATACAAGTTTTGATCTCCTAAAATTATTCGTTTTTAAGTTACTCTAAGACAAAGATCAAACTTTAAAAGCCTTGACTTTGGTAATCAAGAAGCCACAAAACGTGTAAATGTACAAAAAACAAGCGATGAATACTTAGCTTAAAAATATACATTATATATAATATGTGAATGAGGAATTCATTTCAATTCCTGAGCAGCTTTCCTGGACATGGCAAAATATTATAATAAAGCGCTTCCACTAACAATAAAAAAGAATGTTATCGCTGAAATATCAGCAGCCCTGAATATCTCTTGAAGATTATGTACAAACCACATGGTGCCCCTAAACATTATCCTATAGTAATAATACACGACACAACCTGAATTACGCTTCCACCAATTTTCAACTATTGTCGCACTATAATAAGGTTATTTTGTGTAGTCCTGTAAAAGAACAGTGAATGATATCCCTAACATATTCTGCATGAGACATGTTTTTACGCCTATAAAAATATATATTAATTTCACTTGGTTTAGTGCAGTCTATAGACGTTAAACTCAAATTACCTGCAATTTACCTCATAGACATGATGTATATGAACTCTCTTGGGTGTCCCTGTACATAGACGTAATGTATATGAACTCTCTTGGGTGTCCCTGTACACGAACTATTTGATTCATCTCAATGAAAAGCTTAGTGTAGCATCCCTAAATGATACACATTTAGAATACCAAGTTTGGACTTTCTGCTATTTTTTGTTCTTGAGATATACTGATAACAGACACTCACACAGACACACAGTCAGACACACAGATACACAAACAGACACACAGATACACAGACAGATACACACACAGACCAGCCGCTAAAAACACGATTTTTGGATTTTTGAATTCAGGGAACCTCAAATCGTGTATATATAGCAAAAACTCACTTTTGAAAAATTGACCCAAAAACCATGCTTTCTCTACCTCATGGGAAAGAGAAAGTAACAATATAAGTTCTACTTGAGGTTGAGATAAAGAACATAAATATGTATATGACGATAAAGTTTCTGATTGTTATTATGCTTACTAGAGACGAAGGGGGATGTACCCCTCTCGCCTCTAGCAAACATTATTTATTTATTAAAAAAAAAAAAAAAAAAAATTATAGTTGTGCTAATTTTAATTATTAATTCAGTACAAAATTATGATGATGATAATAATAATAATAAAAGATTAGAAAATAAATAAATAAATAAATAAATAAAAAATGCTGATTAAATAGTTGTATCTGGCAGTGGTGGTCAGATAGTTATTGCTTTGTCAGAATACCACTTTTTTTTTTTTTTTTTTTTTTTTTTTTTTTTTTTTACATTGATAATTTTACGACTACAGAGTGTGCTTTTATGTTTAATATACATTTTTTTTTTCTTTTTTTAAGGAATCAATGTTTTATGTGAAATAAATATGAAAATAAAGTTTTTTCATGATTTGTTTTAATTTCTTTTGTCTTTCATCAATATATATATACTAGTACATAACCCCGTCAAAAATGACGGAATGTGAAATCAGTTAAGGTGGTGAATCAACGAATGCTTTGCAAGCTTCGCTGGACACTATATTTAAATGGGACTAATGTGCAAGTTGCTCCTAACGGGACTAATATGAAAGTTGTACCTGACGGAGCTAATGTGAAAGTTGCACCGAACGAACAAACTATTTATTTTAACGAAAATACCTCCTAACCCTGGACGATAGGTCTAACATAACGTATATTCTATATCGTATTTATCGTATATAATACGATACTCAGTACTTATTTCGCTTCCTTCTTCGACTCGTTTTAATAAGTATTTTTTTATATGCATGGGCAAATTTAATGTTTTTTATTTTTTATTTTTTCGCGTGAAAACATTATTTTATCTTATGCCCCTCCCCCCCTCAATATATATATATATATATATATATATATATACATATAACAATAACTGGTATTTTTTTTTGGCAACAATCATAAATTTAAATGGCCAATTTTGAAATTATTTTCATATTTTAATTAATTCTAAAATATCTAATCAAAACTTCGTTACAAATAAGGTACCAAGTGAAAGTGTACCATATTTGTAACAAAGTAACCTTAGGTACCTTATTTGTAACGTTATTTATTTTAACTAATTTGATAAATATGACGTCACAATCAACTGTTTGTTTATATCAGATAAGTACATTATCATGATTGCAAGAAAATGACGTAATAACTATTAGTCCATAATTTTTATGACTGAATTTTATACTACATTTTAATTTTATCCTCCATGGGTATTTTAGAATTGCAATGGTAGTTATAAACTTTCGTTGAAATCCTTTTACATATTGAGATTAAGGGAAAAGTGTAAGCACAAAAAATGTTCAATTTTGAATGATCTTTCTAATGATGAAACATTTATGCAGATTTTTTAAAAATATAAAATTATACATACACGACATTATTTCATTATTTAAAACATGAAAATCTGACATTGACAGATTTTAATTTAGTGCCAGAGGCCTACTGCTAAACTTGTTAATATCGACAAATTCTTCTTCAGTTAATTCGTGACGATCTAAATTCCATGATAAAGTTTTCATTAAATCAAACCAATGTGTTTCAGCTGAAGATATTGTAACAAATAACGTTGGAAGTCCAAACTGTCATATAGCCGCAAAACAACGTTTTTTCTCTTTTTCCCAATGAGGGGGAGGTGTGCCTTGGGGGGGGACTCATGTCAAAGGTGTGCCTTGGGGGGGACTCATGTCAAAGTTGGGCCTTGGGGGGACTCATGTCAAAGTTTGGCCTTGGGGGGACTCATGTCAAAGTTGGGCCTTGGGGGGACTCATGTCAAAGTTGGGCCTGGGGGGACTCATGTCAAAGTTGGGCCTTGGGGGGACTCATGTCAAAGTTCTGCCTTGGGGGGACTCATGTCAAAGTTGGGCCTTGGGGGGACTCATGTCAAAGTTGGGCCTGGGGGGGACTCATGTCAAAGTTGGGCTTTGGGGGGACTCATGTCAAAGTTGTACCTTGAGGGGGACTCATGTCAAAGTTGGGCCTGGGGGGGACTCATGTCAAAGTTCTGCCTTGGGGGGACTCATGTCAAAGTTGGGCCTTGGGGGGACTCATGTCAAAGTTGGGCCTGGGGGGTACTCATGTCAAAGTTGGGCTTTGGGGGGACTCATGTCAAAGTTGTACCTTGGGGGGGACTCATGTCAAAGTTGGGCCTGGGGGGGGACTCATGTCAAAGTTGGGCCTTGGGGGGATTCATGTCAAAGTTGGGCCTTGGGGGGGACTCATGTCAAAGTTGGGCCTGGGAGGGGACTCATGTCAAAGTTGGGCCTGGGAGGGGACTCAGGTCAAAGTTGGGCGTTGGGGGGACTCATGTCAAAGTTGGGCCTGGGGGGGGACTCATGTCAAAGTTGTGCCTTGGGGGGGACTTCATTCAATAAATCCCCATTCAATAAACCGACTGAAATAGGCCCTTAGCACTATTAAGGGTGTATTATAAAAATTCGACAACGCTGTACCGACTGAAATAGGGGTACCTTGGGGGGGACTCATGTCAAAGTTGGGCCTGGGGGGGACTCATGTCAAAGTTGTGCCTTGGGGGGACCTCATGTCAAAGTTGTGCCTTGGGGGGGACTTCATTCAATAAATCCCCATTCAATAAACCGACTGAAATAGGCCCTTAGCACTATTAAGAGTGACGTATAAAAATTCGACAACTCTATACCGACTGAAATAGGGGTACCTTGGGGGGGACTCATGTCAAAGTTGTGCCTTGGGGGGACTTCATTCAATAAATCCCCATTCAATAAACCGACTGAAATAGGCCCTTAGCACTATTAAGAGTGTATTATAAATATTCGACAACTGTAACGACTGAAATAGGCCTCTAGCACTAAAAATAGAAATAAAAATACATAGCATTTCTAAAAAAAAAAAAAAAAAAAAAAAAAAAAGGCTACAAAAGTCTCTGTTTTGAAGCGGTCTAAACCGGAATCGTTCCTGACAGAAGAGGGTCATTATTATTATTATAATAATAATTCTTCCTAATCAAATTATTTATATCCATATTGTTGCGAGTTTGTAAATAATTGTATTCATTTTTGAAGAAATTCTTTCAAAGTCGTTAAAATGTTAATTTTCGGCATTTCTAGTTGTTTTAGCGTTAAAATAATGCATATTATATTATTATAAGAGTAAGAAAGCGTAATTTTCCCTTAAAAACGCATTAGAAATCTCCAATAAGGCAGGTAATGGATTTGGCACCAAATTTGGCGACTTTTTCCCTACTTGGCGATTATTTTGGTCACCTTGGCGAGAAATCTTTATTAGTGATATACCAAATATGGACGCTGAAATATAATTGGCTGAGGAGATACAGAAATTTCTGGAACATTCCACACTTTTCTACAGGGGTATACAAGGACTGCTTTTTTCGCCAAGGCAGTCAGTTCAGTTCAGTCTGAAATCAGAGTCAGGCAGATTCGCTAATGCTTGCATTCCATTTGAAGGAGTTCTAAACCTCTTTGAATGAAGCTTGCTTTAAGTGCTATTGCTATACAGTTAGTACTGTGAATTTACAGTTGACAGTTGTTAATTAATGTGTTTACTGGTTGAATTGAAGCTGATGCTTGGTTTATAGACCTGTATTTTTCCGGAACTTTCTGTGAATAAATTACTGGATTTTTGCAAGCCTCGCCTTTCATTCTCGGACAACTTACGAACCCCCGAGCACGCAACAATATTACATTTGACTGTACAAATTTGAATACTGGGTATATTCTTCAGAAATAAGTAACATAAAAACCCTGAAAGAAACGCCCACTGGTAGAGTTACAGATATCCAAATGACGTGAATCTGCGTCAGCGATCGCAAAAGTGTTAAGATATATATGAAATATCAATTAAAGAAATACACAGCATTTCTTTAAAAAGAAAATCGCTGCACAGAGTTGAAAAATGATCATTTCACTTATTACTAAGACCGTGCGAAAATGTCACATTCTATTTATCTCTTCGACAACTTTAAAATTATTATTATTATTATTTTATAGATGTCATTTTCTCATATGCATGAGCTAATTTAATATTTTTCTATTTTTATTTACTTATTTATTTATTTTTTGTCCGTGAAAGCATATTATATCTTATACTGGGAAAAAAAAAATGAAGCTTGATAAAAATAATTAAAGGTCTTAAATATGCTTCTACAAATATTTTAAGAGTTTTAAGGCTTTAATATGTTCCTGAAATATTTTAGAAGCTTTTTTTTTTTTTTTTAATAAAACGGTTAAAGAGTCATTCATTCGGAATTAAAGAGTCGTCCACTTGGAATTTGTATTTTCTGAATGGCAACCGTTTTGGTTTGTTTTTATCAGGAATTGTGTTGTTTATAATAGCCAGTGATCCGTTATATTTAATTTATATACCTTTAAACATTCCAATTGAATAGTTTTTCAAGGTATTAAAGGAAATAAGAATAGGTGTGATACAAAATATATTATATGTATGTTTTCGTAAGTTGAACAAACAGAAAAAAAAAAAAAATAATAATAATAATAATGGCTTCCAAAAGTTTCAGTTTTGAAGCGGTACTAACCGGATTCGTTCATGACAGATGAGGGTCATTATATATATTAATATATATATATGTGTGTGTCTGTGTGTGTATGTGCTTATATGTTAGAGAGAGACTTAAAATTTGTGTATAAATAATGAAATTTAATAAAATCTTATTGTAATTAATTAATATTTAGTTATAATTTTTATTTTACGATTTCCTTTAAAATTTTCGTGTTGCTCTAAGCATTAGTTTCTGCCTTGAGTTAAGTGTTTTCGGTTGAAAAAAAAAAAAAAAAAAAAGCCAGTTTTTAGAATTTTTAAGTAACCTTTCATTATTTTTCTTCGCTATTTGCAATATATATAATTGCGTTATAAGTCATAAAACAAAAATATTTAAATTTAACTATAACATGAACAGTACAATTAATTTTTAAATATTTCAATGAAACAAGCTTAACCTTTAACAGAGTAAAATTTATATATATATATATATATATATATATGTATATTAATTAGTTCAAAGCAATTTTTAAAAATTATTATTAATTAGTTTTACAATATTTCCTCTCACTAGGACAACTTGAAAAACAGCCTACAAAGAATTAACGACTATTACAAAAATAAAATAAATAAATAAATAAATAAAAATACAATGGCAAGCAGCAAGATTATTGAAAAAAAAGAAGAAGAAGAAGAAAAGCAGTTTTGCATTAAAAAAATAAAAATACAAGGAGCACAAACTGAATTTAAAATAAGAAGAATGAAAAACAGCAGAATACATTAAATTATCAAATTTTGTCTTGAAAGATTTAATACTTTGAAAAGATTACATAATGAGATATTAAATTTTACTCATTTTGTTTTACTTAAAAAAAAAAAAAAAAAAATGCATAGTAATGTGGATGACATAACCGTAATGAAAAAGAAAAAAAAAAACTGAATAATGTTTTTAGAAGAAATTAATTTTTAATTTATAATAGCAACATAATTATTTACGAAAGGTAATGCGATATGAAATTATTAAAAAAGTAATATATATTGTTTATACTGGATTGTTACCGTATTTTTATTTATTTATTTTTTAATATGATTTGGATAAAAGAAATAGATATTCCTCTTGATTGCATTTACTTTTATTTATATGTAATAAGAGTTTTTCTAAACTAGTAACTTAATAAGCTCCATCATATAAATATTCCTTATATATTAATTTGCGCTAATATATGCAGCATAAAATTACGATATTAACTCCCATAAGGGACACCTGTAGTTGAGGGACAATTTGTTTGATTCCAATGCTTTTGAACATATACCTTAATATATCCTTATAGTACCTTAAGGCTAAATAAAATTATTTAAAAAAAAAAAAATTAGAAACACGCTTTTATTGAAATGGGAACTAAAAAACTCAAAACATCTATCTTTATAGTATTAAAATGCAGGGTATCGTGAGAGAATCGTGTGAGTGGCACACCATAATATTTACATACTTTTAAATCTTTTAAAATGATAATATTAATAATAATATTGATAAGTAAAAATAAATTAATTGCTGCTTACATTAACGATTTTAAATATGGAGCTTGGTGAAAATTTAGGAAAAAGATGATTAGGTATAGCCCTTTTTAAATTTGGAGAAAGAAAAATTGCTCCACCTGTCGACGCAAAATAAATCAGCATAGTTTCACAAAGTATGCATCTGAAATATCTTTGGTGCATGTATACGCTGTAGACGTTGAGATATAAACTTTCTGTCTACAAAGAAATCTGCAGAATAGCAGAGCCTCCTGCCGGTTTCTTTGCATTTAAACAGAATCATCGTCAAAATTTTCATAATGGTGCTAACATACACTAAGCGACAAAAAAAAAAAAAAAAAAAGCCGCACTTGGATATTTTTCTTTTCGCCTTCTACAACCGCAAATATTATTGTTCAAAAAGCAAATTTTCGAACAGATTTTATTATGTTATCATCCACATACACTTTAGCTTTGAATCCAGTGTTAAAAACAAAATGCAATTGTCAGGAAAATTGTAATTTTTGAAAATATTTCAAAAATGGTAAGAATAAGGCAGTTAACGATGCCACAAAAAGTATTCTTTTTTGAATGAAAATCAAGAAATACTTTAATACGTGAGATGGCAAAATAATTAAATGTTTACGAAGTATTGGTAAAAGGGTTTTTAGCAAGATATAAAATTTTTTGGCCGTTTAAACTGTAAATTTGGTTTTAGGCGGCTATGTTGCGCATCCAAGCGAGATAACCGTAAGTTAAAAAGCCATTGCTTATAAAATCGGTTTGTATTACATTTCGAACTTAAAAGCGAACCAGAAAAAGTGTTTAGCAGCATAATTTCTTTAACTTCAGTGCAGCAACTATTAAACAAAGCAGGTTTAAATGAGAGAAGATTTGAAAAAATTCCATTCTTAGTGAATAGAATTAGGAAAGCAAGACCTCAGATGGCTAAAAAGATAAAAAAATGATTAGTTAATTATTAGGCTGAATTGGTTCTTTTTGATGAGTCAAGTTTAATTTATTTTGAGCTAAAGAAAACAAGCAGATCTGACAACGAAAATATGACTGACCTAATGAAAATCGCACTTTTAAGACAGTGACGCATTTTCCGTACATTATGGTACGGAGGTGCATAACTTTTCAAACAGTTGGGCAAATTTTTATGTTCAAGAGATCAATTAACTCGAAATAAAACGCAATCTTCATAAAAGTGGTACTTGACCGACTATTTTGGAGGTACCTTGGACATTTCCGCAAACAGCATTTCAGGATAAACTGCACCTTACTACACTGCATCTGTGGTAAGTTTATTCACTTCAAATTGTCAAAATTTCGCATCCATTCCCATGAGAACCTATAATTCTGTAAGTAATCATATCTTTTTTCACTTTAAGTTCAACCCCATAAAAGATATAGTAGAATTTCTTATTTACCAAACATGGAAATAGTCCTTACCGCGATCCGCTCGAAAACGTTTCGTCTATAAAAAGGCGGGGGAGAGGGGAGAGGGGAGAGGATTCGAAATTTGCAGCCTATAACTCTGCCAGAACTAGAAAAAATTATGTGTGATATTTAGCACATTGAAATTTCTGTCATTTACATTAAAACGATGTATAGAACTATGCTATTGCGCATTAAAGCAGTAATTCCATATAAAGGTGGAATTAACCCAATGCAGAATACATATTTTTAACAAAAAATTGCTTAGATCTAACAAGTAAATAGTTTTATTTCATATATTAAAATATAACTTGTTTATTTCATATAATAAATCATAACAGAATACAAAGTGTAATGGTTATTGCATTATGTTCAAAAAGAAAGTTTTATGCAGATTTTTAAAAAGTACTTCGTAGAGTGCAATAAAGCGAATTATTAAATCGAAAATGTACATAGGTATCATTTTATTACATTGGTATTATGCAAACACGACAGTTTTATTTGTTTCAAACATTAATTTTAAAGTTATTACAAATAAAAAATGTATAAGTCATTTTTTCTGCAGTGCGGCTTTTTTTTTTGTCGCTTAGTGTATATCAAGTTATGTTTCCTTATCATAGTGTTAATAACCGATTGTATTAATTTCCGGCTATCTCCTCATGAACCGATGAACGCAGAATTATGCAGAAAGTGCCAAAAATTGTGGGAAAAAAAAATCACTAATGATTTTGAGTTGCCAATTTAAACTAAGTTATCATATATATATATATATGTATATATATAGTATATGTATATATAAACTTAAAAGTCAAACCGAGTGTAAGATAATCAGTACAACGTACTACCAAAACATGTCTGCCTACAGCAGATTTCCTCATAAATTCAAATTTATTACATTGGAGAATTTTTAAGCTTACTTTAAGACTAGCAGGTTTTGCCCGCTTCGCTGGTCACTATATTTAAATGATTCCTTTTTAATTGAATAACTGAAACGTTTAAATATATATATATTTCGATTGGCGACTATTTTCGTCACAGTTTTAGTATGGGGCCTCCTTGGAGACATCAAATAGTTTTTTAACTTCTCGAATCTGTACACAAAAGTACTATTAAAACAAATATTCTCGAAAACAGTCCAACAGTACACTGTAAAAAAATAACTATTACCAGCTACAAGAAACTCTCTGTGATTGGAGAAAATAATTATTTTCTCCAATCACAGAGAGTTTCTTGCAGCTGGTAATAGTTATTTTTTTACAGTATAGTGTTAATTTATCGATTATTTTGGTTAAAGTTGAAGCTGTTACTTGTTCAGCAAGAATCACTATTCGATGAATGTTCTGGAACAGTCCAGAAAACAGTCACATGTTCCACAGGAGTAAAGCAAATAGCATGGATTACACCAGAGCAGAAATCGTCGCTAGCTCACGAAGAATATTCAGTTGCTTAGAGTTCAATAACTAAAGTGCAATAGCTCAGATAGATCTCTAAATAACTCTGAATCCCAGCAACTACATATTCTCACAAAAATGATCTCACTCCTATTTATAACTTTTGGTGACGGGACTTGGCGATGCTTCCATCGATAATATAATGGAAAGCTCGATATCTATGCTCCTGTGTGTCGGAGAGCTTCGAAATTTCAGGTATCCTAAACTACCATTTTTCACCAAATTTGGTAGCCCAATCGCCAAGTTTGTCGCCAAGGCTGACCGCACTGAAAGTGAATAAACTGCCCTTTTATTTTCATTTTGCTGGTAAATCTATTTTCATTGCAAACTACAATTGATACAGGAAAAGACTAGCGTAGTGATTATTATATGTAAATACATACATAAAATAAGTAAACATTATCGTGCTACACAACTTTATTATATTACTGAGGAGGGATTAGGAGGGATTGCGCAAAATATCTCTCTTGGTTTTATTACAGCTGTTGATTTGAATCTTAGTATAACAACAAAATCGCAATGGAAATGCGTAGAAGAAGGATCTCATTCAAAGCTATGTGCCAACAGTTTTGCAAAAAATTAAAATTTAGATTTTTTTTTAGAACGCTTTGTTGATTTGTGTGCAAACTCTCCTAGTTTTACTTTAAATAAATAAAACGTTATGTGAATAAAAACATAGATAAAATTCACAGGAATCCTAATTTTTATAACAATTTATATTTTGTAAAATATCCGGTTATACAGTGTGTCGAAAAAGAATCCGTAAAAACCCAAATATATATATATATATATATATATATATACTGTTGAGTTGAAGAAAATGATCCAAGCTGGTATAGAAAATATCAGTCCCGTCATGATGAAATGTGTCTGGATTTAATTGTGTGGCAACATTCGTTTTACGAAAGTATTTCATGTGCAACTTTTTAAGGAGGTAGAAAAAAAGCTTTTTATGCCGTTCTATCTATAGCTGTAAAAGTTTTTTTTTTTGTTTTTGTTTTAGACTTATTCATTTTTAAAAAAGAAAAGTTTGAATTTGTACGTATCTAATTGTGACGTCTATATAATAATTATTTTGTACCCGCGAAACTTTTCCCTCATTTACTGAGTTATATTTAAATGTGAAGTACATTTTAATATCTAAAATAACTTAATAAAAAAAAAAAAAATCATTCTATATATATATATATAAAGGCCATCCGAAAATATCTGCGTATATTCACAAAATAAAATTGCTTTAATATCCTCTAATGAGGCGGAATATATATGCTTTAAAAACTAATCTCGCAGTGTATTTTAAAAGTTCTTCTTCCGTTTCTTCCGTTTCTTTCTTTCTTTCTTTTTTTTTTTTTGTCGTCATTTCTTTACATTTATACGAAACCTTATTTTTTCTGCATTATTGACTAATTTAAAACGAAAAAAATAATAATGAGAGTATTTCGATTAAACACATGTTCCGAAACGTTACATAAAATAAATAAATAAAATAAATAAATAAAATAAATAAAATGAAATGAAAATTTTTTCACTTAATTAATTTTAGATTTTTTGAGGGAAATAATCAATACGTTTTTTTTATGTAGAACACAGAGGAGAAAATCCTTTGCATTTTTGTTAATGATAGAAACGGGAATGACGATAATGATGAAATATCTAAAATTGTTAACGATTTTAAGAAAAAAGAGCTCGCAGATAACTAACGGAAAAAAAAAAAAAGCTTTTATTTTTTAAACAAATTTTGTAAATATATTTGCATGTAAAAACTACCGTTATTTGAAAAACCTTAATTAATTTTATATAGTTTTTCATTCTCAATTATAAACATCACACTTATAATGATATTTAAAATGGTTCGACATTTTTCATACTTAAATTATATTTTATATTTTTTCTTTACTTTCAAATCGATATCTCTCTGTCTATGTATATATATATATGCAAGGAGGTCATAATTAAACAGACAGTGCGCGCATTGTTCTGTAGTTTAGTGTAATTTCGAAAATGGCGCGAAGACGTTTTGCGAAGGATTTTGCGAGAAAAAAAAATTCAAATGTTATCGCTTGGGGAATGTGTAACACAGTTTTTTTAAGCAAAGCTTTGTCGCAATCTCATAATTTTGCACTTTTTTTAAATACTTTTTCTGTCCCCATTTATTATTTTGAAACTGGAGACACTGCACTAATTTGTACCTAATTTTCAAAACTTTAAAACTTTTTTTTCTATTACACAACAACACATATTTCCCTAATGGTGATTTCAGGAAATTCATTTCGCGGAATCCTCCGATTCCCGTCTTGTTTAATCGTTCTAGAAACTGTGGACAATTCATGCAATTACATGGGCGAAACAGAAAGTCTTCGCCGCTATTTTTTTCAATTAGCCAAATTATGGCACATTCAAGTAATTACAAATAAACGTCCTATTCTACATACTTCACACTGTTTTTTTAACACAGTCTCCACACCAATTCAGACATTTCTCACATCGCAGTATTGAATTTGTGATGCCTCTGTCTTAAAAAGTTTCTGTCTGATTGTCAAAATGCTGTTTCGGCTTCATTGTTGCACGTGAATCTCTGTTCTGTCCCTATTCTTCTTTAGCCAAAATGCTGTAAATGCGAAGTCAATAAGTTTGTTCCCAACGGCTGGCCTCTCTTGGACCGAACCGGCGTTATATGCCCTTTGCTTCCACTGCCAAGCATTGATGTTAGTTTTTGAATATTCGGTTATGCTTCACACATCCACAGCGCACGGTGGAACAATCAATACCATCAGTTATTCTTTCACACTGTTACGACTGAGGACTTCCATCAGGCGAAAGCGTCAAGAGATTCCCTGTATAGACAATGCGATGCTGCACGAAACAATCGGAACCACATACAAGCTCCGGTCATTTCAATCGGACAGTCTGGAACACGTACCATACAGTCCGGACTTCTGCCTTAGTGATTTCATGTTTTAGGTCGCCGAAATAGGTCTTCGCTGTGCAGTGATTCGCGAGCAACAATGAAGCTAAGACAGCAGATCGAAAGTGATTCCATAATCAGTCGGAAGAATTCTACGATAGAGGCATCTCAAATTTACTGTATTGGTGTGGGAATGATGTGAAAAAGTAGTGTAAGATAAGTAGAATAGTATGTATATTTGTAATTATATTTATGTACTTATTTTGGCTAATAAAAAATACGGGCAATGATTTTCTGATTCACCCTCGTAGACCAAACTACAGAACACAGTATTCATTGTCAGTTTAATTGTGGATACCTTGTATATTAAAGTGCATGTATTCCCGTGTAACTTTAATATTCTGCATTAGCGTTTTAACTTTGATAGCGGCAGACACCACTCAGCTGCAGCAATTTCGTACTGACATCAACTTTAAATTTTTCTTCGCTTAAACAATACCTCTGGAGAATCATATTGAATATTATCTCTTGAGAATCAATTACCTACACACACCAAATGTTCAAAATCCGCCCGAAATCAACAATTTCTGAATAATGTCGGCGACAATGAAATCCTCAAACTTCATAGAATACCTTTTAAAGAAGAATATTTCTCGAACAATCTAGTTACCCGATCCGCATCTTTGTTCAATTCATAATAACTCACTTAGTAAAACGCCTTATAAAATACCACCATTCTTTTTTTTTTAAGAAAAGAAGACTAAGAAGGTTGTTTTGGTGCCCCATAAGTCTCTAAACATTTTGTAAATTCACAACAGTTGAAGGAATTGACAGAATAGAACGCATTTTGCCAAAAAAAAAAAAAAAAAAGTTGAAGTAAGTTTTTTTTTTTTTTTTTTTTTTTTTTTTTTGGGGGGGGGGGGGCAGGGTAAAGAAAAATAACTAATTAATTTTTTTTCGATAGATATGTGACCAAATCATACATTTTCACGAATAACTGTAAACTGTTTATGTAAATGTTCACGGGCATATAAATCCGTCTCTGTGTGTCTGTTATCACCCTATTCTATTCTACAACTATTTGTTTCCAAAATTACAGTTTGCAAACGAGTTACAACTCTGCTAACTGCTGCTTCACTCGTTGGTTCTCAGCTGACGGAAAACTTCTTCACCAATAACGTATTATCCACCAAGTCATCATCACAATTAAAGTTTCATGTATAATAACTAGGAAGCAAAAAATTACATAAACTGTGTTGATCGTAAACCGAGCAATTTATAAGACTCTGATTTGCATATTTCTTGTTAAGCAACCGTGTAGCGCCCTCTATCGACAAAAATATTTTTTTTTTCCTTGGGAAAAAAATCACCTTTACGAGAATATATTTTTCTCAAATCGTGGTAAGTTCAATCACTTCCTTCATTTATATGAAATTTGAAAATATCTACAGATTTTTGAGACACCCGGTATTTGAGCTTACATTAATCTAAAGCGGTTTAAAATGTGTTTTAAGTACACCTGTTTTTCAATATAAAAATAAATAGAAACCATTCAAATAGAGAAAAATATTATTAAGACGATTAACTTTAAAAAATATTACTTACAAACTTTGAATAAACACCATAAAATGCAATAAACTCGCAGCAATTGTTTCGGGTCGAAAAACACACGACACTTCATCAGGCGAATAAAGTAAGCACGAGTCATGCGCTGCCGCTTTGACTGCAGCACTCGTGCTTACTTTATTCGCCTGATAAAGTGTCGTGTGTTTTTCGACCCGAAACAATTGCTGCGAGTTCATTGCATTTTATGGTGTTTATTCAAAGTTTGTAAGTAATATTTTTTGCAACGCCAGTTTTGTGGTGCTTTTTTATTAAGCTTTAAAAAACTTTAAAACACTTTAAATGATTAGCATTAAAATGTTAACATAAATGATTAGCATACATTATTTATATTAATAATAATTATGCTAATAGTTTCTGCTTTATATTAATTCATTTTAGGACAATTTACAAGGTAATTAGTTTGTTGCATTTTATTGCATTTTACTTTTTATTTAAAAAATAATTTGTAAAATGCAAAATACACACATAATTCATTTCTCGTTGATTTGACTGAAGTATTAAAGCGCAAGATTAAAATTTAAATTGGAAGCAAAATAACTGCCTTCTCTCAAGAAGAGTATTTTTTTTCTCATATTTTTTCTAGCGGTAAGTTTTTTTTACAAAACTTTCGCAGAAAATATTTAAATACGTTTAAAAATTAATAAGAAATATCATTACCCTAAAGCACTTTTCACTTCTAACCCGAATACGAAATTTAAAATTATATTGAAAATATAAATAAAAAAGTAATAATAATAAGATTTTTTTACGATCAATGTTTTTGCATGCCTGGTTATTTAAACGAAAAAGTTGTATAACGAAAAAGAAAGATGTAGTTAAAATGTTCTTTTGAAGGACTTTTGTTAAAGTCTGATATAAGTTTCTAACAATGTCAGGTTTTTGCAAATAACTCAGAATTATTTTCTTTGCATTTTTACTTTCTTCTATATGTAATATAGAGAAAGTATTGGATTCGTGAAAATTTTCGATGTCCGTTTTTTCATGGACTTACACGTTTTGGGATGTCCTGAAAACGAATTGATAATTTTTAGAAAATGTCTGTCTTTCTGTCTGTGTGTGTGTATGACGAATTTTACGTCCCCTGTATCTCACGAACCAATGAATGAAATTTAACCAAACTTAGTATTTAATTGGACCCTCACATAAACTGGTGCTGATTAGATTTGGGGATCAATCGCTCTACAGGTGGCGCTGTGATCGTTTTTTATCTAAATTTTTAACATGGCAGTATAGGACAAAATTTCGTATAAATGTACATAATGGAGTTATTCTTAACTTCTAATTGTAAAATTAATATGAATTGTTGATAATAGTAGTAGTTAACTAGGAAAAAAAAAATTGTGCATGTGGGAGCATCGGTTCCTCCCCCTGGGGGGGTAAATTTTCAAGACGGGTATCTTTCGAAAGCTCTCGTCAATACCTTTAAACAATGGTTGAACTATAAATCTGTGATAATTTAAAACAAAGTTATCGATTTCTTTTACTTTTAACAAAAAAAAAAAAACACTTTGATAAAAAATCGTTTTTTTTTTTTTTTTTTTTTTTTTTTTTTTAATATATATATTGTTACTGTGAATTTGTATAGAAAAATATAGAAGATAGTCTTGTGGTGGCTACAATATACTTGTTTACCTTAAAAAACAATATTTATATCAAAAGAAGACTTATATAGTAATAATTTTTATTCCTTATACAGAGTATAAGGAAGTACAGTAATAACGATTTGCGAAATGGATTTTTATTTCGCATAGCTCAAAAACGAATACTCTTAGAATGTTGAAAATTTAGATGTTTGACTCTCATGGTGTTTAGTTGTACACCTGCAACTTTGGTTTTAATACGAGCTCTCGTTTCAGAAGTATCAACGACTTTACATGAAATTTTGTGACGCCTGTTTGTAAGTATTCATGTATGTGTATCTTGCATAACTCAAAAACGGTTGGACGTGGAACGTTGCAAATTGGTATATAGGTTTTTTATAACATCTATTTGTGCACCTCCCATTTTGGACTTTCTTTGATTTTCTGTTTTGAAGATATTTAGGAAAATGATATTCATAATGACCAGAAATACAACGTTTTTGGCCTTTATATATGACTTTCCATCATAGAGATTTCAAAAGAAGCTAATGATAGAACAAGTAAGGATTTTGTTATGAAAGTTGAAGAAATTTTTGCGTGTAGAATGTTATACTTAAAGTAATAAGCAGGTTGTAGTCGACGAATGCATTTTATTTCAGCCCGTAGATATAACCTGTAATGATAGTGTTATGAATGTTGTCGACATTTTTACGTATAGAAAGCAATTTCTTAAAGACATAAACAGGTTCTTGTCCTTGAATGCATTTTATTTAATTAATATTCAGGCTGTAGATAGACCCCGTAATGTTATTATTGTGAAAGTTGCCTACATTTTAGCGTGTAGAAATTCACTCTTTAAGGCAGAAGTAGGTTCTAGTCGACAAATGCACTTCATTTGATGAATACTCAGCCAGTAGATAGAGATTCTAATGATATTGATAAAAAATGTTGTCTGCATTTTAACGTGTAGAAAGTAATTCTTAAAGAAATAAGCAGGTTCTAGTCGACGAATGCACTTTATTTAATTAACATTCAGCAAACAGTTGAGTAAATCTCTCTTTTATGCTACAAAAATTAATATTCTTGAAAAATAAGCCTAATGAAATGGTCATTTTTACTACAGAAATCAAATAAACATCGTTAAATACGCAACAGTGCATAATTTTCACTAAATCAGGTACAACCGAATAGTTTAAAGTGTGAATGGAATTTGAATTCATCAAGAGCATTGTCAGTGATTTATAGAATTTTCAAGGTAATTCTGCGTGAGAAACCCATGCATCACTAGAAAAATTTTTGAACTAGACTTCTATTGAGGTTAAAATTTCCGAATTTTGTGAATCTCTTATTACCGTTTTTCGCCACATTTGAAAGTCTAATTTGATGCTAAGTCAAAGCCCACCTTCGTGGAAATGAAACACCTTCATCTGTCCCCCCTTTTACTTTAATACCGTATAGAAATTAACACGAAAATATTCTAGTCTACAATCATCAACAAAATCACTCTTCTTTATTTTATAATCTTTTGAGTCTTTTATAGAATTTTCAAAGAATTTAGTTCTGCGATATAAATCAATGAATTTTCTGGGATACTCCAGAGCTCTTTTCTTATTGAAGTTAGAGCTTCCAAACTTTGGCAAAACTAAACTACAATTTTCTGCCAAAAGCTGTCGCCAAATTACCAAATTCGATGGCAAGATCAAAAATCTACGCTAGCTATTAATTTACGACTTGGTGAAATTGCCGATAAAATTCTGCGGCTAATATTGTTTCAGTGCAGCCAGAAATCCTTTGTCAGTTTTAAATGAGTTAATTATTTTGGTAAGATTTATCGTTTCTCGTCACTAATTTTCGCATAAGAGAACAAAACTGGGCCATCTATACTCGAATCATTTTTATTGTACTCCAAACTTTGCATTTGCGGATGAGATATTCTATGATAAGCCATGGAGATACTATTCCTGAAAAACTGCTATATTTCTCTCGGCGGTATATATAATTGTATTATCATGACATTTTTAGTAGCAGATTTTTTTTTTTTTTTTTTTGAATGGTTGTGTAGTGGAACCTGCCTTTATTTACGAATCTTTTACCGCATACGAAATTGTAAATATTTTCATAACAAAACGTATATTCCTATGGTTGTATAAAGAAGTCATGTGGTGTCCATATCAGATTTTTTATGTCGACTTCTAGCATTTTTCTATAAAATCATTTGCATTAATACTTTTGATTTTCTTTTTATGAACCTCCATACCGAGAAAGAACATATATTAACGGTAATAGTATTTGTAAAATTTCCTTTCTGAAAAAAATTATTGTGATATTCAGTGGATATCATATTGTTTTAGTATGACAGGTCGTATTATTTCTTTTAGATAGAGATTTTGCGTTGTCATGATTCATTGTATTATAATTTGAATGAACGTGTAAGCATGTTTGGTTACATCTACATATATAAAGATGAAAGTTTGTCACTGTATCTAGCTTGGATTCTTAGATTGCATTATTAGATTGATGATACCTCTTCTACATTTTTTTAATGTCTTGATGGAATAGCTCTCCTTATTCTTTTCCATGATTTTCCGGAAAATAACTTAAATGGAAGTTAAAAAGTGGAGCTTTAAGCTCAAAAAATCCCATTTTTTGTCATAACTGTACGTGATGGGTACTTTTGAACAGTTTTTTTCGTAATCAGCATCCAGAAATACATAAGAAAAACACATCATCTTGAAGAAAAAAATTTCATCACAGGATTGTGTTATCAGTATTTTTACAATTATTACTTTTTGAAAAAAAAAAAAAAATGATTCTAAAAATATGTTAAATGCTAATAAATAAATGAATAAATTACATTGAAATATTATTTTTAAAATGCTGAAAATTCGGCTGTAAACTAATGTACTTTTTTTTTCTATAACAAAATAGCTATTATAAAGAATGCATATTTTCGGTGAACGAAAGGCAAATCTAAATTATAACGCAAATATTAAATATCCAATTTTGTAAAATGGAGTGTCAGTCTAAATGATAGTTTTTTTCCCCCGCAAAACTAAACTTTTTTTTTTTTTTTTTTTTTTTTTAGCATATAGCTGTGTAAAGTGCCATCTATCAATTGATACACAACGAAATAAGTGTTATGTACTACGCATTTTAGAATTTTTTATATTTTCACTCAATTCGCGAAAACATTACAAATTTCTGTTGCAGAAGAAGTGAACAATTTTTAGGTGCAGCTGAAAATAATAATAATAACAATAACAATATATTTAAAAATACTAAGGATCTTTAGATTTAAAAATACTAAGGAAGCTCGCTACTATCAACAACCACCGAGGGAAGAATCGCCTCCCATCGCACTTCGCTTTTTAAACCATGCTGGGCTCTACCCGCCTATTCGCAACTTTACCTTTAACAAAATAGAAATTTAAATAGTGACACAAGATAAAAGCAGAACAATATTATATAAATGCCCATATTTTATACTGCATTAAAACACACATTATTTTTCTTTCCTAAATTAAAAATATTTCAAAAATTTGTCTTAACATTCGAGAACTTAATAATTTATTTTTATCATTTTGGGCAAATGTATATGCTAGGCACACAAACCGAACTGCGGCAGCAGTAAGGTTTTATTTAGAATAAAGAGAAATTCTTAATATTTAGACCATTTAGAGTTACAGCTACTTTTACAATTTTATTGCCGATGAATTTTTTGGTATAGATGCTTATTAAAATATATATATATATATATATATATATACATAGATTTTTTTTTATGCATATTCTTTTTGCTTTTGAATTTTTTAGTTAATTTGAGACAATATATAATACTCTCTATATTTTAACATGGTGCTTGTAGCAGTAAAGATGCAATGTTTAAAATACATTTTTTTCAACAATATGATCTAATCAGATACACTGAAAGTAAATAATTTATGTGTTTCATAAGTGTTTCTTAATTATTTATGTGTTTCTTACATACTTCATTATTACTTTTTTTTTTAGCACTTTATAATTTATCTATATTTTAAACCATGGTAGAGTTATTCCTATCTTGGTCCAAAATTGAAATAGTCACTGCTCCTCGACCTACTCCTAGCTGAAGCTATTAATATTTTAAATAATATATAATAATGTAATTAACTATAAAGACGCAATTTTACACAAAATGTGACATTTATTATGTGAATTAAAATATTAATATCCTTATATTTTCAGTTTACCTTGCATTTATAAGTTTGGTGCTACCTTGTGGAACCTTAGAACTTCCCAGCCCTGGCCTAAGACAAAGAATTTCCTACAGGTTATGTTCTGAAAGTATTCCTGGTGCTACCATGTTTAAACTCAACCAATACCTACGAATCAAAGTAACAAGTGGTCTTATCTGCAAGACTTTCCCTATTCTGTTCCTAGCTGAACTATTTAAGGAGTCTTTGCAGTAACTTTTACAATTGCCATCGATCCTGCGATATATGAAGTTGCTGTCTCATATGCTTTTTAAAAATGTAACTTACGTACCTGATGATGCCATGAATTAATGGCGAAAAGCTTAGTATTATGTATAATATGATTTTAATAAAATTTTATGACGCGATTTAAAAGTGTTGTACCAATCTTTATTATGTTTTTACTTAGAATACCTTCGATAACCCGGTATTTTTTATTGGATAACTTCGCTAATCAATAAGACAGAAATTCGAAACCAAGATAAATATATTCCTTGGAATATTTGGGAAACATCGATATCTCTCATGATCCTAAGGACCCTACCGTTCGCGAGGACATACAGTCGGTAACAAAAGTCTCCGAACACTAGCAAAAATTCCTATATAAAAAAAAGTACACTTAATACAGTTTTGTTAAATACATCCTTGTCGAATGCTGTTTATAGACTAACTAAGAACAGGATTCGACAAGGATTTATTTAACAAAACTGTATTAAGTGTACTTTTTTTATATAGGAATTTTTGCTAGTGTTCGGAGACTTTTGTTACCGACTGCACAAACACACACACACACACAAAAAAAAAAAAAAAAAACATTTAAAGTATTTTTTTTAATATATAGATATTATTTTATTTAATATTTAATTTATTCCTTGACTACGAGATCAAACGTTTTGCAAAATATTTATAGAAAGGATACTAAAACGAGTGCAGGCTCTCCTGAAGACCATAGAGGACCATATCAAATATTAAATTAATAAGCAATATCGCTAAAAAAGAGTTAATTAAACACGTGTCCTTTGTTATTGTTATTAAAAACACTTTAAAAACACGTAAAACACTTAACACTTCATGTCCGCGACTTAAATGGACCCACTAGAGGCGCCTATCAAATTCCCATAGAAAACAAAATGTTTAACTATACTGTACATATTTAACTGTATGATATTGCATTCATGATTTTCCATAAACAATTTCAATGATTATACGTTTTCCTTCTTTAATTCTTAATTTTTGCATGATAATTCGATTTGATTTAAATTGAAAATTCCTATTATATTTAAACCTCTTTTATTCATTGGTTTTAAAGAAAAAATGAAGAGGCAAATTTAATTACAGAATTATCTGAAAGCATTATTTCTAATCAGTCAGCGTGAGACAAAATTTATGAAAATATAATTTAGCGTAATTAAAGATGAAAATAACTGGGAAGTTCAAGAATTCATTTTATAAGTTTACACGGAACAAATTTGTAACACGTGGATTGAATCTATATTAAATTAGAATTAGAGATATATTTTATTAATTACGCATCAGAGCGCAAACAAAGTATGAAATACTATGATATATTAGATATTGAAATAAAGTTTTGTTTCAATAATACTTTTGAATCGAATATCAAAGATTACTTGTTCTAGTGTTAATAATTTATTTTATTATTTCAAAATGAACATTTTTTTCTATTTTTAGAAAATATAATAATTAACTAAAATATGCTTCGTTTAGGAAAAAAATAAGTATGGTATTAAAACACTTGATAATTTTTCTTTACTTTATTAAAAAACACTCTGAATACACGTAATATTGATTTTTATTTAAAAAAATTAAAAATATTATCCCTACCTACTATCCAAGTACTTTACATCTCCGACGCTATTTATATAATTAAACGCAAAATAACAATAAATTCTAAAGATGCTGTAATTTTGAGAATAATTTGGCAAAATATTATAAAATAGCTAAAAGTTTATTTTTTGCTAGTTTATTATCGTTTTTCTTCTACAATAGCCTCGTGTGATTTTCCAATACTTCCAGTTTCTCTTACCTTAGCTCCTTGGACCAACCTTCACCGGACTTCAAACTGACTTTGCTGCTATTCACGTTATTAGATTACTTAACTGTTGACTGTGAAAGGAAAATAATTTTAAAAACTGCTCATTTAATTCGGTAATAAAAATACCTGATGATGCTTTGGAATTTCAAAGCGAAAAGCTTAGATAATCTAAAAAAAAAAAATAAGAAGAAGAATTATGTTTACGTGTTTTTAAAGTGTTTTTATTAAAAATAAAAAATAAATTATCACTTGTACAATTTGATGCTTTGTTTTATGTACACGATAACAACAATTATTAATGTCTAAATAAACAATTTCGTATTAAAAATGTGTCTTTAAAAAAAAATAAAAAATCCCAATAATTTGGCCAAAACTTTATATTTAACAGAAAAAAGCAGAAATTTAGGTTAAAAAAAACAATAATAATAAAAATAAAAATAAATGTTGGAATATGACATCAAATCTATGCATGACGCAAAAATTTCCTATTTTTTTTTATTTTCTACTTTGCATTTTTCATTTATATACGTTTTAATTTATTAAAAGAAAATATATCCCTCACGTTCCCCTTCAAGAATCAAAAGGAATTTTCTTTGAATAGGAAGAACTATTTCCTGCCTGTTTTCGTTAAAAATTTTTGTCACGTCTTGTACATATAATATCACACCAAAGTCATTTCAACTGCCTCCAGCTTTCAATTTAAATCTTAAATTACTTTTAGAACTGAGGACAAGTTGTACAGAGTGTAAAATATATATATATCTTAGTTGCTTATTTCATTTTGCTTCGCAAAATAGCTTTGACAGTCATCAGCTAAAGCTTTTCATCCCAGTATTTTATTCTAGCATATGACTAAAGAAAACGTGCCACACTTACATTGAAATCGCGTAACTCATAAAAAGTTAATTTTTTATAGTAGAACCTAAAGCAAATTATTCTGATATTAATAAAAATCGTTTATACTGTTAAAAATAACAGTTGTATGTTTTACCGTAAAAAAGCTGCAAATTAGAAAAAAATAGCTGCAACCAACATTTTAAGAAATTTGGTGCTTATGTTTTACCATTTTTAATAGCGCTATTTCAAAAGTAAGCACAATGGTACTTACCATTCCTTTAGCACTACTAAAATGGTGAATTGTAGAGCATCAAATTTCTTAAAATGCTCATTGCCGCTAAATTTCTCTAATTTACAACTTTTTTTACAGTGTAACATTGAACTACTAATTTTAACAGTGAAGTGATGCATAGAAATTATAGATTTCATAAAAATGTACTGCCAAAATTCTGACTTGTAGTACAATTGATTTGTAATGTTTGTATTATCTCAAGAAAAGTAATTTAAAATTTAAATGGTTAATTTATCATTTCAAAAGGAATTAGGAGTTAAGTAAATTCAAAAATTTAAAACCTTCATAGACAAAGAATAATTTCGCATTTTATTAAACAACATCAGTACTTATCTTCAATTTACAATAAATTATATATTTTCACGTAATATTGGTAATATAAAATCATATTTCAAAAGGAATAATACGCTTTTATTCAAACTTCTTTTATTTTAATTTAAATGTTTAAAATTTACCATATGAAAATTTAAAAACTGCTGTTCAATATATATAAATTTATTTAATAAATATAATTGAATTACCAAATAAGGGTACACATAATATAACAGAGTATGCAGAACTTTGCACATAAAAACGTTAATAAGAACATTGAAAAAAAAAAAAAAAAAAAAAAAAAAAAAAAGATTATTTTAATAAGGATATTCGGGCTCTCCATACTGTAAAAATTTTAACTTATACGGTATGACAGAAATAACACATAATTTGCATGCAACATCCAAGCCAAGCCCTTGAAAAAGTATTGTTGTTGTATGTCTGCATGAAAAGGATGTTTTAAGTTATTATTATTTTTTTTTTCAAAAATCTCTGTTTATGCTCTTTTTATTTCTTCATGTGATACTTTATTTCGTCATACGATAAGTTTGAAAATGTTCTTATATATATATTCTTTTCTATAAAAATTGACCCATAAAAATTTAACTAAATTTTTATATTAAAATTATCCTAGCTATATTTCCGATTAATTATTATTATTACTGTTGTTGTTATTATTATTTTATCTTTAAATGTTAAAAAAAAAAAAAAAATCGAAATGATATATTTTCTATAATGCGCCATGGAAATTATACTTTGAAAAAGGCTTAATCTTAATTAAAGATAAATTTTAACATAAAAAAAAATTATTATAGATGGTCACTAGTTACTATACAAGTTGATCTGCAGATCAGAAGACGCAACGTTCCATTTTCATCATGCAGTATTCAACACATAATTTTTATTTATTCCTTATTATGTTATATATGTATATTGATTCGATTAAATTTCTACATAAACAGAAACGTTTCTGAGGGACGCTGATGCCCCCCTCACTGTATCTCTCTTTCTATAACTGTCTGATATATACTTGTATATATAGATATATATATATGTATGTATGCATGTATGTATTCAAAATAACTACTAGTCCTATATTAATTTTCTGTAATGCATAAAGACTTGTACCAAATTTCCTGCAAGATGATTACATAATATATCGGAATTGTTTTGCGTAACCCTGTAAATTAATTACAAATTCTATGCCCATACTTTTCCTCAGAAAAACATGCTTTAAAAATTCTAATAAAATTTCATTATATTTAATGGAGTGTAACTATGTAAAAATACACTTTTAAGAAATACAGACCTTAGACCGTAATTGTGCAAAATTATTTTATGTATACTGAAAAAGGAGCCACAGTAATTATATACACTAAAAAAGAATACACCTAATTAATTATAACTCATTAACATTTCAACCTAATTTGACTTCGTTTGAATAACTACAGAATGTCATCGGAATTCTTTTGTGTGGTCCCGTAAATAAAACATTTAGTCTATACATATCCCTTTTTTTATTGCAAACATGCCTTTATATATCTTTATAATATATGTTAATTCCATTATATTGAATGCAGCCTAAACGCGTAAAAATGCGCTTAAATATAAATTTGTCCATAGGCTCTAACGTCAATAAATTATTCTGTGTGCCTCTGCAAACGAACCATAAGCATTGTATACTCCATTAAAAACTATTCAGCGTATTCTACGTTTTTCATGAACAACCATTCGAAATTTGACATAATTTGGATGATTGCGTGACATAGTCGTAACACTTTTGAAAGGTCCTGTACATTAATTAGGAAGCCTAAGAGCGTACATTTTCTGCAGAAAACATAAGTTTAACATAATCTGAGATTTAAGTTAATTATAATCTCAGTAATGTACGCTAATTTTATTTTGTTGGTTGCAAAATAATGACGTTTAAACCAAATTCACCCCATGGGCTGTAATAAGAATTTTGGCATGTCCCTGTACACAATCCATAAACAATATGGACATAAAAAATATACAACTGAGCCCGAACGTGTGTATCATTTTTCAAGTTGCGGCCGCTATTGCGGTACATGCAAATTCTGTCCATAGGCCGCAATGATAAGAAAAAACTAGTATGTTGTGGCCACCACGAGACTTTCTTCTATCTTTTCCTATACAAATTCACTCAGTAACAATAATAATTAAAAAAAAAAAAAAGGAAAGAAAAAGTATAGAATTAAGGGGAGAGGGGAAAAAAAAGTGGGACTTTATCAAATTTTCACATTTTACCCAACATTTTGTCAAAGTGCCACTTTTTTTTTTTTTTTTCTCCCCTTAATTCTATCAAACTTCCACGGTTTCCGTGTTCTGACAAACAAATTTTTGCATTTTTCCCCCAATTTAGTCAAAGTCCCACGGTTTCCGTGTTTTGACAAACTTAGAATAATTTTCACATTTTACCCAAAATTTTGTCAAAGTTTGTCAAAACACGGAAACCGTGGGACTTTGACAAAATTAGAGGGAAAATGCAAAAATATGTTAAAGTTTGTCAAGACACGGAAACCGTAGGACTTTGACAAAATTAGGGGAAAAAAGCAAAAATTAGTTTAAGTTTGTCAGAACACGGAAACCGTGGGAGTTTGATAAAATTAAGGGGAGAAAAAAAAAAAAAAAGATTTTTTTTCTAAGTTTTTTTTTCGTAAAAAGTAAAAAAAAATCGATAACTTTGTTTTAAATTATCACAGATTTATAGTTCAACCATTCGTTTTAAAGGTACTGACGAGACCTTTCGAAAGATACCCATCTTGAAAATTTTTGCCGTATATCACCCTGTTAAAAATTTAGAAAAAGCGGGATGGCAACGCAACCTGTAAGACGATTTTTACCAAAAGTTGATAGGCACTAATTTATGTCAAGGTGCAACTACATACCAATTTGTATGAAATTCTGTGCAGTAGTTCCAGAGATACAGTTGCCACAAAATTTTGTCACACACACACACAGACAGACAGACAGACAGGCAGACAGACAGACAGACAGACATTTTCTAAAAATGTTAAAATCGTGTTCTACACCTCTCAAAATGTGTAAATCCATCAAAAACACGAAATCGAAAATTTTTACGAATCCAACACTTTCTTCTATTGAAGATAGAAGAAAGTAAAAACTGATGTGTCCCTGCGCATGAACTGCAAATGGAATTTCTTTTCAGCGCATTTTTATATGCGCATTCATTTATTTAATGAAAGGTCTAATGTTTAAGCAATATTATGTTTTTTATTTACTATTTGTTTATTCCTTCTAATCAATTAGGAAATTAATCATTGAAAAAAAATTCTTTACTTTAATCGGAGAAAATTAACTCTATTATTATGCACGTAAGTTTTAAATTTTAAAATTATTGAAATGCATATATATAGATTTTTTTTTTTAATTCGAGCTACAATTTCTTTAGTACCCAAAGTATTTTATCATACTTTCCAAGGAAAAAAATGAATTTACGTGATGAATCTCTTACGCATACTTTTAGGAACAATGACTTAAGCAATGGCAAAAGAAGTTTTGGAGTAAATTATTTATTTTCATCTGTGTGACCCGCTTAATGTTAAATGCTTGAATGATAATAGATGTTTTTCATGTTCTTATACATCCTTATCTGTGTCGTGCTAACATCTATACTATTTTTGCCACTGGATTTTTTTTAAATAAGGTAACATTTAAAGGTATTTTTTTCTATGAAGATATGATTTGGTTTAGTAAAGAATTTTTCAATGGAAAATGAATTTTTAAATGCATTTTGAAAGGTTATATAATTTAGAAGGTATATATATATATATACAGGGTGATCCAAAAGTCAGGACCAACTTTAAAATTGAATAATTCGAAAACGAATCAAGATAAAAAGATACGGTTTGCACCAAACGAATGGAAAAGAAGCCGGGTTTTTTGTGGCAACGAAAAAAAAATGGTTCTGTTGGCGACCAACAAATGGCGCTGTCGTATTTCTGATGTAGGATTATGCAAAGCAACAAACGATATAAAAAGGAACATCTACAGCAGGTAATGGTAGTCGAAGCTTATATGTATCGAAATATCTCATTCTCAGTCACTACTTTAATCACGCATGGCCTCCAAGATCTCCCGATCTGACACCCCGTGACTTTTGGCTGTGTGGATTCTTGGAAGTCAAAAGTGTACCGCGACCAACCGGCATCACTAGCAGCACTGAAAGATGCCATCCGCCAAAATGTTTCTGCCATAACGCAAGAAATGCTACTAAATGCTGTGAACGATGTGGTGAATCATCTCACAGCTGTACTTCTGAATGATGGTCATTGAACAGTTACTGTAGTAGTACTAATTAACTGTAATTAAGCTGACTTGTAAGTTGTCAACAATTTTTTTTTCATTTGTAAATCATCTTTTAGTGAAATAAAACCCTATAGCACCATCTGTTGGTCGCCAACAGAACTAATTTTTTTCCTTTGCCACACAAAACCCGGTTTCTTTTTCCTCCGTTTGGTACAAACCGTATCTTTGTATCTTGATTCGTTTTCGAATTATTCAATTTTAAAGTTGGTCCTGACTTTTGGATCACCCGGTATATCTATAGTAATATTATAAATGCTGAAGTTTGGATGAATGGATGGATGTTTGCTACTCAATCACGCCACAACGGCTAAACGGATCTGGATGAAATTTAATACAGAGGTAGATAATAGTCTGGAATAGGACATAGACTACTATTTATACCGGAAATTTCATTATATTTTTTAAAATTAATTAAAATATGAAAATAATAAGCTAGTAATTGCTTTAATATAACCATTTAAATTTTTAATTGGTGTCGAAACAGTTTACGAGGTTTTATATTTATTTATTTATTTTTCAACATAAAATGAAATATGCTTTCACGCGAAAGAAAGAAAAAAAACTAAATGTTAATGAGAAAATGTCGTTTATAACTTTAAAATAAAATAGTAATAATACAAATCTAGCATGTTTCTTTTGAATTTTCTTTCATAGCATTTTTTTTATGTACCCCAACTTTAGATTTTTTTACTTTCTTCTATATGTAATATAGAGAAAGTATTGGATTCGCGAAAATTTTCGACCTCCGTTTTTTGACGGATCAACACGTTTTGGGATGTCCTGAACACGAATTGATAGTTTTTAGAAAATGTCTGTCTGTGTGTCTGTCTGTCTGTCTGTGTGTCTGTATCATTTTTTTGTGGACGCTGTATCTCACGAACATATGAATGAAATTTAACCAAACTTGGTATTTAGTTACACCCTGACATGAACTGGTGCCCATTAGATTTGGGGATCAATAGCTCAACAGGTGGCGCTGTAATCGCATTTTATGCAAATTTTTAACATGGCAGCATAGGACAAAATTCCGTATAAATGGGCATAATGAGAGTTATTTTAAACTTGTGATTGTAAAATGAATTTGAATTATTGATGATAGTAGTAGTTAAATAGGAAAAAAAAAATTGTGCATTGGGGGGGCATCGGTTCCCCCCCTGGGGGGGAAGTACCCCCCCGGGGGGGTTAAATTTTGAAGATGGGCATCATTCGAGAGATCTCGTCAATACCTTTAAAACGAATGGTTGAACCATAAATCTGTGATAATTTAAAACAAAGTTATCGATTTTTTTTACTTTTAACAAAAAAAAAACTTAGAAAAATAATCGTTTTTTTTTTTTTTTTTTTTTTTTTTTTTTAACGAAATTTTACCAAACTTGGTATTTAGTTGGTCCCCGACATAAACTGTTGCTGATTATATTTGGGGATCAATAGCTCAACAGGTGGCGCTGTGATAGCATTTTATCTAAATTTTTAACATGGCAGCATAGGACAAAAATTCGTATAAATGTGCATAATAAGAGTTATTTTACACTTGTGTTTGTAAAATTAATATGAATTATTGATAATAGTAGTACGTAACTAGGAAAAAAATTTTGTGCATGGGGGGGGCATCGCTTCCCCCCCTGGGGGGGAAGTACCCCCCCCCGGGGGGGGTAAATTTTGAAGATTGGTATCATTCGAAAGGTCTCGTCAATACCTTTAAAACGAATGGTTGAACTATAAATCTGTGATAATTTAAAACAAAGTTATCGATTTTTTTTACTTTTAACCAAAAAAAAAAAAAAAAAAAAAAAACAGAAAAAAAATTCTATTTTTTTTTTTTTTTTTTTAAATATTGTTAGTGATTGAATATGTATTAATTTTCACAAAAAAAAAAAAAAAAAAAAAAAAAAAATCTTTTTTTTTTTTTTTAATATTGTTACTGATTGAATATGTATAGGAAAATATAGAAGAAAGTCTTGTGGTGGCCACAACATACTAGTTTTTTTTTGCACGGGTGAATCACGTTTGGCCCAAAAGCTAATTCAGCATTATATTAAAGGTATTTAATTATTGATAATTCTGGACATTTTTTAAAATTTTTATGCTGAAGTAGATCGGACATTTTTCGCCAAGGAAAAGATAGAAAGAAATAGGAACAATAATTGCATAAATTATATTTTGGTCTATAACGGCGCCAAAAATTCAAAAGTCACCAAGGGGAGCTAAATTAAGGCGATGATCAAGTTTACATTTTATTATTTTTTTTTCTATATGCCAACTACTATTAACTAAGCATGAAATATGTATAACCACAAATAATAATAATAATTGTCTCATGCGATAAATGTAGCCGATCATAGTATATTGTAATATTATATCTGGCTTGAAATTGCTGTGATTCTATGATTGATCGATTAAATCAAATAAATATAGGAAATAACATGAAAGGAAATATTATGTACTTCACGCATAATGTTGTTCATATGTAACTGGGATTCATATATAAAAGGGCTACTTCAAATTTTTCGATACTGTCCGTATCAAAACTGTTAGTTATGATAAGCACCGGAATGGAAGCCGACGGGTAAGCCATTACCGCAGGCCATAAGGACAGGCACCGGAGTCTGAGAGAACAAACAAGTCGCTACCGAAGTCAGCGAGAACCAAAAGCGAGCTTTTGAGCGATTTCAGTATTATTATTATTTTCTTTTTTTCATAAAGCAATACAGAAAAGAGTTTCCTTTAAATATAGTGACCAGCGAAGCGGGCAAAGCCTGCTAGTACATATATATATATGTATATATATATATATATATATATATATATATATATAATAATAATAATAGTAAAACATGATGTAAGCAATACATGGTTTATTTACACACTCATTGAAATATACGTATTATTAAGAAATCAATGACATTTTCGTGTGAAACTCATAAACTCAATATGAAACGATCATGTTATGTCAGATGTCGTACTCATGCTTTCTTTCCAACACTAATACAGAAACGAGAAATTCCAATTTTTTTGCTACCATCATTTTTACTAGCAGGCTTTGCCCGCTTCGCTGGCCACTAAATTTAAAGGAAACTCTTTTCGATATAGCTTTATAAAAATAAAATAAAATAAATTACTGAAATTGTTCAAAAGCTCGCTCCAGGTCCCTGCTGCATTCCGCAGCGATTTGGTCATATACCGCAACTCGGGCGCTTGTCCCTATTACCTGCGACAATAGTTTACCAATGAGCTTCCATTTAGGTGCTTATTATATAACAGTTTCGAAATAGATAGTATCTAAAAAATTGGAGTTTCCCTTTTATATTTGAAACCCAGGTGTTGTTCACATGTAACTCGGACTGGACTCAAATGTAACTGGGTTTAGACAACATAATATTTGCTTTTACGTTATTTCATATGTTTATTTTGTTTATCCAATCAACCATTAAATGACTGCAATTTCACGCCAAATATTACAATATGCTGTGACCGGCTACGTCTGTCGCATGAGACAATTAATTTTTTGTGTTTATATATAATTCATGGGTTGTAAACCTGATAGTACAGCCTTAATATAGTTCTCTTTGGCGGCTTTTGAATTTTTGTCACCATTTTAGATATAATCTATTGTAACAATAAGACTTAATTCCTTGTAACAATATGCTATGAGCGCTATTTCTGCCGTATTTTAGGCAACTAATCTTTTTATGGTTATATATATTTCCCATTAAACATATTTTTATTTATTTATTTAAATATTAATTTGAACTTTTCAAATATTTCTGTTCGACAGCGTGTAAGTGCAGTAACACACAGAGGCTCATTTGTTTGTATGATAATTTAGCATAGTGATTATTATATAAAAAAATAAATAAATAGGTAAACATTATCGTGTTACACAACTTTATTATGTCGCTCCATTGGCGGCTTTTGAATTTTTGTCGCCATATTAGCGATAGATTTTTTTTTTTTTTTTTTTTTGTATTAAAAGGGGAAGACTATTTTGCTAATAATTTTATCAGACTCTTTTTTGTTTATACATAAGAATCCTTTATATTCTGCTTATATTTTTAATGGTTTTTAGGTTTAAAATAGTGCTTGTTGAAATAAATTTCCTATCTTTAAAACTGCATTTGTTCTGTAAATTTTGTGTAAAAATAAATCATTTATGTTTTTATATATTTGATGCGCTACTTAGATTAAAATGGCTGTTGCTATATTAAACTTCTTGTTGAAAAACGTTCGGTGTACTTCAACACCAAAATTTAAAAAATCGCCCAGCAGGATCTGTTAATGAAACTGATAAAAGAAAAATATGGTTCATAGAGTTTAAATAATCTATTTAAAAAAACTTTTAAAACCCAAATTATTAATGTATCGTATCACATACATAGATATAGTAATAATATATAGATTGATCATTGGGGAGAAAAAAGTGATTCCTTTTCACTCGGGAAAAGACGGCGATTTTACCAAAATATGGCAGTCTTTCCCCGAGTGAATACACACGGGAATACTCACGAATGATTTAGCAAATGAAATTCATGAATAATTTATTTACTAAAGGTGAATGAAAAGCTCCAGATATAGTTTCGAATTCATTCTTCTTTTTTCCTTTTTTCCTTCAATACCACTTACTGGCTGATTTCAAAGCTTTTTTTTTGGCATCAAAAATCTTTGCACGATAATATGGGGATGATAGATCTATATATATTATTATATCTATGATCACATAAATCTTTTCGAAGATAGAATAAAACTTAATTAAAAAAAAAATAATAATAATAATAACTTTTGTTTATTAACCAAAATACTTGATGAAATTTGAAATTCAAGTTAGCCTTGTGGGGTACAGGCTGTATATTAAATTTTTGTGTTCATGAGAGAAAATTTAAAAGAATTTGAAAACTGCAATTTTTAATCCCACTTAAAAATCATGTGACTTAATGTGAAGCAGATTTTTCATTTTTTTTTCTCCTAACGGTTTCCATACAATCTTCTGCTGTTGCCACCTAAAATTCATACTTTTTACTTAATTTTAAAAAATCTAATTGTCCGATTGATAAGCTGTTTAATGCATCGGATTTACAAAAATTTTCCCTTTCATTTGCTAATTTATTTGTAACGATGCGACTGATATTTCTAATTTATTTTCTAATCTTTCTGATTTATTTTCCTCATTTTAAATAAATGTACGTTTTTTTTTTCTTTTAATTATTATTATTTTGTCGAAAAAAAATTGGCAACAATTAAATTATAGATAAAATTTTAAAATTTAAATGGCTTATTTATCAGAATTATTTTCACATTTTAATTAATTAAGAAAAAACTAATCATCCGATTGATAAGCTGTTTAATGCATCGGATTTACAAAAATTTTCCCTTTCATTTGGTATCTTATTTGTAACGATGCGACTGATATTTTTAATTTATTTTCTAATCTTTCTGATTTATTTTCCTCATTTGAAATAAATGTACGTTTTTTTTTTTTTTTTTTTTTTTTAATTATTATTATTTTGTCGAAAAAAGAATTGGCAACAATTAAATTATGGATAAAATGTTAAAATTTAAATGGCTTATTTATCAGAAATTAGAAGGTTATTATTTTCACATTTTAATTAATTAAAAAAAAACTAATCAAAAATTCGAAAATCTGACTTCGATGTGCACAATGACCCTCCGGGGGGCACCTTTGTGTTAAATCTCGTGACTGTCCGAGCTACCGTTTTCGAGAACAGTGAAATATACAAATATTGCTCACTTAATTGTATAAGACACAATCTTCTTCTATTGGATATAGAAGAAAGTAAAATTTATGTTGTATTGAATTATATTCAAACATGTTTTTTTTAATAGTATATCATAAAATCAAATTGTATGCACAGTGTGTAAAATAGATGACGTTTTATTTGAAGAGTTAATGTAACAAATATGTCATAAATTCACGGATTTCTCAGAAACACTGAAATATAATTTCATTATTTTTTTTTCTGAAATGATGCATAACATTATGACGCATAAATACAGAGGGAAAAATTTAAAAGCACGGTATGTTATTTTTCATTGTAGCATGGAACAATAAGAATGGTAATAAATTGCGACAAAGAGAGTTAAAAAAAAAAAAGAAGCCTTACGAAATCAACATATAATGCGATCTCCCCTGACTTCTATTCACAAATCGCAATGTGTTTTCATGTTAGTAATAACGTTGTTAACCACAGTTTGGGGAATTAAGCTCCAATCTACCAGGAATACCGTCATCAGAGCATTAACACTTCTTGGCGGAGGATATCTATTTGAATTTGCACTTCGAAGGAAATCCCATAATTTTTCTATCGGTTTAAGATCAGGAAACTTTTACTGGTTACGGTATTCACGTAATATCTTCACCTTCAAAGAATTCGTGAACGAGAATTGCTCGATGTTGACGAGTGTTATCGTCTATAAATAAAAATTCAGATCCATATGCACCTCTGAAAAGCTTTACATAAGGCTTTAAGATCTCATTCCAATATCACAGGTGATAACAGATCCGCTGTTGAAAATTTGTAGGGGCGTACGTCGATCGACCCTTACCCTCCCCCCCTTTCCACATACCGTTACACTTCCACTACTGAAAAAGTCCCGTTTCATTTTGTTCGAGGAATAATTTCGTGTTGAGTCAGGAATGCGTCTGTTTTACATGAACATTGCATTCTGTACGTTATTAGGTATCGAGTATTGATGGCTAAGTAATATAATGATTGGATAATCAGATCTATTATAGCCCCTTACGCTACAGTAATATGGAAGGAATTCCTTCTTATAAAACATAATTATGCAGCACTATGCTCGGCTAGTAAACAATTGCATTTCGACTAAAGAATTCTTCGAATATATTGATATCATATTCTCCAGACATTATACCAATGGAGCAGGGGTATGGATATCCCGTTAGTAGTCACGTATTGGTCTTTTCACTGCCCATCACTTATTAATTCATCCTACGGATCACCCCTTAAAGACAAAGTGCGGAAACTCTGTGTAACTGACCTTTTGGTGGATGTCCTCTATCAAATATCCTCTATGTTTTTATGTCATTCCTACTATTTTTCTAGCAGTTAATTACATTTTACTTCTACAATCGGTCTATTTGGCCACGATTCGATCAGTAGCGTTGATTCATTTTCCCCCTCTCTTTCGGTTTTTCAGACAGGTCAATGTATTGCGGGAAAAACTTCACGTGAAATAGATGCACTTTCTCTTCTTTCTCTACTGGCTTTCTTTCGGCTTTCCCACAACACTACGGACGGTGGAAAATAGACCGAGACGCGACCACTAGCGTTACTAAAAATGACGCGACTACTCTCGGGATATTTTGAAGAAAATATTCGTGCTTCCACCACTAGAACAATTCAAAAATTCAAAAATTATCTTCTACAGGAGTGGAAAAAATACCTTAATCCCTATTTGATAGCCTGACTAAATTCATGCCTCACAAGTGTGCGACTTCTTTTTTTTTTCCTTATATGATATGCACAAATTGTGCATATTGTGCTTATTCATAAATATCGTCAATAAAAATAATTATATCCCGTTCGCTTTTCGAAATAGATTTTACATGAGTAAACAACAAATTCTCTCATAGAATTTTACACAAAATATTAATAATAACCCCTTACTGTCTTGAACTATGTTAATATATGCTTAATATTTTACAGAATAACTTATATAAAAGCTAGTAATTGAAGGTATTGGTGGGTAATTACAACTATAAATTTTGTGATCTGCGGATATCCCTACTTTGAAAAGTTAACCTTGCATTTTGGTGTTACTCTAAAACTTTTTTTGTATTAATTATAGAAAACTTACGTATTCGTGTTCAAACCATTTACCTTTCATCTTATATAATTGATGCAGTAGACGCCTATTGTATAAATATACCCCAAATGAATTTACATTATTAAACACATATACGAAAACTTATTTTTTAAATAATATTTTGTTTTTGAGGAAGGAATACAATTAAGGCTTATATTTTGCTTTTGTCATGAATGTGGCGTCATTCACCGTAAATTCTTAACAATAATAATATTTAATAAATTGTAAAAAATATGTGTTTTAGCAAAACTATCTATTTTTCATCGTTTAGAATTACATAGTTTTTTAATACTTTCAACAGATTGAAAATTTATCAGTGCATCATTAAAAATATTTTCCTTTTTCTTATGTTCACCCATAATGTTTGGAAGAAAAATTTAAATTAAGGTAAAATTAAACTATTGTTACATTAGAAAAAAAAAAAACAGTTTCCCGGGTACCTTACCATACTTTATTTAATATTACTCGAAAATGTACGTTAAAAATCCTAATTCGAAACTTTTCATGAATAAATAATTGTGACTGAATAGCATGTATGCAATTTTTATTGAAGTATTAATAAGATGATTAGCCTCTATTAGCTTTCATTTATTAATTTAAATTTGTAAACTCTGTTATATATATATACATACATACATTTAATTATATTATTTAAAAAATATATTATGTACCGCTATTTAATTTGTTGCATCCCATTGTATTTTACTGCTTATTTAAAGAATAGATTATTAAAAGAAATGTATTTATTTCTAGTTGATTTACATAATATAATTAACGAGCAGAATTAAAATTAAAATTAAAATAATTGCTTTGTTTTTCTTTTTTCACGCAGCAGAATACTTCTAAAACTTATTTGCCTGAAGGGACGGTTTTTACAAAATTTTTGAAGAAAATTTTTAATATTCTTCTAAAATTAACAAGAAATATTATTTCCCCGAAGCACTTTTAACTTCTAACATCACATACTATTTAAAAAATATATTCAAACTAGAAATTTTAAAAGGTATTTTTTTTTTCTTTAAGTTCAATGTTTTTCTAGCCTGATTATTGAAAAGAAAATTCTTATATAGAAAAAAGAAAATGTAATTCAAGTAATTCTTTCGAAAGATTTTTGTGAAATTTGGAACTAAGCTTTTTAACGATGTCAGGTTTTTCTGAATAATACAGAATTATTATCTTCAGCTATTTTACTGAATAAAACAATGTTTCTCTAATAAAATTTTCTATATTTTCAGAATATATATATATATATATATATATATATATATATATATATATATATATATATATTAAATTATATATTTATATCAAGTTTGAATATATTTTAATTAGATCAGTTGTACATATTATTTGATTGTTTTTGTATATCATTACTAACATACCAAAGTATCAATAAAATTGTGCAAATAAGTGCAAAATACGTTTTTTACATTCAGTACATTACTTTTAGAATCACATATACAATGCACAAGAATAATACTTTTAACCAGCAAATTAACCATTAAATGTCTGATTATTTTTTAAAACAATTTAAAATTGTTTTATTTTTTTCCTCTCTTAAATAAATCACGGGAAAAATACTTAAAAAAATCATACTTTATTTTAACTATGGTGTACAGCTTAAGAGCAACTTGTTGCCAATTGGCAAACGTATGGCATTAGAGCTTCAATATTATTCTAATAATACTTTAGAAAACAAAACTGAGTATATTGCCGATAGGCAACACTCGGCATTTAAGGATTAAACGCACAAAAACTATACAAGACAAAGTTTAGCCTGTTGTTAATTTTATGTTCAACGTTCCAACAGATTTTTTGGTGTATTCAAAAGTAGCCATTTTTCATTCGATAGCTTTACATGGTAATGACGACAATCAGGAATATACAATATCAACAATAATAGTATTTGAAAGACCTTTTTTTTTTTATTTAAAGGAATTTTTTGAGAATCAACGACTATCAAATTTGTTAAATTTATGGAAACTTTTATGTTTATTGAGAGGACAACTTATAGTAAAAAATCTGTGCTTGTTTTGTTTTCCTTTTCTGTCTAAGCTGTTTTGCTTTTTAATTTAAAATATTTTACTTAAAAAAAATATTTTTCCACATATTTTATTATTATTTTTTTGTACATTGAGTCTCATAAATTCATTTGCCAAATAAGATACTACAAGATAATAAAGACGACAATGAAAACGACCGGAGATATGGGAAATTCCAGAATTCGGTGCATTGAGTAAGTTTAGTAAAACAAATCATGTATTTAATGAAATAGTGATATGTAAAAACATTCATGTTAAAAACTGTTTAAAAATTATCGAATATCACGTCCATTACTTTTTACTTCCATTACCCTACTACCGTAGGTAATGGAAGTATTGTATTCGGTCTGAAAATTCGATATCGGGTTTTCACCTGATTTACACGTTTTAAGGTCCCCTGAGTCCAAAAAAGTGGTTTTTGGCAATTGGTCAGTGTGTATGTATGTGTGTATGTATGTATGTATGTATGTATGTATGTATGTGGAGAATCTTCTGGCTATTATAGCTCAGAAACTAATAAAGATAGATCTACGAAACTTTATAATTGAAATACGACTGGTGTACAGATGAAATTTCCAAATTTTGGTGAAAATTGAAAAACCGGAAGTGGGACATCGGAAACCGGAAGTGGGACATCGGAAACCGGAAGTGGAACCGTAAGTCCGTATCTCAAAAACGGCTCTAACGATTTTCTTCAAACTTGCTATATAAACACTCTATTAGATGTCCTTTCGAATGATATAGTTGGTTAGTTCAGGAAAATTGATAGGCGGCCTGTATAAATAGCTCAATTTCAGGCCTTGCAAAGGCGTTCCTTTAAAAACGGTTGTACGGATTTTTTTCAAACTCGCCATTTTAACTCACTTTTAAATATTCTTTTGTATATAATTATTGTTTTCCTGTCAATAATTGAGTTTAACCGGAAGTGAGACATCGGAAACCGGAAGTGGGACCGTAAGTCTGTATCTCAAAAACGGCTCTAACGATTTTCTTCAAACTTGCTATATAAACACTCTATTAGATGTCCTTTCGAATGACATAGTTGGTTAGTTCAGGAAAATTGATAGGCGGCCTGTATAAATAGCTCAATTTCAGGCCTCGCAAAGGTGTTCCTTTAAAAACGGTTGTACGGATTTTTTTCAAACTCGCCATTTTAACTCACTTTTAAATATGCTTTTGTATGTAATTATTTTTTTTCGGTCAATAATTGATTTTTTGTAAAAGTTGGTATCTCAAAAACGGCTCTAACGATTTTCTCTTTAGATTACTTTTATGTTTTCTGATCACATTATCTCTCAAAAATGCATATAATACATGTAATAGCGGGTAATGGAAGTCGTGTGGTTGTTTCACACCAGATTTTTTCTAATGTTTCACAGAAATAAGTTTAACAACATAGGCTGATTGTTTCGCCAAACAGTTAACTGCATGGATTTTCAAATAAATAAATAGTTTTCCTTCATCGCCCTTTATGGAGGCAGTTTATGCCCTACAAATTCCAGTACACCTAATTTTACTACAGTTGATCGACTGTACATTACAAAGACCATTTGTTCCTTAATAATTTATTAGCTTAATGGATAAGGATTTTATGTGTCAAATTAGTCATACTAATAATCACAATAGTAAAGGAAAAGCTAAAACCATGTGCAGTCAAAAAAAAAAAAAAAAAAGTCTTTAAACGTCTGATTTCACAGTAAATTATATTAGTATATATGTGGCTGATACCAATCGATTCGTAATAACGTCTAGTTACTAATGGACATTTAGTACATTTTGATTAGGAAGTCATTTACATATTGGAATTTGCATCAACGATATATATATATATATATATAATGGAACACCCATTTTTGATTTCATATTTGAAAACTTTTAACTTTTCATATAGAGTATTTCATATATTTCACATTCATATACAATACTTCGTATCATATTTCTTATCCTATATTCTGTTTTTATAGTATTCAAGTACAGGGTAAGAAAAAATAGTTAGTTACTCTTAGCAAGACTAGCGGAAAAAGTAGAAGATATTTAATTGAATTGTGATATTTGATTCAAAAGAATAATTTAAAAGCATCGACGTTATAAATGTGAAATTTATTTTCTATGCATCAATGTTGTATGCACTTTACCTATTACATTTTACAATTTTCTACATTATAATTTTAATAATTTATGAAGAATGATTTCTAAGTTCATAAAAATGAAATATTATGGAAGTAGAGTTTTCTTATTTTATTTAAATAATAGAGACTAACACTAATATCTTTTCTATGACCTCTTATTAAAAGTTTTTTAATGAAATTGTCTTCATGTCACGCTAAAAAATAAGACACCTCCCGTTTAAAGTAAATGTAAGCAACTATTTTCGTTGCTCGTTGGTTCAGTTTATTAGAGCGTCATGTTGGTAATGCGATGGTCGTCAGTTCTATCCTTAAATGGCCGATGTGCTATTTTTTGCAGATAATTAACTAAAAAAAATGTGTAAATTGGTGAAGAAAATTTTTCATATTTTTCATTGTGTATGCATTGTCCTAAAAATTTTTGAAGAGTTTTCTGAAGAAGCTTTTTTTCGTAACTAAAAAGCACAAAATAAAAATTTAAGTAAAAAAAAAAAAAAAAAAAAAAAAAAAAAAAGCTTTTTATTGAAATTGGATTTTTGTCATCGTGGTTTTGAATCCCGCTGAAAAAAAAGGTACCCTACTTTAATACAAATGTAAGCAACACGTTTCGTCACTCATTAGCTCATTTGGTTAGAGCGTCGTGAGGATAGCGCGATGGTTGTAGGTTCAAAGGCCAACGTGTCACCTTTTTGCAGATAATTAAGAGAAAAAATGTCAATTGATAAAAGTAAATATTTTATTGTCTACACAGTGTCCTAAGAAATTTTATTTTATTTTATTTTATTTTAACTATTTTTTATTTACTATAACCCGCAAAACAATAAATTTAGTAAATAATAATAATAATAATAATAATAATAATAACACTGGAAGCTTTTTATTGTGAAGCCATAAAAAGCATAAAATAATATTCATTCTTGCAGAGACATGCTATAAAAGAATAAAAGTTTTAAGAATAAGAAAATTTCAAAGAAACACATAGGTATTTCACTTTTGCAAGAGATGAAATATTTTAAATATTCAAAATATTTTAAAATGTATTCGAGAACTATAATTTTTTTGCATATGTATTTGTTTTCTATTTATAGCATGTTCTATGGCTTATCTTGACTGTTCTTTGTCTTAGAATGTCATACTGATAACGCGATGATCGTGGGTTTGATCCTCCAAGGGCCAATGAGATAAATTGTTGCAGATATTTAATAGAAAAAGTACCAATTGATAAAGGAAAACCCTATTGTATATCGTGATAATTCTTTATTAGTTTTTTTAGAAGCTCCATTTCGTAACTAAAAAGTACAAATTAAAAGTAAAATAAAATAAAATAAAATAAAAGGTACGAAACGTCGAAACAACGTAATCGTTAGCATATTTGCCTATGTCACTATGGGAGGAACGTAGCCAGACATGTAAGGATGTGATTGGAGTCTCCGTTGTGGATCGGAGCATGCGCGGGCACCCGCATGCGCAGGAGAGAGTAGAGGCTCTGATAAAGAGCGCCGTCCAATTGACGCGGTAGTGCGTGAGAAGACAGGATGGCGTTCATGTTGCAAAATTCGACGATTGAGGAGCAGCGAGGCGTTATCCGATTTCTGACAGCGGAAGGTGTTAAACCGGCCGCTATTCATCGCCGGATGGTGACTGTATACGGGCAAGACTGTGTGTCCGACAAGTCAGTGCGAAAATGGAGTGCCCGTTTTCGTGCAGGCCGTGAGAGTTTAGTTGATGACCCGAGACCAGGCCAGGCAAACACAGTCATCACGGCCGATCTCACTGACAAGGTGGACGACCTATTGAGAAGTGATCGCCGTGTCACATTACGAATGTCGGCGGTGAAGTTGGATGTCAGCGTTGGAACAGTGTGGACAATAGTCCACGACAAGTTGCGTTATCGGAAGGTGTGCGCGCATTGAGTTCCGAAGCAACTCACTGACCAGCAAAAGGAACTGCGTATGGGGATAGCACTTCAAAATCTGTTTCGGTATCATGAAGTCCCCGCTTTCTTGGAGCGGATCGTCCCAGATGATGAGAGCTGGTGCCATCACTACGAGCCAGAGACAAAGCGGGACAGCATGCAGTGGAAGCATGCGTCGTCCCCTCCCCCTAAAAAGTTCAAAGCTGTGGCGTCAGCAGGCAAGGTATTGCTCACCGTCTTTTTCGATGTCCAAGGTCCACTACTTGTTGAATTCCTTCAGCACAGAAGAACCATGAACTCCGATGTGTACTGTGAGACACTCCGAAGCCTACGCAGGTCCATCAAGAACAAAAGACCTGGGCTGCTCACGTAGGGTGCGGTTCTGCTCCATGATAACGCGCGTCCACACGTGTCCATGGTCACACACGCGGAACTGGCCAAGTTTAAGTGGGAGCAGCTTGACCATCCACCCTACAGCCCGGACATGTCGCCCTGCGATTTCCCTGTGTTTGGTTCCCTGAAGAAACATCTGAAAGGGCAGCGCTTCAACTCGGACGACGAACTCAAGGACGCTGTGAAGGACTGGGTCTCGTCACGGCCACAGGAATTCTGGGAGCATGGAATCCTTTGGCTCGTTAATCAATGGGATAGTTGTGCTCAGGAATATGGTGCATACTTTGAATAAAGTCTTCATTTATACCCACAGTGTCGTTTCGTACCTTTTCATTTGAACACCCCTTGTAGAAGCTTTGTATTGCGGAGCCTTAAAAAGTATAAAACAAAAATTTATTCTTCAAAGACATTCTGCATAGGAATGGAAGTTTCAACATTAAGAAAATTCTAGAGGAAAATACAGACATTTCGCTTTTGGAAGAGATGAAAATTGTTGAATATTCAAATTATTTTCAAAAGTTTTAGAGACCTCTAAAATTTTTGGCTTAACGAATGTTTATACAAAACTCATAACTAAGAATATTAGTCTCGATTGCTTTTTAAAATATTTTAATATTTAAAAATCCCCATATCTTGCAAAATGAAATATCTATATTTTTCTCCATTTTTTTTTTTTTTTTTTTTTTTTTTTTTTACAAGGAAACATTCAAAAGGTGTCGTCTTCAAAAAATATTGAAAAAAAAAAATATGTGATTCTACTCTTCATAAAACACCAGAAAGTGAAAAAAATATCGACTGAAATGAATTACAGCGACCACAAAAAATTATCAAAATTATGCATTTTTGGCGATTTAGCGTTGTTAGGCGATAAGTTTGCTAGCACCGATGTTGCCGTGTATCATGGTAATAGAATATCTATAGCTTCATGCCGTGTATGAACAGAACAGTGTTTTGCTTCTCCGCCAAGTACTCAAAATCAATCGCCTAACAGTGTGAAATCGCCAAATATGCTTAATTTTGATAATTTTTTGTGCTCGCTCTAATTCATTTCAGCCGATAATTTTGTTCAGTTTCTGGTGTTTTATGAAGAGTAGTATCACATATATATTTTTTTTTTCAATATTTTTTTTAAGATGACACCTTTTGAATGTTTCTTTGTTAGTATTGAAAATTTCATTTCTATACAGAATGGCTTTGCAAGAATAAATTTTATTTAACGCTTTTTAGGCCTCTTTAATAAAAATGGTCTGTTGTTATTATTATCGTTTTTATTTATTATTATTTGAACTTTTATTTATAGTAAAGCTAGGAGAGCTATTGCGAGCATAATAGACCGAAGGGAAAGAGTAGAGTGTGCATTCAGCAACTCCATGCAGATATATAACAGCAATAGTGGAGTGTGTCTGCTTGTATGTGCATGTTGATTATTTCAAGAGATCGGAACAAAGCATTCACATTTCATTTTATTTTTCGAAGTAAAATCTTAAAAGTAAAAAGCTTCGAAGTTAAAGTTTAATACAAAATATTTAAAAATTAAACGATTTACTTTAAGCTATTAACCTAAACTAACGATGTGAAAGTTCTTTATAAAAATGATCACCTTAAAATTAAGGCTACGCAATCTAACTTACTGAAATAGAAGAGTTGGAGCGGTTGCGGTTTAGGAGAGATGGTGCATTACCTTCATTAGTTTTTATGTTAGGATAGATAACGCAACTTATTGGTAAGGAGAAGAGTATGATAATGAGTGCATTAAAAACGTGGATTGCATTAGGACTAGGATAAACTTTTAAACACTGCCTAGATTAAAGGTTTTATTTGTGACAAGCGGATGCACAAAACTTGCACCATTAACAAAAAATGCATTCATTGAGAACGGCGACAACTCCGGGAAAAAAAAAAAAAAACTGAGCTAATTTTATATTAACTGTGTTATTTATTAATACATTGGGTTTGAATTGAGAACCTCAGTTATTTCATGTGCAATAGAATGACATATTTCATCCCAATACGCTGAGAAAAGAAAATATACCACCTTCATCTAGAATGAATAAGTGGTCATTTTCTAAATCCCTTAACTAGAAATATAGATTTCCGAACTATGCGCATAAGGCAAGCAACTGAATAGATGAAATGATCGAGAATTTATAGTCTACACATTTCCAGATAGTGGAGCACCATTCTGAATATTCGGAATCTTTGGTACTGCGAGAAATTCTCGCTCGATTTTCTAGAAATTGGTCATACACCAAGATTATTGTTGCTAAAACTCGCTTCTTGTATTCGCATTTATTTACAGAAATTTTTAAATAATTTTGCACTCGAGAATATAGGCAAATGTTCTGGAATTCTAATATGGGTTTCTAGAAATCGCTTTCAAAGGGGACTTGAATTTATAAGGATGACATGGAACTATTTTTTCTAGAGCCACAATTTAGATTCTAGATGACAGTTAGAGAAATTTTTCTTAGTGTAAGGAAATACAAATGATATTTATTTGAAATGCGTTTGACGTAATGGTAAGCAAATTTCAGTTTTAAAAAATCTAGATCTTGATTATATGCAAATAAGTATAATTAAATACTGTGGAAAATTCACGTAACTTAAATTTGTTTAATCATATAATATCTAGTACTAATGCAAAATGAATATTTATCTATTTGCAAAAATGTAAAGGGAAATATTTACCCATTCACAAAAAAAAAAAAAAAAAAAAAAAAAGGAGGGGGATGATGTTGAAAATGCGCATAAAATTAAGAAACTTTTTACTTGTTATGGTAATGATTTTAGATTTATAATAACAAAAAATAATAAAAATGAAAACACGATTACATGACTTTATAGTTACTAAATTATCAAATCACTAAACTATCAAAATACCAAATTATTGGGTATGAATTTTTTATACACATTTCTCATTATTTTAAATAATAATGAATTTTTTGTAACTCTGTTTTTGCGCCATACATATTTCCCATTATTATTATTATTATTTATTATTGTTATTATTTTTTACATAATACGACATGGTGCAGTACAATGAAAAATCTGAAATAATGAATAGCTCCATTTGCTCTTTCATTACAACTTTTGAAAACTATTACTTTTTTTTTATTGGGAAAAAGTTCTTGAAATATACGAAATAAAAGCAAGACAACTGCATGAAGTTAAGGTTTTATCTGAAAAGAGAATTATTCTTGTGTCCTAATGAGGTTCATTAGTACATACTGTAGCTGTTAAAGATAAAAGAAAATGTATTTTACTTAGCAAGGCTTGGTGATTTCGAGATAAAATAAGCCTTTTTAGTTCTTTCGGAAATTTTTCTTTTAATTATTTATTGCATTTTTTTTTTTTTTTTTTCTTTTTTTTGATAAAACTGAAAGAGTTAAGTTTATTTGTGCATAAAAAAAAGAATGGTAATATATGAATATAGGTAAAATAAAAATTATTTAGAAAAAGTAATATTTTGTAATATATTTAACGGTATTTAAAAGTCTACTTATATTATAAATATGTATTACGAAATAAATTAATTTAAACTTTCAAGTATAGGTTTATTATAAATAATAACATAATATGGTGAAAGATAAACTAAGTTACCAATTAAGGAAAATGTAATTTATAAAAAAGTTCAATGTTTTTAAAACTGAAAATAAGCTGATAAAATAAAATGAAAGTATTTGAACTTCCAGTATTTATTACTTCCGGCATAGCACGGGAAAAAAAAGTTAAGGTAAAGCAAGCAGAGATTGCGCACATAGGGGTTCAGCGGGAATGAGTAGAGTGGGCGAGTTGCTATATCAGGTGGTTGTGCAACATCAATATTGAAATGCCTACTTGGTTTTATATGTTTATTGCTTCAAGAGTCTAGGATATAACGGAATTATTTTGTCTCATATTCAAAAATAAACGCTTGAATTTTCATAACCCTTTCTAGGAATTTCTATAGAATGGAAGTAGTACAAAATATTTTTTAATTAGAAAAATTCTTATAATCTACTAACCTAGACTAACGATATGAACACCATGATTCTCTCTAAAAGCTAATAATTACTTAATAAAAGACTGCGCAGTGTCTCCTACCAAGATAGGAGAATTTGAGCTTTTCCTATTTAGGAGAGACTGCGCAATGATTTTTATAAAATTCTATACTAATAAAGATTTTGAAGATTATTGGTAATGGCAAGACAATGAGGATGAGTTTGTTAAATGTTTGGAACTGTACCGGGAAATAACTTCGACAAAAGACAGGATTAGTTCAACCCATTCCAGACGGCGTATCATTTTAGAGGCTCTTCCCAGAATCTAAAAATGAACATTATTCGGAAGTGGCATGGCCAACAAATTTCATACCTCTGGTGGGATTTACTTTTCGAATACGAATGTTAATCTATAAGAAATTTATCGCAAAATATTTAAATGCTATTTTATAGATGTTTAGTTTTGCAGTATTTTCAAGTATGATGCTAAGTTTTGTGCAACTGTGGGCGGCTTAAATAGAAGCGATAAAACTAAATGTAAGCAAAAAAATATCAGCCTACTCAAAATTCTTTTTAAGAACATTAACCTTCTAAATTTCAATAAAATGAAATATATAAACGTAAATGATTTTATAAAGTTAAAAAAAGAAGATTTTTTAAACAAGTTTAAGTTTTGTGATTCGAACATATTTGTGCGGGAGTTTTTGAGAAAAAAAAAATAATAATTTTAAACGGTAGTAGAATTTTGGGCTTAAAAGTGTGTGAAACTAGCCACGTATCATTGCACACATGGTGTACTACCCTTTTTTTTTGCCTCGGAAATCAATTCCACACGCGGTGTACAATCCATCTCGAACAGGTTAACTTGTGACTGGTTATTACACGATTAGCGTCACCAAAAGTATGTGCAAGGATTGTGGAAAACGAGAGATTCGGTCAGAAAACAAGAAAACATTGAAACTGAAAAGGAAATGTACTAATTTTTATGTTAAACAAGTTATCTAATAACGTTATTTTACAATTGTTTATTTTTCCCTGTTCTTGTTCTTTTTTTTTTTTTTTTTTCTGTTTCTTTATCATTTTTTTTTTCTTTAAATAATTTTTTGTAATTCTTTTTGAATTTCTTTTATTTTTCTGATTTTTTTAATTATTGAATTGAAATATCCACTCCTAATATAAAAATATTTGTTTACAAATACCTTACAACAATGTCATTCAAATGCAATTATTACTATAAGCAATTTAATTGTAGTTATAATTAAGCGCAATCTCTTCTACCCATGCGCGCAATCAATCCAACCCTATAAGTAGAAATTGCACAAAATAGTTCTCTTGGTTTTATTACAGCTGTTATTTTAAATTACAGTACAACAACAAAATAGTAATGAAAATGTATAGAAGAAAGGTTCAATTCAAAAGTGCGCACCATTAATTTAGCAAAAAATAATATTTGGATTTTTTATAGTATTTTATTGAATTATGCGCAAACTCTCCTTGCTTTGCCTTATAGGTCTATTTAATTGCAATAATTGGCAAACGGTTCAATTCTATATATATACACGACATATCACTCACTGATTCATTTATCAACGCCTATTCCAAATCGCTGAGGCTAAACATAACATTTGGACATTAGATTCCTTTCGTGACATAAGAGCTCACTAGTAACGAATCTCAACGAAATTTATCCTTTTATTTGTTGGAAGAGTATGTCGACTCTTTTGAATTTTTCACGGTGTGTCTGCAGTGGTTTCTAATAGATGTAAAAATATTTAATATAGAAAAATACCTTCTATTGAGCCCTAATTAAGACGAAAAATCTTCTGAAATTTGAGATTTATGGAATGAAAAAGGGTGTCGGCGATTTTGAGCCTTATCACCGTGTATCTGCAGTTGTTTGCTATAAAAAAATTAAAATTAGTGAAATGTTTCTCTTAGTTTCTAATTACTGGAAAGGATGAAAGTTTTCCGAAATTCCATTCCTATTCAGGTGAAATTGAGCCTCTGGGTGTTTGTCTACAAATCGTTGTTTTTCAATAGATTTAAATCACGCTTGATCTTCATAAGGACGGAGAACAAATATTTTCTTACTAACGGGTTAAAGTTGTAGTAAAATCAATCCCCTTTAGACGGCGCTGCGTCGCCAATGAAAGAAAAAAAGATATAACTTTTATTTGTTAATAGATTTTGGCAACAGCCAGTAAGTTTAATTTTAGATTTGGATTCTTCGACTGCGTTCGAAGATGGAATTTTTCGATCTCTCACTATTTGAGTTTTTTAGATTCGGAACTATGTTCCTTTAAGTATTTCTTTTTTGTATATAATTGTATTTAAAGTGTAAATAGATCCTTAATTTTATTATAATCATTAAATTTCAAAAAGAATAATGCATCGTTGTCCCCTTTTTCATTCTCTTGCTTAAAGGAATCCGGCAAGCGTTCGATTTATGTTCCTATTTTCTTAGATTTTAAAATACCACTGAACCGAGAATTATTTTACATTTTGGTGCATCAGTGCCGGCAAGATGAATGTTGTGTTTTAGAAAGTAACGATGCTTGTTTTAAATTCTATTATTAAAATTAATATTTGTGTTTCATATTGGATTAGCTCTTAAAGAGCGAAGACTGCTCAAGGTAAGAAATATTTATGGAAATTTACAATGGATGACAAACACAAAATTAATAGAAAAATTATTAGATCCAGCGTTACGAAGTTGGTCAATAGTATAGAATTAAATATAAAAGAAGATCATTTAAATGTTGAAGATTTAGAGGAAACTCTTAATCAACTAACTATAAAAAATGGGCTTCTACAGGAAGCCGATAGAGAAATAGAAAGAATAATTCCTTTAACGAAACATGAAAATGAAAAAAACGTGTGTTATGAATATCAGGATAAAATCGCGAACGCTATTTTTAGAGCAAAAAAGAAAATAAAAGTAAATTCAGTCGAAAATAGTGGTGTAAATTCAAATGTTTCAAGTACATTACAGAATAGAAGTACACCGTTAAGTGAGAATAACAAATTCGTTAAACTCCCTAAATTAATCATTCAAAGATTTGGCGGTGAATTGTCCCAAATTATGAGTTTTTGGAATACTTTTCAAGTTACTATTCATGACAATGAAGCTTTGTCAAAGGTAGAAAAATTTAATTATTTAAAAAGTTATTTAACTTCGACAGCTTTGAATTCCATACACGGGTTAGAGATTTCAGAACAAAATTATGATAAAGCCGTAGAAATTCTTAAACAAAGATTCGGACAACGCGATATGATAATTAACCATCATATGAACAATTTGTTAAATTTAGCACCTGTTTATAAATCCACAGATATTTTTAGATTAAAAAAATTACATGAAGAAATCGAGATAAATATTAGATCATTATCCTCGTTAGAAGTTGATGAAAATAATTATAGTGCTATGTTAATCACAGTAATTTTAAAGTCACTACCGTCCGATTTAAATTTAGAATTCAATAGAAAACACGCATCTAATTTACATGGAATTAAAATTCAAGAGCTATTAGATTTCATACAAACGGAAATAATTTCGCGGGAAAGAACATTATCTACAAAAAATAAAACAAACGAACAAATAAAAAGTAACAAATTGGGTAATCGAGACGGCGGCAGATTATCGTCTGCACATGAATTAATAACTACTGCAGTGGAAAATAAACAGATGAGATGCATTTTTTGTAAAAAGAATATCGCGTCAGAAAATTGTTTTGTATTAGATGTTGAAAAGAAAAAGAATATTTTGAAATCTCAAGGCCGTTGTTTTTTGTGTTTGGAACAAAAACACCGTATCGCAGAATGCAATAGCGACATTAAATGCAGAATATGTGGATATAAACATAATACAATTCTGTGTTACAAATCTAAACATAAACCTCAGGAAAAAATAAATGTTCCTTCTGGTTCAGAATCCAAACAGGAAATAGTTTCTACTGTTTCTTCTATTAATCAGGAAAATAAAACTTTGTTACAAACTTGTTCCGTAAATATTAAAAATGAAACGAAAGAGAAAACGATCCGTTTGCTTCTTGATTCAGCTTCTAGTAGAACATTTTTATGTCGTTCTATTGCTAATGAACTAAATTTAAAAGTGATTAGAAATGAAAAATTGAGGGTATACACCTTTGGAAGTAAAATACCAATAGAAAAAACCTATGGTATAGTTAAATTAAAGCTCGTGAATAAAAATAAACCTGATCATAATATTCAAATTGAAGCGTTAGTTACGGATGAAATTTCTGGATCGTTCATTCACCCTCCCCCTGAATTAGAGAAAATCACGAAAAATGATAATTTTCAGAATTTAGAATTAGCTGATATACCTAATAGTAAAGAAAGCATTACACTTTTGATAGGAGTCGATTATTATTATGATATTGTGTTAGGTAATATTAGACGCATTAATAAAAATTTAGTAGCAGTAAAAACTGTGTTCGGTTGGGTTTTACAGGAAATTAAAAGCGATTCTCTTGAATCATTAACCATGAGTATCATAGTAGAAGAAAATTTGTTGTCAAAACAAATAGAAAATTTTTGGAATTTGGAAAATTCGGGTCTTATTAATCCGAAAGAAAAATTTGACCTTTCCGAAAATAAAATTATGAAAAATTTTGAATCGGAAATTAAGTATGAAAATAAACGATATAAAGTTAAATTCCCTTGGAAAATTAGTAAATCACAATTACGAAATAATTTTGAAATCGCTGAAAACAGATTTTCGAGACTTAAGTACAAATTTTGTAGAAACCCAAATTTATTTTTTGAATACAACAATGTTTTACAGGATTATTTGAGAGAGGGGATTATAGAACCCGTTACGGATTTGGAGGAAAATTCTACAACCTTTTATTTACCACATAGAGCGGTAATAAAAACAGATCGTACAACAAGTAAATTACGAATCGTGTTTGATGCGTCTTCACATGATTACAATAATATTTCTCTTAATAATTGTCTACATATTGGACCTAATCTTTATGAAGATATTTTTGACATTTTGTCTAGATTTAGATTTCATCCCGTAGCCTTTACTGCGGACATGAAACAAGCTTTTTTACAAATTTTGATAGACGAGGAAGATAGAGACGTAACACGATTTTTGTTTACAGAAAGTCCTCACGAAGGCACCTCTCCCCTTCAGATTTTTAGATTCACTAGAGTTTTGTTTGGACTTAATTGTAGTCCTTTCCTATTAGCTGCGACGATAAAACATCATTTGAAAAATTTTACCGACACACATAAGGAGACTGTTAGATTTTTAAATGAAAACATTTATGTAGATGACATAATAGGAAGCCACCCATCAGTAGCGAAGGCTTTAACTACAAGTCTAGACTCACTTAGTATCTTTAAAGATGCGAGTATGCAACTTCACAAATTTCATACAAATTCGACACCATTACATGAACTTTGGGTACAAAAAAATGTTATATGCAAGGATTCTAAAATATTTAAAGAAAATGATCCCCCTAATAAAGTTTTGGGTTTAGGGTGGAATAACTTAAAAGACACTCTCTATTTTGATTGTAGAGATTTAATAAACCTCGTTTATAAACAGATAAATACTAAAAGGTTTGTTTTACAAGTACTAGGCAAAATTTATGACCCTATCGGTTTCCTAGGGCCCTACACTTTAAGAGTTAAATGCCTTATGCAGATGATCTGGAAGACTGGTCTTGATTGGGATGACACATTACCTGAAGATTTGAAAAAAATATGGAAAGACTGGTGTAATGAAGTAACTCATCTCTCTAAATTTTCTGTGCCTAGATATTATTTTTCCGATTTTCCAGAATTTAACATCGGTGATTTGCAACTACATGTTTTCTCAGATGCCAGTATCAAAGCATTTGGCACTGTTGTCTATTTTAGAATTAAAGAAATCTCGAATGAAAAATGCAAAACGATATTCGTTGCTTCCAAAAATAGAGTAGCGCCTTTGAAAAATCTCACGCTACCTAAACTTGAACTCACAGCTGCATTGTTGGCAGCTAAACTAGGTCATAATATTTTGAGAGCTGTGAAATTAGATATACCCACGTTTTACTGGACAGACTCAATGATCGCCTTTTTTTGGATTAGAGGCTCTCCAGAAAAGTTTAAGCCATTTGTGCAGAATAGAGTACAAGATATTCGTGAATTGACATCTCCTTCAAATTGGAGGCACTGTCCCGATTCGTCTAATCCTGCCGACCTTGTATCCAGAGGTGCAAAGATCATAAAATTAATTAATGATAGATTGTGGTTAAATGGGCCTGAATGGCTCAGTTCACCCCCCGAACTTTGGCCTAAGCCTGATGATAAACAAAAGCTAGATGTAGAAAGCTTAGAATATAGAAAAAAGATAAAAGAAACACTCCTTTTCAATTGCATGACAGAACAACTAGAAAACCCCATTGATATCAGAAAATACAGCAGTTTAGAAAAATTAATCAGAGTTACAGCTTGGGTAAAAAGATTTATTAAGAGGATCAAAAAAATTCCAGAACTTAACAATACATTGACAACCGAAGAACTAATAGAAGCTGAGAAACATTTGATATCGAATGAACAAAAGTTCTATTTTAAAAATGAATTTCACTCGCTAATAAATGAAGAAATTATTGATAAAAATTCTCCCCTTAGCAACTTAACTCCTTATCTAGATGATGAAAAAATTATGCGGCTCGGCGGGAGATTAGAGTTTAGTGATTTACAGCTAGAAGAAAAACATCCCATCATTCTCCCTAAACAGTCGTGGTTGATTACCTTGATTATAAAAAATGAACATGAGAAAATAATGCATGGAGGAGTATCTGGAACATTGTCAAAAATACGGTCTCAATATTGGATTCCCAAAGGTCGCCAGTTAGTTAAAAGTGTCCTGAATAAGTGTATTATATGTAAGAAATACCTTTCCAGACCAACAGATCAGATCACTGCTCCACTACCTCGTGACAGAATAACAGAGTCGCCCCCTTTCTCCATATGCGGCATTGACTTTGCTGGGCCTCTCTACATTAAAAATGCTAAAGAAATTGAAAAATCTTATATAGTGTTGTTCACTTGTGCAGTAACCAGAGCGTTACACTTAGAACTTGTACACGACATGTCAACTGATTCTTTTTTGTTGGCCTTCAGACGTTTCTTAGCGAGAAGAGGAAACTGTAAAGTTATATATTCGGATAACGCCAAAACGTTCAAGCGTTCGAAACAAGAGCTAGAAAATTTGTATCAAATTCTTTCTGATGATTCGCTTTTACAGTTTTTTGCAAATGAAAGAATCATACGGAAAAATATAATAGAAAGGGCCCCCTGGTGGGTCGGGTTCTACGAACGATTAGTTAGATCCGTCAAAGACTGTCTGCGTAAAATCATTGGCAAAGCCCTCTTGAATTATGATGAAATGTCTACTCTCCTTATAGAAGTAGAAACAGTGCTCAACTTACGCCCCTTAACTTACGTGTATAGTGAATCTGGAGAACCGAACCCCTTAACTCCTATGCACTTTTTAAATTTTGGTAAAGAAATCACCTACCCAGTGAATTTTGCTGACATTATTGAAGGTGCTTCAAACAAAATATCTGCCTTAAGACGTAAAAGATACCAATCACTCTTGTTAAAGCAGTTGTGGAATAGATGGAAAAACCAATACCTATTGGATTTGAAGACGGCGCATGCTTTAAAGAATCCTACTGCACAACCTGAACTGAAAGTAGGAGATGTAGTGTTAATTGGTGATGATTCAAAAAACAAACTTCTGTGGAAACTTGGTATAATCCAGAAAACAATCGTCGGCAGAGATCACAACATCCGATCTTATGAGGTTAAGGCTGCCAATGGTGTTTTAAAACGAACTACTCAGCATTTATACCCTCTGGAATTGACTTAACTAAAAACTTTAATGCTACGAACTGATAAAATAACAAACTTGTGAGAAAAATTTGAACTTTCAAAACCTTCATTTTAATGAACACTTTTTCTTTAATTTTCAGAATATTTGATATCCTTTTTTGAATAATTTAGTGAATTTTATTTGATAATTGAAAATATTAAAATTTTGCATGTGTTATTATCTTTATATTTAAATTTGCTTATATTTGATAACTTTGTTTATATTTGATAATTAAGAGTTAATTGCTTAAATAATAGTGTGTTTGCATATGTTTAATATTGATATTTCAATTTAATATTTTGATTTGATCTTTTATTGATTTAGTTATAGTACTTTAGTAAATATTGTTTACATTTGTATTTAATTTTAGATAACTGTTGATATTTTGAAAAAAAAAAAAAAAAAAAATGATTATGTGATTTAGTATTAATAGAATATTTAGAAATTTGTACAATTTATGATTATCAGAAGTTGTTCAAATTTGCGATGTATTTTTGATTTAACGAGATTTTTGATTTGTGAACTCTGTAAGAGTTCACGGCGGGGAGTTGTGTAGTAAAATCAATCCCCTTTAGACGGCGCTGCGTCGCCAATGAAAGAAAAAAAAGATATAACCTTTATTTGTTAATAGATTTTGGCAACAGCCAGTAAGTTTAGTTTTAGATTTGGATTCTTCGACTGCGTTCGAAGATGGAATTTTTCGATCTCTCACTATGAGAGTTTTTTAGATTCTGAACTATGTTCCTTTAAGTATTTCTTTTTTTGTATATAATTGTATTTAAAGTGTAAATAGATCCTTAATTTTATTATAATCATTAATATTCAAAAAGAATAATGCATCGTTGTCCCCTTTTTCATTCTCTTGCTTAAAGGAATCCGGCAAGCGTTCGATTTATGTTCCTATTTTCTTAGATTTTAAAATACCACTGAACCGAGAATTATTTTACAAAGTAATTGGCTTTCTTGCAGTTTTCCTTTATATAAATATATATATAATAAAGATGATCTATTAAGCACAGAAGAAGCCAAGCAACAGATACAAGATCACTGAAACACCAATGACCAATAAGATAAAAAAAAAATCATCAGTTGATGAAATATACTAATGTAAAGAAACCAGATCTATTAATTAACAGCCTGCAAAACAAACGAATCAATAAAGTAAAACAACAAATCTTAACTTAAAACCATAAACTTATCAAAATTAATGAAAAAACAACCCAAGAAACACAAGATAGGAAGAAGGAGGCAGGCGGCAAGACTTGTGACTTGCCTGTGAGGATAACCCTTACCTGTGGGTATATATATATATATATACACAATGGTTCTCATAATTAAAAGGACACCCGTTTTTTCTAGGGATAGCTAGTTTCCTTTAGGGATAGCTAAAAATGACCTATTATAAAATTACGAACTTATGTCCTAAGAATTAATATTTCAAGAGTTGAAAAGAATAATAATTTAAAAATAATAAAGAAATTTTGACATTTTAATGGGAGATTTTTCCGATCTTATCAATATTATTATTTTTTTAGCAATTGCTTTATGCAAAATGCGTGTATCAGGAAAGTTAAACTAAAAATTATTTTAGCAACGCATTTATTAAAAATAAAATTACTTTTTATTCCTCTGACACAAGAAAATATTTTTAACTATTATTATGTGGCTACAAATTTTATTCAATACAAATTATTTATTAAATTATCAAATTATTTTCTATTAAAAATGCAAACGATTGTTATCTGACAGTATTATATTATCGCTAAATGCCGAAATATGTCATTTTTGTGGAAATCAGAAGATTTTTTTTTTTCACGTTAAAAGTTTAAAAAATAAATAAATAAATAAATAAATAAATAATCGACAACTTTGTTTTAAATTATCACAGATCTATAGTTCAACCATTCTATTGACGAGATCTTTCGAAAGATACCCATATTGAAAATTTACTCCCCCAGGGGGGTGGGGGGGGGAAGAAGCGATGCTTCCACATGAACATTTTTTTTTCTCTAGTTAACTAATACTATTATCAATAATTCATATTAATTTTACAAGCACACGCTTCAAATAACTCACATTATATATATTTATACGAAATTTTGTCCTATACTGCCATGTTAAAAATGTGAGATGCAGGATCCACAAAATTTGTGATACACAAAACACACACACAGACAGACATTTTCCTAAAACAGTCAAATCGTGTTCAGGACATCCCAATACGTGTAAATCCATCAAAAACTGGAGTTAGAAAATTTTCACGAATCCAATACTTTCTCTATATATACATATAGAAGAAAGTAAAACAAGTCCTTCCGGATTATTCGGAAGGGTAGGTTGATTTCTTTTTCCTTATCAAGTAGCCGTCATTTTGTTTCAAAATGGCGGCTACAAATTATTAATGCACTTGGTAGAAATATTGTTGTAAGCTACGCACATATGGAGTTTTAAGCAAATCGGTTCATAAATACACTTTTATGTGAATTTAAAATTTTCAAGTGGCCGGCGCTTGGAAACAAAATGATGGGTTAAGTTGACAAATATATGAAATGTATTCGGGAAATAAGACTACTGTACACATATAGTTCGAATTAATTCAAAATTTCAAAAGTCATCGTGTTGAAAAATTAAGTGACTGCCACTTCGATCAAAATGGCAGACAAAGTTGCTCATCTAAGATATCGTTGCAAATTTGAAAATATATTTTTTGGTAGAAACTCTTTCAAAGTGGTTTAGTAAGTTGTTAAAAATGTTAGTTTTCTGCATTTCTAGTTTCATTTAGCATTAAAATAGCCTAATTTACCTTAAAAACGCATTAAAAAGATCCAGTAACGCAGGTAATAGCTCTAGCGCCAAATTTGGCGACTTTTGCCCTATGGCGACTTTTTTGGCGACTTTTGGCGAGAAAATACTTATTATCGATATACCAAAGATGGACGCAATAACGTGATTGGTTCACGAGTTACGTGAATTTTCTAGATTTTTGTTGTTTAAATGATAAATCCAATTTTCAACTTTGATTTGAATTGATTAAGTATTTCTAAAGTCACCGTGATAACAAATTTTCAAGTGGCCGCCACTTGGAAACAATACAGTGGAACAAGTTGCCCAGCAAACACATCCAAGATATTTAAAGCATAGGTTCACTGTCCAACTGTAGTTTAAATCAGTGCCGTGTTTCAAAAGTTATTATTATGGAAAATTTTCAAGTGGCAGTCTAAGTGGCTGCGACTTGGAAACAAAATCGCAAAACAACTTGCCCATCGAAATCATCCAGTATATTTGTATGTTAAGTTCATTGTCCTAGTTTAAATTAAATCAGTATTTCAAAAATTATCGTCATAAGAAATTTTTAGCGGGCACCACTTGTAAAAAAAAGTGAAGTGAGATGTCCAGCGAACTTAAATGAGATATTTGAATGATAAATCCACTACCCAAATTTGATGCGAATTGATTCTGTATTATAGTTTGACTTTCATGAGTTGGCACCTGTCAATCATGCGTGACGTAGGCAGCGACGATTCTATTACCTTGAAATCGGTTGAGGGGGAAAAGGGAGGTCGTCTGCTATCTTTACAAGTTTTGCGACATTTTGGCGATTTTTTTTTTTTAATTATTATTATTATTATTATTTATCTATTTATTTTCAAATTAAGAGAACTCCTGGGCTTTCTAGTATGTTATATTATAAAAGTAATATTTCTTTATTTTTATTTTTCTCTTTTTTAAATCATTATTAAAAAAAAGTAGAAAAATGATTGATTATTTTAAAAATCGAATAAAGAATTACACTCCAATAATTAGATTTCTAGAAAATTTGATTTATTTTTGATTTATTTTTGATTTTTTAATATTTAGACCGAATACATAGAAATTTAAAGCCATCATAACAATAATATAAGAAATTATCTCATTTATTTATAATTGATGTTAATGCAAATATCCTGAGAGCTATTGTACATAATACTGTAAATTATGTGTACAGCGCAATTTATTTTAATAAATTTCCCCATCTGTTGTTCACTCAATATTTTAAAAAAAGTTTTTCGTAATTAAAAAAAAAAAAAAGTATTATTTTTTTTTTTTTTTCAATTTTTATTTTTTAAATCTTTTCAAACAAAATTAAGAAGTGTTAATGACTTTGTGTCGTCTGTCTGTTAGTCCTAATGATAACTTTCCTAAATATGCTTGGGTAATCATAAATTAGATACATTACTGCAGGGCATTAAATTATACCTAATGGGAAAAAAAAAAAAAAAAAAAAAAAACTTTTAAGTGCATTTTAACAACTACTTTAGCGTAAATACCTCGAAATTTGTAACTGTTATAAGAGAATATCTGTTGACAATGGATTTGATCTCAGTACCTCCAACTCTGAATACTGAACTTCCCAGCAGCTAGTGGGGAGTCAATAAATTCAAATGCATTATGCGATGAAAGTGAAAATTGTTCGAAACATTTTCAACTGTAATTTATTATTATTATTAACCTATATCTTTAATATTTAATGCGCTGTGCATGATGCATATATTTTCTTAGACACTATACGGAACAACGGGATTGCAGAAATGCATTCTAATTTGTACTTTATCTTTAAAAGTAAGACTATTAAAATCTCTTTCTCTGAAATAGAAATTAAAGTGAGTAGACCGACAGTGATTTATAATGTATATTCGCAGCACGATTTTTCTTTCTTGTTTAAATGCATTGCTAACAACATCTTTATCTAAATAAGGTATTAGTGCCTATCGAAAATGCAAGCATAAGTGAAGGTTTGTTGTTGTTATTATTTATTAAGTCATTAATTTTTAAATAACAGCACATGTTCTTTTTAACAGGCAAAACGGGATTTCAGCTGGCGAGAAGTAAAAACTATTGGCTTGATGATATTCTCATAGCAACCTTATTTTTTCCCCACCCATTCATTCTTTTCAAATCGCGCGCCCCTTCCATAAAGTAAACTCTTCTAAAAAGAGGAGGGACGAAGGGCCATCTCGTGAAAGGTGAACTATACTAAAGTTACCATAATGACAAATTTTCAAGTGGCCGCCACTTGGAAATAAAATTGCGGATCAAGTCACCAAGTGAACTTATCCTAGATATTTGAACCATAAGTTCACTATCCAACTTTTATTTGAATCAGTTTAGTATTTTAAAAGTTATCATGTGGCATATTTTCAAGTGGCAGTGTGATTTCAAGTGGCTGGAACTTAGAAACAAGATGTCGGGACATGTTGTCCAGTGAAAACATTCAAGATAATTATATGATAATATCACTGTCCAAACCCAAGTAGCACAACAATAATGGCCAAAGTCGGAAATAAGACTATTTCAATATTGGCCAACATCGGACTCTGCTGGACTGGCCAGTGCAAAAATGTCAAGGTTTTTTACAATACTGGCCAATATCGGTAATCTGTATTGGTCAATATTGCATGTAATACTGGCCAATATCGGTTAAAGTTGAACTGGCCAATATAAAACACTAAATTTTGCCAATATAGGCCAATGTTGGTATCACATACTGGACAATATTGTGTACAACACTGGCCAATATAAAATTGCAAATCACAACAGTAATGGGCAATATTGATATTTGACATTGGCTAATATTGTAATGCAATACAGGTCAATATTAACTACAAATCTTGTCTATTTGCAAGAAACAACAACAACAACAAAAAAAAAAAAAAAAAAAAAAAAAAAACTACAGATGGCAGCCAAATTATTTGAGTGTGAGTAATAATTCCTATATAAAAAAAGTACACTTAACAAAATAGTATTAAATGCACTTTTTTTTTTTTTTTAATATAGGAATTATTGCTAGCGCTCAAATAATTTTGCTACCAACTGTATGCCATGTACAATTCTTTTTTTTTTTTTTTTTTCAGATAAAAGAATGCATGAAATTTTACAACATCCTTTTAAACTTTTGATATTTGTATTAGATTTTTAAAATTTTTTTGTTTTATGTGATTTTTTTTTTTTTTTTTTTTATGGGAAAACAGAAACTTTTATATTACCTTTAACCCGTTAGTAGTCGCTAGTTGGTCGATTTGCCGCCCATCCATCAGTTTTTCCAGATTTTTTTATTCAATAGCCACCAAAAATTTTTAGAAGTGGCATTTGATATACATAAAACGCGAATAAAATGGATTTCACGTCGATCACATCATTTCTTAAAATTATTGGTGACAGTTAAATAAAAAGTTCGCAATCTGTAATAGATGGCGCTGTTGATAGCGACTACTAACGGGTTAAACATATATTAGGCTGATTCCAAAAAATTTTGCACACTCATTTTCCTTTCAGATAAGAATTGTATTTATTTACATATAGATAAAAAAAAAAAAAAAAATACTAGATTGTTATAGACAAAAAGGTTTAATAACAATCGAATTACATAGATTAGCATTTTATTTATCAAACTAATACTTTAAAATGGAATGATACAGTTTCAATTAACAGATCAATTTTTTATTGATCGCTCGGTCAAACTGACGACTGAAAAATAAATAAATAAATAAATAAAATTAGAAATTCTGACTTCTAAACTTTTATTAAATTATTTATTTTAATTTATAATTGTTGCCAAAAAAAAATTACGAGTTAATTTATTTTTCGACGTATAATAAAATATATTTTCACAATAATAATAAGCTTTTTTGATAGTGTTTGTTTCGATACTGATTATTATTAATTTTCTTTTCTTTCAAAAAAAAAAAAAAAAAAAAAAAAGGTGAAATTCTGGCAAAAGCAGAATTTAGTTTCGGACAAAGAACTATTAGTTTTTTTTTTTCAAATTATAACATTGTTTCCAAATTATTCAATTATATTTCGATAAATGTCCAACTATCAAAAACTGGTATCGTAAAAATCTACAGATTGAGACTAATAGTCCTCAGTCCTTAAAAAAAAAGAAAAAAATAATATTGACATGTTATGTTTTAACTGCACTAAATAATAATAAAAATCCAAAAGCTGAACTTAAGTTGATCTTGAAATCAGAACTTGGTGATATAGGTATCATTATCGTAACAAATAAAATAATAATCTTTCAAGATATCACAACAAAAATTGTGTAAGACAAACTCATTACATTTTTAAGATATGTGAAAAACTGATATACTCAGAATGTATGAAAAATTTTCATCACTCACAAATTTAGATGTTATGGATTTTTGAGTAATTTATTTTTTTTAAGTTGTATCAATATAAAATGAATGAATCGTAATAAAACAAAAGGTTATATTATTTTTTTCTTACTATAAATAAATCATCCTGGAAGAAGTTAATGAATTGTCAGGGGTTTTTCTTTGCAATATAAAATTTTCTTAATACCAAATCCAAATACTTTGAGTTCTTTTCACAAACTTTTTTGATGAGTACCCAGCTTTCATCAATTTTTCTGTCAATCTGATTGTTTCTTCTTTGCTGTTGTAATTGCAGAATGTCACCTTAGTCCACATTTCGCATTAGTTCTATGTTATTACATAATTTACAGTTTACACTCAACTACATGGTTTACCACATTGTTTACACACAGCTTTCATTAAATGCACGAATGAACTAACTGCTTCTCCTCTTCTGTTGTAATTTCAAAACATCACCTTGTGTCCAGATTTCACATCAGGATCACATCTCTACATGCATATAACTGTTAAGATTTCGTCAGTTATGTGGTTGGTAGTATAATTTTGATGTAGCAAGGCTATAGCCATTGATGGGGGGGGGGGGAATTTCAACTCCCCCTCAAAATGCTGCAAATTTGTGGAAATTTTTAGAGTAATACATCATTTTTAACACAATATTATGCACTAATACTTGTACACTGCAAACTTTTTGGCTATGGCCTTTGATATTGGCATCAGTATTACCCTGATAAAGACTAACCAAAAAATCTTCCAGAACAATCCGGAACGATAAAGACCCATTAACCCCTTAGAAAAAGCTGTAATCTACATATAGAATTTTATGAAATAAGAACCTATACTGGCATGACTAAAAAATCTTAGCCTAGCTGAAGAAAAAGTTTGTCCCATGCCAAGCAAAAACCAAGAACGCTTTTTTTTTGTTTCTAATTAACCGTAGTTATTAAAAATCCATTCTTTAAATTACATCTGATTTTATTTTCAGATTTTCAATTCAAGCTAAATATTTTTACTTTAAATGCACATTATTTTTGGCTAAAACATGAAAAATGCATATTTAAAAATAATAATAATGATCCACACTGAGAAATTCACAAATTAAAACTTCTGTTTATAAATTAATATTTGATTATTTTATCTTTTAGCATTTTATTTTATACCTAAAAAACTTTGAATTTTATAAATATAAATATGTAGAAGGAAATTTCACAATCACTTTCAGCTACTAATGTTGGTTATTTTTATAAAGAATATCCTTAACAAAAAATTTTATTCAGAAAGCATCTTTTTTTTAAAGCATAAAAATGCTTACTGATTAGGAAAATAATTTAAACTTTTTACTTCATATGCATTTCAACTAATTTCCTCTATTTTGTGTTCATTTGTTTGCTTATTTTTAATTAACACTAATATATATGATTAAATTCTTTAATTATATATTATTAAAATGTCTGAAATTTAATAGCATTATTTTATAAATTAATATAAAAATTTTCATTATTCAAAACTGAAAAATAAATAAAAATTAAGACAAACCTATTTGATGCTTAACTTAAACTTCAAGTAGGTTTATTTTTAAATATCTTTAATGAGTATAGAAAAAAATTCATTAAAAATTAAAATAAAAGACTTTTTTTTCCATAAAACAATTTATTAAATTTATTTGCATGATTTTACATTATGTTTTTGAAAATTACAAAAATTCTGGATTTTCAGATATTTTTACATCTGATTTCCGTTTTATTTTAACCTACTTGCTATCACGATCTGGAGCTCTTGCAAAGACTTCTAATACAGTTGTTAATGCAGAGTTTCTCCCAGGTTTAAAAATGAAAGGATGCTGCTAGTAAAAAAAATCACATTTTAGATTTTTGAAGTCAGTTTTGGATCCTTAAGGACACTTGATACGAGAAAAAATTTACTAATGTATGAACAAATGTTGATCATCATGCACAGTAGTTTTATCAGGGATGCCACTCTAAAAATTCGAAGAAAGAGGAAATCACGCCTGAAGTAAAATTTGTGATAATTATTGTGTAATTTTATAGGCGAATTCTGTAAATTAGTATATAACAAAATAATGCATAAAATATAATTTGAATATAATAATTTAAAAAGTTACTTTGCAGTCAAAAGGTTATATTTTAAGCAATATAAAAGAATGATGCTTTATCACAAATAAAAAAATATTTTAGAAGTTTCTAAATAAACCATAGTCTGTAGATCAGCAATAACATTAATTTATCATAATTTAAAACAAAATAATTACACATAAGGAAATTTTTCTACCTCTTTATAAATTCTGGAATCTAATAAAACAAGTTTATCATGAACGCTGACACTTATGTTATGAATGGGAAAAGAATGAACATTGCAGAGCTTCGTCAGGTTGTTTAATGGCTGATCACTACTTTTAGGGGGGTGAGGGACCTCACAGTAGAAAATGCGAGACGTACATCGAAGATTCTTTTTTTTCAGTCTGCAGATTATTTTCAACACAGTATTGTGTAGAAATTTTAAGTCTCCCGATTTTGATCGGAAATATTGTAATTTCTAATCTTTCTGCATCCACATCATAAATGGCAACGTTCATTTTAATCACACTTTATTAGATTCTAGAAGCTACAAAGAGGTAGAATTATTCAATATTTTTCACTTACATAATTATTTAGCACCACCCTTTCTCTTCGCTAACAATCAGCGATAGACATTTAACGGAATCATTGTGATTTTCCGTCTGCTTTCATTCACAACATAAAAGTCAATATTTTCTTAAAATCTTATTTAATTAGATTTCAGAACTTATAAAGAAGTAAAATTGTCCAATATCTCTCACTTTTTTTTTTTTTTTTTTTTTTTGCTGCTCCCCCCCCCCATTTTCTCCCTCTCCTGCCAATGAACAGCAAACAATTGCTCCGCAGAAGTATTGCAATTTCCAATTTTTCTCCATCCATAACTCTTTCAATTTACTATATTAGATTCTAAAACATGTATTGAAGTAGAATTGTTCAATATCTCCCACTCATATACTTTTTATGATCCCCCTCCCCTCTTCCCCACATTAACAAGGATAATTAATTTTTTATACCAACTATAAACAAAGTATTTTTTTAGTTTTGTTTTAAATTCTGGTTTTTTGTATAGTATGCATTGATCTCTATATCTGTTATCAGCATAATTTAAAAACAAATGATTACAGGAAATTCAAATTTGGTATTTGGAGATTCATATTAAGTTGCTACTTGAACAACTTCTTTATTATTTTTTTTAATACAATAAAAATAAAAATAGTGATTAAAATTTTTTGAAGATTCATTTAATTCCGGTGACCAGCGAAGCAGGCAAAACCTGCTAGTATTAAATAAATGCAAACTTATGACAGAAATACACTTACTGATTCTCGCAAGCCTTTTTTGTGTTACTTATAGTGCTGCAGATTATTTTCTAATGCCTAAATAGTTGTCACAGATTGACAGAAAAAATTCTGCTACTGGGTGAAGGAGGACAATATAACTATGTATATGAGAAATATCGAGCAATCCTATCTTTTTAAAGGTTCTAGAATCCAATCCAGTAGATTAAGTTTAATGTGCACATTGATATTGATAGAGAAAGATTGGAAACTGTATGATGGATCGCCGATTATTAGTTTGAGAAGAGGCAGACAGAATAAATTTATAAAAAGCGGAAATCTGCCGCTCAGTAGAAGTGTGGAAAAGCGGCATCCCTGTTTTGTTTATATTTCTAGCATTTATGTTCGATTTAAAGTCTATTTTCTACAAAAGGCAGTATAAGTGCAATTTTTTATATAACGAACAAGAAAGGTGAAATTTTTTTTTGTATGAGGAGTAAGAAGGGAAGAATTTTTCCAGTCAAAGGGCAGGCAGGAGGCAGCACCCTCCCAAAACTGTCTGGGGGAAACTCTGTTAAAGACAAAAGTTTGAACTTTTTTACAATTTCTTCTCACACTTCCTAAAAAGAAAGAAAAATAATTATAAATAAAATATACATGAACATAAAATCATGTCAATTTTCTTTTTCTAGATAGGATGCAAGGTTTCAAGTACCATTGGCCAAGAACTCTTACATTGGACAGCAATAAAATAAAAATGTTTCCTTTAGAGATGCAATGATTATTCAGCCAAAACCGAATATCAAGTCCATTATTCAGCCCAGGCCGAAATGTTTTTATTTATAGTTACTCAATATAAATAAAAACATATTACACAATAAAATTTTTTATCCCCCCCCCCCCCAAAAAAAAAACTTTCATACTTTGAATGAATTTTATCATACCATTTTAATGTAAGGATCATGTAAAAACTTTTATGCTATATCAATAAGTGCAAAACATATATCTGTAGCAAGCAAACATAATCTGTTAAATTTAATATTAATCTATTCAAAATTGTCCCAACTGAACCATACAAGCAAATTCTGATTTTCTTTCAAAGCATAATGAAAAAATTTAATATTTATCCTTCGTTATTTAATAATAATAAAAAAAAAAAACTCCTTCCAGTGATATTTTTAATTATTGGGGGCGGGGAACGAAAAATTGGTATACATAGGTTTTGGGAGCCTAAAAGTCAAATGAGGATATTTTCGAAAGTGTAAAATTATTGGGGAAGGGGGGTGCAGGAAGAGCAAAAAATTATAAATTGAGTTAGACCGTTCAAAATTGGTATGTATAGTTTTGGGGGGATTAAGAGTTGAATGAAGATATTTTGGAAAGTGTAAAATTATTAAGGGGGCAGGAAGAGCAAAAAATGAGAAATTGAGTTAGACCGTTCAAAATTGGTATGTATAGTTTTTGGGGGCCTAAGAGTTGAATGAAGATATTTTAGAAAGTGTAATTATTAGGGAGCAGGGGGGGGGGCATAGAAATTGAGTTAGACCATTCAAAACTGGTATATATAGGTTTTGGGACCTACAATTGAATGAGGATATTTTCGAAAGTGCTACATTATTAAGGGGAGGCAGAAAGAGGGATTAGGTGGACAAAAAATAGAAATTGAGTTAGAGTGTTCAATTGGTACAGTATAACCCCGATAAGTCGTCACCGGGATAAGTCGTCACTCCATTTAAGTCGTCGTTTTCTTTTGGTCCCGACAAGGTCTCATACACAATAATGTTAAACAACCCTCTTTTACCCGTCACCGAATTTCATTCTACTCGGATAACTCATCACCCACAAAAATGGCCGAAAGCTAATTCAAAAATCCCCTAAAAAAGTCGCTAATCCTAAACTTACATTTTTTTTGTCACTAAAAGCTTTTAAAATCCCCCAAACTTAGCGACTTTTCCCACAAATTGGCAACACTGATTTTGCATGCCACCGTGCTGTCTTTCCAGCCCTGCCCCATCAAATTAAGAAAACAAGCCTTTACTGGGAATTTTCGATTACGCGCGTCTTATCAGCAAAACCTGTTGGTCCCTATTGTTGTTAAGCATTCCTTTTCTCTCCCCTCCCCCACTTCACTTTAAGAAAGCCAAGCCTGCTTATCACTTCAGCAACACACCTATAGGTTAAGAATTCCTTTCCATATAATACCCCTTTTGTGGAGTTGAGTTCTTGGAATATTCTATGCACGTGCATCGTACTTATCGCTGCTAACCATTCAAAGCACACTTCTCGCTGTAACTTTGTCGAGTGTAGGCGTTTTTTTCACTTCTCCTGAGTTTGACTTCATTTCATAGTGAGTAAGTTCCGCTATAAGGGCTATTTTCTCTCTTGTAATTTCGTGGTGCGATTACGCTTTTAATATGTCAGGGAAACGAAAACTTACCTCGTTATCTTTTAAAGAAAAAAAAGACTTAATTGCACTTTTTGAAAAATCAAATGTTTCCAAAACAGCTTTTGCCAAAGAACACCATATTCCCAGGACTACGTTGAACGATGTTCTTTCATCGAAACAAATCATTGAAGAAGCCGACTGCAAATGAGGAAATCTAAGTTTGACGATATCGAGGAGGTTTTAGTTCGATGGCTAAAACATGCCAGAGCCCAGAATGTACCAATTTCTTCCGCGGTGCTAAAAGAAAAAGCCATGGAAATTGCTAAGAAGTTGAACATTGAAGATTTCGGCGGCAGCAATGTTTGGCTAGAACGTTTCAAAGACAGACATTGCCTTTCTTTTAAAACGATTTGCGGAGAAGCAGCAGCTGTTGATGTTGATGCTGTAGAAGATTGGAAGGACAGTGTTCTCAAGGACATTTTATCTAGATTTGATGCATCAAATGTTTTTCATCTTTATGAGTCCGGCTTATTTTACCGTCATTTGCCCAATAAAACTCTGTCATTTAAGGGTGAAAAGTGCACTTCTGGAAAATCAAGCAAACAACGCGTGACGCTTCTGCTTGGAGCAAATATAAATGGAACTGAAAAACTAAAACTACTTGTGATAGGCAAAAGCAAAAAGCCACGCTGCTTTAAAAATGTTAAATCCCTTCCAGTTTATTATGAAGCAAATTCAAAGGCATGGATGACTACAACGATTTGAAAACGACATATTCGTAAACTGGATTCTCAGTTTTCGCGTTAGAAAAGAAAAGTTGCCATCATTGTTGATAACTGTACCGCCCACACCACACCCGAAAATTTAAAAGCGATCCAGATGGTTTTTATTCCTTCAAATGTAACATCAATTCTTCAACCTTTAGATCAAGGGATAATTCGTGACTTTAAACGAAAGTACAAAAAAATGCTTGTAAAGGACCTGATAAAAGCATTGGATAGAAACGAAAAGCTGGAAGTTTCAGTTTTAGATGAAATTAACTATGCAGACAAAAGTTGGAGTTCCGTTTCTTCACAAACTGTTTTGAATTGTTTCCGACATGCAGGGATCATAGCAGATGCCGAATCAGAAGAAATCCTCAGCGATGAAGACATCATCGACATGGAACCATTAGAGACTTTGCTGCAAATCGCAAATGAAAAAGTGTGCAGGGTCAATGACGTTAATGCTTTTGCCAACATTGATAACAACATTGCAATCTGCTCACAAGCGACTGTAAAAGATTTGACATCTGAATTTTTAAAAGAAAAACAAAACAGTTCAAGTGAGGATAGCGATGTCGAGATTGGGGATAAAACCCCACCCAACAAGACAGAAGCAACTGAAGCCCTGGAGAAAGTTCGAGAGTACCTTACATCCATTCAAGGTACAACAGACGAAGAATTTAAAGCCTTAACTGTATTAGAAAATAAAGTTATTTCCAGTAGCCAGCACCTTCATCAATCTACACTGTTGGGTTATTTTAATGTAGCAAAAAAATAAAATGCACATGGTAACTATACTGTATTTTTTTTTTTATCTTTCGCTCATTCATTTACATGTATTGGTTTCTGAAAATATTGTTTTTGTCACCGAATCCTACTGCAATTCATGAAAATATATAGTATAGTATATTTCAAAGTTTTTTTTTTTTCGAAATTCGCCACTCCGCCTAAGTCGTCAAAAAAATCTTTGGTCCCTTTAGTGACGACTTATCGAGGTTTTACTGTATATGTAGGTTAATTAGGAGAGGCATGAAAGGTGGGGAATAAGTATGCGTATCCCAGCGGTGAAACTTTTCAGGGCCTACCCCGGAATTCAGGGTTTTTGAAATTTTTGCTGTTTCTGATTTTCATGTAAATTATTTTGTTTTTACAGAAATTTCTTATTTTGAATGTTTAATTTGCCTTATATAATTGCATTAAGAACTCTCCAAATATCATTTAATACAGGTAGCCATGTGATATTTCATTATTAAATCTTCCCTATCTGCATGCAAATATCAGTTTTCAGGGTTTTTGCATGCTAGGTAGTTTCACCCCTGGTATCCCTTAATCTGTGTGCACGCAGTGCACACGGGTCTACGCTGCCGACGGCAGTGGGGACCCGGTGTAAGTTTTTACTCGATCAAAAATATTTTTTTTTTTTTTTTTATGAGTGAGAATATGGAATTTTGAGGATTCATTCATTATAGTGATTCATTTAAGCTCACTAGTATCTATTAAAATATGACTAGACAATACCTCATAAGAAACTTGTAAAGAATTATTATTATTAGAAATTTTATACACTGTTGTAGTGAATAAACAAGAGATATTACTAACGCTATATGACAATACAAACATTAAACTATACAATTTGTTAAGAAAAATAAATAAATAAAGTGTGAAAATAGTGTTATTAAAATAGTATTTATTAGTAACAAGCTACCTTCGGTGACCAGCTGGTTTGAGTTTCTTTAAAAGCCAGACCATATTAAACCACTGCTCGGTGGTGCCTACTCTCCACTTCAGAACCTACAACAGTTTTACAAGAAAAATACAAAAAATGACATGTATTTTCTTACTAAAATTAAGTGTCATAAAATAAAAATGATTTAAAAACAAAGCATATATATATATATATACATATATATATAAATATTAAGTTCTAATGATAATTAAATTCAGTAAACTCTTGATTAACCAGTATTCAACAAACCTGAAAAATTCAGAAAACACTTTTTTCTCTTTTCCAATAAATTGTTTTAAAATATTTGCTGCTATTTTAGGAAGCTTATGGTTTTCATTTTCATATAATTAGTGTCCAAGTTCGATTTCTGAAATCTGCTATTTTTTTGCCTTAATCGATAAATTCGCATCGTGTACAAAGTTGAATCTCTAAATACTCAATTATTTTGCTACTAATCGATGAATTTTCTTTTTTTTTTTTTTTTTTCAAAGCTAAATCCCAAAATACACAATTTTGCGACCTAATTCAGAAATACGGGACCATTTCACTGCCAATTATCAAAAAGTTTTGCTTAAAGTGAAAATTGTGTAAATAAAAAAATTGCTCTCAACTTTGTTTTATTCAAAACTGAACAAAGTGGTCTTTAAAAAATTTATGAATATGGTATTTGTTATAATATGGTAATTAATAGCAGCTCATTTTCTTATCTTTATGCTAAATCCAAAAGCAAGGTGTACTGATTTTGAATTATCAAATAAAAAAGGAGCTGCATTAGAATTTGTCCAAACAGTTAAAAAAAAAAAAAAAAAAAAAAAAAAAAAAACACTTTCATTTTAAAATTTCATGCAAATATTTCTCCATTCAATATTTTGAAAATTATAATATCAAAGTATTGAAAAATGTTGAAGTAATTCTAATCACAAAAGATTCTACATCCAATGAAGAATGTTTTCTCAAAAAAGAAAATTTAGTTTCAATAAAAGCTATAAAACTTCTAATTTTATTTAAAATAATAATTGTAAATTCTAATTCAATATGGAACTTTCAAATGGATTGCAATATTCCAGTACATAATCCAAAAGTATAAATTTTTTCTGAAATCTTTCCCTATAACTTTTTTAATGTATAGATTTTTTTTTTTTTTTTTTTTTTTTCATTAATCCATTAAATTAAGAATTTTTTTGTTATTTAGTTAATTTGTTATCATTAAAGTGTATGAAAGACATGTTATGTTAGGCAGGCCGCACACCAAAGAAACAAGCGTGACTTGGACGACATAAGAGACAATCCCTAGCATTGCCGCTAACTTTTACTTTACTGCATATGCACACCAGAGAAACAAGCGTCATGTCTTATCAGTCGAGCGTGTGTCTCCCGTTTGTCGCTCGAATCGCGCATGCTACAACTTTTCGCACTTGTTGCTCATGTTGCAACATGGCGGCGATAGAGATTTGACAACTGTGAGTAAATTTAAATAACACTGGGCTCAACGCAGTCGCTTTTTTCAATACTAATAACTTTAATAGAAATATTTAGTAAAATCCTTTGCAATATTTTTCTTCGATTGCATTGTATAAATAATAGTATTAAAACAAAAGTGACTACGCTGAGTCCTACAATGACAATATCAAATTCAAGTCCGTGTAATATACAGTAAACAATCAATTTAAGTTCAGATAGAAAGGAAAAACATTAAAATAAAAAAAAATACGGATGAAAACAAATTATAGGGTAACAATTTTATGCGATAACCCCCATTATCGCTCCTGAATTTCATCTGTTTGACCGTTTCCGATAAAAGAAACAGAACAAGTTTACTAGCAAGAGATGCATGGCTTTTTTTTTTTTTTTTTAAGTAGAAAAATAATTTAGGATAAAGGATAATGATTAAATTCTACTACTTTTCTTTTTTTTTTAAATAGATATATTCTATAGAAAAACAACGAAAAGGGAAAATAGAGAAAAAATATTCATTTAAAAGGAAGAAGATCAAATATAGGAATTTAGTACAGTGTTAATAACATCTTGGAAATTATTGGGTTTTTGCATCATTTTGCAATTTTTTATTAAAAACTGTTCAGATTTAAAAGCAACGTTTTCAACTGGAAACTATTAATTTAAATTTAACAATAAAGAAAAAAAAAATATAAGGTGCAATGTAAAATTATTTTTCTTATATTATTCATTTATTTAAATTATAAAGAAAAAAAAAATAAAATAAATAAAAACGCTTCTTTTAGCTGGAAAAAAAAATAATAGTAATAATTTTATAGAATATTTGTTTGCATATCAATAACTTAATTAAAGCAGACAAGCTTTGTTTTCTGCTAGAAACAGGATATAAAACATTAAATAAAAATTTAAATAAAATATTAACAAAATAAAGGTATAAATAAATGAAATATAAAAATTATTTTCCCCTAAATTATTCATTTATTTAAATGATAAAGTAAAATAACAATTTTTTTAAGTTAAAATACTTTAATAATTCAACAACGAAAAATTAGTTTTTAAATTTAATAATTATTTTCTCTTAAATTATTCTTTTATTTTATTCATTCATTTAAATGAATATAAATTAAAAGATATAAATAAATAAATAAAATATAAATAAAAAGTGTGATATAAAAATTATTTATTTATTTAATAATAAAGTTTTTTTTTTTTTTTTTTCAGGTTGAAATAATTTTTTTTTTAATAATTTAATAGACTATTTATTTTTACACAACAATAGTAACACAATTAAAGCAAACAATCAGCTTTTTCTATTAGAAGATCAAATGTTAATTATAAATAAAACATTAACCCCCCCCCTTTCCCCCACAAAAATATGAAAATTACTTTCCCTTAAATCACAAAGAAAAATTAAGTGTTTTTAGTTAGAATATAATATTTGATTAATTTAAAAAAAAAAAAAAACTATTTTTAAATTTAATAATTATTTTCTCCTTAATTACACTTATTTTTTTTTCTGTTTTACTTGAAATTATAATAGATTTAGAAATTATAATCTCCTTATATTATAATAAATAATACCTGAAATCTCAAAAGTCAACAAGCACACGTGATCAAAAACGCTTCCTTCGCAGGATGTGTCTGCCGCTGTGTGAAACTCGAGTCGCTTGGGCCGCGTCTCCAATTCCTCTTTGGTGTGCGGCAGGCCTTAGGTAACATTCACTATAAAAAAAAAAAAAAAATTTTGTTAACTCACAGTAATCCTGTTATTACCATTTACATCATTTTAATGAAAACTCAATACTACAATTATGGAATATTTTTAGAAGTTCTGAATATAAAAGATTTTAGCTACAATAAAATTTAATGCACTTTCATATAACAGTTCTTTAATTCAAGGATGAAATCGACAAAAGTGTAAAAAATAAATAAATAAAACTTTATAAAAAAGATAAACATTAAAGCAAAATATAAGAAATCTCAGAACTGTTAAATTGGTTATCGCTTTCTAAAAATTGATTACTTATTTTTTAATATTTTATTTTTAAACGACAAAACACAAAATTTCACACTGTGAAAATTTGTATTTCAATATTTTAAAATAAAATGCTTAGTAGAAAAATAAATAAATAAATTTTTAGACACTGATTTCCTTAATTTTTATTTTTAATATTTCATTTTTAAGTAAAAGAAATGAAAATTATACATTGTGAAAATTCACATTTTATAACTTTAAAAAATATATTATAATAATTTTTAGAAAGGGATAACCTTATTAACAATTGTGAAGTTTCTGAATGTGAAAATGAAATTAAAAATATGCATTAGTTAATGAGTTATGATGGAGCAAAATTCTTCGTAGAATAACATTGGCTTTGGCTTCTGCCGACAATAAGTAGAAAGTCCTCTTAACTGATTGCCTGCATGCACATACTTTTCAGGCTTTTATTTTATTTGTCTATTTTAAATTTAAAAAAAAATTAAAGCTCATTTCCAATGTTTAACATTTTATTTGGGTATGTGCATAAGAAACTTATAAGGCTAGTAATGCATTATTATATATGCATTAAGTTATTAAATAATGTTAATTTGAACTGAATTCAAAAATAATTTTAACTATTATATCGTTTTATCTGTAATTTTTTGTCATTAATAAAACTATAAATATTCATATGTTACATCAACTAATAAATTTAGAAAAAAAAAATGTCATTAGATAAAGAAAATAAAATTAGTAATTCATCGTTTTAGGATATTTACACATTCAACATATTGTGTGCAATTAAACTAAATATTAAGCTCAAAAGCAAAGTACTAGACTGAATAAGGAATAAATATGAAATAATTGGTGCATGACCAGAAAGCATTTAAATTTTTGCTGTTATGTTAATAGTGAATTAAAAAAAAAAAAAAAAAGCATGTGTGTGGCCTATTTAAAAAAAAAAAATCTCAACAAAAAAATATATATATGAGGCATTGTGGATACGAAGGGCGAACTCGACATCAGGTCTTTTTTTTTTTTTTTTCACCATCCGATTCTAGATCCTTCAGAGAATCTACAGGTAGAGCTTTCATGTTCAGATCACCCTTGTTTCCGTCGCAAAACATGCATGGACGATACATATTTCCAGCATATGACGCAGAAAAAATTATTTTCAAATGCAATTTTCTCAAAATCTCCTTTTGTTGAGTTTGCCCTTCATATTTGCAATGCCTCATATGTACTAGCTTGGTTATAAATAAATTTCTTTTTAATAAATAACAAACATATACTATATTAAATTTGATTATAGTAAATTATGTAATATAACAAACTTATAGTACAATAAATTTCTTAGAAAATTTTTTATATCAATGCATAATTTAAATACATATAACAATTATACATTACATAGTAAGTAAGACATGAATTTTTAAAAGAAGTTGTGGTTCATAAAAGATTTTATTTCTTGTATAAAAACAAATGTAATGACAATGTTTATAAAAGAAAAAGTTTTTTTTTTTTTTTTTGTGCTTAAAAACAATCTTTCATTAAATTCAAGCAAATACTTATCAATTATGAATATAAATGTAAACTGTGTTTTAATGACTATGTAAACTGTAAAAAAAAGTGCCACATGCTAAAAACCTAACCGTAATCAAATGTAATCTAATTTATTCTGCAAGCTTTTATTTTTATTTTAGTGAATGACACGAATAAAGTCTTTGAATTTTGAAGGCTCTTATTATTGTTTTACGTGTCGACATGATAATGAGACTCTTCATACAACAATAAAGTTATGACAAATATTAATATTATTAACTTTTCAATTTTGAAAAATAACTATTAAATCAAACAACAATTCTGACAAGAATCCCATTTTAAAAAAGCATTGTATAATTTACAGACATTGTTTACTTTCAAGTAAATGCATACACACTAAAAAATTCTTTTTTCCTCCTAAGAAAAAGACTTTAAATTTTAGTAGTGAATAAAAAAATAAACCAAGCATCAAACAGCAAAATGAGAAAATAAATCTTTTAACTATTACAAAAATATGATATGTCATCTCCGCTTCGGTCATAATTATTATTCTGTAGTAAATTATGAAATAATATTTGTTTAAATTTTACAGATTTTAATTCTTAACTAAAAGGACAATTAAATTTTACAATGCTAAGACTAATATCATGTTTACACGGAGTACGCTAAGATTAAAGTTGTGATTTTGAATCACATATATTATCTAAGACTTTTAATAAATATACATCTATAATTTTAAATATTATAAATTTCAGTTATCTTATATTCTATATCGGAAACAATATTTAAAATTACTTACTTTTTACAAATATAGAAAAGCAAATACACCGCCATCTCGCTTCTTACGCTGGTGCTGGTGCTTGTTTGTTTTGCTTCTCTCTCCTCTCTGATTGGCTATTAGAGTTTTCAGAAAGTTGTAGTATCAATGCTCAACAACATTGGTAGATATCCATCAATATCGATCTAGATCAAGATCAACCAGCAAATTTTTTTTTCTTTTTTCTTTTCTTTTTCTCCTTCAAGAATTTTTCTTAACAATGCTAAATATTTTCAATGACGAGCTGATCGTAAAATTGAGCCAGAAATTCCGAGAACAGACCTTATCTTTCTTACCGTTCTTTGCCGAGATTGGACGATATTGACCAATATTCCCGTTTTTACAACATTATAAAATGCTTCTATTAATAATTTTATAGAACTTAAAATACTGTTATACATATTTCTGCCCATTACGTATTGAAAAATAACAAAAATTTTGGTTAAAAAAAGCTAAATATCAATAGTTCCGAATTTCAATACTGTCATTCCAACATTGGGTAATATTGGCCAATATTGAAAAGAAACAACCGACTGACGCCAATGATTGCCGTGGTTGGGCAACATTGAGCCAATATTGAGCAATACCGCTGTGCTACCTGGGAATTTGGTTCGATTTGGAGTATTATTTGAGAAGTTATCGTGATTTTAAATTTTCAAGTTGGAGCCTGATTTCAAGTGGCCCCGCTTAACTTAAGATATCTGCCACTTTATTAAAAATGGCGGATATAGTTTATATTAATAAACTTCATTGCGATCCTTACGTGGTCTGTATTTACATCACAATTCAAACAATTTCGGAATACACTTTTTACAATTGAAATTTGAAATTTTCAAGTGGTCTCCACTTGAAAACAAAATGGCGGTGCAACTTCGTTAACAAACTCATCTAAGATATTTATATGATAAGTTAAGACACTGTTCAAATTTGATTCCATTTCAAGTATTATTTCGGAAGTTATCATGGTTTTAAATTTTCAAGTGGTGGCCTGGTTTCAAGTTGTTCCGCTTAACTTAAGATATCCGCCACTTTATTAAAAATGGCGGATAAAGTTCATTAATAAAGTTATTTGAAACACTTGTATAATCTATGTATACATCAAAATTAAAAAAAATTCGGAATACGCTTTTTACAATTTGAATTTGAAATTTTCAAGTGGTCTCCACTTGAAAACAAAATGGTGGAGCAACTTGGTTAACAAATTCCTCTATGTTATTTATAAGATAAGTTAAGACACTGTCAAAATTTGGTTCGATTTGGAGTATTATTTCAGAAGTTATTGTGATTTTTTATTTTCAAGTGGTAGCGTGATTTCAAGTGGCCCCGCTTAACTTAAGATATCTACCACTTTATTAAAAATGACGGATAAATTTCATTAATAAACATCATTGAGACCCTTATGTGGTCTATATTTACATCAAATTTTAAACAAATTCGGAATACGCTTTTTACAATTTGAATTTGAAATTTTCAAGTGGTCTCCACTTGAAAACAAAATGGCAGATCAACTTGGTTAATAAACTCATCTAAGATATTTATAAGATATGTTAAGACACTGTCCAAATTTGGTTCGATTTGGAGTATTATTTCGGAAGTTATAGTGATTTTAAATTTTCAAGTGGTAGCCTGATTTCAAGTGGTCCCGCTTAACTTAAAATATCTGCCACTTTATTAAAAATGGTGGATAAACTTCATTAATAAACTTTATTGAGACCCTTATGTGGCCTGTATTTACATCAAAATTCAAGCAAATCTTGTTTTAAATATGCTTTTTATGTCAGTTTGAAATTTTCAAGTGGCTGCCACTTGAAAACAAAAAGTCGGAGCATTTTAGTTAACGAACTCATCCAAGATATTTATAAGATTAGTTCACTGTCCAAATTTGGTTCCATTTCGAGTATTATTTCGGGAGTTATCGTGATGATAAAATTTTCATTATATATATATAGAGAGAGAGATAAACGAAGTGATTGCAATAGGTCGATTTCTAAAGAAATCAACCTAAAAGATAGAAATACTTACGGTATTTTTTATTTCAACACGTGTACCTTAAATATATCAAGCAGAAACGGTCGTTTTGCCAAGCCAAGCTCAGAGAAAAACAAAACAAACAAACTACCACTAACACAAAGCAGAACGCGCCAATAATAAAATCGACAGAAATAACCCAAGATCGTTAAATGCTTACTATACAGAAACCAACTTTCCCATGTTAAATCGGCAAATGTTTTTTCCGTAAAGTTTTAAATATTGGACGAACCAAATATTGCAGTAAAATGAAACAAAAAGTAAAATATTCGTATCAACGAGATCTTTAATTTGAGATAAAAACGAACTTTCTAAGTTAATAAGTAAAAAAATGGGAGCATTTTCAATTTAGCGTAAAATTAGATGTTTTGACAACTTCTTGAAAAAATTTCTTCTTCAAGAAATTTTTTTTAAACAAGCTAGAGAATTCATAAATGTGCAGAATTCTTTGAAAACTGGTTTTTCAGATAGACAATTACTTAATCTAGGAACTTTTATAAAATTTAGCTTTTAAAAATGAAAATTTCCTATCTTAATTGCTGAAAAACTGTTAAATATCGCCAAAGAGACATAAATCGCCAAATATGAAATTGCTTCATCTCAGTTTACCCGAAAAATATTAATTTCAAATTGAGCTGCTTTTTCCTTTTATACGTTATTTTTTTTAACCAAAGAATCTTTGCTTTTATTATTTTGTACAATTTTAAATTTTATATCCCTGAAAACAGAAATGAATACATTTTTGAATAACATTTGTTTCAAATCTATAGCTTGAATTGCTGATTTTTTAATATTTTTCATACCTTAGAATAAGAAAGTCAGTACACGATATAGTATCCAATTTTAATATCCTTCATTTCAATCTGGCAATGATAATTATGATGCATAAAGATTTCTACTTCCTTCTATATAGTATACTAGCAGGCTTTGCCCGCTTCGCTTGTCATTTTATTGAAATGAATTTCGACTTTCGGTTTTTAATGGATTTACACGTTGTAAGAGGTCCTGAAAACAATTTAACTATTTTTAGAAAATTTCTATTTGCGTGTGTGTGTTCTATGTGTGTGGCGAAAGTTTTGTTCCAACTAGATATCAGGAGCTACTGCTCAGAATTACATATAAATTTATATGCAATTGAACCTTGATGTATAATAGCGTTTATCAATATTTGGTGTCAATTGCTCAACATGGTGCTGCTATACAGTGATTGCCGCAATTTCAGAGAAGGCTATATCTGAGTAACTAATACATGGAATTGCATAAATTTAAAAATAAATTTACATTGTTACAAATTATAGTGCTTATCGTTTTTTGTACCAATATCTCAACATGTGGCGCTGCTATACAGCGATTTTCGCAATTTAAGGAAAGCTTCTGTTGCATCTAATGAAACAAAACTTAATATGTGAAAAGGCCATTATGAGACATTATGCTGATTCAATCTCGATGCCTATCGGCCGATAAGTGGAGCTCATATACTACAATTTTTTTTTTTTTTTTTTTTTTTTTTTTTTAGAAATGAAAGGATGCCATCTGCATAGTGAAAATTTACTTCCGTTGGACATTTAGTGCAACAATACCTCTCTGAGTTGATAATATTCAGCATTCATAATGAAAAAAATAATAAATAATTTGTGCTGCGTTAATATGTATAGGAAAATGTAGAAGAAAGTTTTGTGATGGACACGACATACTAGTCTGCATAGAAAACCCATGGATAATGTCTAGCAACCAGAATTATGGAAAGTTTAACGCAAAGTAAACTTTGTAATACAGTTTAACGCAAAGAACAACATCGCACGAAAGCTGAGTTGAAATCCAGGACATATCTGATGTAAAGTATCAGGTTAATTCCAGTAAATATAAAAACTATTTAAAAAAAAATAAATGATATCTACAAAAAAGACACTTAAAATGTACAAAAAAGCCAAGCTCAAAGAAAGAGAATTGATTAAAGTTGTGTCTAAAAAGGGTGTGATATCAAATTCCCAAGCTTACATTCAAATACTTATTTAATATTCCCTTTTAACTAAATTTTCACATGTGAATCAAGTGCCTTATGATATGTTGATAGAAATCCTTCTTTCCTGTACTAAATACATCATAGCGTGTTTCTGAAAAATATTATTATTTTTATTTATGTATGATGGGCTTGGCGGCCATCTTTCAAGTAATGAATAAACATTCACACAATTTGAAAGAAGTTTCTTAAAATATATCTCATATAAAATTAATTTTGCTATTCCAATCAGCAGAGACGGAAATATTTCCATAACATGATTTCTTATAATTATTTAGTATTAAGTGCACTTCCATCCTATAAATGCCGGGAATAAAGAATATAAAAATTTAAATTAACGTAAAAACATGAAGGAGAGGGGGGGGGTGGAAGCATAGAAGCTTCCACCCCCCGTTATATTTACCCAATTTGAATTTAGCTTCTTGGAATAAATATCTCGTAAAAATAATATGGTTATTCCATTCAACAGGGGTTGAAATATTCAGATTAAAAAAGAAAAAAAAAGCATTAAAAACATCGCAAAAGCCCCATTAAGCACACAAGTTGAATCAATTTAAGTTTTAACAGTGTTAGTAGTTTGGCGCACTCCCATCCTCCCATCCTATAATTATTTCTCATTGCGCAGCACTAGTGCGATATAAAACTCAATTAACCAACCAATCAACCAACTCATCCTATAATTGATGAGATTTATAGAATTCAAACTAACGTAAAACTTTGAAAGATGGCCGCCAAGACCATCATACATAAATAAAAATAATAATATTTTTCAGAAACACGCTAGGATGTATTTAGTACAGGAAAGAAGGATTTTTATCAACATATCATAAGGCGCTTGATTCACATGTGAAAATTTAGTTAAAAGGGAATATTAAATAAGTATTTGAATGTAAGCTTGGGAATTTGATATCACACCCTTTTTAGACACAACTTTAATCCTCTTTCTTTGAGCTTGGCTTTTTTGTACATTTTAAGTGTCTTTTTTGTAGATAATTAACTATCGCTAATACGATTAGTTGCATGATGTTTTAATATGTATAAGTGATGATTTTTTATTAGTTTGAGTGCAAAGTAAGTACACAAAATATTGCAAAAGTTTAAAATACCTCGAAAATTTCGAAAAAAAAAAAAAAAACATAAATAAATAAATTACTACGAACATCTTTTAAATATTACCAGATTTAGTACAAATACCGTTAAAAATTTTGAAAGTGAAATTTTGAATTATTGGTACAAAATATGCTATCTCAAGCATTTAACATCATAATAAAACTAAATTCCTAAACTGAATTTTCTATCTAATTTTCTTTTGAATTAATAACGCAGCTGAAATATTTTCAAAACATGAATCCAAATATTAGCTGAACACATCGAATTAGAAACGGTCTCTATAAATTTATGAAATTTAATTTACATGAAAGCACTGCATATAATTAAATAAAATTTAAAAATTGTATTTGAAAAGTTACGTGCAAAACATAAGAATTTAATTAAAATACGAAATAGCAAATGAATTCGCAAAACTTTATCCTGTATTTACCTTTAATACTGAAAAAAATATATATACCGCCTTCATCTAGAATTAATATGTGTAAATTTTCTAAATCTGTAAACTAGAAATAATGATTTCCGAGCTATGCGCATAAGGCAAGTCAATAAATTGAATAGACGAAATGATCGAGAATATCTAGTCTACATATTTCTAGATGGTGAAACAATATTCTGAATGTTTTGTATTGCGCGAAATTCATGCTTGATTTTCTATAATTGGGTAATAAACCAAGATTATAGTGGCTTAAACCCGCCTCTTGTATTCGCATTTATTTGTAAAGATTTTTAAATAATTTTGTCCTCGATATTATAGGCAAACGCTCTAGAATTCTAATAGGGGCTTCTAGAACTCGCTTTCAAAGGAGACTAAAATTTATAAGGATGACAGGGAACTATTTATTCTAGAGCCACAATTTAAATTCTAGATGCCAACTACAGAATTTTTCTCAGTGATATATTTAAACAATACAAATTATTTATTAAATGGATTATTTAACAAAATTATTTCCATCTTTAATGCAGACGATTTTTATCTCAGTGAAGCATAACACTAATAATAATTGTGCACTCAAAGCATCTAAGGGTTTCTTTTATTTATTTGTTTATTTATTTACTATGAAAATAATTATAACTTTGTTTTAAATTATCCTTGATCTGTGGTACAAACATTTGTTCTCTGAAATATACCGATTTTGAAAACATACACCCCTCAGAGGGTGTAAAGCGTTGAAAGAGATGCCCTAACAATTAGTCTTTACACGATTAACTATTTATTTATTTATTTTTAATCTTATTGAAAAGTTAAAAATAATTTTCATTATTTACATTAATATGAGATTATACCCCTCACTACAAATTATGAGAATGAGGATGACAGCGCCACCTATCAAGCACTTTATACTAAAATATAATCAGCCCTAATATATATCAAGGTTCAACAAAATATCGTATCGGTTCAACAAATGTCGTAAATTCCGTCTATTGGTGCAAACGCTCCGAACTTTTTGATACACACAATTATATACGGTTATTTTCTATAAGTGGTCAAATCATGACCAGAACACCTCTTAACGTGTAAATAATACTATAAATTCGTTGAAAATTTGCAGGATTCAAACAATTTCTTCTTTTACATACGTAAAAAATAAATAAAAAATAAATCTATATTTATTCAGAACTGCAAAAACTGCTCATACATCTTACAGTAAACAAGAAAATACAGATGATATTCAAGATTTATGGAACCTATTTTTCATTCTGTATGTTTTTTCCTAAACCATTTTTAATATATTGCGCATTTAGTGGATGTTAACTGCAGGATTTAAGTATTAAACTTCTTTACAATGCATCCCATCATTAGTTTATTTCTAAAAATTCCCAAAACTGATTTTTTTTTTTTTTTTTTTTTTTTTTTTTTTGGGGGGGGGGGTAGAATAGTTTTAATTAATGTAAAACAAATGAGTTATCTTTTAACTTTAAAAATCTCATAGATGACCCTGTGAGGTCGAGACTCTAGACCGTCACCAAAAGTTGGGACGGTTAAGGCACTTCGTCGCCAGTAACTCGGCGAAAGTTGAGGTCGAGTGAGTTTTATGTCGGCATAGTGCTGCTGTGAAATAATTAGGATCTCAGTGTTAGATGATTTAGAAGTAATTTTATAAGGTTTTGATTGAAATGAAATGAAAGGGAGTTGTTGATTGGAGTATAAAATGAAGGATAGTGAATTGCTAGGAAAATGGAATGGTGATGAATTGGTAGCTGATAAGCGTGGAGTATAGATTTATAGCGAGTTGGAGTTGGTGGTGATAAGAAGTGGCACCGGATTATGGTGTGTCTGAGTGATGTTCGAAAGGTGTAATATTGTGGCGTAAGTTAAGAAAAGATCTGTCGTGTATCGGGAATCCGCTCGACACTCTAAAGTGAGAATAGTTAGTAGTAGTAAAAGCAGTCGCCAAAGAGATCAGCATTGGTGAGTTAAAGTTATTTCCTTGTTAAAGTTATTTCCTGAAGCCATTCACTTAAGTCGAGTTAGCTCAACGCCCTCCTTAATACTGAATGCTAAATAAACTGTGTTATTTATTTGTTAACTTTGTATCGAGCTCTTCTTAATTCTATCACATTACTAAGTAATTAAGTATTCAAATTTATATTTAAGATCTACATTTGAGAGAATATGGCCCACTTGAATTCTCTACAGTGGCGTCCAAACGAGTTCGACACCCCCCCCTTCCCCCCCGCTCGAGTATATTTTACCGGCAAAAACAATGTACTTAACTGTTTTGAGGAACTTGAAGAATATTTTGATGTATGTCATATTGATATTTCTGATCGATTTACCTGTTTAAAATACTCTTTAAAAAGAGAACCTAAAAGGTGGTTTGACCTCATCGCCTCTCATTCTTTGGGTCCAAATCCCACCTATGAAGAGTTAAAAATCAAAATTATAAGCACATTTTCCTCGAGTGCTGATAGAGCTAAATTAATGCAGGAACTGTATGCAACGAAAATGTCCGTATTCGATAAGCCGACAACCTTTTACCTGCATAAACTTGATTTAATTAAACAACTTAACTTACAGTTCTCATTTTTTGAGTTGTTGGACATTATAAACCCGCTTTTTACAGCCCAAATTCAAGATTTTCTACATTTAAAACCAGCCGCATCTATTGATAATCTATTTGAACTTCTAGAGAAATATCAAGCACGTCACACTCCTAAAACTGCGAACGCCACTAATCGCCGGCAAGAAACTGTCAGTGTTGAAAATGAACAGCGAGAAAATATTGCACCCCCTCAAATTGATACCTTCAACCGACCGCAACAAGCTAACTTTTCGCAGTGGAGAAACTGTCATTTAAATCAACCAGAAACTAATGCAGGAAATCAAACACACTCTCATAATACCGAAGTTCAATCTATATGTTTAAATTCTCTTTCTATTTCTTCAGTCAACTTGCCACATTTAAATTCTTCTCAATGCGTTTCCAATTTAAACTCTCCGTTACCTTCAAATTTACAGAAGAATGAAAGCCTATTAAACGTAGCGGCTAATCCTTCCGTCAATAGATTAAATGCATGTTTTGAAACTATTCAGCTAACAGATTTTTCTAGTGGTTTAAATTCACCGCATGATAAATTACAGTTTAATTCTCAAACTATCAAGTCGGCAGATTCTGCTATTTGTAATGATAAATCTTACGCAAATGCTAAACTGGTCGAGTCCGGAAATTCTTCTCGTGTAACAGGAAAAAGTGTCGCAGAAAATGATGTTAAAATTAATGTTCGTACTAAATCTTTATTAAAGGCATCAAATTCTAGTTTTCATTCTGTTCAACCAACAGATTTATCTATTAGTTCACATGCATCTCCTGATAATTTACGTTTAATTTCTACAACAGTCAAGTCGACAGATTCTTTTAGTTCCACGGAAAATTTTGTAAGAGAAAGTGGAACGTTCAATAGCGGTCCGGCTCAAAAACTGCTAGCTCATTTACATAAAAATGTAGGGAATAAAAAAGGTAGATTAAAACATTCCTACGTTAAGGCATTAAATTTATGTTCTACAACTGACAAGTTGACAGAGTCGCGTATTTTGGCTGAAAATCCGGTAACTGACAAGGATATATTAATTAACGCTGCTTCTAAAAAGTTCTTTACAAAGTTAAAAGAAAATGATGTGATTTCCATTACTTCTTTGAACTGTTTTCAAGCTTGTAAGCCCTCCAAGACCTCAACATTCATGAGTAGTGAGCGAGCTGAATCGTCCTCTGACGCTATGGACAGCGACTGTGTGCCGGGTTCGATCCCAGCCCAGGAAGGTGCTTTTGCTACGCCTGACCCAGTTCTACAAGCCTCCGGCCCTGTGATTTCTGCGGCCAGTGCAATGACCAGCAGGTTTTATACTAATGCTGTTACAGCGGAAACTTTTGGTCAGGTTGCATCGTTTCTTATTTTAATTTTTCTCAAGTATTTGTTTATCAGAGTTGTACCAAAATGTGCGACACGTATTGAAGCCGTTTGGACCTGTGAACCTCTTCTGAAAGAAATGAACTTTCTGAAACTAAAAACTGTAAAATTCAAAATTTGTGCATGAACTTTCACGTCAAAATTCATGTTACTGATTCTATGTCAACATTTTTGTTCTCTCTTAATGTATATTTTATGTATGTATACTAAGTTCTTTTATTTTGTAGCCATCACCTGCAGAGCGGGTAATATAAAATGTTTTCTTTAACCTTTGTAAATATTCCCCCCTTTTCGTATTTCTATACATATTGTATTTGCATATTTAAAATGAAATTTGATAAGTGTATAAAATGAATATTTTTTATTGTTAAAACTTTCGTATTCAAATAAAAGTTATATATATATATATATATATATATATATATATATATATATATATATATATATATATATATATACATGTGTGTGTTTGAGTTGGGGAAATATTTTTTTTTGGCTATATGCATAAATCACGCTTAACTTTTAACTAAAATCACTAACAAATTAATTTTTTGTCTTTTCGTATGCTATAGCCCAGGAGGGAAGAATTGTTGTATATAAACTATTTTATGTATTCAGAAACAATTTGTCTCATTTATCTATCTACAAGTTGTAGTTTAAGTCTATTTTTTGATTTTTACAGTAAAAAGAGTTTTATCTTTTAGAAACTTTCCAAATGGAATTTCCAGTCCTTCCAATCTAAGCTGATGTCCACAGTCCTACTCTCCTATAAGCCAAAGATGGAAAGCCTCGTTTTTTTGATGACCTAAGTTATAGCTGACGTTTTTAAGCCTAGACTGGCTCTCTTATGGATGAAGAAATTCCACATCATAAATTTCGAAAGATGGCTTGCTTCAAAGAGGATTGCAAGATTTTTTTTTTCCATAAACTATTTTCTTTATGTTGCTTGGTCATGTTTAAGCAACCCCCCTGTACCTTCTTCCTCCTACTACTCAAGTTTAAAATTAAGCTTTCCTTTCTGGAATAACAGAAATATGGTTGTAAGCCCCGCTGTATCCGTTGAGCTAACATATTTGAGGCGTTTTTTTCCCCCGTAGTTTCCGGCTGTAAAGGGCCCTCGTTTTAATTTAAAACTTAAATTTCTTTTTCCGAGGTTTGTCCGGTTTTAAGCTTAAGGTTTTTTTTTATTAGCTATTGTATTTGAAGCTGTAAGCAGTTCATTGCTCAGAAAATTAAACTAATTTTTTTTTTCTAACTTATTTTAAAATTTCAGAAACTAAGTTGTGGCTGCACCCACTCCTATGAGATATATTGGTGATAAGGAGTGGTGATATATGGTGATAAGGAGTGGCACCGGATTATGGTGTGTGTGAGTGATGGTCGAAAGATGTAATATTGTGGCGTAAGTTAAGAAAAGAGCTGTCGTGTATCGAGAATCCGCTCGACACTCTAAAGTGAGAATAGTTAGTAGTAGTAGAAGCAGTCGCCAAAGAGATCAGCATTGGTGAGTTAAATAGTGCTGGACGATATCAGAAATTAAATATCGCGATATATCACCAAGTTAATATCGATATTAGTGATATATTGCGATATTTCTTTCAAGATAGGAAAAAATAGACATTTGTTATTTTTTACAGACATATGCACACGAATTTTAAAGTATACAAGTATAGAGTGTTTTCCATGTATTTTCTGGTATATTACTACCATAACTTTATCATTAAAAAGAAATTGCATAAAAAGTGAATCAATATTTTGTGTTTCTTATAACTTATACTTTTGCTTTTTAGTATACCTCTGTATAGTTTATCGTCTATTCTTCCCATTTTAAGCTTTAATTATTTTAAAATCATATTTTAACACAGCTAATATGTGATATGTGTTTTATTTGTACCAAGTATATCAAAATTCATAATTCTACTAAAAATAAAGCTTCAGAAAAATTGTCTTAAGATGTAGGTATTAAATAAAAAGGAAAATCATTTTAAATAGTTAAGAAATACCACTGGATACACCTTTTTTGGTCGTAGAGAGTAATATTTTTTACTTAAAACTCTTATATGCATCCTAATTGTCAGTTACTTGTCATTTTTATTTTTGTATCTGCTTACCAAATCATTACAATATTTTTTAAATGTATAGGTGTTCAATTCACATTCGTAATAGTTTCGCAATAATTAAAAATTGAATTATATATATTATATATATATATATATATATATATATGTATACATTGTCAGTATAAAAATTATATTATTTAAATAAAATTATGGTAAAGTTTCATTTTGTTACTTAAAGCAACTCATTTTGCATTTAAACCAATTTTATTTAACATGTACGGCTTAAAAAAAAAAAAAAAAAAAAAAAGAAAGAAAGAAAGAAAGAAAGAAAGAAGAAAAGAGAAAAAAGGAAAGAGAAAAAAGGAAAGAGAAAAAATAAATGCTACATAAAAAAAGCAAAAAACTATCCAATATTATATAATTCTATAAAGAAACTGTCACTGTAAAATTACTGAAGATAAAACTTTATTTTACATCAGTCAGATACCACCCTTTCTCCCTTCCCATGTTATCCAATGGGATTTTTGTCGCGTCGTTTTATAAAAATATTTTATTAAAAAATTAACTTTTTCGAATTCTGTTTTTTTAATATTACTCTTTGAACAGGTCGTCTTTTAGCTTAAATTCTGTTTTTTGAATATTACTCATTGAACAGGTCGTATTTTAGCTTAGTGAGCAATTTTTCGAAAAAATAAATTTAAATATTTTACTTAGAGATCCACACTTAGAGTCCATAATTTACTTATTAAAATAAACTATTTAAATTAATTTTTTTCGAAAAATTTTTCACCAAGCTAAAAGGCGACCCGTTCAAAGAGTAATATTCAAAAAACTTCATTTTTGAATGAGATATTTTTATAAAACGAACCAACGAAAATCCCATTGGATAACATGGGAAAGGAGAAAGGGAGCCTGAAAAGGGATCTGACTGATGTACACATCTTATTGGCCAGAAGTTATCGATACTTTGAAATAAACCAATATCAATGAACCAATAGCAGGAAATGAGCTAAAACAAAAGATATTGTTTTCATTCGTCATAATAAGCGTTTGTTTTTATATCGCCTTGTCTGTGGTTACTGTGGTATTACACCTACGATCCACGAGCGGTGATGTGCAATATTATCAAATACAAATACTAACGGTAGTATAAATTCTTTCATATTATCGTTTAGGGTAAGTAAATGCATGAATGTATCAATATACTGTGGGAATTCAATATACTTTGATAACTTAATTTTCTTGATGAATATCATTCAGACTTTTTGGACAGTGATATTTTCGATTAGGAAGATAAAGAGAGTAGATACACTGCGGTTGGGAGTTGGGAAAAAAGAAAAAGGGGAGGGAAAAAGAAAAAGGGTTGCACTATTCAGCTCTTTTTGTTCGGTGCGAGGAGATGCATGCTTAGTGGGGAAAACAGAATTAGAAGAAGGTATTTAAGATTGGCGTTCATTATTATTTATCGCACATGGATGGAGCGTGCAGTGCACAAGGGGTTGCATTAGTATAAGGTATACGGCGTTCGCTTTGTTCGGTGCGTGGTGATGGTGCTAGTAGGGAAAGCAGGATTTGAAGAAGGTATTTAAGATTGGCATTAAACATTATTTATCGGCGCATCGATCGATCGCTCAGTGTCAATACATCCTAGAAGAAAGCCAACGCACAGGCTGAAATTGATATACTGACGTCACGCTCTATCGTCCTTCTTCATAACCAAACTCCAAACCAGTCCCACAAGTATTGTACTTGTATGTACTATGAACTAAAATTCCACCGTCGGTAATCTGTGGCCTTCTCGCGTTCGTTTGCACGTGGTTAAGAAAAATGATAGCTTGTTTTTTTTTTTTTTTTTTTTTTTTTTTTTTTTTTTAAATGACATTTACTTATAATAAAACGTCTTAAAAATGCCACATAAATGTGTGGTGCCCACATGTCGCGGTAGTTAAGAAAAAGGACCTCGAGTAAAAGTTTTTAGCTTTCCACGGGATGATGAACTCAAAAGAAAATGGATATGCCACATAAACGAAAAAATGTCGAGCCCATTCTAAGGTAAGCCAGATTCTTTAATTATTTCTTTAAGAATTTAGGGTAAAATCACTCTATATATTTTACACAAATTTATAATGTCTTTATTTTATGATGTAAATTTTATAACGTAATATTATACTAAATAATTAACGTAATATTAATGTAATAATAACGCTGTATAATAACAGTTAATTATCTTAATGTATAAAGTGATATAAATGAGTATAAATATTGAATCATAACTTCAAAAACTTCTTTATAATAGCAGTCTTAAAGGAAATTTTGTTCAGAACATTTATTAATCATTTTGTAAAATGAATTACATTTTATCTAGGTGATAAAAAATATAGTGAAAATACAAATTGTTTAGAAATTTGCCTATAATAATAAGTAATCGAAGCTTAGAAAATAATAATTATGTATAGGTATAATAATAGCAATAAATACTTTTGAATATTTACCAGTAAAAATGTTATGCTAAAGTATGATAAAATAATGTTTTTAAAATCTTAAAAAAATGTATATATCTTTGTAAAAGTACATGTATATTATTATTATTATTATTATTATTACGATACAAGTATTTCTATTTCTTATAATGTTTATAGATTTTTTCTTTCATATAAATTATTTATTTCTGAGAGAATATACTTTTAAATTTAATTTCAAAAAAGAAAAAAATGCATTTAGCATTTAGGCAAATATTTTTTTGAATTTCCTTACTTAACAGTTTCATTTAAAAATAATTACTGTTTCAAATTATTATTCTAATAATGCAAAGTATGAATTGAAATATAATTATAATGTATTACATTTGAATGTTTAAGGAATAATCTGTTTGAGGTATTTATATATTACGCATGTTGTTTAATAAAATCTGAATAAACAGATTTTTTTCTAAATGATTTGAATATAATTTTAATGGAAATAATCGGTAAAATGGAAAACATAACAACAGTAACAAATAATAATATGCAATAAAATTAAATGAAAATAAATGAATAAATAATTAAAAATCTATGTAGTTTAAATTATTATTTATGTAAAATCATTAAGCTAATATTTGAAATTGCAAGAATCTCACCAGTTTTAAATTACTAATGATAATTATGGTAATGTTAACTGATTAGAGATTACATATAGAATTTATAAATAATCTTATAAATAAATAAAAAATTTTGAAGAAGAACTCAGGCCTACTTTGTTCTCCTGAAGAAGGGTCATATATATATATATATATTTTTTTTTTTTTTTTTTTTTTTTACCTGAAACAATTTTTGCATTTTATGGTCTTTTTTACTTATTATTTATTATCGCCATTTCTGTGGTGCATTTTTTACAATTTTATGACAAAAATATTTAAAATATATTTTACATTAATATATATATATTTATTTATTTAAAGTACATTCTATATATGTATATATATATATATTATATATATATATATACTACTCCGATTCAAAAAATTAGAATAATGAAAAGAAATATGGTCAAGGGAAATGAAAATCGAATTTATCAAATAAATAATCAACAATATCAAATATAAAGTACTATAATATGAATCTGCATATTTTGCAGATTATAAAAATGTAAACACATTACAATGAAATAGAAAATATATTTAAATCAGCTAACAACAAAAAATTCAAAATATTAGAATACTTTCTAACATGGTTCAAAAAATTAGAATAATGAAAATATATTGAACATAATTTAAACTCTAAGTATTTTTACTTGCTAATCAGTACTTTGTTGCATCACCCTTAGCTTTAATGACAGCTCTTAAACGTTTTGGCATGTTTTTAACTAAAGGTTTACAATCTTTTTTATCCAAATTCGCCCATATGCTCTTTATACTAGAAATAAGATCTTTTTTGTCTCTAGGCGCAACTTCTTGAAGTCGTTTCTTCATAATTCCCCACAAATTCTCGATAGGATTTAGATCGGGTGAGTTTGCAGGCCAAGGGAGTACAGCTACAGGTATGTCCTTCTCTTTGAGCCATTTAGTTGTTGATTTGGAAGTGTGGGGAGAAGCTGAATCTTGCTGAAAGAAGAAATCGTCATCACATAAATCCTCAGCTGAAGGAATCATGAAATGTTCAAGAATTTCTTGATAGACTTCTGAATTGACTGTTGTGGAAACAATACACAACCTGCCTGGGCCTTCAGCAGTCATGCAGCCCCATACCATAACAGAGGTCGCAAATTTAAACGAACGTTTTAAACATTCTTTCTTATAAGCTTCATGTTTGAGTCTCCAGACACGTACTTATAAAATGTGCTCCGTTGAAAATGAAAAGTCGTTTGGCATTTGATTGTAGCGTAGTATTTGCTTAATATGGGACGAAAGAGCGATTTATCTGAGGCTGTGAAATATCGTATTGTGTACTTGCACGAAATAGGAAAAACACAACTTTTTATAGCAAAAGAAGTGAAATGCTCTCAAGCAAGTGTGAGTAGAGTTTTGAGAGAATATTCTAATAATAAGTGTTTTCAAAATAAACACTTTAAAAGTTGTCGAAAGCCAGTAACTTCAAGAAGAGATGAAAGGCAATTGAAAAAGATTGTGAAGAAACATCGTTTTCGGAGTGTGTGATATGTGCATAGAAAATGGAAAGAAATGGGTATAAATGCCTCCAAATCTACAACACTACGACGACTTCGCAAATTAGGTTTTAGATCACGTGTGCCTAAGATAAAGCCATTCTTATCATCTAAGCAAAGGGCTGCTAGAGTTAAATGGTGTAAACAAAGGCTATTTTGGGATCACGACGATTGGAAAAAGATACTTTTCAGCGATGAAAGTGTGTTTTGTGTGTCTCACGGAAATCAAGGTATACGTGTCTGGAGACTCAAACATGAAGCTTATAAGAAAGAATGTTTTAAACGTTCGTTTAAATTTGCGACCTCTGTTATGGTATGGGGCTGCATGACTGCTGAAGGCCCAGGCAGGTTGTGTATTGTTTCCACAACAGTCAATTCAGAAGTCTATCAAGAAATTCTTGAACATTTCATGATTCCTTCAGCTGAGGATTTATGTGATGACGATTTCTTCTTTCAGCAAGATTCAGCTTCTCCCCACACTTCCAAATCAACAACTAAATGGCTCAAAGAGAAAGACATACCTGTAGCTGTACTCCCTTGGCCTGCAAACTCACCCGATCTAAATCCTATCGAGAATTTGTGGGGAATTATGAAGAAACGACTTCAAGAAGTTGCGCCTAGAGACAAAAAAGATCTTATTTCTAGTATAAAGAGCATATGGGCGAATTTGGATAAAAAAGATTGTAAACCTTTAGTTAAAAACATGCCAAAACGTTTAAGAGCTGTCATTAAAGCTAAGGGTGATGCAACAAAGTACTGATTAGCAAGTAAAAATACTTAGAGTTTAAATTATGTTCAATATATTTTCATTATTCTAATTTTTTGAACCATGTTAGAAAGTATTCTAATATTTTGAATTTTTTGTTGTTAGCTGATTTAAATATATTTTCTATTTCATTGTAATGTGTTTACATTTTTATAATCTGCAAAATATGCAGATTCATATTATAGTACTTTATATTTGATATTGTTGATTATTTATTTGATAAATTCGATTTTCATTTCCCTTGACCATATTTCTTTTCATTATTCTAATTTTTTGAATCGGAGTAGTATATATATATATATATATATATATATATATATATATATATATATATATAAAGAAACCGTGCATTTGTACTATTTTATTTCTATTAATTTAAAAATATGTTTGATAATTAAATAATGATTTCTTTCTTTCCTTTTCTTTTCTTTTCTTATATATATATATATATATATATATATATATATATATATATATATATATATATATAATAACACTGTTTCTTTTATAAAGTTTTAAAATATGTATTACAAAGATAATAATTAAATATTCAGATACCTTAATAAATTAAAATTAAATTATATAAAACTCTGTTTACATTTTAACAATTTCATTCTCATCTCTTACTTTTAAAATCTTCAAAAGGAATTGAAAATGCATAATGATACTTGTTTATTTTAATTGCAAAATAATACTTGTTAATCAAGAATTATTTAACATACTTCAATGATATAAAATAAAGGATTTTAAAATTTAAAATAAGATATCATAAAGAAAAGCATAAATTAAAAATTTTAATTATTTTGTTTATGTATTGAAAGTTAATTAAAAGAAATTATTTAATTAAATTAGTCCATTAATAATTAAGTGGTGTTAAACTGAATTAGAAGAAAAAAAAAATCTGAGTGAAATTCGTTTATAAAAATTTCGAGGAAAATCAGAAATTGCGCTAAAAATTAAATCCTTAGTGAAAATTCCATATTTAGGTAATTTATAGATACATAAATAAATATAGAATGTTTACATTCATATTCTGTTACATATTGTTTGTTTTCGTTAGCTGTGACCCTGCTCACCTATGCGCATGCGTGAGGTCTGCATTGATTTTGTTAAAATAGGGTAGAAGCGTAGAAGATGAGAGAATGTTTACATTTTACGAGTGAGAGATAAGTTGCGGTTTCTTTTTTCTTTTTTTTTTCTTTTCAGGACACTATTGAATTTTGAGGCGATACTTCTTCGTTATATTCGTATAAAGGCAAAATGCTGATTTTTTCCCCTTGTAATTTTTAAATAAGTGTAGAAGATCAGTTTTATTCTTCGATGCAAAATAAAATCCGTAAACTTAAAAGTAAATGCCTGTTTTCTTTCTTCTTCTTTTTTTTTTTTTTTTTTTTTTTCAGTTAAAATTATTTTTATTTGCTTACTTGATCTCTAAATTCGTACTATATCTGTCATACCTGAACACTTGTTTCATGCACTGATTATAGTAGTAAATTAATTAAAAATGACTTAAATTAGGTAAAATTTACATAATTCATTAATAAAAGAAGAGAAAAAGAACAACGTTTACAGTAGACTTTACCTGTAGTAAAAGTAATATATTTTTTTCTTTTAAATTATACTGCTAAAATAAAAATACCATATTTTTGGATCTCTATTTTACAGAAATTTACAGAAAATCGTATTTAAATCAAATCATTAGATTTTTTTATCATGATTATTTTACACCTTTTATTTTTCGCGCATATTGTCATATAAATTACATTAAATAAAATATTGTTAATTAAAATTAAAAATTAAACTTTAAATTCGCGTAAAAAGGTAAAATAAATATTGAAGACTCATAAAAAGAAAACGAACACGTGTAGAACGAAAAGCGCATTTGGCTAAGTGCCCATCTCATTCAACGCATCACCCCTTTTCCGAGTAGGATCGTTCCGCGAGAGGTAGACATGGTTTACGAAAACGGACAGTAAATGGAATTTTTCTAAGGTAAAATAATCAACATCAGTGAAAATTTCAAGTGTAGATAATTTACACATATACAAATAAGTGCAAAATATTGCCATGAATATTTCCCCTCATACATACGAGTTTTTTTTTTTTTTTAATCATTTAGAGGTAATTGTTTGTTAGTTTTTTTAATAATAATTATTCGCTTAATATATTTTCTCATATAAAAATTTGTTTAGTTATTATAATTCCTTATTTCAAGAATGTTAACTTACCATATTTCCCAATTTTCTGATTTTTTTTTTTTTTTTTTTTTTTTTTTTTAATTCTATTGTATAATGAAAGTTTGTGCATAACTTTTGTAACTGACTGGTAATTTTTTAGATTAAACAAAGTAATAATAATAATAAAATAAAGGTGAAAAATAATAATTATTTTCTTTATTAGTCACACACACACACACACACACACAAAAGGAAAAGAAAAGAAAAAGTGTTACTAACATCCAGATAATTTTTTTCTTCTTCGAATTTCATTATTTTTAATGTAGGGCTACAATTAGTCTTGTCAGATAAGAAAAAAAAAAGTATGTGAAAATAAAAATTATTTATAAGAAAAAAAAATGAGGTAAATTATAAACAGACGTAAAAAAATAAATATTTAGAGTGAAAATTTAAAATCTAGACAAATTACAGGTATGCAGTTAGAAATATTTACATGAATATTTGTAAGAGACATTTTAAAAATTTTCAGAATAATATTTAAAATCATTAGAAGTGTGTAATTATTATTATTATTTTTATTCACTATAAAAAAGTTCATGAAAATCATAAATTGAGTTAAAAGAATAATTACACTAGAATAATTGTATTTGAGTGAAAATTCTAGATCTAGGTAATTTACAAATATATAAATAAATACGGAATATTTCGATGCAAATTAACTTTCTTATGTATCAGAATTTCAAAATAATATGCATTAATTCAAGGAAAGTATATAATTAAAAAAATATTTGCCCAATTTAGAATATTAGCTAAATACATTTTTTTTTAAATAAAATTTAAAAGGGTATTCTCACAGAAATAAATAATTTGTATGAAAGAAAAAATCTAAAAATATTATGGGAAATAGAAATACTTTGTATTGTAATAATAATAATTATTATTATAATAATAATAATATACATGTACATATACATTTTTTTTAATTTTAAAAGATTATTTTATCATAATTTATCATAGCATTTTTACCGATAAATATTCAAAAGTATTTTTTGCTATTATTATACCTATTTATCATTATTATTTTCTAAGCTTCGATTACTTATTGTTATAGGTAAATTTCTAAACAAATTGTCTTTTCACTATACTTTTCATCACCTACATAAAATTTATCTTATTTTACAAAATAATTAATAAATGTTCTGAACAAAATTTTCTTTAAGACTGCTATTGCAAAGAAGTTTTTTAAGTTATAATTCAATATTTTTACTCATTTATATCACTTTATACATTAAGATAATTAATTATTATCATACAGCGTTATTATTACATTAATACTACGTCAATTTTTAGTATAATATTTCGTTATAAAATTTACATCATAAAATAAATACTTTATAAATTTGTGTAAAACATATAGGGTAATTTTTTACATTAAATTCTTAAAGAAATAATTGAAGAATCTGGCTTACCTTAGAATGTTTTATTGTCTGGAATTTTTTCCGTTTAATGCTCCATATTTTTTTTTTTTTTTTGAGTTCTTGATCCCATGGAAAGCTAAAAACTTTTACTCGAGGTCCATTTTTATAGTTGTCTCGACATGTGATACCCCACATTTGTGTGGCATTTTTAAGACGTTCTCTTATATGTATATATCATAAAGGAAGCTATCTTTTTTTAACGAAATGTACGTTACAATATAATAATAATCCACGTGCAAACGAACGCGAGATGGTTACAGATTACCTATATATGTATATATATGTGTAAGTTCACATATATTGAATATTTACACCCATATTTATACTGAAAGCAATGAAAAAAAAACATCATCTTACACAAAATTCTTCATTATAATTAAATAATAGTAATAACTTCTAAAATCCCATTTAAATTATATTGATAATTTAACTACAAAGGAAATATTTCATAAACATATGGATAAAATTTTAGCTTCGAAGATTTTCATAATCAGTTCTGCTTTAAATTCAAATAAATTTATTGAATTTTTCTTCAACCTTTAAACACCAAAACTTAAAAAAAAAAAAAAAAAAAAAAGAGGAGGAGGAAAAAAAAGGAGGGATACGTTAAAAATGTATAATTTGAAACATAAAAGAACTTTTTATTGGCAATATAAAATAATAAATGAATATTTTAAATTTTTGACAAGAAATTGACTTAACGTATTTATTTTATTTTATTCAATAATATAATTTCTCTCTATCAGATTTTTATATGTTTCACAATGAGAAAAGAATATAAAAATGCTCAATGATCAGAGTTAAAGGTTTAAATCCTACAATTACATAATCAATATTTATTAAAATTCTCCTTCTTTCTTCTTAAAAATAACAACTGTCCATGTTTTATAACACTGGAATTAACCATCGCAACGAATTTCTTTTTCACTTAAGAACGGAGGTCCATTACCGTGACGTCATACACCCTGTGCGGAGGCTTTCTTGTAGGATGTGTTGTCAGTGTGCGCTAAGAAATATCGTTAGAGGGATATATCGGCAGAGCAAGAACTTTAATATCGTTATTGCGATATTAAAAAAATATTGATACTTGGGGATATATTGATAAATACTCCAGCCCTAGAGTTAAAGTTATTTCCTTGTTAAAGTTATTTCCTGAAGCCATTCACTTAAGTCGAGTTAGCTCAACGCCCTCCTTAATACTGAATGCTAAATAAACTGTGTTTTTTATTTGTTAACTTTGTCTCGAGCTCTTCTTAATTCTATCACATTACTAAGTAATTAAGTAATCAAATTTATATATAAGATCTACATTTGAGAATATGGCATCCTCTTATTCTCTACAACCCTAAATTAATAACATTTCAGCCATAATAAATATTAACAAATTACAGGTAAATGATACAATAACATTTTTAAAAACTGCATATCTGGAAGATTATTTCACTTAAAGACGTTTCTTCGGTTTTCCTTCTTGCACAAAAGGATTTTTTTTTTTTTTTTTTTTTTTTAATAGAAGTCACTGGAATGAATAACCATATAAAAATTAAATTTTATATTTTAACATGTGCAAAGCGGCTTGAAAAAATAATGCCATATTAGAAATATACATTTAATTTGAACTTATTTTGGATGCGGATGTATTTATCTATGATACTTAATTGGAAAGATAGTCGCTTCAAAATATCTTTTAAATTACCCGGTATATGCAGTCGGTAACAAAAGTATTCGAAAACTATCAAAAATTCCTATATAAAAAATTAGAGTTAATAAAGTTTTGTTAAATAAGCCCTTGCTGAATCATGTTCTTAGACTACTAAGAACATGATTCGACAAAGATGTGTTTAACAAAACAGTATTAACTCTACTTTTTTTTTACATAGAAATTTTTGCTAGCGTTCGGATGCTTTTGTTACCGACTGTATATACAGGGTGTCCATAAATTATCTTTACAACTTTGAAATTTAATAACTTTTGAAATAAAAAAGATATTCACATTCTGTGTTCTGCAGTTATCAGTGCAACTCATAAAGTTTTTTTTGCACCTTGTGGACTGTTGATCTGGGTATTTCTAATTGTGTAGCAGCCGAACGAACTGATTTTTTTGGACTGCACTGGAATGCTTCGCGAACCCACTCTCAACAGTTCCATCGCTTGTGCTGGGTCGTCCTGCTCCTTTCTTATGTAACACTGAGCCTATGGTCATGAAGCTGGTGTGCCATGCACAGATGGTGGGTCTGGATGGTGGCGCCTTGCCAAATTTGGTCCTGCATTGTGTGTCCGATTTGCTCTCAGTGAACCATGCCACACATTGTGCTTTCTCCTGTGGGGTCCACATGCTCAGTTACAACTGGCTAACCAAAACAGAAAAAAAAAACTTTATGAGATGCACTAATAACTGCAGAACACAGAATGCGAATATCTTTTTTATTTCAAAAGTTATTAAATTTCAAAGTTGTAAAGATAATTTATGGATTCGAATACTAATTCAAAATGCATATAATGTTTAAGATGTATAATATGAATATAATTTGAAAGTATATTGGCTATATTATTATAAATGTACGAGGAGTTGTAAAAACAATCTTACGGTCATAATAAATTTTAACTAGAAACATATTTGGGTTTTATTTTAATATTTAAAAGGTTAAATAGTGATATTTGTCATAGTAATAAGTATATTGAGTTTATATGAAGCAATTCCTTAAGAAATTTGCGTGTACTATCGGAGTATCGATAATTACTGCAAAAGTATCTAATGAATATGAACTTTTAATTAAGAATCTGTGAAAAAAAAAAAAAAAAAAAAGGATCTCAAAATTGTGATTGTTTGATTTTATGTCTTTTTTAATGCAAATATTATAATTAAACGATACGTGTTTTTCTTTCTTTGCTTAAAAATTAATGTAAACATAAATTTTACTTTATAATATTACATTATTTAAATATACATAATATGTTTGAAATCCTCATCTGTTATTTTAATTTATTTAATTTCAAACTTGCTGACTAGTTGGTTCACGACTTTTGTCTGTAGCATACACCTGCCAGGGTACCAGCGGCATCCTGAACTAAATTGTATGCGTTGAATAATTCATATCGTGAAAACTTTTACCTCTTCAACATCAGTATTTCAATCAAAATGCCGACGAGACCATTAATATTTTTTTTATTTAAATTTATGTTAATGGAACACATCAAGTTAAGGGCACCATTGAATTAGTAACACTCTCTGAAAAACGGCTTCCCAGTGCTCGTGACAGGTTGTTTCTACCACCTGTTATTGAGCAATCATTTTTCTCTAGATTCTCCTCATTCTGTACATCCTGCACCTATTTCACCGTATATTAGAAAGACCATGTGTCGCATAGGGCCAATTTTCTGCCAATAAGCACATTTTATGCACTTTATGTTTACGAAAGATCTTAACAAATTGTTATCTGCCTATCGCCAACCATTTAGGTGTAACTTACGAAAACCATTTCTGCAGGTACTGTGTGGTGTGTGATTTCTGTGTCAGGGAATTTTCACTCGCCAATCACGACGTGTTTTAGAATTCCGACTGAGAAGTGCTAATGATTTACTTGAGGAAATCTTCTCTTACAGTTATTAAATAAATAAATAAGATAAATAAATGGAAGAAGGTATTTTCATATTTACTTGTTTTTCCTATTGTTTTCATCATGCATTTTTTCTGTAGATTTCGTGTTAACTATAATCTCTGTTTTTTTTTTGGCAAAACTTCTCATTTATAATAATGTTTCAGTTTTATATATCGTTTGGAATTAAGTAAATTAAAACATAACCAAGTACTTTTATTTCATTTTTTTCAGATATGACACATATTTTTCAAAAATGTATTTTTCCCGTTCATTTTTTACATATTAATACTAAACATTGTTTTTACTTCCGTGGCGAAAAAGCAATAACAAGCCAAATTCATTAAACATAATGTTATAAAATAGGTATTCTTTATATCGATAATTGTGTTTCTTATTGCAAAGGAATAACGTATGAAAAAAATTGTCCCTTCGTATATATGTTTCATGTCGTCATGTGGCATAGTTTGCCTGCAAAGGTTCATACTGACAAACTTACAGCTTACTTTATTACATGTAGAGATTTAACATAATCTTTTGTAATACAAAAAGAGAAGAAAAACTATTAAGAATTATATTTTCATATTAAATTTCACATTAGTAAAGCTCTGTGGAATTTTATTTTCCTCTCATTAAATTTTCATTTGAAAATTTCAGTACTCTTGAATACATTTAAAAAAAATCAACAAAGATCTCTTCGAATTAAAATATAATATAACGTTAATAATAAAATAATACAGTTGAAAAACCTTCAATTTACTCTTAAATTCATTAAACTAGGCTTAGTGAAATATATTTTTCATCTGTTTCCGCTACAAAATGTGCTAATGAACCTCGTTAGGAAATAAAAATAGTTTTCTTCTGAGGTAATATCCATAAATTTGTACAATTGCACTTCCTTTTATTTTTCATAGTTACGGACATTTTGTAATGAAAATAACGAAATGTCTTAAAAAGTTTACGGAAAGCGAGAGCGAATGGATCTCTTTATCTTCCCAATTATTTTATATGTCGTAATAAAAAGTAATATGTTATTTTAAAGGGGATTTAAGACGTAAGGCATAAAAAAAAAACCTTTCATAATATCCAGAACAGCTATTTAAATAGAAAAGCAATTTGATGGATTTTTATTTATAAAATAAGGCTGATAAAACGCTATTAAATAATTTAAATATTTTTTCTAATAAAAACATAAAATAAGAGCTAAAAAAATAAACTCATTTTAAATAGAAAATGCGTTTAGTAAAACTGAAAGAAAAATAAGGATTTTTAAATTATTCGCACGAAATTAAATAATAATAAGTAAATAAAAATAAAATGAAAAATATTATATTGTTGGCACTACAATTTGCTTCTTTATTTTGCTATATAAATTTCCTCAATGAAAATTATTTGTTAAATTACTTTATTTGTCAAAATTAATTTCCATGGAGAGTACGGCCGTTTTTCATCTCAGAAAGTTATAACAAAAAAGGTCAAAATAAAGTCAATTCTGTGCCTCAGAGATGACATCTTAAAAAATACTGTTTTTTCACTTTTTTTTTTTTTTTTTTTTTTTTAAAAAAAAAAAAAAAAAAAAAAACCTCTTCATCTTTACTTCTTCATCTTGAATGTATTGACGAATCCTTTTAAAAAATGTTCGCATGGAAAATTGTCTACGTCAGTGGGAATGCGTTTTTCCTACATATATAAAATTTTTATCATGGTTGACTAAACCTGTTATAAAAAATTATTGGAACGAAGTTCCTTAACGCGGGTTGTTGTAAGGGGGTAACTAGCAGAAAACGTCACGTAATGAAAAACCGTTACGCTTGTTTGTGGCAACTGTATATCCAGAACTAAAGCTGAGAATTGTATATAAATTTATATATAGATTCACCTTAACCTAAATTAGTACCTGCCAACTTTTGGTGTCAACCACTCAACAGAGGACGCTGGTATACGGCGATTTCCGCGATTTATGAGGACGCTATATCTCAGGTTCTATTGCGTATAATCAAACAAAACTTGCTAGGTAAGAAGTTCATTATGAGACACTACGCTGATTCAATTTGAATGCTTATCGGCCGAGAGGTGGCACTGCTACATTAGAGATATCCGCAATTTAAGGGAAGGCTATATCTCAGTGACTACTGCACAAAATTGCATAAATATTTACATGTAGATGTACTTTCACATAAATTAGTTTCTATCAACTTTTGGTGTCAACCGCTGAACAGGTGGCTCTGCCACTCTGCGATTTCTGCAATTTAAGAAAAGACTATATCTCAGGTTCTATGGCGTATAATCAAACAAGACTTGATATGTGAGAAGGTCCTTATGAGACATTATGCTGATTCAAGTTTTATGCTTTTAGGCCAATAGATGGAGCTGCTATATTGAAAAATTCCTCGATAACTTGAAGTCTGTATCTCAAGTTGTATGTCATAAAACTGTCTGAAACTTGATATGTGAGATAACCAATATAAAAACCCATTTTTTTAAGATGTTATTTACAGGTAATAAAACTGTCTTTTTTTGGATAGTTAGTGTTAGTTTTCTCTAACATGAAAATCATTCACATTCACCATGTTAGATAAGTTTAATAAATAATAGTTTTAATAAATTATTTGCCCTTTGTATAGGAGAATATAGAAGAAAGTCATACTAGTTTTATTTATTTGTTTATTATTTATTGATAATTTATAACTGATTTTTTTTTCTTTTAATAAACAAATATTTTCGCTAAAATATTAAATGCAGTTTTTAAATTTGATTCTTTACTTTACATTTTTTGCATTGAGAAAAAAAAAAGATAGAAAATAAACAATAAAATAGTGAGAGAGAGAGAATGAACAATCTAGAACTCTATATCAAATCAAATTCGGAATTCCAGAAAAGGCATAAGGAACTTTGTTCCTGTTGGGGGTTCCCCCGACCGCCATACTTTTTTTTTTAAATTCAATTTAATGAATGGTTAAAAATAATCCTCTTTGTGTATTTACATACATTTGAGATTTTGTTCTATCATATTTTTTTTAATTCTGAATAAACGGAACGACTGCATTACATGTTGAACGATAACGATGTGCACCAAACTATAATTAGCACCAACGTAAGTCAAGGTTAAACTAAAACTAACCCTTAATCCATTCTTTCAATTAGTTCCAGAGATACATTTTCAACAAAATTTTGGTAACAAACGCACAGAGGGTGACAGAGAGACAAAAATACATTTTCTGAAATTCTTTAAATATCATTTAGGACGTCTCAAATATGTAATACGGAAAACAGGAGGTCAAATATTCTCACGAAATGAATGCTTTTTTTCTTGGACATACAGAATAAAGTAAAAATATTCCAAAAAGAATTTAAATTTAAAAGTTTAAAATATTATTCAGGGGAAAAAACGTAAAATATGTAACAGAAAATTTGTATAAATCCCCCTTATTAAAGCAATACAAACTATTTCTTTATTTTTTATTTTTTTTTTTAATATGTATATATTAGGGAGCAAGTAGTTTTTCAGTGATGAAATTGTACTGGAACAACTAGAAAATAAAGTACTTGAGTTGCAGGTCTTGTTAATTAATTGCAGAAACTTAGACAACAAAATAAAGAAAAAGAAAAAGAAAGAAAAGATCATTTTACGAACAAAACTGGTGTATAAGAAATGAACAAACGATAAGATTTTTAAAACACACACAAAGAAAAAAAAGATTAACCTATATCGTTCCAAGCATTGCATTTTTTTTTCTTTATAAAATCTTAAATACATGTTTCTTTGAGCGTACGTATACACACACACACATACACACACACACACACACACAAAAAAAAAAAAAAAAAAAAAAAAAAAAAAGCATACCAATCTTTCATTAGCTTAATGCGTACAGGCTGTCTTAAAAATAGGACAATCGTTTAGGACAGTAGGAAATATAAGAAAAACAGACCATCACACTCAATTTTATATATATGTATAATTGTTTTTCCAGCACAAAAGTGTAGAATATTACCCGAATAATTTTATATGTCCGTTATTCTTAAACATAAAAGCTTTTTAAGAAATAATGTGTTGAAAATTTAATGAATAAATCTTCAAAACTCGTCATTTAACCCTGCATTAGGCGCGCGGAAATTTGTTACGCGTTCAGTCGCGCGGCTGAATATCACCCATTTTCAATATACTACCTTTCTACTTAAAAATTTTTTTTTAATTAAAATAGCTTTCTAAAACAACAAAATACACACTGAAAATTTATATTTAAACGTTACACCAATTTTAGAGCAATACAATTATGAAAAGTAAAGAAAATACATAAAAGATTAAAATTTCAAAACAATTTACACACACTTCGTTCAAATGTTCACCACATGTCCAATTAAAATATTTTGAACACCGTTTTCGTGTCGTTTTGTCTCTTTGCCTTCCACTTTCATAACATCGACCACGATTGACCTGATGGTTTGATCATTCTGGTTTTTGAGGTACCTGTTGTAGAAGAACATTTGCCCGACTCTTTAGCTCTCGCGGAAGACAAGTGTTTGCTGATCGGCGTTCAATTTGTGGTTTAATAAGTTCCCAACAAGCTGTTTCTAAAAAGTCTATTCAAGAAACTTTCTTATTTATGTTTTTGCTTTTAAAGATCACTAAATCATTGATTGCACTGATATTCAAAATATTATAAAAAAGAACCATTGGCGATCGTCGTGTATTCCTTGAGATATCATTTTTTCTATACAGCTTATCCAAAGTATCGACACCACTTTATGCCATATTGTAAAAAGTGATAATCTTTCGTTTTCTTTCATCTCCTGTTGTTTTATCAATTGTATCTGAAAGATGCATAGTTGATAGAAGTTGGACAATTTTGGTTTTTTTAGTGCAGTATGAAACTAGTGTAGCATATTCGATTTACTCAAAAAAAAAAAAAAAAAAAAAAAAAAAGTAAGTGGAATAAATACTCTTTTCCGTAAATAAATAAAGAAAGAAAAAGAAAAAAAGAGAAATAAGGAAAAGAAAAGAAAAAAAGACAGAAAAATTAAAATGTCATTTTTTGCGAAAATTGTATATTTCAATGCGTTATGAGAGCATAAACAAATATGCAAACATATTAGCTATTTACCAATTCTTTAATTACATGTATTTCTTTTTAGGATAAATTAACAGATTAAAACCAAAAAGGATTACAAAAGAATGAGAAATAACAAATAAAAAGAACACCCACCTTTCAGTTTTAGTTTTGTGTTTAGTCACGCGGGTAACAGGTGTCAACCAGAACATTTTGATTGCTTTGTTTTCGCATGCAACATGCAACAGAATACTGACCTTGAGTAATGGTATAGCAAGAATTATGAAGGTTTTAATGAAAGGTACTACAACCGCCATCTATTACAGAAAAAGGGAATAAAAAATACACACATTCGAAATGTCACGGATGACATATGTCACCCGCATGCCTAACGCAGGGTTAACACACACACACACACACACACACATATATATATATATATATATATATATATATTAAATGCTAATTTAAACTAACGATAAAGAGACATATGCATTTATTGGACTTTTAAATATTATATTGCCTTTAAGTTGAATTAAAATATTCAAAAGAATTTATATAAATACCAATTATGCATGGTGTCCTATTTTTAAGACGATGATGAAATACGGGTTAAATGTTCAAAGAATGAAGTGAAAAGAAGTATTAATTATAATCCAGAGAAACATAATAACACAGTAAAACAGCATAAAATTTGACATGAAATATGTAAAAAAATATATATAATTTTTTTTTTAAGTTGCTAAAAATCATTATAAAACGCATATTTTTAATGTATCCAGATTCGGAGAAAATTTCGGTTACAAGGTATGGCCGAGAGCAAAATGGGCCACTAACATAAGAGAAAGAAATAAAGTTTCGTAACACCGCATATATTTCCGGAAAATCTTTAAACTGAATACAAGAACGGGCCACTAACAAAAGAAATATTAATAAAGTTTTTATATCTTATATATTTGGAAGAAAGCTTTATACCGAAAGTAAAAAGTGATCGCTAAAAAAAGAAAAAAGGACAAAAGTTTAGTAACACCCAATGCAAAGCAATACTTGAAAAACATTGATGTGACTTTTAAACTTCTTATAATTATTTACATTCATTCATGTATTATTGTCATTCACGTATATTAAGGGAAATATAATGTTCTTTTAAATGTTCAAAAAGATATGTTTGTTCCTTTGTTTCTTGAATTATAAGATATGAGATATTCAACTAAATTAACATTTTGAAAATTTTTTATATAATACAGTAGAGACAATATAATCCGAACAGCGTAGTTAGAATCGAAACGCATAGCAGTTTATTTTGTTTAGTAGTGTCTCTTCTTTCTAAATAATACTTGTATTTTCTTTTAAATAAAGCACATCATGTCCTTTAAAAAAAAAAAAATACTTGGAGAACAACAACCTGAGTGTCCGAAATGTCATTTCAGTGCATTAACCATTCGTCATGTCCTCACCGACTGCCCTTGCCTTCGTCATCTCTATCGAACACATTTTAATTCATCTTCACCCAATCTGACGAGCCTTTTAGGTGTAAATCCCCATCATCATTTGACAAATTTTTTGAAAGAGGCTGGTTTTTACTTCGACATCTGATTTTATTATTTACTATGTTCTTCCTGTTTTACATTGGTTTTTAGTGTCTACACTGTTTTTTAATTATATTTGATTTTATCTTTTGTGTATTTTTGTTTCTTATTTTTACTGTGTTTTTTTAATGACAATCTGGATGGGTGAACCCATCCAGAAGCTGCTTTTTATTCTTTTACCTTTTGAGTGGCGCAGCATGTCCAAACATGGACCTTGCGCCAATAAAAGTTATTCAACCAACCTTTAAAAAAAAAAAAAAAAATACAGTAAACTCCCGTACAGCGCGGAGGTTGGGTTATCAAACGAATGCTAAAATTTTACTTTTTAACACCACTAATTTTACAGCGTAGCACCGTTTTATACAAAAAATTAAATCAGGTAAAAGATAAAACTGTATTATTTATTTGACAAACCTGCCCGCGCGTTATGCGGGAGACTACTGTGTGAAAAAAAAAAAAAAAAAAAAAAAGCTCTGACTTTAATTTCCTTAAAATATTTTTCAAAAAATTATAATATTCTAATTGTAATAATATTAAATTTGCAAAATTTCTTGAAAGGAATGCCTAATTCCGACCAATGAAAGATCATGCAATTATTTAGCTTTTATAAATTTAAGTATCTTACTTCCTTTCTTTTTCAAACATTGTCCTCTTTTAATAAAGAGCTTGATTGTCTTAATAATGTATTTTATGTGCTGTAAAAGACTATATCACTATTATGTTACTAATGTAACATTAATCTCATATTATGTTACTAATAAATTCCTTCATAAAAAATTCTAATTCTTTCACTTCCTTTCTCATAATATTTGTTCCCCTTTAAGCATGCTAAATCTTCAGTGAGACATAAAGAGAAATAAGTTCTCCTTATAGCTGAACAAATGTGTCCAATGAAAAAAAAAAGAACAGAAAAGAAAAGAAAAAAATACAGCACTCTACATAAGAAGAAATACAATTGTATGTAAAAATAAATGTACTATTTATAGCATTGAAATAAATGTATAATTTATATTTACTGTGTAGTTAAATAATGAAGAATTATTGAGTCAATTTGGTTGTTAGTATTATTTATGTTCATTTGAATAGACATTCATTTTCTCTTACCCATATATGGTAGACAAAATATTGTTTTAGGGTCAACTATCCTAAATTGAATTTTTATTATATTTACACGTTTTGAGGTCCCCTGAATCAGAAAAACATGTTTTTAGCGATTGATCTCTCTCTCTCTCTCTCTCTCTCTCTCTCTGTGTGTGTGTCTGTGTGTGTGTGTGTGTGTGTGTGTGTGTGTGTGTGTGTGTGTTATCAGCATATCTCAAGAACAAATAATAGCAGAAAGTCCAAACTTTTTATTCTAAATGTGTATCATATAAGGATGCTATACTAAATTTTTTGTTGAGATCAAGCAAATTGTCCGTATACAGGGCCATCCAAGATAATTCAAATACATTATATCCATGGGGAAATTTATAGTATGTACGGTGTAACATCTATACGCTGACTTAATTTATTATACACATTTTGTGTAGATTGTGGTATTGAAATCATTTATCACTCGTATACAGGGCTACCCAAAGTATTCGGCTATATTAAGTGTTATACTGGAAATTGCTAGAATTCTAATTCATTTTGTGTTGGATGCTTTTCAAGTAAGACTAAATTTAAGTACCCATTACCGTTTATATTGTATATTGATTATTAAAAATATACAGGGCTACTCAAAATTAAGCTAAATGTTCTTTTCTATTGAATAAAATTGATGAAGTGCTTTGATAAATTTTACTATGTCGGCGAACACTGCTCAGCAAGCGAAATTAGTTTTTCATACCTGAACAAAGTATTTTTTGAAGTTCTATTTTCCACCCTGTTGTATAATTCCAAGTTATGAGTTGCGCTGATTATGGAAGTCCAATTTTTAGAGATTGGTGTGTATGTATATCTGTATCAACGTAACTTAAAAACAAATAACTGCAGAAAATTTAAATTTGATATTCTGAAGTTCGTAGTAGATCGCCACTTAAAAATTTGATCAAGTTTGGCATGACTGAAGGCAAATGAACAGCCTTGATTTTTTTTTATAATTGTATGCATTATAATTGAAATTGCGGTTGAGGGGGGCCGGTAGCCGCCCTACCACAGCTTTACATGTCAAGTAAAGCTGTTCCTAAACTTATTTTAGATTATTTTAAAAGTACATTGAACTTTAATATCTTACGTTCTTTATTTTAAGGCTTAATATATCTTTATAGTATTCAAACGCAGGATAAGAGAAAGTCGAGTGAGTGGCACAGCATTTTTTTTTTTTTTTTTTTTTTTTTAAAGAAACTTTGTATTAGAATTTAACTGCTCGCATAACTTTTGTAAATGTACAAAGTTTTCGTTAGGCTTCTACTTCAAACGTTTCCTGTAGAGGATATGGATGGGCGGATCAACCCACCTTCTTTGCGATTTCGTATCTACATGGTTTAGAAGATGCGCTGAAGGAATTTACAAAAAATAAAATAAATAAGATTGGGAGATAAGTGTTGCTTTTCTTTTAAAAACGAAAAATATCCAAAATGGAATGAATAATACGAATTGCAAAAGTAATTCTATAAGTTAATAATAAATTAATGATTGCTGTTAGGTAAATCCTCTTTTTATGTTTCTAATTTCGCCTTGTAAAGATACCTCTGGTAGACACTCTTTGAACTAATTTTTTTTGTTATCTTCAGTGCATCTTAATGTCTGCATACGAAATTTTGCTGTAATCTGGAATTTGCTGTTGGTAACGGTAGATTAATTGCCAACGCCTTGTATTTAAATTCCAAGTAAGGTTAAATGGGGTAAGTGTTAATCACGGGGTTAGTACAACCTTACCTAATAACTCAATTAATATGATGAATTTAGATCAATGAAACTGTGGAAATTCGCATTCCTGAACTTGGGAAGCAAACTTTTCAGTTCTCTATAAGCAAACTAAGTTTAGCATGTAGATTTTCAAATGATTTAGATTTCTTCACTATTTTCATCCACGCTTACACTTACCTCAGAAATTTTGTGGCAAGTTTAGCTAGCATGAGTTTATTTGCTTCAAGCAACTCAAACGAACTATTTATATTTTTACGATATATATATATATATATATATATTGTCTTTTAATTTTCAGATAAACCTGTCGTGCTCTTTTTTAGGTTTTGTAAGCGTATTAAAAAATTTCTAAGCATTAAATTGGTTACAAACTGTGTAAAGAGAAGAAACCATGGTGATTCCTACACTAAATGTACCTTTAATAATGCCATAAAAATCGAAAATACATTAATGTTTAAAATTAAATAGTAAAATTATCCTTTAATCTAATTTATTAAATTATATATAATTCATAAAAGGCAGCACTTACACACACATATATATATGCATAAAGTGATGATCTGTTAAATTATAAACAGGCCATTTTCTTTTTCTTTTACAAACAATACGTTGTGCATCACGCCAAATTAATTTCAAAACATAAATGTAATAGCAACTAAGCAAAATTATGTTCTATTAAAACTCTGCCAAATATTGGTTAAAATTAACCCACTTAATGCTACTTAAAATTAATATATATTGACTATTCAAATTAAATTTGAATAGAAGCAGTAGACTACGGTATTCTGGCAAATTATTTACTATATTTTATAATACATATAGATAATTTGGGGTATAAATATTCCCAACAAAAAGTTAAATATTTTATTAGAAACAATTTTTAAAGTTTTATTCCTTTGAATGAGTTTACTGAAAATAAAAATAACTTTACGCTTATATGCAGAAGTATATACTTAAGGTCTTATTGCATTCTGTACTAGCAGAAGATTAGATGAAAATACTTTTTAAAAGAAAAATGTGTTAGTGAGATTTACATTTCTTGAAGGGAAATTAAATAAATATTAGACTCTTGCTGTATATTTTAAGAATTGCATGAGATTTCCAGTAGAAAAATTACAATCAGTTATACTTTAAATTAAGCTCTCAAAAATTATTACCTCTTAGGGCGTTATAGTATATTACCAACGCAACCACTTGAGCTAAGATATTCCCTTACTTTTATTAATTTATAAAAAGCCGGACACTATCCGTGCAGGTGGGCTCTTTTAATATAATAATAGTTCAAATCTTTAAATGGTAAATCATAATATATGTATGTGTAAAAAAATATGGTAATATATATATACATATATCAGCATATATAGTTACCCTAATCCGTGACAGATTCTGTCACAACTTAGGCTTAAGATTAGGCTTAAGAGATTTCCTTGGACTAATTCTCCTAATTTTCATGCTTTAGTCAATTTTAAAAAATCTAATTATCCGATCGATAAGCTGTTAAAACCAACGGATTCAGAAAAATTGCGCCTTTCATTTGGTACCTTATTTGTAACGAATATACAATTACATATCTTAAAATTAATTAAAATATGAAAATAAAAGCTTTAAAATACATTTAAAATTTTAATTGTTGTCTTATTTTTTTTTTTTTTTCAGCATAAAATCAAATATGCTTTCCCGTAAAAAATAAAAATAAATTTGTTCATGCATATGAAAAAATGACGTCTTTAAAATAATAATTTTAAAGGTAACGGAGAGATAAACAAAGTGAGAAAATTTCGCACGGGCTTGCTAGCAAATGAATTATTTAAAGTGAGAAATAAATAAAATAAAACGATTATTTTTCAACGGGCGCCTTAGTCGCCCTACAACAAACTAGTATATATATATATATATCACTAAGTTTCGTTTTATATCTTAGATTTATTTCTAAATACAAGAATGTTTCTTAAAACTTCATTAAGAATGATATTAAATGTGCACATTTTTAATTACAATTCAATTACCATTCATTAAATTTTCTCTTTTAAGAATATTATGAAACATTATATTTCAAAATAGAATTAAATTGAGTTAGTGTAAGAGATAAATGAATATTGCTTTCACTCAGTTTCAAGCTTATTTATGAATTTCATCATAAATAGTTTGAGTGGCGTTCATTTTAATTTAAATTATGCTTTTGTAGTTAATTTAGAAGCATTATTATTATAAATAAAATTTTATTAATTTAAATTTTGATAGTTTCTTCCAATTAATGGATGTTTAAAAATATAGTTAAGATGCCTTAATGTGTGAAACTTAATCACGTGCCTTGTCTTGATATATATATGAGATGTCTGTTTTTGTCTGCAAGATGAATTTATAATCATAACATGCATTTTTAAACTATTGTAGATATATCAAACATATTTTTCCTACAGGGTTAAACAAAGAACAAAAATGATTTTGGTTATATTAGAGCTTTATATTTAAATTCTAATGTATATATATATTCGTTTATGAATTGTAAAATTAGATACAATAATAATAATAATAATAATAATAATAATAATAATAATAATAAGTTGTAATGACTGTATAGTTACTCCCACATTTTTTTTTCTTAGTCAAACATTTTAAGTATACATAATCGGAATGAAAACTTTGAATAAACTTTCTTATGTTTATCTACCACTTTTTGATGCGTTACCGTCAAGCATGGCTCTGATGGTTAGAAGTTTTAAATTTCAAGCAATTAACTGTTTTATGGTAATCATTTTAAGTAATTTTTTTTTTTTTTTTTTTTTTTTTTTACAATAATAAAATTATTTATCTATTATTTATATTACATTCTTTGAAGGAATGTCAAAAAGGCCATACACTTAGTTATTTAATATTTGCTACGATTCGTTGGAACAACGCCGCAGTATAATTTTCCCTCCTGTTTGTGTGGTTTCGATTTAAATTTAAATTTCTCCCATAAGTTAAAGCTTTACTAAAGAAAAAAAGTTATTTTTTTATTACATTTGTATATACATAATGACTTTTCTTAATGGATGCGAATTTTTATCTTGATGATCGTTTTGCTTTAGAAATGTTCAATAAATGACACGTGCAAGTAATTTTAATTTATGTATACTTTACAAAACTGTGCCCCAATCTATTAAATGTGTTTGTATAGTTTTATTTAAAATAATTTTTGTGAAAATTTTCATTCAAATTTAACTTTTACCTAAATATATATCTAATATATAAAATTATCGTGTCACAGTGTTTGTTACCATACTCCTCCAAAACGGCTTAACCTATTTTAATGAAATTTTGTATGTACATTCGGTAGGTCAGCGAATAGGTTTTTATCTATTAATGAAAGTTGTAACTTAATTAGTTCTTTCTTAATTAATTTTTCAACATTTTTTCTTAATTAACTCTTACAACAACTTTTCCACCTAGATGGCGGGATTTGTCCGTTGGATGTATGGATGTTTGTTACTCAATCACGTCACAACGGTTAAACGGATCTGGATAAAATTTGGTACCGAGAAAGATAATAATCTGGAATAGGACATATGCTACTATTTATACCAGAAATTTGATTAGATTTTTTAAAATTAATTAAATCATGAAAATAATAATCTGTTAATTGCCTTAATATAAGCCATTTAAATTTTTAATTGTTGCCAAAAAAAGTTTACGAGGTATTTTTATTTATATATATATTTTTTTTCAACATAAAATGAAATATACTTTCACGCGAACAATAAAAATTTACTAAATGTTAAATTGGTGAATGAGAAATGACGTCTTTATAAATTTAAAATAAAATAGTAATAATATAAATCTAGCATGTTTCTTCTGAATTTTATTTCATAGCATTTTTTTTTTTTTTTTTTTTTTTTTTTTTTTTTTTTTAATATACCTCAACTTTATATGTATATATATTGCACGGATGAATCACGCTAGGCATAAAAGATAATTCAGCGTTATATTAAAGGTATTTAATTATTGATAATACTGGACAAATTTTTAAATTTTGATGCTGAAGTAGATCGGGCATATTTCGCCAAGGACAGCCACTTAAAGCCAAGTAGCTCATCAAAAATATAACTAAATTATAAAGTATTGAAAAAGAGAAAGATATAGTGATAGAAAGAAATAGGAACAATAATCGCATAAATTATATTTTGGTCTAAAACGGCGACAAAAATTCAAATGTCGTCAAGGGGAGCTATATTAAGTTTGTACAATGATGAGGTTTACATATTAATTAATTTGTTTATTTTTGTATATACCAACTACTATTAATTAAGAATGAAGTATATATAACCACAAAATAATAATAATAATAATAATAATAATAATAATAATTGTCTCATGCGATAGGCGTAGCCGATCATAGCATATTGTAATATTAAATTTGGAATGAAATTGCTCTCATTTTATGGTTGATCGATTAAAACAAATAAATATAGGAAATAACTTGAAAGCAAATATTATGAACATCACGCATAATGTTGCTCTTATGTAATTGGTATTCAAATATAAAAAATCTACTTCAAATTTTTCGATACTGTCTGTATCGAAACTGCCATATATGATAAGCACCCAAATGGAAGCCCACGGGTAAGCTATTGTCGCAAGCAATAGGGACAGATACTGGAGACGGCGAGGACGAACAATTCGGTGCCAAAGGCAGCGGGAACTCAAAGCGAGCTTTTGAGCGATTTCAGTATTTTTTTTAGGACTGAAGGCCTATTAGTCTCAATCTGGGATTTTTGCGTTGTCGTTTTCGATAGTTGGACATTCGTCGAAATCATTTTTCGATAGTTGGACATTTATCGAAATCTAAAATTTATCAAAAATATAATTGAATAATTTGAAACCGATGTTATAATTGGGAAGAAAAAAAAAACTAATAGTCCTCCGACCTAAACTAAATTCTGCTTTTGCCAGAATTTCATCAAAATCTTTTTTTTTTATTATTATTATTGAAAGAAAAAGAAAAGAAAATTAATAATAATCAGTATCGTTACAAGCGATATCGAAAAAGTATTTTTTAATAATTTTAAATTTGGAAATAAAAAGTGCTCGTGATATAATATGAAATAAAATTAAGTAAAAAAATGAATTTAATGATTTAATGTTTTTGTTTTTCGGGGGCTGCTCATGCATATAAAAAATGCGTATTAAAACGAGTCGAAGAAGGAAGCGAAATAAGTATTGAGTTATATTACGATAAATACGATATATAATATGATGCGATATATTAGACCTATCGTCCAGGGTTAGTAGGCATTTTCGTTGAAAGAAATAGTTTGTTCTTTCGGTGCAACTTGCACATTAGTCCCATGAGGTACAACTTTCACATTAGTCCCTTGAGGTACAACTTTCACTTTAGTCCCGTCAGTACAACTTGCACATTAGTCCCCTTTAATTTCCTTTTTTTTTTATTCTGTCGAAAAAAAAAATTGGCAACAGTTAAAATATGGATAAAATTAAAATGGCTAATTTATCAGAAATTAGACGGTTATTATTTTCACATTTTAATTAATTAAAAGAGAACTAATCAAAAATTCGAAAATCGGGCTTCAAGGTGCATCAGGAGAGGTCATTACGAACCTCCATGCAAATATGTGTAGCTCTGCGGTCAGCCGTTTTCCAAAAAAGCTCTGGATATATACACACACAATGACACACACCCACACACAAACATCTTATCTTTTGTTTATTTATTTTTCTTTTTTTCATAAAGCTATATAGAAAAGAGTTTCCTTTAAATATAGTGACCAGCGAAGCGGGAAAAGCCTGCTAGTATATATATATATATATATATATAATGCATGATAAAATTTAGTGAAAAAAAAAAGTCTTTAAAATATTAATCTTTTCAAGATTCCACGTTCGTTCTTTTAAATATTTTTAATATATTTTGCATACTTGCAAACCTAACCCGGAAGATTATTAGTCACATATTTTTCACCTTTCCACCTATTTTTTCACACCAGTCTTTTTTTAGTGTACTTTTCTTCTTATTTAATCGTAAGTATATTTGAAGAGAATTACTCTAAAAATTAAGTGGTGTACAAAAAGGGGCGGGAGCTATCAATCTTCCGGGTTAGGTGGCAAGTATGATTTTGTTATTATTGATATAAATTGAGAGATTTCCACAATTGAAAGACATTACTATTTGTAGATGCACAAAGTGGAATTAGCAAAAATGGATTCAAATAAAAGAATTAATAAATGTCTCTACACTATTTTATTGGTGCCGTTGTAAACAGGATTATTCATTACACTGGCTTAAAAAAATCATTGTGAATAACATAATCAACTCCCCAACGACACGGAGTCTCTGTTCAATAATTAGCTGCACTATTGTTTATAACATTTTTAAACAGAGAGCATTCATTAATTAACTTAAACATACATGTATACTTTGAGATGCATCTATTGCTGAATTTTAGTTTCAACGCATTGTAGAAATATTAGCGAAAACTGAAATGCGGCCAGACGGACAGACAGATAGACAACCGAAGTCACAGTAAACGTGATTGTCATATATTGAATGACTATGAATTAATACGGAAGTTAAAGTATAGAAAAGCGGGCTCAGAGATAGACGGAGAGTCGGAAGCAAGTACACGCACAACGAAACTGGTAGAATAACTGAAGTCATAACCAATCATTTAGAATGTTAAAATGTTGGGGAAAAAAAAAAAAAAAAAGGTTAATGAACTAAAATGTAGTTATAACAATTTCCAATTATAGTCCCTAAGGTAACTATATATTTTTGTGACTCCTTTAAACCTTAATGATTATCATACCATATTCTTTAGAAATAATATTTTTGCACATACGAAAATAAATTCTGAATTTTTTTTTATGTATTGTGCTGTGCAAGGTATTAAAATACAGTTTATAGAGATACCTCTCACTCACCGCAAAGCGTTGAATTTCTTTTGAGTGTTCCTGTATGCAAAATACTGGAGATATTAATGCCATTTCCAAAGTGAGAGATGCCATAATGAATTGCGATAATATATATCAGTTTGAAGAAATTATATAAATGCTTATTAACAGTCAGACAAATAGAATTCATAAAGACTATGCAACTTTTTACTTTCCGAACACTATAGTGAGGAAAGTATTGTAATCATGTCAAAAATCCGAATTCGAGATTTTGATGTTTCTATACGTTTCGAGGTCCAACGAGTCCGTTTTCACTATTTTTACGATGATGTATGTATGTGTGTGTGTATGTATGTGTGTATGTATGTGTGTATGTATGTGTGTATGTATGTGTGTATGTCTGTGAGTGAACACGCTAGCGTCTAAACGCTTTGTTCGAATAAGCTGAAAGTTGGTACGTATATTGTAAGTCGCCATAGTACGAACCCTATAGATTTTGGTGAATCTAGCACTTATAGTTTTTTTACAGGGACACAAAGAAAAATTCTTTATCATTATGGCCAAGGGACCAAAATCTTAAAAGTGCGATAGCATCTAAACGCCTTATTCAATTGAGCAAAAATTTTATACACATATTATAGGTCACATATACTCAATCTGTATAGATTTTGGAGAATCTAGCACTTATAGTTTTTTTACAGGGACACAAAGAAAAATTCTTTGCCAAATTTTTAAAAGTGCGATAGCATCTAAACGCCTTATTCAATTGAGCAAAAACTTTATACACATATTATAGGTCACAGATACTCAATCTGTATATATTTTGGTGAATCTAGCACTTACAGTTTTTTTACAGGGAGACAAAGAAAAATTCTTTATCTTTATGGCCTATGAGACCAGCGATAGCATCTAAACGCCTTATTCAATTGAGCTGAAAATTTGTATGAATATTATAAATCACTGTTGCACTAACTATAAGCATTTTGGTGAATCTAGCATTTATAGATTTTTACAGGGACACAACGAAAAATTCTTTATCCTTATGATCTAAAGGCTCAAAGTTCAGTAGCGTTAAATAAAACCTCGTGTGATGTATGGATAAAAATACTCAAACACTCTGTTATGGTTTTCTCTTTTTTGTTTGTTTAGCAACTCCTCTTTCTTTATTTTATCTACAAAACTGTTAGTTACTCAATGTTCGGAAAGTCGAGTGGAGTCACTCCAGATTTTTTAGAATGAGTTAAGCAATAAGATTTATACAAAGTCGAAATTTTGCTCAATATTTCTTAAACAAATTTAGGGATAAAAGAGAAGTTAAAAGATCTAGATGCCTGTAATGACGATAAAAATTTATTTTATTAGTTTGCTTGCAATTTTATAATTACTCATGCTGATACTAATTCCCACGACTTGGAGAAGATTAGGCGCAATGCATAATATGGAAGAAAATAGTTAAATAAAAATTAAATTGAAGATAAACCAATTTACAACTATATTTTTTGTAAACCAAACAATAAAATTAGTGATTATAACTGCTTAGTTAAAAGTCAATGCGGAGTTTTTCTTCTAAATAGTAGAGATTTTATTTATCATTTTATTTTAATGCTGATTATACAACTTAAAATAAATCCAAAAAAAGTAATTTATATTGTGTTAAAATGCATTAAATCACGAGTTTCGATACATACAGGGTGCGGCAACTATTTGAGAACACACAATGTAGGTGCCACATTTCCCTGTGGTATAGTAACGTAGCTTTTTTGGTTGCAAATAGACATGGCAGAACCGATTCTTACTCAGGAAATGAAGAGGCATGCCGTCATCGTCTCCTTGGCTTCAGGGCACACCGATTCAGAAATTGCTACATCCTTGAATGTTGTTTACAAAAGGTTGTTTATAAAATTCGGAGAGAATTGGGAGCAGCAAAGGGTGATGTGGCCGCGGTTTCGCAAAGGAAACGACATTTTCGACGTTCTGACAGTATTAGGACGCCAGAATTCGTCAGCTGTGTCCAAGCTGCCATGGATGAGGACCCTGGGAAATCAATGAGGGCGCTCGCTAATGAGCTGCAGGTTGATGAAGCTTCCATCCGACGTGTGGTTCATGAGGACCTCCGTTACAAATGATATGTGCTACGGAGAGGACAATTCATGTCCGACAGGACCAAGGTTAACCGCTTGACCAGAGTCAAGAGCCTTCTGAACAAGCTCAAACATACTGAGGAGCCAGGACTGCTCTGGTTTTTCTCAGATGAGAAGAACTTTGTTCAAGACCAGAAGGTGAACAGCAAAAATGATCCGTGATTGTGTAAAAGCCCTGATGAGGTACCGACGGTCATGTATACCAAATTTCCAACATCAGTGATGGTGCTTGGAGTTGTTAGTAGTGAAAGAGATGTGATGCCTCTGCATTTTTTTTTTCTGAAGGTGCCAGAGTCAATGCCAGTGCTTACACCGAGATGTTAGAAAGATTTGTCAAGCCCTGGATCACTACTGTAGCACGTGGGAGGCCGTGGGTTTTCCAACAAGACTCGGTACCATCCCATACAGCCAGAATAACCCAAGAATGGAAGGCCGAGAATTTTCACGATCATGTCACGCCGAATATTTGCTCTCCAGCTCTTCAGATCTCAATCCAATGGACTACGTTGTGTGGGGTGTAGTGGAGAGGGACACCAATCGTCGTTCCCACAACACTCTTGAAGCTCTGAGAGCTGCTATTGTGGATACAATGGCAAAATTCCCAATACACATCTCATTACTGCCTGCAGTCGGTTTCGACAACGTATAGAAGCTGTTATTGCCGCTAATGGTGGGTTCATTGAATGATGTCGTCCTTTATGTATCTGATCATCTGTACGAAACTTTATTATGTAATAAAGGCTCTATTTCCTTTGTTAGTTTCTTTTTTTCTATGGACATCAATTTGTTCTCGAATAGCTGCCGCACCCTATATATGTTTCAATATTTGTTTTATACGCACCATTAACGAAAGTTTTGCTACCGATTTACAAGCACAATATGATGTTGAAATATTTTATTTGTTGTTTTAACATATATTTTCATTCTTAATGTGAATATGTAAAAATGTTAAACATATGTTTTTATAACAAATTCTATAACAGATTCTTATTTGTTAATTAATTTGTAGCACAATGTTATATTAAAAATCATCTTGTTCAAAGATTGATTTACGATTGTGAACAGAAATTGGACCTTCCAATAACAAGAAGATACGATTTTTTTTTTTTTTTTTTTTTTTTTTTTTTTTTTTGTCCTACTAGTATGACCTGTGAGCCTAACGCGCTTGCTTTTAATTGAAGTTTTTGAATTTAAAATTCACATCATGTACTAAAAACAATCGTTTCTTTTTAATATACCAATCGAAATATTACATACAAGTGAAAAAAAAAAAAAAAAAAAAAAAAAAAAAAAACCTCCCGGCTTCTTTTTTAAATTCAAAATAATACATAAAAAATATATCTTATATTTTAAACTTAATCGTTTAAAACTATATATTTTATTGCTTTCTATAGATACACTTTCCAGGGCTCCTTTGACGTTTTACAACATAGAATGTTATTAAACTTCCTATAAAATATGTCTATGTTTATACATTGTTTTCATAAAATTCTCTGAAGTTATGGTTATTGTTATAAATTATGATGTTAAACTAGATAATATAATGCAAGTTTTTCTTTCCTGAAAAACCGTTAGTATGTTCCATAAAAAATGATAAACACATGTTGGTTATGTCAAATTGTGGGGTGAGAACTGCATATTATGCGACAAGTACTTTCGGTATTATTCACCGGAAAAGTTAGTGTTTCGCTCACAGTTTCATAAAAAAATATATGTAACATTCTATTATGTCGAGATCTATAACTATGCATTACGGTGAAAATTTATTATCAGTACACACTCCATACATGAATGTGTATTATTTTACTGCAAACATAAAGAATTCTACATGTATATTTTTTTAATCTAAAATAGTTTTTAAGGAATACTTTTGCAAAAATGTTTCGGCTTTTTACGTTATAATAATATTTATTATGAAATTTTTTATAAAAAATTTTATATTATGCAACGCATCTAGATTAAGATTTTTAAGATTTGTTAGCATGAATAATTATTTTTTTTCTTCTTTTACATTAAGTTAAATATTTATTTCCCAAGTAATCAAAGCGTCAAGACTACCAAAAAATATACGAATCTAATTAATTTTGTCAAATAATTGCAATAAAGTTTTATTTTATTTTACTTTTTATATATCTGAATAATCAACGTAAATGGAATCTTCACGAATTATCAAAAGAATGAAAACGTAGACAAAATTGAGCCAAGTATGAGTAAATTTCAGTCAAATTTGTATCTTTTAGCACAATTTTTGGTTTCCAGGTTTCTGTATAATGAATGTAATACTACATATAAGACTATTTTTCAAATTTTCAAATTTTCAATTTCTCAAATTATTTATATTTATTATTTATAAAAAAAATGTCATAAAGTTAATAAAATTACTTACTAAATCATTTAATCGTAGATCTATGTATATATATATTTATCTATATATATATATATATATATATATATATGTATATATATAGATAGATAGATAGATATAGATATATATACAGGGTGTTCAAAATGTCCCACACCCCCTCCTAACTCGAAAATGAGTCGTAATTGTGAAAAAAGTCGAAACATGTATTCAATGAATTCGAGAGGGACCTCTTCTGGTGAGAAAGTTTGGGCCCAGGTGGGGGCTATGGGGGCCGTTACGGAGGGCAATTTTAAAATTTTAAATAGGAAGGTATGTCTTATGATTCATCCCTGGAAACGTCTCTTCAAAACAATGAATTTGATATAAATAGTTTTGCTCTACGATGAATATTAAATGAGATACATGAGTTTTTAGGCTTTTGAAATGTGGAATTTATGTATCATCCTTAATAATCATTGCAGTGCAACACTATTTATATCGAATTCGTTGACTTGAAGAGACGTTTCCAGGGATGTATCACAAGACATACTTTCCTGTTTGAAATTTTAAAGTTACCCTCCCTAGCGGCGCTCCTAACACCTCCTTGCCCGGACCCAAGCATTTTTAGGCAAAATATATCTTGTGATACATCCCTGGAAACGTCCCTTCAAGACAATGAATTGTATGTGAATGGTTTTGTCCTGCAACGGGCTATGGGGCAAAAACAAATAGAAATACAGTTAAGCCGTTCAAAATTGGTACAGATAGGTTTAAGAGGCCTGCAAGTCGAATGGGGATATTTTCGATTGTGTAAAGTTATTAGGAGGGGCGAGAAGGGGGAGGGGAGGGGGGGATAAAAATAGTGTCAGATCGTTCAAAATTGGTACATAGAGGTTTTCGATACTTACAAATCGATTGCGGATGATTTTAAATTTGTAAAATTATTAGGAGGGGCGGGTAGGGGGATAGGGCGGTAAGGGGGGCTATGGGGCAAAAACAAATAGAAATACAGTTAAGCCGTTCAAAATTGGTACAGATAGGTTTAAGAGGCCTGCAAGTCGAATGGGGATATTTTCGAAAGTGTAAAGTTATTAGTATGGTCTAGAAGGGGGGAGGTGAGAGGGGGGGGGGCAAAAAAATAAAAATAGTGTCAGATCGTTCAAAATTGGTATATAGAGGTTTTCGATACTTACAAATCGATTGCGGATGATTTTGAATTTGTAAAATTATTAGGAGGGGCGGGTAGGGGGGTAGGGCGGTAAGGGGGGCTAGGGGGCAAAAACAAATAGAAATACAGTTAAGCCGTTCAAAATTGGTACAGATAGGTTTAAGAGGCCTGCAAGTCGAATGGGGATATTTTCGAAAGTGTAAAGTTATTAGGCTGGTCGAGAAGGGGGGAGGTGAGAGGGGGGGGGCAAAAAAACATTTAAATCGTTCAAAATTGGTATATAGAGGTTTTCGATACTTAGTCGAAATGGCCTACACATAGTCATGGTAGCAATTTACATTTCTCCGAATCCAAAATTGGACGAGGTAGAGCATTTTATTCATCGCACTTTACTGGAGTACACTGAAGAAGGGTCGAAAATACTTGGTACAAATGGTAACAAATTTCCACTTATCTTGGCTGGCGATTTCAACATGAACTTCGCTGATAAAAAATCAGAGCGGTTGACAACTTTTCTTTGGAAAAATTGAATTTCAAAATGAATAATGATCCACAAGAATCCACAACAAAATATGGGACCACCATTGACGCGGTATTTTCCAGATATTTAGAGGATATCAAGTCTCAAACTTATGTTTCTTATTTCAGTTACCATAAACCTATAGTTTCAATGATAAAAATTCCTGAATAACCTACATGTATTGTAAGATAATAAAAATATTTTAAACAATATTAACTTCTCATTTATTCAATAAAAGAAAAAAAATTGTTTTCTTATCGGTCACCACGCTCAAAAAGTGTAACTTGAATTAATATCAAAGAAAAAACTTGAATTAATGTCAAAGAAAAAAAAATAATGCATAAATAAAATAAATAAATAATTATAATTGCATAAGTTGATAAAAAATGCTATGCAACAGCTTTACCGCGGCAGTCCCCGAGTGCCACACGTATTTTTTTATTTGCGATTTAATTTAGAATTTATCTCTCTTTCTCTCCCCCCTTATATATATATATATATGTATATATATATATATATACATATATTACTGAATTTTATTTGAAAATTTATCGGAATTTATAACATTTGAGATTTTCTAGCGAGATTAATAACAACAAAAATTATTAAAAAGGTCTGTTATGATAGCATTCATTTATAGCATTCATTTATTTCAAAGATATATCAATTATTTTGTATTAAAATACAATATTTACATTGTTTGTTTTAAAAAGAAAAGAGAACTTTCTCTTTAGAAATGTGTTATAGCTTTGATTTAAACAAATATATATGAAAGAAACTCGCATAAATTGCGAAAAAAAAAAAAAAAAAAAGCTATAGCCAAGTGACGGATATAGAAACATTATTTTAAATGATTTCCTACATTTTTTTTCAGATATTTCTGGTTTCAATGAATATGGATAATCTCAAAATAAATTGACAAAGTTTAAAATATTATTATCTTGAATAGATTAATGTTTTTAAGCTTTCAATATTAAATTTTATCTTTATCTTTATATATATATATATAAGTGTGTGTGTGTAGAGATAGATAGACAGATAACCGTTAAATTTGAGCAAAAATATAAAAATAAATAAAAATAAATATTTTAGATAAAACTGTGCAAGCACACCTAATCTATTGGCTCATAACTTTGTAAAATAAAATGCATTTCCTTTTGTCATGTATTTAAAGATTCTAATGTCTGTATATTATTCATAAAGCAAAACGATCATCAAAATAAGAATTCGCAATGTCAGAAATGCTATTCCATGTATCCAAATGCAATACATAGCACACTTTTGTTATCCTCCAGCATGGCTTTAAGTTATGGAAGCAATTTAAATTTAAATTGAAAGCATTCGCATATGTAAACAAGTATATTGCGGCGTTCTTTCAAAGGAACGTGACAAACATTAAATACATGAATGTATATATATATATATTTTTTTTTCCTTACGTATGAACAAATGAATTAATATTAGAAAATATCAACAAAAAAGGTGTATTAACAGTGCTGAGGATTTTAATCTAAAGGTTTTCTAACAATGAACGGAGTCATAGGTATTTCTTTATTCATAGCAAAGTAAAAATTAAAAAGGAAGAAGAATTTGAATAAATCATTTCATAAAATTTGGCTTATTAGAAACAAACTTGTTTTTTATAGGCAATATTAAATCGTAATATAACTCATATGTACATGAATATACCTTCTTGAAAATTCTAAAACGAACAACTTTTGATGTGAAAATTATTTAAAATTATTAACTGTAAAACTTTCTATTACATCTAAAATTATATTTTAAACAGCATTTTATATTATATATTTCTTTACATGCTTTACAAAATGTTAAAGGGATTTCTTTATACATAATCACTTAAACCATTTTTTTTTTCTTAGAATATAAAATTTATCACATGTAAGAAAAGCTGTATTTTTTGATTTAACATATATTTTATACTATCAAAAGCTTTGCCCCCCCCTTTTTTTTTTTTTTACTAGTTTCGATTTTGATTTAATAAGGGAAAAAAAAAATATTTTATGTATTTTATGAAGTCTAAAAAAAAAAGCCATTTTATTTTACTTTACTTTTTTTTTTCATATTTGTCTATGAATATTTTTACACTTTATAATGCGGCATTTCTTACTTATAAATGAACCATTTTAAAATTACACTTAAAATGTGTTGTGACTTTTATAGTAGAAACGAAACACACATGGGAAAGAAAAGGTGTTTTAAAAATAAACTGCCATTAATAATAAACTTACATATTACATTATAAAATAAACTTACCATTATCTGTGACTTAACACACTCAAAAATATAATCAATAAATTTAATCAGTTTAATCTTATATTAAAGATTTTACATGACAAAATTTATGCAGTTTTAACTAACCGATGCTACAGGAAATTCACAAAGGTTAATTAACAGCTGCACCACTTATCAGCCGATGTAGACACATATTAAATAATTATATTTTTGACTTAATCTATCGCACAAATGAAATTTTATGCAATTATACACTACCAAAGCTATGGTCTCCCTATAAACGGGAAATATGCAGTTTAGCTGTGTCATCAGTTGACCAAAATGCGTCTAAATTGAAATAACAGAGTTTCTTATTATTTCATTCCCAGTCATTAAGTTTTACGCAACTATATATAAGTCATAAGATGTGTTGGTGTTCCGGTTAAGGCCCATTGTCTACATTAGGATTCTGGGCCTAAGATGGAAAGTCCTCCATGGTAATTTTTCTAGGGGGTCCCAGAACGTATTTACGTCAGTTTTGGAGAAAAACTGTTAGGTTTAGAAAAAAAAAATTAAGCTTGTTCTTGACACTCAATATTTTATTAAGTTTCACTCCCTCATTTTTTTAACTCTATAATTTTTCTTCATTTTTATTGAAACCGGTAGTTATTAAAATCAAAGTAATTTATTTTCTAGTTGCATTTATAACTTAAAGTTAATAAATATTTAAAAGCCTATAGTTTATTTAAAATTCCTTTTATAATAAAATAGTTCTTTTGGGATATTAAATGCAATTGTAAAGGTTTAGGCCGAATACGTTAGACGGAACTACTTGTATGCAAATAAAATAGGTCTACGCCATTTGCTTGAATGAAATAAACAGCCGTAACGAAAGATGACTGTGTGGCTTTTTCTGTGTTAATGTCGGGAGCTAATATGGAAAGGGAATATTTTTTTTCTCGTTAAGTTCTTATATATGCATGTTAATCCCGGCAATATTGAAGTTGTATAAAAAGGGATTTTTATCGTTGAGTTTTTGCTTCCATGATAAGCTCAGCAGTATTAAAGCTTGTGTAGAAAGCTGTCTTTTTCAGAGGCGGTGTGAGTATATGTATTAGATTAATTCAATCATAATATTAGATTTAATACTACTACAGTAACTATAAATGAAGTTTAAAACTATCTGCTATGAAGAATGTTAGATAAATCATCTAAATGTTTTATCATTTTTATTTTCGTTTGCCTTATTTTTATTTTAGTAGACAAATCAATCTAGGTTTTAATTAAATGTTTTTATTTAAAACCTAGATTGATTTTTTTAAGTGTTTTTATTTAAAAGAGAATATCTTGCCATATTTTTTATCTGCTGAATACAGTTTCCACTGAACACTATTATTTCAACTCTGCTTAACATTTGAAGCTTTAAGATATCATCTATCAGGTTGATAAACCTGACAAAAACACTGAAATCTCAAAACGTCTAAGTAGACGAGCGAGACCTGGGATGGAACCCGACACTTCTCGTTTTCCAGATTCGAGAGAAGAGCCTCTCAGACAGTTATTGGGCCAGAAAATTATAAGAAAAAGGCATTATGTAATTGGGGAAAATTAAAAATTATGAAACCGTTTTTCACACACAGTGTGCATCAAAAGTTGATAGACACCAATTTATGTCAAAGGGCAAATCGATATATATATATATATATATATATATATTAAAAAAATTATGTGCATTAGTTTTTTTCATCTAGAACCGAAACAAAAAATTTTTCACCCAGAAATAAATAGACAGACATCATTCTAGTAATTTTACTTTAATTCAAAAATTTGGCTTAAAAACGTAATGACGTTGATTTATACATTATAATACCACTTAAAAAAACATAAAATGAATTCAGGTTATAAAAAAAAATAATGTAAACACCCATGCACAGCCTTTACATTTTATTATTTATAATTTTTTAATTTTTTACAAGCAACAGATAAGTATAATTTTTTCGTAGAATTTAATTAAAAATTTTTGAAAAAATAAAAATATCCGTTGTCTCACTTTAGCCATTAAAAATATATATCAATAAAACCATTGCAATACTCTTAAAATGCATATATTTCACGATTATAATTTCATCTCGCTGACAAACACAAACTTCTGTTAAATTCATTTAAAAGTTCCAAATAATTAATTTTTACACATGAAGGCAACTTAATTATATTTTTAATTAAATATCCATTAATCAAAAGAAAATGTTAAAATTTAAATTAATATAATTTTACACAGGCATAACTATGCTTCTGTAATAACTATGAAAGCAGTAATTTCAATTAAAATGAATGATACTCAATTTCATCATATATCTAATGCATTTCATAAGCATAAAACTCGGTAAAAGCAGTTTTCCTTTATTTTACATTAACAGGATTTAATGGTTGTATTAAAGTGCTCAGTTAATTGTATTCGTCAAAAAGAAAGTTCATTAATTGTAATGGAAACGTAATTAAAAATGTACATATTTTAAAAAAATCATAATGCAATTATAGAAAACATTCTTTCGTTTTGATGCATATATATGTGTATATTAGAATTAAAGCAAAATTTAGTGTTTTATAAAATGACACTGTAATTAAATATTCTGAGCATTTTGTTTGCTCTATTAAAAACGGTAGCCTAGATAGACGCATGGTTATTTGCACATATGAAAAATAAATTAAATATTCTGTAATACATTCATGTTTTATATCTTACAAAAACCTCAATAATTTCGATTATATAATTTGAAGCATAAATTATTGGAATATATCGAACTCACAATCTTCCATTTATGAACTCGGCGCTTTACCGACCAGGCTATTGCGGACCAGGGACGGTTTATAAATTTTGGGACTTTTTGGGGTATATTTGTAAGATTATTTTTTATAGGATTTTGCATGAATTTTGTTACTTTTAAGCTTTCTTCATGATTTCGTACATTTATAAAAAAAATTATCATATGTTTGAAAGTATCCATTATATTTTATGTTTTAGGACCGGACTACTGTGCCATTTGTATAGTGATGTGTATAAAATGCGAATAAGCGCTAACTTATATCAAGATGCAAGTATGTAAAACTTTTTATGAAATTATATGCATTTTTTCTCATGCTAAAGTCATTGGAAGTTTTTTTTTTTTTTTTTTTTTTTTTTTTTTTTTTTTGGGGGGGGGGGGAGGGGGGCACACAAGCAGACGGATAATTTGTAAAAATAGTCAAAACACTCTCTAGAATTATTAAAACCCGAATAAACTACTGCGTCAGAAACGCGAGAGAAAAATATTTGAGATGCATACAGCTGTTTCGGTAGCCTTAAGCGTACCGTCTTCAGTGCATAAAGAAATCTGAATCTGGAATGAATCTCTTCCCTCTCCTATATATACGCGCACTTCTCCAGATTCAGAATTCTTTATGACTGAACACGGTACGCTTAAGGCTACCGAAACAGCTGTATGCATCTCAAATGTTTTTCTCTGACGTTTCTGACGTAGTAGTTTATTCGGTTTTAATATTCCAATGCCAAGTCTCCTGTTATTACTTTCTAGACTTCTCAAAACGAGTAAATCCATTGAAAACCAGAAGTTAAAAATTTTTACAAGTACTTTTTTTAAAATGAACACCTACAGAAGAACGTAAAAACGCAAAGATCAACAATGACCCATAGAAAAATTATATCAGTTTAACAAAATTAAATTTCTTTCTGAAAATTATTATTTTTATCACAGAAATATATTTTTTACTAAAATAAAACCTTTGAAAAAATCAAACAGACTTCTAATAAAAATATAATTCTTTAATACTAATTATTATAAAATTATTTATTATTTTTCACAGTTCAAAATGTATACATCTCAAAACAATGTAATTAATACAACGCAGTTTTGTTTTACCACAAATTATATTATAGAACTTCACATTGACTCGTGACTCGTGATGTGACGTGAATAACTTTTAGAACGTTTGAAACCCCCCAATTTACTTATATATTTTTTAACTAATTAATAAAATCAGAATTTTATAATTTCTTATTACTTTTCAATGTATTAAAATATTTATATTCCCTACTTACATGCGGATGAATTGCAAAATGGGAACCAGCAGAAAATTATTACTAATTAAGAGAAGAACTTCACACGTGATATTAAATTTCTATAGTGTCTTGAATCTTCTAATAAATATAATTCTTAATTAATTTTTTTTTAATTCAATTTCTTAAAAAAATCACGAGATTTTCCTTTTGTATTGAAGCTTAAAATAATTAATTATTTTGGTTTAAATTACATCAAATATACAGACTTAAATAACTGGCTCAGTATAGGGAAATAAAATTAATAGAAAGAAGAACAATTTTGTGCACTTAAAGGGAAAAAACAAAAACAAAAAAAACATGAATAATCACCGTATTCAAAATTATTTTTAAATACCCATACTATATAGTACTGTAAAGTAATTGACTTCGAAATATATAAAAATTAGGTATTTAAATAATAGAATAATCATACCTAAGATGACACTATTGTTTGAACTAATTTATTTTTGACAATATGACAATGTCATATTCTGTACTGAAATTAATGAATTTAATAATATATATATATATATATATATATATATTATTAAATTCATACATATATTATTGATTACATAAAATATTAATAATGAATAGTTAATTCATTTATCTAATAAACAGAAACTGGAGTCTCTTATTTTTAAATTATAGGAACAGGAACTATAACAAAAAATAGCAGAAAAAATACTAATATTGATAAAATAAATCTCCAGTAATCAGAAGAATTTTGAATGAATGACTAGATGTCATTTCATGCAGCCAAATGTAACCGGAATGCATGTATCAGAATCGGTTTTCATTTTGCTACTGCACATGTGTTTCGTAAAACCGTAATCATGGCATGAAAGAATAGCCTAGCCTTCCTCGTGTCTTAAACCAGTGATGCCTGATGGTCGAAAATTATTTCCGAAACAGGCCTTTAATTTTCCCCAAATCCGGGGTTTTTTTCGAAAAAATCTCCAACTTGATTTCTACTAAAAAGGGAAAATAAATTTAAAAAAAAAAAAAAAATCAAACAGATTTAAGTGGATTTAAGCTCAGATTTTCCCCCAAATGAAGGCAATTTTTGAAAAAAATCCCCAAATAACAAGCAATTGAAAATCCCTGGTCGTAGAGGTAAATCATTACGTTGCCAACATTGACAGGAAGATGAAGAACTCCCCAGATTTGTCCCCAGAAATTTTAGAATTCCCCAAAAAAGTCCCCACAAACATTTGATCCCAAAAATTGTCCCCAGAAGCCTTAAAAACTCCCAAAATGGGGACAAAATCCAAAATCTGGCATCACTGTCTTAAACCGATATTCTCTTTTTCCCAGTAAGCCTGCGCAACACTACATCGAAACGGCACTTCAAATAAATATTATTCTCTTTATTCTTTGCGGCTTGACTGAGTCAAGATCTTCAGGATGAAGCTGTCTGTGACTGCGCATGCTTTAAACTAAATCGGTATCCCATTGAATGAATAGCTATCAGGCCTTATTCCAGCATTATTGAATTGGTTTAGCCTGGAATCGGATTTTCGCATTTTTTGATGTTTCTGCATCGCTATTTCATGGAAGATGAAATATTTAAATCGGATAAACGATATTAGCGTTAAATCTATATTTTATTTTGTATTGATATAAAGCCCAGTTCTAGTTGTAATTAAACTTGAATTAACAGTAAATTACACATGAAATTTGTATGTGAACGATATATAAGATGTGCTCAAGGTATCAAAAATCACGTTTATAATAAAATTGTCCACCATATGGTACTTTGCTTGGGAAAACTGCAAATATAACGAAATCATTTAGCTACAAGATATCATAAATTAATCAATATATTTTTTTAATTGTTTATGCAGTTCGTATGACCCATTCTCTTTGTTATATTTTCTGTTTTTCTATGCAAAATTAAAAAAATATTTAAAAAATTATTTTACTGACAGTTAAAAATTTATTTTTTTATTTCGGCGCATCTCCTACAACGTCTAGATGTCAAATTTTGGGAAAACCGCCTACCTGTTTTTCCTAAAGAGGCCATTAACAACTGAAGCTCAATTAAAACTAAATTGTACATATACACGTATTATATGAAGAGTTAATTACAGATACGAATATTTCTAGAAAAGAAAAAAAAAAAAAATACTAATTTCTTCCTTATCAAATAAAGATAAGCGTTATTCAGGATGAAAGTCACTAAAATTCTTATTATTTTAATACACTGTAAAAAATAAAATATGCATTTATTCTAAATCTATAATGTTATCTTTATTTTCACATAGAATTGTATTTCCTCTGATATTGACTGCTATGTTTTTCATTATATTTTTTTTCGTCGGACACGTTAGTTCAGCTGTAACAAGAAGTTATTTTACTTTTTGTTTCATGGAGATTTGGCACGATTAAACTATAACAGACAATGTATTAGGCGAAAGGAAATAAAATAATTAGAGGTTCTTATGAAGGAATTTATTACACAAAATACGTTGGGATTAAATATTACGCGACATGAAAATAATAATACTGTAACAGCACGTAAAAGAATTATGTATTATTAGGAGCGTGAAGTTATTTAATAACAACAAAAAAATAGAGTAGAAAAATCTAACTAGAAAGAAGCAAACTATTTAAATTATTAAATCTGTACTTCTTTATCACATTTTATACTATAATATTACTCAAACTTTTCAGAAAATTTCGCAAATAGATTAATATTTCAGATGGAATGTAATAGAATATTATTATAGAAATTTTGGAATATTGATTGATTGAAGCTCAGTTTTTGCCTATTTGTCATATTTATCATACTAAAAAGAATACAAACGTGTTTAAGTAAAAAATAATCTGGTGTGTCACTCACACGACTTTCTCTTACCCTGAAATTTAATACTATAAATATTGGTTGGAGATTAAGAGGTAAGATAACGAGAACGGATGTGTAAACCTATGTTAAAACAATTCAAATTAGGCTTAGGAATACTTTTATAAGGTAATTAGTTCTGTGTGAAGCGGGCTACTGTCCCTTCAACCCCTGGTTCATTACTACACCTACACTTATATATAAATTAAATCTGTTTTTAAAATTAAAAGTTCACTTAAAATTATTCAAACAACTTTTACACGCAACATTCCTTGAAACTTATCAGTCATGATCAAACTTTTCCAGTAACAAATTTATATTGACTTGAAAATACAAATTTTGGATCGCCTGAAATCATTCGTTTTTAAGTTATTCTAAGAGACATTGACAAAGATGAAATGTTAAAAATTGGACTTCGGTAGTCCAGAAGCCTCAAAATGTGTAAATATAGAAAAAACAAGCCATGGATATTTAGCTTTAAAACATATATTATTCACCGTATGTTTATGAGGAATTTATTTCAATTCCGGAGCAGCTTTCCAGGACATGATAAAATATTATAGTAAAGCCCTTCCACTAACAATAAACAAGAATGTTATCGTTTAAAATATTTTGAAGTCATGTATATATTTTGAAGATAATGTACAGATCACATAGTGCACCTAAATATGATCCTACAATAATAACTCACGGCACAACCTGAAATACACTTCCGTCAATTTTCAGCTATTGTCGAGTTATAATCTAGTTGTTTTGTGTAGCCCTGTAAATGAACAGTGAATGATTTTCCAGCCATATCCTACATGAGACTTTTATTTTACGCATATAAAAAGTATAAATTCCTTTCATTTGTTTTAGTGCAGTCTATAGCTATTAAACTCTACTTACCTGCAATTTCCCCCATAGACGTAATGTATCTGTATTCTCTTGGGCGTCCCTGTACACGAAAAATTTGCTTCATCGTGACGAAAAGATTAGTGTATCATCTCTATATCATACACATTTAGAATAACAAGTTTGGACTTTCTGCTACCATTTTTTCTTGAGATATGTTGATAGCAGACAGACAAACTCACACACAGACACACACAGAGACACACACACAGCGAGACAGACACACAGACCAACCGCTAAAAATATGATTTTTGGATTCAGGGGACCTCAAAACATATAAATATAACAAAAACTCGCTTTCGAATATTTAGCCCAAAAACAATACTTTCTCTACCTCATGGGTAAGAGGAAGTACAAATAGATTATAACGAAATGAAAAATAATATTAAATAAAATAAATTACTGTACATCCTGATTTCGCTTACAGTACGTTTCTCTACTCTATCGTACAAAAGTTTCTTCAAATATTAAATAATTTTTTTAAATAATATACATTTTACAACTAAAAATCAAACATTTTTTTTTTTTTTTTTTTTTTTTTTTTTTCTAAAGTAATAGTATACTTCGTTGTAAAAAAATTGGAATCCCGCTGACAAAATTTAGTCGTAAATTTTATGGTTGACCCGTATTTTTTTACTTTATTTGCTCTATTTTATCGTTTATTTGTCGTACATTTTACGGCTTACTGTAAAATTTACGGCTACAGTTTGACTGCGAGGATATAATGTTTTACATTATTGCTATTATCATACAAATGAATATAAATAATTATAAGGAACATGATAACCATATAATCATGTTCTACGCAACAATATATTTCAAGAAATACTTTTTATAGGCATTTATCATAGTTACCCATTATAGTCCTTTTTGGTTACAAATTGTCAAAATTATAACTACCAACTTATGATAATAAGTGTAGCTTTTGAAATATATTTAAAAATACGTTTTGTTTATTGGTATATTGTCTTTATATATATATATATATATATATATATATATATACCATATATACATTTTTTAAAAATATATTATATACTTTCTTATAGAATGGAGCAGAAGGCTTGATTTTTACCAACTATGTGAAAAATACCAGAGCCGAGAATCGAACCCCGGGCCTTCCGCTTTACGCGCGGATGCTCTAACCACTGAGCTACCCTGGCTGATAACCAGCTCGGCACTTCTCACATAATTTACGTTGGCAAGGTCACCGAGTCTGCATTAAAGCAGCTATATCAAGTGACAAATTTGAACATGGCATAACTCCAAACGACCACGAATTTTAATTCAGAAATTTGATTCATCAAGCTGGAAATTAATTTCTTATAGAATGGAGTAGAAGGCTTGATTTTTACCAACTATGTGAAAAATATCGTGGCCGTTTGGAGTTATGCCATGTTCAAATTTGTCACTTGATATAGCTGCTTTAATGCAGACTCGGTGACCTTGCAAACGTAAATTATGTGAGAAGTGCCGAGCTAGTTATCAGCCAGGGTAGCTCAGTGGTTAGAGCATCCGCGCGTAAAGCGGAAGGCCTGGGGTTCGATTCTCGGATCTGGTATTTTTCACATAGTTGGTAAAAATCAAGCCTTCTACTCCATTCTATAAGAAATTAATTTCCAGCTTGATGAATCAAATTTCTATATTATATACTTTTAAAGTAATCTTGTAATCTTTTAAATGTAATCCTTTTTTAAAAGTACTATTGAACCATTTCTTCATTTCATTCTTTTAAAACAACTCTTTTCATGTGCGTGAGGTTTTAAAATATTATCAGCACATTATTTCTGATTAACTAATCAAATTATATAAAATCAAATTATTGCTTCCAGCAAATTTCTTTTCTAAGCGTCGAAGTACAAGTTAATTATTTAAAACCTTTTACCATCTACTTATCATACACAGCTTAGAAACGTATAAAATATATGCCCTTTCTATTTCTTTAGGAAAGTTGTTTTAAAAACATTCGGTTCTTGTACAAATTTTCAATTCTTTTACCTTCTTTTACCTTTTTCTCTTGAAATAAATTATTTGTAATGATAATGATCAAAATGATAAAATATTTGTGTATTTAGAACATTGCTTTTTCTCTGACAATCAAAATTTCCTTTTGGGTATTTTTCAAAAGAACTCGTCGATATCTTTATGATGATGGCTTAACCATAAATCTGTGATAGTTTGAAATAATGTTATTGATATTTTTCATTTGAAAGATTATGAAAATAAGGCATTTTATAAGATTAAGACCTGTAGAATACAAATATGAAATTATTTCAATAATAAGCGTTATACTTTTTCTGAGAGTAAAATCGTCTTCACTCTCCATAGAAAATAATTTTAATAAATAATAATTTAAGAGGATTCTCTACTTATCGTCACCGAAAGCCAAAGGCAATGTTATTGTATGAAGAATTTTATTAAACATTCACTAATAAATATTTTTAAATACAGTTTTCACATTCAGAAAATTCCTAACTATTAAACAATTCACCGCTTTCTATTTTTTTTTTTTTTTCTTTTTTTAATATTTAATTACGAGGTTGCGAAATGCGTATTTTTACAATGTGAAAATTTGCATTTTTGAACTTAAAAATGAAATCTTAAAAAAAAAAAAGAAAAAAAAATCAATATTTAGAAAGCGATAAATTGTTTAACAGTTGTAATTTTTCTGAATCTGAAAACAGAATTTAAAAATACTTATTAGTTAATGAGTTATAACGGGGCAAAATTTACCATAGAATAACACTGGCTTTGGCTTTCGGAGATGATAAGTAGATAGTAGCCTTAAATAAATTAAAATAATAATAATAATAATAAATAATTTTCAATTTGAGAATTTGTATAAGAAAATGTTAAAAAAAAAATTGTACTAGCCAAAACATACTTCTGTTTTAAATGTTTAAAAAAATACAGTTTTTTTCTGTTCCGATATAGCAGTCTTGTTCTTAAAATAATCACGTTTTTCTTATATTAATATTTTATTAAATGAAATATTCAAATCAACTAATGTCTTTTTCCATTACTCGTTAATAAAAAAAAAAGAAAGAAAGAAATCATAATACGTTTAAATTAGCATAGTAGTTCCAGAGATATTACATGCATGTTTCTATTAAATCTTACGCCTTAAATCCGCTTGAAATATATATATATATATATATATATATATATATATATATATATATATATATATATATATATATATATATATATATATATGTATATAACTTTATCGTACTGCATGTAAAATAATTGGGAAAATAAAAAGATCCATTCACTCTTTCATTTTTTTTTCTTTTGTAGATTTTTAAAGCCATCCCTTTATTTTCATTGCAAAATGACCATAAGTATGCAAAATAAAAAGAAGTACACTTGTGTAAATTGATGGATATTATCTCGAAAGTAACCTATTTTTATATCCTAATGAGGTTCATTAGCTCAAGTTATAGCAGATACAAATGAAAAAGATATTTCAGTAAGCCTACTTTAATGATTTCAGGGAAAACAATCTGCATTTATATAATACGTTTTATTAAAGTTATACCATATTTTATTGTGAACGGATTTTTGTTAATTGAAAGATGTTTTACATTAAAAAAAATATTTTTTATTAGAAAATTCTGTTTATTACACAACGTTTAGCTATTTTAAAATTTTATAAAAATTATTATTATTTAACTTTGACAAAATATTTTGTTAAATGTCTACATATAGTAAAAGGAGATATATGGTTGCAGGTTATCGGTGGCATGTAGGTATATGAAAAGTGGTACAAAGGTAGATCTGTTCACGGGTGTTTGCATTAGGATGCTTGAGTTTAGATACGTATGTATATATATATATATGTATATATGTATGATGTATGTATGTTATGTATATATAAATGTTTCGTTTGTTGGTCCGCGTTTTGTTTCGCCGTGAAAGATGTCATCATGGTAACTACTTCTATTTAAGAAATAAACGTGGAGAAACATTTTTGAGAAAAAACGGTTTTATTTGAAATAAAAGTGTTATACATATGTGTTTGAATTTATTCCTTTTTAAACGACATATAGCAGTAAAACATCCGAATAAGTGGAATAGTTTTTTCAAGAACACAGAGTTAATGAGTTTATTTAACACGAAATATTCATTTACAGAAAATATTGCAAGATTAAAAAAAAAGCATGAAAAACAAATAAAAATTTAAATAAGTCTATACGATTTGTAATCATTTTAATTAGTCATTTACTGCAAAAAAAAAAAAAAAAAAAAAAAAAAATCTGTTGCATGCGTTATATCTTCCCACGGATTTCACAAGAAAACCATGATTCGTGTGGAAAATCTCTGGTACAGATATCACACACCACAGCCAACGACGCAGGGCCTTTAGAAGTGGTTATGCTGAACCACTCCTTAACTCATGATGCACTGTCAGTTGAGAAATAGCTGGGATAATAAGGTAAAGCCAAAGTAAAGAAAGAGAATCTTCGTGATCGAAGATTCATCCAGCGCAACACAGGACATCCACACGGGACATTCGGCGAAGCCATTGTTTCATGACGATTTTCTCGAAGGTCCCGAAAATATAGCGCATAGTTCTAGAGGCACAGCATAAGTAGCATCCAGAAAGAAATGATTACATCAGTCAGCAGTGACAGTAGAGTGCAAGGCAAACTATCTCGAATATAAGGCAAGAAAAGGGTGTTCAGTTTTTCATCGTTTAACTTAATTAGAGCGTAAGAGAAAAATTTTGATAAAATAACAATATTTTATTGGACACCACTGTAAGTTAAATAGTGCAAAAACTTTGACACCCTCTTTCAAGCATTAAAAAAAAAATCGTTAATTTAATTTAAAAAATTCATTTAATTCGGAATTAAATTTCATTTAATTTGTTCTTACTTAGAATCTACTGTCAAAAAAAAAAAAAAAAAAGAACCTACAGTTCAAATGTTAAATTTTTACTTCAGCGGTTATGACTCGGCGTTCATCGATGATTCAATGAGTGGTATTTCTCGTTTATATATATATATATATATATATATAAACTCCTATTAAATTTAGAACAGTCACTGTAGGTTGTAATACTTACAATAATAACGCTAACAAAATTCTCCTTGATATTCTCAAACAAATCTATGACTTAATTAATAAATCAGAAAATTTCTTTTGCCTTAAAAATAGTTATCAACTTAAAGCTAATGTCTTATCGATGAACAATGTAACTAATATCATGACTTATGATTTTGCTGACCTGTTTAATAATATTAATTTAACAGATCTAAAAGTCAAATATCTTTACCAAAATGCTTTTCTTCAAAATCATTTAAGACACGTTTAAATTTTATTATTCATAACAATTACATTATACACTGTAATAAGATCTATATTCAAACGGTCGGTATTCCACAAGGAGGATGTAGCTCGAGTTTGTTAGCTGACTTATACCTTTACCATTATGAACAGGGATTATGTATTGAAAATGTCTATTTTTACCGAAAAAAATGATGACATTATAATTTTTTATGTCAATAATTTTTCCCCTAATTTATTCAAATTTGAATATCCTTCTCACCTTACCTTAACTCATAATCTTCTCAACAATAACTGTATTAGTTTCTTAGATTTAAAACTTAAACTTGATGGTAGTAAAATTTATACTGATCTGTATGACAAAAGACAAGATTTTGGTTTCAAAGTAAATTTATTTACACATTTTACTTGTCTTCATATCTCTGTTTACAGAAATATCATTCTCAATCACCTTTTTCGTATACATAATCTTTGTTCATATAGGTTTAAAAACAAAAATATCTCTCACATAATTAATGCTGCTACAAAAATGGGATATCCCAAAAAATTTATTTATTCAATTGTTTATCATTAAGGGTCTCTGTATAACACACACACACAAAAAAAAAAAATATATATATATATATATATATATATAAGGTGGATGAATGGGCAGATGTTTGATTAAGGAGGATGGGTGTTGTTGTTTGGCTGGTTGGCTGGGAGGGTTTGATGTTGAATAAAATTATTTTAAAAAAAAAAGGATTACTGCAAGTTACATTCTTCTTATTTTTTCTGGTTGATACTATGAAATTTGAACTCTTTTATCGTTAAATTTAATTGTGTGCATCTGGCTACTAGTGGCTTCCCTTGTTTAGTTTGAGCAATCAATCTATTTTAATAACAAATATAATATCTTTAAAAAAAATCACCTTTAAAATTATAATTTTAATTATTGATGACTGCCTTATAATGCCTATCCTTATATGTGTGCTTTTTGGCATTATTGCTTGTGATTGAGTCTTTTTACAACTTAACATTTAATTCTTCTTAATACTTTGATTTTAATTCTTAATACTTTGACTTTAAGTTTAATTAATTTTGGGTTAATAATAATAAGTTCAACTCTTAGCTTAATTGTTTTAGGTTTAACTTTAACATGTTCCACTATTCATAACTCTTATTATTTGATTGGTGCTAAAAATTCTCTTAATCTTGCAGTTAATACTTCTTAAATACACTCCTCATTGCATTGGTTTTTGCTACTGAAATAATTTAACTGACTTATTGTTTATATAGATAACCGCTAGATGGCGCTTGCTCACTGCTGTCTTATGCATTCTTTCTTTAGTCCTTTCCTTAAACGATTTTAATGATTCATGTTTTATGTACGATTTAATTTAACTCTACTAGTTTAAAATTTAATTAAATTTAATTAACTTTAAAATAAATGTTGACATTCTCAATTAATAATTACTCTGTGTATTTTATCGTTAATGAAAATGCTCTGAAGTTCATTCGATTAATCGATTTTTGTAAAGCTTTTATTTTGAATTTCAATTTTTGTTTGGCATCATCCTCTTCTCCAGTTTGTGTTAACTGTTTTACATGTGGTTACAATGCTTCTTTCTCGTTTTCTCTCAGGTTTCCATGAAGGTTTATTTAAACTTTGTTTTAATTTAATATTTCACTTAATTTCTCATTCTATCTGGTTTTGCTGCTTCGATAGGGGCTTGAAATGATATAAATTGTTATGATTAGCTATATTGTTTTACGAAATCGATGCAGCGTTCACAGCTTTATGAAGTACTCGCCCCCTGATGAATGTACTTCTAATTTTAAGCATTTTTATCCAATTATTTCTGTGATTAATTATTTGTTTTTTCTGTCATTAGTTTAATGGTCCTTTTTTATTATCATTTCATGTCGGCGTAAGTATTTTAATTTATTATTGTACCTTATTGGTTCTTAATTTAAATCGCAACATTTTGTGTCAGTCTTTCCTCTAAGTTAAATTCAGTTCTATATTTTTGTGTGTTGTTATTGTTTTAGTTCTATTAATTGCTAAATTTTAAGATTAAATTTTATTACGTTATCTATCATTTATATATATATATATATATAGTTGAGATGTCTATTAATTATTGCAAGTAAGGAAAGCAATAATATATTTTTTTTATTTCAATTATATGTTCTCAGCTAATTTTTACGTAGAAAAATGAACTTTTCTATGAACTATATATTTATATTTGCGTATATGTATTTGAGTATATAACTTTATTATTTAAAATATCTTCATACTAGAAATTTATATTATTAAGCAGACGTAAATATATCGGATAATTTTAAATATTCTAATTAATTCTTATTTTACTCATATTCATATATTATCATTACAGCTATTTTATAATAAAGCTTTCTCTTTTAGTTTAAGAAAAAATATAAATAGAATAAATCATTAAAAAGTAATTTTTTTTTTTTTTTTTTTTTTTTTTTTTTCTAAAGAACTACATTTTTTTTTTCTATCTTGAAATCGCTACCCATGTTACGTAAAATACATTTTCTTTATTGTTATCAGCTACAGTATGTACTAATGAACCTCATTAAGACACGAGAATAATTTTCTTTTCAGATAAAATCTTAACTTCATGAAGTTGTTTTGCTTTTACTATGTACAGTTCTTGATTTTTTCCTTATAAAAGTAAAGAAATTGTTTTCAAAAGCTGCAATAGAAGAGCAAATGGAGCTATTCATTTTCTCAGTTTTCACATTGTGCCAAAGTATGTCATATTATGCTAAAAAAATGATTATGAAGAATAGATAGATTCGCAACGTATTCTCCGCTATTTGAAATAATGATAATTTTAAGCGAAATCTTTAAAATTAATGATTTTAATTATTAAGTAAATGTAAATTTATGCACATGTATGTGTACTTTTAATGAGTGTAATGCGTTTTGTTTTCACACATGCATTCAGTATTTTACATGAATAATCTCTGTTCTGAAATTTATAAAAACTTGCAAAATGCGAAAAAAATTAAGTAATGAGAGTTTTACTGTACATTTATATTTGACATATTGTTCGGTTATTCATGATTAAAAACTTGAAAAATAAGTACAATATAATTAATTTACCATTAATTTTTACTACTTTTAGGCAAAGATATCTTTATTTACTTTTATCTTTAACTATTATTTATTTATTTATTTATTTATTTATTAAATCTAAGTTAAGGCAGAAATTATTCTCATAAGATGCAAACTATACAGAAAAAAAAAAAAATACGTTTCCAGTAATATAAAACTGAATAACTATAAATGGTCAACTAATTGTACATTTTAGGCAATACATGAGTTTATATATTATTGACTTTTAAAAGGCACATTCATCAATGATTATAATAATAGTTGGATATTTGTTTTTTGTCAAAGCTTTCGTGATATTTACGTGATATCGGTGCGATTCACATACATAATTAGCGAAATCACATTTTGATTATTTAATAATAAATGTCATTGAATGCATGATATAATTCTCATTAAAAAAAAGTTGACCGAAAGTTTTACCTGTTATTATTATTATTATTATTATTATTATTAAATTTTCATCTTTTATAAGATTTATTCAGATTGTGATCATTAGACCTCGAATATATGGTTTTGTTAAAAGTTTAGAGGCCTCTCTGGAAAAATGTTACATTATGATTTTGAATTGTATTAGATTCCTTTGAAGTCTGCCTAAACGCAGATCCGTTTCACGAATAGTTTGAGTTTGAATGAAAAACAGAATTTGCGCAGTCGACGATATAAACCAGATACTCCAGCGCAGCATTCGAAAATGAAGAAGGGTCAAGGAATTGTGTAGTGCTGACATCTCGTGGCTAAAGCGGCAGATACAATCTCTTTGCATTTATCATCAATTATAGTTTTATTTCAATAATGATACAATTTATATTTGATCCAATTTCAATCCATTTGAAATTGGCACCATAAACGTTTTTCAAGTAATTTCCAATTAAAGGAATTTCAAGAAAAATTGAATAAATAAATAAATAAATTCTTCGACGTTATCTAAACTATTGCATGGAAGAAGTTCATTATTAAATATTTTCAAAATTTACGTATATAACTGATTATATTAATGTATTTCCATATATATATATATATATATATATATATATATATATATGTATGAAAATGAATTTTAAAGGCGTTTTTGTAAGGTTATTTAAGTTAGAAATGTAACTTGTTAATACTGTTGCGCATTCAGTTTTCGTGATCGTCCGTGAATGAATGAAAGATCATGCAGAAGCTTAAAAGTACAGTCGGCAAAAAAAAAAAAAAAAAAAAAAGCGCAACACTCAACGTAATTTCGTTGCTAATCGATGTCGAAAAATGAAATAGGTATCATTCGACGGGGAATTGTGAGTAGTTTCAAAAAAATAACTGAAATTTTGAATTGGGGGTCGTCTACATATTGAAACGCGCACCAACTTTGATTTTTTCAATGGTAATGCCCCATTTTTATTTATATTTGAATTCCTGGGATCGCGGCAACCCGAAAAAGTATATTGATTGTATATTTTACTTATTTTTTTACAGAGTTATAAGCTTTCAAAGTTTGAAGGTGCTAATGTTAAATTCATATTCAAACTTTTATTAATATCTTCACAAAAAATAACTTGATCAATAATTTTTTTTTTTTTTTTTTTTTTTTTTACAAGATACAGTGAAGAAACCCAAACATAATCCATCATTACTTTTGATTCTGAAAAATATTTTTAATTCTGTAAAGTATTAATAAATTCATATTCATAAAAATTGAGAATTATGACCTATATTAATTTTTACATAAAATGAATCCTAATGCTGAAAAATATGGGTGCGCAAATTTGCAGCTCATTCCAGTTAGTAGTTTTCGAGATATAAATAAATCTTTCTTTTGGAGTGGTTTAGGGGGCGTCTCTTATAAAATTTTCCATGAGATAACGAATCAAATCTTAAAAAATCACAAAGAAAGTTAAACAAAATATTTTTATTTTTTATTTACGGGTCAAATTATATAATAACAACGTCAAACGCAAAGAAATTAAACAAAAATGATGATTTTTAGACGTTAGTGTTAGCATCAAGAATTCCTGTTTTCTAAAGAACACAAGCCCCGCCTTTATCGTTCTTCAAAACAAAACAATACAGAAAAGAAAAGTAAATGTGACATTGAGTATTCGTGTTAAATACCTTATTTTATGTTGACAAAAATATGCACAAGCGGTATTTACTTCATTGATTAATTGGTGATAAGTTTTGAATCTTTTAAACAAACACTAGAAGAAAGAAACATTAACTAAACAGGCGGGGTTTACTGTTTTAAATAGAAAAATAGGTTTAATGTGAAATTGTCAAATAAAAATAAAACGAATGGAATTGGAATGCAAGACAAACTTGTGAAAATAGTTTCTTAACTACTGTCATAGTTTAAAAAGGCTTAATCATTTGCTTCATATATTCCTTTATTTTATTTTATTTATTTTGTAGAGAAGATAATTTTATTAATGTATTTTAACTTTATACATTTTTAAAAACATACTTTAACTTTTATAAATATATTTTAACACTTTTTGAGACCGCAGGATTTTGTCTTTTTGACAGTAAGACCCGCCTACGGGCGTTATACTCTCAAAATAAAATATTTCAGAACAAATTTTCTGTATTCACAATTATATTACAAATGGATATACATTATAATTATATTCTTTCTAATCAATATATTTATATCCATAGTATATTTTATTGCAAAAATATGAACACTGGGTACACACTTAAGAAATATGTAACACACAAATTACGAAAGAAACGCCCACTGACAGAGTTACAGATTTTCAAATGGCGTGAATCCACATGAGCTGTCGCGAAAGGGTTAATTAAGAAATTATATTTTCATAGAAATTATAAAACGAATCGTATAGTTCCAAAGAGTTCAACTGACCCAAAACTGGTAAGTGCGATTAAAATTGTTTAATATTTACTTCATGAACCCTTACAATAATTTATCCGAAAAGATTTAGTTTATGCGTTGTATATATATATATATATATATATATATATATATATATATGGGATGGCGAACTTATGTGGGCGATTAAAAATGAACTGATACTTAGTTACTATTAATGATTTAAAATTCAATGATAGGTTATAATACACTATGTACAAAATTATAGTTTAAATTAAAATTAAACGGCCGACTAGAAGAGAACACATTTGCAAGTCAAATCAGGAGTCTACGTTTATGGGTAATATACTGTTCAGCACAATTCTCGTCAAAAGAAAATTACACATAGCTTTCGTTTTTGATCGCTTTAGAAAAGCACACGGCATGATACAGAACACCGTCTCGGCGAAAACCCGTCGTCAACAGATCGAGATACGAACGGCCACACATCAAGATCCAAGCGTCTACTAAACTCTCTCTGGGAAGTGTTCTCAGCCTCCGTCTATGAAGATGCGTGTTCCGGAAGTGACGTCCGTCTGACATCACGGCTACGTCATTCCGCTACGTTATAGTTCATCCTCTCGTCAAAGAAACTTGATCACAGCTGCGGCAAAGGAACTGGGCTAGTTTTGGAATCAACGGTTAGGGAAAACATGGTGCCTACACTACATTCGGCCATCCTTCCTCGACTGGTCTTCCAGACGGCCACACTGAAAAATACAAAAAGAAAAAACAAACACAAAAGCAACACAAAATAATAACAAACTTATTTACAGCACATATACGAATTTTGATATTCTCTTTTTTTTTTAAATTAGGTTATCTCTTGTTTGAGAGATTTGGCATGAGTGGATGTGCAACGGGGGCCTTCATCGCATCCCTCCTTAATTGCATCATAGGTGTTTCCACCTTTCATTTTTGCAGTTTTAGAATGACAAAAGTACTTTGATTTCGGTTTCATGGCAACTTGGTCGCCTACTTCGCAAGTTTTTGGTTGTTATCTTCGCAAGTTATATTTTGTTTTATTTTTCTCTTTAACTTTAACAAATTATTCTTTTACATGTTTACGCAAATCTTTACTCTGGGACTCAAAGTTAACTTGGAATTCGAACTCGAGAACCTCTAATTGGTCATTTCTAGTTTTAGTGTCTTTTAAAGCCTCTGCAGCATCTTCTTCGGTCATAAAATTTATAGTAGCACTCTTATGTGTAGAAAAAACTTTCTAACTGTATTTTCACAGCTTTGGGAAATAATGCAGCTATTTCACTGATTGTAGTCTTCAATGGAAGTGATAAAATAAATAATTTTCTCAAATGTATACTGGCAGTCTCTTCTTTTGGGAAATTCTGTCTTTTACAATCAATGGAATATATCATCAAAGGCATTCTTCTCAATTTCTTTCTTTTAAGAAGTTTGGAATTTTCTTCAACTTTTCCCTTCAACTCTTTCAGCTCTTCTGCTAACTGCAAAACCTTTTCAAGTAGGATTCGTTTTTCGTCTTACTTTGAAGAAGTTTTTTTTTGATTTTGCAATTTCATTTGGGAAATATTCCTCTGACTTTGTTTCTTTCGTCGAGGCTCCTCCTCTTCCTCACTGTCATCATCTTCACTATTATCGTCCATTAAAAGCATCTTCTTTTCGTCATCACTTTCGTCATTCTCGTCGTCGTCATTATTTTCACTTGCAGCTTTTTTGGAAGATTCTAATGATTTTTCGGACAATATAACAGGTTGACGGGTTTTATGTTTACACTTTTCAACACTATTCCATGTTTCATTTATTTCTGGGGACTTCTCAGAAATTTTACTTTCAAAGTCAATGGGAGCGTCAACAGCAATATTCGTCTTAACTTCATTTTGATATGCATTTACCGGAAGAACTGTTACTAAATTTACCTCAAGAGAACTAGATTTATTCTTCATAAAAATACCTTTTTCATTTACGGTCGTCTCAACCAGCATCAGTACATTCATTTCAATGATTACGTTGTGGAGAACGCAACTTACCCATGCTTATCTAACTTTAACTTGGAGCTGTAAATGAAATACTTAAACTACGAAGAAATGACAGAGTCCAAATATATAACATAAATGAGCTTTACTTGAGCATAAATAAGAAGGAGGGCGCTGGACTATCATAACATCTAGTAACTTACGACTTAAAATGGGCAGTCCTCTTAAATACTTTGATATTAATAAGTAACCCCCGTTACTTTACTTTACTTTTCTTTACTTAATTACTCGCAAAGGATTTCAACTACTTTTATTTAAATTAGCTTGTAAGGCTGATTAATCTTTCGCTTAGCAGGAGGATTCCCTGACACTGCTATCTACTTGACTTACATCCAACTATATCCGCTGCTAACTCTCCAAAACAATCTTCCTTCCAACTAACTTTAACTCCTCTCTAACTGACTCCCCTCCAACTGACCTTCTACTTTTATACTATTCAGTTTCCAAAATATTAGCATATTTCAATTTACAATTTTAAGTTAGGATCGGCACTAACTCCATCACTCAAATCGAATCCTAAAACAGCAGATTCACGTTTTACCCGCAAAGTGCGAGTTTTAATTGTAGCACTTTGCTATACCTGACAGTTCCTCCCCCGAAAAATAATTTCGCGGAAAAAATCCCCCAACGGGTTTTTACCCGTGCAAATTTTAAATTATTGCAATACTATGCAAAGAAAAGTTAGCTGCAGTGACTGACTGCTAAAATTCAACTACATAATGTTTTAGAAAAAGAAAAAAAAAGAGGGGGGAAACTTAAATTTAACTAGACTGCCCAATAAGAAGTATATTGTTTTAAAAATCTAATAGGGAAAAAAATTTTTTTTAAGAGTACATGGCCAAAAAACTGGACACTTACATATAATTTTAAGTAGCTTAAATAGCTTTTAAAAAAATGTTTCTTATGCTCAATGTAAGACGCTTTATTCCAGAAAACCGATTGTACTCAATTTAGGTAAATAAAGATATATATAGTCCAGCGTAATTACAGCGGGGAAATACAGGCACATTTTTCCTTAAAACAAATGGAAAGGAAAAAAATTCTCATTACTTTTTTAAAAAATTCAGTACAGGCGGATCGCTTTGAACAAAAAATGCGATCAGTAATTATTCAAATTTTAAATTGTGCAAAAATGATGAAAAAAAAGAAAGTCTTTATTGGCAAAAACTTGAACTGTTGAGAGCCACTGCAGACCAGTCTAGGTCCAGTATCCTCGGCTAGGAAAAATACTTGAAACTGCATCCGCAAAAAAAAAAAAAAAAAAAAAGAAAAAATTTCAGTTGACTATTCTCATATGAATCTTGAAAGGGATCCGTTGGCAAGCGTCCAAAAATCACCTCCTTTAGCATCAAAAGTAACATCAGCGTAGATTTTCAGACCAACGACTGGACGGGAAGTTTGAATCAGAGAACTTCTAAAATACAAAAGTCTTTTGAACGTATAAATCAAAAGGTACACTACACTTTTATATAGGTAAATGACATAATTTTATACATAAGCCCTATTTTAGCTATGCTATTCGCATAAGGAAAAAAAAACTACAGTGTTAGTGTATTAAGGTTAATTTGTTTAAACGCAAATTTACATGCAGAATAGCTTTTAAAAAAATTCTCTTTTTAATCCCCATCCGAATATATTCCTACAGTAATTAAACTTTTAGCGAAAAAGACAAAAGTTTACAATAAGAATATTCATTTGATACACTTTATACAACATTTAGAAAACATTTAAGGATACAAAATTTTCAAAACTGCAGTTGATCGCTGAGAAATAAAAAAGATTTACGTACATACATTCTACATTACATTTACAAAACTATAGAGAAAAATGTTTATACACTTATAAAAGTGTATTTTATACAATTTACGACATTTAGAAAAAAATATATATATAATGAATAGATATATATACAAATTATTGAAAAAGTTTTCAAGACTCCGTTGTTGGCTAGAAAATAGAAAAGTAGTAGAGTATATACATATTGATCATGTAAAAACTTAGAGAGAAAATTTATATACAAAGGTAAGAAAATTTATCTTACGAATCGCTGCAGGTGATGGCTAAAACAGAAGGCATTTAAGTACATATATATATATATATAGATAGATAGATCATTCAAAAAACTAAAGAGGGGGGGAAAGTTTATACAAAAGTTCAAAAAGGTTTTTTTTTTTTTTAACTGCTGGTGTTGGCTAGGAATTAAAAAACATTAACGTACATACATGCATATACTATATACAGAAAAAAAAATTATGACATGTAAACAGTACATGAAATTTCGAGAGATGAAAGTTCATGCCATACGTTTAAATTTTGCATTTTTAAATTTTAAAAAGTTCATGCAGCAAGTTTAAATTTAGATTTGTGATATTTTAAAAAGGTTATCTCTTTGAGATCATGATTGAAAGTCCAGAAGAAAGTCCAAAATTCGTTACATGTCATATATTTCCTCACTGCTCTACTAGAAAGATACTTTACAATGGAAAAAATAATTAACCATAGCACCTGATAGCGTGATTCCTTGACATCAGCAGAATTACAGATGTGGTTCAGACAGGTCTGCGGAGTTGTGGTAGCAATTTCCGTGCTGGTGGCTTGTAGAACGGAGTCCGGTATCGGAGAGGCACTTTTCTGGGACGGACTCGAGCCCGGTACCTTGTGAATGTCTACCGGTGCAACAGAAGACTGCGTTCGCTTTGTGCTTTTGAATGCAGGGCTGCTAGCTGATCTAGAGGCCTCAGAGGAGGCTGGCTGCACTTTCGAAATTTCCTTCGTTAACATCACATCATTTTCTTTCAGTTTCGGCGGCGGGTCATTTTGACAATTTAAGTTCTCGTTCGCCTGAAAATTATTTGACTGTGTCGGCTGTATAGATTTAAAACTGTTTTCTAAAGGCGAGTTACCAAGATTAACCGCATCATTTATTGATTTTACACTTTCGCTTATTTTAACGGTTTCCGCAGCAACAGTTATTTTACTTGTATTTTCCTGAAAAGCAGTTGCGAGATATTTAGAAGCGCACTGGTTAACCTTTTCAGTTTCGTTTACTACAGTTTGTGCGAAAATAACAGAGTCCGTCGATTTGACTGTTTTTAAATATAAAGCAGGAGATGAATTTAAATCAGTAGAAAAGGTAGCCGGAACATTTACTGGTTTTACACTTTCGCTTAGTTTAACAGTTTCCGCAGCCACAGTTATTTTAATTGGATTTTCTTTTACAATTCCCGTCGCAATAGGACACAATTTTTCGGATTTCTTATCCGTAGCTAAAAGCTGACTAACAGAAGGGGATTTGCCTGTAGTGCTATTTAAAGGTGAAGTGCTCGTTTTCATTCACTTTTATTTGACTTTCGTCAGAAGGATTAAAGTTTTTGTCGTCAGTTCGGGGTTAATTTAAATTAGTAGAACTTTCTTCTTGCGACTGAATAACTTGTGGTTTTTCCACATCCTTTATTACCGCTTCCCACTGACGTTCGTTAGGGGGGAGGGAACGGTCATGTTCCAATCGTAGTTTATCATACCGAGTGGCGAAAAGATCGATAGCTTTGCGTTTTAAATCATCATACGTTGGATTTGGCCCAAGTGAATGGCAGGCGATTAATCTATGCCACTGTTTCGGTTCTCCTTCTAGGGAGTAGGCTAGCCAAGAGTAGTGGTTTTTAACATTGATTTTATGAAAATTGATAAAATATTCTAGCTGCTCAAAAAATTGCAGCACACTATTAGTGCCGTCAAAAAAGTCTTGCTCGGGGAGAGGGGGGGGGGGGGGGGATTCGAGCAAATTTGGGCGCCAATGTGGAGAACGCGATTTCTCCATAATCTTTTACTTTTTACTTGACTTAAGGTTGAATGCTGCCAACTTACTTATTTAACTTTAGATTGACTTGCTGTAAATGAAATACTTAAACTACGAAGAAATGACAGAGTCCAAATATATAACATAAATGAGCTTTACTTGAGCATAAATAAGAAGGAGGGCGCTGGACTATCATAACATCTAGTAACTTACGACTTAAAATGGGCAGTCCTCTTAAATACTTTGATATTAATAAGTAACCCCCGTTACTTTACTTTACTTTTCTTTACTTAATTACTCGCAAAGGATCTCAACTACTTTTGTTTAAATTAGCTTGTAAGGCCGATTAATCTTTCGATTAGCAGGAGGATTCCCTGACACTGCTATCTACTTGACTTACATCCAACTATATCCGCTGCTAACTCTCCAAAACAATCTTCCTTCCAACTAACTTTAACTCCTCTCCAACTGACTCCCCTCCAACTGACCTTCTACTTTTATACTATTCAGTTTCCAAAATATTAGCATATTTCAGTTTACAATTTTAAGTTAGGATCGGCACTAACTCCATCACTCAAATCGAATCCTAAAACAGCAGATTCACGTTTTACCCGCAAAGTGCGAGTTTTAATTGTAGCACTTTGCTATACCTGACAACGTCACAGGGTATAAAATCATTATTTACAACATAAATATTAGTTTCAGATTCAAAATTATCAACTTTGAAATTAGCGTCAAATGAGCCTAATGGCTTTACGAAACTTTTCCCGATCCCCTTCAAAGTGGTACTCATAGGATTTAATCTATTAACATTCAATTTGTTATAAGCACTTTTACGCAGCAGTGTTGCTTCACTCCCTGTATCAATAATACCAGTAAAATTTACATTGTTAATCAAAATGCTTTTGTTTAGGATTTGATTTACTCCGATGCACAACGCCTCAACTTCGGGTTTCAAACCCGGACATTCTGAGCTGTTATGCCCAAAACGATTACATGCAAAACACTTGAAAACCTTTCTCTCTATGGGGACAGTCTCTGGATAAATGGTTTTTATCACCATAATTATAACACATTTTGTTTTCAATTTTAGGACTAAATTTTTCATGTACATTATACCTCATGGGTTTCAATTCTACTTTATCAAATCTATGTTTGTTTTTATCACTATCTCTCATAAAAGTTTCATACATTTTAATTTTTTGTTTTAAATCATGAAGGTTTCTAGCACCATATAATATTACTTTATTTTCAGATTTATCATTGATTCCTTGAATCACATGGTGCATGATAGCGGCATCATCAATATGCCCATTCTTACTTAACACTCTTATTTAAAAAAAATACTCTTTAGCAGTTTCATCGCCTCTCATTCTCCTTTTACTCAATATTTCATGCAAAGAGGCGGAATTTCTCTCTATTTTAAATTCCCCAATGAGCGCTTTTTTTAATTTTTTATAAATAAGTAGCGCTTTCTCATATTTAATAAATAATGAAGCGTCTCCACTCAAAGATCGTTTACAAAAAATGATTTTCTGTAACTCAGTCAAATTAAACATTTTGCTATTTCTTCGAATTCGGTAAACCAAAAGTTAATGTTTTCATGCGGCTCACCGCTAAATTTTGAGATATTATTCTCAAAGCCAATAAATGAAATGGCTGCACCGTGTGTTCCAGAATTCTTAATATTATTATCATTATGACTAAAACATTTTTCACTTCTATTATAATCATTATGACATTGCACTGAGGAATCAATGTTCGTGACGTCACTATCGCTACTAGATTCATTTTCAGATTCAATATCTGAATCATTTTCAGAGTTTTCCTCTTTGAGTGATTCAATATCACATAATTTCAATAATAACCTGTCTCGTAACTCTTCTTAAGTCCCATCAAAAGAGACATTTAATAAATTACTGATTATTATTAATTCGTTTAAAGAGAAATTATCGCTTATAAATTTTTGTTTTTGAATATACTCTTCATCATCAACGGCAAAATTAAACCCTGTAAATTTTTTTATTCTACACCTGTTTTTTCGATCACCTGCATTCTTAAAAATAAACCGATGCAGAATTTTAATCTTATTATATTTCTCTTTCCCGAGTGCAATACCTATTCGAGGGATGTCCTCTAATGAAGTCATCATGCAATAAAAATTAAAGTTGACGTACCTTTGCAGAACAGGAACAACAGATACTTCGTTGCTTTACATTTCTTACTCAACATTTGTTGGCCATCTCCGTCGAGTCGATTCGTCGCTGTTCAATCTTTTAACACTTTGTAGAACAGAAACAGCAGATACTTGATTATTTTAATATGTTATAAGTGTGACGTGTCACTTATCCAGCTCTCACTTTAGGTTTAATTCCACATAATTGTCGAATGGGACACCATAAAAATTTGTAGAAACACAGTTTAAAAAAAAAAGTTTTAAAATAAATAAAGAGTTCAGTCTATATAGAGTTTATAATTTTTAAAAGTTCAGCGAATTAGAAAAATAGTTCTTTTTTCAGTCAATGAAATAATGAAATTTATGTCTTAAACAAAATTTACGTTACAATCCAAAATTCACGTTACATCCCACTTCTGACTTGTGGGATGGCAATCTTATGTGGGCGTTAAAAAATGAACTGATACTTAATTACTATTAATCGTTTAAAATTTAATGATAGGCTATAATACACTATGTACAAAATTATAGTTTAAATTAAAATTAAACGGCCGACTGGAACAGTCACATTTGCAAGTCAAATAAGGAGTCTAAGTTTATGGGTAATATACTGTTCAGCACAATTCTCGTCAAAAGAAAATTACACATAGCTTTCGTTTTTGATCGCTTTAGAAAAGTACACGGCATGATACAGAACACCGTCTCGGCGAAAACCCGTCATCAATAGATCGAGATCCGAACGTCCACACATCAAGATCCAAGCGTCTACTAAACTCTCTCTTGGAAGTGCTCTCAGCCTCCGTCTATGAAGATGCGTGCTCCGGAAGTGACGTCCGTCTGACATCACGGCTACGTCATTCCGCTACGTGTTAGTTCATCCTCTCGTCGAAGATACTTGATCGCAGCTGCGGCAATGGAACTGGGCTAGTTTTGGAATCAACGATTAGGGAAAACAAGGTGCCTACACTACATATATATATATATATTATTTCATTTCGTATATTATGTTACACCTACGAAAGAAAATTTTAGCTTTATTGGTGATCAGTACAGCCATAATAGGCACTTTTACATGAAAAATATTGTACTTTTTTCAAAAAGTACTGTATGGAATAATCGCAAGTGTAATGTATTTAAATAGACCTAAAATTATCTAAAAAAGTACTGAAGTATATACAGATCTAAAAATTTGAATTCAGGACAATGATGAAACTGGAAAAGGGTCAATATTTTTATTAATTTTTATAATTCTTTTTTTTTTCCTGACAGGTTTCCGGTGTGAAACATTAAAATTTTGTCTATTTCTTATAGGATCTTAATTTTATTTTTCTACATTTACAGATAACACCCTAAGACATTTTAGATTATAACTCTATAAATACTAAAGGTAAAGTATATAAACAGCATACTTTTCCGCACTGCCAGACTCTCAGAAATTCGAAAATGAAGTCAAAATTGTGTGTGGCTGCTGAAAAGTTTGCGCTCATTTCAATATGTTGATGACCCCTAATTCAAAATTTGACGACATATTCAGAAAGTGCTTTTAATTTCTGTTGAATTACGTCTATTAGATGTTCCTGCGTGAATTAATAACGAAATTACAGCGGGTGTTGAGTTTCTTTTCCCCCGACTGTACATTCACTGACCATTGCAGAAGATTACAGGTTTTTCAACCGAGTAACAGCTTTAGACTCTCCGCAAAACCTAGATTAAATAACCGTTGACAACATAAAAATCACAGCATAAACTGTATCATACCATGACACACAGCATAAGCTGTAATCAATAGCAGAAGATCGGTCAAACGAGAGGTCTTAGCACTACATGAATTTCGCTTCAATTGAACTCGAAGGCCGGAATACGATGTTTTATTTAGCCTCGAATATTTTTAGAATGTTCCTAGTGTTTCGAGAAATATTCGATTTAGATCTTCGATAATCGATGTATCAGTAATAAGGAATTTATTGTCAAAGTCTCCAAAAGTAGGTTAAACTGACCAATATGGCGCCAAATTCATCATAAGAATCTCTTCTGCCCTGGTGAAGTTTTTTAACGGGTTTTTCAAGGAAAATGAGCTATTTTAATAACAAATAAATCAAGAAACACGGAAAATTAACATTTTATAAACTGATTAAGCCTTTAAATGAAATTATATAAAAATAATGACAATTATTTACAAATTCGTAGCAATACACACACACACACACACACACACATATATATATATATAGAGAGAGAGAGAGAGAGAAAACTATTGAAATTAATTTATATATATAAGTCCAAAGACCTATAATAAATAAAGATCCGTCCAAAGACCTATAAGAGTATATATATATATATATATATATATATATATATATATATATATATATATCCATTAATTTTGACTTGGCAAATTTAAAAATAAGTAAATAATAATATACAATCTGTACCTGCTATTTTTTATAAAATATATATACAGATTAATATGTTATTTAGTATGAATTTCATCTCGACAAATAATCAATAATTTAATAGATGTTAATTTGCAAATGAAATCGCTTAAACATAAATCGCTTTACAAAGGTTTTTCAAGATTTTTCTTATAATTAAAGAAAAAACAATTGTTAAATATTATTCCAATAATTTGGTATTATAAAATAATTAGATCATTTTAGTATGCAAATATCCTTATATTATTTATATATGTATATATATATATATTAATCAATATATTTTTCATTTTTAAATTAACATTAATATATATATATATATATATATATATATATAAATACATGCATATATATATATATATATAGAGAGAGAGAGAGAGAGAAAGAGAGAGAGATATTTTAAATGTGTTCATAAAGAAGTTGAATGGAGTTAAAAAGATAAATTTATTTAAAATTTCTTTTGGAAATTGTTCAACACAAACTTTTTTGTTATGGTATTACTTGAGTACGTTTACAAAAATACTTAAAACAATACATTTAACAATGTCAAACGTATTTTATTTTTTATCACTTTTCTATACATTTTATAATTTTTTTTCGAATGCTAAATTTTTCTGTATATTATGAGAAATAAATTTCTTTTTTTATAGTTATAAAAAACACTTGCAGAGTAATTTATCGATTTTTAATGAGATTATTATTCATAATAATAAAAATAATTATAAAAATTAATAAATTTTTATTCTTAATTTCTAATTGTAAGTTCAAACTGCAAACATTGAAGTACACCAAGCGTTGGTTACTGAAATATATAATCTAAGCAATATTTCTGTTTCATCTTTACAATTCCTTGAATATTAAAGAATACTACAGCAAAAAACGTACCACGCAATAATTCCATTCTTCTAAATTAAATTGTAACTCGAGCAGGATACTTTTGATTTCATAATATTTTTGCCTGAAATAGATTTTGAAAGAAACTTTCGAAACCTCTTTTCTGATACTTTATGATAAATTACTCCCTGTAAAAGATCAAATATGTAAAAACCTTGATAAATTCATTATCGAATGCATTTCTGAGACATCAAATAAGTAAAAAGAGTAATAAAACAGAACTTTAGAAGTATTAAAATACTGTAAGAAAGGACAGAAATATACATTAATATGTAAGTTGAGTACTAAAAATTATCAAAGAAAGTATAAAATATATCAACAAAATTATTTATATGTACAGATGGGTGAGAAAATAATGTGAACACTTTCGCTTTTTTACGGTATTTCTTGACAAGTTCTTTAGGAAAAATCTTGAAACTTTGGTAGTGTAAAGAACATGTTATACCTCAATTTTGTCAGTAAAAGTTGTGTCATGAAAAGGAAAAGGGGACCAGTAAAAATTAAATCAATATCAAAATGGTTTGGATCACCTTGTAAAAGGTAAGCTTGTGCAAGCTTTACATAGTACTTTTTTGTAGCACTAAATGCTGCCCAGGAAACTAAAATATTAATTTGCCAAAACTGCATACATATACATACATACATACATATATATATATATATATATGTACATGATAGATAGATATGGAAAGACATGTAGAGATTTGAATAGATAAATATATAAATAGTTATTCATAGATATACACGATGCAAATTTCGTGACATATGGATACTTCATTAGCTCCAAAAGCTGCTATCAGACGAAATAACATATATTCTGAAGTATAATCTATTGAATCTTAAACCTACCGAACAACAAGGGTTATTTTTCAGCATAAACGAAATCCACAAATGTAAACACGGAGGGCAACATTTCGCGATAATTCCCCTTTCTGAGGTTTCAAAGGAATGAGGATAGATGTTACTCTGGAATCGCGATTCTCTGATTGGTGGACTTTATTCTAAAGACTAGCGTATGTGATTTTAACAGTCGAAAATGCGTGATTGAAGAATATACGTGCGGCAAAAACATCAAACGGTAGCTTTTCACCGGTTTACAGCATGAAAAACCTGTTTATTAGTTACTATGTGCTAATGTCTTTCATACGGAACTTCGTTTGATAGCGGCTTTACATGACGACGAAAATCTACGAGATTCTCTTCAAAGTGTAACTGTTCTCTTTCAAATCTGAAATGTGTAAATATTTCGGAAACACTGCCAAGATCACTTTCAGGGTTGTTTTATAGCATTGCCAAACCGTGTTAGTAGTTCCATTGGTAGCAGTGCATTACAAAGGTACGTATTTAATATATATATATATACATATACACCCCGCGACAAAAATATAGGTACAAAGGGTTTTTTCTTTGATTTTTCATAAAATAATATTATCTAAATTGTGCTTATCATTTATTATTATCATAAAATAACACTATTTTCAGACTAATTTTTGTTTTAAGACTAATTAAAAAAAGTTTTAAAACTAGAATTTTTCTTATTTAAGACTACACACCGCGAAAAAAAGATAGGAACAAAGGTTTTTTTTTTTTTTTTTTTAATATGATTATTTTGAATATGATTCAAATATTTAATGTTTTTGATATGATAATATTTTGTTATGATAGTAAATGATCAGCACAATTTAGATAATGTTATTTTATGAAAAATTAAAAAAACCCTTCGTTCCTATCTTTTTATCGCGGAGTGTACTGTGAAATTAGAAAAATTTTAGTCTTAAAACTTTTCTAAATTAGTTTTAAAGCAAAAATTTGTCCGGGAATAGTGTTATTTTATGATAATAATAAATGACAAGCACAATTTAGATAATGCTATTTTATGAAAAATCAAAGAAAAAACCCTTTGTACCTATCTTTTTGTCGCGGGTATATATATATATGTGTGTGCGTGCGTGTGCAGAGAGAGAGAGAGAAAGAAAGCGATTAACGGACACGATTCAATTCTTTTAGAGTACATATATATGCCTTAAATATCGACTAATAAACTGTCTGCATGAAAGAGAAAATACTTTTGCATATTTTGCGATGTAGACTTTAAAAGGATAAAATAATATTTATAATAATAATAATAATAATAATAATGATAATGTAGATTAATCTTTGCATCCTTTTTAATGTTTCAAATATTTATTTATTTATTTATTTTTGATATGGAGATTTATAAGTTTTTGATACTTTTATTGTTATGCATGTGTTTATCGTGTGAAAAAGTAAACCTTACGCACGAATTTTATTCAGGATGACCCAACGAATCCTCGTACATTTGTAAGAATAATTAAACCATAAAATATTTCGAAGAGAATTTTCTTTATTCAGAAATATACAGTGGCAGTATGACGTCAGGTTGTGCATAGGTTTTAGAAATGGCGCCTGGAAACTGTTTTTCAGTTCTGACAATAGAAGCTTTGTTAAATCTATCATTGGCATATATTAACACAGAGTAAATGAATATATATTACAGTACTTCGGTTACAAACTAATTTCAATTGAATGTTATGTTTTTTTTTTTCAATAAACAAGTACATATTTGCAATATTTTGTTTTACTGGCGTTTGATATGTAGGATGTTTTTTAGTGTCACCCAACATGAAAAAAATGGGAGATTTCATAGATTTATGTTGTATATATATTAATAAATAAAACATATTTAATTTAAAATTATTTGTAACAAAAAATAGTGTACTTTTTTTTTTTTTTTTTTTTAAGGTTAAACAATTACTATTAGAAAAACTAATTAGGATTGGAAAAGTTCAACTTTTTTTCTTTTATTTCATTTAAATGTACGATTAAAAAAAAAAAAAAAAAAAAAAAAAAAAAAAAAAAAAGTTGTTTTTTAAGAGTACGTTTACTTTAACGTCGTAATGCATATAAATTTATATAAAATTCCGATTATTAAATCTTGGATAAGAACTATTGCTACATATGCAAAAACACATATACAGACCAATATTTTCTGAATATGGTCAAAACGAGTTCTGTTCAGCTGAAAACATATATATCCATTGAAAACCGGAAGTAGAAAATGTTTACCAATCCCACACATTTTTCTATTTAATGAATGTAGAAGAAAGTAAAAATGTCTTGAATTAGCTACATTTAGCTCAAGTTTATTTAATTTTAATTTTAATTTTAATTTTTTTTTATTCATTATATACTCTTTACAAGATTTAACGAAAATAATTATGAATTGTAACTTTGTTCATGTTAAGGTGGAACTTATTCTCTGTGTTATCCGCGTACAGAATTAATTCTTGTACACATCATTTTAGGTTTCATTAAAGCTTATCCACTTTCCAAAGTTTCATTACATTCCCTTTATTACCTCTCTAGAGCAGTATTACAATTCAACCGATAATGATTTTCAACAGGATTTTCGAAATCCTCTTTGCTCCAGGAGGTGATTCATTATAAAGTATCGTAGAAGATCTTATACGAGTGTATTTTAGAACTTATCTCAAGAAAATCTAACGAAATATAAGAAGAAAATGTAACCGAGTTCAGTATCAAATTAATTAATTGTAAAGTAGTTTGTACGCGAAATGCAACATTCCTGTGTTAGTAGAAAAGTGAATGTGTAACGAAACTAAGTCAATTTAATTAGTATTGGTTTCAGCAAAGGCTTATTAAGAATTGATCAATGGAAATCTAACCTAAGAAATAAAACAAATATATTAAAGGGAGATTTCCATTTGTCTATTCACCTTTAATAATCTCATCATAAAACTAGCAATGCGAAATAAATTTAAAAATTATCATCAGTAATAATTCAGCGATAAAAACATGGAATGGAAATTGTGAAAAAATGTTATAATAATACAACTACATTTCATTCCAAAACACTTATATTGAATAGAAAACGACAGCTTTAAGTTTTTATGCAATGCCCGAAAAAAAAAAAAAAAAAACTTAAAGTACTATGCCCGTAATGCCCGTAAAAAAAAAAAGCCCGTATAATGACCGTAAAAAAAAAAAAAAAAAAAAAAAAAAAAAAAAAAAAACCTTAAAGTACTATACAGTGTGGTCAAAAATGTAAAGGCAGGTCGAGGGGACCTAAATAAACAGATTTCGTGTAGGAATGTGTGTGCGGTAATGCCTCCTTGAGACGGTAGAGAGCACTGATGACTGCGGTGTATAAAAGCGCTTCGCTAGCTGGATTCATCGTTTCCCGCACGGAACTCGAGCAGCATTCATCGTTTCGCTGGCCAACATGCATTTCATATATGATGCTGCACATGGAAAAGCATTAGCACAAGGGAATTGATGAATCCAACTAGCGAAGCGCTTTTATACACCGCAGTCATCAGCGCTTTCTACCGGCTCAAGGTGGCATTACCGCACACTCAATCCCATACGAAATCTGCTTGTTTAGATTCCCTCTAACTTCCTTTACATTTTTGACCTATAGTTTAGGACCACCCAGTATAATGCTTAAAGTATAAATTAAAAAAGAATTATCTCTTTTAACTGTTGCCTGTATTTCGAGTTATTTTATTCATTATACTAAATTTTATCATTGACACCAATGTTTATTTTGTGTGTCCTATCCTCTCAAGGAAAAAAGTCATCTCAGCGATTAATGCTCAAGGGCTAATCTTTAGATCTTGTGTATCTCTAGAGTGACATTGAAATCACATAAAAAAACTCAACTTGATTATAACCTATATTAAATTAAATTTGTAGTATAAACAATTTTATTTTCATTTTGTTTATTTTGTTTATTTTCATTAATGTTTATTTTATGCTGCCATTATTAAAATTCTTAAAATATATTTCCAAAATATTTTTTGGAGTGGTAACCTAAATCACGCGAGTCAATTTATATTTGTTAAGTTTTATAATATCAAAATTGAATTTTCTGTAGACCATCATATGTTTGTTTCTTCTTGGTAGTAGTGTTGAATACAATTAAAATTGTTTTTATTGATTGACATTAATGGATTCAAACATGCAAATCAATAATGACAGTCAAGTCAATGATCCTGCTAACGGTCACAAAAATTTACATTATGGCAATAAATTGATAAGTACAAAAGATGAAATAATAAGAAATTTTAGACAAATTAATTATGGGTCTGACTATTTAAGTAGTCGAATATGATTTATAATTTTGCTTTTTTCGAATATTTTCTCTTTAACTTAATTAAATAAGCATTATATATATAAATATTGGTTTATTGAAGAAATGGACATAGTTCGTAGTCTGTGGGCAAAGGATGCAAAATACATCCAAAGTTACCCCCCAAGGGTCCAAGTAGCCGGTTTTACAGTTATCATTTTTCATCGCATATAAACAATACTTAAGTTATCCTTTAAGACATTTACAAAGTTTACGTATAGAACAGCATCGGGAAGCAAGTATTCAAAATATTCTGAATTTCTGCAGCTGGACTTCAAATAAAATTTGTTTTATTTGCTTAATAAGTGTAATTGTAATTTTTCTTTTAATATTTTGCTACAAAATTGAAATTATTATGAGATAAAAAAAAAATTATAAACCATGTTTTTAAATTTTCTGTTGAATCATATAAACGCTACTGAAGGCAGCCGGAACCCCAGCAATTGGATAAATGTTTTAAAAAAATTCCTTGCTATCGTCTTTTGAGCTATTATAAAAGTTTCAAATGGCTGTCTAGCCGGGAAGTTAGTTAAAAGTTGATTGCAAGCTTTGTACTGGTAACGCTGCCGAAGGCATCAGGGTCCCAAAGCAATTGGATAAAAATATTTTTAAAAAGAATTTTTACCGTTTTCTGGACTATTCCGAAAGTTTCAAATGTCTAGCTACTCGGGAAGTTAGTTAAATAAATTTTCTGTTGCATCATATGAACGCTGCCGAAGTCAGCAGGAACCCGAAACAGTTGGCTAAAAGGTATTAAAAAAATGTATTTTCACCGTGTTCTGAACTATCCTGAAAGTTTCAAATGTCTAGCTAGTCGGGAAGTTAGTTAAATAAATGTTCTGTCGAATTATATAAGCGCTGCCGAAGGCACCGGGACCTGAAATATTTGACTAAAATTATTAGAAAAATGTATTGTCACCGTGTTGTGAGCTGCCCTGAAAGTTTCAAATGTCTAGCTAGTAGGAAAGTTAGTGAAAAATCGATTGCAAGCTTTGTACTGATAACGCTGCCGAAGGCAGCAGGAATCCGAAACAGTTGGCTAAAGGTATTAAGAAAATGCATTTTCACCGTGTTCTGAACTATTCTGAAAGTTTCAAATGTCTAGCTAGTCGGGAAGTTAGTTAAATAAATGTACTGTTGAATTATATAAGCGCTGCCGAAGGCAGCGGGACCTGAAATATTTGACTAAAATTATTAGAAAAATGTATTGTCACCGTGTTGTACGCTGCCCTGAAAGTTTCAAATGTCTAGCTAGTAGGAAAGTTAGTGAAAAATCGATTGCAAGCTTTGTACTGATAACGCTGCCGAAGGCAGCATGAACCTAAAACAGTTGGCTAAAGGTATTAAGAAAATGCATTTTCACCGTGTTCTGAACTATTCTGAAAGTTTCAAATGTCTAGCTAGTCGGAAAGTTAGTTAAATAAATTTTCTTTCGAATCATATAAGCGCTGCCGAAGGCAGCGGGACTTGAAATAGTTGACTAAAATTATTAGAAAAAATTTATTGTCACCGTTTTGTGAGCTGTCCTGAAAATTTCAAATATCTAGCTAGTCGGGAAGTTAGTTAAAAATCGATTGCAAGATTTGTCCCTGACAAACACACAAACTAACCCACAAACAAGAATCGAAGTTAATAAAAACATGGTAAAATATTAATGACTTCGGTTTGTCTGTCTGTCTTTTTGTCCGCGCTCTAACTAGCGTAAATATTCATGAAAGTTCTTGAAACGTATATATGTTATTCAAGTGCACAGTTGGATGTCCCCTGTTGAAAGTGGAGTGAATATCTCTTCTGGTTTATTTACAGGGACACCCAAAAGTATTTCAAAGCATTGTGTTCTTTGAGAGGTTTTTCTATAAACCGTATTTTACTACCTTAAATTTCCACAAGTGTTAATGAAATTGATATATGTTATTTAAGTTCACTATTGGATGTTTTCTATTGAAAATGGAGGATATACCATCACTGGTTTGTGTACAGGGACACTCGAAAATATTCCAAAGCATTATGTTCTGTAAGAAGTATTTCTATAGCCAAATTTGAATAACTTTAACTTGCAAAAAAAAAAAAAAATCTTAATGAAATTAAAGTATGTTATTCATATGCACACAAAAATGTTTTCTAAAGAATATAGTATGATTAGGATTATGTTTTACAGGGCCACACAAAATTATTCAGTTACAATAAGGGCTATTATTGGAAATTAACTGGATTAAATTTTCGTTTATTATGTGTTTTCAACACTTTCTAAGAATTTTTAAGTGTAAATATGATTTGAATTTGTGTATTTGTCTGATTTCCCTCCATGTCTGTCTACCTGCTTCGAGAGACCGTAAATATTTTCAGAATTTTTTAAACGTTATTTAAGTTATTGTTCTCTGTAGAATGTTTACTATTTGAAATTACATTAACAGGTCCTGTAGAACTAGTTTATGTACAGATACACCCCAGAAAATGCCAATGCATTGATTTTTAGGAGAGAAAATTTTATAAATCACATTCTTCAATGATCACAAAGAAATTGATATTTATTGTTAATATTCTAAAAGAATTTTTGTATGTAATATGATATGATTATCCCTCATATTTTCATGTCTACGCTGAGATATTCAGATACATTAATGGCTGCACTTATAAACTGGAAGCTGTATTTTCTCTTGCGTTAAGCATTTTTAACACATTCCAACAGTGCTTACGAATTATTATTAATTCAATTAGTCTATCTGTATGTCTTTAAGTCCTTCTGTCTGTCCGTGTTTTGATAAAGTAGCAAATAATATTGAATGTTTTCCAATACAGCAGTGTGTGTAGTATGTACAGCTGGGCAGTGTTAATAAATAATCAATGTGTAGCACATGATTTTTAGTTATTGTATATATATTTTTTTTTACGTCAGTTAAATTGTACTAAACTTCTAAAAAAATTTAAATATAATTAATAACTAAAAATTATTAAACATTTTTTGCCCCCGTAGATTAAAAAAAAAAAAAAAAAAAAATGTAGTAAACAAATTTTATCAACACCGTTTTCTCAAAATATCTTAATATTTATTAGTCCTTTCAGATAACTGTTAGATAATTAATTATATATCCCTTAAAACATCTTTCATGTCTGTGTAATAGTAGCATGTATATGAAATATCCGTATGCAGTACCATTATGATACCGTTAATTGAATCATTCCCAACTTATCCATCTTAATTTCAAATGCATTTTGCTCGTGGTTAAACGTGTGTATTGTAGGTATAAGGCTGACTGACTGTATTTAAATCCTAGGCTTAAAGTCACAGTCTAATTGATTCTAGTCTGTATTTACATGAGTTTCAGAGGAAGGTTTGGAAATCGCTGAACGGCGAAGTCGACAAGCGCAACTGGGGATCGTAACCGATATTTCTACTGTACGAACTTCGAGAACAGAACCTCTCGGTCTTTCAAAGGAACTTTGCCTAAAGGATATAATTATGATTGTACTTTTTCTATTGAAGGCTTAAGTTAAAATGTCATGAACCGTTAAAAATAAATTAATAAATTAATAAATAAATAAAAAAGTTTAACAAATGACAATTTTAAACAGTATAAGTTTTGTGATATATATATCTTGATTATTTATTAGGCTATTCAGAAAACTGTTTATAAAATAAAGTAAGAAATTTAAGGAAACAGGCTTAGGTAAATGATATTATTTACATTTACCTTACACATTACATTTTACATAGACTTGTAAACTGCTATCTTCTATTTCACTGAATAAAAACGGTTCTAGTATGTTTCACAATATACACTTTTCTTTGAAAGGTACGTAAATTTACGTAGCCATTTAACCATATGTAATACAATAAGGAAAGGATTTGGTATGAATTTTTTTTCTCTATCTAAAGCCCTCGATTACATTTAGTTAAGCACACTTGTTTGAAGAATCATTTTGATAATCCTTACATGTGCTGAGTGGATATACCTTGGAACAAGCATTTATTTTTTATTTATTATTATTATTATTATTGGAAAAAGCAATTAAATTTTGCTCTCAATGCATGTTGAATGACAATTTATTGTGTTCTATAAAGCTTTTTATATTCTTTTAATTTTGTACAATTAGTTTACATTGGATTTAATACATTTCGTAATCAAAAACATAGAGAAAACAACAACACTCGTTGTTGCTAGTACTTACTTTTGCATTTCTATAGTTTTCTTAGAACCTATAATGAAAATGCACTAAGACAAATCTATTTAAAACTATATAACAAAATAATCTTCAAACCATTACGCAAATAAAGTTTTTCATAAAATTCAGTGCATAATAGTAATATTCTTTAAAAGTTATTGCTATTGGAATAAACTGATAATTAATAGATTTTATCATTTGCTTAATCATACTTTTAACATTAAGTTTACAATTTAAACATCAGAGTAGATATTTATATGCTATATATTTAATCCAAAATAGTTTTAAAGCATAATAAATCTCTCATATGCGCATATTTAGTATTTCCCATCATTTTCCCTATAGCCTTACGTTTTTAATCATAGTAAATGTCAAGTACGTAGGGAATAATTAACGATACAGAATGATGGAGAATTCCAGGTTCAGATATTTAACTCATAATTTATTGCATGAATTAAAGAGTTATTTTATTAAATATAATAAGAATTTAACCGAAGAATTTATCAATTGAGTTATCAAATTAATTTTACATTAGCAAATGTTTGATAATGATAATGTATTATGTATGTCATAAAAAATTAAAGAATAATTGTATAGATAATTTTTCATTTTTTCACAACGACATTTTTGTTATTTTAAGTTCAAATTGAAAAAAAAAAAATTCCGTTAATTATTTTAATTGACTATAACGCTTTTCTATCTTTTAGTAATTTATTTATAAAATCATTACAAAAGTATTTTTTATATAATATTTCATTAATTGTTTCTTAATAAATGAAATATATTTCAATGAAAGCGTCAGAATTCTGGTGTTAAATAATTAATAATATTAAATGTAAAAATGCATACTTTTTCGTCTGTTGGAGGATCTTTTTCAGTTATTTAGAAATAAAATCAGCATTGTACTTTTGTAGGTGTTATGGTGTACACTGCTAAAAAAAATGCGATTTTGCTGCCAAAAATTATATGTAATTTGAGAAATTGTCTTAAATTACGGACAAATTACGTTGACAAAACGTATTTTTCTGTCATTACAGTGAATTTCTGACAGCAAAGTTGCATTTTTTTAACAGCGTAGATTAGAATGGTTTTAATGGCAATGTTTTTAAAGTAATACAAAATAAAAACAGAACGACATGTGTTAAAAGTTTTTAACAGGTAATAGTGTAATGCATGAGATAAACTGATAAAAGAAAGGTCAAACGCGTCCTACATAGGGTCTTCTTAAGATATAGTAGCCATATTTACACTGTAAAAAAATTCAGCATCGTTACACTTATATATCGGATACGTTCCTGGTTTTAATAAGTTTGGGGTAGGTCCCTGAGAATAACAGGTTTTCGTCCACAAACGTTCCTGATTTCAGGTATGCAGTATTATTTTGAATGTGTGTATATTTGATGGTTACTGATATTTTCAAGGAACATTACAGGGAATTATTGGGCACATTAGCCAGAGTTCCCAACTTTTATAATTTATTCACGAGAATTTTTAGCCACGCCCCTTTTTCATACCAGAAATTTTGAAAAATGATTTTCTTCTTATTTAATCATTGTCACATATTAAAGAGAAATAATCTACAAAATTTCTCGCGCTAAAAGTAGGCGGGGCTAAAAATGCTCGTGAATAAATTATAAAAGTTGGGAACTCTGACATTAGCTGCCCAAAATTTCCCAGGAAAGTGCCGGATTTTTTTTTTTTTTTTTACAGTGTATATAAGTTCAGGAGAAAATAATGGAAATCTATGAAAATCTGGCAACAGTCAGAAAAATATTAATTAAATAGCGTCTGCAATAAATTTGTCTATGATAAGAGTTTTCTCATTTGATTTTCCAAAATGATGAAATTGAGCAAAGTTATTATTATTTTTTCTTTTCAAAAAACTATCTGCTACAAAATCATTTGGAATATTACAATAATATTTTTATGACGATTCTTTATCCAAATAAACAGTATTTAATTGGTATAAAAAGTTTAGTGGTAGTAGAGAAGGCACACTTTGCATTATCTCAAAAAATTGGAAAAATACTTGAAGACCAATGATTTTACTAAAATATTTTGTTTATGCAATATTCAGAATAACTAACTGTAATTAACTGATATGCTAACTGTAAAACATTAAATTTATATTCAAATATATAAATTTGCAAAAAACTGTAATATCAGATAAGAATAGGAAGGATAGTCATTATTATTGACAATATGTAAGACACTAAAAGTTACATAAAAAATTTGTTTTTGTAAGAGAAATATTTTTTAAATATTTTCACCATTTTTTCAGAAAATGCGAAGTGTATCTTCATTTATTTCTATGACTTTGCAACAATTCAAAATGAAAATAGGGATAAAATTAGCATTTTACATCTTATAAATAGGTATTTGATACTTTTATATTCTTATTGCAGTATTTTGTATTTAATGTAGTATACCAATTTCTCTAAAAGTGGAAGGTCTTTGGTTTTAAAATTTTTCGTGAAATTATGCATCTACGAACTTACATTTTTATCTTCTTTTTTCTGCACTCATATATATATATATATATATATATATATATATATATATATATATATATATGTGCGCGCCCGTGTGTGTGTTTAAATGCTTATTTTGTTTCTATTTTGATATTAAAGAAACTCTTACGTAGACTTATTGAGCACGGCATTTCAAAGAAGGAATTGCATAAGAAAAAAGCATAAAATTACCAAATTTACAATAAAATATACACAACAAATAAATAAATAAAACTGGCAACATAAAAATTACGCAGTAAATTAATATAAATCAATTATAGAAAAGATTAATAGAAACAATAACGCAAGTAAAGTAAGTTATCTACTATCCAGTAAAAAATAATAAGAAATTAAGGAACAGCTTTAAAATTTTTATTTATTTATTCATATATTGAAAAAAAAATATTTTCCAATCATTCATTCGTAAAAAAAAAAAAAAAAACCTTTCAATTAAATAATAATAATAATAAAAATTAATATTTTCCTCGAAGACTCATTGTTTTATCGCCAAACATACTTATGATTATTAAGATTTGTTTTAACGGAGAAACTACGGAGAACACTACGGAGAAAATCAAATTTTTCATAAAATATTTTTCTATGTTAGAACAATATAAATAGTTTTATTCCTTATGAAATAAAGAGTGCATGTTATTATGAACTACGAATAAATACGAAGGGTTAGCTGCAGAGTAAAACTACAAACAGAAATTTGTTACAAAAATGCAAAAGAAAAGAATTGATTTCAATATACTTTGTAATATTTTGATCAAATTTTCAGATAATTAAAAGTATGACAAGAAATAATACAGCCATGTTTATAATTTTGATTTTTTAATTAGATATACACATAGATAGGGTATGTAACTTGATCAATTTAACAAATATAATAAATTTATATGACTTAATAATATACAAATATAAAATATAGGTATAAAAATATTAAAAGAAAATATTTTTAAGACACATAAAGAAATTTGGAGCATTATTTATTCAAAAGTTTTCAATATTTATTCTATTTAAACAGAACTATTTAATTTTAATAAGGAAATAAAGAAATTAAACATCAGTTAAATTTTCAACTTTCTTTTTTACAAATATATACATATTACTAAAAAAAAAAAAAAAGAAAGAAAAATTATAAATATATACAAATAAGACAGGGAAACAAATGATCAATTATATAGCTATGCTTTTACAATCTTACACTCTATCTATATCTGATTTTCTACTTTCAGGTTCTGGAAAAGAAAAAAGATGTATACTAAAATACTTTGAGAAATTCTCAAGGGATTCTGATACTGCTTTGTTGCAAGGTAATAGAAACTTAAATAGAAGAAACGAGTTCCTTTATATTTTTAAAAGATATACGACAATGGCATGTTCTTAAAAGGAGCAATCTAAAGTGAAGACAATAAAAATGAAATTAACTGTTCTTCTTTTGAAGCTTTCATAGAGAATGTTTAAATTGTTTCTTTTGTTTGAGACAGCAAGGCAACAATTTGTAAGATGTGATAATAAACACATCGACCATTTCACAATAATTTGGACATGGGGGAAATTTTTTAATTTATTTGTAGCATTAATACTTGCTATACATAAAATTAAAGATAATTCTGCATTGAATACATATATATTATTTGTTGCAACATCACAATTGCAGAACTGTACCCTTACCAATGAAAAAGTTTGGAAAACAATCCTAAAAGAAAATAAAAGAAAAAGAAAATTATTTTAATATGCATGCATGTACAGTCGACGAGAAAAGAAAAAAAAAAAAAAAAAAAACCGCAACACTCCATATAAGTTCGTTGTTAATAGATACAAAATAAATAACTAACATGTAATAGATATCATTTGGCAGGGGAGTATTAGGAACGAATTGCTAGGCAGGGGATATCATTTGCCAGGGAAGTATTAGAAGGAATTGTTAGTGTTTGTAGAAAATGAAGCAAAATTTTGAACTGGAAATTGTCTACATACAAAAATGCACACCAACTTTGGTTTTTTTTCTTATTAGTAATGTCCTATTTTTATTTTATATTTCAATTCCTGGGGACAAGGCAACTTGAAAACATATATTGGTTCTATATTTTAATTTTTTTTTTTTCTTTAGAGTTAAGTATCTAAGGCTTGAAGATTCTAACATTAAATCCATATCAAAAACATTTATTAATACCTTCACAAAAATATCTCGATTATTATACCTTTTTTTTTTTTTTTTTTTTTTTTTTTTTTTTCGAGATATAGTAAAGAAATTCAAACATACACTTTTGAATCAGAAAAATATTTTTAATTATGAAAAATATTAATACACTCATAAAAAAAAAAAAAAAAAGAATCGTGTTATTTTTTGCACACAATAAATTCTAATGCTGAAAAATATGTATGTACAAATTTGCGGCTCATTTGATATATTATTTTTCGAGATATAAATAAATCTTTCTTTTGGAGAGGCTTAGAGGGCCATCTTCTATAAAGTTTTGCGCGAGATAACAAAGACAATCTTAACTAGTATGTTGTGGCCACCACAAGACTTTCTTCTATATTTTCCTATACAAATTCACTCAGTAACAATATTGAAAAAAAAAAAAAATCAATAAATTTGTTTTAAATTATCACATATTTATAGTTCAACCATTGGTTTTAAAGGTATTGACGAGACCTTGCGAAATATACCCATCTTGGAAATTTGGGGGGAAGCGATGCCGCCAAATGCACAATATTTTTTTCCTAATTAACTACTACTATTATCAATAATTCGTATTAATTTTACAATCACAGGTTAAGAATAACTCTCATTAGGTACATTTATACGAAATTTCGTCCTATACTGCCAGGTTAAAAATTACGATAGAAATAATACGATCACAGCACCTCCTGTTGTGCAATTGATCCCCAAATCTAATCAGCACCAGTTTATGTCAGGGGCCAACTAAATACCAAGTTTGGTTACATTAATTTTTTTTTTTTTTTTTTTTTTTTTTTTTAATTACGATTTTTTTTTTTCGTAAAAAGTTAAAAAAATCGATAACTTTATTTTAAATTGTCACAGATTTATAGTTCAACCATTCGTTTTAAAGGTATTGACGAGACCTTTCGAAAGATACCCATCTTGAAAATTTACTCCCCTCGAGGGGGGACTTCCTCCCCAGGGGGTTGACGAGGCTCCTACACATACAAAAAAAATTTCCCAGTTGACTATCTCTATTATAAATAATTCTTGTAAATTTCATAATGATTACTAAAAAATAGTTCTCTTTATGCACATTTATACAAAATTTTGTCGTATATCACCATGTTAAAAATTTAGAAAAAGTGGGATGGTAACGCAACCTGTAAGACAATTTTTACCAAAAGTTGATAGGCACTAATTTATGTCAAGGTGCAACTACATACCAATTTGTATGATATTCTGTGCAGTAGTTCCTGAGATACAGTTTCCACAAAATTTTGTCACACACACACACAGGACAGACAGACAGACATTTTCTAAAAATGGTCAAATCGTGTTCTACAGCTCTCAAAACGTGTAAATCCATCAAAAACAGCGAGGTCGAAACTTTTTACGAATCCAATACTTTCTTCTATTGAATATAGAAGAAAGTAAAAAGTAACGGAATTTTTTATTTTAGGTAGATTCCTTATAGGAGATCTACCTATTGCAATGGTTCTCATGACACGACTTCCGGAAAATTTCTCCATATCTTCACCGATCATGACTCCTAGAACCCAAACGCTTTTTCCCATGTTAAGTTGTGAACACGATAACTGGAGTAATTTTTATTTAAATTTAACCAGCTCGGGATATGTTGTTAGGACAGTAAAAATCTCGGTCGAGTTCGTAGATGGGGTATCCTGCTCAAAGGGGGTGGAAATGGTGGGGGGTGGAAATTTTCATTTGCCCATAATTTCTTTAATATTGAAAACAGGAAAATACTTCAAATCAGACGAATTACCGCCTAACCCTAAAGAACAACATTTGCATTTAAACTTTTTCGATAACTTCAATTGCTTAAAAGTTACAAGTCAAAAAGTGATTTTTCTTGTGATGAAGCTGACATTTTCTATAGCTTTCATTGCAAAATCTGATGCTTATGTCACGTGCAAATGATAATAAAAAAAGATCACTGAAAATATAATAAAATTTTAATCATGTTTTTAAACAATATAATAATCTGATTAAAAAAAAAAAAAAAAAAAAAAAAAGTTTAATTTAACAGAAAATATGACGTCACAATTACAACAATGTACTGAGAAAAATGAAATAAAATTTTATCCGTGATTTTAAACAAATAAAATAAAAGTTATTAAAAAAAAAATAAGTAAATAAAGTCAACATATCTTAGGGGTAAGCAGATTTAGACTTAGCTTTATGACATAGATGCTATAATGTAAAAGATAAATGTCATCGTTAAAAAAAAAAAAAAAAAAAAATCTTGTAAATCGATGCTAAACGAATTAAACTGGCATGGTAGAAAAAGTAATAAATTTGGGGATATTTAGGTATCCCTTTAACAAATGAACTAGGGACGATTTTAATGAATTTTCCGTTGAAGTTTATTTTCATGAAAATTTTAATTTAAAGTATTTCATTACTCGAATTCCCTTATTTTGATAAATAAAATTATGCCCTTAAAAAAAAAAATAAAGAACACTCTTTTATCCGCGATTGTAATGAAATGCTCGCCCTCTGGTGGGCTAAGGTGAAATTACAATAAACATGCTTTAATTCGGCTTTCATTAAGCCTCCATTGCATGCCGATGTTTAGTTTCACATACATTTATTGAATAAAAATGAATAAATCCGGTAAAAAGATAACACATACTGTTGTGTACTCCAGTGTAACTCCAAAGGACCAAGAAATTCAGAATAAAGCTTCCATTTATTTCCAAATGACAAATTTAAAATTTCAGTTGCTTCGGCTAACGGAAGTAAAGAATACTTGAAGCTAATATTTGTTCAGCTTCAGTTGAACATCTACTTCCGATCGAACTTTGAATAAACTGAATTATTTTTTTCCAAAAGCAATCAATTTTCCATGATGTAATGGCGGAGAAATTATAGTACGAATATTAAGTAGAATAACAAAAAGAACAATAATAAATCACGTGGCTATAATATTTACTAACAACAAAAACTGAAAAAGCGCCATCTATCGATCATTACAAACGCGGATTGAAAAATGAACCAATAAAGGTTTTAGAAAACTATTACATACTTTTAAATCTTTGTTAAAAAAAATTAATTGTTGCCACTCGACATTATACAAATACATCCAAATCCTGTGTCACTTACGATAGTTTTGTATAAGTATAGATTTTTTGTTTGCACTTGGAACCTGCCCCTGATGAGAAAAGTGCCTGGAAGCACTTGTATCTAGTATTGTCATCGATTATGAAGTCGTGTGCAAAATTTCAGGTCCTTTGGACGACAAGAAGTTGCCGAAAATTGAATTGCAAAATTCCGTTACATACATTAATAGTTGCATCATATCAAGTTAATAAAAGTGTGTTAATTAAAAACCTTGTTAAACGCTTTAATTAATCATTTAAAAATATAAAATTAAAATAGTTTGCCAATCTTAATACAAATATCGTTTGTGGTGAATAGTTTAGAATGTCAGTTTAGGCAAGAATTCAAAATTTACGATTGAGAGTAATACGTTACAGCTTCCTTTGACTTTTTATCTTGTCGAAATAAGATATTGGTCTGTGAAGAGATATGAGGTTTTCGCGCGGAAAAAAAATATAATGACGCCAAAGCTGCCTTTCTCCATCTCCAAGCTCGCCAAATTTTGTCGCCAAGTCAAAAATTCCGTCGTCAACTATCAACTTTTGCCGCCAAATCACAAATTTCATTGCTAAGTCGCACGTTTTGTCACCAAAATCTCGCCAAATCATACAATTTACTAAATTCATAACAATTAACATTGAAATTCAGCTGTGCCAAATGGTCAAATGTTAACTAATGTTAATGTTAATGTTCCAGCTTATGTGAACCAAAACAGTTTCACTTTACAATTTTCACTCATCTGACAATAAGAATCACAAAAACACAATACAAAACTTTCAATAATTCAATAAAAATTACAATGAAATAACTATCCAAAACCCGCTACCACTTATCTGTATTTGACTTGACCATAGCAACGCTAGGCTTACCAGAACTAGTAAGATCACAAGTGCATTTTCACGTTTCTATTACTTTTTCTTTTAAAAGAAAGATATTGAATAACAGTTATATGGATTTTAAATAAAAAATAAAATTTTGATTAAGCTTGGGTGGGGAGGGGGTGTAGCCCAGTTGCCCCCCACCGGGATTCACCATTGCTGGGATTGTATATCTTTAAGGCTTTTATTTGTTGAATGATTATGAGCTTGAATTTTAAAAAATTGAAACATTTACAAAAGAATAAATTTAGCCTAAAATTTTAAGTAGAATGAATAAAACCCTTTTGTAGTTGAAAATTAAATTTCTTGAAAACAGAATAGCGACGTAAATAATGCAATGTGTGGGAACAAAGCCATTGGCTAGGTAATAATGCATATGTAAAATTTCTTTACAATTGTAACATTAACGTAAAGGAATCTACCTTTGCCTTTAAGCTTGCCGAAAAGGGATTTTTTTATTTTTATTTACTGATCCAATTATATACAACAACCGCGACGCAAAAAAAAAAAAAAATAAATAAATAAATAAATAAATAAAATAAATTAAAATAAAATAAAATAAAATAAAATAAAATAAAATAAATAATAATAATAAAATATAAATAAATAAATAAATAAAATAAAATACAAGAAAGATTATTTTAAGAAATTTATGATAGCAAACGAAAAATATTGTTTTCTAAGGAAATCAAGCACCGCCTTTCAGCGCTCTTCTAAAACAACACGATACAGAAAAGAAAAGCAAAAGTGAGTTCGAAAATTCGTGTTCCATTCCTTAATTTATTTTGGCAAAAATATACGGAAATGCGATTTACTTCATTGATTACAGGTGAAAAATTTTTAATCAATTAAACAAACGCTAGAACAGAAAATTAACTAAATAGGCGGGGTTTACTGTTTAAAATAGGTAAACTAAAAATTGTCAATAAAAAAAAAAAAAATTGTCTATTGCAATCTTTTTTATAATGCAAGACATACTTGTTACATCGGCTCACAACTACCATCATAGGTATAGGTTTAATCATTTAGTTCACATACAGCTTTATTTATTTATTTATCTTTTTTTTTTTTTTTTGGGGGGGGGGGGAGGAGGGCCAATTATTTTAAGGATACTTAGTCTTAAAAAACGACTTTAAATGAGTCGATAATTTTATAGAAATTACAAAACAAATCGTGCAGTTCCAAACAGTTAAGCTAACCAAAGTACGAATAAAATTGTTTAATATGTACAATCGGGGGAAAAAAAGCGCAACACCCGCTGTAATTTTGTTAATAATTGATGCAGGAACATCTAATAGACATAATTCAACAGGAAATTAAAAGCACTTTTTGAATATGTCGTCAAATTTTGAATTAGGGGTCATCTACATATTGAAATGAGCGCTAACTTTGATTTTTTCAATAGCAACACCCAATTTTGACTTCATTTTCGAATTTCTGAGAATCTGGCAGTGCGGAAAAGTATACTGTTTAAAATTGGCTCCCTACGTTCCAGTGTTTGACATAAAATGTTAAAATTCTTATGTGCAAAATATGTGATTTTATTATTTTTCTTATTTATTAATTTTTTCGGGATAAATGCCAATTACTGGAGCATGTCAATCACTGGAGCACCTACCCTACAATAGATTGTAATACAAACATTTTTTTAAAAGTAATTTAGTATAAATGCACGTAAATTAGTACAAATATGCTAACTGTTAAACTTTTTAAAACCATTTTAATTGAGTGGCAATTTTTATTTTATCCCTTATTTTCCTCATTTATTTATTTATTTATTTATTTTATGAGACATATAATTTTATCAAAAATTTATATCACTAATTGTTATTATGAGTTTCATAACAGCTGATTTAAGAACATACATATAGGGAGACATGTTACAGAAATGTACAAACATTTCTATTTAAAATTACTGATAGTCAAAAAGCGTAGAAAATGCCAGCTAAAATAATATGCCTATATTTAGTGTAATTTGGTACGTAAGCCGTAGTTTTTGGTAAATATTTCTGTAAAATCTCTTGTTAGCAATATCTATAATATTGAAACTCAAAGCATATTCTGTAAGATCAAAATCGTACGATCTGGGTATGCTCGAGAAAATTTTGAACCAATTGGGAATGGGAATATTCCTTTCTTTTTATGCAGAATACCGATGATAGATCAAGCAGACGACATTAATATTGATATGTCTATGGCAAACGCCTAATTAAATCTCATTAACGCCCAATAAAAGTTAATATTACTCCGTGGATCAATCATAAAAATAATTCACACGAATAATTCATATTTTCCAAGGAAGTATACCTATTAAAAACAAAGCAATTCGCGGATACGTATCGGTTACCATCGTTAGCATTTTCGCTCGCTGAAAATTTCTGTACACTGGATGTGGCGCCATCTGTTGCCATGTCAATATATTATACCATATTCTTATTTTTTTTTTTTTTTTTTTTTTTCCATTTCTTAAAAGAAAAAAAAAAGAGAAAAAATCTTTAAAAATTAACAAATTATCAAAGTTTATTGTTCTTTAAAAGTTAACTTTCATCAGTTGAAAACTTTGTTTAGAAAAGAGGAAGATAAATATTTAAAATCAAAAGAGGTTTTATTTTATTTTATTTATTTATTTAGTTATTATTTATCTAATTATTATAATTTGTGATATTTCATTTCGATACTCTATTAGAGTAAAAATAATTTGAAAAGAATAGCATTAAAATATTTATACTTAATACGAGTAAAAATTTGCATAGTATAATTTATTATTAAAAATTTAATGCGCAAATTAATTTGCTAAAGTATTAAATTCATTCTTATGTATTTATTTATTTAATTTTAATAGTATACTTTTGTTGAAATATACTATTTTGATAGAATAAAGTGTTATAATACTATTCCAGTAAAAACAAATTTTAACTTTATTCCGATTTGCAGTTTATTTTTAGAATACGATAAGTTACTATTTTGGATTATATCCAAATGGTTTTACAAATATGGGAAATTGATTAAAGCAGGGTGTTTTAAACCGGTTAAGTGCAATGTGAAATATTAAAGAAAGGGTATAAACTTTATGTCGTAAAGAGATTTTAGTTGCACATCATTCATCAAATTTTGACGGGTATTAACTAGTTTATTATTCATTGACTTCTTGTATAGTTTTAATTAAAAATATATATTAGCTCAAAATTATTGTAAAACCACAGAAATAAAAGTTTTTCTTAACGCAATCATTTTGCAATTTTACCCCAATCTTGGGGTAAGATGGCCGTCTATTTACAAGAACGATGGCATATAGTATTTCTACATCATATATACATATTTCTGAAACATTATATATTTATCTCATAACATACGATTGCCATAGACAAAAGTGAAAAAGATTCATCTGTTAACTAAGTAAATATTTTGCTCGATCTGATGGAAGGAAGCGGCTTACAATTCTAAAACATATTAAGTTGGAGACCACTGCCTTCATGCCCAACTTATGTCTGTTACTTCTTGAGCATACGTTAGTGTAATATATTTTGCTTAGTTAGGAGCGGACAATACCTAATCTCGCCGGCAGCCTTCGCCCATGTTATTCTATGGGAAAATTTGATTACATAATTACTCTTTACCTAATGTATATTTTTCAATTCTGTTTTGACATTTAGAAAATTCATAAGCGTTCAATTAGTACTTGTTTTCCAAAAATTGATTTTTTAAAATTTTAGTATTTCATTTTGCGACTAGAAAATGAGAAAAATGCATTTTGAGAAAAATCGCATTTTTGAACTCAAAATTAAAATGTAAAAATTAAAAAAAAAAAAATGAATTTTTCAAAAATGAGTACTCATTTAACGGTTATGAATTTTCTGACTGCGGAAACAGAATTAAAAAATATACATTAGGTGATGTGTAATTGTCGCAACAAATTTTCCCATAGAATAACATTGGCCACGGCTGTCCGCGGGATTAGGTATTGTCCCCTCTTAATGTCTTTCTTGTTCGATATGTTGGAAGGAAGTTGATTACAATTCCAAAACATATTTAGTTGCAGGGCACTGCCTTTATGTCCTGCTTATTTTCCTTACTTCTTGAGCCTGTGTTAGAGTCGGATTTATGCAAATATGCAAATTTTCAATTCAGCCGAACTACAAGAGGTGGGTTAGATTTCAAAAATAAATTTTGAAATGGATTTAGTGGACCAGGGCCTTCAAACCCTCACATATAAGTCCGTTACTACTTCAGTATGAATTGTGATAGGATTCATATAAATATACGAAAATTTCAGCTCAATCGTGTTATATGAATTGTGTTAAAATTCGAAAGGAAATTTGTAGCAAGAGATGAGGACACATGCCGCCAAACCTAAGATCATTCACTGCTTCAGCCTTTATTGTAATCGAAAGTATACAAAATTTCTAACATAAATGCAAATTTTCTTCTCAATCAGATGATGGGAAGTGAAAGAAGGAACAACTATAGTATTTCCCCTCAGCCAGATTTGGCGATTTTTCGTTGGCGATTATGGCTAAATCATAAATCTAAAAATCATAAATCATATAGCATAAATGATAAAATCGTAAGCTAAATTATAAATCATAAATCATAAAATCATAAATTCAAAATAAGTAGCATGCAGGCTGCCATATTATATCGCAAACAATCCAGAACGACATCGTTATCGTTCAAATCGGCGCCAAAGAAAAATCGCCAAATTCAGCTGAGGGGAAATACTATAGTTGTACCTGAAAGAAAATTCTATTCTTAGATTTGACCCTCGCATATGAATAAACAACACACCAAGTTAAATGATAGTATTAATTAAGGCATAAGATAAAAACTACTGTTTAGGAACGCACTTTAAAAATAATTTAAAATTGTTAAACGTAGTAAATTATTCTGATAAAATCAACTGCTAAAACGTGATTTTCCTATTTTTACTTTCCGTAAACAAAGTATTGTAACCATGAGAAAAATTGGACTTTGAGATTTTTGGTATTTCTACGCGTTTTGAGGTCTTTTGCGTTCATTTTAGTTATTACTTTCTTCTATATGTAATATAGAGAAAGTATTGGATTCGCGAAAATTTTCGACCTCCGTTTTTTGACGGATCTACACGTTTTGGGATGTCCTGAACACGAATTGATAGTTTTTAAAAAATGTCTGTCTGTCTGTCTGTGTGTCTGTCTGTCTGTCTGTGTGTCTGTATCATTTTTTTGTGGACGCTGTATCTCACGAACCAATGAATGAAATTTAACCAAGCTTGGTATTTAGTTGCACCCTGACATGAACTGGTGCCCATTAGATTTGGGGATCAATAGCTCAACAGGTGGCGTTGTGATCGCATTTTATGCAAATTTTTAACATGGCAGCATAGGACAAAATTCCGTATAAATGAGCATAAAGAGAGTTAATTTAAACTTGTGATTGTAAAATTAATATGAATTATTGATAATAGTAGTAGTTAACTAGGAAAAAAAATTTGTGCATGGGGGGGCATCGGTTCCCCCCCTGGGGGGTAAGTACCCCCCCGGGAGGGTTAAATTTTGAAGATGGGTATCATTCGAAAGATCTCGTCAATACCTTTAAAACGAATGGTTGAACCATAAATCTGTGATAATTTAAAACAAAGTTATCGAATTTTTTTACTTTTAACAAAAAAAAAACTTAGAAAAAAATCGTATTTTTTTTTTTTTTTTTTTTTTTTTAACGAAATTTTACCAAACTTGGTATTTAGTTGGTCCCCGACATAAACTGGTGCTGATTATATTTGGGGATGAATAGCTCAACAGGAGGCGCTGTGATAGCATTTTATCTAAATTTTTAACATGGCAGAATAGGACAAAAATTCGTATAAATGTGCATAATAAGAGTTATTTTACACTTGTGATTGTAAAATTAATATGAATTATTGATAATAGTAGTACGTAACTAGGAAAAAATTTTTGTGCATGGGGGGGCATCGCTTCCCCCCCTGGGGGGGAAGTACCCCCCCCGTGGGGGGTAAATTTTGAAGATGGAAATCATTCGAAAGATCTCGTCAATACCTTTAATACGAATGGTTGAACTATAAATCTGTGATAATTTAAAACAAAGTTATCGATTTTTTTTACTTTTAACCAAAAAAAAAAAAAAAAAAAAAAAACAGAAAAAAATTCACTTTTTTTTTTTTTTTTAATATTGTTATTGATTGAATATGTATAGGAAAATATAGAAGAAAGTCTTGTGGTGGCCACAACATACTAGTTTTTATAGTGATGTATAAATTTTAGTTATTTTTATGGTGATGTAGTGTCTGCATGTATCTCTGTGAGTGAACACGATATCGTCTAAATGCTTTGTTCTAATGAACTGAAAGTTGGTACGCATGTTATACCGTAGCATGAACCCTGTTGATTTTAGTGAATCTGGCCCTTATAGCTCTTACAAGGATACAAAGAAAAACTCTTTATCATTATGGCTTATGGTCTCAAATTATTGAAAGTGCAACAGCGTCTAAACGACTTATTCAATTGCGCTTTAAATTCGTATGCATGTTGTAGATCACCGCCGCAAGTGCGTACACATTTTTGTGAATTCAGCACTTACAGATTTTTTACAGGGACACAACGAAAAATTCTTTATCATTTTGACCTATGGCCTCAAGCCCATTTCCTTTCAAGTGATTAGATCAAAATATTTGAAAGGAAATAGCGTTAAATTAAACAACGTACTATAAAGATAAAAATACCGAAACATTCGATATTATATATATATATATATATATATATATTTATTATTTAACGACTTCTCTTACTTTATTTTATTTAAATAACCGTCATTTGCTTAATGTTAGGAAAGTCAAGTGAAGTCACACGAGATTTTTCTCATTAACACTTTGTTAAAATTCACAGCTTTTTGATAATGCGGTTAATTATTTCAGGCATGAGAATATATGAATAACAGAATCATTATTTCTGTGAAATAAAGTATTTTTTATTAATACAGGGGGATTATAATTAAAGTTACGACTTCAAAACGCTATAATTATAAAACTACCCATCAGAGGAATTTGATATTTTACCAGAGCAATCGTGAGGCAATGAAACTTTGTTTGAGGGAGGAAAAAAGTAGTTCCAACATGTTCCTATAGATGGCGCTGTCAGGGTAATGTCAGGGGAAACGCCTAAATGGACTCATTAAACACCGGAATGTTGTTAGCAACATAATGGATTAGCAGGAAACAATAGACTTCAAGAGTTTACTACATTTTTTTTAAGAAACAGACAAGAATACTTGTTTACATCGGAAACAGTAATAGCGAAAAGAGAAAAAGAGGAGCTTCATGAAACACATACTTTACGGATAATTAACGGCACATTTTGGAACTATTTTTTTCTCTTTTGCTAAACAAAATTTCATTGCCTCATGATTGCTCTGGTAAAATGTCCAGTCGTTTTGATGGGTAGATTTAAAATTATAGCGTTTTGAAATCGTAACTTTAATTATAATCACTCTGTGTATTATCCGCATAGTTTTGTTTCACCCTGGACATTATATCAATGTCCTAAAGAAGATAATATATCCCTGGATACTTTGAGATATTTCTGAGGAAATAATGTACGACATGGACAGCATTTCGTTTTGTATTTTTCTTCCATTCTTTAAGTATTTATTGGAATATACTAAGAAATTGTAAGTTGTATGGAAATTTATAATTAACTAGCAGGCTTTGCCTGCTTCGCTGGTCACTATATTTAAAGGAGCCTCTTTTTTATATTGCTTTATGGGAAAAAAATAACTGAAATCGATTAAAAGTTTGCTTTGTGTTCCCGCTGCCTTCGGCATCGACTTGTTCGTCTTCGCAGCCTTCTGTGCCTGGCCCTACTGCCTGCGACAATGGCTAACCCGTCCCCCAATGGCTTACCCGTTCATAAACAATGCAGGCGACGCCCGCTTCGCTGGTCCCTATTTTTAAATGAATCACTATAATTACTGAATTCTCAGAATTGCATTAATTTTTATCACGTGAAAACAAAAGAGAAACAAAATCTGATTAGGAAAAATGTCGCACCGGGTTCTCACTGCCTTCGGAAAAAATTCCCAAAATGTTCTAACTCTTATTTCTATTTTTTTCCCCTTCGCCCCACCCCACCCGTCTATGCTAATAATTTTACAAATTCGAAAATATCTGCAATCGATTTGTAAGTATCATAAACCTCTATGCACCAGTTTTGAAAGATCTATCTCTATTTTTATTTTTTTTGCCCCTCCGCTCCCTCCCCCCTTCCCGCCCCTCCCAATAATTTTAAAAATTCAAAAATATCCTCAATCGATTTGTAGGTATCGCAAACCTCTATGTACCAATTTTGAATGATCTAACTCTATTTTATTTTTTTGCCCCTCCGCTCTCCCCCCTTCCCGGCCCTTCTGATAACTTTACACTTTCGAAAATATCCCCATTCGACTTGCAGGCCTCTAAAACCTATCTGTACCAATTTTGAATGGCCTAAATGTATTTCTATTTGTTTTTGCCCATAGCCCCCCTTACCGCCCCACCCCCTTACCGCTCCTCCTAATAATTTTACAAATTCGAAAATATCCCCAATCGATTTGTAAGTATCGAAAACCTCTATATACCAATTTTGAACGATCTAATTTTATTTTTATTTTTTTGCCCTCCCCTCTCCCCTCCCCCTTCTCGCCCCTCCTAATAACTTTACACTTTCGAAAATATCCCCATTCGACTTGCAGGCCTCTAAAACCTATCTGTATTTCAATTTTGAACGGCCTAACTGTATTTCTATTTGTTTTTGCCCATAACCCCCCTTACCGCCCCTCCTAATAATTTTTACAAATTCGAAAATATCCCCAATCGATTTGTAAGTATCGAAAACCTCTATATACCAATTTTGAACGATCTAACTCCATTTTTATTTTTTTGCCCCCCCCCTCTCCCCCCTTCTCGCCCCTCCTAATAACTTTACACTTTCAAAAATATCCCCATTCGACTTGCAGGCTTCTTAAACCTATCTATACCAATTTTGAACGGCGTAACTGTATTTCTATTTGTTTTTGCCCCATAGCCCCCCCTTACCGCCCCACCCCCTACCCGCCCCTCCTAATAATTTTACAAATTCAAAAATATCCGCAATCGATTTGCAAGTATCGAAAACCTCTATGTACCAATTTTGAACGATCTGACACTATTTTTATTTTTTTCCCCCCCACCCTCCCCTCCCCCTTCTTGCCCCTCCTAATAACTTTACACGATCGAAAATATCCCCATTCGACTTGCAGGCCTTTAAAACTTATCTGTACCAATTTTGAACGGCCTAACTGTATTTGTATTTGTTTTTGCTCCATAGCCCCCCCCCCCCTTGCTGCCCCACCTAGGGGCTGAATTTCTAAAATTCCAGAAATTGGTTTTTAGATAGTTGCATTAGCTATATTTTAGAGCAAAAATTTCACGTACATCTATTTTTTTTGTTTGAGATATATAGGATTATGCGAAATCACGTTGTACGCATGTGAAATCACGTTTTGCCCCCCCGCCCCCCTTGGGGACCGAATTTCAAAAATTCCAGAAACTAATTTTAGACATTTGTATTAGCTATATTTTAAAGCAAAATTTTTACGGATATCTATTTTTTTGTTTGAGATATGAAGGATTTTGTGAAATTACGTTTTGCCCCCCCCCCTCCCCTCCTCCTTGCGGCGTTGTGTTTCTCGGGTCGTAAACATTAACCGTGCCGAATTTTGTCCCGGTCGGTGAAACGGCCTAGGTTTCTATAGCGGACAGACACACAGACACACACACATACAGACAGACTCTGCTCTTTTATATATATAGATGTATAACAGTTTTAAAAACATAAAGATTTTATAATGTGTTAAACAATTAAAAATAAATAAATAAAAATCACCCTTTAGATTAAAAACATAGAGACCTTAAAATAGACATAAATAATAAATATTCTGCAAATGGGACAGCTGCTGTTTTAGTTGTTTAGTTTTTTAAAGATATTATATTAAAATTTACGAATAATCTATATCAAAACTTATAAATAATTGTATGATTTAAGATAATGTGCTTTTATTATGGTAATCATCAAAAATATATGTTTTTTGTAAATAAGATTGTATATATATATATTGTTAAAGTTCTTAATTAATATATAAAGGTAAGTGCTCCAGTTATTGGCAGGCTCCAGTAATTGACATCTATCTCGAAATTATTAATAAATAAGAAAAATACTAAAATCATATATTTTACATATAAGAATTTTAACATTTTATGTCAAACACTGGAGCATAGTGTGCTAATAACTGGTAAAATGAATAATTAGCAGTGTCAAACACTGGGACATAGGGGGCCAATTACTGATAAAATGAAAAACTGGCAGTGTCAATTTTCTGGAACGCTGAGTGAGTGTCAAATGAAAATTCATAAAAAAAGAAAAAGAAAGTTATCAAATGTATACATTTTAACATATATGTGGTTCTGAATGTCTTTCACGCCATATGTACCAACTTAAGATTTCTAAAAATATTTTCCGATGAGTAGAACATTAAAAACATCAGAGATTACTCTAAAAGTGTCAATCACTGGTGCACTTACCCTATATATATATATATATTTTAAACGAACGGACGTCTTTTCTTTATTATTTTATTTAAATGAAGTGACCGTGATTTTCTTGTTATGGAGCAGCCTATCTATATCAGATGATGAATCCAGATTAGACAATTTATGTGGTCTTTCAAAAACAAACTATATATATCTACACTGTAAATAATGTACAATAATTGTTCTAATTAAAAGTTGTAATGAAGTGTATGTTGTAATGAAATAAGAATTTCATGGTAGTTTTTGTATATATATATTTTTTTTTCAGTCCACATTCAAGGGTATATAAGTGATTAAATTAACTGCATTGATTTTACGAATCAAAAAACGGAATCAAAGATAAACTTTAAACATTAAAAAAAATTGCTACTTTATCTTTCCACTGACTTTTTTTTCTTAATTTAAAAATAATAAAAAGAATTCATTCTTTGGAATAAGGAAAAAAAATATATTTCCAAACTCCAGCACATCAAAAATTAAAAGAAGCAAGATAAGAAGAAAAATGTCTGTCACCTGTTATTCCCGAAAGTAAATCAACCTTCCATGAAATAAAAGAGCAATTGTAGATTAAAAACTTTTTTTTTTTTCAATTTTTTCAATTTTTTGAAAAGATTAAGAGTCGATTTTCTAAAAAAAAAAAAAAGTTTAAAATCACTTTTATTTAAATAGTATAACTTTTACTTGTAACACGTTTTTGAAATATATTTCATAAGTATTTGCATATATTCTATCATTTATGCTAGAAAAAAAAATCTATTTTTGTGCTTTTTTTCTTTATGTATATTAATTAAATTCTAAGGGTTTTAGATGAACTAGCAAAGAAAAGAAATGAATTTGTCTAAAAGAGAAAAATGATTCAGAGACGTTGTAATATTTTAATTAACCTTTTAACATTTAGATTTTTAATTAATTTTTTTACTTGTTTAATAACTATTCAAAAACCTTAATTATAATAAACACATTTATTTTGTAAAACATCTAAATTATCGAAACTAAAATATTTTAAAAACGGTATATTTCATGTAATAATTTCTTCTTATCTATTATTAAATCACCAACGGAACTCTTTATCATATATATATATTATTTCTATTAATTAAAATTAACAGGGTGTTTTATTTTAACTATTTGTAATTTTTAGAGTAAACTAAGTTTCAAAAAAGAAAATAAAGAAACGAGCAAAAACCCTACAACTATTATTCACACTTTTCAACTGTGCGTACTCGTAACACCAATAAGACAATGTACTTTACCTACATGTTCCCAAATTGGACACACAGAAGATCTGAAAGATAGACACATAGACAAATTTGTATAATAATTACACTTTCACATAGTTGGGAAGTGTTAAAAATGTTCAACATAGATAGAAATGAAATTTAAGTAAATTCCTATTGTAGCCCTTAATGAAACTTAATATTTTAATGTAGCCCTATGTGTCCTAATACTAAGCACGCTATAATATATAGAAAATATGTTTTTAGAATATGAATAACAAACGTGAATTTCATTATCAAACACCTTTTATTTTTTGTTTAAAAAAAAAAAAAAAAAAAAAAAAAAAAAAAACGCGTTGGTTAGATACTTATATACAATAGAATTTAACACACGCAAAAGATTATTATTATTATTATTTTCTTTATATACGATTAAAAATATTTTCTCCATAATTTTTATTGCACGTTCAGGTACAGATAATAAGTCGACAAGAATACTAACATATGTATGTCAGAGTTCATATCATGGTAAAGTTAACAGTTCATTTGAGGAAGCAAAAAACGAAATTTGAACAACTATGGAACTTGTTTGAAGATTGTGAAAGTAGGCGGAGTAAAAACTTCACAATTTGAGTATCAGATAGCTTAGATGAGAATCTCTCCAAGAAAACTCTCTAAGATGAAACTTTTGCGCCTAGGATAAACTATAAAGACGCCAGGAAATTCCCCTGACGTCAGGAAATTCCCATATATATTACTGTTCTCAAGTACTTTTACAAGCTATATTTCTCCCACCATCATCTTTTTCTAAAAATAAAGTTACAAGATTTGTTCCTGGCTTCTCCGAAGTGGCTCCACTATAGTCATCTTCATCATTAGCCATGCAGTGTCTATCTTGACGTCCTTTAAGCTTCTCGTAAGCGCAAAGATATCAGCTTTTCAGTTTTCCAGAGAACACCCCCTTCCCCCATCCCAGCTGTATGATAATCAAGTTGCTAAGTTTGCATTTTACCTGGTTTCACAATCTTCAAACAACTTCGCTAGCTTATAAATTCTTATTTTTTACTTTTCAAATGAGCTGTTAACTTCAACCACAATGTGAATTTAATATATGTATATATTATTATTACCGACTTATTATCTGTACCTCAAGGTACCATAGAAATAGCGGCGAATAGATTTGTATTTTTAATATGTAATTTTTTTTACCGTATATAAATAAACCAAAAAAAAAAAAATCATTTACTTGTATTATAGTGTGTTTTGTGAGTAAATTCATTATGAGTGGCACAGTACTATTTTATTGATATTCATGGGTGCTGCTTTCCAAAAAACAGTTGTGCACTTTTATACCACTTTAAATAAAGATCACGACATAATAAACTGAATAACATATAAGCATTTAAAAGAAAATTATTCATGCTAGAGCCAGACAGACAGTAAAACAAACAAAATAAACTAATTTTAATCATAATAAGTCTTAAACGTTGTTGAAAGTGTAAAATATTTTAATAAAAACAAAAATGTTTCGGCAACAACTTCCATTTATAGCCTATAATGTATCTAAATAATTTTGCGTGACCTTTCAAATCTTATTACGAATTTTCTCTCTCTCTCTCCATATATATATATATATATATATATATATTCTGTGCACAAGAATAATAAATGTTAAATGTCAATTTTATTGTTATTTGTGCAAAATAGAGGTGAAATATGGTTTACAAAATAACATTTAAAGAACGCAACTCTTTGGAATCCTTTAAAGTTGTTAATTGTCCCTGTACATAAATTTATGGTATTTACTCTATTTTTAATAGGGAACATCCTGAAATGAATTTTATTAATGATTTATTATTCATCCTGAATTGCATTTTATATATCAGTTTCAAGGAATTCCATCAATATTGATATGAGTGCGGGCAGACAAATAGTCAAACCGAAGTCGTAAGTACTTTTAAACTTTGTTGGTAATTTTTAAAAATTAAAAAAAAATTACCTATTCTGTAGAACCGTTTCAGATACTTCACTGATCAATTCTTTTCTATAATAAAATATGATTGCGTTTTACAGAAAATGAAAGGTTTATCGGTTGTACAAACAGATTTTTATAAAATAAGTGGTTTTAGAAAATGCCAAAATATGTAGTTTTATTCATAATATTCTACAAGCTTGCTTTCTAAAGAAAATTTTCTTTCTTTTTATCTCGAAGGTAAGACACTGCTCCCAACAGAAGAATGCGTGGAGTATTTATGTTACTTTCTCTGGAATTTCCGAGTACGTGGAGGTGCGTACAATCAAATTTTACTAGAAAATCCATCGTCTTGCAGAGGTATAAAAACGAAATTCGCAAGAGTCATAAGTGCCCCCTTCGGAAGCTAAGAGCATTTTTCTTGACGATGAGTTACTGATCACACAAAGGGACACTCAGTGAAGCTCTGTAGAATTAGCCAGGAGAAATCCCACTCGAGTGACAATGGTAAAGTGACCATACATCTTCGAAAATCGGGAATTGTTCCCGAATTACCAATTTTTTACTTATTTTGTTCTCAAAAATCTTTGATTGTTTGGAGACATGAAAAATCTTCAAAGTTAACATTTTTTGTGAATTTTTCCTTAACATCGTGATATAATTCACAAATGATTAAATATTTATGGCGATCAGCAAAATTGGGAAATGAATGATGCCGTTGTCTACAAATAAATATAATTACTAAATTTTGCTAATGAAAAAATATTTTAATAAAAGTATTCCTGATATAGCAATTATATTTCAAGCACAAATTGTATTTTGAAGTAATATAAGAGTGAAAAATCTGCAGATACATATGCGCATATATATTGCGATAAAGAATAGAAATATATTTTTTTTTCTAGTCATTCTTTATTCATTTGTGAATAGCATACACCTCTGACATTTTTCTATGCATGTATCATTTTATGCTTTTTTTTTTTTTTTTAGTTATTTTAAATAATCGGAATCCAGTTTTCATTAATACCCTGAAAGTTTTTTTTGAAAATAATTGAGCTGCTAACTATAATGATTTCTTATTTCCATAGTTCTATCAGTTAAGGGGAGAGTGACATATGAAGATTAAAAAGTATTGCTCTTTTTTAAGTCCCGACTTTATAAATGAATATAATGTATGTGTGTAACATATATATATATATATTTAAATAATATAAAAATTGATTGCTGACATTGTTTAATATGCATGACTATTAAGTAGAATTCTGGGATTCCACTGTAGAAAGTTCCAATTTATTGTCCAGGTCCATCCAGCTGAAAAGGATTGTCGTTAAAGTAAAAAGAGGACTAATTGTTCGCTGTATAATATATTTATTTTATTTTAGAGAGGTTTCATAGGAAAATCAACAGTTCCTTAATAGTAGAAGTATATCTTGACCCACGGAAATGTTATCTCATATGCATGTTCTTTATTTTAACAAAATATTCTTATTCACGAAAAAAAAAAATTCATATGCGCAAAGCTTTCTTTTAAATAAGTATGGATTTTAGTATGTCTCAGCTGGACTACAAAAAAAAAAAAAAAAAAAAAAAAAAAAAAAGTGTCGAAAAAACAAATAATAAATTTGAATACTCTGTAGCAGAGAAAGTGGTTCTATGTAACAACACAGGCCACATTAGGAAAAGCGGCGGGGACTGCATCATAAAGCACTTTTTGACGAAAAACACAAACAGTGGCCCAGCCGACACGGACTCCCGAAACATGAGATCAAAAGTCTGACTAGAGTCGAAAATGCCGAGCGCCGGTAATCCGTTGAAGATAGCAGCGAAGAAACTCCAAATAGTTCGGGGAAACCATTGCTTCAAAATAAAAACAGGACGGGAAGATCATCCATTGAATAAGCGAATATATTGCTCTCGTTGAGAAAATAATTCACACATCAAATAGTACATGCATAAAATAGAACTTTAACCAGATTGCTAAATATCCACTATAAGGTGAACTACACATCTGTCTCCAAGTAGTCGATATTTTCAGAAAAAAAGTTCGTATAACTTTGAAAGCACAGCAATAAAATAGATTTTTAGCTAGTAAATTTATCTAAATAACTGTCCCTCTCTCTCACCAATTCATCTCGAACTGGTCACTGGTCTAGCACCAATATATATTAAGTAGATTTCTGGGATTCCACTGTAGAAAGTTCCAATTTATTGTCCAGGTCTATCCAGCTGAAAAAGATTGTCGTTAAAGTAAAAAGAGGACTAATTGTTCGCTGTATAATATATTTATTTTATTTTAGAGAGGTTTCATAGGAAAATCAACAGTTCCTTAATAGTAGAACTATATCTTGACCGAACGTTACGAGAATCCAAAAGGTAGAGGTGAGAGAGAGAGAGCTACGTGATCACATGTTCTTACAGCAGTAGTTTACGAGCGAATGCTGAAGTTGTCTATATCGCAATCAAGATCAGACTGCTGAATTACGCCAAGATTTTCGAAATAGTGCCAAATTTTACAGCCAAAGATAATCCATTGTTTCTAGAATAAATTAATGTAAATATTTTGAATTTAGCAAGTCCAATATAACAGTTTACGCCAATTTTATGCCAAATTTTATCGCCAGAAAATCGTTGCGTAAGGGAGACACAAAGACTACGATTTATTGCACATCCTGTCATTAAGAAAAATATAAATTACCCTTTAATGATATTACAACGGAAATTATTGCCTAATTTATTTATAACAAAGTGGACTTGCGCAATTTAAAAGAACGAAAATACAATTATGTATACAACGGTTTATAAATGAAAATAATATTTTTTTATATTTTATTTATTAAGTGATTTAGGATAGATTATAATTCTGAGAGACGTCATTTAAAAAGATGACTAGCAGAAATAAATAATTTATTTTAAAGAATATGTTTTTGTTCTCAAAAGAAATATTTAATAGCTTAACGGATAAAGTATTATTAGAATTAAGATGTCTATTTATAGACAAATGCGAATAAATATAAAAAGTAATTTAGAATTTCGTTAGATATTTTTATTAGCCATTTAATTTATTGAAAATATAGTAATTAATTATTTCATTTATTTAAAGCTGTAACTAAAACTCATGTATGTGAATCCTTAAGTTCAAGAATTTTCCACACAAAAGTGTATTTAAACGCACTTGTCAATGTATCACTCAAAGTAACATCTTTTAAACAATGTATTTTGATATGCATATGCCACAACCTGGCGTGTGCTCTGTGCGCCGCTGTTGCGCATTCTTGGAGGTGCGGTTGTGTATGGAGAAGTGGATGTTGGGGTAGATTAATAGGTTCTTATCTACTAGGGCTTGGAAATCAATCCACGTGATCGTATATTCAATAAGCAAAGTTCCAAGTTCTTTAGGCGTTGGTAAAATCTACTTCAGGAAAGTTTATTTTGCATAAAAGCAAGATGAAAAATTATGACATTTACGCAATAACCCCAATGCTTGAGAAGGAATCGCTAGTAATGCGCCGTACTGCGATGTACATTAAAATGAATAAAAGTTCTTACCATTTGTTGAAGAGGAAATAAGAGAGAGACAAGGATTGGAAAGTAATTGCTATTTATTCACTGGCCATCATCAAAAGGGGTAGGACTTGCATCCAGGCATCGTCATCTCCGATAACTTCTCGGCTGCTCGAAATGGTAGGTAACAAGATGCGATCCAAATCTAATTCCATCCGTAAGATGATCACATATAATTCCGTATGAATTTCAAAATACGCTTATTTAAGTTATGTTACTTCGATGTATGGAGTCATTTTATAAATATTTAACTTATTATAGAGTTATAAACTGAACTTATAATTATCAGATGTCCTCAAGCGGAAAGTCCCGCGAAGCGCACATGGCGCGCGCGAGAGCGCGACCACGCGAGATGTCTACATCTCCAGAGTCCAACAGCAAGTGTATCTCACTAGTGGAATTACAAGGCAGACGCTAACGTGCTTCCAAAACGTCACGGCTCTGCTCAGCCAATCAGGAGCGAGCGCTCGCGAGAGGGAAAGCTGAACACGTACATTACCGGGAAGAGAGAGAGGGGACTGAAATGAAGGACCAATGAGAGAATTTTGAGCGTTGCTGTGAAGCAAACGTACAGGGGTAAAACGGGAGGAAATGAAACCTAAGGAAATTTAGATTGAATATTAAATAATAGATCGATTTTGCTAAAATTAATAAAAATGATTAAAACTTATTAAAAACGATGTCGTGCTTCACGACAGTTGTATTGGTTGAGTACCGTGTTCAAGAAAAAAAAATGACTTTGAAAAGCGAAAACGGAAGACCTATATAACTGATATAATTCTCTACTGTTAAAAGTCTTATCCTCGCTCCTCCGGACACAGCTCATTTGTATGGGATGCTCGAGCAGCTCATAGAGTAGATCGTCTGCAAGCGGTGATCTGGTGTTTTTTGCCCCTTTGGACGGTATCAACTTGGCCTAATCCAGGTAGGTAGGGGCCGTTTAGAGATTTCCGAGATATTCATGTGCTATATCTTCAAAAACCCCTTTAAAGGACATTTTAGTGCATTTTCCTCTCTATGAATAGATATCAACCTGATATGTTTTTGAAAATATCCTTAAATAATCTTTACAATGTCCACAAAATATTAACAGATTTAAGGACACACGCTGAGTTGTCCTCAAATCAGTGTTTACGGTCATTTAAACAAGGGGCATTTAATGAAGACGGTAGCAGTAAAAGTGGACACTACGCGAACAATGAGCATATACTTTGCTGGGAACTTCAAGTAACGGACAAGAGAAAATCTTAAAACATAAGGAAAAGGAGAACAAAGGAAAGAAATGTAAAATAAACTTATTTATTGTGCTATATTCTTTTAAAAACAACTTTGAATATTAAAAATCAACTTTAATTTAGAATATTTACAAAACAAATTGGCGCTTAGGGACATATAAATTTAGAATTTTTCAAAGTAAACGCAGACTTTATTATCAAATAAAATAATAGAGAGGAATAACTGAGAATAGGTTCTTTACAATTTAAATGTGAACTATATGAGCTTTTTATTGTAAGTTACATTTGCTAAATTTATAATGAACTTTAACATTGATTTTAATGCATTAAATTTTAAATGCATTAAATATATTTTCTCAATGAAAAATTCTTTCAGTTTTCATTTACAAATATTTAATTTAAGAATTTAATGTATTTCAGAAATATTTTTTTAACACTTGTTATCTAGCAGATACACTGCGTATAAAAATTAGAAGGGCAATGGATTTTTTGTATTAAAAATCTTTTATTCATTTTTGAAAAAAAAAAAATATATATATATATATTCGTTTAACAAAAAAAAAAAAACGTGATAAATATCACAAAATTCAAAAGTAAAATTTTTAATAACAACACAAATATTTTCTACCGCTTGAAACACTGAAAAATAAATAGATACGGATAGTAACAGAACATTTTATTATAAAAGTATTGGAAAATATCCACATAACATTATTTTCATGATTTTCAATATTCTGTTTTGCAGTAAAAAAAAAATATATATATATATATTTGTCTTTTATTTTTTTTTTTTTTTTTTTATGTCAGCAAACACAAACTTCAGCTTTCTCCATTCCGGATGTGAAATTTAATAAATAAGTTCAGAGACTAAACTAAAATAAAAAAGATATTTATTTCAACAATTCAAATAAGGAAAGAATGGGCCAACTCTATTTGTGTGTTACGAAAACTAGTAATCTCAAAGTTAATTTAAATGTAAGATAAAATAGGTTTTATATTATCAATGAATTACAGGCGGTAGATTTACGAGCTAGACAGAAATAAACTCAATTTCTTTCAACCACAATGAAATCACCAGACCTGAACATGAATTGCACACGAAATTAACTCGAACGGAACCTCGAGTACATTTTAAATATGGCTTTCATACACTGGAGAATTAATTTACATACTTAGGCTACATTTTCCCAACAAACTTACGCTCCGCCACTGGCCGACATGTTCTGGTCTCAAAGCTGGTAGATGTGAGGTACGGGTTCGATTGCAAGTCGTTCTCGTCGACCTAGCTGTTTGGAGTTTTCCGTGGTCCGCTGAAACTTGCGTAAGTACGGGCTTGAACCCTTTTGAAAGATAAATCCCTCGGATTGCACTCCTATCCAGGCCCAGGACCCTAATACAGACAATTGTTTTCAACAACAACTACAAACTATCAAAAATACTCATATATAACTATCTTTTTAATTTTTCCAAACTCGAAGTTTTTTATCCAATTTCACAATAAATAGCTATTATTTCAAAGAGTACCTTTCTCAATCAGCGTTAAGAATTCAAACTGACTAAACTTCTTTTAAACTCCCAACTTATGAATTTTCACGAAAATTATGTGAGCCATTTCACAATATAAAAGTCTCTGAAGTTAGCTTTGAATGTAATTGGTATAAGCATCTAACTTTACCTTATGGAGAGAATGCTATTTTTAAAACTATTTATTTTTATTTTATATACATACTTCAATTTTACTAACCCTAACTATTTAATTTATCCAAACGAATAAGTCTCAAAACAGAAAAAAAAATGATCATTATTTCATTTTTACCCATTTGCAAATCAAAATTTGGTGGTATGTCTCATGATAATCTCCAGGGGTGTGTTAATTTTTGTATAAAGCTACAGCTCCGTAAGTTTATGTATGTATATATATAGAGATGTAGCCCTTAAACTCTACAGACGTGTATATATATAGAATATACCAACCATATATAGATTTCTTTTAAGTCAAAACAACTGTAAAACAGTTATACATTTAGCATGAAATAATTATACGTCGCGCAGTTGTATAATTCACTAAAAAATATTGTCCACTATTGAAGGCTTTAATTTCTAAGCGATGAAAGCTATAGATTTGCGTATGAAGAGTTAAGAATTATGTACTCATTGTCATAAAAAATTGAGCCCCAAGAAAAAGTTCAAACGAAACTTTACATACGTAAGTGATTCATATAAGTAAGTGATTACAAAATCAATGCGAAATGATCATTTATCACAGGAAAAATTACAAAAGAATGGAGATTTTTAAGTAACCTGTTGGGCCACCTCTAGCGTTAATGCACCATGCCATATAGACAGGCATTGAGACATACAAGTTCCGTATGTTGTCCTGTGGCATCGCGTTGCACATTTGCTGTAAACGCGACTCTAAATCGTCCAAACTTGTAGGCTGTCCAACTTTCCGTCTCAATTTATCCCAGATATGCTGCAATTGGTGACAAGTCTTGAGATTGGGCAAACGAGGGAAGGTTAGTAATGTGACGCGGAGGAATCCTGTGACACACCTGCTGTGTTTAGAAGAGAATTTTCCTGTTGAAAAATGAATCCTGTGAGTCCTGCAATGGGTGTTAACATCTGTCGCTGAAGAATGTCATGAACTTACCATTAAGCTGTCATAATGCTGTTTATAGATAGTAGGGATCACCATTTGGCGTATGCAGTGTCATCCCGCACCATCACATCAGCTGTTTTGCGGTGTGCAGCTATAAAACAAAGGCAGGATTGAGGCATTCCCCTTGGAGCCACCAAACACGTACACGATTGTCATCACTGCCCAAACTGAATCAGGATTCGTCGCTGAAGACGACTTGATTCCTTTCGGTTGCAGTCCAATCCTGTCGAGCGCGATACTTTCAAACGAAAGAGAGGGTGAGAGAGTATTAATAACAGCATATCGTAGTGGGAACCGCAATAGCAAATGTCCTTCAGCCAGGCGCCTTGTGATGGTATGTACAGTACCGGGGACAAGTCGTGTAGGCGTTGCATGTGTCCGAATGGCGGATAGTGAGTCAGTTGGCACTATGCGTTTGTTTCGTGTGATGTGACGGTTTTCTCAACTATTGGTCTGTCTAGGGCGTCTTCCCAAGCAGCACCGAAACGTTCTCTGAACGTTCAAAAATTGTTCTGCAAACACTTTCTAAGAACGTTCCCTTTGAACGTGCTATAGACGTCTATTTGTCCATCTTGAAGACGTACAATAGTACGGTTCAGAGAACGTTCAATGAACGTGTAACTATCACCATCGGTGTTATAGAAGCGTTCTGAGAACGTTCTATGTATACGGTCTCAGAACGTTCTAAACGTTTTTAGAACGTTTTCAAAACGTTATACACATTTTCAGAACGTTCCAGAAAACGTACTGTAAACGTTCTAAAATAGTGTAGTTAAAAAAAAAAATGATGACGTCATTATAAAAAACCACCTCAGTACGAGCGTTTAGAAGTAAAATTTACATAGCTGATGACGAATAATGATACAACACATGAACAGGGATATGAATTACTTTTGTTTTTCAATTCAAATAATGTTTGAGTAATTTTAACATACTTACTATTCCTTTAATTTCAACGTATATGCATCAAAAATTCTATATTCTATGACAGTTTTCCCCAAAAAGTGTCATAACGTCTCTTTATACCTTAAAAAATTTCTTAAATTTTTGCATTTTTTAAAAATTTCTTTTTTTCCCCTAATCTGAAGATAATGAAGTTGTAGTATTAATTACAAAACTTTGAATACACACCATAAAATGCAAGAACTCGCACCAACTATTTCGGGTCAAAAGAAGACACAACCCTTCATCAGGCGAACATTGTAGGCACGAGAGCTGCAAACAAGCACGTTGAGTGTGTTGAATGCGTTGCCGCTTTGTTTGTAGAAGCCGTGCTTTGTTTGTAGCAGTTGCGAGTTCTTGCATTTTATGGTGTTTATTCAAAGTTTTTTAATTAATACTATAACGCAATTATCTTCAGATTAGGGGAAAAAAGAAATTTTTTAAAAATGTAAAAATTTAAAGAATTTTTTAAAGGGATATAGGCACGTTATGACACTTTTTGGGAATTACAGTCATAAAATATGGAATTTTTCATGCATACACGTTGAAATTAAAGGAATAGTAAGTATGTTAAAATTTCTCAAACAATATTTGAATTTTAAAAAAAGTAATTTATATCCCTGTTGCTGTGTTGTATCATTATTCTTCATCTGCTATACACAACTAAACTCTTGATTTATTTTGCTTGTTTTAATCCTTGTGATTCCGAATGCGTCATCCTATGATTAATGTTTGTTTTTCATGGTTGTTTTCTGTTTGATTCCCTGATTTCTTGAAGTAAATAATTTATTCCAATTTATTCTTCATTTCTAACTTCAATTAATTTCTTGTACGATAGGGTGCCCGCTAGCAATTTGCTATTATAGCTGCTAACGAACGAAATCGTACATTGGTGCTCAACGACGAAAAGGGTCACCCTTGACGAGTTTTTTTTTTTTTTTTTCTACCATTCTAAGCTTTTCCTACAAAAAATGTTTAAAATGCTGTCTTAATTTTTTATTTCCTCGTTGCTTGTTTGTATCTTTTGATTTGAGTTTCATGTGGTTTTTACGCACCGGCAAAATTATTAAAATTGCAATTAACAATATAGGAATAAATTTAAGATTAGACTGAAGTTAAATAAAATAAAAATCAATAAATAAAATATAAATGTTTCAATAAATCACAATCAGTCTCCCCAGGTTATTTAAATTTGTTGTAATTTCCTTCTCATTGACCTATGTGGTTTCAAGGATCTTATATCTGTTGCTTGGCTTTAACTAAGATTAAAAATTCATTTATACATACATATATATATATATATATATACATATATATATATATATATATATATATATATATATATATATATATACATACATATATATATATATATATATATATATATATATATGTTTTTTTTTTTTTTTTTTTTTTTTTTAAATACAGGGTGCAAAGCATTGTGACGAGAATACCTTTATCTCCGCAACTATTGGTCGCAAATATATAGTTTCAGTTACAAAATGTTTTAAAGAATATGAGCATTTGTGGTATAACATGTTTAAATTTAAAATATCTATTTTTCAAAATTGCAAAAACTAAATTTTTACATAGTCCCAGATCCCTATAATCATATTTAGAAAACTGACACTCATTTTAACAAACAGTTTCATTTCTATTCTCCCAAAATGGAACATGATATTTAAAGTTTGGATTTTCTAACATATTTCGGCCTTCAATAAGGGATCGGTTTAAAAATCCTAATTGGACTTTGTTTGCATTTTCCCTGGGTTTATTAAAGAAATTTTCATTGACTTTTTAATAAAGCCCGAGAAAATGCGAAATAATCCTAAATTTTGAAACTAACTATCTCAGACAATTTTGGGTGCACAAAAGTGAAACTTTTTGTGTTATATTTTTTAGGTTAGAACTCAACTTTCACTATTAGTGTCAAGAAAATTGTGTAAAAATTATCAGTTTTTGTGATTTTTAGTAAATTGATTTTTTAAATTTAAACATGTCATATAATGAATTCTTACATTTTTTTTTTTTAAATACATTTTCTTATTGGAGGACGTTTGAGACCAATTGTTGCGCAAATAAAGGCCTGCTCTCGACTTTGCACCCTGTATATTCTAGACATTTCTGGGTACTACTTTGTAAGTCCATGGATAGTTTATAAATATATTTGAATACTGAAGTTTATAGAAAGTTTTAATATTTCAACATAAAAAATAATTTCAAAAATGAATGTACCAATACACCGCTAAAATAATATATAATTGAGTTTAGAATATATTGTTAATTTATAATAACAAGAAATTGAAACAAAAAATTAAAAATTAGTTAGAAGGAGGAAATTTTAAAAATGTCCAAATACTTAAATACATATATATATATATATTTAATCATAATATTTTTCTAAAATATTTAACATACTTCATATTTTTAAATTTCAGTGCATGTGTGCATACATATTTTCAGTTTATAGCAGCAGTTTACAAAAATGATGTTTGCAGGTATTTAAATTTATTACACATGGCAATGTAATTGGTATTTTTTAAATGTTTAAATTTCTTTAAATTGAGTCAACGCAATTTTTACCTCATTTGATGTAATTATGCTATCATGGCATATTAAATAATTGATAAATGTAAATATTATTAGTATTAATAAATAATATAGTAAATCGTCCTTTTTTTTAAGCAGAATATCTTTTTTTATAAAGATGTGGAATAAAATTGAATTGAATCTTTGTTTTATTATGCAGTTAAACAATTTCATATATTTTATTTAATAAATAACAGTAAAGAGATATTTAAAATTGTAAGTCGGTGAAACTTAGGATATTATTTTAAAAATATGCAATTTGCATAACCTAGATTGTATATATATTATCATATAAACATTAAATAAATACTTCAGAATTTAAAAAGAAAAGAAAAAAAAAGAATTACATACCTTCCTCATTTTCTTCATAAGAATTTCTCCAAGAAAACACCCTTCCAACTAGCATTTTAAAATACATAATGACCAGTCTGGAAGGCCATTCACTTAAAATTAGCTCTCATCTTTTAAATTCTTTATGTTACTTCATTCAGAAGCATAATAACCAAAAATAGTCATTTTAACAATTTCCATCTCAGAAGATTGAATTAATAAAATGAATCCATAATTTCTAAGCCGTTTTCTGTAACAGGAGCAGTTTTTTCTGCGATACAACGCTACTGACAAGTATCAAATGTTAGGCTTAAGAATTTACGCAGATATGAAAATGATTGTTTAATTGATATTAAAATAAGACTTTAATAAATAGAAAATAGAGAATATTACAGGTTAAAATATTACATTTTTACCTTTTCTAAAGCTTATCCAAGTCATTATAACGCGAAAACTGAACAGAACAGATTACATTACACGTTTTAATATTACCGCTTCACATAACGGCACGACATTCCCAAGACCTTTGAATTTGCACGGTCAGCGAGAATTAAATAAATGCAATCCACAGATGTCAGTTTCATCTGCTCTTCCCCTCTTACATCCGGAATAATCATGTTTCAAAGTTCAACGTTTGAAACATAAATTTATTAAGCATTTATAGCTGTAGAAAAAATATGGTCAATATTTTAAGGAAAAATGGAGCTGAGTTAAACAATTATTTAAATTTTTATAAAGTATTTGAAAAACTTATGAGATCACTTTATTTTTCCATTTTAAAATCTCGAATTAAACGGAAAAGCATATTTTGTTTTAGTGTATATTTTAGTATTGAATAAAATATTCAGTGAAAATAAATAAAATAAAATAAGAACAATCAAACAGAGTAACGATTTAACAACATTATCAATATTGATAATTTATCAGTAACATTTAAACTTAAATAGAATCATAAATAAAATATAATAAAAGTTTAAAATTATGCTTAAAGAAAAGAAGAAAAAAACTCATTCTGTAACTTCCCGATGAGTATTAGAGACCGCGAGGTTCAACTCTCGAACCTTACAGACGGGAAGTGTTGGCTTCGATTCCTGGTCACGCTCGTCGACTTAGGTTTTCGGAGTTTTCCCGTGATTTTCTTTGAAACTCGCGTAAAGCACTATATTACTTATTCAATAACATCCGTGATTAGCTTTTTGTATCTAAACTTTGGGTCTGGGGAATGCATAGATTTTCCTGACAGAAGACAATCATTTTTATGCTGTATAGAAGATCTTAGAAAATGTATTTTTCTAAGGGTTTATTATTTTTATTATTACATATGAAAAAAAAAAAAAAAAAAAAAAAAAAAAAAAAAAACGGTAAATTTGTTTTAAATCATCAGAAAACGATGTTTCAATTATTCGTTTTAAAGGTGATATCGAATTCTTTTGAAAGATAATTATAGTGAAAATTTTTATCCACCCTTCCCCCATCCCCCAGGGATGATGTATACTTATTCCTAGGGGAAAAAACAATGTCCTATGAATGATAATAATAAAAAAAAAACTGTTTGACTATTACTCGTTATACAGCCAAATTGAATCAATAATATATATCAAATGTATGTCACGCAGAAGGTTTGGTGAGTATATATATTACAGAAGCTGATAGATAGCCTTTCTGTGAATGGAAAATATTGGAACGTGGCAGTGCCACCTGTCGTCCGATATGCACCCAAAGGCAATCTGTAGAGTTTTACGTAATATTAATTTCACTTACCAAATTTACAATATTTATAAATTACAGAAGTTGAGATTTTTCGTTTCCGTTATGAGATTAAATTGCAACATAGCCACGCCACCTGTTGGCCGATGTGCATCCAAAATGGACCAGTAAAGCTTTACATAAAATCGATTTCACTTATAACTTCAGTGTATCACAAAATTTATTGTTAAATCACAAGAGTTAAACTATTGCCTTTCCGTTAAAATGATTAAATTGCAGATTAGCAACGCCACCTGTTGGACAATGTATACATCCAAATTGTATTAGCAGAGGTTATGATGATATATGCCAATATATCATGTTTAATACATTTGTACACTATAGAAGCTGAGATATAGCCGTCCCATAAATGGAGGGTTTCATTGCATAGCACCGTAATCTATCGGGCGATATATCCCAAATGAAATTCAAATAAACTCCAATTTAGGGCAAGATCTAATATTGTAACAAGTTTGGTCGAATTCCATACATTGATTCCTGAAATACAAAATCCACAAAATTTTTCCATGAGTTTAAAATTTTGTAATTTTTTTTCACCTCACCGCTACTGATTATTGGGAAGCATTCTTTACTGACGTGCTAACAAAACGTTAAACTGAAAATGTAAAAAATGCTCTATTCTCTATCATGCTAAAAATTATAAATTTCGAATAACTTACGAAGTTTTTAAATTAGAATGTTGCAAATCTCTCAGTAAGATTCTTATCAATATCATAAGTGATATTTTAAAACTGGTCCGTTCTCTCTGCAATCATTTGTTCTTGAGATATCGTGTACATGAACTAACGGGCTATCACACTAATAGGTGCCGATACACATTAACAGATACCATACCAACCTTTTGACTTCAGGATTCCTCACGCCACAAAACGTGTAAAAAAATCAAAAGCTGAAGTCAAAAATTTTAAAGATTAACCTAGTTTCCCAACCAATAATACTAAAAAGTCATTTTGTCATATTCGTTATAATTACACTGTTACAGAACGTGTTATGACGGTGTCACACTTGAACGTTCTATATAGAACTAGAATTGTACGTTTTATAGATGGTACAAATCAAACATTTTCAGAACGTTCTAAATAATACTATTTCTGAACGTGTTTTAGAACGTTCTTTTGACACGAAACACGGTGTTTGAACTATTGAAACCGTTATTAGACGTTCACAGAACGTTCCTGTGCTACTTGGGTTGAGCCTGGTTGCCGTGTGTGCGACATGTCTCTCTCTCTTGCCTACTGATCCCAACACCTCCTCTCAGTAAAATCAGAATGACCTAGGTGGCGGGGTACTTGCGGAGCTGATCACCCGGATTCCATCATACCGATGATTTTTTGTCTCTCGGACTTTAACAACTGCCCATATATTCTTCGATGTCAGCGTAACGACATCGCAATTTAAAAAACGTCCCTCTGCAACAGATTATGTACACCAAACAAGCTCTGCTTATCTGTTTTATTCTCTAAGAAGAACGAAGTTCAACACTCTCCAATACCATTATGCAATGCGCAATCCCGTCGCATTTTAAATAATTTATATATTTGCCTGCTACGTACCATCATGCCAAGTTTCTTTCCGGTCCCACAATTAATTCTTGGTGCGCAAAATTTTATGACAATGACTGTGTATTTTATAAATCCAAATATTCAGTTTCAAACACTTTATACTAAATATTTGGCAATTAAGAATAGAGCACCAACATTTGTATCAGTCTCCTACAAAATGAATGTAATATGATTATTTAAATATCGCAGTCATAATTTCAGAAAATGATTCTGACAGATGAAATTTTTCAAATTTATAACTGTAGTAAATGCAATAACTATTTCGTAACGTTAACTAAAACGCAATTATATTATTAAGACGCGTGTACGATTATCAAAAACTTATAATTAAGATATAAATTTTGAAGTGCCCAATACTGAATATTTAATAAATTTTGATATTCAGAACTATTTAAATGTATGTATATTATGTATATAATAAGTTCCGAAGAAAACAAATATGTATTTAATGCATATTAATTAAACATTCATCTCACAGTTTTCTGAGTAAATTTCGAAAATCAATAAACTTTAAGTATACATGCACTGAACATCAAATTACACAAAATGATAGAGGAATCTAATTTTAGATATTTAATTTAGATTCCACCAGTCTGATTAAACGGTTTATTTCATCTATTGGAATATTCATTCGAATAAAATTATTATTGATTTCATTATTGAAAACCATGAGAGACAGAGCATATTAATATGTACCTCGCTTTATAAACATATCCACATGGGTGCATTAAAAGTATTATTAACAGTATAGTTTATATTTGAAACACTTTATTAAGAAAGGCAGGCTAACATTTAGATAATGAACTGAGTATATCAACTTTAAATGTAAATACCATTTCTGTTATTCGCTATTTCGAAATTTTTATCACAAATAAGATTTTAATTACTCATCATACTATGGATACAATTACCAACGTTTACTACATATTCCTAGCTGTTTTAACTCTTTCTTTTTAATAAAAATTTGGAATTTAGAACATGTAAAAAAATGTACTTTCTGAATATAATGTATCTTTCATATAATTGCGAATATTTAAGAAGTTTTTCATTATAGGTCATACTAAAATATTTGTGATACTCATTTCTAATTATAAATTTGTTTTGTTTTATATTTCTAATTATAACTTTGTTTTATTTTATTATTATTATTATTATTATTAATTACTAACTGTCAAAATTAAGCTTTAAACTATTAAATTTACTTATTTTTTTAGTTTCATTGATAAAATGTCTCTTTTCGATAGTTATACATAATTTTATCTTCATGCAAAAAAATTATTTAAGATTTTATGAATTTTCTTTTAAACAATATAATTTTCATTAGAAAAGCATGCCTGTACTTATTAAACTTTCAATTAATTAAATGATCATGGATTTCAGTTAATTTATTAGAGATACATATCTAATTAAGATTTATTCCTTAAAATTTTGAGAAATAAAATTTGTAGATTATTTTTTTAATTAGAAAATATCTTTACAGTTTATTAAATCTAATAAATTATAAAATTATTATTTTTTTAACAATAAAAATCTTATTTATGTATCAATAAATGCAAAATTGTTTTTATTCTTCTTTGTGACACTGCAACAATTATCCTTTTAGTCACTATATAAGTTGTTGCACATATATTTCACGATATGTTACGCATGTGTGTATGTATGCGGTAGTACGATAAGTGTATATATATCATATAAAAATCATGTATATAATACATAATTATATGAAATTCCTTTTTTACCTTTGCTTATTAGTTTTTTTAATGGCCTACCACGTGCTTCAATAAAATATCATGTATTTTCTTTTACAGTAAGAATTGCGAATATGTTTTGTTAATAATTAAATTATGTTCGAAAAAAATATTGAAAATAAAATGCCGCATTGAAAAAACACCAAATCTTCAACATTTACACAACTCTGCTACTATATATGTATTTTTTTATTCTGTTGTAAAAATTTAAAAATTTAAATAATTTTACTTTTATTAACTGAAAAAAATGGTTATTTCTTATTATATAAGTTATTTGCAAAAATGTACAAATTAAAATGTTTTTGTTTATACATGTTGACCTAAATATGGTGATGGAATATTACATTTTGTCGCACGAAAAAATAATATTTGAAAAAGATTCTAAATCTAAATTATAATTTTTGATATATTATCCATCGAATGAATATGATAGAAAATTTTTAATACTATTGAAGAAGTAAAACTATGTAATTTATATATATATATATATATATATATATATATATATATATATATTGCCATCCTTTTCCACGTATATATTTTGAATTTCGCATAACTTATTTGTACACTATTAAATGCTATTTTAAAATTTTTTATTTAATTTTAAACAATGATCGATTAAACGTCAGTGTTTTCACCTAGAAAATAAATTCTGCAAAGAAATTAAAAAATGAAAAGTAGTTGATTATTTTTCTCTACAAAAGATCGAGAGAATAGGAAGATAATGCTCGCTTCACTTTTTACGTTTAATGCGTCTTTCTTTCTTTTTTTTTTTTTTTTTTTGTTTTTTTTTATAAAAAGAAGAGCTTGGCTTCTGTAAAAAGGAGATCAGAAAATTAATTTTCTCACAGCGTGACAGGAAAAAAAAAAAAAAAAAAAAAAAAAAAGATAACAGACGAAGAAAGACGCACCAACTTGTTACTCTCTTGAGAAAATTAGCTGAACATAAAAACAAGTAAAGAGAGAACAGTGGGATCATTAATTATGTTTGTTTATCTTTAGCTAGTAATTTAAACATTTCTTTTTTTTTTTTTTTTTGATAAAATAGTGTTTTCTATATAGAAGAAATGTATTAATAAAGGCAATATATTGCGTAATACTAGAAAAATCGTATTACAAAATGCAAAAATACATACCAATTTTCGTCTTTAGTATTGAATACAGAAATTTTCGGTCTAATTTATTGAAATAATTGCTTTATCACTATAAATACAATAATGTTTATATTTAGAAGGGCAGGTAGAAAAGCAAGAACTCAGACAGATAGACTAATTGAATTCATGACCACATTTAAACGTGGTTCGTAGTTACTAAAAATCCTTAACACAAACGAAAATTGAATTGTATCTTTATTGAACTGTAGACTTTAATGTATCTCAATATTTTAACGTCGTATTGTAAAACGTAACTGTAATGCTACAATTTTCTATATATATATATATATATATAATGATAAATATAAAATTTATTATGATTTGTTCAGCATTAAGTTATATAATAAAATGTCTCTTATAAAACACAAGGCATTGAATTACTCTAGGTATCTCTACATAGTTTAGATTTTATTATTTTTTATTTATTTAATTTATTTAATTTAATTTCATGTTTCTTTAGTTTTTAATATTAGACTAGTTTCTGCTCAATTTTTCCCTTGCTGTTTTCAAGATAAAATCAGTACACTCGTAAATTTTCTAACATAATATCTTTAAATCAAATGAATATAAATATATATTTTTCATAAAAAAAATTAACAGTTTTCTGAGTTCTTTCAAAAAATTATAACGTATATATATACTTTTTGTTTTTATTTCCTCAGATTTTTTTTCTCCTGAAAATGGATGAAAATATTTACTCCTCTATATTTCCTATTGACCATTTACTCATTGTGATTAGTCAATATTTAGTGTCTGATTTCCGTAAAGATTCCGCCTTGCAATTTGGCTTCTGACAAGGGCTTTTGATTTGAACATTGTAGGGCAAAACTGAATTTCGGGAGCATTTTATCGAAATATTGCAAATCCAATATCAGAAAATTCAATATTCGAAAACAATCTGGCGTGTTCGTTGAACACAAGTTCATTGGTATATTATTCTGAATTGTTAGGATGTATTCTACTTCTCCCAGAAATACTGAAAAGAGGTATCGGAAAACCCTGTACATGTGTTTGTAAAGTATTTAATTTTTTTTTTTTTTTTTTTTAGGTTAAACTTAAATGTTTTATAGCAAAACATTTTACAATGTAATGTTAATAATATTAAAAACATAGAAATTGTAAAATTTTCAGTTAAAACCACTGTAAACAACTAAATTATTTAAATGTTTACGTATATTTTAGAAAACTAGTATGTTGTGGCAACCACATGACTTTCTTCTAAATTTTCCTATACAAATTCACTCAGTAAAAATAATTTATTAAAATTATTAATTAAAAAAAATATATCATCCATGATAATGCAGACAATTTCCATATTAGAGAAGTAGTATAACACTAAATATCCAAAAAAAGTGGATTTTATTGTCAATATTACATTAAAAAAATGTTGGAAATGAAAAAAATCCATAACTTTATTTTAAATTATCGCAGATCTATGGCTCAACCATTCGTTTTAAAGGTATTGGCGAGCTCTTTTACTTCCCTCGAGGGGGGAGGCGAGGCGAGGCTCCTACATACACATTTTTTTTTCTCAGTGGACTATCTCTATTTTAAATAATTCTTGTAAATTTCACAATGATTATTAAAAACTCTTTATGCACATTTATACAAAATTTTGTTCTATACCACCATGTTAAAATTTTAGAAAAAACGGGATGGCAACCTGTATGACAATTTTTACCAAAAGTTCATAGGAACTAATTTATGTCAAGGTGCAACTACATACCAATTTGTATGAAATACTGTGCAGTAGTTCCTGAGATACAGTTGCCACAAAATTTTGTCACACATACACACACACACACATACTAACAGACAGACAGACATTTTCTAAATAAGGTCAAATCGTGTTCTACAGCTCTCAATACGTGTAAATCCATCAAAAACCCGAGGTCGAAAATTTTTACGAATCCAATACTTTATTCCATTGAATATAGAAGAAAGTAAAAATATATCATAAAAATTATAAATTAAATTGAGTAAGTGATACTTGAAAAAATCATAACTCTAATATTATTAATATTATTACAACCATCTTTTTATTAGAGGAAAAAATTCGATAAATGAAATGTTTCCGATTTCTTAATTTAAAATTTATAACTCTTTTTTTTGTTTTCTTGTCTATTTAAAATGTAGAATATATTTGAATTTTGTGGCCTAATTATTAGGATTTCAAGATATCGAATTGAAGTTTAAACAAAATCTCATTAAAATTTTAAATTATAGAAGTGATGCCTAGATGTTTTTGTTCATTTGCATATAAAATAAATTCCCTTACTAGATTTAGACGTATAAACATTTTTATCTCATAAATTCAATATTGCTTTTAAAAACAATCTTTTTGAAACACTAGCAGTTATCCCGCACCTGATCCCTTTTCCAAATTATTCGTTTCTTTAATTAAACCTGAAAAAAATATATAATCCTTAAAATAACTTCCTGAAAAATTTTAATGCAAAGTCAATTATACAGTTCAAATAAAGTTTTAAAAATAATTTCTGCAAATGTTGAGTTCTGACTCTATGAGCAATGTTCTGATTCTATGAATTTGCGCTTTCACAATCTTTTTTCATACAATCGTATAGCTTCCAAATATTAATTTAAGTATACCGCTATGTCCCATAAATTGGACATTTATACTTTAGATGAAAAAAAAAAAAATTAAACTACCCCTAATGTTTGTGAATTCGCTTTTTTATTTTCGAGTGGCACATCTAGAGCTGATATGTCATTGGCTATGACCTCTCAAAATAAAATAATTATTAATTTCAACAAATTAAAAAATTTTCTGGAGTTCACCTGCACAACAGGTTATACTGATAAAATTAATTTAACTTAAGCGTGGAGCTTTTAAGACGTGATTGTAAAAAAAAAAAAAAAAAAAAAAAAAAAAAAAAAAGTGCACAGTAAGTATTATATGCAATTTAATTGCGTTTTAAGATCTATTAATTATTTTAAATGAGTTAAAAATCCATATGTAGACTAAATACTTCAATATCTTAAAACGGGGCAACAACAACAACAACAACAAAAAAAAAAAAAAAAAAAAAAAGGCATTTATATTTTATTGTTAAATTACTTTCTGATAATGTTGGAGTTAACTGAGAAAAAATTCTGTAACTGACATCTAAAATCTAAATTTTGGCTGTAGAAAAAATAGTTCCATGTCGTCCTTATAAATTTTAGTCCCATTTGAAATCGAGTTCTAGAAACTGTTATTAGAATTCTGGAGCGTTTTCCTATACTATCGTAGGCAAAGTTACATAAAAATCTCTGTAAATAAATGAGAATACTAGAAGGGGATTTCAGCAACTATAATCTTGGTTTATTACTCAATTCTAGAAAATCAAGCAAGAATTTCTCTCAATACAAAATATTCAGAATATTCGAAATATTCCGAATATTGTTTAACCATCTAGAAATGTGCAGACTAAAAATTCTTGATCATTTCGTCACACCGGGATTTTTTTTTAATACCTATACTTTACTTTACCAATTTCGAAAATGACTCTCTTCTATATTTTCCTATACAAATTCACTCAGTAAAAATAATTTATTAAAATTATTAATTTAAAAAGATATATCATCCATGATAATGCAGACAATTTCCATATTAGAGAAGTAGTATAACACTAAATATCCAAAAAAAGTGGATTTTATTGTCAATATTACATTAAAAAAATGTTAAAAATGAAAAAAATCCATAACTTTATTTTAAATTATCGCAGATCTATGGTTCAACCATTCGTTTTAAAGGTATTGGCGAGCTCTTTTACTTCCCTCGAGGGGGGAGGCGAGGCGAGGCGAGGCTCCTACATACACATTTTTTTTTCTCAGTGGACATCTCTATTTTAAATAATTCTTGTAAATTTCACAATGATTATTAAAAACTCTTTATGCACATTTATACAAAATTTTTTTCTATACCACCATGTTAAAATTTTAGAAAAAACGGGATGGCAACCTGTATGACAATTTTTACCAAAAGTTCATAGGCACTAATTTATGTCAAGGTGCAACTACATACCAATTTGTATTAAATACTGTGCAGTAGTTCCTGAGATACAGTTGCCACAAAATTTTGTCACACATACACACACACACACACACACACATACTAACAGACAGACAGACATTTTCTAAATAAGGACAAATCGTGTTCTACAGCTCTCAAAACGTGTAAATCCATCAAAAACCCGAGGTCGAAAATTTTTACGAATCCAATACTTTATTCCATTGAATATAGAAGAAAGTAAAAATATATCATAAAAATTATAAATTAAATTGAGTAAGTGATACTTGAAAAAATCATAATGCTAATATTATTAATACTAGTATATAACCCCGTCAAAAATGACGGAATGTGAACGATAAATCTTGAAAACAGTGTTTAGATCATGAAGATTAACACGTGATCATTTAAATGTATTTTCAGTTTTTGTTTATAAATCAAATGTGTTTCGATATTTTATAATTTTCGTTCTGAAATTAAAAAAATTCTACCCGATCAATAAATATGAATGACAATAAAAAAAACTGCTGGTTGACAAAAAATATAGGCCCGAAAACACAACAGCAACAACACATCCCAGTGTTCCGTTAAGTGCTCTATTTAAAGTCCTTATAATAAGAATAATCTAGTGTGTCACTCACACGACTTTCTCTTACCCTGAAATTTAACGCTATAAGTACAGGTTGGATATTAAGAGGTAAGATAAAGAGTACTGTTATGTAAACCTATGTTAAACAATTCAAATTAGGCTTCCGAAGAGTTTTATATGATAATTAGTTCTGGCCCCCCTCAACCCCCCGTTTCATTAATGCACTTACATTTATATAGAATTTAATTCGGTTATTAAAAAATAATCCTGTTAAAAAAATAATTTATTAAAATTATTATTTAAAAAAGTTATCTTGTATGATAATACAGACGATTTCCATATTAGAGAAATAGTATAACACTAAATATCCAAAAAAAAAAGTTGAATTTATTCTCAATATTAAAGTTAAAAAAAAAAAAAAAAAAAAAAAAAAAAAAAAAAAATGTTAAAAATGAAAGAAATCAATAACTTTATTTTAAATTATCGTAGATCGATGGTTCAACCATTGGTTTTAAAGGTATTGGCGAGCTCTTTTGAAATATACCCATCATGAAAATTTACTCCCCTCGAGGGAGGACTTCCCCTACATACACAAAAATTTTTTCCCAGTTGACTATCTCTATTATAAAAAATATATATTCGTTTCATTTGGTTTAGTGCAGTCTATAGATGTTAAACTCTACTTACCTGCAATTTCCCCCATAGACGTAATGTATTTGAATACTTTTGAATGTCCCTGTACACGAACCATTTGCTTCATCTTAACGAAAAGCTTACTGTAGCATCTCTATATGATACACATTTAGAATACCGAGTTTGGAATTTCTGCTACTATTTGTTCTTGAGATATGCTGATAACAGACACACAGACAGACAGACAGACACAGAGACCATTCGCTAAAAACGTGATTTTCGTATTCAGGGGACCTCAGAACATGTAAGTATAACAAAAACTCACGTTCGAAAATTTGACCCTAAAACAATACATTCTCGACCCTATGGGTAAGAGGAAGTAAATAACGATTCACTTCATTTTACCAAAATACATTTTTTAAGACTATCGAAGATCCTGTTTCCAAATACGTAAGCGAAGTGTGATGTCACTGACCGTCCGTGGATGCAAGAAAAAGATTCCCTATGTTAATCGCCCATTGTATTTTTTGTAAAAAATTATTAAAAATCGAGGAAAATTATTTCCCGATTTTAATACCCGTATTTGGGTATAGATATGCTATCGTATCCATGTGCTAGATTGAGTTACTTTGCTGTCAAATTGACAAAATTTTAAATTTCAAAACTGTGACATATGTCATTGTCAGTGTTGTCGTTTTTTGTATTTGGCGATTAAAGACATACTACGAAAATATACATGCCAGATGTTTATTTTCGTAATATGTATTGTACGAAATATTGTTTCATATAATTCATCGCTCTCTTAATATAATTTGTTAAAATAACCATGATTTTTGAAAGGAATGGAATATGTTCGCCAAATAATTTGGCGATATATTTTTTCCGCCAAGGATGACAGATATATTAAATCTATTCCGCTGCAATATATGAGTATATCAGACACTTTATTTAGACATTTGAAAACAAATATGACTTCAAATTATGATAGAATATTTATCATTTTCCTTTTAATTAGTATATTAGTTGGATATTTATTGTGTAAATATCATCCTTTGAAATGAAATGTTTATGTTTTCAATCGAATATGGAAGTTTGCTATTTTATTTTTCTAAAGTTTTGAAATTTAAAATTCAAATTTTATCAATTTTACAGCAAAAACAACTTAATCTAACGCATGCACACGATAACGAATACATATCTACACCGAAATATGGGAATTAAAATCGGAAAATAATTTTCCTCAATTTTTAATAATTTTTTACAAAAAATCCAATGGGCGATTAACATAGGAAATCTTTTTCTTGCATCCAGTGACGTCATCACTTTGCTTGCGTATTTTCTAACTATCTAATAATTACAGACACTCCATGCTAACCCAAATTCACCTCTACTCTATACTCCCAACCAGCTATCTCCCCCAGAACATCGCCAAAATATCCATGATCCAGCTAGGGACTTTCTCATGCTCAACCGAACATTTTATCTTGACTCGACATTATCACCTTAGACTACCCTACTTTCAATACTCATTTCAACTGGTGACCTTTACTTGCCCAACCAAACATTCTATCCCAGCTATAACTTTACACTAATTTCAAAACTAAAATCAACTGGCGACATTTACGTACTGAACTCGACGCCAATCATACCTTACAATGTAAACATATAATGAAGCTTGATAAAAATATTTAAACACTTTAATATGTTTTTACAAATATTTTAAGATTTTTAAGGCTTTAATATGTTTTAGAAATATTTTAAGCGTTTTTTTTTTTTTTTTTTAATGAAACAGTCAAAGAGTCGTTCATTCGCAATTAAAGAGTTGTCCATTTGGAATTTGTATTTTCTGAATGGCAACAGTTTTGGTTTGTTTTTATTTGGCATTGCGTTGTTTATAATCATGAAGTTACATAATTCTATTTATAGGTTCATGTTTATAATAGCCAGTGATCCGTTATATTTTTTTAAACATTTAAACATTACAATTGAATAGTTTTTCAAGGTTTTAGAGGGAATAAATAATATGTGCGATACAAACATGTATGAAAATGATATGTATGTTTTTGTAAGTTGATGAATTGAAAGGGAAAAAAAAATGGCTGCCAAAAGTCTCTGTTTTGAAGCGGTGTAAACCGGAATCGTGAATGACAGATGAGGGTCATTATATATATTAATTATTACAACCATCTTTTTATTAGAGGAAAAAATTCGATAAATGAAATGTTTCCGATTTCTTAATTTAAAATTTATAACTCTATTTTTGTTTTCTTGTCTATTTAAAATGTAGAATATACTTGAATTTTGTGGCCTCATTATTAGGATTTCAAGATATCGAATTGAAGTTTAAACAAAATCTCATTAAAATTTTAAATTATAGAAGTGATGCCTAGATGTTTTTGTTCATTTGCATATAAAATAAATTCCCTTACTAGATTTAGACTTATAAACATTTTTATCTCATAAATTCAATATTGCTTTTTAAAACAATCTTTTTGAAACACTAGCAGTTATCCCGCACCTGATCCCTTTTCCAAATTATTCGTTTCTTTAATTAAACCTGAAAAAAATCTATAATCCTTAAAATAACTTCCTGAAAAATTTTAATGCAAAGTCAATTATACAGTTCAAATAAAGTTTTAAAAATAATTTCTGCAAATGTTGAGTTCTGACTCTATGAGCAATGTTCTGATTCTATGAATTTGCGCTTTCACAATCTTTTTTCATACAATCGTATAGCTTCCAAATATTAATTTAAGTATACCGCTATGTCCCATAAATTGGACATTTATACTTTAGATGAAAGAAAAAGGTAAACTACCCCTAATGTTTGTGAATTCGCTTTTTTATTTTCGAGCGGCACATCTAGAGCTGATATGTCATTGGCTATGACCTCTCAAAATAAAATAATTATTGATTTCAACAAATTAAAAAAAATTCTGGAGTTCACCTGCACAACAGGTTATACTGATAAAATTAATTTAACTTAAGCGTGGAGCTTTTAAGACGTGATTGTAAAAAAAAAAAAAAAAAAAAAAAAAAAAAAGTGCACAGTAAGTATTATATGCAATTTAATTGCGTTTTAAGATCTATTAATTATTTTAAATGAGTTAAAAATCCATATGTAGACAAAATACTTCAATATCTTAAAACGGGGCAACAACAACAACAAAAAAAAAAAAAAAAAAAAAAAAAAAAAAGGCATTTATATTTTATTGTTAAATTACTTTCTGATAATGTTGGAGTTAACTGAGAAAAAATTCTGTAACTGACATCTAAAATCTAAATTTTGGCTGTAGAAAAAATAGTTCCATGTCGTCCTTATAAATTTTAGTCCCATTTGAAATCGAGTTCTAGAAACTGTTATTAGAATTCTGGAGCGTTTTCCTATACTATCGTAGGCAAAGTTACATAAAAATCTCTGTAAATAAATGAGAATACTAGAAGGGGATTTCAGCAACTATAATCTTGGTTTATTACTCAATTCTAGAAAATCAAGCAAGAATTTCTCTCAATACAAAATATTCAGAATATTCGAAATATTCCGAATATTGTTTAACCATCTAGAAATGTGCAGACTAAAAATTCTTGATCATTTCGTCACACCGGGATTTTTTACTTTACCAATTTCGAACTCGAATTCGTGTACTGTGTACCGGAAGAATCTGTGACAGAGTCATGCATCTAGCTCTGCATAAGAATGGATGCTAATAGTGCGGGATGTCCTTAATTTTAATTCACTGCCAAATGGAAAGACACAACATAATTTTTGAGATTATCAGAAAAGGAGCTACAATGTAAAATAAAAAATAATTTACTAAATACCTTCTTAAAATTATATAAATGTTGTCCAGAATAATTTCTGCTGTCAGTTTTATAATTCAAATGCGCATATTTTTTCGGATACTTGTAAAAATACTAATGAGTAGTTCTGAAAATAATTTTGTTTTTCTCAGCATAAGACTAAATTGTATTTTTTTTCACACCATCTTCACAATTAAGCTGCATTACCATTATATATTGTGACAGCTGATATAGCATGGCTTGCTTGTGAAACAGTTCATTTTGTTCAGCACAATAGTTTTTGATTGGTGCCCTATCAAATAAAGAAAATCAGAAGCGACATTTTCGGCATATTTTGTTTTTGCTATCAAAAATGCGAAAATACTATTCAAACAAGGAAAAAAAGTATACGATGTGTGCACAGAAAATTTATTTAAAGAACACCAGTGTCAAAACTGGTTTACCAAATTTTGTTCCGGCAATTTTGACGTTGAATATGCATTACGTTATGGAAAACCAGTTTATGCTAATGAAGACAAAATAAAGTATTGATTTGTGAAAACTGCCAAATAACAACTAGTGAGATCGCTAAGAAACCGACCAAAGTGGAGAATGTGTAATTCCATGAAATATTTATACAATATTAGAAAATCGTCTTTCATTTTCAAAGGAAAAAACGAATTATTTTCTGAACAACCCAATAACTTCTTTTGCAATCATTAGAAATAAATCTGATATATTTCACGATAAATGTTTCTTTGTCGTTTATGGAATAATCACGTAATCTCTTAGCAGTATGGTTAACATGGGGAAGAGATTTGCTATCGAATTTTATTCACTATCTATAACCTTTTATTACATCTACTTAAGTGCAATTGTTTGAGGAACTATTTCCGTAAACCTTACATGTGCAAAATATGTGCTCTTGTATAGAAGTTTTATTTATTTATTTATTTATTGTATATTTTTATCCGTAAAGGATATATCCACCAACTTACTTTCAACCAACCTTACTTTCACCAACTTACCACCATTTTACTTTCGATGGGTTTTTTGGTTGAAATTTATAATACTAAGCTCAAACGTACACGTTACGTTTCATTGTATATCTTCATGTTTTAAAATAAATTCATAAATAATTTATATTCATAATTAAATTGTATTCGTAAATAAATCTTATATTTCATAATTATTATTGTTTTTATATTGTATTTTACACATTTCATAAGCAAAAATGAAGGGAAAAGGAAATTTTTGTTTCGTTATTACATTTAAATTTTTGGGCCACTGTAGCCTGGTCGGTAAGAGAAGTGAGCTCGTAACTGAATGATTGCAGGCTAGATCCTCGAGCCCTCCAAAGACCTACGTGTACGCTAATGGCGACTAGTGCACGTTAAACATGCTGTAGTCGGTGAGAACTATAAGTTAACATTAAAATTATAACTCTAGGGGTATTGGATTATAGTATTTACTCGTCCCAGATCTAGATCTGAATTCGAACACTTGTTGGTGCTGCCAGTTTTCGCCAGTTTCTCGAACTAATTTGCCCTTCCACCACTTGTGGTGCTTTTCTAAGAACGGTAGACGTTCTCCTGTTGTCTTAAATCCTGGTAGTTTCACTTCCTGGACTCGGAGTTTCTCAGTGGCATAAGTAATAGTAACAACAAAAACTTTTAAATTTGCATGAGTTACTCTATACTCATATATACTCATTATACTCTATAAAGTAAAATTTGTTAAAATAAATACACTCATGGAAAAAAAAAATCCCAACACCAAGAAAAAATTATTGTACAGTAATGAAATTTCAGCAATACATTTGTCTAGGTAACATATTTAATTGATTAAAGTTTCAAGATCACAGGTAGAGCCATTTCAAATGTGAAATGTTGGTACATTAGTAACCGGTGTAACCGCCAGAATTTTGAATGCAAGCATGCAAACGTGCATGCATTGTGTCGTACAGGTGTCGGATATCCGTTTGTGGGATGGAGTTCCATGCCTGTTGCACTTGGGCGGTCAATGCAGGGACGGTTAATGCTGGTTGTGGATGACGCTGGAGTTGTCGTCCAATGATGTCCCATACGTGCTCGATTGGAGAAAAGATCTGGTGATCTAGCAGGCCAAGGCAACATGTCGACACTCTGTAGAGCACGTTGGGTTACAACAGCGGTATGAGGGCGAGCGTTATCCTGTTATAAAGCACCCCCTTGAATGCTGTTCATGAATGGCAGCACAACAGGTTGTGTCACTAGACTGACGTACAAATTTGCAGTCAGGGTGCGTGGGATAACCACGAGAGTGCTCCTGCTGTCATACGAAATTACTCCCCAAATCGTAACTCCAGGAGTAGGCCCTGTGTGTCTAGGCCGCAGACAGGTCGCTAGCAGGCGTTCACCTGGCCTCCTTCTAACCAACACACGGCTATCGCTGCGACCAAGGCAGAACCGGCTTTCATCAGAAAACACAACCGATCTCCACTCCGTCCTCCAATGAGCTCTAGCTTGACACCACTCACGTCGCAAACGGCATTGGTTTGGAGTCAGTGGAATGCACACTACAGGGCGTCTGGCTCGGAGCTGTCCTTGAAGTAACCGATTTGTAACAGTTCGTTGTATCACTGTGGTGCCAACTGCAGCTCGAATTTCAGCTGCAGACGCAGTACGATTAGCCACAGACATACGCCGAACACGGCGGTCTTCCCTCTCAGTAGTGCCACGTGGCCGCCCGGAACCCGGTCTTCTTGAGGCAGTACCTTCCCTTGACCACTGCTGCCAACACTCATGCACAGTGGATACATTCCTGCCAAGTCTTTCTGCAATATCGCGGAAAGAAAACCCACCTTCTCGTAGCCCTACTACACGACCTCGTTCAAACTCAGTGAGCTGTTGATAATGGCTTCTTCGTCTTCTTAGCGGCATCCTTGACTAACATTAACCCACTACGTCAAATCTCAACTGTAAATAACGATCACGAACCTTACAGCGCTTATTTAAAGCAAACCTCATTTGCATGTCCATAGTGTCGCTACAAGCGCCACACTTATGCGCGTAGCTCGAAATTTGAATCGACGTCATCTTTCAGGTGTATAAACACGTCTACCAAATTTCGTTTATCTAACACAGCTCCTTCCTGGTGTTGGGATTTTTTTTCCCATCAGTGTTCCATCTAAACCCATCGAAGTAAATTTTGCTTGAACATATATAAAATTATTATTCGAACAAAGTCTGAATATTCATGAAACATTTTGCATAGTAGTAAAATTCTTTGATATTATATGCCATTGGATATAATTGACAATTAATAGATTTAATCATTTTTGTAATAATATGTTAAATATTAATTTTACATACTAACTACCAGAGTAGAGATTTACAAGACATATATTATATCCAAAACAGTTTAAAAACATAATAAAGTTTTCGTAAGTGCATATTACGTATTTCTCTTCGGTTTCCCTATAGCCTTACGTTTTTAATCTTAGTAAATACCAAGTAAGTATAAATTAATTAATGATACAGCAGAACGATCAAGAACCCCAAGAAAAAATGTTATTTCATTTTTATAGCATGAATAATAGTGTGTTATTATTATAGTAAGAATTTTTCCAGAGAATTTATCGATTAAGTTATCAATTTAATTTTGAATTAGCAAACGATTGATATTAAATGTATTGTACGTTATGTTATATTTTACTGAATTAATTGTTATACTGAATTAATTGCTGGAGTTATACTGTGTGCTGTTTTGAAAAATCATATTTATTAAAAAATGCATTTTAAGTTTTGAAATGTGTTATAAACAAACATAAACAACGAATATATATATATATATATATATAATTTTTGAAAAACTTTGACCTATACCCAGACACTATACTATTGACATCTATGGAATATTTGAAAAAGTTTCGATTCAAAAAGTGTGGATTTCTGAGCGGGTAACAAGTTGGCGCGGAGGTAGACCGTTTCAGTTTATCCGGGGGGGGGGGATTAGACTTTTTCCTTCATAATTTAGAAGGTTCAAAGCATCTTTTAAGCCATTAAAAAAATGGCATTTTTAAAATTTTACCGTGCTGTTAATATTCGTAAACTAAATAATAATAATAATAATAAAAAAAATCGAATGTAATTCTTGAGATTCATCAAGATTAGAAATTAAAGATTTCATTAAACATGTATTTTAATAGTTATACTTTGAATATATTGTGTGTGTGTATCAATATTACTCATCTCAAGAATTTTTAAATTGAAATTTTATCACTTTAAAAGAGGCAGATATAAACTCGCACAGTAGTAACAATGTCACGAAATAAAGATGAAAAATTGTCGGTTTATAGATTTTATTTACTTAAAATTTAATTGCGATATGTATAGTGATTTTTTTTTATTCTCAAAATTTAACAAATATTTATGATGTATTTGGGTTCCTTTCACTTCTGTAAACGTTGCAAATTTTTTTACAAAATTCACAAAAATATTGTTCTATGTGGAATTTATCGGAAATAAAACTAAATTCAAAGACAATAACATTTTGATTTGATGAGTATTTTTATACTTGTAAAAAGTACTTTCAAAGTTAGTTAATTCATAAGTAAGTAATAAATGTTTATAAAGTGCATAAAAAAGTAACAAAAAAGCTTTTTTTTCCTGTTTTATGATTAAACATATGTTTAAGCACAACAAATTTTTTATTAATTTTTTATCACTCGATATCATAAATCCTAGAAACAAAAGCGTATTTTTTTCTAAGATTATCCTATTGTTAAATACTTAAACATTTTTTCGATTCTAAAAAAGTTCTTTTCACGTTTATACTTTACGTATCAAAACAAAAAGATTCTTAGAAAAACGTCGGATATCGCTTCTCTTTTTTTAAATAATAATAATAAAAAAATGTTAATAGAGTTTACTTAAAGTAATAGCGTTTGTTATTTAAGTTGTGCGAAGTGCTTGATACTATCTAAGAAAATATACTTAAAGAGATTTTGCCTCTTCAAAATTAGTAAAATGTATTTGAAATTATAAAGAAAATATTAAACTTCCACAAGGAAGGTGCTTTATGTTGTTTTTATTGCTTTAAAGTATTTTATGATGCATTATTTCTTTTTATAAGAAAAGTATTAGAATAGTATTTCTGTTTAATTTTAGAAAAACAGAACTTTTTTTTTAAATATTATTATATGATCTAAACTATATTTTATACTCATTATTTATTATTTAATGTAATTTAAATCATTTATCTCATAGAAATTATATGACTTCTTTAAATATTGCTCTATTGTCATCTTCTTGGTTGAATAAAATATGGAATAGTGGTTCCATTTTATTATGTAGAAGTAATGTATATCGTATAAAACATAATAATGCTATATAATAGTAGCGTGGCTGCATAAACCTATATAAAAGATAAGTTTTATTAAGAAAAAGTATATTTCATTTCAATTCTGTGTAATTTTGTGGCTTCAGTATAGTATATGCTTTACTTTTAATCTTTTACATGATCTGAATTCCACATTAATTGTAAAATTAAAACTAAACATACTATTAAGGTGCCTGCCTACCTTTAAAATGCAATTTTTGGTCAAAGCTCCGATTTTATATTTTGGGGTTAGTATTAAACCTGTCATTTTAGCTTTCTAAATCAGTTTGAATTTTGTTTCTATCTTGCTTAGAACTTGAGTTACAGGCATTTCAATATTAGTCACTCGCCAGTTTTTGAAACCGGAAGTGACCGGAAATGTTTTACTCAACATAAGCATCAAAATTTGTTACTGAATATAAAATGAATTTAAAAAAAGAAAATAAAAAGCTTTGAAAAAAATCAGGAACTTATTAAAATTATTTTTTGTTTAATAGGTAAATTCTTGTTTTTAAATCTGTTTTCTAGTTTTTCTCAAAATGAGATTTTTTAGCATTTTGCTTTATCCCAAAACATCATAAATCCAAAAATTATTATTGGAACGTTATGAAAATTCGACAAAATACTCTGGAGGAGTTGTTTTAGGGATTGAACTACATTAATGAATCTAGCTTTTTTTTTTTTTTTGTCGATAGAAGTTATGAACTGTCATGTAAATTCATGATTTTTTCAGCATGTAAAAATGCTATCGTCTCTAAAATTTTAAATAACATGGTTATAGTTTTGAGAGTAGTTCACTCCCTTAAGGAACTTTAAATAATCTAAATAAAATTTACAGAATAATAATATCATTATTTAAATTTGACTTATGTTCTTTTGTAAAAGTGCCTTCTTTTTCACAAATGTTATGCATATTTTAGCCTAAATTTCAAAAAATTTTAAATTTGCATTTTTTTCAGGTTATTCACTGTTTGTTTACTATATTCAATCATATAATGCAAATGAATAGGCAATTTTTCAATTATTAAAAAAAAATCCCCTCCGACGTTAGGCAGGCACCTAAAATTTAATAAAAAAGCACCACAAAACTGGCGTTGTAAAAATTATTACTTACAAACTTTGAATAAACACCATAAAATGCAATAAACTCGCAACAATTGTTTCGGGTCGAAAAAACACACGACCCTTCATCAGGCGAATAAAGTAAGCACGAGTGCTGCAGTCAAAGCGGCAAGTGGTGCGTTGCCGCTTTGACTTCAGCACTCGTGCTTACTTTATTCGCCTGATGAAGGGTCGCGTGTTTTTTCGACCCGAAATAATTGTTGCGAGTTTATTGCATTTTATGGTGTTCATTCAAAGTTTGTAAGTAATAAGGCACCTAAAATGTTACTTCTTCAACAATATAAATGTTTTATTGTATTTTTTTTTTAATTAAATAATCTAGACTATTATTATTAGCCACATTTAAAAGAAAAATGTATTTCACAGATAAATATTTATTTTAAAAAATATGAAAGTATAAAATAAATTAAGGTCTACGAGATATTGATATAGTAACAACTTTCAAAAACATCATAAACGCTGTTATATTTCCTGGTTTTGTGATTTAATTGATAAATCATATTTATTACGTTTAAAAATACTACTAAAAAGTTTTAAATTTCCTATTTATGCCTACTTGATAAGTTCCGTCTTTTGTTGTAAGTGAAAATTTTTTTATCTCTTGTTTAAGTAAATAGACATACAAAATTTTTCACAAGAAAAGTTTAATTTCAAGTATATGATATTTTAAATAACATTCTGAAAACAATATATAATATTTTACACCTGTTGGCCATTCCGAAATCTACAAATCCGCACTCTAACATACATATATGAGTAAATATAGTTGCCACCAATTAAAATATTTCTAATATACATTTTTGTTTAAATTAAATAATTGAAATTGTGAATAAATTATTCTGTGATATACAAAAAAAAAAAAAAAAAAAAAAACTATTAAAACTGATATACATTTATTATTAGACGATGATGAATTGTTCTAAACTTATTAAAGTCTTGAGAAATAAAAATTAAATGCCTGACTATGATGTATTAAGACATACGTTTTACAAATATAAATATTCCGTTTCAGTCAAAATATATTAAATAAATGACTATTGTAAAATTACATGAATTCCCTACGAAACAGTTTCAACTAGATCAGTTAAACGCTCTAATCATACATTATTCAAAATTACTTTTTAAATGAAATTCTTAAATTTTCAAAATGTAATATGTAGAATAACTTTTTCGACATATTAACTAAAATTTAACCGTTATTAAGAGTTGTGCTTTTACTTAAATCTTATTAGATATTGATTATTTAGTTGTAAAGCCGTGATTTAATATAAACTTTAATATTTAAACTATTTATTTGCATGCATGCTACGTATATATATAATAATTTTCGATATAAATAAGCATACATATACATATTAATTTAATACATTTAATTTAAAATTAACATAATTATGTATTAATATGTATTAACATACATTTATATGTAACATATGTATTAACATACATTTATATGTAACATATGCATTAACATACATTTAATACATATTAACTTAAAATTAACTACACAATTTTCTACATAAGCTATGAAAATCAATAAACTTCAAGAATACATTGAACACCAAATTACACAAAATGACGGAGGAATCTAATTTTAGATATTTAATTTAGATTCCACCAGTTCAATCAAATGGTTTATTTCATCATTTGGAATATTCATTCGAATGAAAATTCTTATTGATTTCATTATTGAAAATAATGAAAGACAAGGAGTATTGAAATATGCCTCGCTTTTGAAGATATTCGACCGAGGTACATTTAGATTGTTATTAACAACATTTTCGTTCTATTCTAATCATATTATTAAGAAAGACAGTGTGACATTTAAATAATTAATTGAATCTGTCATCTTTAAATGTAACTGTACTTTCGGTTATTCTCTAAATTTACTTAATTTATTTGCTAAAATGTATTTCTTTTTACTTATTTATTTTATATATGATGCATTATTTTTCATCTTACTACTGGTGTGGGTAACTTAGGGAATCGTCCAAATTTTATACCTGGATTTTGTTTATGTTTTTATAAGTTTTAAGGTTATAGAAAGTCAAAACTTACAAAATCGATGGAGTGTGCACGTCTATGTAGATTACTCAGTTCCTTATTTAATTTGTTATTTTGTTATATAATTCATTAGTTAACATGTTAGACAATGTAGATAATATTTCAAGAATGACTAACCGTAAAGTTATCTGAAAAGTTTGAAAATAACGCTAATCATAATGACAAAATAACCTATTGGTTTTAAATATTCTAATTTGAACACTTCGTACGTTTTCAAATTTTACGATTTTCTTAACATGGGAGAATAACATAAACATGCATTGTGAGGAATATATTTATGGTAAATATGCAAGACCAGTGTTAAAATATCCTTTATTAATAGCATAGATATACTTAACTAGAAATATTCTAGTTCAAAACTTATAGACTGTTCATTATTTAATGTTTAAAGTTTTCTCAACAAGAAAGAAAAAGCAAATATCAAATAAGCGTGTTATAATAAGGTCTGTTTCATTCGTAAAAGTACTGATCTGCGAAAAAATTAAAATATAAAACTAATTCTAACAAAATTAATTATGAATTATGTTAAAGTAAATTATACCCAATCAGAAGTATTAGCCTATTGGATGGCTTTTGACAATATTGACTGATCGGCAGAGCTCTTTCTCTCTCTCTCTCTTTTTTTAAGCACGAACATATTATGCCCTAAATTATAAATTTAAGAACAAGTATATACTTAAAAGGTTATTGGTGTTAATGTATACGAAATTGATATTTTCAATACTATACAACTGAATACTAAAATCACAACTAGTAATAAAATTGCATGCATGTATGTAGATCGGTTCGTCCTCTGTATGGGCTTACAAAGGGGTTAATTACTTGGAATAAATTTGACGCAGAGATATTACCTTACAAGATCTAATCGCGTATAAAAAAGTGGTGTTTTTTATTTATTTAATATTTTTCAATATCGCGGAAAATTGTGTCATTAAAAGCCCGAAAAAGTTACATAAATATTAGGTACAATGTTGCATTCCATAAAACTCGTAAATTACATTCTGTAGATTTTTCAGGGACATTTATCAGTTTTCAATACATGTGTATTAAATATTTTCATAGCAGTTTTATCTTTCATCGGATTTGTAGTAAAAATTGGGATTCAGATCCTATAAGGAAATGTAAACTGATAAGTAGCAATGGTGTCATATCTATCTAATTATATCAAGCCACAATTCTTAATTGATTTCTTTCCCTATACAATTTACTTACAATGATATTTTTAGTATTATCAATACTTTTCAAAATGTTATTTTTGTAAAATGTTCTACATGTAATTGGGAATTATTTTTAAGAACCTTTTAAATATATATGTAATAAAATATTTCTATAACGCAATTTTAATCTTAATTGTCATTGTAAGACATTGCCATTTTTTTTTCTATGTATTTATTAAATCATTTTTATTAAATTCACATAGAAGTTTTCATCTCATGTATAAAATGCTTCTACTCAATAGTTATACAATAGTTAAAAAAATTTTCTATGAGTTTATAAATTTTCTTTTAAACAATATATATTTTACTGCATCAAAATTGACCCCAACACCCTTTTTGCAAATTCTTAGGAAAAATGACCTCCTGAATCTGAATAGGACACCCATTTTACCCTATCATCCACCGTGTTTTAGGATTGGCCCCCTATTTTTATCACTTTTTGGTAATTTTATGGCTATAATTTTGAGTTTCGGAGGGGGTGGGGTGATTATTTTAACTGTTAAATATATTCTGAGAGGCTATATTGTTGAAACATTCTGAAATATCAACATTTGCGGGAAATGGTAAATTTAGAGAGCATTTGCCACTGAAATTATGTATTACATTTACAATAATTTTTCTATTACTAATGTTATTATATTAATGTTATTTATTATGTTAATGTTATTTTCTATTACTAATTTTAAATCTATTACTAATGTTATTTAATAAACATTATATATGTATTAAGTGTCAAATTAATTCATTTTCATTCTCCAGATCAAATTTATGGCCATAAAATTACCGAACAGTGATAAAAATTGGAGAGGGGTTAGTGTCCCGAGAAAACGATGGGTGACTGGGCAAAATGGGAGTCAAATTCGAATTCAGGAGGTCATTTTACATAAAAATCAGCAAAAATGGTATGAGGGATCGATTCTTTTTTCAGCACAGTGTATTTTAGCATGTGCGAGTGTCGTAGGGCGATATATGTGCTCATATTTGATAACTGTGTATATAATACAATACAATAATCATTTATATATAAAAAGGGAATTTATTTTTTTGACCTGTGCTTAGTCTACAATGACCTGTATGTTTACATAACAAATCATGTCTCCCATTAACTTTTAGTAAAAGTTTTTATCATAATATTAAATTTAGTAGCTTTTTTAAGAATAAAATATAAATAATAAAATAACATATTAGAAAAGAGAAAAATCCTTCAATATCATAAAATATCTAGTATATATGCATTCTATAATAATCGTGAGATTTTTAATCAACTTACATTTACTAATTTATGAAATGTTAAACTTTTTATATTATGTCTATAAACTCACAAAAAGTATACATAGGAAAGTAATTTTATTTAGGGATGTTAATATAAATCTGCAAATAAGAGGAAAATTGAATTTCATGTAATATATATATATATATATATATATATATAAGATTTTTATATCCACTTCAGATTTTAAATGTATTGTAATATTTTTAATCATATTAAAGATATAACAATATAATTCAAGTATAAAAAGAGTGGGGATGAATGGGACAGTAGCAAAATTTTTATGTTTTGCATGCACCATTAACTTGACAATTTTTCTGATATATGGCAGTACTGAGGTCATTCATCAAGTGCAGTTTGGAAGTTTTGCTATCTATAGAATGGCAGAAAAAAATTAAAGTTTCTTTTTCTGCTGCCAAAGTAACTTTTACTGATTCAATTATGCAGTATTTAAGAAATTAACTATTTGCTTAAAGTGAATATAACTCTTATATGATGAAAAGGCATAATCTTTTACTGTGTTTATCATATTCAAGAAGAATATTGACAATTGTTCATTATACCTATTTCCTATTTTATATGATCATGTGGTGGTGGGGATGAATGGGACAGTTTAAATGGGGATGAATGGGACATTCTCGACTATGTGCTAATTTAAAATTGTACACAAGAATTATGTTAAAACACATCGTAAATAGATTTTCAATATTTTTGTAACCCGTAGCTCGGTAGTTATAACACGGAATTATAAAAATAGCATGGATTTAGAGAAAAATAGATTGAAATTAATTGTTCCGATTTTTGTTTGTATTAATTATGATTAAAAAATGATAAGTTAGAATATTCAATGCAACTTAAATCAATAATATCAATAATTAAAAAAAAAATAAATAAACTAATAATAATTTGATTAAAATCACAATTTAAATCAAGCTAATTAAATAAATCCTGGTGATTATTATTGTAATACAGAATAGAATGCTTATTTTTTCCGATCAGTCGGAAATAAAAATTTATCTGGATACACTGTACTCAATTATAATGATTTATATCTTTCTAGTGTCTTATTTATTTATTAATTTATTTTTAGATTATATCTTATTAGATTAAATTACCAAAGCCCAGAGCAGTAGGAACTGTGCGAACCAAAGGACTTTTGCCTTTCGATGTTAATTTGAGTCAATACATCAGTTTTTGTTAAATTCAGTAAATCCATAGTGTGTAATAAAATCACATAAACCAATTTATCTTTAAAAATTTATTTACTTTCCATTTTGTTTGTTTTCTTTGTTAACTTCAGCCCAATGCGCATGCATGTAATATATATATATATATATATATATATATATATTATTAATTAAAATTAATAACTTTTCATTAAAGTTAGTATGTTTATTTGTAACTGATTACTGAAGTGTGCTTATGAGCAATGCTACAAGTTTCTGAATTACATATGGTGAACGTTATTAAGAAAAACATGAAAAATGTTCCATTCATCTCCACTCTCCCCTAATATTTTACTTTATTAACATCCTTTCCATCGTATATATTATAAATTTCTATTTACTAGGGTAATAAACTATTAAATATTTCTGCATATATGTTTTTTTAAATGAACACAATGATGGATTAAACTTTGAAGTTTCCACATACAAAAGAAATTCTTCAACGAATCTTAAAAAAGACGAGTTGATTGTTTTTCTCTACAACAGAACGGGAGAAAAAGAAGATAATGTACACTTCACTTTTTTACGTTTAATACGCCTTTATTTATTTTCTTTTTTATGAAAAAAGACCTTGGCTTTTGTAAAAAGGAGACCAGAAAATTAATTTTCTCATAGCGTTATAGGAAAGAAAAAATATAACAGACAAAGAAAGACGCAGTAACTTGTTACTCTCTTGAGAAAATTAGCTGAACAAGTAAAGAGAGAACAGTGGGATCATTAATTATGTTTGTTTATCTTTGTTAATTATTATTATTATTTTTTTTAAATCTAAAAAAAGTTTTATAAAAAAATAAAAATAAAAAATAAAAATAAAAAATAAAAAATTAAAATAAAAAATAAAAATAAAAAATAAAAATAAATACAGTAAGTGTACTAAGAACTTATTTGTTATTCAAATAAAATTGAACTAAAAAATACGAAAAAATATAACAGTGATTTATTTCTTTTTCAATATTTTTTAAAATAAGTTTGCATTATAAAATCTACATACTTTATAACAACTACAAATATCAGTAGTATTTATTAATTTTTTTAAAGTATTTTTATTTTAACTTTAAAGTAATTAGTGCTACAATTAACATTAAAGAAATGAAAATGAAGCAAAATCAAATAAATGTAATACAAAAATGTAACTCAAAAATGTGTTTTCTAACCAATGGTTCCCGTGAATATATTTTGTCATAATTATTGTGTATTTTAATATATACTGAAAAGATTTGTTAGAAAGCTAATCAATTAATATTTAAGTATAGGTACTTTCAAATTGTAATCCATGTTGCCATATTTAGATAGTTTTTATTCAATAAACACCAATAATTTTAAGGAATAATTTTTGATAGATATTATAGACGATTAACCTTCAATGTGACTAGGCAAACATTATGATTAAAAATTACTGGCAGAAATTGAAGAAAAAGGCCCCTAAAATTGGTACCAGTGATTGTAATAATGTGTGCAGCTATAGTTTAATAACATTTAAAATTATAAAAGTAAGTTTAGCGATGTATTTATTTATTTTTTTTTACTTTTATTACTAATCAGTATACTTAGCTTAAGCTAATGGCATATAAATACACGTCATTTTATAATGGTTCATATTAAGGAAAAACCTAATTTTGTTTTTCTAAAATCTAACAAAGAAAAAAAATCAAAATAGACAGAAATATCATCCTTCAATCTATGATTTTTTCAATTTGTTTAATATTGCATTTATATTGGTACTCGCATATTTTTACGATTGCTCAAAATATAATGCACCTCAGTGTCATTTAGTTTACAAAAAAAAAAAAAAAAAAAAAAAAAACGAAAGTTTAAGTTTCAAATTAAAAAGGCGAGCTAAAGACAGTGGTACAAGCACTCAATATATATAGGCACCTGAAACCTGCCCCTAAAAATAAGTCGAATATATTTTATATTAGAAAATTATACGTGATGTATATTAATCGTGATTAAAATAGGAAACTTGATTTTTAATAGAATTCTGCTATAATACTTTTATGACTAACACAGGTTTGCGATGATTTTTATTTTCCTTTAAGATGATCCCTTTTTCGGGTATATTTTTGTGTGCTAATCAAGAATAAACTGTTCAAAAATTTCTATCACGTACAGTTTTGATAAAAAAAGGAGGATTTTTGGAGCATTAAGCACCACATTTTCAATTTCTATCTAAGTTACTTCCGGCAACATTTAGGTACTGTGAATGAAGAACAAGAAGAAATATTTTAATCAAGACTTCAAAGAAATGTAGAGGAGGCATAAGAGACGATGGAGCGCTGCAGAGACTTGTTGGATGCTGCACAGTTACCCCCCCCCCCTTTAAGGCCCCCAAACTATGGACAAAAAAAAATGCAATAAACGTAGCTTCGATATAAATAAACACATTTAAAAGGTAATGTGTAAACAACATCTTATTTTAATGTGTTTTATACATAAATAGTTTCGAATTTGTTGCAGCCTCTATGTCAATGCTTCCGATCATCATCCTTACTTTGTGAAAAACCCTCACGTGATAGAAAAAAAAAAGACAAGCATTTCTGAATTCAGCGTATCAAAACACATTATAGACACCCAAAGCAGTGAAAAATAAATAAAATAAATAAATAATTAGAAAGTTCCATTTAGTAGACTTGTGTAATGAACTCTACTTTCATTTCGATTTCAATGTAAATCAATATATATATATATATGTGTGTGTGTGTGTGTGTGTGTGTGTGTGTGTGTGTGTGTTTCCGAAATTTAAGCTACGATTTATTTTTGGTTCAATCTATAAGCTCTTGCCTTTTTTGTTATTTGGATGAAGAAATCTTTAAACATTTTCTTTCTTAAATACAAAATAATTTTTTTAGATTATAAAAATGTGTATATGTGTATATATATATGTCATATTAAAACGGACAGCTGCACATTAAAATAAATAAATATGTAAGTGCAGTCATTGGCTTAGCTTAAATGGTTCTGTAATCAGTTCACCAGTTTATTCCGCATATTCAGAATATGAGCCTTTCAGAAAACAAAACAAAGTTATCTTATGTCACTCTTGCCGCTGCTAGTTACATCCAATACCTTTCACCAAACTGAACTTCTCTCTTTCTCTCGAATTAGCTGAGGTCGCGTGATCGCGAGCGCTCTGATTGGCTTAGGGCGAGTCATTCGATACATAGGAGGGAGGAGACAGAATATTTTTAATTAAATTTACCTTTGCATTGAACTATAACGGTTTTGTTTCATCAGAAAATAAAATAAAATAAGATTAAAAACTGACAGCAAGTTAATGAATATGGAATTAGTGAAATATTTAGAAAATAAATTAATGAGGAATTAATTAGTGCGCTATCAGTGGATTAGTAGGAGGTAGATATATATTTCATATATATATATATATCATGAGACGTGGTATACTCTTAAGTGACGCAAGTACATTTTACATATATATTTACACACACATATATACATATATTTTAAAATGTAGATCATATTTTTTTCTATCATTAAATTTAAATGCGTTTTCAGTGTTCGCACGGTCCTTACATTCCCTGGATTTTCCACACCTCTCAAATTATATAGCAAAATTTTTGTTACGAAAAACAAGCCTTTAAACGAAATATATTGTATAAAAATAATGGTGGAAGAGTGCCTGAAAAAAGGCATATCCGTACGAAACCTGGTTATCTATAGTGAAATGCATCTTGTATAATCATAATAAAGACAATAAGAATATAAACAATATAATATTTGCAGTTAAATACTTTTAACTGCAAACAGTTCAATGATTCAAACAGTCATGCATACTTTAGATAAGATGAGAATTTAAAAAAAAAGTTAAATTAACAAGTGTAAGTTAATAGATGATATTCTTAATAATTTTATTGTCTTTATTTATAAAGTAAAAAACATATATTCAAAAAAAAATATGTTTCATTTCTTAATTTGTAATTTATGGCCTTTTTTTTATTTTTTTTATTTAAGATATTTAGCATACTTGAATTTTGTAGCGTATTTAAGATGTCACATTGAAACTTCATGAAAAATCTCATAAAATTTTTAAGTTAAATTATTATCTAAGTTTTCTATTAAATACCCTAAGTTTTCTCTCATTTGCATATAAAATAAATTCGTTTACTAAATTAGACTTTTTTTTTTTACTTGGAGTTTCAAAATCTCATTTAAATGAATCTTTCCAAAAAAAAAAAAAATCATCTTGCACCTGATCTTTTTTGGGAAATGTTCATTTCTTTAATTGAATATTTAAAAAAGAAAAAAAAAACTCTACAATTATTAAAATAAATTTCGAAAAAAAAAATAATAATCAAAGTTAGTGGCATAATTCCTACAAATATATAAAATAAAATAACAGTAAAAGTTTTAAAAATATATAATAATCCACTTTCGGATATTTGCGTAACAATTTTAACAGTTTTTAATTATGCAATCGCTATATTTTATGGTAAAGTTTATTTAATATTTAAACTTTTATTATATTTGAAATTAAAGATAAATGCATATACAACTCTTTAATTAGTTTGATTAAAATTATTTCTTGGTATTTTCATTTTTCACTTATTGTAAGGTTACATTTTCTTATTTTTTAAACATATTTCAACATATTTGAAAATGATTTATGGTTTTGTTTTTTCTGTCTGTCTGTCCGCACTCTATATATCGTAAGTATTCATGGAAATTCTTGAAACTGATATATGCCATTCAAATTTACTATGGGATGTTTTTAATTAAAAATGAAGTAAATGCCGCTATTAGCTTGTGTGCAGGGATATTTGAAAGAATTTCAAAGTACTGCGTTCTATGAGAAATATTTTTATAAACCATATTTTAATTCCTTTATCTCGTCCACATCCTAATGAAATTGACATTTATCATTCATATACACAATAAAATGCTCTTTTGTACGATATAGTATGATTAGAATTAAAATTAAAGAAAGCATATAAAAATCTTCAGATACATTAAGGGCTATTATTGAAAAGTGGGGAAATTGCATTTTCGTTTTCGTTAAGCATTTCCAACACTTTATAAAAATGTTTAAACGTTATTACGGTTTTAATTAGCTTATATATCTGTCTTTGTGTCCATCTATTCGCCATTAACGCCCGTAACTATTTTAAGAATCACTTAAAAATGATATATGCTATTCAGGTTCCTTATGGAATGCTCATGCCTAAAATTGTATAAATATCAGAATTGTTTTATATACACAGACACACAAAACCATTCCAATGTATTGCGTTTTATTAGAGGAATCTATGTATAAATCATATTATATATCTATTTTATAAATCATATTTAAATAACTTTATAATGCAAAAGTCATAACAAAATTTACATTTATTCTTCATATGCTAAACAATATTTTCGTATAGAATATGGTATGTGTAGCTTTAAGATTTACAGGGATACACATAAATAAGTCTGAAATTGCTTTTCCGATTATGTTAAGCGCTTTCAACACTTTCAAAAAAATGTCTTATGTTGATTATGAATACAAATAGTCCATCTGTGCGTCTTTATGTCATTATTTCTATCTGTTGTTGAGTGACTTAAGCAAAGTACATGAAAGGTTAAACGATGCAACGAGCACGAACTGTTGGAAAGCGTATTAATAATACATGCAAAGCACAGGATTTTTCTTTCCTGCTTTCTTGTTTACTTGTGTTTGTCATTAATAATGGGAAAATAATGAACTGAATTCTTGTTTTTAGACTGAAATATATTGAAATATCTTAGGAATGCATGTACACACACACACACACACACACACACACACACACATATATATATATATATATATATATATATACATATGAGAGTATATAAATGAAATATTAAACGTAGTAAAAGATATAAAATCACTGATACTACATAGACCAATAAGAATGAAATTACAACAAATTTAAATAACGTGTGGGGACCGATTGTGATTTATTGAATCATTTATTTTTGATTTAATGATATTTTATTGAATTTAATTTCAGTTTAACCATAAATTTATTCCTAGATTGTTAGTTGCAATTTTAATAATTTTTCTGGTGCGTAAAAACGACATAAAACTTAAATCAAAATATACAAACACCTAATGAGAAAATAAATAATTAAGACAGTATTATAAACAAAATATTTTTTCAATTAGGAGAAGCTGAGAATGGTGAAAAAAAAACTCGTCAGGGGTGTTGAGTACAGGGGTTGACTCATCCAGAGTTGAGCACCACTGTTCGATTTCGATTGTTAACAGCTGTAATAGCAAATTGCTAACGAACACCCTATCGCACAAGAAATTAATTCAAGTTGAAAATGAAGATTATATATTTATATATACTAGTATCGCCCAGTGGTCGAAACTCGACTATTTTTTTTTTTTTTTTTTTTTTTTTTTTGGAAAGTGAGGCAAAGCAAAGTTATTGCCTTGTCCTAAACGGAATGCAATTGCAACACAGCTGCGGCAATTGTTTGCCGATATGCACTCTAACTGAATCAGCAGAGTTTTACTTAATATAACTATTTCTCTCTGTAGATGTTAGCCTTTCCTGAAATGAGAGAAAATCGCAACGTGAAAACGCCCCTTGTTCTGTGATACAGCCCAGAAACTAATAGGTACCATGTCAAACCAAGGCCCAACCAAGTATCAAATTCTGTTAAATTAATTCGATTGGTTCATAAAGTACAGTTTTTTAACGAAAAAAAAAAAAAAAGATATTTTTCAAAAATAGTCGAATTGAGTTCGGGAAATTTCAAAACGTGTAACTTTATCGAAAACCCAAAATCTAAAACTTTTCTGAATCTTATATTTTCTACTTATATATGCAGAGGAAAGAATAATAAATTCACTTTTTAAAAAATAAAAATAAGTAGTCAATTTCACTTAATTAAAATGCAAGGAAATCTCAAAACGTGTAAATTCATCGAAAACCGGAAATCAAAGATTTTAATGTATCTTCTACTTGTTTCTTCTACCCACAAAAGCTAGCAATAAAGACACTTAAAAAAAAAAAAAAAAAAAAAAATAAGTAGCCAATTTCAGTTAATTGAAACGTAAAGAAAGCTCAAAACATGTAAATTCAGCAAAAAACGGAAATCGGAATTTTTTCCGTATCGTCTACTTATGCATGCAGCAGTTAGTAACAAATCCATTTTCCTTTTATTTAGTATATTAGTTGAATATTTATTGTTTAAATATCACCCTTTGAAATGAAATCTTTATGTTTACATTCGAAACTGGAAGTTTGCCATTTTTTTTTTTCTGGAGTTTTGTGATTTTAAATTAAAATTTTATCAATTTTACAGAAAAAATAACTCAATCAAACACATGTAGACAGTAACTTATATATAACTATACCCAAATATCGGAATTAAAATCGGCAAATAATTTCCGTTATTTTTTAATATTTTTTTTACAAAAAATCCAATGGACGATTAACATAGAAAATCTTTTTCTTGACTCCATGAACAGACAGTGACGTTATCACTTCTCTTGCGTATAGTGATGCTACATTATACAAATTACTGTGTCTATGGTTTTATTTGAGCTTTATGAAATTGCCAGATTTAACAACTTTCTACTTTTAGGTATTTTTTAATGTAAAGGAATACGTGTGTAACAGGGAAAAACGGGGGAAAATGCATAAAAAATAAATGTATTTTTAAATACCTTCTTGACATCGTAAGAAAATAATATTTCTATTCGCACCTTCCGGCTAACCATACCTTTCGAATGATACCCTCTACTCCCATAATTAATATGTCAAAAAGGGACTACAAATTTTATGCTTGCCTATTAATATATAGATATATATAGATATATACACTGCAGTAAAAAAGAAAAAAAAAAAAGGGCCAAGTTGCAATAATAATGTAACGGTGGAAATTTCCTCACCTCTAGGGAACATGCTTGAATTTTGGGATATATGATGGAGGTTTTGGCAATATATTTATTTTAATTTTTGTATAAATGTAAAGAAATAAGCCATTTCGTAAATGTAATAATATGTTAGAAATAACAAGTATAATAAAAAATATTACACATAAAAAATTTAGATATATAATTAGTAAAGAAATAATCCATTTTTTTTAAAATATATTAAGGGTTCCAAAAGGTTTCGAAGAATTTATGCTTTTATATTTGTATTCTTTGAAGTATTTCTAACATCGTTATGTTCTCATTATTAAATTTAACCAATGTGTTAAATCAATGTTTTTCTTCTTCTTTTTTTTAAGTTACGATATTAAAACAACTATATTACAGCAACAATTTAAAAAGGAATTTCATTGTGAAAATTATTTAGAGAATTTTTTGTTCACTGTATATTGATACTTGTTTTACATGCAATGAAAATGCATTGTAAATATAGAAAACACTTACAATAAAAACATTATTAATGATTATTTTCCTATCTTTATTTCCTTCCGGATTGTGTTAACATCACGTTCATATTTATTTATATTTAATACATGATTAATAGATGATAGCGCAAATTTGTGTAAGAAAAATAATAAATAAATAAATAAATATATATATATATATATATATATATAATTGCTTACAGGTTAAAAGAAAAAAAAGCAGTTTTATGTGCCTAAATTAATCATGTAATTTCATGAAACATCCAATCAGGCTTATGTGGATAACTAATCATGTTTTCATTTTTTTTCTCAAAGAGACAAATTAAAACATTTATGTATATATGCATATACTTACCTAGTATTTTTATTATATTTCAACCTTCATTAGAATAATTTTGTATTTAGTTGATCAAAAAATATGTATATAATTCAATAATTATTTAAAATTAGAATGCGGTTAATACTATTTACATATATAAAAATACTGTAAGAAATTTACTAATTTCAATATATTAATTTATCTTTCTTGTATTATATAAGTTTTGTATAGATTAAATTTGTATTTTAATTATCTTTTAAAAAGTAATATCTTAAAAAATGGCTAAAATTTATTTAAAATATTTAAGGATTCACCAAAATTAAAATTTATATAGTTAAATTATTGCTCAATTAAATTTTACTTGATTTATCTGTACAGTTATATGTATTATCCCCCCCCCCCTATTATTTAAGATTTTTAACTAAAAAATGGTAAATTTAATTTCCAATTACTTTTGTTTCAACAACTTTCAAATGATGATAAAAGGGAAATATGCAGTTTTTCAACAATTTTCCTAGATTTCTGTAAAATATTGAAAAGAGAGCTCATGGAATGAGTGATTATTTTTAACAAACCTGCTTATAATATTAAATTTTACAGAACTGATTATGTTTCATAAGGTTTAAATTTAAAATTCATGGTGTATATCACGTAATTAAAACATAAAAACTCTATCAGTATTTCTAATCTTTCTTTATTTATTTAAGTTTCAGTACACATTCCAGAAAAATCCTAATTAACCTCAAGATTGCCTGTTATAAAAATATTTACAATCATGCTAAATATATACTATCTGAAGCGTATAAAAATATATTAACAAATACAATAAATAAAATAATTAAATAAATAAATAAATAAAATAAACATCTGTAATATTTATTGATGAAATATGCTTGTTGAATATATGCAATATTATTAAAAATAACATAAAGACGCAGAAATTTTTAATATTTTAAGATTGAAAATTTTAAACAGTTATTAATTTTGTTATAATGAAAGCTGTCACCCCATTTCTCGCAAATTGAGTGTGTATAATTTCATTGTATTTTGAATATTTACGTCTAAGTATTTTTCTTAATAAATTAAGTTCGGTTTCAAATCAGAGTATCGCAATCGGTTGGGAATTACACAAACATTTTGTGTTAACTGTAATGTTGAGAGAGTGCAACATTCAATAAAATCGCCTTTTAAAGATGTTTGTGGAAATATCATTAGCTCTTTGATCTGCTATAAATAAGTCAAATCTGCTACAAAGAAGTAAGTCTGCTACAAATGGTGTTATAAAGGTAGTGTTACTTTCAAATAAATGAAATGCAATTAATGTGATTTTATGAATAATTAAACTTACTTATAAAACACTGGTAGGTAAAATGGTATCACTAAAATGCCAATTATCATATGCATAACGTTTGATATTCAGTACATATAAAATCAATTGGATTATAAACGAGCATTTAAAAACGCCGATTTTTAAATTTTTGTTGTTAACTTACTTTTCTGTTTCTTAATTGATCTGCTAAAATGTTTGGTAAAACATAAATCAAAATCCTTTTATCTAGTTTAAAGGATTCAGACCTACCCACATGATACTCCACGCTTTTGGCTTACTTTAATTCTCGTTCTTATTTGTCCATAGCGTCTTTTGATCTTCATGTTACTCTATACCGCTGACTGAGCTTTTTCTTTCTCAGTGTTTTAGATTCCTCGTGAAAATCAGGTGTTGCTTCCCCTTTTGCTCTTTTTCTATCTTTCAATAAGTAAGCAAAATAAATCCATTAAAATCAAATATTATTATTAAAATGTTGACTATTGCACTTTATTGAATAAACCCTTGAGAGAGGTCGGAACACTTTGGGTGCTCTCTGGGAAGATACCCTCTGAAATGAACAACAATCTCTGGAATTCAGAGTTCGTACGGCCCTTGAATTTCCTTGACTTTCTCTACCACTAATATTAAACAGCAATTTTTTCATTATTTCAAAAAAAAAAAAAAAAAAAAAAACCTTAAAACGAAATGTATTGTATAAAAGTACTGATAGAAGAGTCTTTGTAAAAAGGCGTGGTTCGTACGTACTTTGGAAATCTAAGCGAAAAAAATCAATAGTATATGTTTTCATCTTTCTCTGACTTATATTCAAGAATTAAGTGAAATTGTTTAAACTCTGGTTCTTAATTAGCTCTATAGATGCTCATTGCAGTTCTCTTCGGCAAGGAGTTTCGCCTAGTACTTGTGAGAGGTCTAATGTCTTTTTTTGCCCATTGATCAATTTGACGAGTACTGCAATCATTCTCACTTTTAACTCTTCCTTCTGCACTTATTACCCTGTAGTTTTTTCTTTTTTTTTTCTCAATACTACATTCAACACAACGCAGTAGCGTATGGGAAAGATTCAATGTTAGCTGGTTTTCAATTGTTTCGACCAGCGCTCGGAAAGGTTTATCATGCTGTGTGGGTGAAATGTTGGGCAGAATGGACTTTATGCACGAGGGGCAACGGCTGCGGGTATTTACCGATTTAAGCGGCTTGTATTGGCTGATAGAGAAGAAAACAAAAGTTTCCAGCTCAGCGATTGGCAAAGAAACTTTTATATACCCGCAATGACGCACCGAGTATAAGGTCCATTCATCATGTAATAAAACCATTAAACTGTCTAGTGCTCCCGCCCTTCCGCTCTTTGACAGCGAAGATGCATTTTTTTTTTTTTTTTTTTCAGGTTGATGAATTAAATTTCCGAATTGGAAGATGCACTTTGCTCGCGATGCCGCTTTGTTGCATCCAAGCATCCTCTTATTTGCCTCTTGTTAAGCTTTGAAGGCTAGTTTGGCCAGAGCCATAGATACTATGCTGTTGGGAACCGTAATCTCCCTGTCGGGGGATTCTCATCCACGAATCCGGACATACTTGAAAATTCTATATAAAAAAAAGTGATAATTCTCTATGCGTGTTCCCGACATCTTCTCTCTTGTGTAAGATAAATAAATGAGGTCTTATTATTTTTAATTCTGTAATATTTCGATAGTTTTGAATTATATTCCTTTTAGATTGTTTTTATTTTTTGCAACGTAGAAATGGTTCTGTTGCATTTGTTTTTGCATGATAGGTAGCAAAAGTTACGATTAGTCCGCTGCAATTTACTCTCTTTTTAGGTCTTTATTTTCAAACGCCTTTTTTCAAAATGTTCTTTCGAAAGCTTATTTTCTTTATAATGTTATAATACATGCCAATTTCTTTTTAAAGGGTTCAGTACAAACTATGAATTTTCAATGGATAATTCTGTAAAATATTTAGGTATGATTTGTTATATAAAATGTTACTGAACATATATATATATATATATATATACATATTTGTTCACATATTTATTACAATAAACGTATAATTTAATTGTAAATGGGAAATAATTCTTTCAAAATAATTTCCAATGCTTTAGTAAGATTCTTTTGATGTATAAGTATTTTTACTTAACATTTTGTAGCTGAAATGTTACAAATGTTTTACGAAGTAAAGTTATAATGACTTCATGAAGAGAAATTTTACGAATAAAAATAAATTTACATTTATAATTCATTATAATTTTTTTAAATCTTTATCATTTTTAAAAATTAATAAGCTACTGTAAATATTAAGGTTTAAAAAAAAAAAAAAAAAAAAAAAAAAAACGAAACTATCAATATAATTTAAGCGTACTTTTAAATGCATTTTGATATGTTCTTAAATACGGGTGGTTTGTTATTAACTACAACTAAACTCGAAAGAATTGATAGTTCTGTGTCGCTACTTACACATTTATTTGACATCTATTGGGAAATCTGGCATATCTAAGAAAGGTCGTATAAACGTTTGAAGTCTTTATCTGTTTGACAGCTTATCCAGATAAATGAATGCGTCAGAAATGTCAAATAAAGGATGATAAATGGAACCTTTGGGAAAAGGGACATTCTGATAGTCTTTATACATTTAGTAGTGAAATAGAAATATGTCCTAAAATTAAAAAGTCTTGTCAAATTATGATATCAATGAATATTTTCGCAATTAATAAAGGCAATAATCTGAAATCATAAAGTTGCATATTTTAGTATTTAGTGAATTATAAAATATATTTCATTTGTTAGATACATTTAATTATGTATAACTACATTCGTTTTGACCCATAAATACAGATATCAACAAGATTTATTTTAATTTTATTTACACTTTTACGTTTTAACTAAATATAAAAGAAAAGCTAACTCTTAAGTTTCATTTTTATCTTAAACTTATATTTTGAAAAAATAGCAATTTAAACAAGAGAAGAATAAAAGTTATTATAATATGGGTATGCATGCGTAGTTAAAGAGATGTATTATTTTTATGGTAGGTACTCCTGTTATTATTACTATTGTTATTTCAATTAGTTTGGTATTGTAATTCGTTTTCGATTATTTTTTTGCACATTTTACCATTTGTATATGTAAGTTCCTTTCTCTATTACTTTTTTTTTCCAGTTAAGTAAATTTTACCAAAATTAATTTTTGCATAATTCTATAAAATGTTTTAAGCAATATTTAAAATTAAATTACATTCTAGATGTGGGATTTCTGGGATAGTTGATATTTCTTTCATTACCTGCTTTAGAAAGATTAAATGCAGTTAATTAAATTAGCATAAAATACACGGGGAAAATATTTTTTTCATTACGGTGACAAGTGGTATATATCAGAAAAATCTTTGATACAACATGCATTACTAACATGCACAGTGTAAAATCCTAATATAATCCTTATCCGCTTTTTGTGTACCTAAAAATATACTTTATAGAAACTTTCACTCCAATCCTTATGATTTAATTGTAGCATATATGTGCGTGCGTGCGCGTGCGTGTGCGTGCGTGTGTGTGTGTGTGTGTGTCATGCCTCCCAAAAAACGTATAGCCCGATTAAACATTCTATTTAAAATAAATATTTTGAAAGTAGGGCTGCTTTAAGTAAAGAACTTCTTCTCCCTTTTTTTTAGAGGTGTTTCGATCTCAGGTACCTCTCATCTTCTTAGTTGTACGGAGGCTTACATGATTTTCTCCGAATTATGAGAAATACGAGCTGGTACACCTTAGAAAGACCCCCATGGAGGGCACTCCATTCCAGGCATTGGACTCCACTGTAGTGAATCGGCACTTAACCCAACACACTCTTTTTCTATGTGGTATTTTATAAACGTAAAGTTTTAAGGATATTATCAATTTTTTTTCTTATAAATCTAAATAAACCTTACTGATTATTAAAAATAATATTAATAACGCTGCACTTGGAAGTTTTTCCCATTCATCACCATCTTGTACTGAGAAAAAAAATTATACCGCCTTCATCTAGAACGAATAAGTGGTCATTTTCTAAATCTCTAAGCTAGAAATATAGATTTCCGAACTATGAGTATAAGGCACGTCAATAAGCTGAATAGACGAAATGATCGAGAATTCCTAGTCTGTTTATTTCTAGATGGTGAAACAATATTCTGAATATTCTGAATCCTTTTTTCGAGAAATTCTCGATTGATTTTCTAGAATTGGGTCATACATCAAGATTATACTCGCTAAAACTCGCCTCTTGTGCTCATTGAACTATTTCTTCCAGAGCCACAGTTTAGATTCTTGTTATCAGTTACATATTTTTCTCTCACTGTGTACCCTTACTTATGTCTGTGCAAAACACTTGCAACGCTAGCTTTCATTTTTCTAATACTTGTCATATTATTACACTTGTCATATTAATGCATTTTTTGCGCCCTTGGAATTAAAGTGATGCTTATTTTGGCAGTTTTTTATACCCTTTAATTTATGATAAGTAATTAGCAATCTATCGGATTTATTTAATCGATATAACTCTCGTATTTATGTTAAAAATGCTAATCTGGTAAAAGTAAACAATGCATTTAACGCTGTTATGACAAAGTAAAACTGCAACTTTTCAGATATCTGGGCTAGTTTAGAAAATCATTGACACATTAAGCAAAACAGAAATGTTTCGAGCTGATAATAATAAATCTAGTAAACTTTCAAACAAAAACACACGTCGACGATGAAATTTTTTTTTCTTCAAGGTGATGTTTTTCTTTTTTTTTTTTTTTTTTTTTTTTTTCTGGCTTTTTTTTTTTTTTTTTTTTTTTTGTGTGGATGTTGATTAAGGAAAAGGTATTCTAAAGTTTACATCCCGTACAGGTTTAACAAAAAATGGGATTGTATGAGCCTAAAGTTCCACTTTTTCAATTCCCATCAAAGTTATTTCCCGAAAAGTCAGGGTGATGTGAGTGAAGGGCAAGGAGAGCTATTTCATCAAGACACAAAATATATGTACTGAAGGTATCAGGGACGATGGATTGTTAACTTGTTAGATTAGATTATTGTTGGAGGCTGCATAGACAATTTCCTCCAACAAGGCCACCAAGCCGTACGCAAGGTAAAATTATCTGAAAGAACCATCGAAGTAAAGAAACATATTTAAAAGATAATGTGTAAATAATAGCTGATTTTAAAGTATTTTACACATAAATTATTTTGAATTTGTTATAGCTTCTGGCTGAATTCTTTCGGTTTTCACCCTTACTTTGTGAAAATCCCTTAGGTGATAGGGGGAAAAAAACAATCATTTATAAATTCAGCGCATAAAAACACATCAGAGACACCCAACGCAGTGTTAAAAAAAAAAAAAAAAAAAAAAAAAAAAAGAAAAAGAAAAATAGAAAGTATGATTTCGTAGACTTGTGTAAGTTAAAAGAAAATCTGTCAGTAGAAGCGTTTTAAATTTAAACAGAAATGTGTCTGAAATACCAATTCAGGCACAAAAAATCTTAAACACGTAAGTAAGCGAAATTTCAGACTGTATACCAGTCTGAATTTAAGACACATGAGTGTCTTTTAAAAAATGTACCGAAATAAGGCTCTGAATAAGATTAGTATGTCTAAAATTAGGAAATATTACAGTTTAGACACATCTGTGTTACTCAACAAGTTTTAAGCGGGGAATGTATTTTAAGCAACATGTACACTGTTTAAAAAAAAATACAACTTTAATGCCAGAAATTATCTGTAATTACAGAAAAATACATTTTTGTCAACGTAATTTTTCCGTGATTTACGACTTTTTTCTCAAATTACAGAGAATTTGTGGCAACAAAGTTGCATTTTTTTAACAGTTTACTGTCGGTAGCAACATTATTGAAGCACACATCACATTTGTCATATACATATATATATGATATATACATATATATATATATATATAATTTGGTCACTAATTTTTATCAACCTACTTTACATAAACAGCATAAGATCATTACTCGACAAATATTTGCTTAACAAAACATTAGGTGATCATCTTTCAATAAGGAATTATTTCCAGTGCTTCAATAATTTTGCTGCTGACTGTATATTCCATTTAACTTTCTTTTCACATTCAATAAATATAGTATTATGTTATAAAATAAGTAGATAGATACTTATACTAAGTTATCGTTATGAAATTAAATTTTCAAAGAGTAAATCTATAGAGATGTGTAAAGTGTCTTATTTGCCGTGAATTGTGTTTGAAAGAATTGTTCTGGATTTTTCAAGCAAAAGGTTTGTTTTTCTTTTTATTATGAATTAAAAAAAAAACAATTTTTTTTCAGCCCGATTGGCCACATATTCAAGGAGTGCAGCTTGCTGATCTCCAATTTTATGTGAGTAGTCCTGACGAAAAGTTTGCTTGGCGCAAAAGATTGTCTCATTAATCTGTAATGGAAGCTATATTCAGGGGCAATCGGGAACACAAACACCATTTCCTACCAAATTGAGATTCACCCTTTTAGGAAGAGTTTATAACTTTAAACTTACAAATTTAACCCTAGTGTGTCACACCATTGTCGAGGAAGACTTAAATAATACTTTAAAGAAGTTCTTCGACACTGAATCGAATCCTAATTTGGAAATGAAAACAACGAAGAATTATCCCGTTGAACAGTTGTTTCTAACAACCAATGATGGAAATTAACAAGGTATATATAACATGCCTATATTTCAAACCAGCCAAAGCATTTGGTGACAATCAGTCAGGTGCCATGCCAAGATTATTTGCGATAGAAAATAAACTTAAAAAAGCAAAAATTAGTTAAATACAGCATATTCTAACTTCATGAATGAATATATAATGTTAAATCATATGAGAAAATTGAATGGAGATCAAATTAATCAAATTCCACGTAATTATTTACCGCATCACGTGGTCGTAAATGAAAATAGTGAAATAACGAAACTACGAGTTGTATTCGACACGTCATTTAAAACTTCAAATAACAAATCCTTAAACGACATTCTCCATATTGACTTTAAATTACATACAAGTATGTTTGTCAGTTTATTGAAATTTCGATCCTACCCTGTAGCCTTCAGTGCCGATATTACCAAAATGTATAGACAAATCATAATAGCAAATGAAGATGTGAAATATCAACGAATTTGGAGAGATTCTCCTAATGACTCATTGTCGGTCAGTGAATTAAATACTGTCACCTACGACAGAGCTTGTGCCCCGCCCCGCATTTAGCGTTGCGCACGCTTCAACAATTATACGAAGATGTAAAGACAAATTTCCCGTTAGCGGCAGAAATAGGCAGGGGACATTTTTATGTGGACGATCTATTAGCGGGGGCAGAAATAATGGAGTTAGCAAAATACAAAGTAATGGAGCTACAGGATCTAGCTCAGGCAGGTATATTTCCACTTTGGAAGTGGGCTTTTAGTCATCCAGAAGCTCTCTACGAAATTCCTGCTCCGGATAAAATCGATTGCACAATTCGTTTTTTTTTGACGAAAAAGAAGAATAAATCAAAGAATTCCAAGAATGTTTTGGAATTTGAGTGAAGACACTCTCCAGGTTAGAACAGTAGCTGACCAGAACATTCAAACTACGAGACAACTGCTCTCCGTAATTGCTCAAATTTAAGACCCCTTAGGGCTTATTTCTTCATCAACTATAATTATGAAATTACTTTTACAAATTCTATGGAAACAAAAAACAGCATGGGATGAACCGATTCATCCAGAAAGTCTTCAAGAATGGAATACTTTTTTGTAGTGAAATTCATAACTTTAAATCTATGTCAGTTGTCTACTATTTAGGATTAAGTTCTACTGCCAGTAAACTTCAGCTTCATGGATTTTGTGACGCATCTCCTAAGGCGTATGCTGCAGTAGCCTATTTAAAGGTAATAACAGATATAATATATATATCTTTAATCGCTTCAAAAACCAGAGTGGCACCGGGAAAAGAAATCGCCCTTCCAAAGTTAGAATTGTGCGGGGCATTACTATTAGCAGAATTAACTGCAGCTACAAAGAAATATCAATAAAACTTATTGAATCTACATTTCTATGGTGTGACTCGTCCATTATATTAAAACGGATTAATAATACTCTGAATAAAGGTAATCAATTTGTGGTTCACAGAGCAAATAAAATAAGATCCCATACCAGCGTAGAGTCCTGGAGACAATGTTGGGCATAATTGATTAAAAAGTAATTGAATTACAATTGAATTACAATTAAATTACAATTATTTTACTGTCAATCGATTAACAAGTAATTGATTACAAATAAATTGAATTACTTATTCAATAAATGGAATTACTTTTTCAATTTATTTGTAATCAATTACTTGCTAATCGATTGACAGTAAAATAATTGTAATTTAATTGTAATTCAATTGCAATTCAATTACTTTTTAATCAATTATGCCCAAAACTGCCTGGAGACATATTTCGGGCAAGGATAACCCAGCAGACTGTGCCACGCGATGATTATCCCCAGCTAAATTTAAATCCAAAAGTGATTGGTGGGAAAGGCCAAAATGGCTTTCCACACTTAAAACACCCAAAACGTACATCCTGCACACATCTGCAGTTGCGAAAAAACACATTGAAACCAAAGGAACCAGACTCTAAGCATTCCCTCGTCAATCGAAATTATTTCCTACCTTATTTTCTAAGACTTTCTAACTATTTCAAACTTTTAAGAACTGTGGCATGGATTCTTAGATTTATTCATAATCTCAAAAAACAAGTCAAAAGAAAGTGGTCCTTTGAAGCCCCTATAACAAGTAAAAGTGGATATATGCATCGTAAAAATTATCCAAAAGGCCGAATTTGGAAAAGAAATATCTTTATTAAATAAAGGCAAACTATCAAAACCATTTCACAAAATGGTATCCCTTGATCCCTTTATGGATGATTCCAGTATTCTTCATGTTGGAGGACGCTTGCGGAAACATATATCATTAGAATTTAATGAAAAATATCAAATTGTGTTACCTGATTCTAACAATGTTACATCATTAATCATAAAGCATAACCATAACTTAAGTGCCCATGCTGGCCCAAATTTAGTGTTATCACTTCTTAGGCGAAAATTCTGGATCCCTCACGGCCGATCCACTGTTAAATCAGTATTGAGACAATGCATACTCTGTTTTCCTTTGATAGCTAAGCCTATAGTACAAAAGATGGGGGATTTACCATCAATTAGAATTACCCCTATCCGGTTATTTTCAAAAGTTGACATTGAATTTGCTCGTCCATTCGTAACAAAATGCCAGAATAAGATAAAATCCAACATTTTTAAACCTTATATTGCTTTATTAATATGGATGGCCACCAAGGTAGTTCACATTGAATATGTTTCTAACCTTTCTACAGAGGCATTCCTCGCATCACTGCGACGCTTCATAAGTAGACGGAACATAGTCTGACATAGTCTCTGATAACTGTCGGAACTTTGTAGGAGCCCATTCTTATTTCAACCAGCTATTCAACTTACCCAAAGAAATCAAAATACAAGGTTTTGTGTCTCACAAAAGAATTTCGTGACGTTTCATCCCTCCATATGTGCCAAATTTTATTGCGGTCTTCAATTCGAGGCAATTAACTCCTATATCAGAACATTCCAATGATTTAGGAGCTCTGACACCTGGCACATATTAATTGGATCTGCATTATTAGAACTACCAGAAACCTCATTAACCTCCATTTCTTTAAATCTTTCTTCCAGGTATATAATCTTCTTATGCAGATGAAAGAAAATTTTTGGTACAAGTGAACCAGACAATATCTGCCGAACCTCAACCAAGGGCCAAAACGAGCAGACAAGTCACACAGCTTCTGTCCTGGTCAGCTAATAAAATAAAGGAACAAACAAGCACCCCCACTCCAATGGAAACTAGCATAAATTCTACGGACGATAACCGAAAAAGACGGCATCACAAGAGTCGTCGAAGTTCAGACCTCATCCACTAGAAGGCTGATTTGAGCGGTATCTTAACTAGTGCCCCTTCTGAGTACTTCGAGTCCTGGCACGGTGCCCCCCCCCTTTCCGCGCAGCATGTTCAATCGAGCGCGGCGGTTGCGACGGCGACAGCATCATTTTCGCTGAGTATCACGTGACTAAAAGGAAGGTCAATTTTTTATTCTTTTGTTTTGTTTTAATTCATTCAATTCATGAAAGATGGGCAATAATATTGATTCGAAACTCTTTTTAACCCTTTGTGATCGTATGTCTGCTCTCAGCCACATTAAAACACATTGTTGTGTAAACATATATCTAATGTTCACAAAATAATTAATAAATCTTGTTTATCCTTTATAATCTTGCACGTTATGTATCACTGCTCTTTGAACGGAAATTAATTCCGACCAGTACGACACCCATGTCCAAATTTAATACGACTGGAAAGCGTTAAAACATTAATCGATATAATAACTCTTTGAAAATGATGATGTAGTATGTTGCTTTTATCAAATATTCTGAGTGAAAGATTGTCATTAAATTTAACAATTCAGCAGTAATTTGGGTATGCTTTTTTTTATATGTGGGTTTCATCTTATTTCACTTATCGTAGGTTAGGCAGGAGAAGGTGAGCACGATTTAAATTAATCTTATGCATGCAAAAATAAAGTTTCATTTATTATTATTTTTTTATTCATTCAAATTGATATTCTAATTATGTAATCATAGTTCAAATTCTTATTCTTTAAACAGGGCTATTATAAATACCAAACCTGTGTAGAAGTTTAGCAAGACAATCATGTCCGGTTTCCAAACGAAACGCAGCTACTACAGTAGCTTTAGGATAATCAGGCATATCACAAATCTCTCCACATCCTATTTCTAATTTCTTCCAATCATTTAATGCTATAATTTTTCCCATAACATTTTTTATATTTTTTTTTTCATTGATGAAAATGGTACTTCAGTATTATTTGATTGTAAAATTTCAGTTCCCTTTTCAGCTAATATATTAGCCCATCCGTTTTCAGTTATTCCTACAAAAGATGAGATCTACTGCAGGATAACAGTTATCCCTTTTGAGGCTAGTTGATAAAGGTTTCTTCTGCAAGATTCAATAATTTTTTATTCCACGATATTATTTGCAGAGATCAATTGGCTGAAAGGGAGTGTGAAAAAAAGGCAATGTCTATTATTCGAACTGTTATAACACTGGTTTGTTTTGTTCTAAATCAAAATTGGTCTGAAATGACCAGGATAGGTATAGAATGCAAAGAGATCTGAATAAACACCAGCTCCAACTTTGCCAAACAATTTCCATTCATCTGTATATATATGTAGCCAATTATTCTCTGGATATCTGGTATGTCTCCAGTTCAACTGCTTTAAGTCCACAAACAATTGATGATGATTTTGCTGAAGCATACGCCAAATAACATTCATTTCTTATAAATTCTTGGCGAATAGGACTTGTAGGTTTAAATAATTATTCTGTGAGATAATCTAAGAAGATGTAATCGAATTTCAATAATAAAACATTTTGAAAAAATCCATACTGAGTCTTCAATCTTCTAGGTCTAGAGGTATAATTTCTCTATTCTCTGTTGATGGCAATCTGATTATTTTTTCACATAGAATTAAAGCTCTCTTCTGGGTAATTTCCTCTGATGGTTTTTTACCTGTAAGAACCAACATTGCATTTTTTGGAGTAGTTTATTATAAATATTTACTGAGGTCAGTAATGACTACTTAAACGAAAAGCAAAGCTTTCAGAGATGGCGGAATTTCAGTCAGTTCAGTAATCTAAAATTATGTGCCTTTTAAGGTACTTCAAATGACTGAAATAAATAAGATTTATTTATTTATTTATTTATTTTTCATTTTGAAATTGAACTCAGCATATCAGATACATTTTTGTCTGAATTTTAGACACTTGTACATACAATGTAAAATTAAAACTAAAAGGAACAAAAATTCTGGAGAACAACGACTCCTCACTTCTAAACAATAAAAATGAATAAAAGAAGAGCACGTATAAATACACATATTAATAAAATCCATATATTCAACATAAAAAAAAAAAAAAAATCTTCGACATTTTTTTTTTTTTTTTTTTTTTTTTTTTTTTAAGTATTATATTTCCATGAATTACAAACAAAATCTGAAATTTTTTTTTAGATATTTCTTTTTTTTAATTTGAGATGACAGATATTCAATTTATAAAAAAGTTTTATTTTTGATTAATCACTATCTAACTTTAAAATAATTACTTAAAATAGAAATGTTTTTATTACATTTTAATTATTGTTTCTCATTCAAAGAAAAAGTTTTCCATCGTGCAATTATCGATTGATTTACCTAACTATAATTGAAATATAGTTGTTAAATATCATTCCATATGTATCTATAGATTAGCGTATTAATAATGATAAAAAAACAGAATAAAAATCAAAGGAAATTCATCAAAACTATTCTTAATTAACTATTATTTATTTACTGAAGATAAACCTTTTTATAACAAAAGTTAATTCGTTTAGAAGAATAAAATAAAAATCCTATTTTTGTGTGTAAAATTATTTTATTACCAAAGATACAAAATTTTAAAGACGCAAAAGTAATGTTTTATTATGGAAATTTGAAGAACACTTAGATGTTTACTTATTGAATCATAAACGATACAGTCAGTGTGTCTTAAATGAAAGATAATTAGTTTTTAGGAAAAACATTTTCAATGTTAAGATATTTTGTAGACAAAATTTAATCATTTTAATTTAATTTGCGTATAATCCTTTAAGTATTGTTAAAAAAGAAAGAAACTTAATATAAAACTCAATGTATAAATGGTTATTGACACTTTATTAACACTGAGTCAAAAAATTTCGAATAGATCAGAGAAAAAATATTTCTTTAAAAATATTTATTTAAAAATATTTTATAAAACACTATTTAATACTTTCGGTGTTACTTACTACGCAAAGTGTTTTTATATAGCATCTTTGAATGGTACATTTTTTTCAATCTAAGCTATTGCTTTTGAAGTATATCTCGTTTTCTATACAAATAATGTTTTTATATTTCATTAATATATATTCAGATTTTCTCCCTTTAGTTACAATTTAAGTATGGATTAATAGATATATTAAATTATTCAGTACACATTATTATACAGACCATTTATTGTATTTCATTACATAGTTCCCTTTACATATATTTGTGTAATATTATTAATTTACATAACAATTCCCTTTATATTCATCTCGCATCGCATGAGAGAGCTGTTGCGTACTAAAATTGATTTATAGGGCTTTAGAATGGATTTAGGTGTAGCTATATGTGAAGTCATATCAAAATGAGGAATATTGAATAAACTAAGTGCACTTAGGATTTCATGCAGTTATTACTATATGAAATATTGAAAATCTAGCATTAAATTTGTGTAGGAAAATAATATGGCAAATATTGAGCTGATATTCTCCCAGGATTGGATGCAAATTTGTGTAATTTTATTCAATGACGAGAAAATTTAATAAACATTACTTATTTGTTTATGGAATATTTCCCGACAGTTATTAAAATGATAAAGTTATGTCATTGTTCCGAATATACAAATAAAAATTGAATTTTATTTTTGAGATATAATTTTATGTAATTTATGTTATTTTAATTACACAAGTACAAAGAATAATTAAATAAATAATAATAATAATAATAATAATAATATCGTTTTTTAAATCTCTTAACGTCACATCACATAATACTTTAAAGTGTTTTTGCTTGCATGCACATTAATGCTTTTTAAAATGAAACAATTTATTCTGTGACATTTAATCTTTCTAATTACACACTGTAATTGTGTAATGGAAGTAACATATAACATAAAATTATATCTCCGAAAAAAAAAAGATAATGTTAAAGAAAAAATTATTGTTATTATTTTTTCCTGAGATATAATTGTATGTTATATATTACTTCAATTACACAATTACAGTGTGTAATTAGAAAGGTTAAATGTCATAGACCAAATTATTTCTTTTAAAGTATTATGCGATGTGACGTTAAGAGATTTAAATAATGATATTTTTTATTTATTTATTTACTTATTCTATGTTACACTTATTAAAAAAAGAAAGGAAGAAAGAAAAAAAAACATATTTTTGTTTATTTTCATTAAAATATATATACACAAATCTAATATTGTATAAAATAACATAATAAATAATATTGAAGAAAATACAATAAAATAGAGTAGTTATAGAAAACAAAATCTTGAAGAGAAATTGTAACAATTTCACAGAAACGTGGTAGAAATATTTAAACGCAAATTCCATAAAATTTGTTTAAAACTTTGAAATAAATATTTTGAAGAAAACAGAGAAATTTATTTAAAGGCAAGAAAAAAGTATTGAAAAATGTTCTATGTTTGACAGATTTAACTGCATTTGTATAGAGGAGAAGGTTACAAAAATAGCAGAGGTGTAAATATGGGCAGCCCTCCGCAAGTGTTTATGGGAGGTGCTGAAGACTGGCGACAAGGACTGTAGAGGTTGCCACTTGTTGATATTAGATAGTAGAAAGCAGTTGGAACCATTTTTTCAAGTAATGTGGATGCAGCGTGTGTTATTCTGTGAGCTGATGTTTGTTCTGAATTACAAACTTTTGACAGACATCTTAAATTGTATTCTTTTCATGTTCTTATAGGTAGTTTAAAATAATATCACAGTAGAAATCGGAGATCCTAAGCTAGTTTTAGAAGCACGACTTTATTCACGCAAGTGTTTAGGTTATACTTGATAGAAACCAACTTTTTTAGGTGTTATTGGTGCAATTACGAGTCTCGGAAACTTCAAATGCAGTTTCTCCGTTCGGTATATCTCTTATCCTCAACATTAAAGAGAGAACTTGTCGCAATACAGCAATGTCCATCCTCATCATAGGATGGTTATGCAAGGTTAAATTGTTTAAGTAGGTTGGCATATATCACATAAAGACATCCGTAAGTTTTCTCGGTAGTAGAAGGAAAAGGGGGCTACTACTTCATAAGGAGCAAAGAGCTGTGGGGGGTGGGGGATGTGGGGTTAAGGGCTCCTTCCACTACTACCTGGTCAGTGTCTTATCTTATCAGTGTCGCGTGAGCCTGAAAGATAAGGAAGTTATTATCTTGAATGAATATTATTTTAAGAGAATTTTAATTAGGATTTTAATATTAATTTTAAACTTAGAAAAAATTTTTAAAAAGAGAATTTCTTATGTTTGATGAGATTTTTCTTATACTTAAAAAGAAAGAAAGAAATGTAATTTGAAATATTTTAAACTTAGAAAAAAATTATGATTCGTGAAAGATAAGGAGGGTTAGAATTAAGAGATAATGAATGTGATTTTTCTTAATTAATTATGATTTTAAAAGATAATTTTAATTATGGTTTTAATTATCACTGTCATCTATTAGTCGATTTGAGAGAATTTATAAAAATAAGGAATTTAACGGGAGGTAATGTATTTCGAGGACTTAGCATTTTTCGAGATGGTTAGAGAATTTAATTGAATGAATTTAGGTGTTGCCATTCGGAGATTGTAAATTCAAAAGACAATTTTAGAAAATGTACTCACCTTTAGTTTATGTTGGAATTGAACTCGGATCTTTCCCTCTTCAAGTCGAACCAGAGGGCTTTAAAAAATTAAATAAAGAGATATACTCACCTTGGAATCGAACCAGGAACCTTCAGTGTCTGGTGTAGTCATATGAAATGTAATTATAGGGGTCCCACATCGGTAGTGTTGCCCTCTGTTAGTCGATTCAAGAGAATTTTTAGAAATTAGGTTTGAGAGAGATAAATATTTTTAAATAAAGAGATATACTGACCTTGGAATCGAACCAGGCACCTTTGGTCTCGGATGTAGTTTTATTAAAAGGGGTCCCACCATCCACCCGCCACATTTAACTCACCTTGGAATTGAACCCGGTACTTCATCTCTTCGAACCTCTGGCGTTTGACCTCGCGACCATGGCCCCACCATTTAGAGATAAATAAAGAGATATACTTACCTTGGAATCGAACCAGACACCTTCCCTCTTCAAGCTGAATCAGAGGTCTTTCAGCAAACTCCTTCAGGTGGATATCTGAAAAGAAATAAAACTAGTGTGTGCCTATCCCACTTCTTGCATGGGGAGGCTTTAGACTCCCCCATAGGCGGGTTTACACACACCTTTCATATACCATTCACACACACACACACACACACACACACATACACACACACACATTTTCATGACTTTGCCATTTAGAAATTAGGTTAAAGGGAGATAAATATTTTTTAATTAAGAGATATGTGCATGATTTTTGTGTTATATGTAGTAATAATTGTGAAATCCACTGTTTATCTTTGAAATAGTGTATTTAAAGAACTTTATCAGTGCACTTTCTTAAATTACAGGATGTTGATATTATCTTGCAAATTTTTTGTTTGAACTTCCATTTTATAATAAAATAGTTATATTTCAAATAAATAGAGATTCTTGTAAATGAGTTGTCTTAGAAATTTTGTGAAGGACAATTTAAATAATGTGGTAAGTGCGTATTTTCGGATATATGTAGAAATAGTGATTAAGAATTGTGTGTTAACGATTGTTTATCTTTGCAATTCAGGAAATGGTTAAACATAAGATCTTGATTATACACTTTTAAATAGATAATGTATATTTTGAATGAGTTGTATTAGAAATTATGTAAGAAGATATTTTTATGTAGACAATTGCTAGATAAGTAGTTTTCTTTTAAAAATATGTGATTTAGGACGAAACTTTGATAGTGAATTCGCATAGATAACTACTGAGTTGCGATAACTGATAGCGTTTCCCAAATATTTAAAGTGTTAACCAATATCAGTTGTTTTTATTTTCGGATAAAGTCTATTGATATATTTTTATTAACTTGCTACTTTTAGTGAAAAGTTTAACTAAGAAATAATTAATAATTGCGTTGAGGTTTTGAATGTATAATGATAATATTTTTAGACATGTACTCATCTTTGATATGACGTAGAATTGAACCCGTCACCTTTTCAACTTAAGTGCTCATATTTAATATTGTATTTTTAAATGAAATGAGTGATTATTAAAAGTTAAGCATAATAGAAAAAGTAACATACGAATATGCCTTAATGAAGTGATTTAAGATTAAAGTTAAACTAAATTTGAAATATTTAATCAATGTTTAATGAAATGAGTGATTATTAAAAGTTAAGCATAATAGAAAAAGGAACATATGAATATTTACAGTGCTTACTACAACAGAAAACAAACATAGAAAAACAATTAAAAACAATTAAAAATAGCTCAAGAAAAACATAAACTATATACAATCTGTTAAAATAAAATCAGTCTCAATCCCTTTGATGAAGATGAAATAACAAGTTTAGCATATGCACATTGTGAAATTGATTAAGATTTAATATTGCAAGCTTAATTATATTGAGTGAAATTATATACAATACTTATTAGGATGTAATTTATTAGGTGAACGATACTTATAAATGATGCAAAAATGTTGATACACATTAAGGTTTAATAGCTGCTTAGTTATATTTTATGTGTATATATAGTACTTTTTGTGATGTAATGTAGCTTATTAGATGTCCAATAGTTATAAATGGTGCAAAAATGTTGAAGTACATTAAGGTTTAATAGCTGCTTAGTTATATTTTATGTGTATATATAGTACTTTTTGTGATGTAATGTAGCTTATTAGATGTCCAATAGTTATAAATAATGTAAAAATGTTGAAATACATTAAGATTTATTACTTACTTAGTTATATTTTATGTGCATATATAGTACTTTTGTGATGATATGTAACTTATTAGGTGAACGATACTTATAAATGGTGCAAAAATGTTGAAGTACATTAAGGTTTAATAGCTGCTTAGTTATATTTTATGAATTTATATGGTACTTTTTGTGATGATATGCGACTTATTAGGTGAACAATAGTTATAAATGGTGCAAAAATGTTGAAGTATATTAAGGTTTAATAGTTACTTAGTTATATTTTATGGGCATATTTAGTACTTTTTGTGATATAATGCAGCTTATTAGATGTCCAATAGTTATAAATAATGCAAAAATGTTGAAGTACATTAAGGTTTAATAGCTGCTTAGTTATATTTTATGAATTTATATGGTACTTTTTGTGATGATATGCGACTTATTAGGTGAACGATAGTTATAAATGATGCAAAAATGTTGAAATATATTAAGGTTTAATACTTGCTTAGTTATATTTTATGTGCACATATAGTACTCTTTGTAATGTTATGTAACTTTTTAAATGAACAATACTTATAAATATTGCAGAAATGTTGAAGTACATTAAGGTTTAATACTTACTTAGTTATATTTTATGTGTATATAGTACTTTTTGTGATACAAAATATTCTCGGGGGATAGAAGTTTTCAAGCGATTTTAGCCACAGGAATACACTCTGTTTAAGATAGAAATAGATGCACTAGTATTGAACATGGTGGCTTCTTTTGTGGTCACGTGATTTTTTTCGAGCAATCAGAAGCATGGATTTTTAATGATTGTAAAATTAAGTGATTTTAGTACGCAATTTTCGGAAAAAACCATGAAAAACTTCAAACGAATAGTCTACAAGCTTTAAAATCTATGATGTACAAATTATTTGTTTTGTCATGTTGATAAACTAGAATTTTTTACGATATTAAAATGATATATATTTGGCGTGATTAATAGGGGTTCTAAAGAATTTGGCTGCTTCACCTAGTGTACGAATTTAGGATATATTTGGCGATAATTACAAATTTAGTGGTAAACCTACAGTATAAATGCAATCGCAAAAAAAAATTTGTCAGTTGCTGCTATATTTTTGAGGTGTGCGCACGTTTAATTTATTAACTTGTATTTTCTATAACACTCTACTTTTTAGTGAGAGAGATGGATTTATCTGAAAAGATGCCTATTTCAAATGAGTTGTCATCAAACTTGGATACTAAGAAACTACCAAAAACTTTTAGTTGTGTTTCTTGCAGCATGGTATTTAAACGAAAATGGGATTTGCTTCGACACATGAAAATTCATCTCAACGAAAAATCTTTTATTTGTAATGTATGCCAGAAAGCATTTACCAGATCAGATGAGTTAAAGAGACATTTAAAAATTCATGAAAAGACTTCTATTGAACATAGATGTGAGCAATGTAGTGAATCCTTTAATCGCAAGTATCAGTTGCTGGTACATATTAGAAAAAACCATCGAAAACCTTTACCAGTGCATTCCTGTGATCAATGAGCAGAAACATTTAGATAGAAATATAAACTTTTAGAGCATGTTAGAGAAAATCATCGAAAACCCTTATCGCAAGCAACATTAAAGGGAATGTCAAATTCTGACCGAGATCTACTCAAGGAGAAAATTATGCATTTTAAAAGAAAAAATGCTCTTAATACATTTACAATAACCACATTTGATAATAAAAACAAAGATTTGGATTTGACGTCATTTTTTTAATAATTTAAGAACTGACATTTTAAATGAATTAAATTTTCAATTAAATGACCAAGGAACATTGAAATGGTATATTAATGTAGAAGTTATTTTTAGTTGTATTTATGAAAATGGAGAGAAGGATTTTATTACTCAAAATTTTAGGTCAAAAAGTATAACAACTCTTTTAATAAATGATTTGAATAATGATCTTGAAAACGCTTTTAACAAGATGAAAAAGTGTTTTGATGAATTTATCGAACAAGGATCAGGTTGGACATTAACAGAAATTTTCAAATTAGAACTTTGTATGACTAAATATGGTTCTTTTCAAATGTAATATCTGATTTTGCTATATATATATATATATATATATATATATATATTAAAAATTGTTAGTTGAATCTTATAAAATTATTGTAAACTTTGTATAAAAATGATGCATGTAAAAATCTTATAATTTTAAAAATAAATGTATGTGTATAAAAATTGTATTTTTAATTATTTATCTCATATAAAAAATTTATGTAAAAGTTTAAACTATTAATCGGATTTTTAAAATAAATGCACTCATGTTAATGTAGAGGTATTTTTTTTTTTTTTAAATATGATTTTAAAACTATATATTTTAAAACTACATATTTTTTTAAAAACGTTATTTCATAAATAAATTGATATTTTATAGTAAATATATAATCATAATCTTACCAATTTTAGAGATTGTATAAAAAAATCATGAACTTTGCATTTGACACATAGTCTAGAGTAATACTAATCTACTTAAAAGTTTAACTTTTCTGCGTGCTTGAAATTAGACATGAACAAATTATCTGTTTAAACACGTTGATAAACTAAAATATTTTACGAGATTTTTTAATGTGATTGAGGATAAACTAGAATATTTTACAAGATTTGGCTATTAAAATAACATATCTGCTAAGATTTGGCGAGATTTTTTTAAATGTATTTGGCAATAAATACTGATTTGGCATTAAACATAGAGTATAAATTCAGTCTCAGAGGAAAATTTAATCAGTTGCTGACTTGTTTTCGTGGTTCAGTTTTCATATAGCATTTTTAAAGTTTTACTTTGATTAAATTTATAATGGATCTATCTGAGGAAGTCCAAGTTTCTGTTCATCAACAACCCTCTTCATCATGTTTTGAAGATGATACTTTACACTTAAAGGATGCAAAGCCATATATTTGTGATATATGTAAGAAAGCATTTAGGAGATCGTACGATTGTAAGAAACACTTAAAAATTCATGAAAAACCTCGCATAGGATATGGGTGTGAATACTGTATGGAAAATTTTACTCGTAAACGGGATTTTTTAAAAAATAATGCAAAAATTCATAAAAAGACTTTACATAATCACAGTTGTGATGAATGTAGCGAAGTGTTTAGGACTAAACAAGATTTATTGAATCATAAAAAAATGCTACATTGAAAGGTTTTACCTGAATATCTATGCGTAGAATGCAACGAAAGTTTTCGATATAAGTATGAATTATTACGTCATAACAGAAAAAATCATCGTAAAGATTCTTCTGCTTACGTATGTACAAAATGCAATGAACGAAATACTCTGCCGATTAACAACTTAGACAGTGAAAATATAAACTTAACGAATTTTTTGAATAATTTGAATACTGCTTTTTTAACCAACAGCTATTCTTTAGTCACATAGTAAGCTACGTGACTGATAACACAAACCCTACACTAATGTAGTATATGTGACCTAGTAGATACGTCATACTAGACAATGTCATGTGACGTAGTAGATAAGAAAGCTTACCACGTGATCTTGATAAGAAATAGCGTTATCGCTCATTTCACACTGTGCGAGTAGAAGAGAAGGACGCAAATTAACAACTGTGTTGAGGTAAGTCCAATTTTTATATTTAAACATAATAAACATAAACATATTTTTATTTAAACATAAATAAAGAGACCAGTGTTTTATATTAAAAAGTATTTTTTATTAATAATTTAACCAATAGGTGGCTACATTTGGGCGTTTTCGTTCCTTGGGTACAGAAGATAATAAAAATTTGTTTTTAATATAGGTTTTAGGCATATCATTAAGAGCTTGCAAGAATTCGCCCTGTGCATTGATAGGCACTTTCTTATTCGTAGAAAATATTTAATAAATCAGCAATATTAGAGTTCTTTATTTTACGGTTTTTATAAGTCACTTCGTCCCATTCCAATTTGTTGGGAGAGAATTTCTTTAAAACGAATTAAAATCACCAAGTCTTATTGTATATAAATGTATTAAACGATTTAGTTAATAAGAAAGCAAAAATATATTTACACATGTTTCGATTTTTTCGTGACTTAACGTATCTATTGTAATATAAAATGGAGTGTAGAAAGTAATTTCATAATAAAAACACAATTTTTGATTAAAATAATTTATTTTACATTATTATTGTCAATATAAAAACAGGTTCATATAAATCTAAATTGTTGTTGAATCGTTAAGGTTACATTGACTTATACACTCTACATTAAAATTATCCAAAAATGTCAACAAGTCGTTATCAACACTCACCGGTGAAAAATTATTTTCATTACTCATACACTCTACATTAAAATTCGTAAAGTCCACATTTATATTCTCAAAGTTGTTCGTTAGTGAGTCATAAATATTACTTTGTGTCAAACATTCAGTATTCATATTTCCATTAGCAGTGGGTAAAACGTTGTATGCATTTTCATTATTATCCAAAACATTTGATAAGATCACATTTTCACTGGTTGATGAGCCGAAAACAATATTTTGATTATCTGAAAAATTCGTTAAGTTCGCATTTACACTCTCAAAGTTGTTGGTTGGTGAGTCAATATTTTGTGTTATGCGTTCGGTATTCATATTTTCATTATTTAAAAATATTAAAAAATGCATATTGTTATTTTCATCATGAAAGCTTTTGGCTAAAGAATAGCTGTTGGTTAAAAAAGCAGTATTCAAATTATTCAAAAAATTCGTTAATTTTATATTTTCACTGTCTAAGTTGTTAATCGGCAGAGTATTTCGTTCATTGCATTTTGTACATACGTAAGCAGAAGAATCTTTACGATGATTTTTTCTGTTATGACGTAATAATTCATACTTATATCGAAAAAATTTCGTTGCATTCTACGCATAGATATTCAGGTAAAACCTTTCAATGTAGCATTTTTTTATGATTCAATAAATCTTGTTTAGTCCTAAACACTTCGCTACATTCATCACAACTGTGATTATGTAAAGTCTTTTTATGAATTTTTGCATTATGTTTTAAAAAATCCCGTTTACGAGTAAAATTTTCCATACAGTATTCACACCCATATCCTATGCGAGGTTTTTCATGAATTTTTAAGTGTTTCTTACAATCGTACGATCTCCTAAATGCTTTCTTACATATATCACAAATATATGGCTTTGCATCCTTTAAGTGTAAAGTCTCATCTTCAAAACATGATGAAGAGGGTTGTTGATGAACAGAAACTTGGACTTCCTCAGATAGATCCATTATAAATTTAATCAAAGTAAAACTTTAAAAATGCTATATGAAAACTGAACCACGAAAACAAGTCAGCAACTGATTAAATTTTCCTCTGAGACTGAATTTATACTCTATATTTAATGCCAAATCAGTATTTATTGCCAAATACATTAAAAAAAATCTCGCCAAATCTTAGCAGATATGTTATTTTAATAGCCAAATCTTGTAAAATATTCTAGTTTATCCTCAATCACATTAAAAAATCTCGTAAAATATTTTAGTTTATCAACGTGTTAAAACAGATAATTTGTTCATGTCTAATTTCAAGCACGCAGAAAAGTTAAACTTTTAAGTAGATTAGTATTACTCTAGACTATGTGTCAAATGCAAAGTTCATGATTTTTTGATACAATCTCTAAAATTGGTAAGATTATGATTATATATTTACTATAAAATATCAATTTATTTATGAAATAACGTTTTTAAAAAAATATGTAGTTTTAAAATATATAGTTTTAAAATCATATTTAAAAAAAAAAAAAAAAAATACCTCTACATTAACATGAGTGCATTTATTTTAAAAATCCGATTAATAGTTTAAACTTTTACATAAATTTTTTATATGAGATAAATAATTAAAAATACAATTTTTATACACATACATTTATTTTTAAAATTATAAGATTTTTACATGCATCATTTTTATACAAAGTTTACAATAATTTTATAAGATTCAACTAACAATTTTTAATATATATATATATATATATATATATATATAGCAAAATCAGATATTACATTTGAAAAGAACCATATTTAGTCATACAAAGTTCTAATTTGAAAATTTCTGTTAATGTCCAACCTGATCCTTGTTCGCTAAATTCATCAAAACACTTTTTCATCTTGTTAAAAGCGTTTTCAAGATCATTATTCAAATCATTTATTAAAAGAGTTGTTATACTTTTTGACCTAAAATTTTGAGTAATAAAATCCTTCTCTCCATTTTCATAAATACAACTAAAAATAACTTCTACATTAATATACCATTTCAATGTTCCTTGGTCATTTAATTGAAAGTTTAATTCATTTAAAATGTCAGTTCTTAAATTATTAAAAAATGACGTCAAATCCAAATCTTTGTTTTTATTATCAAATGTGGTTATTGTAAATGTATTAAGAGCATTTTTTCTTTTAAAATGCATAATTTTCTCCTTGAGTAGATCTCGGTCAGAATTTGACATTCCCTTTAATGTTGCTTGCGATAAGGGTTTTCGATGATTTTCTCTAACATGCTCTAAAAGTTTATATTTCTGTCTAAATGTTTCTGCACATTGATCACAGGAATGCACTGGTAAAGGTTTTCGATGGTTTTTTCTAATATGCACCAGCAACTGATACTTGCGATTAAAGGATTCACTACATTGCTCACATCTATGTTCAATAGAAGTCTTTTCATGAATTTTTAAATGTCTCTTTAACTCATCTGATCTGGTAAATGCTTTCTGGCATACATTACAAATAAAAGATTTTTCGTTGAGATGAATTTTCATGTGTCGAAGCAAATCCCATTTTCGTTTAAATACCATGCTGCAAGAAACACAACTAAAAGTTTTTGGTAGTTTCTTAGTATCCAAGTTTGATGACAACTCATTTGAAATAGGCATCTTTTCAAATAAATCCATCTATCTCACTAAAAAGTAGAGTGTTATAGAAAATACAAGTTAATAAATTAAACGTGCGCACTCCTCAAAAATATAGCAGCAACTGACAAAATTTTCTTTGCGATTGCATTTATACTGTAGGTTTACCACTAAATTTGTAATTATCGCCAAATATATCCTAAATTCGTACACTAGGTGAAGCAGCCAAATTCTTTAGAACCCCTATTAATCACGCCAAATATATATCATTTTAATATCGTAAAAAATTCTAGTTTATCAACATGACAAAACAAATAATTTGTACATCATAGATTTTAAAGCTTGTAGACTATTCGTTTGAAGTTTTTCATGGTTTTTTCCGAAAATTGCGTACTAAAATCACTTAATTTTATAATCATTAAAAATCCATGCTTCTGATTGCTCGAAAAAAATCACGTGACCACAAAAAAAGCCACCATGTTCAATACTAGTGCATCTATTTCTACCTTAAACAGAGTGTATTCCTGTGGTAAAAATCGCTTGAAAACTACTTTCCCCCGAGAATATTTTGTATCACAAAAAGTACTATATACACATAAAATATAACTAAGTAAGTATTAAACCTTAATGTACTTCAACATTTCTGCAATATTTATAAGTATTGTTCATTTAAAAAGTTACATAACATTACAAAGAGTACTATATGTGCACATAAAATATAACTAAGCAAGTATTAAACCTTAATATATTTCAACATTTTTGCATCATTTATAACTATCGTTCACCTAATACGTCGCATATCATCACAAAAAGTACCATAAAAATTCATAAAATATAACTAAGCAGCTATTAAACCTTAATGTACTTCAACATTTTTGCATCATTTATAACTATTGGACATCTAATAAGCTGCATTATATCACAAAAAGTACTAAATATGCACATAAAATATAACTAAGTAACTATTAAACCTTAATATACTTCAACATTTTTGCACCATTTATAACTATTGTTCACCTAATAAGTCGCATATCATCACAAAAAGTACCATATAAATTTATAAAATATAACTAAGCAGCTATTAAACCTTAATGTACTTCAACATTTTTGCACCATTTATAAGTATCGTTCACCTAATAAGCTACATATCATCACAAAAGTACTATATATGCACATAAAATATAACTAAGCAACTATTAAACCTTAATGTGCATCAACATTTTTGTATCATTTATAAGTATTGTTCCTCTAATAAGCTACATTACATCACAAAAGTACTATATATGCACATAAAATATAACTAAGAAACTATTAAACCTTAATGCGCATCAACATTTTTGCATCATTTATAAGTATTGTTCCTCTAATAAGCTACATTACATCACAAAAGTACTATATATGCGCATAAAATATAACTAAGTAAGTAATAAATCTTAATGTATTTCAACATTTTTACATTATTTATAACTATTGGACATCTAATAAGCTACATTACATCACAAAAAGTACTATATATACACATAAAATATAACTAAGCAGCTATTAAACCTTAATGTACTTCAACATTTTTGCACCATTAATAACTATTGGACATCTAATAAGCTACATTACATCACAAAAAGTACTATATATACACATAAAATATAACTAAGCAGCTATTAAACCTTAATGTGTATCAACATTTTTGCATCATTTATAAGTATCGTTCACCTAATAAATAACATATTAATAAGTATTGTATATAATTTCACTCAATATAATTAAGTTTTCAATATTAAATCTTAATCAATTTCACAATGTGCATATGCTAAACTTGTTATTTCATCTTCATCAAAGGGATTGAGACTGATTTTATTTTAACAGATTGTATATAGTTTATGTTTTTCTTGAGCTATTTTTAATTGTTTTTAATTGTTTTTCTATGTTTGTTTTCTGTTGTAGTAAGCACTGTAAATATTCATATGTTACTTTTTCTATTATTCTTAACTTTTAATAATCACTCATTTCATTAAACATAGATTAAATATTTCAAATTTAGTTTAACTTTAATCTTAAATCACTTCATTAAGGCATATTCGTATGTTACTTTTTCTATTATGCTTAACTTATAATAATCACTCATTTCATTTAAAAATACAATATTAAATATGAGCACTTAAGTTGAAAGGTGACGGGTTCAATTCTACGTCATATCAAAGATGAGTACATGTCTAAAAATATTATCATTATACATTCAAAACCTCAACGCAATTATTAATTATTTCTTAGTTAAACTTTTCACTAAAAGTAGCAAGTTGATAAAAATATATCAATAGACTTTATCCGAAAATAAAAACAACTGATATTGGTTAACACTTTAAATATTTGGGAAACGCTATCAGTTATCGCAATTCAGTAGTTATCTATGCGAATTCACTATCAAAGTTTCGTCCTAAATCACATATTTTTAAACGAAAACTACTTATCTAGCAATTGTCTACATAAAAATATCTTCTTACATAATTTCTAATACAACTCATTCAAAATATACATTATCTATTTAATAGTGTATAATCAAGATCTTATGTTTAACCATTTCCTGAATTGCAAAGATAAACAATCGTTAACACACAATTCTTAATCACTATTTCTACATATATCCGAAAATACGCACTTACCACATTATTTAAATTGTCCTTCACAAAATTTCTAAGACAACTCATTTACAAGAATCTCTATTTATTTGAAATATAACTATTTTATTATAAAATGGAAGTTCAAACAAAAAATTTGCAAGATAATATCAACATCCTGTAATTTAAGAAAGTGCACTGATAAAGTTCTTTAAATACACTATTTCAAAGATAAACAGTGGATTTCACAATTATTACTACATATAACACAAAAATCATGCACATATCTCTTTATTAAAAAATATTTATCTCCCTTTAACCTAATTTCTAAATGGCAAAGTCATGAAAATGTGTGTGTGTGTATGTGTGTGTGTGTGTGTGTGAATGGTGTATGAAAGGTGTGTGTAAACCCGCCTATGGGGGAGTCTAAAGCCTCCCCATGCAAGAAGTGGGATAGGCACACACTAGTTTTATTTCTTTTCAGATATCCACCTGAAGGAGTTTGCTGAAAGACCTCTGATTCAGCTTGAAGAGGGAAGGTGTCTGGTTCGATTCCAAGGTAAGTATATCTCTTTATTTATCTCTAAATGGTGGGGCCATGGTCGCGAGGTCAAACGCCAGAGGTTCGAAGAGATGAAGTACCGGGTTCGATTCCAAGAAGTTAAATGTTGCGGGTGGATGGTGGGACCCCTTTTAATAAAACTACATCCGAGACCAAAGGTGCCTGGTTCGATTCCAAGGTCAGTATATCTCTTTATTTAAAAATATTTATCTCCCTCAAACCTAATTTCTAAAAATTCTCTTGAATCGACTAACAGAGGGCAACACTACCGATGTGGGACCCCTATAATTTCATTTCATATGACTACACGAGACACTGAAGGTTCCTGGTTCGATTCCAAGGTGAGTATATCTCTTTATTTAATTTTTTAAAGCCCTCTGGTTCGACTTGAAGAGGGAAAGTTCCGAGTTCAATTCCAACATAAACTAAAGGTGAGTACATTTTCTAAAATTCTCTTTTGAAATTACAATCTCCGAATGGCAACACCTAAATTCATTCAATTAAATTCTCTAACCATCTCGAAAAATGCTAAGTCCTCGAAATACATTACCTCCCGTTAAATTCCTTATTTTTATAAATTCTCTCAAATCGACTAATAGATGACAGTGATAATTAAAACCATAATTAAACTTATCTTTTAAAATCATAATTAATTAAGAAAAATCACATTCATTATCTCTTAATTCTAACCCTCCTTATCTTTCACGAATCATAATTTTTTTCTAAGTTTAAAATCATAATTATTTAAAATCAATAATTAAAGTTCTCTTTTTAAAATCATAATTTTTTTCTAAGTTTAAAATATTTCAAATTACATTTCTTTCTTTCTTTTTAAGTATAAGAAAAATCTCATGATACATAAGAAATTCTCTTTTTAAAAAATTTTTCTAAGTTTAAAATTAATTTTAAAATCCTAATTAAAATTCTCTTAAAATAATATTTATTCAAGATAATAACTTCCTTATCTTTCAGGCTCACGCGACACTGATAAGATAACACACTGACCAGGTAGTAGTAGTAGGAGCCCTTAACCCCACATCCCCCACCCCCCACAGCTCTTTGCTCCTTATGAAGTAGTAGCCCCCTTTTCCTTCTACTACCGAGAAAACTTACGTATGTCTTTATGTGATATATGCCAATCTACTTAAACAATTTAACCTTGCATAACCATCATATGATGAGGATGGGCATTGCTGTATTGCGACAAGTTCTCTCTTTAATGTTGAGGATAAGAGATATACCGAACGGAGAAACTGCATTTGAAGTTTCCGAGACTCGTAATTGCACCAATAACACCTAAAAAAGTTGGTTTCTATCAAGTATAACCTAAACACTTGCGTGAATAAAGTCGTGCTTCTAAAACTAGCTTAGGATCTCCGATTTCTACTGTGATATTATTTTAAACTAGCTATAAGAACATGAAAAGAATACAATTTAAGATGTCTGTCAAAAGTTTGTAATTCAGAACAAACATCAGCTCACAGAATAACACACGCTGCATCCACATTACTTGAAAAAATGGTTCCAACTGCTTTCTACTATCTAATATCAACAAGTGGCAACCTCTACAGTCCTTGTCGCCAGTCTTCAGCACCTCCCATAAACACTTGCGGAGGGCTGCCCATATTTACACCTGTGCTATTTTTGTAACCTTCTCCTCTATACAAATGCAGTTAAATCTGTCAAACATAGAACATTTTTCAATACTTTTTTCTTGCCTTTAAATAAATTTCTCTGTTTTCTTCAAAATATTTATTTCAAAGTTTTAAACAAATTTTATGGAATTTGCGTTTAAATATTTCTACCACGTTTCTGTGAAATTGTTACAATTTCTCTTCAAGATTTTGTTTTCTATAACTACTCTATTTTATTGTATTTTCTTCAATATTATTTATTATGTTATTTTATAAAATATTAGATTTGTGTATATATATTTTAATGAAAATAAACAAAAATATGTTTTTTTTTTTTTCTTTCTTTCTTTTTTTAATAAGTGTAACATAGAATAAGTAAATAAATAAATAAAAAATATCATTATTTAAATCTCTTAACGTCACATCGCATAATACTTTAAAAGAAATAATTTGGTCTATGACATTTAACATTTCTAATTACACACTGTAATTGTGTAATTGAAGTAATATATAACATACAATATAACATACATGGCCAGAACTTAGATTGATCTTTTTTTGAAAAAACTATTTATGTCAATGATTTCTGTAAATATTTTTCCCCGTGATAAATATAATCTGTACCTTTTTGTATTGTTTTATCATGTTTTAAAACATTTTTAACTATTTTTGTGGCTTTTCTGGAAAGGGCCCGTATTTGCACCCCATTTTCTTCTAGTGTTATTTAATAAGCGCTTTGTAAATCTTCGTTTTTGAATCAAAATAATTGATATTAATCATTGTTTTACCTCCTCGTACTAAACTTATTATAATTGTTGATGAAACCAAGAATGTTTTAAATATAAAGTAACTTTAGGTCAAATATAAAATAAGGCACCCATATTTACATCTTACATACGCTTTTGCTTTCAAAAAAAAAAAAAAAAATGAAAAAGAAAAGAAAAGAAAAGAAAGAAAGAAAGGCAAATAATGCATGTAAAGAAATAAAAAAAAAATTCTTTAGAATTAATAAATATAAAATTAATATGCACAAAACATCTAGGAGCAAAGTTTTTAATAATTGCTTAAATAATTCGAGGCTGGTTAGTTAATAAAACTAAAACATCTTTTAATATGTGTAACATTGAGAAAAAGTAATTGTTTTATTAACTATTTAATAAATGTGTAATTTTCATAAAATCGGTTTTATTTGTGAGCATAAAAGTTATTGGGTAATACATTTTTCATATATGGCAACGTATTGTGTACATTTTAACTTTTTGTAACTGCTAGCTTGAAAGTCTCTAAACGTTAGTGACAGAATAAAAGCATGAGGGCATTTTATCATACTTCTTAAAAATCTGCTCTTTACATCACCGGCTTTAGAAAAGGAAATGATTGCATAGCCGTGATAAAATCATTGTGACAACTGATAAATAAAATGAATCTATTTTACAATAACAGTATTTTTCAAAGTGGATTTTACATTCTTTACCTTTCACTTCTCTGAAATAAAATACGGAGATATATGCCTTTCCAAGATTGGTTTCCATCGATCTGCAGCTTTATTTTCATAGTGATAATGAAAATATTCAACTATATGATACACGAGTGAAATCTTATTTAAGACTTATTTTCGAGAATAAATGTAATATACGAAATACTGCAGTTATTTTGTTCAGTTGAAAATAAAATATAATGTATAAGATTGTAAATTTGTAAAATTGAACGAAGGCAGTAAGAATTTACGCAGTTTTTCTGAATGCATAACTTTTTCAACTTTGTTTTTTTTTTGCTTTATTTCCAGTTTTAAAATTATTTTTTTATTAAAAAAATAAGGAAAAGATAGATAAATATATATATACATATTCTCTAGATTATGGTATATGTTATACTTTTAGTAGCTGGATATTATTCTGTGAGTGCAAAAGTTCTACCCGTTTTTATCACCCATAAAGAAGAGCAAATAAACGCAAAATGAACAGTACCTATTATTGTGCATAATATCCATTGCTATCTATGAACTCTCGCCATCTTTCTGCTAGGAGATGAATCCCACGGCGGTAAAACTCCGGCGGTTTCGAGTCAAAAAAGTCTTGGATGGCAGTTTTTACAGCATCAAGATCATCAAAGATTTTCTGACTGAAGGAATTGTTCAACACACGAAATAGGTGATAGTCAGTTAATGCCAAGTCAGGAGAATAGGGAGGGTGGGGTAAAATCTCCCAACTAAAGCCCAGTAACTTTATGCGAGTGATGGCAGCAGCATGTGGCCTCGCATTACCGTGATGAAGGATAACACCGCCACGATTGATGAGACTTAGCCGCTTTTCTATCAAATTCGAATGCAATATGTCTAACTGTAGACAGTAGAAGGCAGCAATGATGATTTGGTTGAGTGGCACTCAGTTGAATTATTCCCTGCACATCCCACTACACACTCAATAACACCTTCTTGGGATGAAGTTCAGTTTTCGAAGTCGATGCAGGCGGATCAGAAGGGCGTAACACAGTCCTACGACGGTTTGCGTTGCGGTGCATAACCCACTTCTCATCTCCTGTCACAATTCGTTTCAAGAATGGGTCATTTTTGTACCGGGGAAGAAAGGAAAACAGGTGGCGATTCGGTCATCCTGTTGATTAGCTGTCAGGTTATGTAGAACCCAACGACCCAACATTTTCGTAAAACACAACTTAACCAGCCGTCTCTCGACCGCTGTCCGGCGTACGTTGAAGGACTCTGCTAATTCTTGTATGGTTGGGTTCGGGTTGTTCCTTTTGATTTGTTAAATATCATCGTCTCCAATGTGTGATGGCCGTCCACTGATAGCCTGATCTTGGCAGCTTCTGTCTCTTTCCCTAAATTTACGAAACCATCGACGACATGTGCTTTCGTCTATTCCATCCTACCCATAAATTTGACACACATTGCGACGTGCTGCAGCTACCGTACACTTTTTATCGAACTCGTATAACAAACAATGTCTTATAATGCTCCTTTTCACTTTCCATGTTAAACCCTCTGATATATATATATATATATATATATATATATATATATATATATAATCAATATATATATTGAGATGATTAACTTTGTGAGACATGATGCATTTATATGTGAGCCATCCACATGTTTGATTGGCTGACGATTTGCGTCATTACAAGTGTGACGTCAATTTCATTGCGAATTTGCGTATCCAAAAATCGCGTCGAAGTTAACAATAATAATGAAATCATATAAAATAAATGCATGTAATTTTATATAACTTCTTTATTTTTAAGTCATTTTGAAAAATAATTAATTAATGTAACTGATACTTAGAAAATGAAACCATATACATACACAATCACGCGCACTCATGTTAAGTTTTACTGTGTGTAAGAAAGTAAAAGTTTATCAATCATTCAAATTACTTTTCGTATTTTTTACATGTAAGTTTTTGTATCCTATAAAAGTTTCATAATATTTTCAGAGTTCGTCACCATAAATATTTAAAAAATCTACTTTTTATTTTTTTATGATTAACATATTTTACCAATTCGCCAGTACGCGATTTCTATTCTAATTTTGATACACAGAAATTGTAGAGAAGTACACACATATGAGGATAGTTCTGAAATACTGTAAAATATTTTTATAAAAACAAGGATGTTTAGGAGTATAGTCCTTAAATGGATATACCTAGAATAGGTTAGATGGAAAAAAAAAGGTACTTATCTAATCGAAAACAGGTACCTAGCAATAGTTGTTGATGAGTGAATAATTTTCAAATACATATGCACATATATATATATATACATATATATATGTATGTATATGTGCACTTTTTTGTCAATTAAAAGCATGTTTTAACTCCACACGTATGTCTCAAGTCATACGGGGTGTATTTTTTAAGAGTTCAAATCATTTATTTTATGTTTTTGCAGTAAGTTTTACTTATGAATTGTTCCGCATTTATTAATTTTCTCGTAAGTGTTTCTTTAGATAATTTTGTTACATATTTTCAACTTTTATACGATTGAAAACATATATTATAATTTCTTATATATATATATATATATATATATATATATATATATATATATATATATATACTGATGAATACATTTTGAGTAGTATAAATATAATAAATACAGATTTGAAAACTAATGTATATTTTTTCTTGTCACACGTTGAATTTTTCCCCCTTTTTCCACTTCTAACTATGTCTTAAATTTTTAGGCTTTTTGTCATTTTTGAAGTGAACTTTTTCTCTCTCTTTTTTTTTTTTTTTTTTTTTTTTTTTTTTAGGAAAAATTCATTGCTTTTAAAAATATTTTTTAATATTTTGACATCATATAAAAATTATTTAGTGAGCATAAATTGCGGAAAAAAAAAATTGTTGAAACATCATAAAAATGTGCAGATATTTGAAAGGCGTAGTTTCTTGCGCAGGCTATAAAAAGTTCTACTAATTAAAAAAAAAAAAAAATATATATATATATATATATATATATATATGTATGTATATATATATATATAAGAACAAGCTTCAACTAACGATAAGTACCCATTTTTGATAAGCTCTATATTTCTAATTTTATATATAGTTCTGTCTTTTCTGTACAACCTAACATAGAGCTTTGGTGAAAGTTTCCTCAACACATGTGACAGAAACACAAAGTAAAAGTAAAAGTAAACAGCTTTGCATGGGCCATGAAAAAGAAAACACTTCATTAGTCAAAAAGTAACCATATATATATATACAGGGTGGTCAGAAAAACATGATAGAAAGTAAGCGATCATTGTGGAAAAAAGACAATATGCAAGAACATGAAACATATTTTATTGAATAAAGATATGAATGACATTTAATATACAAGATGCTTAAAATGTCTACCGTCCCCGACTATAGTGTTATAAAGCCGGTTCCAAAACTCTGTCAAAATGCGCTGGAGTTTGTCGTAATCAAGTGCATCAATCTCACTTCTGATAGCCAATTTTCGGTCCTCTAGTGAATCAGGGCTATTCCTAAAGATTATAACCTTGATGTAACCCCATAAGAATAAGTCGCACGGATTTTGGTCCGGACTGTATGGGGTCCACTCTATCCCGTGCCCCGTGAATTTCTCTGCATCCAATGCAATCAAACGCTCACCAAACGTCGTTTCAAATCACGTGAAGAGGTCAGAAGTTTTTTGGTGACGAGTCCCATCTGGCTTGAACCAGTACCGGCGTGTCTTGTTGAGATGGCCCGCATCAGGGCCAAAGTGACGCTCTAGCAACTCTGGACACTTCACTCCTGTGACCACACCATCAATAAATATCGGACCAATTATCTGCTTCGACGATATGGCAAACCACACCATGACACTTTGTGGATGCAGTGAAGAGATGGCGCTGAGATAAGGATCTCACTGGCGCCAGTTCTGTTTGTTCACGAAACCATTCAACTGAAAATGGGTCTCATCACTGAACCAGATCTTGTATTCACTGATGGAACCATTTTTAAGTTCCTCGATTATGTGGTTTGCGAAATCTCTCCACTTCACAGTATCCCCTCCCCTTTAGCGGCTGTCACATTTGGATCTTGTATGGACACAATCCTACTGCTTTTATTAGCCTTTGTAATGATGTTTTGGATATGCTTAATTGTTGGGCCGCCTGTCGAGTGGAAGTGGTTGGCTGATCCTCAAAGTATGCGCGCGCAGGCTCCCTGATGTCGTCAGTAACAACTGCTGATTTTCGTCCCGACGCCTTTCTTTTTGCATCCTAAACACTCCCTGTAGATTCATATCTGTCCATCAACCTGTAAACAATGAAAATCAGTGGGAGATTAGGACCATTACATCAGTCATCTGATGGCTTAAAAATCACTGCGACTTTAGAGCGCTATAACTTACTGCGCGATTATCTCTTCACTAAGCGTCCTTTTTATTTTGAACTCTGAACGACATGCCTGTCGAACGGGGACATTACATCGGTTATTCTCATAAAATTTTCCTACGATATATAACCGATCTTAAAAGGTTTGTGATTCTATATTGCTTATTCTTTATTTCCGGTAATTAAGCATTCAACTGAAATGTCACTATATGTGCTATTATAATATGGAAGAATTATATTTGCATCAATACATTTGAAATCAGAAACTTAAAATACTTTCTATCATGTTTTTCTCACCACCCTGTATATATTTGTTTTTTACAACACAACTGACATTTAACTGAGAAATCAACGCATTTGATTATTTTTAACAACTACGCGAAAGAATTGTAATAATCTTATGTTTGACAACTTAAAACAAATTGTTACTTTTTAATTTATTTTCAAATTTAATTTTTACATTCTGTTATGTTATAGATCGAAATTTTATGTTAATTTATTCGTCAGGAAGTCCTATTTTCTCTTAGAATTTATGTTTCTGTAATTTTGCATTGACCCTTTCTAATTTTTTAATCATACTCTGTTCTATTTATTTCATTACTCATTTGAACTCTTAAATGATAAGTTATGTAAAAAAAAAAAAAAAAAAAATGTACGCTTTCTTTTTACAATACGATCTTTTTTTTTTTCCGTTTTTCCTTATTTTATCAAGGAAAACTGTCTTAAATTAACAGTGGTTTCAAATTTTATTTATTCTATCTTTACTTTTTAAAAAGTAAAATAAACTTCCCATTAAAAAGTTATCTTTGGATAATAGACTAAACGTAAGTAGAATCTGTTCATTTCTCCTCATGTGTTCATTCTCATTAACTTCTACCACAGGCCATACTATATTCACATGAAGAGAAATTCTGCACATTGCCTGTAATGGCGTAAGCTCAAATTACCCACCTAGAAGGCTACCCCTCTTCCCGATTCTATCCATTTATTATGTCCTAATTTGCTGATCAATTGTATTAGTTTTAGTTTCGTTTTTTAGCTTCCATACAGTTTCATACATGATTTAATTCAGTTACGGTTTATTTAGGAACAGTTTTCTTTTTCAGTGCGATAATCACCATAACCCCTGTTTGTTAAAAACATTGCTGTATTCTTCCATGAAAAGAGAATCATAATTTTAAAACAAATTGCAATAATCGATTGTTCGTAATTATAATGTTCTTGTCAGTATTGTGAGTGTTTTCTTAAAAACCTTCTGACATCTTTATGATGAAAATATTCTTCATAATGCACATTATAGTGCAATTTTGACTGATTTTTCCATGTTAAATAAATCGTAAACTTCCAATAACTTAAAAAGTTTTCAAATTAAAATTTTGAAAGTAAACAGGCATCATGAGTGATATTTATAAGCAGATTCTAACTTTTGCAACTACTTATCTTTGAGATGACGTCTACATGCACTAACAAACTAATGGAATAATTAAGTAACTTAAGTAACTAACTTGAGAATCATCTAACAAATTATTAAAAAAAAAATACCAAGTCATGTACATTTTTTTTTTTTTAAATAAGATGTTGAATACTTCTGTGAATATCAGTATTCCACATATCTATATTATGATCAGAACTAATCCTAAAAAAATAGTTATTGGAATAATAAGGCATTCATTGAAATTTGGTATAAAGAGGCAATTTAGAATTTTAATGATTTATAATAAATAAGTATATTTATTTTCAATTATTTTTTAATGTAAAAATATCAACTGTAACCTCTAATTGAAATATCTATATTATATTGAATTAAAAAAAAAAAAAAAAAAAAAAAAAAAAAAAAAAAAAAGAAAATAATTCATTTTACAATGTAGGTTAAAATTTACCATTATTATTTTTAAATAAATAAATAAACTGTACAAATTTATAATAAAATCCGTTTGACAGTTGATAAATAAAATAAATCTATTTTACAATAGCAGCATTTCTTTAAGACAGACTTTAAAGTTCTTTTCCCCACACATTTCAAAACGCGGAAGGAAATTACAGATATATGTGCGTCTTAAAGATTGATGTGCATTGATCTACAGATTTATTTTTACAGCCGTAATAAAAATATCCTTCAATTTGATAGATGTCTGAAAGCGTATTTAAAATGCTTTTTTCCAGAATAAATGCAAAATATAAAATATTCTTTAAGTATTTGTTGGCAGTTTGAGTGATGTATGCAATAGCGCTCTGAAATATAATTTTTGTGAGGAATTTACATATTTTCTGTTCAATATTTTATTCTTCTATGCTATTTTTAGAAAGAATTTTCTCCAAAATGTGTGTTATTTTAACTTATCTTAAAGCAATAATACATAAATAATGCTTTAAGAATAAATAATCATGGGATATATTTTATATAAGAAACTTTAAAGTACACTTTTTAATGTTTCTAAATTCCATGCAACATACTAAATAAATATTTAATTTTTGATTTTGTAAAACTAAATATTAGTTTCAGCTATCTTAAATTTTTTATAGATTAAGTGTTTTATAAAGAGTATATTTATTATTGGCTTGATCAATAAAAACTGACGGATATAAATACAGAATTAGTTTAATAATGGAAAAATAGTTTTTAAATACTACATATTTAGTTAATAAAATCAAGTATAAACAATAAAGAATTATTTAGTCTAAATTAATTATATATCTAATTTTAAATGAAGTCATAAATACCCAGTTTTAAATAATACAGAATAGAAATCAAAATTTTGTAAATCAAAGATTGTATACAAATTTGTTTATGTATTTGTAATTTGATTATATACAAATAGTCAATTAGTCGGTCTTCGGCATTTTATATATATTAGGATTTTTTCTCTAATTTAGCTTAATGTTTTGACCAAAATTTTTAGGATTATAGCGGATGTCAAAAATGAAAGAAAATTAAATTGAATTAAATAATTTTTTAGATTTATTTCATTTTTTTTCAAATCACAAGTAATTTTTTTTTCTCAATTCATATTTGCAATTGTGACATCATATAATGGACTTTCACCAGCCTATCAGTTTTTCATACGTCATTCACTTTTTGCTGTTTGCTATAATTACTTTAACGTTTTTTATTTATCCCCCACCCACTCCAATTCAGCTTAATATTTATTTTTTATCAATGCTTTGTTGCAAATGTGATGTCATATTTTTTCTGGAAAATAATCTTTCTTCTTTTTTTTTATTCATTCCTCTAAAATAAGAATAATTTATTATTATTAATAATACACCTTCGTAGTAGGGACGTTAATTCCAAACGCTAGTTTTGGGAAACTTGAGCTTAAAATGAATATGAGATTTTTTTTCTTTTCTTTTTATGTTGTCCAAAACGAATATATTTTAGATTGTTAAAACTTTAGACAAAAAGATGTTTAATTAAATCACTTTTAATTTATATAATTATTTTTCTTCTTTTTTTGACACAATTGTTAAATTAATCAACATTTCTACTAATATAAATTTTAATCACTACGCAACCTAAAACAAATTTATTATAATGTATTATTTATATTTTTTCAAGAATTGTCTTTGTTATTTTTTCTAAATATTTACATACTATTACAGATCTTCTCGAACTTATTTAAAAAGTATTTCTTTTAAATATTATATGCGTACATTTATGCTTTATAAATTTTTCAGCAACTTTTTTTTTAATTTTTTTTTTTTTTTTTTATAGAAAAATCTTTTTATAGAAAATTTCAAGAAAAAGCAAAAAAAAAAAAAGTTATTTACTTTTAGCTTTAGGGCAAAAGGCCATCTGTGCTAAATGTTATCAAACATTTAAGGACCAGTGGGAGCTTGTTATGTTATCAGATGAATGGCCCTGATGGCTTTTTGTTTCATTGACATAGCATGAGAAAAGAAAAGAAAACCTTATTAAAAAACAGCAAGCTGGAGGAATATTTATGGTGTGTGGAGGTGACGGGTATGGTGGTAAACTTAACTTCTTTTTCTTTTTCTTTTTCCTCAGAATCGGCGTGAAAGTTACCGATTACAAAGAAATGAGAGAAACCCATTTATTGCCATTTGCAGAGAGTATTAGTCGTCCAAATTGCATTTTCCAGCAGACCAACGGCCCTAATTACGTTGCACATTCCTGTTGGGAATGGTTTTTGGATCATGATGTGTACATCATCGAATGGTTTACCCTTTTTCCTCGATCTCAACCCCCCCCCCTCAAAAAAAAAAAAAAAAAACATATATATATATATATATATATATATATATATCAGGAGTATCTTGAATACGGTTGTATAGGCCAGTTGCAGTCTGTGGCACAATTAGAAGCCTCCATCATTAATGCCTGGAGTAATATTGATGCCACTGACCTCCAAGGATTGGTAAATAATATGACACCTCAGGTAAGTCATATATAAGCAAGCATGTTGGCTATTAACACTAGTATTTTTTATTTCGGTGGGATACTTCCCTTTTTTTTTTACAAATTCATATATTTTTCCTTCCTAGGTGGTGAAGGAAATGAATTATTCTTTTTAAATATACATTTGTATATAGACTTCCTTAATATATATGTTTCGATCTTATTAGTTTGTTTTGTGCCCAGTTACGCCAATTAAAACCAGTGGCTTGAATTCCATGGGACATGGTGTGTGTGTATATATATATATATATATATATAATAAATGATAGACTCAATGATAGACTAAATGTTTTTCAAATTAATTGTATTTTCTGTGTGGTCTCACTTTTAAGTTTTCTGACAATATTAAGTTTCAAGTTTTGTACTAGCAATAATTTCTTCAATTTATTTTTACAAAAATATATTGTAAATTTACTTATTCGTTGCTTAATTAGAGTAAGAAAGTATATATATCCATAGTTAATTATTACATACTTAAACATAATCATGCCAGGAAAAAAAAAAAAAAAAAAGATAATTCAGGCTAAAATTTCGAGCAGCAATCTTTATTAAATCAAACACAATTTTTTGTCAGTAACAATCAAATTTAAATCGTGTTGCCAAGGGTGATTTAGACTGTTTACGACAGTAAAAGAGAGTACAGACTAAAAAAATATATATATTATTTATAGGTTATATGAGTCTAGAGATTACCTGTGTCTATAACACTTACTTGCAAAATTTTGCAATCTCTTACAGTATATCACTGTATGTATGACTTATAAATTCATCCGGATCCAATCCCCTTTCATCCATGTAAAGTGACTGATATATTATACTCCTATTTGACATGTATTTGAAAGAAATTTAATTATGAATAATAAATGTGTACTCTTTCTCTGATATGGAATTTTTAATAGAACTATTAGAACCGTCTGAGGTTTCTCTCGTTGGAATATTTATTTTATTATATACGCAAAAAGAAATTTTTTGCCGTATAAAGGTTATAAATATATGACGTATAAGCACAATTACACAATTATATAACTTATATTTATGCCATAATTTAGAATATGTATTATCTATACATATAAAAGAGTACTTCCACTCACTCACTCACTGACTCATCAACGCACAGCAAAATCTACTGGAGCCACTGTCTCGAAACTGGGTCAGATTATAGAACATATAGTGAAAGCACCCACTAAGAAGCGATTTTGCGAAATTCGCCCCCCAAGGGGGTGTGTGGGGCAAAATGTGATTTCACAAAAGCCTTCATATCTCAAAGAAAAAAACAGATATCCCTAAAATTTTTGCTTTAAAATATAGCTAATTTAATTATCTAAAAACTAATTTCTGGAATCTTAGAAGTTCGGTCCCCAAGGGGGGAAAGGGGGCAAAAAGTGATTTCACATGCGCAAAACGTGGTTTCACATACTCCTGTATATCTCAAACAGAAAAACAGATATATGTGAAATTTTTGCTTTAATATGTAGCTAATACAAATACCTAAAAACTAATTTCTGGAATTTTCGAAATTCAGCCCCCAAGAGGGGGCAAAACGGGATTTAAAATAATCCTTTATATTGCAAACAGAAAAAAAAATATCTGTAAGATATTTTTGCTCTAAAATATAGCTCCCATAAATATATAAAAACTAATTTCTTTAATTTTAGAAATTCGTCCCAGGTAGAGCGGGAAAGGGGGGCTATGGGGTAAAAAAATAGAAACATAGTTAGACCGTTCAAAATTGGTACCGATAGATTTTAGAGACCCGCAAGTCAAATGAGCATATTTTTGAAAGTGTAAAGTTACTAGGAGGGTCAGAAAAGTCAGAGATGCCAGGTTTCAGAGATGGCTATTAGTAATCAGGACTGCAGACTACCCAGGTCACGCGCGGCGCCGCACGTTGGCCTAGATGTCTGGAGTTTTCCATGGTTTTCTTTTAAACTCACATCATATGGCCTAGGGCACATTAGTAAGACCCCACGGAAGACACACTATCCAGCCTAAAACCATTATGTTGTTAATTGGCTTTATAGCCTGAACAACACCAGGATTGCACACTTACATAAAAACATAGAAGTACACTTAAATTAACAAATTTCAATTCATAAAATATAATAAAATAAGTGACATAGGGTCAAACTTTAAGTTAATATGAAATCAACTGAAGGAAATTTTTATGATTAAACCTATATTAACTAAATAATAATAAAATAGGTCTGATTGTGATTCTACATTTAAAAATCCTCATGTTATATGAAAAACAAATCTCTAGGCTACATTATTTTTATTTTTAATTGTAATCAATAAAATACTAACAATTTTCTTTTTAATCTTAATACTGTTAGATTACAAATGATGTTAAAAGTTATTACTTAACACATACACTGAAAAATAAAAAAAATAATTAGGGTAAAAAATCATCAAATTAGGAAAAATTCTTACACACAATATGTCCTAAAAAAAATAAAAAATTGCATTTATTTTTATTATATAAAAATTATATTTTTTTCTTAATATCTGTATAATACTTAAACAAGTAATAACACTTACAGTGTTAAACTTAGTATCTTCCTCTAAAAATGTATACACCTTGTTATGCTTTAATTAGTATAACACTATTTTATTTTTAACCCTTATATGCACGATTATTTTTAAATCAATTTTAAAATGTTTTCTTACCTATATTAAATAAATCACTCAAAAATACTTAAAATCATACTTTAAAACAGTTTTATTTTTGAAAAAAAAAATAATAATAATAATAATACAGAAATGCCAACTTCTAATGACAAAAAAGCAAGAGATTTTTTAACAGAAATCACAAGACTTTTTCCAACAAGAAAGTTTGTAAGAAAAATGAGTCAAATAATGAAAATTTAATTTTAAGTAAAGCTTTATGAGCTTAGGAGGTATTTACAAAGCATCAGTATTAAAATTAAATTAATAATACGTTTCTTGCAGTAAAAGAGAAAAAAAAAAAAAAAAAAAAAACCTCAGATATACAGTTGTTTAAAATTTAAGTCAAAATAGACAGATTTGATCATTCTGCTCCTAATATAAAACAATAAGAATCTTAATTATCTTTGTAAAAGGAAAGGTAACAAAGAAATGAAAATATCAGCGATATTCTAATGAAATTTGAATTCTTTAAGTTTTCAATAGTTATGGTATTTAGAAAAAAAAAAAAAAAAAAAAAAAAAATCTTTTGATAAGACATTTTTCATTATGCAAATATGAAAGTTAAAAATTTATTCATTAGTTTCAAAGCATTGTATAGTAATTCACACTCAAACTGAACTTGATAAATTGCAGGGCAAGATAAATTTAAATTTTTTTTTCAAATTTTTTTACCCAATCGTTAACCGTTTACCCGCCAATGTTCCAATAATGGAACATGATTTTTAAAATAAAAAAATTACATGTAAAAAAACTCTTATTAATATCACTTTTACATACAATTGAATATGACATTATAAAGTATTTTTTACAATAAGTTTTATTCTGTTTAGATAATTATTTATTTTTTTACGATTTTTTGAATTTTACTATATTTTGTCAATTTTACTCTCTCTTACAATTAAATTTACCAAAATTCCAGTTTAAATTGAAAAAACGCAATACTTTAAAATATTTCATTAGAAAACATATCCTACGGGAATACAACAAAAGCAAAATTTTATTTTTAAATTTTAATGGTAAAATTTACGTTTTTATGTCTCTGTTCCATTATTGGAACATTGGCGTTTCGAGAGTTCATTTTTCATTTATGTGCAAAGCATTGTATGATATTGCAAACATTATTTTCTTTTGCATTCTGATAAGAATAGTAACTTTTCTAAAGAAAGTAAACAGATAAAAGAGATAATAGGGGGAAAGTGAGGGATTATTTAGACTTCTTTTGTCCTCTAAAATTCGAAAAATAAGCAGGTACAAGATAATACTGTTTTCAAATGGAAGCTGCAAAACTTCGAAAGGATTATAGTATTGGCCCTTGACATTGATGTTCAGTTTAGTAAAGTCATAACAATAGAAAGAAATTATTTTTGATAAGGTGGCTGAATATGTGTGTGTGTGTTGGGGGGGAGGGGGGATTTCACCTGTGCCTTTGGAGACAAGTGCAGTTTCACATAAAAGGTGTCTTATTCCATATGTTTGCTGAAATAGTTATCAGTTTCCTTTCAGATAGCGTTTTTCTTATTAGTTTTGTTCGATGACAGTGAAAAAGGTGCATGTGTGCTTTCTATGTGTTTCATTTATAAAGTTTTCATAAATTTAACATCATGTCCAAAAGATGCCTCACGGTACAAGAAGCTGTGGCCTTTCTAGAAACTCTTTCGGATTCTGATTTGGAAGATGTAGATATTTGCCAGTTAGAGCCGGATGAACGTGGTGATATAAGCGATGAAGAAGATATTGATGACAATAATTTAGACGCTGTTACGCCATTTGATGTGTGTGGAATGGTCGACGTCACTTTAAAAAAAGATGTAAGTACTCCAAATGAAGAGGAATTTCAGAAACCGGGTCCAAGTGCCAAGAAGAAACGAAAAACTGAAAACCCTGTAGTAAAATGGAAAAAAAAAGTGAAATTCGATAATCCAACAGAATTTGAAAAACCGGTACCAATATTGCATAAATTTCCAGAACTCATGGACTGCACTCCTCTTGATATATTTCATAAATTTTTTCCTGAAGAATATGTCGAATATCTTGCGGATATGACGTCACTTTATGCTTTGCAAAAAGGTGAAACAATTGATGTTTGCAAGAATGATATCTTACAATTTTTTGGTCTTCTTCTTCTAAGTGGATACCATTCAGTTCCTACTGAAGATATGTATTGGAATTCTGCGGAAGATACATGTGTTCCAATAGTTCCAACCCCGCACTCGTTTCAGAAATATCAAGAAATTTTTTCATGTAATGGATAACAATAAGTTGGAAAATGGTGATAAATTAGGTAAAATAGCCCCGATTTATAAAGAGTTGTCCAAAAATTTCCAACAATTTGGAATATGGCATGAGAAGTTAAGTATCGATGAATCAATGGTTCCTTACTACGGTCGTCACTCATGCAAAATGTTCATAAGAGGAAAACCGATCAGATTTGGTTTTAAAGTATGGATGTTATGTTCTTCAACAGGTTATCCATATGCAATGGATATATATTCTGGGAAAAAATCAGAATCAGATAATAGTATTTCTGGACAGCTCGGACCGAGAGTTGTTAATGAGCTTTTATCTGTTGTTGGAGATAACTCACATCATGAAGTATATTTTGATAACTTTTTTACGTCTTATAATTTATTGTTGGAATTATCCCATAAAGGAATGCGAGCAACGGGAACAATTCGTGAAAATCGTACACAAAAATGCCCGTTGAAATCTAAAAAAGAACTTACCAAAGAAGACAGAGGAAGTTTTGATTTCCGATCTGACGGATCTGTTTATATCTGCAGCTGGAACGATAACGCGGTAGTGACTGTAGCATCAAACTGCTACACACATGAGCCTATAGGTAGTGTGAAACGCTATTCATGTGCAAAAAAAGGTAATATTGAAGTACCTCGGCCAAATCTAATAAAAAAATACAACGAAGGAATGGGCGGAGTAGATGTTTTAGATAAGCTTTTATCTAGTTACAGGCCTCAGTTGCGAAGTAAGAAATGGTGGTGGAATCTATTTAGTAACGCATTAAACATGGCAGTTGTAGCTAGTTGGAATTTGCACTGCGAAGTGCATGCAAACTCTAAAAAGCTATCACATTTGGAATTTAGAAGACAGTTGACGATGAATCTTTTGCGGAAAAAAGAGCGTCTTACCAAACATCCTGGACCTCGCAGTCATTTAAAAGTTGAATTAAGACAATCTGATGGTCATTATATAATATCTACGTCTCAAGGTCGTTGTGTTGTTTGCAAAAAGAACACTACAAAAAAATGTTTTCATTGTGAAAAGTGACTGCATGAAAAATGTTTTCTGTCGTATCACAGTCGCTGAAATTATGTGAGTATCATTTATAATTATCTTTTAATGTATCTATAGTGTCATAATATTTATTAATTGTTCATTATTTAAAGATAAATAAACAAAACAGTTAATATTAAGAAGATATTATAATTATTAGACTTTAAATTAACTATTTTCATGAACTTTTAAAAATATGCAAAAAATAATCATGTAACACGCCAATGTTCCAATAATGGAACATGGCTAAAAACACACTCAAAAATTTTTTTCACCTAATTTTAAAACTTTATTGTATTTATATACTCTTAATTAATATAATAACCAAATTTCAAGTCATTGGGACTATTCTTTCTTAATTCGGCGTTTAAACGGTTAAGTCTGAATATAAGCTTAAAACCCAAAAGTAATTTGTTTTTTGCATAATGGCATATTTTCCAGAGCTATAAAAGAGCTATCAGTAATCAGAGTTATACACTTATGCAGTGTGGAGACGCTAACCGCGTCACGGAATAATTTTTATACACAAGCCCACATATAATAATGAATTGCACTGTCTTTGTAAAAAAACACAAATATATTAATTAAAAAAATTCTAAAACTAAAGTAAATAAATATGTATTTCTTTATCTTCTTACAAAATGAAAGATTTTTTTTTAACCCGCTTTGGAGGGGGGGGGGGGACATTTGGATCTCTCTCTCTCTCTTTTTTGGGGGGAGGAAGAGGGGGGTTTACAAAAATTTACTTTATTTTATTTATTATTATTATTTTATAAGTCACTTTTTTATAGACAACTGTTTTTATGGCATTAAATACTAAAACATTGTTCTTATTTTTACTAAAACATTTTTATTATTATTATTATTTTTTCTTTAGTACTTTGCATAAAATCTAACACATCTTTTGTTTGATGATACAATATGTATTTTAAATTTATTAAGGAAAAACAAATAGATTCATCAAGCTCAGTAATAACGCCTACAAATAATTACATATGTGAGAAATATTGAGCACTTCTATCACTTTTTTGGTTCTAGAAGCAATCTTTGATCACTAGCTGGAAAGCGGGAGGGGCAGTCAAAATATAAATAATTAGATAAATGAGAAATGAAACAATTCTACTTTTTTATAGGTTCTAGAATTTAATAAAGCAAGTTTAAAACGAATATTGACATTTATGTTGCTGATGGAGAAAAATTGGGAAACTAAAGGCTTCTGCAGAGCTTTTAATCGACGATGGCTGGTAGGAGATAAGAAAAGGGGGGGGAGTAAAAAAATAATTACATCAGCAAGAAATATTGTATAATTCTATTTCTTTATAGTTTCTAGAATCTTATAAAGCAAGTTTAAAATTAATATTGACATTTATGTTGTGGATGGAAAAAGATTAAGAATCGGAATGCTTCTGTTGTGCGTTTGATCGTCAGTGGGGTCTTTATTTTTTTATTTTTTTAACGAACGATATCCGCGACTTTCTTAAAAGCATATAATCCGTAATTTTTATATGTTGTCCGTAATGTCGTAATTATTGCCGTAAATCCGTAATAATTACGGACAAATCGTAATACCTGGCATCTCTGAAAAGTGTGTCTTGGGGAAGGAGGGGGGAGCGGAGGGGCAAAAAATATAAATAGAGTTAGGCCGTTCAAAATTGGTACGTAAATGTTTTTGATACCTACAAATCGATTGCGAATATTTTCGAATTTGTAAAGTTATTAGGAGGGGCGGGAAGAGGGGACGAAGGGGCAAAAAATAGAGTTAAGTCTTTCAAATATGGTACATAGAGGTTTTTATACTTAAAAATCGATTGCGGATATTTTTGAATTTGTAAAGTTATTAAATTGGTACATGGAGGTTTTTGATACCTACAAATCGATTGCGTATATTTTCGAATTTGTAAAATTATTAGGATAGACGGGAAGGGGAGGTGAAAGGGCAAAAATATATAAATAAAAGTTAGAGTGCTGAAAATTAGTGTTGTTAGGTTTTGAGGCCCGATAAATCGATTGCGGATATTTTCGAAAGTACAGAATTATTACGAAGGGCGGGAAGGGATCAGGCGCAGGGGTAAAAATAAAGAAATTCAGATAAAATGCTGGAAATTAGTATTATTAGGTTTAAAAGACCGAAAGAACGATTGCGAGTATTTTTAAAGTCTAAAATAATTAGGAGGGGCGGGAACAGTAGGTGAAGGAACATGCGAGCCTTGCGCGCCTGTATGCGCTGCCGCACAAGTGGTAGCCCGAACCGATTATTCCACTGATGGGAGAAATTTATTTATTTTTATTTTTATTTTTATTTTTTTATGTTTTTCTCTTACGATAATACAGTGATTCATTAAGAGTGCTTAACATAAATGCGCGCGCAGCACACAAATGCCTCCGCTACCAAGGGCCGTGGGGACCCGTTGCGACATTTTTTCCAATCACATTTTTTTTTCTCTTTTTTTTTTTTTTTTTTTTTTTTTTTCGCATGATAAAAATTCATGCAATTTTGAGAATTCACTAACTATAGTGATTCATTTAAAAATAGTGACCAGCGAAGCGGGCGTATCCTGCTAGTTTATATTTTAATTTAATTTACTTTTTGTATGGTTGGTATAATACAGATTAGTGTATACAATATTTGTATTGAAGTACAAACATCTAGGATTTATTTAAATAATAACGTTCATTTCTACTATAATATAAACATATTATATTATATCTTGATATGAAAACTTCACTAAAATTCCTTCAAAAGTTCTAGATTGTAATTAAAATATTAAATTTAATAGTGTCAAAGGAAATTTCGCTGTATAACATTCATGGCACCTACACAAACAGTTATCTAATCACTTCAAATCTGTAGTGGTGCATACAAAATCTACGTAATTTCACTCATTTACATAACAATTTGGAATATATTGGGCACACACCATCATCGCTTCCATTGAAAGAGCAAGTTACATACTTAACTTGATTTATAAGACCATATGACGCTTTTAAGCGAAGGAAGGTGGAATGGTGTACTAAAATGGAGGAAGATTGAATAAACTGAGTGCACTTAGATTTACTCGAAACAGTGATTATGTGAAATATTGGAGAACTGTGATTGAATAAATGTTGTAGAATAATCGGACACATATTACTTACATTATTTTAATAGAAATATACTTCAAATAAATCTATGGTAGATTTTTAGTAGTTTAAGGATATATGTAACATATTTTAGGCAGACATAGAGTATAAATTTGCAATAATTGCGTATTAGTATACATTGCATCAATATCATTGTTAACCTTAGTGGTTTAATTTTTAGTTATATTAAAATTACTAGTTTTTATAATAAAGATAAAACAAATGGTATTTTAATTTTTAGTTTAGACATTTTTACAAGTGAAAATAACCGTAAAGTTTAAATGCAATATTAGCTGTTATGAAATATATATATCCATATAGTGTTTCAATACATCAGGATGGATTGTGTCTAAATTGCCTCTCTTTCATTTCGGGGTGATTTTTTCTCTCGGGTTTAGGTTTTGGTTTTATTAATTTTTAGGTTCATGGTGTATTCTTTTTTTCATGAAGAGTCTTCTGTTTTTGTTTCTCTGGTAAATAATTTGTCATTGTTTCATTTGAATCATTTCGGGGTTCTATTTTATTGTGGGTTCGTAATCAATCAATAAATTTCATGGTTTCATTGTTCCTTATTTGCTATGGAGTTTTGCCTCTTTTTTTTTCATCCATGTGCCTCCTAATCTGTACTTGGCAGGCTGGGGGAGTGTTTCCGGCGTGAAACTAGTTTAACCCTTCAGGCAAATCACAAGTCTTGCCACTTGCCTCCTTCCTTCCTTTCTTGGGTTGTTGTTTTTTTTTTTTTTTTCTCTGGATTTTGATTTAGTTTGAGTTTTCTGTTGGGATTTGGTTGAGTTGTTGTAACTGTTGTTTTGAGGGCCGTTAAAAATTAAATTTGGTTTCTTTAAATAACAGCATTTCATCCCATGATGGATTTTTTTTCACCTTTCTGAGCTTCTTATACATAGAGAAATTGTTCATTCTTATTGGACTTTGTGGTTTTGGTGATGTTGTGTCTGTTTCTTGGCTTCTACTGCACTTAGTGAGTCATTATTGTTCATTACAGGATTTTTCTTTTTTCACCTTGAAATATTGTCCTACAGTCAACCTTCTTTTCATCAGAGTCTAATTACACTGTCCTATTTCAATTTTAATAGGTAATGTTGTATACTGAATTGGCGTCAGTGCTACTCTTGAACTTGATAATTGAATCAATTTGGGAAATCTTGTTGCTTTGTTTGGCGTGTGTATGTCTCTGGTGAATTGTTTGACTAACTATTCTTCGCTCTCATTCTTTGCTTATTCTATCAAAAGGATTATATATATATATATATATATATATATATATATATATAAATGAAGATAAGCACACACACACATTTATATATACTAGTATCGCCCAGTGGTCGAAACTCGACCATTTGTTTTTGCAAAGCAAGGCAAAACAAATTTATTGCCTTGTCCTAAACGGAATTAAATTGCAACACAGGTGCGACAATTGTTTGCCGATATGCATTCTAACTGAATCAGCAGAGTTTTGCTTAATATATTTCTCTCTGTAGATGTTGAGCCTTTCCTGAAATGATTGAAAATAGCAACGTGAAAACGCCCCTTGTTGGATGATACAGCCTAAAAGCTAATCAGTACCATGTCAAACAAAGGTCCAACCAAATATCAAATTCTGTTAAATTAATTCCATTGATTCATAAAGTACAGTGTTTGAACTCAAAAAGAAAAATATTTTGCAAAAATGGTCGAATTGAGTTGGAAATTTCAAAATGTGTAACATTATCGAAAACCGAAAATCTAAAATTTTTCTGAATCTTATAAAAATAATTAATCGACTTTTTAAAAAATAAGTAGTGAATTTCAGTTAATTGAAATGCAAAGAAATCTCAAAACGTGTAAGTTCGTCGAAAACTGGAAATAAAAAGTTTTTCCGTATTTTCTAATGCTTCTTATACACGCAAAAGCTAGCAATAAATCCACTTAAAAAAAATAAATAGTCAATTTCAGTTAATTGAAACGTTAGGAAAGCTCAAAACATGTAAATTCAGCGAAAAATGGAAATCGAATTTCTTTTTCGTATCGTCTACTTTCTTCTTATACATGCAGCAGTTAGTAATATATCCACTTTTTTAAAAATACGATGCATATTTCTACTAATTTCTCTACGCCTTCGCCTTTCAACTTTAGGCGTCAAAGGTTTTCGTTTAGGTATTTTAATAGTCAAGTTTTTGTCAGTCAAACGACAAAAGAACCAAATATTTAAATAAATAAATAAACTCACTTTTTGTTGCCTAAAGACAAATAACAAAGAACATTTGGATATAAATGAGCATTTAATAGACAATTTTTTGTCAGTCAAACGATAAAAGAACCAAATATTTAAATAAAAATAAAGTCACTTTTTGTTGCCAAAAGACAAATAACAAAGAACATTTGAAGTTTCAAAAATTAAATAATATATATTATTTACAAATTAATACACAAACATGAAATTTATCGTACGGCTAATATCCGCGATTGTAATGAAATGCTCGCCCTCTGGTGGGCTAAGGTGAAATTACAATAAACATGGTTTAATTCGAATTCCATACAGCCGCCATTGCTTGCCGATATTTAGTTTCACATATATTTATTGAATAAAAATGAATAAATACGGTAAAAAAGATAACACATACTTTTGTGTGCCACAGTGTAACTCCAAAGGATCAAGAAATCCAGAATTGAGCTTCCAATTATTTCCAAATGACAAATTTAAAATTTCAGTTGCTTCGGCTAATGGAAGTAAAGAATTAATCAGATGATTTGAAATTAATATTTGTTCAACTCCAGTTAAAAATCTACTTCCGATCGAACTTTGAATAAACTGAAGTATTTTTTCCAAAAGCAATCAATTTTCCATAATGTAATGGCGGAGAAATTATAGTACGAATATTAAGTAGAATAACAAAAAAAAACACTAATGGAACACACGTGGCTATAATGTTTACTAACAACTGCAGTGTTCACAAAGCGCCGTCTATCGATCATTACAAACGCGGATCTCTTTAAATTACAGCTGACATAAAACATAAAACAAAAAAGAAAGAAAAAAGGACATAAATAAATTAGAAAATAAAAAAATGATTTCTCATAAATCAAATCCTTAGGAAATCTTTTTTGTGGTTCCACAGACGGCCAGTGACGTCATCACTTCGCTTGCGTATAAGGATGCTATACAAATTACTGTGTCTATGGTTTTATTTGAGTTTTATGAAATTGCCAGATTTAACAACTTTCCACTTTTAGGTATTTTTTAATGTAAAGGAATACGTGTATGAAAAGGAAAAATGGGGGAAAATTCATAAAAAATAAAAGTATTTTTAAATACCTTCTTGACATCGTAAGAAAATAATATTTGTATTCGCACCTTCCGGCTAACCATACCTTTCGAATGATACCATTTTCAACCCTCTACTCCCATAATTAATATGTTAAAAAGGGACTACAAATTTTATGCTTGCCTATTAATATATAGATATATATAATTATAGTAAATAGAGTTTAAAAGATAGGATGTAATAGTCAGTAGTTTTTATTTTTTATTTTATTATTATTTCTCATAAAAATACTTGGTATCAGATTATTATTTTTAAAATATGTACTATTTGCACGAAGTTTCTGTGTATTTTAAATATTAATATAATATCAAAATATTGACATGCCAGAGTGTAGTTTGCACTATGATGATTTAGGCGAAGAAAAAATTATTTAAGCAAATATAAAGTTTATTTGAAACTTTTGCCCATAGATCACACTGTGCCTTAAAATATGCAATAAAAATCATAGATTGACATTTAGAACAATATTTCAATATATGCTCCTTTTCTAGGTCAAACTACATTCAAACGGTATTCTAATTGAATCCAATAAAACCTCTTTAATTTATTTTCTTGCATTTTTAAGCCTTTTATCGCTGTTTCCAAGGTATTATATCATCTATGAGCCTCATTTGAAACTAATTTTTATTTGCTTAATCAAAATTTTTTTGTTGTAAGATAAATTTTATTACAAATCGCACTTTTGTTTGTTAATTATTAGATTTTATATTAAAGTTTTCAATGTGTACAGAAACACTTCTGTTTCAACCTGTATTTTTTATACAAATAGTAGAAATTTTAATATATGTTCAAACTTTCGTAAAATACACGCATGACTCTATATATAGTGATATTTGAATGCAGAGCAACCAAAAGCACAATGTAAGTACTTCATTATCTTATACTTTTCTTATGTTTTATACTTTTGTTATGTAGTGTTATATTTTTAGCTACATATATCTGTTATATACTTTTTGATAATTTTGTGAAGTTCTCGCAGAGGTGTACAAAGAAATTTACAATTTTGTAACGTGTTGAAATATTCCAAAAATTACAGATTCAAGAAGGTTATTATTGTCTCGAATATTTGATTATATATCTCTTAATGTACAGTATATCGATATGGTGCGCCAATGCTCAACTTTTCTTAAACTATGGAGCTGGGATCTTCCAATGGAGCAATACACCGTAAGGTAATTAATTATACAAAACTACAAGGTAATACAAAAACTACAAGGCAACAAATCATCTCTTCCGTACACCGACTTTGCAACCAAGAGCACGGCTCCGATGCAGTTGCGGAGGAGGAAAACCCTTGAAATCGACGACCTGAATCTGCTCAATCGAACATTAAATGCCTGGGTCCATGAAACACTGAAATGAAGCCAGGCCAGGGGTGTAGAGTTAGAAGTGATATAAACATAACATACATTACACCCACAAAACAACAACTTATTAATAGACCAAGAGTTTGTGAATAGAAACCACAATGGAAAGGGATCACGAACCTTACGGCAAAAAGGAGGCGCTCGTAGATTCGAATCCCTGTGGCGGTAGAAAGCTTCACATTAGCGCACTCAGGACTCAAAACTTGAATACTAAATCCTATTCAATTTTAATTAAGTACAGCTGGCAATCACCCCCTCTAAAGATCACAGCAAAGTTCTCTCTGCTAACCATAGGCAGGTGTTGCTCAAAAGTGTCCTTTTTCTGTGAGAGATTAACGTTACCCCGAGAAACCATGAACAAATGGCACTACGAAGTACACCGATTTTAATCATTTATTCTTCATGTTTCACATTGTCAATTTATAAAATGCTAATATATTTTAAAACCCATTTTTTTTTCTATCTAATTCCAAAATTTTCTGAGACGTTAAAAAAAAAAAAAAAAAAAAAATGCAAGAAATCAAAATGGGATCAAAGTCGAAGTATGTCAAAATGTCGTTAAACTCACTCCACTTCACCCTTTTTATATTTTGCATATTAAATGAAGCTGTATATTTATATTAATTAAGCGAAATGATGTCAATACATGTATTGACATTTCTTAAATGTTCGCGAAATCAAGATTATTTTTAAATAATAAACTCTAGACATTATCTCTAAAATAAAACCACACATTTTCTCATATTTTTTAATTCCCTTCCATCATACTATATAAAAAAGTATGTTGCATTATTTCATGTTAAAATTTTTATTTTTAGATGTGAGAACATTTTATTTCTGTAAAAAAAAAAAAAAAAAAAAAAAAAAAAAGGATTTATCAAATATCATAGTGTATTTCTTAGATTATGTATATTTGTTTTACATAAATATTAACTTATTATTAAAAGAAATAAATATCCTTTTTTTTTCAATCAGTTTAACAACAACAAAAAAATAAAATAAAAAGCACAATTTTCTTTTTTTTAAATACCATTTTTTAAAACAATGTTTTCTTTGTATCTTTTATTTCGTATATATCCTATATACTTTAATATTAAAATTTGAAAAAATTATTTACATCGAAAATACCTAATATAAGTTTTACTTAAGTTACACATAATAATAGGGCCCTTATATGTATAAACAGCCAGCATTGTATTCCATCGATGTACTTTAGAGTGTTAACAAATAATCACTGTTTTGCGATATTAGATTCCTTTAGAAGTCCTCATAAATTATAATTTATAACTCAAACTTAGGATGAATTCGAATGCTCAGAATTTCAGCTGCTTATATCGATAGTGCCTTCTATCGATATTTTGAAGTGATTTGAAAATATCAATGCCAGTTGTATATGTATACTTGAATACGGAATATTTTAATTTGTCGTATTTATTTAAAAATTTGGAACAGTTCAAAATTTCTAAACTTAACGAAATAATCTATTCTAGAAATTTATTATCGGTAAAAAAAAAAAAAAAAAAAAAAATATATATATATATATATATATATATATCATTATGATTAGAATGATAACAAGTTTATAAGTCATTATGATAACATGTTTTTTAAGTTAAACATAAAATAGGCTATTTTGAAGAAATAAAATGCAAACGTAAATTTTTATAAATAAATAAAAATCTGGAAATTATTAAAAAAAAAAATAAAATAAATTAAAACAACACCTGTAATAAAACTAAGCAAGTTATTTTGCGTAATCTCTCTTTATAGAGTAGAAGTGATTGCGGACATGGGTAGGAAATAGATAGTTTTATTGTAACTAGAATTGCATTATTAATAATAATAATTGTACTTAAATGAAAATTTTTGTAAATTTTTGTAATTAGATCCAGGTATATTTTTGAATACTTTTTTGCATATTTTATTTTATCATGCTTTAGTTAAAGGGTATTAATCATTTAAATGAAAAAAAATTATACATAAATATTAATTACTAATATTATTAGATTATTAAGGTAATTAAGATTAATATTATAGATTATTAATAACATCTGATTAATATTATCATGTTCCATGTCCTTTTTATACATTCACCGCACTTTAGAATGTAGAAAAAGAGGGGGGGAAGCTAAAATCCCCATAGAAATAGCATGGGACGAAAATAAAAAAAACCCACAACGTCAAGTGTGTTAAAAAAAAGAAAAAAAAAAACTCTCACACCGGAAGTAATAAAGGGACTAAATTGACGGGAACGGGTGGGCTGGGTCGTTAAATATAACGACCAGGGTTAATAAGTCTCGCCTATTATGTGTCTCCTCGGTGGGCGGGAACCACAGCATTTTAGAATGTAGAAAAAGAGGGGAAAAAAATCTTAAACCCCCATAGAAATAGCATGGGACGAAAACCAAAAAAACCCAATGTCAAGTGTGTTAAAAAAAAAAAAAAAAAACGCTCACACCGGAAGTAAAAAAGGAACAAAATTGACTAGAAAAAGACATTGAACAGCGGGAACGGACGGGCTGAGTCGTTAAATATAACGACCAGGATTGATAAGTCTCGCCTATTATGTTATTTTTTTATTTGTACTTCGTAGGAAGAAATATTAAATATGATCATTTTTGGATTTTTTTGTACAGTTACCAACTAACGATAGGAATGCTGCTTCTGTTTTAAAAAAATCAAGTCATTTTTTAAATATATCTGCTAATTTTTTCAAGTCAATATTATTGCAATTTAATTTTTTAAATAAGTTTTAATTTGATGTTCCCAATTGGAAACATTGGCCTGTAAAAAGTTGAAAAAACAGAAAAAAATTAAAGGAATTTCAAAAATAATAATAATAAATAAATAAAATAAATAAAATAAATACAAAAATTCATTTAAAGAAAATATATTAAAGAATCAGAAAAAAAAAAGAAAAAGATGAAATTACAAAATAGTATTCAGTTACTAGAAAACATGTTTAACGTATAAGTACATTTTCTCTTCAGTTTCAAGGGTTCCTTTTTTGCTGACTGAATCTTTCGTTGTCCATAATTGTTGAATTTATTGCTGTAAAAGGTGCAGTTTTTCAAATTTTAACCCATTCGAGTCAGGCTGCACATCATGCAATTCCGAGTCAAAAAGACGCTTAACACACCGTGTGTGCAATGATGCGTGGTTTACCCCGTCTTTTTTTTAAGCCCAGAATCCGCCTACAGTTTTCATTTATTATTATTTGTTTCCCTCAAAATCTTCCACACAAAATTATTCAAAGCGTAAAAACTAAATTTCACTTGGTTTCAAATCTTATCGTTGAACATTAAATTTATTTAAACTTATTCATTTCATTTTATTTTATTGCAATTTAGAGGATTGTAGCCTTTTTAAAGAAGTTTGAGTAGACTGATATTTTTTGTTTGCATTCAGTTTTATCGCTTCTGTTTAAGCAGCCGACTGCTGCACAAAACATGAGCATCATACTTTAAAATATTGTTAAACTAAACTGATAAACAATAATATTTAAATATTTTGTGATAAATTTCCCAGAAGCTACACTAATGCTCAAATGTTTAGCAAGATTTGCAAAAGACCTTTTTTTTTTTTTTTTTTCAATTTAAATGCTTATGTCACGATGAAATGTTTTTAAATATTGGGTATTTAAATAAATGGGGTTTTCTCATGTTTTTCAGTGAAGATTGGTTTAAGACAGCATTTAAGGGGCCGGTAACAAATTGAGCAAAAACGATAATATTTGTGATCACACTATATCGTTAAGTGAACGAAATGATCTGTAACATTAGGATATGTTAATACTAACCCCTTTTAATTTATGAATGAATTTGTGTGACGATAGCATATTAAATAATGGATATATAACAATTTATTTTGAAAGTAAAATAATAATAATAATAATAATAAGTAAAAAATAAATCAGCATGTTTTTAATGAAAATTATTCCCACTTTCAGATAAGATGGAAAAACACTTTTAAAAGAATATACAGCAAACGGATCCCAAATATCTTAAATATCTCATGAAATATGAACATATATATATATATATATATATATATATATTTATAACATTTTCACTGCACATGTGCGAAAGATTAAAAATAACAATAACAATAATAAAATATTGCATAGGATGAAGATAAGTTGCAATCTAATCGTTTGCTATTCTTACTAAACTTTTGAGCTGGAGTGTAATATCGACATTCGAGAGGTAAATCTCACCAGAGCTGTGGCTTTGGTCGATCGATGCCACTCCTGAATAATGTTCGATTTGGGATTCTGGTTAGGGTTTCTAAAAAGATGTCTCGAATGGGTTGAACCAATACCTTCTAATCAAGGCTTTCCAACCGCAAAACCGGAAGGAGGCCCTGACTAATGGCAGGGCATACGGGGCAAATGCCCTGGGCCCTCCTTCTGGAAGGGGCCCCCCTACAGGCGTATGCAGAAATTCTGTAACCTAACGAGCTCTTATGCTACTGCAAGGGGCCCCTCCAGAATAGGCTTGCCCCGGGGCTCCAGGTAGTCTAAGTCGGGCCCTGACCGGAAGTTCTGTGACGTATGAGAATTTGGGCCAGTTATTTAAAACGTAATGGGAGCGTCGAATTCGAAATTCAAATACTTTCTTATTAGAAACATTAAATAGTTGATGTTGTTTACCATACCATGTTTATGATAATTTGTCTTTTAGAAGACTAAAGAACCCGAGAGACTTTAATAATCAACGAATCCAGTTTACAACCAAAAGTAAGTGTTAAATACTTTATTTTATTGTATAATTTTTTTATTGTAAGCTTTGTTAGAATTGTAAATTGGCTTTAGCAATCTTCTAACAATATGAATCGTACTTAAAATTTGTTTTAATGTATAAAGTTGTTTAAAATGTATAAAATATAAAATATTAAAAATCTTAGTTTTACGTATCGTTGTATTATAAAAATAAACATATTTAATTTGTCTGAACTACAATTGTTTACATATATTTTTAATGTTAAGCGCATACTAAAATTTTTATACACATTATTGCAACGCTTTATTTTTCCCTAAAGATGGTTCAGAAAAGTTCTGTACTGGTTGCATACCATATTCTGTTCTCAGTTTAAAATCAAATTGTTCTTGTACGCAATATTAATTATTAGCGATAAATAATAGATATCTTGTTTAAATATATATAGATATATATATATTCAACTTCATTTTATTTGTTTCATTAAAATGATTGATGATTCAAATAAAAGGTTGATATTTTTAAGTATTAAAATTTTGATTTTTTTTTTTTTTTTTCAAGAACAAATTTAACCCAAAATAATATGAGTTTATATTATTAGCTATTCTGGTCTCAATTCAAAATCAAATTGTTCACGTGCGGCATATTGAGTATTCGTGATAAACAAAAGGTATCTTATTAAAAATATATACTTAATTTCTTGTTATTTGTTTCATTCTTAGCATATTTAAATTTAAGAACCATTTGGTATTTCAATTTAAACATTTTTTTTTCTTTTTACTATGCTCTATAAATTAAGTAATCGATTGTAAACATTCAGTTGTATTTACTATATCCACAATAACTTAAATTTAATTTTTATTTTCTTCTACACTGATGGAAAAAAAATCCCAACACCAAGAAAAAATTATTGTACAGTAATGAAATTTCAGCAATACATTTGTCTAGGTAACATATTTAATTGATTAAAGTTTCAAGATCACAGGTAAAGCCATTGGCGAGAAGAGCCATTGCAAATGTGAAATGTTGGTACATTAGTAACCGGTGTAACCGCCAGAATTTTGAATGCAAGCATGCAAACGTGCATGCATTGTGTCGTACAGGTGTCCGATATCAGTTTGTGGGATGGAGTTCCATGCCTGTTGCACTTGGGCGGTCAATGCAGGGACGTTTAATGCTGGTTGTGGATGACGCTGGGGTTGTCGTCCAATAATGTCCCATACGTGCTCGATTGGAGAAAGATCTGGTGATCTAGCAGGCCAAGGCAACATGTCGACACTCTGTAGAGCATGTTGGGTTACAAAAGCGGTATGAGGACGAGCGTTATCCTGTTAGAAAACACCCCCTTGAATTATGTTCATGAATGGCAGCACAACAGGTTGTATCACTAGACTGACGTACAAATTTGCAGTCAGGGTGCGTGGGATAACCACGAGAGTGCTCCTGCTGTCATACGAAATTGCTCCCCAAAACATAACTTCAGGAGTAGGTCCTGTGTGTCTAGGCCGCAGACAGGTCGCTAGCAGGCGTTCACCTGGCTTCCTTCTAACCAACACACGGTTATCACTGCGACCAAGGCAGAACCGGCTTTCATCAGAAAACACAACAGATCTCCACTCCGTCCTCCAATGAGCTCTAGCTTGACACCACTCACGTCGCAAACGGCAGTGGTTTGGAGTCAGTGGAACGCACGCTACAGGGCGTCTGGCTCAGAGCTGTCCTTGGAGTAACCGATTTGTAACAGTTCGTTGTGTCACTGTGGTGCCAACTGCAGCTCGAATTTCAGCTGCAGACGCAGTACGATTAGCCACAGCCATACGCCGAACACGGCGGTATTCCCACTCAGTAGTGCCACGTGGCCGCCCAGAACCCGGTCTTCATGAGGCAGTACCTTCCCTTGACCACTGCTGCCAACACTCATGCACAGTGGATACATTCCTGCCAAGTCTTTCTGCAATATCGCGGAAAGAAAACCCACCTTCTCGTAGCCCTACTACACGACCTCGTTCAAACTCAGTGAGCTGTTGATAATGGCTTCTTCGTCTTCTTAGAGGCATTCTTGACTAACATTAACCCACTACGTCAAATCTCAACTGCAAATAACGATCACGAACCTTACAGCGCTTATTTAAAGCAAACCTCTTTTGCACGTCAATAGTTTCGCTACTAGCGCCACACGTATGCGCGTAGCTCGAATTTTGAATCGACGTCATCTTTCGGATGTATAAACACGCCTACCAAATTTCGTTTATCTAGCACAGCTCCTTCTGCTGTGTTTTTCCATCAGTGTATTTAAAGTATTGGATTTTTAAAAAAATTCTTTATTTGGGTTTTCGTTCATTTACACGTTTTGAAATTTCTTTAAACCTTTTTTAGGAGATGTCTGACTATGTATAATCAAATTTTTATGTTTTGAGTGCTGTGTCTCACAAAATAATGAATCGAATTGTACAAAAGTTAATATTTGGATGTACTTTGATATAAATTGGTTCTGAATAGATTTTGGTACATATCGCCCAACAAATGGCGCTGCTATGTTGCAATTTCCCACAATTAAGGAAAGATTATACCTTAGCTTCTACTGTGTGTAACTTCCCTTAACTTGATGTGCAAGTAGTCGATTGTGAAGGACTATGTTTATTCAACTTAGGTGCATATCGGTCAACAGGTAATACTAGTATGTTGCAATTTTCCCCTTTTAAGAAAGCGCTATAATTGAGCTTCTGTGATATATAAATGCACTAAACTTGATATGTGCAACACCCATTATAAAATATTATACTGATTTAATTTGGACGCATATTGACCGACCGATGTCGTGGGCATGATGCAAATTTCTCTATTTATAGGCGAGCCATACCTCAGCTTCTATGATATGTAAATGCATTGAATTTTATATGTAAGATATATGTTATGAAAAACTATGCGGAATCAATTTGAATGTACATCAGATGACGTGCGTCGCTACTATTATTTTTTGTAAATTTCCAGATAGTTATATCTCAGCATCTATTGGTTAAATTGGTTTGTAAAATATTTATTGTGAGAAGCTGTGTTGATTAAATCTTTGTGAATTGTAACAGATAGATGGCGCTATTATATTAAATGATATAGAAGAAAATTTTGTAATGGCTACAGCATATTAATTTTAAATACAATGGATCAAATATATGTTAGCAATTTCGACTGGTAATTATGAACGGTTTACTTATAAATTGCCAAATATTGTTCCCCCAGTAAAATTTTAAAATTCATTTTACTCTTTACTTTTGTGTAAATTGTATGGTTAATACCTAACTTTTTTTTTTCTTTTTTTTCTTTTTTTTTTATCCATAATAGTATTAAGACACAATAAAGCATATACTTTATCATTAATGGTATATATATATATATATAACTTGAATATTTCCAATTTAACAATAAAACTTTCTATGTTTTACCACAAGTAATTTAAAATAATTCATTTACAAATGTGTAATATGCTTGGAAAAAAGAGCTATTTTTACAGTATCACGCAAAATAATTAAAAAATTAATTTTATTCTACTTTTATTGAAAGTTTAGACTATTTTGAGCAATTTTTTAAAGTACACTTAAAATATTCAAATGAACTATCTCATATCTTTCATCTTGAACTTTAATAATATATTTATAGTAATGAATTGTAGGATGAGAGAGAGTAATGTGAATGCAAGACAAGTTTACTGGTTCCATTAAAAAAAAAAAAAAAAACTGCTATTGCACTATTAGTTGGGTTTTAAAAAAGTATCGTATAACTCAAGCTAAAATGTGCTTTAAGTATTTCTACTGATAGCCTGAAATATATCTGAATTCTTTTGTGTGGCCCTGCACACAAAATGCTGTTATTATTATTATGATATTTATTTATTTATTTATTTATTTTAAATAGATTTGGGAAACATTCTTTTGAACATCAGATACATTTGTTTTCTTAAGAAAAAAAAAAAAAAAGAATCCACTTCATGTTAAAATTTCACTGTGCATAAAATTTACAGCGATGATTAAATAAAAAATCTTAACATATACAGTAAAATGTTTTTTATGCAAATTTTATGTCCACCTCCACTTGAAAAAAAAATTTATATATCATTAATATTTATGATTTTAAAACATTAAATGACCAGAAATTTGGAGTTCGATGTCATTTATAGGTTAGTACATTGTATCGCCTATGCTTTAGAATTTGCACTGACCCACTTGTAATTCAAACAGAAGTCTGTCATGCAGAAATTAACACATTCTGAAAGTCCCTTATTCAAAAACATTTTAGGGATTTTACATTACATAATCTGTGGCGAAAAATTTATAATTTTGATTTTTTAATAAAGGCATTCCTTGAAAGGGACGAAAATATATACATTTACAGACATACTTTTACAAATACATACATATCTGTCATAGTTCCTAAAAAGAAAATACCTTTTCTGTGTATTACTGAAAATTATTGCTATTAATAAATGTTCGCATGAATATATGAGAGATATTTGTTACTTATGTATAATTTTAATCTAGTGGAAAAAATTCATTATTTAAAAAATATATACATATATTCAGGTGGCTTAAAGATTAAAGAATAGGAATCTAAAAAAAAAAGGGGGGGGGGTTACATTTATTTTTGTAACCACTGCGTAAAAACGAAAGCACCGACGAGAAAAAAAAATAATTCTAAATAAATTTACAAAAATGAACATAAAAAGTGGCCTAAAGCATGTAACGTCACAATCATCTTGGAAGTCCTTGATTAGAAGGTGTTGATTGAACTAGTTTATTCACTTCTCGTGATTATTTTCTGGTTATGAAAATTCAAGCACATATTTTTAAGAACTAGACAAAATAACCACATGTTGAAGCAATCAACATGTACGTTCCAGTCGGCACTCCATAATTGATGTTGTACAACTACTTGAAGTCGCTATTCGACTACTCGACTATTTCCCGCCAATCAGCAACATGCGCAATATATCCTAGCTTTACCTTATATATATATATATATATAAGGAGAAGCTATATATATATACGCAATTATATTTATATATATAAATAAATATATATATATATATATATAAAAAATGAGTATAATTTAATGTACTGAAAAAAAATAGTAAAACAAGAAAAAAAAAAAAATCACAAATTCGCATACTTAATTAGTAAGGAAAAACAGCATAAAAGAATATACATAAATAGAATTATGATGTAGAAATTGAGAATGAATGCAGGTAAAAAACTGAACCCTAGGGCTGCAAGAAGCCTGTAAAACCATTTTCTTGGACTTTGAGAGATAGTAGACAAAGACATAACCAAAGAACTAGTTGGCATAGGTGGACTCTGCTCAGTTCCCCATCCTATTTATGTTCTCGTAAATTTCTAGTGGGAGACATATTACAATCATGTTAAAAGAAATGAATTTGACCAAAGCTTGATACAGTGACAGAATGAAATCCCCGCCTTATAGGCTAGCCACAGTTCACTTGGATATAATTATCTTATTCTAATTTATTAATTTATTTTATCAGGGTCAATTCTGTTGTTTAGTTTTCATGGTACTATTTCCAATGCAATAATCCTCAAAATTCAGATTTAAATGAAAAATTTACAATTTCGCTATGTTCATAAAATCGTAAATTACGAATAATTTACGAAAATTTCCTATTAGAATATTTGTATTCAATTATGTTCAAACAAATATCATAAACGTAATTTTGAAGTTGTCTAATGTATTTAGGATCCTCAAAATGGAAGTTTATGATCAATTTTGCCTTATTCTGACATGTTAAGTAAATCGTAAATTCCAAATAACTTACGAATTTTTTTAATTGGAAAAATCATAGTCTATGATATTCATGCCAGTATCCTAAATAATATTTCGAAAGTGGTTTGACATCTTTACGATGAAAATATCCCTCAAGATTGACGTTTATGTGAAATTTTGCTCTATTCTGACATGTTAAGAAATTCGTAAATTTCCAATAACATACGAAATCTTTATATTGGAAAATTCATAGTCATGAATATTCATACCAGTGTCCTAAATAATATTTCAAAAGTAGTCTGACATCTTTACGATGAAAATATCTCTCAAAATTGACGTTTATGGGAAATTTTACCCTATACTGCCATGTAAGAAATTCGTAAATTTCCAGTAACTTGCGAAATTTTCAAAGCAGCATATTTATAGTTACTGATGTTCATTCCGGCATCGAAACTGATATTGTAAAACTGGTCTGGCATTTTTACAGTAAAAAGTTTTCATTTAATGCACGTTTAAGTGAATTTTCGTCCTATTCTCCCATGTTAAGAAAATCGTAAATTTCTAATAACTTACGAAGTTTTTAAAATCGGATGTTGCAAATGAACAGGGTTCTTGCCAGTGTCGAAAGTAATATTTTAAAACTGATCTGACCTCTCAGCGACAATTTGTTCTTGAGATATCGTGTACACAGACTAACAAACTAACGGACTGTCCCACTAACAGACTAACAGACTAACAGACACCCTACAGACAGACACCATGGAAATTTTGTCATTTTCGGATTCCTCACACCTGAAAACGTGTAGAAAAGTCAAAAAACTGAGGTCGAAAATTTTCACGATTGCCTAAGTTCCCCATACCTATAGTATGATGGGGAACTAATTTCACGATTACCTAAGTTCCCCATACCTATAGTATGATGGGGAACTAATAAAAGATACTTGTGTTTCACGTTGGTACCTTTGCACTATCTACATAGTTACAAAAACTGAACAATTATTAAAGTGTAGCAGAAACAAGAAAAGAAAGATAGTAATAAGATGTTTACTTTCTTTTATATTTAATAGAAGAAAGTATTGGATTCGTAAAAATTTTCGACTTCCTGTTTTCGATGGTTTTACACGTTTTGAAAGGTTTAGAACACGATTTTATAATTTTTAGAAAATGTCTGTCTGTCTGTGTGTGTGTCTGTGTGGCAAAAATTTTGTAGCAACTGTATCTCCAGAACTACTGCTCAGAATTTAATGTAAATTTATGTGTAGATGAACCTTGACCTAAATGAGTGCCTATCAACTTTTGGTGTAAACCGCTTAAGAGGTGGCGCTGATTTACAGCGATTTCCGTAATTTAATGGGAGGCTATATTTCAGGTTCTATTAAGTATAATCAAACAAAACTTGAAATGTAATAAGGTCATTATGAGTGATTATGCTCATTCAATTTAAATGCTTATCGGCCAATATGTTGTGCTGCTATAGAGAGATTTTTGCAATTTAAGGGAAGGCTATGTCTCAGGACCTAAAGCACAGAATTGCATAAATATTTATATGTAGATGTACCTTGAGATAAATTAGTTCCTATCAACTTTTGGTGTCAAAATCTCAACAGGTGGCGCTGCTACACAACGATTTCTGCAATTTAAGGGAAAGCTATATATCAAGTTCTATTGCGTATAATCAAACAAAACTTTATATGAGAGAAGGCCATTAAAAGACATTATGCTGATTGAAGCTCGATGCTTATAGGCCAATAGATGGCGCTGTTATGTTGGGAATTTCCACGATAACTTGAAGGCTATAACTTGTATGGCATATAATTGTGCGAAACTTGACATGTGAGATAACCATTATGAAAACGCATTTTTAATATGTTATTTATAGACAATAAAACTGTTTTTGTTTGGATATTTAGTGTGAGTTTTCTCTAAGATGAAAATCATTTGCATTCATCATGTTGGATAATTTTAATAAATAATAGTTTTAATAAATTATTCGCATTTAGTGAATTTGTATAAGAAAATATAGAAGAAAGTCTTGTGGTGGCCACAACATACTAGTTTATTTTTGTTTTTGATTAAGAGTGCAATTAAAATGTCATTTATGGGAAAACGCCATTAAAAAAAAATAGTATTTCTGCATTAAAGAAATTTCAAATACAGTGTAATTTCTAATGTTGCGTAACTGTCACAATCCCAAAAATTCTTTACTTAAAAATATAGTTAAAAACAGCTACACTCTTTTATAATATCATATACCTTATTATTGTAAAATATATTCATAAAAAAAAGCTTTTATATAACAAATTACTTTCTCTCTCTAGACAAACTGAAAAAAATAAATTTAGGTTTTTCCGCCAAACGCAATTTTTCTTTTTAAATTTATTAACATTGCTTTACTAAAAATTTCTTAATCAATGGAAACTTTTTTTCTGAGCTAGTTAAAATTAAATTTCTGTAAAAAAGTACTGTAAGTTTCAAAGGCGATTTAATATGACATCTCTATACTATATACTATAATATTGAATCTGATTAATAAATATTTTGAAATCAAAAAATAAGGAGTGACTTTACTTGACTTTTCGAACACTGAGTGATTTTGTAGATAAAGTAAAGTAAGAGGAGTTGTTAAATAAACAAAAGAGAGAAAATTATAGTAGGATGTTTGAGTATTTTTCTCTATATAGTACACGACGTTTAATTTAACGCTATTGGACTTTGAGCCCGCAGATCATAGTGATAAAGATTATTTCGTTGTGTCCCTGTAAAAACCTATAAATGCTAGATTCACCAAAATACTTATAGTTACTGCAACAATGGCTTATAATATTCATATAAATTTTCAGCTCGATCGAATAAGGCGTTTAGACGCTATTGCTTTTTTAAAAATTTGGCCCCATAGGCCATTATGATAAAGAATTTTTCTTTGTGTCCCTGTAAAAAAAAAACTGTAAGTGCTAAATTCACCAAAATCTATACAGTTCGGGGAACTGTGACCTATAACATGTGTATAATACATTTAAAACGAATGGTTGACCCATAGATCGGTGATGATTTTAAACAAAGTTATGATTTTTTTTTCATTTTTTAACGAAAAAAATCGCATTTCCATTCATATTAAAAAAAAAAAAAAAAAGACTTTATTTTGGCATTTAGTGATATAATTCTCTCAGATTAAATCGTTCTGTATTAATAATGGAAAACTATTTAATAATTTAATAAATAATTTGTATTGCATTAATTTTGTGTAAAATTATATAGTCTTGTAGTGGCCACATCATATTAGTTTTATATTAAGTACTTTTGTTTTTACATATTTCTATAAAAAACTAGAATTTTATGACTTTGAAAATAGATATTCGCAGGGAATTACTTTTACGCATACACACACACACACGCATGCACATGTATATATATATATATATAAGTTGTATGTGCAGATAATTATTATTTATTAGTAATAAATTAAATAAAAGTAATAAAATGCATTGTATTATAAAGAAAAATATGTAATTAAGTAAAAGAAAATTAATTAAATTACTGAATGGAATAACTAATCAAAAATTCAATAATAGATAGAACTTGTTTACTTTATTTTTTATAAGGAACATGTGTAATACAAGTGTTATTGAAAACTGATAAAATAATTTTTATTTCATTAATGATTAAAGTTTATTTTACAAGACATTAAATAATGCACCATGGATAATATAGAAAATGCAATAATTAAATTCATATGGAGAAAGATCAATAATCTCATCAAAGTTAATTACATTTAGCAAAAAAAAAACACTGTTTCTATAATTAATTGAGAAAAATAAGAGAACAAAATTAAAAATAATTGCCGTTCACCTGAATTTTTAATTATAAAAATTAAATAATGCAACATAGAGGAACACATCACTATTTAGTGGTAGTTTTTTTTTTCTTTTCTTTTTTTCTTCTTCTTCTTTTTTTTTAATATATTCATATAATTATTCAAAAATGAAAATCCACTAAAATTAGTAAGCTTTATTTAGGATGTAATTTCTAAATTTCAAAGACTAAACTTGAAAGATATATTGTTACAAAAAATTATGCAGAAATCAAACGGGAAATAATAATAATAATAATAATAATAATTATATATATATATATATATTCATTTGAAAACATAAAAGTTTTAAACTATATTTTAGTTTCTTGTAATACTTTCTAAATTTTCAATAATATGCGTTATATCAGCTTCATCCATCGATACACATAGCTTTTAAAAATTGCCAAACCTAACTGATAATAGATAATTCACTTTATAATAGGTACATGTTTTATAACACAAATTTTGCCAAAACCATCTCTCCACACCTGATGCACCTCGAAGCCCGATTTTCGAATTTTTGATTATTCTTTTACTTTTTTTTTTTTTTTAGCTGAAATGATTATCTGGTACTGCCACTTGTTATTATAGAGTGTAGATCATAATCTGTACGAGAAATATTCGTCCGAAAAACGTAGATCTTGAATATTAGATGCGCCACTTATCGTCCACTTAGCAGCTAAATTGAAATGTATTGTTAAGGCGATAATGCAAGCAATGGAGAGACGGAACCGATATAGCGGAGGAGGAAATGACGCTGCCGATGGCAGGGGAACCATAAGCTGATTTTTAAGCTATTTTAGTGGATTTTTTTTAGTCTTATTCAAAAAATTATTTAAAGTAATATATATATATATGCAATTCTTATATTTCATAAAATATTACGTCATCCGTTTAAATTCTCATATTGAAACTTATTGTAGCCTCTCTGACCTCCATTTACATGATACTGGGTTCGAATCTTGATTCAGGATGAGTATTGTTAGTAGTTCAAAATCCACTTCAAATATGAGTTTTCATATAGTATGAAACCGGAATTGTGCATATAATAAATAATAATAATAATAATAATAATAATATAGAACCATTATATATGTATATATATATATATATATATATATATATATTAACATCAATATTTTCAAAAGATTCAATCTTAGATATTCAATGTTATTATGTGGTAGGTTATGATAATGTTGATTAATGATGACTGTCTGTAATGTGAAACTAGGCCTGAATGTTAGATTATCCGTGAAGATCTTTGTAAAATGACCAAGTCTGTATCACGCGTGTGTCGATGAAATCATTTGAAAACTCTTACACACGCACGTCGGAATTCGAACCCGTCTTCGTCTGGAAATGTAGGGAAATTTATTTTACATTTTCTTTCTAACTCACAAAATTTCATTAAACATGAACAAAAATCATACAATATTCAATTAATACAAATTATGTAAACATATCTATTATATTCGAATTTTCTTTTACTTTTATTAATAAAAAGAAGAAAAATATATTTGCAACATACGAATTAAATTTCTTCTTGTAATTTACTCTCTCTGAAACTAAGCCTAAAAGTTAGGTCTAATGTGGATATTTTTGTAAAACAGCCAAGTTTGTGTTAACGCGAGTATCGATGAAAAACTCTCAAAACTCCAAAAGGTGCAGCCTGGAATTCGAACCTAGCCTTGTCTATCCAATTAGAATAATATATAAGTGCAATTCATTTTACTTTATCTTTCTAACACACAAAATTTCATATGTAACAAAAAAAAAAAAAAAATCAATAAATAAATTTTATCTAAATATTTTCATTAAATTAGAATTTTATTTTACTTTAAATATAGAAAAGAAGAAAAAAAGTCTTTGCAACACACGATTTAAAATTCTTCTTGATATTTACTCCTTTTTTTTCAACTTTATTCGTATTTTTTTTTTTTTTTTTTTTAAACAATTGCTTTTGTCAGATATGAAAAAAAATATATGTATTTCTTGCTGAAAAAAAATAATAAATAAAATAATAATAATAATTATAATAATAATAATAATAATAATAATAGTTGTAAAAAATAGCATTAAATAAAATAAGGTTTACATATTTAATGCATAGATAATATACACATCTCTTGTATTAAACCCAATGAAGGGATAAAAAAAAGGATAAAAAAATATTTATTTAAGTATTAATTCACTATTCTTTTTTTCTTTTTTCAATATTTTTTTTCTTCTTTTGTCTCGTACATATTGATTGTAATAATTAATACCGAATGTGTTTAATTTCTTAGATATATTACCCTCCACTGCTATGTAGTCATACATTAATACTGGTCATTTAAATACGTAACATAATATGTAAAATTAAAATAACGTGGAGTGTCACTCACACTACTTTCTCTTACCCTGAAATTTAATACTATAAATACAGGTTGGAATGGAGATTAAGAGGTAAGATATCGAGTACTGTTATGTAAACCTATGTTAAACAACTCAAATTAGGCTTAGTAAGATTTTTATATGATAATTAGATCTGTGTGAGGGGGGGCTACCGCCACCCTCAACCCCCCGTTTCATTAATGTTAAAAAAAAAAATGCAATGAGTATTTAGCTTAAAACATACATTATTTACCATATCTCTATGGGGAATTTATTTCGATTTCCGAACAGATTTCCTGGAAATGGTAAAATATTATTAGTAAAGCACATCCACTAACAACAAATAACTAGTGTGCTGTGGCCACCACACGACTTTCTTCTATATTTTCCTATACAAATTCCCTCAGTAAAAATAATTTATTAAAATTATTATTTAAACAAATTATCTTCAATGATAATGCACGCTGTTTCCATATTAGAGAAGTAGTATATCACTAAATATCCAAAAAAAAAAAAAAAAAAAAAATAGTTGAATTTATTCTCAATATTACATAAAAAAAAGGTTAAAAAAGAAAAAAAAAATCAATAACTTTATTTTAAATTATCGCAGATCGATGGTTCAACCATTCATTTTAAAGATATTGGCGAGCTATTTTGAAAGATATCCATCATGAAAATTTACTCCCTCCCCCCCCAGGGGGTGGGAGGCGAGGCTCCTACATACACAATTTTTTTCCCAGTTGACTATCTCTGTTACACAAATATATATACGTTTCATTTGGTTTAGTGCAGTCTATAGATGTTAAACTCTACTTACCTGTAATTTCCCCCATAGACGTGATGTATTTGAATACTTTTGAGTGTTCCTGTACACGAACCATTTGCTTCATCCCAAAGAAAAGCTTAGTGTAATATCCCTATATGATACACATTTAGAATACCGTGTTTGGAATTTCTACTACTATTTGTTCTTGCGATATGCTGATAACCGACACACAGACAGACACGCAGACCATTCGCTAAAAACATGATTTTCGTATTCAGGGGACCTCAGAACATGTAAATATAACAAAAACTCACGTTCGAAAGTTTGACCTTAAACAATACTTTCTCTACTCTATGGGTAAGAGAAAGTATAAAATTATTGGGTTGTCTGGAAAGTTCATGCCAATTTTGAAGAAAAATTAAATTTAAAACATTTAATTGCTGATGAATAGTGGATTTTGATATTTTTAACATTTCTGCTAATTCGCGTGTCATATAATTGGGTTATTTTCTATCAGTGTTTTAATCTGATATTCATCTGTGGTGGAGTGCCTACCCAGTCGTTCTTGATCTTGAAGGTTGAAATAACACATTTTAAACCCAGGAAACCACTTCTGCACATTTCTTTCAGCTACAGCACCTTCGCCATAAACATCGCACATTTTGCTTGCCGCTTGTGTGGCATTTTTGCCTTTTCCGATAAAAGAAAAGCATTAAATGCCTATAATGCACTTTGTTTGCTTTCACAATCAAAGGTGTATAAAACAGACAACAATTAACGTATCTTATCGAAAAAAAAATTCTAAATATGACTGACATACCAAGTCTTAGAATCTGTCCTCATGTCCACCAAATTTTCCCACCACCCTTGGGATCTCCGGCCATAAACCTTCGGGTTGGAAGGTGGTTGGGGCTCTCTCTCATTTATTCTCAAACATTCTGATATATTCAGACCTGTCCTTATGCTAACTAACGAAAATCAGCACGAAATTTCCGGAGGATACAATATATGTAAATTAACTTTTTATCTCATAAGTCGTTTTCTATCCATATCTGTAGGATTGTGCATGTCATTTATTAGTTACTATTCATGCAGTATTTAATATGTTTTCTCATATCTATTAAATTTATTTTAAATGTTTTTGTTTATGTGGAGCTATTTCCACTTTCATTGAGAGAATCAGGGGAATAAGAAGGGGGTGAAAGAATAATCGTGGTTAATTATTTTACAAATATTAACTGAAAAAGTGTACATTTTTGTCCTGCATTAGCGAGCTCATATGAAAATGGTTTTAATTTATTTTAATCTTTTTTCTTTAATGTAGTTTGGAGTTTTGTCTTGTTTCTATTAATATTCACCGTATTCTCATGTACACATTTATGCATATATACATCTCGATATGTCTCTCTCTCTCTCTCTCTCTCTCTATATATATATATATATATATATATATATATATAATACATATACATTTAAATTACTTGTACACTCTAATATATAATCAATTAAACAAATGTGGTATATATTTTAAATTTTTGATCCATTTCATCTTCTTCAGTACTTATTAATTGTAACTTCATTCAAAATAATATAATAAATATAAATCTGGAAAGAAAAAAACTAATGAAATTAAAGAGAAAGAATTAATTTCCTTAAAGGCATTATTAACAATAAATGCAAAAATTGGTAAAAGTTGTTTACTTTTTTTTAATGAAATATAAGTAATAAAAATTTTATTGAAGGCTGATGAAGGAGTTTTAATTTTCCTAATGACTGAATTTTATTTCGCTATAATATGCATACTGCATATTTTAGAAAATATAATTATTAATTTAATAAGGAGAAAGATCAATAATTTCATCAATGTTAATTGAATTCAGCAGCAATAAAAATTGAATGTTTTTATAATTAATTAAAAAATCGATTCCTGGTAAAGAAAACAAAATTAAAAATAATTTCTTTTCCTCTAAAATTTAATTATAGAAATCAATTAATGTAACAAAGATAAACACGTCAGTTTTAATAATATGTAATTATTAAAACTGAATTTATGTAAACTAACGTAAATGATAATTCATCGAAAATCTCAAGTATGCTTTAAAAGACAATTTAAAATTTTAAACACAAAATGTCAACTACTTAAGCAAATTACTTAGTAATAAAATTAAATAATAATACTAATAAAAATGTATTTTCTATTTTCATTTTACATTTTCTTATTTTCACCAATATGCATAATTTTGGCATGGCCAATCGAGACTCATAACATACAAGCATCACTTTTAAATGATGTATTAGAAACCTTATAATCAGTACGTTTACGAAATCATATATTCTGTCGAAAAAAATTCTGCTTTTATATTTACAGGATGATATACCAAATACTATATATTCTTCTTGAAAAATTCACAGCCAATGATAATTTTGTTTATTTATATTTTAAATCTCAGTTTAATATTTATCGATATTTAATCAATCATTTATGTTTTAAAAGATGTACTTCACACATATAAAATAAATGACTATTATTTTCTCCTTATAACATAGGTATAAGAAACTTAAGTATTATTGAAAGTTTTCTATTATTTTTAAACGTTTTTACACGTTTTAGTATGTGGGAAACCGCAAAAGCCAAAAAAAAAAAAAAAAAAAAAATATGTTTTCCCGTCTGCAGTGACTCCGTTTGTTAATTCATTAGTTAATATATTAGTTTCCTAAGACAATATCTCAAAAACGATTAAAAAAGTGGCGGATCAAATTTAATATTCTAATAAGAAAAATTCTTAAGTAATCTCAAATTTAAAATTTTCTTAAAGAGTTTTCTAAAACGAGTAAAAAAGGCATGGATCAAGTTTAAGATATCATTTATGACACTGGCAACAACTCAATTTCTTTCAATATTCTAAATTAAAATTTTCTTAAGTTGTCTGAAATTTAAGATTTATTTAACACGTTTTCTATGACGATTAAAAAAGGGACAGATCAAATTTAGACTGATGATTATTAGACTGGCAACAGCTTATATATATATATATATATATATATATATATATATATATATATTCGATAATTTCTTACGTTATATGAGACTTTTAAGATTTTCTAACGAGTTTAACGAGTTTTTTAAAATAAAGACGAATCAAATTTAAATTATCAATTATGTTACTGGTAATAACTGTTTTTTCTTTCAATATTCCAATTTCAGAATTTCTTAAGTTATCTGGAATTTAAGATTTTCTTAACGTGTTTCGTATAAAGAGTAAAAAAAGAACTAATCAAATTAAAAATATCAATTATAACACTGAAAACAACTCATTTTATTTTCAATATACTAATCTGAAAATTTCTTAAGTTATCTGAAATTTAAGAGTTCTTAATTTTCTTAATTTTCGTAGCATTCAAATGATCTATCAAGTGAGGTACCTTAAGTGAGTCCTCGGGGCTCTTCACCTTCCCCCGTGTCAAAAATTCCTTTTTAACACTTTCCGAAAAAAATTGAAAAATGTTTATTACTATACGGTTTATTTGTCGGCCCGTCTCTCAGCGCTCTAACTTACATAAATATTCGTGGAATTCCTTCAAACTTATATATATTATTCAAGTTCACTATGGGATGTTCTCAACTGTAAATGGGATAAATACTGTACATATACCCAAAATATTTCAAAACCATTTTCTCTATGTGAGATATTTCTATAAACCACATTTTAATGCATTTATTTTGCAAAAATCATAAAGAAATCGACATTATTTTTCCCTATGCACCAAAAAAAGTTTTTTATACAATACCGCATGATAAGCGTTAAGCTTTATAGGTTCATATGAAAATATTAAGATAGATTAAGGGTTATAAAGGAAAAATACTGGAGATACAGTAAAAAACTTAAAAAGTACAGTAAAACTTAAAAATACTTTTTAAATTTCCCAAGCATTTAAACGCTTCTGACATTATATAACGGGGATTCTGAATTCAATTAATCTAACTGTCTGTCCTTACGACTGTCCATTGTGTTATCAAATTCTATTAAAAAAGAAAGGTTTCAGTTTTAAATAATAATTATCGTATTTCTACGTGGCGCCCGTAGGAGTTCGAATAACTCCCTTTTGTTACATCATTTGAGTTTTTGAAAGCACTTTATTAAAATAAATGAGTTGATTCATGATGTCAATAAGTTTTTTTTTTTTTTTTTTAATTTACTTGAGTTAAAAATGCAATTCCTTGAGCTAATTAGTAGCTTTTTATTTACGCGAACTTGAGTTATCGATTTTTATCGATATATTATTTCTATATATTGTCTATATATATACATTTCGATATATTATTTCTATTTATATTATTTCTGCTAATTCAAACGCTTGTAAGTGTCAACATCGCTCTCGCTGCAACGCATTTCTTCATTAGCATGCGAGGGCAACGGTCAACGCTATTGTAAATTGATCCAGTTTATTAAAATAATTTGTATTAAAGTCATTAATAAAATAATTAAATTACTAAAGTATAATAAATAACACAAGTTTGAGTGCATTATTTTAAATCATTGAATTTATTCCAATTAACTCAAGATGAGAGGGCGCGTTTCTTCTAGGCAAGTGAGTGAAAATGTGTTATTTTTATTCTTTCATTTTAAGAGAGCACAGAACATTAAAAACCAATGTGTTCAACAAATTTGCACTCCTTTTAAAAAATTTCGACATTTCACTGGAATTTAAGAATGAGCATTTCGTTGCCCTAACATGACAAAAAAAAAAAAAAAAAAAAAAAAAAAAATTCAGTAAATAAAAACACATTTTATTTAACACGAGTAAAATTACTTGTGTCATTTCAGTATAAAAGTTATAATTTTGATAAACTAAAACGAAAAACTTGCAGTTTTCACTGAATGAATAAAATCTAAATATTTCTATTAGCAACTGAATTTCTTTTTACTTCACTTAATATATATACAAGGAAAATTTTTTTTTTTGATGTATAAGAATAATAAAATAAATAAATAAATAAATAAAACTCCTTCTACATATATATATATATATATATATATATATATATATATTTTTTTTTTCATTTTTAGCAACTGCTATTAATTGAAAAAAAAAAAAAAAAAAAAGTAATAAACCTACAAATAATGTATAATATAAATCCCTTGACAGTTATGAAAAACGATTTGTTTTTTATTTTTAAGGAAAAAAATCTGGAGTGACTCCACTCGACTTTCCGAACATTGAGTAATTAACAGTTTTGTAGATAAAGTAAAGAAAGAGTAGTTGTTAAACAAACAAAAGAGAGAAAACCATAATAGAGTGTTTGAGTATTTTTCTCCATCTATTACACGTTGTTTTATTTAACGCTACTGAACTTTGAGCCCATAGATCATAATGACAAAGAAATTTTCGTTGTGTCCATGTAAAAACCTATAAATGTTAGATTCACCAAAATGCTTATAGTTAGTGCAACAGTGATTTATAATACTCATATAAATTTTCAGCTGAATTCAATAAGGCGTTTAGATGCTATCGTACTTTTAAAAATTTAGTCCCATAGGCCATAATGATAAAGAATTTTTCTTTGTGTCCCTGTAAAAAAACTGTAAGTGCTAGATTCACCAAAATCTATACAGTTAGTTCAACTGTGACCTATAACATGAGTACAATTTTTTTGCTCGGATTAATAAGGCGTTTAGACACTATCACATTTTTAAAAATTTGGCCCCATAGGCATAATGATAAAGAATTTTTCTTTGTGTCCCTGTAAAAAAACTATAAGTGCTAGATTCTCCAAAATCTATACAGATTGAGTATTTGTGATCTATAATATGTGTATAAAATTTTTGCTCAATTGAATAAGGCGTTTAGATGCTATCGCACTTTTAAGATTTTGCTCCCATAGGCCATAATGATAAAGAATTTTTCTTTGTGTCCCTGTAAAAAAACTATAAGTGCTAGATTCACCAAAATCTATAGGGTTCGTACTATGGTGACTTACAATATGCGTACCAACTTTCAGGTTAATCGAACAAAGCGTTTAGACGCTAGCGTGTTCACTCACAGACATACACACATACACACATACATACACACATACACACACACATACATACATCATCGTAAAAATAGTGAAAACGGACTCAGGGGACCTCAAAACGTATAGAAACATCAAAATCTCGAATTCGGATTTTTGACATGATTACAATACTTTCCTCACTATAGTGTTCGGAAAGTAAAAATGTTTTGTTTATTTGTTATATGTAAAGTGATATTTAGTGATATTTCGTAAAGTAAAGATCATACATTGACATTTTTTATATAGATAATATATGTATCTTAAATGCAAAAACTCGTTGAGTAAAGTAAATAAAAATAATAATGGTTTTCTTAATCAAATATTTATCTTGTTACTTTTATTTATTTTTTAGCCATGTGACATTGCTTTTACTTCAGCAAGGATATGTTGATTATGATAATTAATAATCTAATAGGTTGTACTTATTAAAGGTGTTAATCTAAATAAAGATTAAAAGCAGATGGTTTATTATATATAATATTTCGTTTTTAGAAATCCTTAATACATGAATTATTTTGGAAAATATTTATTATGTTTAGAATTAAAAAATAGGCTTTACTTGATTATTGTGTCCTCGCTTATATTGTCAAATACTCTATAACGTAAAGAAATACTTGTCACGGATAATAATAATGAACCTCAAATGTTAATACAACTTGCGTATAAAGTGTTATGACCGCGGTTTTAACGTAAAAAATATACGCATATTTGATCGGATTTTTTTTAATTTTATTTTGTATACAGTTGGCAGCAAAAGTATCTGAGTACTAACAATAATCCTTGTCGAAAAAAAGCACACTTAATACTGCTTTGTTGAATAAATCATTGTCGAGTCATGTTCTTCGTCAGTCTAAGAACATGATTCGACAAGGATTTACTTAACAAAGCAGTATTAAGTGTACTTTTTTGATATCGGAATTATTGGTTAGTGCTCGGATACTTTTGCTGCCAACTGTATGGTAGAGAAAGTGTTTTTTGGTCAAATTTTCAAAATTGAGTTTTTTTTTTTTTTTTTTTTTTTTTTACACGTTTTAAGGTGAATTGAATCTGAAGAAACATGTTTAGTATTTCCCTTGCCTTGGGTGTCTGTGGGCTTGTATCAGTGTGTCCTTCTCTGTATGTGTGTGTCTATTCTAAGCATATCTCAAGAACAAATAGCTGCTGAATGCACCATTCAGGTTGTGCTATGTGTTATTAATATAGGCTGTATTTAAATATACAATGTGGTGCGTACATAATTTATAGACCATAAACAGGTCTTAAAGCCAACTGAATCAGAAAAACACGTATTTTGAGGCTTCTTTGTGTATCTCAGTGCTTGTCTCATTGTGTCTGTGTGTGTGTCTGTTTTCAGCAAATCTCAAGAACAAACAGTATCAGAAAGACTAAACTCGGTTTTCTAAGTATGTATCTTATAGGAATGCTACACTAAACATTTCGTTGCGATAAAACGGATGGTTCGTGAGTATAAATATCCAACAGAATTAGAATACATTTCGTCTATGAATGACATATCTGATAGGTACAGTTCAGCATCTATAGGCTGCGATAAGCAAATTGAAATGATCATATAATTTTATGTAAATAAAAACATGTGTTGAGTAGAATAGTGTGTGAAAATCTTTCACAATTCGTTTACAATACTACGCAAAAGAACTGGAATATACTGGGACTATACTTCGAAATTGTTGGAATAACATTTCATGTTGTGTTATAACAGGGTTATATTTAAGTATAAAATATGATGTGTACATGCATGATAGATTACATTTATGGATCATTGCCAACACAAGGGGTAGAAACCATGTCTCTTAGCCCTGAAAAATATAAAATATTTTCAATAAGAAAAAAAAATTACAGCTAGGCTATTTCTTACGATTTTCTCTAGTTCAATATTATTATAAAAGTTTTTAATGTTATTTATTTTTCTTAGAAATCTATCGATAAAACCTGGAATATCCATTCCGTGGACTGTCCCCAAAGAAAGTGTGCAGAATATAGCATTATTTTCAAGCTTAGTATTAATGTTTTTTAATTACATTTTGATTTAAGCAGAACACAGTTATCCTTAAAAATATATTTATTAAATTTTAGAGTTATAAAATGAATCTTGTTTTTTTAATTAATTTATAACAAATGTCCCTAATGAAATACATCCACTCCGTGGACAACTATTTAATTTACCATAAAGTTCAGTAGATGGCACTGCCTGTCACCAGTGTGTAACTGAAAAGAAAGTGGGGGTAGCCGTCTTTGTTTTCACCTACATGTGCTGAACTCAATGCTTTATTTCGTTCTGTTAAAATAGATTTCATCTGTGATACATTTTATCACAGATGAAATTTATCAGATTTACTGATAAATTTTATCCCCCCTTTTTATCCCCCCTTTTTTCAGACATTCTGTCTACTCCGTGGACTTCCACTCCGTAGACATCATTTGATAACGGAGTGGACACTTCTTTCCACGGAGTGGATACTTTCGAAATTAATCTTAAAAATCTATCTCATCAGTCCACTCCGTGGTCAGAAGTATACAGGTAATTATAAGGATTATTTATTATCTAATTATTATTACAATTAATGATTATAAGACTTAATTCGACACTAAAGTTAAATTGTTCCTGACATTGTTGCTTTGTTCCTTAAAATTCAAAATCAGACATTCTGTCTACTCCGTGGACTTCCACTCCGTAGACATCATTTGATCACGGAGTGGACACTTCTTTCCACGGAGTGGACACTTCTTTCCACGGAGTGGATACTTTCGAAATTAATCTTAAAAATAGATACACTTGAAAAATAATTTAAATATATTTGATAAATAAATTTTATCCCCCCTTTTTTTTGTTAGCCTACTGATTGCTTAAGGTGCAAATGAAAATATATTTCCCCACCTAACTTTTATATTTTTATTCGTGATTTTCTAAAAATGTCATTTGAACTTCTTTAAAACAGTATTTGCTATTTTTTTACTGAACTGTTAAGTATTTCTCTTCATGGTTTAAATGTAAGAACAGAATTCGTATAATATAAATTTAAGAACAGTTTTATGATTGTTGTTTACAGAGTAATGCAAAAAGTATGATGTATACTATATGTTTTTTTTTTTTTTTTTTTTTTTTTTTTTTTTTTAAGTTTTAAAGGTAAAATGTAGAAAAGATGACATAACACTTTAGAAAAATAATTGCAAAAATATAATTAAATTTAGTTTCAGAAGAAAAAATTTAAAAATGTTTTTGTTTTACAGCAAAACTAAAATTGTTTTGTATTTTTATTAATTGAATAACTTTTTTATAAAAACAATACTTAAAATATTCATTTGTTTTCTTTGCAGAAATTTATTATGCCGTTCAAGAAATATGGAAATTCACATGTAACCCAATGCGGGACAAACAAATGTGCACAAACCTTAGCTCAAACTCAGTCAAAAAAAAAAAAAAATTAGGTGCAGTTGAAAATTTAAAAGACAAGAAGAATAACAAGAAAAAGAAACTTTCCAGCCAAACTACTAAAAATCGTAAAGAATCCGTCTCACACAGAATCTTGTAAAACTGTTCCTAAATGCAGTTTTTATAAACGAAATGTTTTTAACGTAGTTCATATACGTTTATATAAAGTGCCTGTTCTCTCACTCTTAAGCTGCAATATGACTTTATAGTAATAAAATGTAGTGTAAAAGAAAGCCATGTGATTGTTACACCTGATTATTTCTTTTAGAGGAGAACACAGAAAAGTAATATCCCAAATTGAAGCTACTTTCTTGCCCTTATTTTTTTATAATATTAAGTGTTTAACAAAGCAATACGCACATTTTATTTATCATGCATAATTTCGATATCAATAAATATTATATCTAATGCATCGACACCGTCAAGAAAAAACCCGAGAAGTTACGAAAAAGCTTTATGTTTGTTATCCTAAGAAATTTTGATTTAGTGAAAGAGAGAAAAAAGCTTAGTGATTATTAACTATTTAAAACATTTTTCCCTTATAACAATGAAAGGTTAATGCAACTTAGATCGAACTTCAAAATGTAGCAGTGGGCATTGCCTTTTCCTTCTAATTAAGTAGAGTTGAGTTTTATGCCGCAGTAGTGCTACGCTATGAGCAGTTGGTGACGGTCTAGGACTCGCTATTAAGTTTGGTCTGAAGACATATCCTCCAGAGAGGAATCCTTCTTCCTCCAGAAAATAAAATTGAAATATAAGTGTATTTTAGTAATATTTCATACAACAACGGCACTCTATACTTTCTTTCGACATTTTTGTTTTACTTTTATACCAGTCACAGAAAGCGATTTTACTTGCTTCGAAATCAACTGTAACCATTCAGCATGCTTCAATAGCAAACCTCATATGATTCCTAATTTTACTGGCTTAAAAATGTTTCAGTTAATTTGATGACATTTTAAACGAGTTCAACTTTAACAAGATAATATTAATAAGCGATATAATTCATTTGACAATCTCAAAACACGCTATATATATGTATATATATATATATATATATAATTAAAACTGTAAAATGTTATACTGAAGAATCTTAATTTAAAATGGTAAATGAAAAAATGGTTACATATATTTTTTTAAATGAAAGTTGCATGTTTTAATGCATTATATAAAAATATCCTTTGAATAACATAAACTTTTCTTTATAGTATATATCATATATATATACGTACAGAGTATTTCAGAAGAACCTTCAACAACACTGACATACAGAAAAGTAAAAATAAAAGTGGTATGTGTTAGACAGGTGTGAGATTTTAAATGCTTCGGTTTTCAAAATTGAAAATATTAATTGTTGTCACATTTGAAGATTTCGAGGATCAACTAAACAGGGTCTGTTACATGAAAGATGTGTCCAACCACTTTTAATTCTGCCTTTCTTGTATCCTACAGCAATATTTTTAACGCAGAATCTTCACCCTGAATCATCGGTGAGTAGAAGGCATCGGACAAGAGTAGTTGCCATATTATCCAGATTTCGTTCAAAGCGACTTTTCTTTCTATGCACATTTAAAGAAAACTGCTTACCATAAGAATCCTCAAACTACTCCAAAAGCTTGATAAGCTCATTCTTGATGCACATGCAACGATTTCAACAGTAATATTTAAAAATGTTGATTAGAATTTTACCCTCAACTTCCATATTGCTACTCATTGCATTCATCTGGAGTATAATGTAATAATATTTCATTCATGTTATGGAAACTAAATTAACTCGGTACAGAAAAAAAAATAGCAGTGACCCAGTAGCACTTAACGTTTTTTTTAACGTTGTTATAACTAATTTTTTCACTGTTCAAACGTATTTGCAACGCTATAACAACGTTATGTGCTACCTGGGTGCCTACTGCCGGCAAACCTTGCATTTAATTTTAACTCCCAATTTCTTTAAAATTTGCCCGAACAGCCTCTTACATCCATAAGACATCTATAAATGTTAAAAAATGATACATTAAAAATCTATAAACGTCCTTCAGATATCTATTAGCATGACAAATGTCACTTTTTTTTACACTCATTAGACGTCTGTTGCATATCCAATAAATCTCCAAATATCTAATAATTGGCCTTGTTAAATCTAATAGGTATTGAAAATATCACCTTCTTGCTTTGATCTAACATGTTACATCTATTAGACACTGAAAAAAATCACGTGTAAATTTTCATCTACATTTAAACATTTAATTCATAGCTATAATAACTTCAGGATATCAGGACATTTAATGGACATTCCTAAGATATTTTTGTACTTTTTATGGACCATAGGCTATAATTAAGATGTCTAATGGATATAAGTGGCTGTGCGGGCGGCCACCATAATTTACCACTAGTTTTACCTTGTCTATCATTGTTTTAAAATTATTTGATTACATAATTGGGGATTTTTGTCTGAAACTCCGTGCATATAACTTTTTTTACTTTCCGAACACTACGGTGAGGAAAGTTTTGTAATCATGTCAAAAATCCGAATTTGAGATTTCGATGTTTCTGTACGTTCCGAGGTGCCCTGAGTCCGTTTTCACTATTTTTACGATGGTGTATGTATATGTGTGTGTATGTATGTGTGTATGCATGTATGTATGCACGTGTGTGTGTGTACGTGTGTGAGTGAACACGCTAGCGTCTAAACGCTTTGTTAGAATAAGCTGAAAGTTGGTACGTATATTTTAAGTCACCGTAGTACGAACTCTATTGATTTTGGTGAATCTAGCACTTATAGTTTTTTTACAGGGACACCAGGAAAGATTCTTTATCATTATGGCCTATGGGGCCAAATTTTTAAAAGTGCGATAGCGTCTAAACGCTTTATTAATCTGAGCAAAAAAATAGTACAAATGTTATAGGTCACAGTTGCACGAACTGTATAGATTTTGGTGAGTTTAGCACTTACAGTGTTTTTACAGGGGCAGAAAGAAAAATTCTTTATCATTATGGCCTACGGGACCAAATGTTTTAAAGCGCGATAGCATCTAAACGCCTTATTCAATTGAGCTGAAAATTTATATGAATATCATAAATCCCTATTGCACTAACTATAAGTATTTTGGTAAATCTAGCATTTACAGGATTTTACAGGGACACAACGGAAAATTCTTTATCATTATGATCTATGGGCTCAAAGTTCAGTAGCGTTAAATACAACGTCGTGTAATATATGGAGAAAAATAATTAAACACTCTATTGTGTTTTCCTCTCTTTTGTTTATTTAACAACTCCTCTTTCTTTACTTCATCTACGAAACTGTTAGTCACTCCAGTTTATTTATTTATTTATTTATTTTTACATTATTTGCAACGGAATGCTATGTACAAAATATTGCCAGATTTGTATATACGCTTAAAATTAACACGAAATCCATGTTGTCATTAAAAAAATTAAAGAAGCATATATAGAGACAGACAGATGCATAAACAGACAGTACATCTAATAAAAAAAATATTTATTAAAATTGAATAATAAAATCCACATCCCTTTCAATATGCAACAGTTTATATATATTGTGCTTACTTTATCCATTCTTACCTTATTCAGATATTGTTATTACTCGATTTGTAAGATTACATGACACTTCTCGTCAGAATTGCGTGGAATATTCTCCTAAAATAGAAATATCGAAAAATTAAGTGCTCCTAGATGTTCACAGTCTAATGATTATGCGAAATATTGGAGAGCTACGCTTGATTAATTTATTGTATAATATTGTGGAGCCTAAACTGAATAAAATGGATTAATATAAAAGGATATCTTAAATTAATGGGATATAAACATTGCGAAACTATAAACCTTTCTACAAAATATACTTATTTTTGTTGAATTAATAAAAATACTTAAATATTGGTAATGATTTTAAAAGTAAGATTAATAAAAAAGATATAGATCTAAATGTTTTCTTTTTTTTTTTTCTATATATATCTCTACAATTATTGTTTAATACCAAATTAAAAGTAATGGTAGTTCAATATCTTGAAACTCCATAAACATTAGTAAATATTTTTATTTATAAGTCCTCACTGAATACAAAATATTTAACCGAATTCATTAAAACTGTTCTTTTTTTTACTGAAGAATATACATTTTTTTTTTTTTTTTTTTTGTAAAACTTTTATAATTAACCTTTTATATCACAAGATGAATACAGAATGTTTTTCTATATTTAATATACACACTGTATAAGCAAAAATATATGAACCCTTCCGAAATTAGACTTATCATCGACTCTATAAATCTCATACTTGTTGATTTTCTTTTAAATATCGTGTAAAAAAGAGTAAAAAGATATAAATTTCAATGAAAGTGGGATCACGAAGAGAGTTTTGGGATTTTGGAAAAAAAAAAAAAAAAAAAAAAAGAAAGAAAAATAATAATTCGTAGCACAGTTATGGGGATTCTGCAACAATGATGACCCAACTGAAGTAGTTAATGAAAAACTTTGAATAAACACCATAAAGTAGAAGAAACTGCAACAAATGTTTCGGGTTGAAAACACACGACCCTTCGTCAGGCGAACAAATTAGGTATGGGTGCTGCGTTGCAAACAAAGCGGCAACGCTACAGAAGAAAAGAGATAAATAAAATTAATAATCTAATAATAATGATAAAACAATAACAATAAATAAAACAATAAAAAATTATACAGACACGACATTATTTCATTATTTAAAACATGAAAATCTGACATTGACAGATTTTAATTTAGTGCCAGAGGCCTACTGCTAAACTTGTTAATATCGACAAATTCTTTTTTAGTTAATTCGTGACGATCTAAATTCCATGATAAAGTTTTCATTAAATCAAACCAATGTGTTTCAGCTGCAGATATTGTAACAAATAACGTTGGAAGTCCAAACTGTCTTATAGCCGCAAAACAACGTTTTTTCTCTTTTTCCCAATGAGGGGGAGGTGTGCCTTGGGGGGGACTCATGTCAAAGGTGTGCCTTGGGGGGGGACTCATATCAAAGTTGTACCTTGGGGGGGACTCATGTCAAAGTTGGGCCTTGCGGGGACTCATGTCAAAGTTGGGCCTGGGGGGGGACTCATGTCAAAGTTGGGCCTGGGGGGGGACTCATGTAAAAGTTGTGCCTTGGGGGTCTTCATTCAATAAATCCCCATTCAATAAACCGAATGAAATAGGCCCTTAGCACTATTAAGAGTGTATTATAAAAATTCGACAACGTTGTACCGACTGAAATAGGGGTACCTTGGGGGGGACTCATGTCAAAGTTGTGCCTGGGGGGGGACTCATGTCAAAGTTGTGCCTTGGGGGGACTTCATTCAATAAATCCCCATTCAATAAACCGACTGAAATAGGCCCTTAGCACTATTAAGAGTGTATTATAAAAATTCGACAACGCTGTACCGACTGAAATAGGGGTACCTTGGGGGGACACATGTCAAAGTTGTGCTGTCAAAGTTGTGCCTTGGGGGGACTTCATTAAATAAATCCCCATTCAATAAACCGACTGAAATAGGCCTCTAGCACTAATTAAGAGTGACCTATAAAAATTCGACAACTGTACCGGCTGAAATAGGCCTCTAGCACTAATAATAACTGAGTAATAGTCTCTGCTTTTCTCTTTCCTCTTTACCCATATGGTCAATTTGCAATTGTCTTTGGTAAATAGAAAGATTCACCAGCTCATCAGTTCTACCAGTTCATCAGCTTTTGTCTCCAATTGTTAAGAACCCCAGCCTGACTACAAGAGTGATAAAATTCTCTCCCCAGTTATCCTTATGGAAATTACTGCAAGTGCTTCATGAACTGTCATTTTGTTAAATTGATTATAAAGAACCCTTATGAGCTGACTTTTAAGTGATAAATGAACTTTTCAGTATTCAACAAACAATACTTATTCTCGGTGAACGGGGGTCTACTCCCTGTTCAAATTATTTGTTTTCTGTTCTGAATCACCGCCGACTGTCGGCTCTAGGCTAAGGCATGTCTAGTTATGTGATTTTTTTTTTTTTTTTTTTTTTTTTTTTTTTGAGTTTTTAAATAAACTACGATTAGTCCCCTTAGAAGCGCTTAACATCGCTCCAAGGGTGATGAGCGGAGCTATTCCCTGTTCAATAATAATAATAATAATAACCAAAGTAAATGAAACAAAATCTAAGAAAGTTAAAAAATAAATAAAGAAATAAAGAAAACCAAACAAAAACCGAAGTTATGTGAGTAATTTCTAAGCATTGGACAACAATGGAGAGGAAGAAATATCATTAACAAGATATTTCGAATTTTTATATGTGTAAAAAGCTTCATGGATATCCAAATAGGAAGGTGAGATAGTAGAAGAAATTATGTCAGTTAAAAAAAAAAAAAAATGACTAAAAGCCCAGCAATAAGAAGCAAAAGAAGATTTGGGAATCTCGTCATTAGGAATATTTCGACGGTGCTTATTTACTCTATATTTCAAACACATCCTAGTTTGAACTATATAGCCTACACTGCAAATGAAGCAGTCTTAAAGTAAGACAATAAAATGACTGAAAGAGTGTTTAAGACACGTAAATACCTTAAAAAACAGATTAGACATAATAGATATCTTTATGTTATTTAATACACTGCTGATGGTCTCTGTAAGAAAACTGTAAGTGCTAAATTCACCAAAATCTATACAGTTCATGCAACTGTGACCTATAACATGTGTACAATTTTTTTGCTCAGATTAATAAAGCGTTTAGACACTATCGCCTTTTTAAAAATTTCACCTCATAGGCCATAATGATAAAGAATTTTTCCTGGTGTCCCTGTAAAAAACCTATAAATGCTAGATTCACCAAAATCAATAGGGTTCGTGATATGGTGACTTAAAATATACGCACCCACTTTCAGCTTATTCGAACAAAGCGTTTAGACGCTAGCGTGTTCAAACACAGACATACACACACATACATACACGCATACATACACACACACATACATACAAACACACATACATACATCATCGTAAAAATTGTGAAAACCGACTCAGGGGACCTCGAAACATATAGAAACATCAAAATTTCAAATTCGGATTTTTGACCTGATTACAGTATGAGATTTGTCTGATAATCATATTATCCAAACATCGAAGACTGGGATTTTCACATATTTATAACATTTAGAAATTGAATTCTATTAGATTTATTCACTAAAATATGTATTAAGGCAAAGTTTCTGTTATATACATATGAAATCTTTAAACAGTGTTTTCTCTGTTTGCATTTTTCGTGAATTTATGATTTTTCAAAGTGCTTAAAACTTCAACTGACTTGTAAGAAAAGATTTAATTTTTTTTTTTTTTTTGGATAATTAATTAATCCTACGTGAAAAAAAAAAAAAAAAAAAAAAAAAAAAAAACTGGGGGATGGATTTTGTAATATCTTTAAAGAAAAAAATTTTAAAAGAATATATATATATATCTGTATATATATATAAATTACGTGTCACGATGTTTGTCCGGGGTAAACTCCTAAACTAAGGAACCGATTTTGATGAAATTTTGCACACTGTGTGCAGTTTGGTCCAACTTGAGGGATAGGATAGTTTTTATCTCAATTTATTGTCAAAATATTGTTTTATTGCAATTATTTGTTAATTATAGACCTTTATTAAAGTTGCTCCAAAATATCTGTGAGTTCCATTAATTTAATTGTTGCCAAAAAAAAAAAAAAAAAAAAAAAAAAATACGAGTTCATTTTCTTTCGACATAAAAATAAATACATTTAATCAAACGTGAACGTTAAAAAATTATAAAAAGTTAAATTATGCATCTCACGAAAATTGACGTCATAATCAATTTAAAGATTTTATACACATTGATAAAGTGCTAATGTAGTTCTATCATAGATATAGTAATATATATAGATCTCTCATCCCCATGTTATCGTACAAAGATTTTTGATGCCGAAAAAAAAAAAAAATAAATAAAAGCTTTGGAAACAGCCATTAAGTGGTATTGAAAAAAAAAAAAAAAAAAGAAAGAAAGAAATATGAATTTGAAACTGTATCTGGAGTCTTCCATTCCCCTTTAGCAAATAAATTATTCATAAATTTTATTTGCTAAAATATTAGTATGTTTTCCCGTGTGTATTCACTCGGGGAAAGACGGCCATATTTTGGTAAAAACGTCGTCTTTTCCCAAATGAAAAGGAATAACTTTTTTCTCCCCAATGATCACTCTATTCTATATATGCTATACTATATCTATGAGTTCTATACGCAAGCGAAGTGTGACTCACTGACCGTCTGTGCAGCCAAGAAAAAGATTTCCTATGTTAATTGCCCGCTGGATTTTTTGTAAGAAATTATTAAAAATCGAGGAAATTTATTTCCCGATTTTAATCCTTATATTTGGGTATAGATATGTATTAGTTATCGCGGGTGTTAGATTGAATTATTTTGCTGTCAAATTGACAAAATTTTAATTTTAAATTTCAAAACTCTGTCGCCCTTGGCTTTTATTATTATTATTATTATTATTATTTGGCGATCAAAAGCGTAACACGAAAATATACATGCCAGATGTACGAAATGTAATATGTATTATTCATTGTACGTATGTATGACATGTAATATGTATTGTACGAAATATTGTTTCATATTATTCATTACTCTTTTAATATAAGTTGTTAAAATAACCATGATTTTTGAAAGGATTTAAATATTTTCGCCAGATAATTTGGCGATATTCTTTTTTTTTCGCCAAGGATGACAGAAATGAAATCTATTCCGCTGCAAAATATTAGTATCTTACATCAGATATTTTATTTAGACATTTGAAAACAAATTGGACTTCAAACTATGATAGAATATTTATCATTTTCCTTTTAATTAGTATATTATTAGTATATTAAATTTTAAAAGCATGGTATATAAAAAGTTTTTTTTTTTTTTTATCTTATAATTATTCTTATCTTAATCCTCAATGTTTCCCATCTTTATTAACTTGAATTTACTATTAAAATTTTAACATACTCAAAAACTTCTCATCACTTCGTTAAAATACACTAAACTTTTCCAAAATCTTTTTCATTTAAAATGATACATGCATTTACTTTAAATGTCCAATATTTCATAAGATTTCCAATTTTAAAGTTTTAAAATATTTATCAAATTTACTTATTTTTCTGGTTTAGCCTTATTGTTTTCCTTTTTATAACTACAGCTGTTGCCCTCTTTAAAATATTTAAAATGATGAGGTCATTTTATAGTAAAATTATTCATTATAGCATATATTATATTTCACTCCTCCATAAAAATTGATTTTAAAATCGTCTGTTTCTTTTATACTTTTATTTTAATAGAATTTTAATAGAATTTAATTTATATATTAGTCATTTTAGCAATTTTATCCAAAGTAGCATTAGAAATAATATATATCACTTCTCCATTAAAATTTATAGGACCCTACAATAAAATTAATTTGTGCTTAATATCAACACTACGAAAATTTTTATCAATCGCTTCCAAATTTTGACCTAAGTTTCAAATCTCAACCCTGTGGGTTTTTACATCGGCTACAACGTTTTCGTCTTTGTTCGTAAATAATAATTTGACTGTACTAAATAGTTTACAGCCGTATAATTCAACGTATAACTTAGTCACAGCAACGCGTGGCCGGGTCTGCTAGTATATATATATAAACTTTTTTTATATAGACATGCACTTTTTTATTTTATTATTATTATTATTTTTAAACTAATAAATAAAATTCAAAATCCATCACTAACTTTCATCTTTTAAGTAAGTACTTTGAAAAAGTCAAAAAATTATTAATTTTTTCATTAATTACCTGTAGAAGTTTTAACATTTTGAAAATTACAAATTCATGAAAAAGTGCAATTGTGAAAACGCGATTTAAAGATTTTAAATATGCAAAAAATATATCAAACCTCATAAGAATTATTGCTTAAATATATATTTTATTGAATTAAAAATGCCTAGAATAGTTCAAATTATAAATATTAACGGAAATATTAGGTAATTATTTCAATTTATTCTAATCATGTACTATTTTACTGAAGTATGTCTATTCATATGAAAGTTTTAAGTAAATCCTTTTCATCAATTTCAAAACGATTACCATAATTTCTTCTTTATTAAATATTTAAAGTATAAAATCAGAAGCATTTGGTCATTTGCGAAGTTAGACGTATTGTCAATTATCTAGATATATATTTTTTCTATATTATATTTTTAGGTATTTATAAACGGTGTTTTATGACATAAATTTAAGGGTTTGGTCAGTTAGATAATTTGAGTACCTCTAACAAATTGAGAAAAAATAATATTTGGTATCACAGTGTAAAAATATTTGGTGAAATATTTTGTATGTATGGAATTAACGTTATGGTATTTTCGATTATCTGTGTTCACTGGTATAAAAATATCACATATAATAAAGGAAATATTACCATTCCTTTAAAAAAATCCCTAATTTATTTTTATAACATTACTAGTTTAACCTAAATATAATAAAACTTTTATAATAATATAAAAAACTGTACGTGATACATATCCATAATATAAATTAAAAAAAAAAAAAAAAAATCATTGTTGGTAAAAACCTAAGCATCTTGTAAACCTTCAATAGATACATATCAATTCATGAAGCAAAAAAACTAAAAATATTTGATAAAACATGAGTATATGCATTACTTTTTTTTCAAACCTTTTATAGTTTTAATCTTATGGAGTAGTACATTCTTTTCTTCGATTTATTTCAGGGTTCAAAATTACCTTCTTAACTAAACAGTCACCTATAGATATAGTTTTCAATTTGTTATTTATTCCCTAAAACTCCTAGTAAATTCATTAAATATTTCTGAAGATATTCGTGAAAGCGTCCAAAATAGAAAGTGATTAAATATTTTAGTCCAAACAATGTAAGTATTCAACATCTAAAATGTTGGCTTAAAAATATGTTTTAATTGTTAATTTCTTTAGGTTAAAAGACAACTGTAATATATATATTTTTTTTTTTTTCGGATTTAATTAGTTACGCTCTGCAAATTATCTAAAAATCAGTGTCATATTAATTAATTAAAAAAAAAAGAAAAAATCCGTATATTTATTGATCATTTTGACAATACATTTGTAAAATATAGATTGAGAAATGAATAAAATTTACTATAGTCTGTGTGTTTCATATATATATATATATATATATATAATCGTTTATAACGTTTTAAAAGTAGGTAAACGTCGCAAAGTTTTTTATTTATTTAAATATATTTTAACTGCAGTAATACTTTTTTGAAAATATTTTGTTTAAAAAAAAATAAAAAAAAAATCCGTATATTTATTGATCATTTTGACAATACATTTGTAAAATATAGATTGAGAAATGAATAAAATTTACTATAGTCTGTGTGTTTCATATATATATATATAATCGTTTATAACGTTTTAAAAGTAGGTAAACGTCGCAAAGTTTTTTATTTATTTAAATGTATTTTAACTGCAGTAATACTTTTTTGAAAATATTTTGTTTAAAAAAAGATAATTTTGACAATAAATTTATAAAATAATTTTTAACAAATAGGTAAGATTGAGTACAATCTGTGAGTTTTGGAATAATAATATTACCATTTATAACGTTTTAAAGAAGGTAAACGGAAGGCATAGACGGTAAAATCTTGAAGGAAGGCATAGATACGCTTTAATTTGAGCCGTAGGGGCTTTCTAGTTATTATATTGTTCAGCCAAGTTGCTGGTCTAGGGTTAGGGTTCCTTAAATGGTAAGGTATTGTAAGATGACAGTGAAAGTAGTAATGTTTGTCAGTCCCCTCCTCACCGCATGAGCATAAGGGTGATCGTCGGCAATGAAATCTGTGAAGGTATTTTGGGAAGGGGCCATGACCTGACAGAAAGGCAGGGATTTCCGGGGAGAGGTCCCAAATATTGAGTGAGACAATTGGTATTAGCTCGTGAGTGTATCTCCCTTTTCGAGACACACTCCAGAGAACCTTCCAGTCATTAACTAGTTTTTGATTTATGTGATTTTCCCACCAACATTTGAACTTACAAAATACACTTGTGGGAAGTAATACACTTCCCATTATAATATGTTGCTCTTGCTGTCAGGGCCCGACTAAAAATTTTGTGCCCTAGGCACTTTAAAATTTTCGTGCCCCCTTAGAAGAGCAAGAGTTTTCCCTCATCCTCCCCGCCACCCCATCACTCCCCCCCCCTAAAAAAAAAAAAAAAAAAAAAAAAAAAGATCAGTAATATACCACATTTTTATTTAAAAATTTCATTAATGTAAGTGAAACACGGTTGGGTTAAAAAAAAAAAAAAAGAAGAGAGAGAGAGAGAGAAAGGAAGATTTACCATATATTTTAGCCATTAGTAAAATTTTGTGCCCCTCAGAAATCTCGTGCCCAGGGCACTAGCCCCAGGTGCCCGTGCGATTGTCAGGCTTTGCTTGCTGTTGTAACGATGGAAACACTATTTCTCGCATTAGTTTTGTGCTGCCATCAATTGAGATTTGTTCTGCTATGACACCTTTTTCGATGTGACATTTTTACTGCTCGACGATTCTACTGCAAATGTGAGTAAAACTCTGTTTTTATTGTAATAAAATTTTCTTATTTCATATATTTCTGTACATTTTATGCAAGTAACTATCTAATTCGAATAATAGATAATGATTCAAAGATTATAATATTTGAATAAATAATAATTCAAATTCGGCAAAATAAAATATTTTTCCTTAAATGCTATTATTTAATAGTTAATAAAACATAAAAGCTAGGAGAAATTTAAAAGGGAAACCAATTGCCTTTGAAAGGGTTAGAAGGAGGGTCAATATTGCAAATGTTCAAAGCAAAGCAAGAAAAAAATAATAATTATTTCATAATTCTTAAATGACGCGCTTGAAATTTATTGTTATTATTATTATTTTAATTTTCTTACACATATTTCATAATTGTGTTTTAAAATTATATTCTGAACACATATTTGCGCTTGACTTTGTAATTTTATTAAGTAATAGTTTCATAAGAAATACTTTTTTTTTTTTTTTTTTTTTTTTTTTTATTTTAAGTACATTTACATTTCATATTATTTTAAAATTGAAAAGGCGATTTAAAATCTGAATTAAAATACTAACTAAATTAGGTACGTATCATTATTTGAAGCTCTATTAAGCATTTTAAATATATTTTTTATTTTATTTTGTCTAAAATTAAAACGAAAAAAAAAAAAAACCTTTAAGTAAATAAAATTGTGAAAAAAAAGGGAAAATTCTATTAAAAAAGTTGTCTTAATTCTTAATTGTATAACGTTTGAGCAGTAACAGATAGCATTTCATTCGAATGCCAAACATTGTGAAGTTTTGGGAATGACATACTTAGTTGAAGTGGTTTTATTGGTTTAAGGAAAGTATTAGTTTGCATAAGGTTTCGCTAAGCGTAACATTGGCAATGCGAGTTCTAACTTTCGATGAAATTTTAGCGCATCGTTGGAAAGTATTTTTAAGGAAGTTTGACATAGTCGATATTTAAAGTGAAACTCCTATAACGACTTATTTAAGTAGCGAGATTTTCAAATTAGGTGACTTTCGTGTTTGAGTGTTTAACCTTAGAGTTATTTTCCTTGGAGAGTTAAGTGAAGAATTGTCGAGGGGATTCCAAATGGAAAATAACAACATTTGGAGCTTATTACAAAAAATGAAATATAATAAAAATGAACTGAAGGACGGCATTAAAATGTATTAATTTAGAAACTTTCAAAAAAAAAAAAAAAAAAAAAAAAAAAAAAAATCCATAAAAAAACTCGCAGCAATTTGTTTCGGGTCAAAATAAAACGTAACCCTTCATTACGCACACCAGAGAAAAGGGTCGTGTTTTATTTCGAACCGAAACATTTGCTGAAAGATTTTTGGATTTTATTTTATTTTTCATTTATTCATTTTATTTTTTTTTTTTTTAAATCTGATTCAGTAATTTCAGAGATACGTCCCACATACACACAAACAAACTTTAGCTCTTTATAATGTCAATACAGATTATAAAAAAAAAAAAAAAAAAAAAAAAAAGCGAAATTATTAATAAAAATTACGAAAAATAAAAATTAGAATGTTTACATCTCTTACATTAAATTTTCACAGATGTTTAAATAGAAAATTACTTTTTTTTTTTTTTTTTTTTTTTTTTTTATATATTTAAAACTTTTAATAATACTCCGATATAAACATATAAGATATAACAATGATTTGTCGTAATACAATGCATCGGAGATTTATTGATTAGAGATAACGATAACATTTTGATTAAAACTTATTTTTCTTTAAAATTTTTGTACCATTAGAAATAAGGGTAATAATTATTAGTCAGAGTATACTATCATTAGTCTATATAAAGAACAAACGAACGTCACAGTAATTAGGTTGATAAATAAAACTGCTTGGACGTTATGGATACGTTCTAGATATCGTCATACTAATCCTCATATTAAATTTAAAATTATCTTTTGTTATTGCAAACCGTTTTAATATAATCTAAAAAAATTTGAAATTTAAATGAGAAATTATTATTATTTCTGTTCATAATAAACAATTATATTATTAAGTATTTCGTATATTTGCATCATAAACCGATTTACTTTTATACTTTTTTTTTTCTTTTAAAAAGTAATAAACTAAATAAACTAAACAATTGTGCATAAACCATTTTACAATTAAACCCATATAGATATAAATGTGAGTTAATTCTTTTTTTTTTTTTGCATACATTGGAACAAAATCTAACTCTTGGTTGTGCTTACATTATTTATACATTTGCTAAATGGAAAAATATAATTTACCACATTCATAAATAAATGAATCCTTTATTATTATTATTATTATTATTCTGGAAAAAAAAAAAAAACACATAATAAGGATGCATTATGTGATTTTTATTTTAAAGAAAATATAAATGAATTTGCATTTTGAATAGCAGCTATACCAATAATACATATTTTAGTAGTGACTGCCAAAAAATGAAAATTGAAAAAGCAGAAAAATCGTATAGAAAATATGAAATGATACATTTTGTGCTACGATAACACAAATGTCACTGAAAAAAAAACTTCTTTATTTATGCATTGAATTTTCATAAAAGTGTTTAAACAAAAGTGTTTAAAAAAACTTAAAAAATACATGTAATTTATAGGAAGAATCAATTTAAAAGATGATAAACTAAAGTATGGAATTAGATATATGTCTGTGTATAGATTATGTTTATTCACGGAATGCTTTGAAATAAAGATAATTGATTTTTAACATTATTCTTTGTTATTTATATATTGACAGCAATTGTTTGTGAAGTTTTTATAATACCTTATTGTATTCAAACTTTACAAAGGACAATAGCAGTAAATATTTTCAAAGAGCTTTTCATTATATATTTTCTTTAGACCTGGATGATTATTTTTTCTGAGGTTATTATAGAAAATGCCCTTTCAAAATTAACTTTTTTATTTTAAGAAATAAAATGTTTTTTCATATCTGTTTCTGCGTTTATTTTTTTCTGTTTTGATAGTATGAAACAAATTCATTTACGATTTAAACACTGCTTTTCTAAAAGAACGTGTATCGAGTTTTATAGAGTAATTCAAATAATACTGAATTTGAGTTTAGTAAAAGAAATCTTTAAAATCATTAGAAACATTTGTGAAAATGAAAGTTGTAAAAAAATAAGTATTTTTTTATGAAGGGATGATGCTTTTTTATTGTAAGAAATTTATATGAGGTTTTTTTTTTCTATTTTATATTGAACTAGGGAGCTCTGTCCCCTTGTTCCACTCACCAACCATGGAGGGACTCGTTTCGCTTACTAACCACCACAAGGCTCTACCCACCTATTCGCTGAATAACTTTCACCAAATAGGGATATAAATTGTGCAAATTGTGCATAACATAAGACAAAAGCAAAACTCTTTTTAAGAATTCCTCATATTCAATGTGAAATTGAAACACATAATATTTAATACTAGCAAACCCTTGCGAAACTTTTGCAGTATATTTATTTATTTATTTATTTATTATTTTTTTATTTACGTTTAAAGTTTGAAACTTATAAGTCTCATACCAATTTCATCACCCAATATGAATTTTAATTCATCAAAAACCGAATTATTATTAGTTATTTTTTTATTTTTTTTATTTTTTTTTTAAGGGGGGGGGGTGAAACACAAAGGTGAAAGATAAATTACAAAATAAAATTCATATCTCAATCTAGTTTTCATACTTCCCCAGGCAAGAGAGCTTTAGTATAAGACCCCTATGACGACTTTTAAAATTTTGCCGCCATCTTGGCGATGCGTTTTAATTTATTTTTTTTAATTTATTCATTTTGGCATAATTTGTCACTATCGTATCGTTTCGACAAAATATAATCGTAACTGGACCACGTAAGAGAAATATTATATAGATTTAATAGATTATTATATAGATTATTTTGTATTTAGACCTGCATTGGACACACACACACACACACACACACACATATATATATATGTGTGTGTGTGTGTGCTGATGCCTTTTAATTATCAAAATCGGTTACATTAATTTTATACTAAAAAAAAAGAAAAAAAGTTGAACATTTAATTATAAACATTGGGTTACATTGGGTTAAAATTTAAAGGTATGAAAGAGGCGAAACAATGCACAGACTACTAGAATGAAGAAATTTAAAGTACATCTAAATTATATTGCTGACATTAAGCAAGGGATGAAGAACGTCCTTGCCACCGTACACGGGTTTGATTATAGTTGGTTATCCGAGTTAGATGCACGCATGATGTGTGTTTAAAAATGTTATGGCATAAAACATTTTCAATCTACGATGCTAAAGCAAATACTTTGACTATCTGTTTCTGGGCTAATAAAAATGTATATGTAGCAGTTTTTCGCAGGTTAATATATGACATTTTCGTTTCAAATATTTTATTTATCCTTATTTAAAATAATAATATTATTATTAATAATTCTTAGTTATAAGAAATTTGTTTTATATTTTCTTTTCAAACATAAACATTTACAATTATTATGAAAATATATTTACTTCTTTAAAAAATACTTAAAATGTGAGATAGAATGGCGAAATTTCATAAAAACAAACATTTACTCAAATGAAGAGCGAAAAAAGTAATTGTGAAAAATTTAAAAAACAAATAGTTAGATCAGATAGGTTTTTTTTTAACATATTGCTTTGAATAATAATTAATATATATATATATATATATATATATATATATATATTTTCATCAACTATATATCACTTAAGTACAGAGATTTAGCTGTTTATTTTTTATTTATTTTGTTACATAAAATTACAAAATTATAATTTAAAAAAATTTAAAAATGAGAAAAAAGTATAAAATTATAAATATAAATTAGAATATTTATATTTTTTTATGAATTACCATTAAATTATATTTGATAATGGAGTATTAGAAGTTGAAAAGTTTTTTTTTTTATTTATTTATTTTTTTTTATAAATATGCATTGTGCAATAAACCATTAGCGCGAAGTTAAACATAACCATTCCCTTACTATAACATTTCTATTCCGTGCACTAAAAAGAGACAATCTTTTTTTCTCAAAACAGGAAAAAAGTAATACATTTGACATTTTTTTTTTAAATAATCTAAATAATTATTATTAAAAAAAAGTATACTCTCCCCCCACCCTCCCGAAAAAAAAGTTTAAGGAACGTTTTAATATACAATATTTTATAAGTAATTTAGAGACACTGAATAAATATTCTGTTAAATTTTTTATACCTTAAAAAAATTCTCATTATCGTAAAAATTTTAATTATCTTTATATTATCATTCATGTAAATTCCAGAGTACTGATAGATATTTTGTAAATAAATGACCCATGTAAGATAAACATATAGTTAACTGAAAAAAAAAATGTATTTAAAAAAAATAAAATTTAGTAGTAATTAATTTTTTTCTAGTTTATTTGATAAAGTCTTAGTTCAAAGATATTGATTAATATAATTAATTATCTCGTTAGTTTCATTTATTTTTTATTATATAGTTGCTCTAAAAATATACAATTGTATGTATATACCGAAAATATTGAGGAAGTTATTCATTATTACATAATTTCTTTATAAAAAAGAAAAAAAAAAGATTTTGTACAGCTATTAGTAATAATGAGATGTATCGATTAGATGAAAAAGAAATAAGTATTATGTAAAGATTTTTAAACATTGATTTTAAACAAAATATACAATATAATGCAGAAACGTACAAAAATATATAAGATAATAAAATTAAGCATTTTCCATGAAAATAAAACTTTCTTGGTGCAGTCATATGCATTTCATACCATTGTTCCCAGGTTTCTTTCCAAAGTCATTTATACAATTCCAGGTTTCATTGAATGTTAACTCAAATTTTCATTTTGTACCATGTAGATGATTTCCATATAATCATATGCAGAGTGTTTTTATTTTAACAATATGCATTGGAAAGTTTATTTATTTATTTTTATTTTTCGCTTGAAGCCGTTACAAATGATTTTACTTATAGTGACATAAGACTTTATTACATACAAAGTAATAGATTTGTAAGTTCGAAGATTTTTCTTTTCTTTCTAATTAACAATTTCACTTTTTTTAATATTTGCTTGCATTGAAACAATCTTAGACTGAGGATTTGTGGACATTTTATACATTTTTTTTTCTGTTAAGCTTTAATTCCTTTCAAACATTGTATGTATACGTACTCTAATTCGAAATGCAATAACCACGATGTTTAAAAATTTATTATTTTTTTGTATGTATGATTCTCTTCGAAAAGTGCAGTTACATAAATTACAAGCACTTTATAAACTTTAGGAGCTATTTGTACATTAATTTGTTTATTCTAAATTAAATAATAATAATAATAATAATAATAAAATTTGCAAATTCTTAGTTATAGCTTGAGAAATTCTTATTTGAAAATGCAAGCCAGAAAAATAAATACAAAATTGTTTCGTAATGTGCGAATGAATATTTGCTCTATCCCTAAGCTCGTTGTAGCCAAAATCTTACATAATATATATAATGTAATACATATTAGAAAACGTACCTCAAATATTTCTGCATAGGTCAAAGATCTGTAACGCAAAAACAAATGGTTAAAATATAACATATTCATAATAAAAAAAATAACAAATAAATAATTTTTGCAAAAAAAAAAAAAATAAATAAATAAATAAATAAATAAATAAAACACGAAACCTAATTTAAAAGAAAGAAAAAAAAACACCTCTGACGTGGGCAAAAGATTTCCAACTGATAACCTGCGCATATTGTCACGTGAACGTAATAAAATATCTGTTTAACTATTTTGAATTTCATCAAAATATACACTTAAATTGCCAGAAATTTTTTTTATTATTATTGATTCTTTCAAACTAAATAACCTTTTAAAAGATTTTTATCGACATCATTAAAAAAAAAAAAAAAAAAAAAAAAAAAAAAAAAAAAAACCATTTTAATTTCATAAATCTTCGTGCAAAGTAAAGTTGTTAAAATTTAGTTTATATAATTATTTCTCATAAAATGCAATACTTTGGAACATTTTTGTGTGTCCCTGTAAACGAATCAGTGGTGGTATTTTCTCCATCTTTTACAGGAAACATCCAATAGTGAACTTGAATAACATATTTCAATTTAATGTGTACATGTAAGCGTATGAAAATATGGTTTAAAGAAATGCCTATCATAGAACACAATGCTTTGAAATATTTTCGGGGATCCCTGCACACAAACCAGTAGAGGTATAAACTCCATTTTCAACAGAGAACATTCGATAGTGAACTTGTATAACATATTTCAATTTCTTTAAGGTTTTTGTACAGTAAGGGTATGAAAATATGGTTTATAGAAATGCTCCTCGTAGAACACAAAGCTTTGAAATACTTTTGTGTGTCCCTGTACACAAATCGGTGGTAATACTTACTCCATTTTATACAGGAAATATCCGATAGTGAACTTGAATAACATATTTCAATTTCATTAAGATTTAAGTACAGTAAGAGTATGAAAATATGGTATATAGAAATGTCTCTCATAGAACACAATGCTTTGAAATATTTTCGGGGGTCCTTGTACACATACCAGTAGAGGTATAAACTCCATTTTCAACAGGGAACATCCGATAGTTAACTTGTATAACATATTTAGATTTCATTAAGATTTTTTACAGTAAGGGTATGAAAATATGGTTTATAGAAATGCCTCTCACGGAACACAATGTTTTGAAATACTTTCGGGGGTCCCTGTACACAAACCATTAGAGGTATAAACTCCATTTTCAATAGAGAACATCCGATAGTGAACTTGAATAACATATATCAGTTTCAAGAAATTCCATAAATATTTACGCGAGTTAGAGCACGGACAGGCAGACAGACAGACAAACCGAAATCATTAACACTTTTTAACCTTGTTGGAAAGTGTTAATGAGTATTCTCTTGTGTAATTATTAGGGGAAAGTGAGACATTTCAGGTTAAAATAGTCGTCTTTCCCTGAATGATTTTTTTCTCCCAAACGCTGATCAACGTGTGCCTTATTACAAAAGCTATAGTAATTACAATTTCTAACCTTTGATTCAACCCTTTAAGAGTTTTCAAATTGCAATAACTCAGCGAGATTTTGACTTAGAGAAATGAATTTTTTTTTTTTTTCTTTTTAGAACGAGGAGAATATTTTTCTAAATATAAGCCATGTGATAGAAGGGGCCGTATAAAAATTAAATTTCGTATTTAATATGTATAAAGCCCCTTGTACAAAAATATGCCATATCTGAAATCTGCATCAATTTTGTAATTGGAAGTATGTTTCTATCTTTCTTAGTTTACGAGATAATCGCTGTAACATCTATTTTGAATCACCCGGTATATTAAACTAGCAAACCCTTGCGAAACTTTCGCAGTTTATTTATTTATGTTTTTTTTTTTTTTTTTTTTTTTTTAACCTTTAAAATTTGAAACTTATAAGTCTTATACCAATTTCATAACCCAATATAAATTTTAATTCATCAGAAACCAAATTATTAATTTTTTTTTTTTTTTTTTTTAAGGACTGAGGACTATTAGTCTCAATCTGCGGATTTTTACGATACCAGTTTTACGATAGTTGGACATTTGTCGAAATCTAAAATTTATCGAAAATATAATTGAAAAATGATTTTGATGAAATTCTGGCCAAAGCAGAATTTAGTTTAGGACGGAGGACTATTAGTTTTATTTATTTATTTATTTATTTTTAAAATTATAACATCGCTTTCAAATTATTCTGTTATATTTTCGATAAATTTTACATTTCGATAAATGTCCAACTATCGAAAAACGACCCCGCAAAAATCCCAGATTGAGACTAATAGTCCTCAGTCCTAAAAACAAAAACATAGCCTGCCAAAATTAATAAAAAGTTGTACCTCACGGGACTAATGTGCAAGTTGCATCGAACGAACAAACTATTTCTTTCAACGAAAATGCCTACTAACGCTGGAAGATAAGTCTAATATATCGTATCATATTATGTATCGTATTTATCGTAATATAACTCAATACTTATTTCGCTTCCTTCTTCGACTCGTTTTAATACGCATTTTTTTATATGCATGAGCAGCCCCCGAAAAACAAAAACATTAAATCATTAAATTCATTTTTTTACTTATTTTTATTTCATATTATTTTACGCGCACTTTTTATTTCCTAATTCAAAATTATTAAGAAAAAGCTTTTTCGATATCGCTTGTAACGATACTGATTATTATTAATTTTCTTTTCTTTTTCTTTCAATAATAATAATAATAATAATAATAATAAAGATTTTGATGAAATTCTGGCAAAAGCAGAATTTAGTTTAGGACTGAGGACTATTAGTTTTTTTTTATTTTTTTTTTTTTTTCTTATTTCAAATTATAACATCGCTTTCAAATTATTCAATTATATTTTCGATAAATTTTAGATTTCGACAAATGTTCAACTATCGAAATCGACAATGCAAAAATTCCAGATTGAGACTAATAGGCCCTCAGTCCTAAAAAAAAAAAAATGAAAAAAAAAAAAGATTCATTATACTTTGAGAAAAAATAATGTTAAATACGGCAATGCGAAGCATGAAGCATCTTCTGACAAACTCCAATCACAAATCAATTAATTTGTTTTAAAACTAAACGTTATTTGCTCTCAAATCCCTATCTGAATTGCTATTTATAAGTTAAGCGTACCTTCTGGAAATTTTTAGAGGAATTATAACCAAAAAAATGGGTGAAAGATTCTTTTCGCTTGCGAAATACAGTACAAATAAAAAAAACCTCTATAGTGCTCTGGGATTGCTGCTATCTTTTTTCAAGCGTTATAGCGCACAGAAAAGTTCTGTTGTTTAAAAATCATTTATAAGGCCATAGAAATGAGATATCTCATATAATATCGCTTAAAAAAAGTATTTAGGAACTACTTTTAATAACCAAAAATATAATTTATTATTTTCTTAATCAAAAAACAGGAACTCACCCAGTGACAAAAATGCACAGTTTTTACACACGAAGTTTTACCCTCTACAGCTAACCATATTCACGTTATCATGGATATTCCCGAAACATAAATTTATGTAATAGCCAAATTTTTTGATTTATCATGGATATCTCTAAAATGGAATATTATATATATTATATTTGTGGTGTACAACACAGTCAAAAATATAAAATTTTAATATTCTGCGTACAACGATTTTTGATATACGAATGTTACATATCTACATGCATTATAAAATATCTTATCAAATCCTAGACTCTTTGGCCTACAATGTGGAGCAACGTTCGTCGTATGGATGCGGATGGATATACAACGTTTAGTGCAGTTGGAAGTTCTATCATGGTTACCAAGTAGTCCTATTGTGCGTATGTGATTTGCACATGTAAAGTTGGCATACGTGAAACTTCGAGTTATCAACCAAAACGTTAAATGGTTAGATAAGTGACTGACCGAACATGTTAGCTTGGCCTGCCTTGTTAGAAATTTAAAATTTGGCCAAGATTTTAATCACAGTATCCTACGGTTAACAATAAGGAAGAAACAGATTCGGGAATTATGACAATTACAAATAAGAAATTTCATGTTCCCCGCATAACAGTTTTTGACTTATGTGAGATTTTTTTTTTCTATAAAAGAAAGGCAAAAAAAAATCTAAACTTTTCAAAAAATTCTCTGTCTGATTTAATTGTAACAGTTGTTGGTTTTATAATTTTTGTATTTCTTAATTTGAAGATAACTATAAATTTTAGAAATACGTTCTAAACGTTATTACTAGTACTTTTAAGCTGTATATACTCATTGCTTATATGTTTATATGTGATTTCGGTTTAGAGTATTATGTATATATATATATGTATGTATACAACGTCAACGTCAATGAAGTTCAATATATATATATTCATTTATTTACTTATATTTCTTAAGGGTTTTGTTTAATACTTTTGTGGTAAAATCGAAGTAAAAATATATAAAGCATGTTTTTCCTTTTGCTTGTAAATATATATATATATATATATATATATTTTTTTTTTAACGAATAGAAAATTAGAAGGATTCAGAGATATAACTAAATGCCTTCGACATATTAGTAACTTTCATTGAAAAATACGTGTAGTCTATATTTCATTTCAATTTTGTATTCATTGTTTGTCATCGAAAATATATATATATATATATGTCATTACTTATTAATCCAGAAAGGCCACTTAACTGAAAACAAAGTTATTACATGGTGGTATATAAATAAATAAATATATTTATTTATTTATTTATAAAAGAAAGAGAGGAACATAAAATATTTTTGAATCGGTAAAATTCCCTAGTTTTATTTTTTAAATTATTTTAAAATTTATGAAGAGAGTTTTAATTAGTTCACTGAGTAAACAACTACAGATCTGCTCGTAAAATTCATTTTTACTTTCTTCTATATGCAATAGAAGAAAGTATTGGATTCGTAAAAATTTTCGACCTCGGGTTTCTGATGGATTTACACGTTTTGAGAGCTGTAGAACACGATTTCACCATTTTTAGAAAATGTCTGTCTGTCTGTCTGTGTGTGTGTGACAAAATTTTGTGGCAACTGTATCTCAGGAACTACTGCACAGAATTTCATACTAGTTGGTATGTAGTTGCACCATGACATAAATTAGTGCCTATCAACTTTTGGTAAAAATTGTCTTACAGGTTGCGTTGCCATCCCGCTTTTTCTAAATTTTTAACATGGTGATATAGGACAAAATTTTGTATAAATGTGCATAAAGAGAATTATTTTTTAGTAATCATTATGAAATTTACAATAATTATTTATAATAGAGATAGTCAGCTGGGAAAAAAATTTTGTATGTGTAGGAGCCTCGCTACACCCCCTGGGGGGGGGGGGGGAGTTCCCCTCGAGGGGAGTAAATTTTCAAGGTGGGTATCTTTCGAAAGGTCTCGTCAATGCCTTTAAAACGAATGGTTGAACTATAAATCTGTGATAATTTAAAACAAAGTTATCCATTTTTTTTACTTTTAACGAAAAAAAACTCAGAAAAAAAATCGTAATTTTTTTTTTCTTAATCGAAATTTAACCTAACTTGGTATTTAGTTGGCCCCTGACATAAACTGGTGCTGATTAGATTTGGGGATCAATCGCTCAACAGGTGGCGCTGTGATCGCATTTTTTCTAAATTTTTAACATGGCAGTATAGGACAAAATTCTGTATAAATGTACATAATGAAAGTTATTCTTAACCTGTGATTGTAAAATTAATGTGATTTATTGATAATGGTAGTAGTTAATTAGTAAAACTTTTTGTGCATGTGGGGGCATCGCTTCCCCTCTGGGGGGGAAGTACCCCCGGGGGGGGGGTAAAGTTACAAGATGGGTATCTTTCGTAAGGTCTCGTCAATACCTTTAAAATGAATGGTTGAACTATAAATATGTGATAATTTAAAACAAAATTATCGACTTTTTTTTTTTTTTTTTTTTTTTTTTTTTACTTTTAACAAAAAATTAGTTGGACAAAAAATCGTTTTTTGTTTTTATTGTTGTTGTTGTTGAGTGAATTTGTATAGGAAAATATAGAAGAAAGTCTTGTGGTGGCCACAGCATACTAGTTAAAAAATGAAATTACTCCAAATATCACGCACACAAAATAAAAAATGAAACAAACATCTAACCTGAAAATACGATACAAACATGTTTTATCAATGTTATTTTACAAATATAACATATTTATTAAAAATAAACCAGAAACTATTTTGGTACAATAAACAATGTACTCATGATATCGACATCTAGAAGTTTTTGTAAACCTCCAGGGAATTAATGTTTTAAAAATTAAAAAAGAAAATAAAATAAACATGCTACTCAAAAAATGTTTATTAAACATTTTTGATCGGTTAAGACATATTGACTTTCCGGTTGATGTGTTTACAGAGGATTTTTTTTTTCATTAGACAGAGAGAGAGAAAGAGAGAGAGAGAGAGAGAGAGATAGAGATATTCAACGAAGTGTTTAAAGTGTACATATTTATTACATTTTCTTGAAAATCAGTATATTTTTGTTTTTCGAGACAGTCTTTTTTTGCTTTTTTGTTCAACAAGAGTTTTAATTATATTTCATATACATTTATATTAAAAGAAAATATTCTTTTTATGTGTATGTATATCTATTAAGACAATATTTTAAAATAATTAATAATACAGATGTTAAATAACAAAAATAAATATAATGTTTTTATAATAACCTAAAACAACATTTTTATGTTGTTTAAATAATTGCCATGCGATTTTCCTATATGTATTTATGTTGTAAACACAAACATTTGCATTTTACAAAAAAATAATGTTGATTTATTTGTAAAATGCAAATAAACTGTATTCCTATGTCATTCTATAGAAATATAAGAAAGTAAATGTTTAAATATAATAACTAAAATAATGCATGAATTTAATGATATTAATAAATGTAGTAACAATTATTTTGGGCAGTAATATAAAATATATATTAAAATTAAATATATAAGATGAATGAATTATTTTATTTTATATATATTTTTTTATGTACTGTATAATATCGGCAACCTGTTTTTCTTCGTCCAGATTTTACACATTATCCTCGTTTCCAAGTACATACAGTCGGCAGGAAAATTATTGAAACACACAGGCACATGTTTCATTTTCTATTTTCCAATTTATTATTATTATTATTATTAAGTTTGATCGCTGATTTTCATCATCAACTCTTTTGTTTTCTTTGTTCATAAAAATCACAAGAGTAAGATCATGACTCGACAAACATTTACGTAACAGGACAGTATTAGGTAAACACCTTTTAGCTAGGAATTATTGCTAGTGCTTCAATACTTTTGCTGCCGACTGTAGTTCTTATTAATGTTTAATGCATGTACTTATATGGAATTTGAGTGTTTAATTAAAGTAAGAATTTTCAATGTTTTAAATTTTGTTACAGAACAAAAAATAAACTTATTTTGATACAATCATTATTAAAAGAACTCTCTGTTAGATGCTATGTACTATATATATTTTTATGTCATGTGTATGTTAAAGCAACAACGTCATGCTTGTATGTAATCGGACCTTGACATAAAGCTCATCTCGGAAGCATTATTATAAGTCGGTTGGTTGTTTGCAGTGTTGTGCACGAACGCGTTCATGAGTTTAGCTCAAAATTTTTGAGTTTTGAGTTGAACTTCGCTCGTTTTTCAAATTGTGAACTTGAGTTGAGCGAAGTTCGTTTTTTACACGAACTTGAGCGCGAAAAAGCAATTCAAACTCAAACTCATTTTAAATATTTCTGTCTAAACTATAAAAGTAGAAGAAGTAAAGGACAGAAAAGAGAATAACTGTGCAAAATGCATCCTGGAAAAAAAGGCACTTGGAAAAAAAGGCACTGGTAAAAAAGGGTACCAGAAAAAAGGGCACCCGGGAAAAAAGGCCAATTTTGCAATTTGCAAATCGCCAAAACAATAAACATCAAATAATGAATTTATAGAAGGATTTTCATAATAAATTTTTAGAAATTGCAATCAATTAAATTGGTACCACTTTCACTTAGTACCACTTTCACTTACCTGGGAGAAGGGAGGCTAGCAGCAGATTTAAAGAGATTGTTTTTATATCACTTTCTTACTGATTTTAATGAAACTTTGTCTGTCACTTGCTGTTTAAGACAAAAACACAGTGCCACATATACTTTGGGGGCTGAAGGGGAGGGGAGGGGGCGGAGGGGGGGCAAAAGGATTTAATTTTTTGTATATCACATTGTTACCGCTTTTAACGATATTATGTGTAATATAACTATCACGTATTCTTTACGAAAAGCACAAGAATTATTATATATAGCTTAGGGGGTTGTGTAGATGCAAAAAAGATATTTTTAAACAAATCTATTATAGATTAAAATAAAACTTTGTGTAAATACCACTTACTACTTAAGAAAAAATATAAAAAGTGTTACACATATCTTACAGGGTCGGGGGGGGGGCTATTTCTTTGGAAATTTGTTTAAATATAATTTAAACTTAATTAAAGTAATAATAAATTATATATAATTGAAGGGGGCAAGGGGGGAGGGAAGATGGAAATAAAATATTTTTAAACCAGCCTATTATTGACTTTTTTGTTTAAATGTTGTGTATATATTACAAACTAGCAGGCTACGCCCGCTTCACTGGTCACTAAATTTAAATGAAGTTTTAAAAGAATTGAATCACTATTTAATTTTTATATCACATTTTGAGCTTTGTTGCATAATAAAAAATCCTTTTAAGGTCAGAAAGTCAAAATAACATTACGACGATGACCCAATATTTTACATTTTTTCTTACATTTTTAAAGCAGCTCTCTGAATCTGTCAATGTAATACTAGTATTCAAGATTATTGACAGATTGATGCGTAAACAGAATCGTTTTCTATCCTTTTTTTTTTTTTTTTTTTTTTTTTTTAGGGACAGTGGGGAGGGAAGAAAGAGGTGTGAGATGACAACACCCCCTACAAGGTTTGAGAAGGTCTTATGGGTTTGAGTTGAGTAGGAGACGCAATTGTGATTTTTCCTTCTTCGTTTCTTTCTTATCTGCTGAATAGAATTTCTGGTAATTACTGGCGACGCGGTGAAATTTGCAGTTCGGTGACTTTGATTTTTAAATGCTTTTTTAAAAAAACTTTTTTTCATTCTTCCTTGTTTGCCTGTTGCCTATGTGGGTTCCCTGGCATGCAAGTACACTATTGTATAATTGTAGTCTTGAGAAGGAAGTCGGTCCTATCCAGGACTATACATAATAAGAGACATACATCTCTCTCTGTAGTCCTGGGTCCTATCTGTTGTCTTCTCTGAATTGATTTATTGCTGTCGCTTTGAGAGGCAATAAAAATTGCTTTGGCCTTTCCCTTTTTCTTATCAGACATGTTATGAGTATTCTTTTGTCGGTCCTTGAACAAGTGTCTTATGTATAAACAAAACATACGTATTAGGTTAAAATAAAATACATTGCTTGAAAAATATATCCCTTTGTTTGCAGATATTTAAGACTTAATAATAATAATAATGAATATATATTGTTATTCAAATAAATGAATAAAATAAGCACAAATAAAAAGTGTATTACAGAGATTTTTCTCCTCATAAAGAAATCGAACTAGTTTTAAAATAGCATTAGTTTTTTCATTTTGTGGTTTGAAAATAAAATGTTAAAAACTTACAAACTTCTTTTTAGATTATTATTTTTACTTTCTTCTATCTTCAATAGAAGAAAGTATTGGATTCGTAAAAATTTTCGATTTCGGGTTTTTGATGGATTTACACGTTTTGAGAGCTGTAGAACACGATTTTATCATTTTTAGAAAATGTCTGTGTCTCTGTCTGTCTGTGTGTGTGTGTGTGTGACAAAATTTTGTGGCAACTGTATCTCTGGAACTACTGCACATAATTTCATACAAATTGGTATGTAGTTGCACCTTGACATAATTTAGTGCCTGTTCTGTATTGACATTTTGCCAACGAGTATTACGTGCCGCACATGCTTGTGCTTCGCACACCCCTCCGGAAAAGTGTGATATTCCGTTTCTGCGAGACTACTGTGGAAAACGAAATGGAATAAGTGAAGAAAAATGTGATCGTGGGAGTTCGTGCTTTGAGCCGAACAAATGTTATATTGTGAAATTAAAGTGTTTTATTATCGAATCAGCGACCTAATTAATTTGTGTCATGTGTTTTGATCAGATGCGTAAACAGTGCCTATCAACTTTTGGTAAAAATCGTCTTACAGGTTGCGTTGCTATCCCGCTTTTCTAAATTTTTAACAGGCTGATATAGGGCAAAAATTTTCAAGATGGGTATCTTTCGAAAGGTCTCGTCAGTACCTTTAAAACGAATGGTTGAACTATATAAATCTGTGATAATTTAAAACAAAGTTATCGATTTTTTTTACTTTTTACGAAAAAAAAACTTAGAAAAAAAATCTTTTTTTTTTTTTTTCTCTCCCCTTAATTTTATCAAACTCACACGGTTTCCGTGTTCTGACAAACTTAAACTAATTTTTGCTTTTTTCCCCTAATTTTGTCAAAGTCTCACGGTTTCCGTGTTTTGACAAACTTTAACAAATTTTCACATTTTACCCAAAATTTTGTCAAAGTCCCACTTTTTTTTTTTTTCTCTCCCCTTAATTCTATTAAACTCCCACGGTTTCCGTGTTCTGACAAACTTAAACAAATTTTTGCATTTTACCCAAAATTTTGTCAAAGTCCCACTTTTTTTTTTTTTTTATTATTGTTACTGAGTGAATTTGTATAGGAAAATATAGAAGAAAGTCTCGTGGTGGTCACAACATACTAGTTTTTTTTATTATTATTATTACTATTTATTTTATTTATTTATTTATTTAACAAAAATTATTTTAACTATTATGAATTTTTTGAATGTAAAGACCAAGTTCAGGAAAAAAAAAAAAAAAAGCATCAGCTAATGAGTAATTTGCATAAAAAATTTTCTCGTAGAATTGCATGAAACTTGGCTGCCAGAAGTGAAGATAGGTGAAATGGCGTCTAAATCTCTTAATATTACATAATGAGGCAAAGTATGACATAAATGTATGTTATGAGAAATATTTTTATCACAAATAATTCAGAGCAGTTTAAAAAATATCATTTATGATACTGGCTTGAGCATCAATAAATACCAACATTTCATTTTAAAAACTTAGAAAAAAACTTAAAGTTTCTCATAACGTGCCTAAACATGATGCTGTTTCACATAAATCTGGATTATATTTGAAAAAGCCACAAAATCGCATTAAAAACTAAAAAAAATATTGTCATCAGTATAATTACACGGTAAATTGACGGAAAGGTTCAGCTCTCGGATCTGGTACCGGGTTCGATTCCTGGTTGTACTTGTCGACCAAGCCATTCGGAGTTTTCCATGGTTTTCACCGAAACTTGTATACAGGCTAGAAAGGGTCACTTAAAAATACCCCCACCAAGAGCATTCCACTCAGCCCTAGGGAACGCATGCAGTCAGTCGGTCTAAACTCTGAACCCCTGCATTAACATTATAGTAAATTAGGGTAAGGGAAATTTATAGAATCTTGTTACCCTTGCAAGTGCGGCATTTTATTTTCAGACCATACCGGTAAGTCGACCGAATTCTTTTCTTTTCTGAATATAGGAGGGATGACCTATATTAGAAACAGAAATTTCTGAAAGTAAATAAATAATGGGAACTGAGCACAGTCCATTTATGCCAGTTAATTTTGTTTCTTATATTAGTGTATCAAAAATATTTTAATAAACATGAGGTCATGAGAAAAATTTACGATCGGCATAAAAAAATAAAATGTCACGAGACATCATCATCAGAAAGAAAGAAAGGAAAAAAAAAAAAAAAAAATCACCGGTAAAAAAGTCATACTGAAAAATAGTCATCGGGAAAGAAAAGGCACCGGATAGAAAGTTCCGCGGAGAAAAAGTCATTAGAAAAAAATCTATTAAAAATATAAATAAATAAAAATGCCTTTTCAGTTTTTTCTTATGTTTTACAAACTTTTAAGAGCATTTTAGAGTGAATATAGGCATCATTTCGTCTTTCTGTTTGTTTGTCTGTTAACTTTTATGATCACGCTTTAATTTCCGCTAATATTTATTGAGTAGCTTGAATCTAATTTTAATCAAGTTGTCTATGGCATATTCTGTGTTGAAAATGGTATAATTAATGTGTTTAGAGGGACTTGCAACACATTTCTGATGCATTAAAGTCAATGATCGGTATTTTTAAAAGCATTATATTAATATTTTATACTTAACATAACATAGGAAACACTTTGCATTCTTTGTAGGTAGTAAAAAAGGACCTCTCTCTATTTATTCTACGAAAAACTCGGCAAAAGGATGTTTAAATGCATTTAAAAAGTTATTATTTAGAAAATTAAGACAAATAAGAGCAGCAAGAAATATTTCTTCAGTAATGTAATATATACCTTTTTCACTGCACATCCATAAAAGAACATTTGCATGAGAAGATGTATAATAAAAATTTTAGTAAACAATTTTGAGTCTTACAAGTTTTATTTTATACGAATATAAATTTATGTAATATTATATAAACTAACAATTAATAATGTAATGTCATTAGTTTTAAAAATTTCAAAAGTAGTTTTAATTTATAATTTAATAGTAGTGTAAAATAAAATATCATATGCTTATTATTTATTAAAAATAATAAATAAATTTTAAAATAGCACAAGGACAGAAAAGTGAGAAGAATCACATTTTGAATGTAATATGTTTCTGATTTTTTCTCTTTAGAAATTACATTGAGAAAAAAATATATTTATACAACCTTCATCTAGAACGAATAAGTAGTCATTTTATGAATCTCTGAACTAAGAACTTTAGATTTCTGAGTTATGCGTATAAGGTAAACGAATAAACTGGATAGAAGAAATGATCGAGAATTTATAAATACCAATAAAACTTTATTAGTTTTCAATTTCTTAATGTATAAGAAGTTTTTAATTTCTTAAAATATTTTTATTGTTCTTGTTATGTCATGTACGCAAATTAATTATCAAAAACACAAATGAACTAGCAAATGATAGCCATATCATTTTCATGATTTTCAGATTCCACACATCCCAAAACGTGTAGAAATGTTAAAAAACCGAGGATGAAAAATTTTCTGACTAATTGAAATCGTCTTAACTATGGTATGATGGGTCATGAAAAATAATCCATGGATTGGTAACTATTATATATATATATATATATATATATATATATATATATATATGTATAGAGAGAGAGAGAGAGAGAGAGAGAAATGATGATGACTTCTTTTTCCAAAAAAAGTTATCACAGGAAACTTCTCCTGCTCAAGAGGTGCGAGATTTTCTAAAAGATCCCCGCTACGGTACAGTAATGTAATTTGCTTTTGGCAATAATGAAAAAAAAAAAAAAAAAAAAAAAAAAAACTATTTATTTAATTCAACACAAGTTTGCCATCAAGTGCTTTTGTTGAAAGACTGTTCAGTGCTGGTGCCAAGATTTTTGGAACGAGAAGAATAAATCTCTCAGATGAAAATTTCGAAAAAAATCTGTTATTGAATGTAAATAACAAACATCAATGATGAAATGTGTGAAAATGTATCTAATTGAAAGATTCTGCAATCAACATTTCGTATTTTTATTATTAATATTTTTACTTAAACTAGTCTATTTCATGTCTTCATTTGCTTAAAAAAAGCTGTACTGTCTTATTTTACGCTCGTATAAACCGACGACTAAACACTTTGAAATTTTTCTTCCCATGGGCAATTTATGCACCCTTTGTGAATTTAACAGTTATTTTCTATTTAATAAGTTATTTATTAATTATTAAATTACATATTACTTAAATTTATTATTAACATTTTAATTATGTTTTGAGTTTCCTTTTGAATTAGCTAAATATTTGAACACAATTTTGTGGTTTGTCTTAGGGACCGTGGATGAAATATGATAAATTGTCAAATGGCGGTCCCCAAGTAAAAAAAATACCAAAACCTACTTGATTTGGAATTTTTATGTTATTTTATTTTTGCACACTTTATATAAAACACATGTTTATTCCTTTATAGCACGCTAAATAGCAAGCGAAGTTTTCTAATGATTTATCCAAGAACTGAAAGCCGACATTGACTGTGGTGCAACCAAATAAAGACTAATTAAGTCAAACCATTACACTATTTAAAAAATATATATTACTTTAAAACCAAAGGAGCCTCTAAATGATGGAATTTTTCTCCTATGCGCATAAAGAAACGTATTGGAAATCTGAGAATAAAAAACCGCGCAAAAACAGTGCGTCCACTATTCAGAAGTGTCCGTTAAATAAATTTTTCTTACAATTAAATTAATAAGTTATAATTAAGCGTTATAAGTTTAAATTAAGCATTAATTTAAGAATGTTCATGGTAATTAGTAATTTAAAAAAATGTAAATTACCTATAAAAGTGCTCATAAAGAATAAGATCTATTTAGAAAAGGGGAAAAAATGTACGTAAAAATGAACTTTTAATGAGTTTCGTTCGTTTTTAAAAAGGAACTTGAACTGAGCGCGTTCATTTTTTTCAGACATGAGTTTGAGCGCGAACTAACTCGTTTTTTACACTATGAACTTGAGTTTGAACTAGTTCGTTTTTTTCGCGAACTTGCACAACACTGGTTGTTTGGGTTTTACGTCACACTGGCACTGTGCACTGGGCAATTGGCACGGTATGGGATTCACCCTTAGACGTGGTTCGGAGACATGACATCACAATTTTTATCCTCCGCGGAAAGGAGTATTATTGTAGGAAGTGTTGGTGAAGGGGAGTATAGCACTTTGACGATCGTTACGTGGAAGCTCTTTATGGATCAAATTTAATACTTCGTTTCTCCCGAACAACTTTGTGAATTTTGATGATTCTTGATTTTTTTTTTTTAATAAATGCTACTTAATAATAAGAACTATTTTTTTTTCTGTTCTAATAACTAATCTTCAAATACGAAAACTCCCTTCCATTTTGAATCAAAATTGGGACGGTATGCCAATAATTATCACGCATATAATCCAATTTAACGTCTTTGGATAATCGTTATGTCCAGATCGCAATTTTGGGTCAGGTTTTCTTTTAAAGAACTTGAGACCGCCACTAGCTGCAAACATCGTAGCAATAGTACGACATAAAACTAACTTACTTGTGCACTCCAGTAGATTTGACTTTTGAAGATTTAGCATAAAATTATCTACAAGATAATCAAAAATATTTATCAAGTATTTTAATATGATAAATTTTATTTATTATTTTGTAAATATTTTTATAATCAATTACTTTAAAATACTTTTTTTATTATTATAAATCCCACTACATTATCAACATTTCAATGGTTCTTATTTTTTCCCACCAAATTTTGAAAGTCCCGGTTTAAAAGACTTACATGTTATCAAATAAGTATATATACACATTTCATTGAAAAATCTTATCAAAAGTTTATGTCAAATGTGCATACTTTTACTAACACACAAAGATAGAGAGATACAAAATTTAATTTAAAACTGATATAAATAAAATAGCCTACCGTTGCTACATCCTTAACATTATTTCTTATTTCGTTAATTTTCCCCTAAAATTGGTTTTAGTTCCCCATCATACAATAGGTATGGGGAATTTAGGTAAACGCGAAAAATTTCGACCTCGGTTTTTTGACTTTTTTATACGTTTTCAGGTGTGAGGAATCCGAAAAGGGTAAAATTTGTATGGTGTCTGTCTGTAGGGTGTCTGTTACTGTGTCAGTCCGTTAGTGTGTTAGTCCGTTAGTGTGTTAGTCCATTAGATTGTTAGTCTGTTTACACGATATTTCACGAACAAATGATCGCAGAGAGGTCAGATTAGTTTTTAAATATTACTTTCGATACTGGCAAGAACCCTATTCATTTGGAACATTCGAATTAAAAAACTTCGTAAGTTATTAGAAATTTACGATTTTATTAACGTGGGAGAATAGGACAAAAATTCACTTAAACGTGCATTAAAGGGAAACTTTTTACTGTAAAAATGTCAGACCAGTTTAAAATATCAGTTTTGATGTCGAAATGAACATTAGAAAGTATAAACATGCTACTTTGAAAATTTCGCAAGTTATTGGAAATTTACGAATTTCTTAACATTGCAGTATCGGGCAAAATTTCACATAAACGTCAATTATGAGCGATTTTTTCATCGTAAAGATGTGAGACTACTTTTGAAATATTATTTAGGACGCTGGCATTAATATTAGTGACTATGAATTTTTCAATATAAAAATTTCGTAAGTTATTGGAAATTTACGAATTTCTTAACATGGCAGAATAGAGCAAAATTCCACATAAACGCCAATCTTGGGGGATATTTTCATCGTAAAGATGTCAAACCACTTTCGAAATATTATTTAGGATACTGGCATGAATATCATAGACTATGATTTTTCCAATTTAAAAAATTCGAAAGTTATTTGGAATTTACGATTCACTTAACATATCAGAATAAGGCAAAATTGAGCATAAACTTTGAGGATCATAAATACATTAGACAACTTCAAAACTACATTTATGATATTTGTTTGAACATGACTGAATACAAATATTCTAATAGGAAATTTTCGTAAATTATTCGCAATTTACGATTTTATCAACATAGCGAAATTGTAAATTTTTCATATAAATATGAATTTGAGGATTATTGCATTGGAAATAGTAGCATGAAAACTAAACAACGGAATTGACCCCGATAAAATATATTAATAGATTAGAATAAGATAAATATATCGAAGTGAACGGTGGATAGCCTATTAGGCGGGGATTTCATTCTGTCACTGTATCAAGCGTTGGTCAAATTCCTTTCTTTTAACGTGTTTATAATATGTCTCGCACTAGAAATTTATGAGAACCTATATATAATGGGGAACTGAGCAGTGTCCACCTATGCCAACTAGTTTTCTTCACAATTATGGTCAATCATGATGGAGATTGTATTCTTGCTTTGGAAACCCCAAGAGGTATTAATTTTACAGAAAATAGAACATAACTGAAGCTACAACGGTTTTATGTCCACCATTGACCCCGGAGGCTGATACACGAAGCTTATTAGTCAGCTGGGTTACTCAACCAGCAATACTTGTTTTTCTATCTCGACATTTTGCGAACTGGTCTATTACACCACTACTTAAAAGAAAAAGGAAAAAAGATAATTGAAAGCAATTTGATAAAAAAATCATTATAGCATGGTTATTTAAAATGAAGATCGGTGCTTTAAATAATCTTAAATGAAGTTAAATTTAGTCCTAAATTTATTTCAGAGCTATGAAATTTTTTATCAATTCTGATAAATGAAGAAAAACAAATATCTTTGGGATTTTCATAGTTTATTCATCTTCAATTCTGAATAACAATTTAAGTAAAGAATTTTAATTTCTACTATCAGTAACTTTATTTTTATAATCTAATTTAGAAAATCCGAAATAGCATGTTTTATTAAAGTACATTAAATATTTTCTTTTAGAGAAAGTGTAAAGTCAAATACACTAGTGTTTAACATTATGATATATTTAGAAAATTTTAAACATAGTAAACATCTTGTAGTTGAAATTACGAAGATTAAACATTTTCATTAAATAGAGCATCAATAATATTAATTTCCCCTAGGAAATTAGTATTTTTTTCTGATGTTTATATATTGCCTATCGAGAATATATTTAAGTTTATTTTGTAAACATACACATTTAATTAATTTTTTTAAATATAAGCAATGATTTCTAGATTCATGATAATTTAAAAGTGATAAGGAATAAATATGATTAACCATACACACATACTCAGATGTATAAAAAGTTAGAGAGAAAATTTTATGCAGTGTTAGCAGTTATATTTTATTTTACTCTATTTGCTAGTGTAAAAACTTTATTTTGTAACTCCTGGTAAAACAAATTTTAAAAACTTTAATTAATACATTTTAAAATATTCTTAAAAAATGTGTCCTTGAAAAAAATATAGGTTGATGAGAGTGGCATATATATTACGTTTTAAAGGTGGATACTCACGTGACAAATAATTGAATGAAGAAAATTGTACGATTTACTTTATTAATTCCGCGCCCCCTGTAACATATTAACTTAATTCTTCTTCCTTCCCCAGTAGTTGAAAAGTTTATATATATATATATATATACAGGGCGGGCAAAAAGTCCGTAAATACTTTAAAAATTCATAAAATCCGAAAAAAAAAACGAAATAAGAAACGGTCTGCAGATTTAGCATTGTTAAGTCATTGTATTTTTTTTTTTTTTTTTTTTTTTTAACATAAAGAAAAAAAAATATAGACGATAGATGACGTTTCGTACATAATTGAAAGAAAATCAAATAAGAAATATTATGTTACCAAACTCTTTATTATAGCAATATGTGTTCCCTATGTCCACCAACACAGGTGATAACATATTGCAGGCGTGTCATAAACAAATCCAGCAAAGGTAATTTTGCTAACGGTTTAGTTTTAAGAAAGCAGAATTTACCGATTTAAGGGGGAAAACCCTTTAGACGCTTCAAAATGAGTCGTTTTTCAACAGTGTTTTTAAAGGTGATAGAATAATTGGATCATTTTTAAGTTTTAACATCATTTTATGTGAACTCTGAAAAATATAAAAACAATTTTTTATTATTATTTTTATTTATTTATTTATTTATTTTTTTACAAAATGGCAGATCAGGGAAATTTTCTTTCGGCCATCTCTTGTGCGAGGTCCAAAGGTGCTGCACTTGTCACTCTTTTTCTATTGATCTGAAAAAAAAAAAAAAAAAAAAAAAAAAAAACTTTCTATTTCTGACACATGTACGGGAAGGATAAACCTATAAAATGATAAAAAAGTACAAAATTTTGAATTAAGTGCGTCCTTTAATAAAATATTCAAATTTTATACTATTTTTTCGACGTTTTTCATCCTCAAAAAGTAGTTTATTTGCTCGAAACGTTTAAAGCTGTAGGTTCATCCTTCCGATAATGATATAGAGGAAAGCCTCACAAAATTTCAGCCAAATCGGTCTATAGCTTTTTAAGCTACAGAGCGAGCAGTTTTTGAAAATACAAATTCGAGATAATCACGTTTAAAGTTTCAGTATGATAAAACGATTAGTTTTTGTGACTTACCGATCAATCAGTAATCCCAGGTGCATATAATAGACCTTCAGCTTCCTCGGAAAACTAGTTTTCTTGAATCTGCTTCTGTTTTCGGGCTGTATGAGCTGATTTTGTCTCAGAAAGACTCCTCTGGTTCTGTCTCTTTATAGTCTAAGATCCCGCTGCAAAATTGCTACATTCATCGAGTATGTAATCAAAATCAGATTTTTATATTCAATTATAAAAGGGACAATATGTTTTGGCCGGGCTGCCTAATGAAATGTGGCCGCTAGTATTTTTAATTAAATTAATATTAATTGAATTTTTGGAGAGAAATTTCATTCATTTGTTATTGAAATAAACTATACTCCACATCACAGACATATACATAGTGAACTTGAAAAGTAATGGTTGCCGTTGCGCGTTTGGCCGCTACCTCTTCGCAGCCAGGTGCAAACAGGTAGTTTTTTGGGGCGTTTATACGTTCATGGCGTATATTCATCATTTATATATCAAATTAAAGCTAATTCTTTTCTGCACATGGTAAACGTCGTCTGCCAATGTAAAAGTGGCCGCAAGTAGGGGTTGCCAGCTGTTAAAGATTGCTTAGAATGAAAATTAGCGCGCTACATCGTTCGTCAGACAAAGATGGCGATAGCCAATTGTACGCGTTTTTGAAGCTTTTGCGCATGCGTCGATTGATAGTGTTCGCAACTATTCAGCTGCATTTTCATCAGTGTTGCCAGACTTGAGGATTTTTCTCGATTTCGGGGATTTCTGAAGCTTCGGGGAAAATGTTTGGGGGCAGAGATTTCGTAGTGCGCAGTTTGGGGAAATGAATTTTTTTTTTCTTAGGGGGGGGGGGGATATTGGGTTTTCTTTAAAATTGGCAATTACTTTTACTTAAAATCCGTACCGAAAAAAAATGATAATGCATTGATTCTGGATTCTATTTCTGAAATAGGAAAGTAATGTGTTGAAAGATTTTTTTTTTTTCGAAAATTAGCTTTAATTGGGGAAAAAAAATGTGAGCTTAAATTTATTAAATATTCTTTAATTTCTTTTTTATAGTCACTTACGATTTAGCAATAGCCAAATTGGCTATGCAAATTCAAAATACTAAAAAACCTGAATTCGATAATGTATTTATTAATTTAGGCGCATTTTATATGCAAATGGCATACTTCAAAGCCATAGGTAAATATATTGACTCCAGTGGGTTAATAGAGATTTTGGTAGAAGCTGAAGCACTAGCGTGAGGATCAATGAATATTTTCTTGGATAGCAAACACTTTAATCGGTGTAAACGGCTACATCCTTTGGCTTCTGGTGCCTTGCAAGTTCTTCATTTTGAAAAATTTTTATCAGAAATTGAAAGTGATTTTGAAACATTAAATGAAGATTTAGAAGCGGTAAGAAATAATTCATGTGAAATTAATGAAAGCATTGTTTTAACGGACTCCCTGCAAAAAATACTAGAGGATTACAAACAGTTTCGCGAAGTCACACTGCAGGGTGGCTATGGAAAGACTGCTCAATATTATTTGCAATACACAGAACTCGTCAACATATATCTTCGATTTTCTAGAAGTATTCGTTGCAGTAATTTTGAGCTTTACCTTGATTCTCTCTTCGAGATGTGTGATCTTCTTCGCGTTCAATCTACCAAATTACTCCAAATGGGCTGCTATGTATTTAAATAATTTAATCAAGCTGAAAATTGAGAACTCAACTCTGGTTATGGAATTTCGAAAAGGCGCCTTTGGTATTAGGCGCACAAAATCATGCTTAAGTAGATCGCTTGTGGACCTGACTTTAGAACAGACGATTAATGCTGATGCTGGTAATACCTTGACTGGTGTTAGCCATTTTACAAACTCTATATTTGCACGACAAAGATGGGCTCTTAGCCACAGCATGAGGGCTAAAATCTTATCAGTAGTAAAAACAGAAATAGGGTTATCACAGGCTGATGATACATCACATTCCCTACAAGAGTCGAATTGAAAAAGATAACAAAACTTTGGACAGCATTATTGAAACCATAAAGGAAACAATGAAACCTTTTTCTGAAAACCTGGACAAAAATATTTTGTTCAATCTTTCAACTGGTAAGGCGGCATCTTTAGATGTTGCAAATTGTTTACTGAACAGCAAGTCATTGGGTCAAGAACAAAAGTTGAAATTTTTTTCAGAATGTTTTGAAGATCCTACAAGATTTGTGAAATCAATTAGACGTTGCATCTGATTGTGTAAAAAAAAGGATCAAGAGTAACACCGGAGACAACAAAGCTTTAATTAAAATGGAACGAGACATTTTTGGACGGCTGTTGGCAATAGCTATAGATAACAAGATTGACATTGAGTACTGTTTGTCATATCCTCTTGCACCAATACCGCTTGCACTATTCCATTGTTCAGGCTGCATGCTCAAAACGGACAAGTCTGCTTTAAGTAAACAATTAACATCACAGATTGTATCAGCCAATCCCGGACAAATTGATATAGAAATTATTGATGGTTTCTACTATTTGTATCAGATTAGCTCTACTTTGCCACAAACATTTGGAAAGCTAGCTGAATCGATATTGGAGAAGCTTTGTTCAAAAAGCGCTCGCGAAGTACATATCATATTTGATAGATATTTAACGCCTTCAATCAAAGATTGTGAAAGACAAGATCGACAGGAAATTGATATTCCATATACAATTAATGGTCCGTTACAAACGAGACCCAGTGAGTTTACAAAAAGCTTAAAGAATTTTCGTTTTATAGAAACTCTAGTTAAATTTTTAGCTTCTCCCTGGGATAACAACTCTTTTTTTTCAGTATTAGGAAACAAAAAAATTTTTATTTCTGTTGGAGAACAATGTTTTTCATATTGCTCTTCTGGAAATTGCGTTGTAAAACAAGAGGAAACTGAATTAGAATGCCAACATGAGGAAGCAGATACGAGAATAGTATTTCATATAAGCAAAGTAGGTAAAGGGTCTAAAATATTGGTGAAAGCAAGTGACACTGATATTTTAATAATTCTACTAGGTAATCTGCACAAATTTCCTCATTTACAAATTTGGTTGGCAAATAGTACATCCAAAAAAAAAAGAATAGTAAAGACAACATATGTATAAATTGTACGGAATTGTCAAAAAAATTGAGCCCAACTTTATGTATTGCGTTGCCAGCGTTTCACGCATTCACAGGTTGTGACTATACGACTGCATTCTTCAATAAAGGGAAAGTAAGGCCCTATAACATTTTTGTTAAACACCCGAGAATTCAACAAGTTTTCGCATCTTTGACTGACCCTAATGACATTTTTGGCGAAAGTAAAACTGCTGTAGTCCAAGAGTTTACGTGCCTTATGTATGGTATCGTTGATTGCCAAAATGTTAATACTGGAAGATTCATTTTGTTCAATAAGACGTATGCTACAAAAAAAAAAAAAAAAAAAAAATGAAAAGTTTTTGAAAAAACTTAAGGGCTTCAACTCAACTCATATTCTACGTTGCTGGAAATCTTTAAAGCAAAAATTGTTGCGGACGATCTTTGTTAATTCGATGTGGGTAAATGCTACTGAGCCGAATGGTATTAAGTTTAACGCAGAAAATAATGGGTGGATCCTAGATGGTTTTCTCAAACCAACATGGTTCTTAGGAGATTCAGCGCCAATGCAAGTTGAAAGTGAGCTATATAATTCTATTATCATTCGTACTGATAATGAAGAGGATGTTGATATTTGTGACGATGAAAGTGATGGCTGCAATGAAAGTGAGAGTAGCGATGATTCAGATTTTGAATAAATTATATAAAAATGTAAGATAGGTTTCAAGAAATATTTAATCATTTTTTCAATGTTCCGTTTAATTTGTATACCTCAAGTAATTTGTCCTATTTACTGAATATTTAATCAATATGCAATCTTTAATAAAAAAAATAAATAAAATCGAATATTTCCTAAAACATTACAGGTAAAATATAAACTTCGTCTACATGAATAACCAGGGTTATTATTTTTCACAAATATGTATTATATGTTCTAATTATATAGAGAAAAGACAATTTGATTATTTATTGAGAAATAAATGTTTTATATTTATAGGGAATTTTAAATGTAACCACACAAAAATTTATTAATTATATTTCTTTTGGAGTTCTGAAATTCTTTTCTACAACTGTTTGTGCCATTGGTTGAGAACACTATCAATCGACGCATGCGCAAAAGCTTCAAAAACGCGTACAATTGTGGAGAATAAGCGGATGCCATATTCTCAATTTTAGATCTTAACTCCTAGATCTTAGATTTCACTAGATTAATTTATGAGCATGAAACTTGAATCTTGCTTATTTAACCTTAGATTGAAGCTGCAACTGAAATACTTAATTTATGAAGAAATGACAGAGTCCAAATATATAAAATTAATGAGCTTTAATTGAGCTAAAATAAGAAGGGGGGCGCTGGATTTTGATTGGATTTAATACGTTTTAATGGGCAGCCCTCTTAAATGCTTTGACATCAATAAAAAACCTCCGTTACTATACTTCACTTAACTACTCGCAAATGATCTCAACTACTTTTATTTAAATTAGCTTCTAAGGCCAAGTAGTATTTCGCACGTGTGAGGATTCCCTGACGCTACAATGGTACAGGACTTACTATCTTCTATCCTAAGCCGCTAACAGCTAGCTCCTTCAACTCTCATACTTTCCTTCCCACTAACATTCTAACTACCATCCTTCTAACTAACACCAACTAACATTCTAGCTCACTCCAACTAACTCTCTCTCCAACTCTCAACTAACACCAACTAACCCCAACCATCATCTTCCTTCCCCTTTTATCTATCTTCCTTTCCAAAATATTTGCATATCGTGAATTACAATTTAAATTTAGGATGAGAACTAACTCTACTAGTCGACTTGAATCCTAAAACAGCAGATTCACGTTTTACCCGCAAAGTGCGAGTTTTAATTGTAGCACTTTGCTATAACTGACAGTTCCTCCCCCCAAAAAAAATTTCGCGGAAAAAATCCCCAACGGGTTTTTACCCGTGCGAATTTTAAATTTTTGCAATACTATGCAAAGAAAGTTTAGCTGCAGTGACTTACTGCTTAAAATTCAACTACATAATATTTTAGAAAAAGAAAAAAAAGAGGGGGGAAACTTAAATTTAAACTAAACTGCCCAACAAGAAGTATATTGTTTTAAAAATCTAATAGGGAAAAAAATTTTTAAGAGTACAGGGCGAAAAAACCCGACACTTAGCTTTTTAAAAATGTTTTGTAAAAGCTCAGGCTAAGTTGGTTTACACGGGAAAACCGTTTGTACTCATAATTAGGTAAATAAAGATATATAGTCCAGCGTAATTACAGCGGGGAAATACTGGTACATCTTTCCTTAAATGGAAAGGAAAAAATTGTATGAATTAAAAAAAAATGTAGTACAAAAGGGATCGCCTAAACAGAACGTGCGATCATTGCTCAATTTAACTTGTAACATAATTTTATTAAACAGAAAATAGTGAAATGTCTTGAGCCATGCGAAGAGTTTATCTAAAAAATGTCCAGCTATTCACTATGAGTTATCTTGAAAGAGATCCGTTGGCAAGCGTCCAGAAATTATCAGTCTTCATTGGAAAAGTAACATTTGTTGAAAACAGACTGGCTTTTCAGATTTCACATCTATACTTTGGGTTTAGAGTCAGGATCAGCAACTGGACCTCAGATTTTCTAAAATTAAACCTTTTTTAAACGTATACATCAAAAATAGACGTGAACTACACTTTTATATATAGATAAATGACATAATTTTATACATAAGCCATATTTCAACTAGGTATTTGCGTACGGAAAAAACTAAATTGTTAGTGGATTAATAAGGGTAGTCGTTAAACGCGAATTTACATGCAAAATAGCTTTTAAAAAAATTCTCTTTTTACCCCATACTAATAGATATACATACATAAAAACTTTTAGTAAAAAATTCAAAAGTTTACAACAAGAAAATTCATTTGATACACTTTATACAACATTTAGAAAATCATAGAGAAGGATACAAAATTTTCAAAACTGCAGTTGATCGCTGAGAAATGAAAAAGATTTACGTACATGCATATAGATCATTTACAAACTATAGGAAAAATGTTTATACACTTATAAAATTTCATTTTATATAATCGAGAGAAATATAGTTAAGGAATATAAACAAAATATTTCAAAAAGTTTGTTTTTTTCAAACTAGCGTAGATGGCTACAAAATAGAAAAAGATTGGAGTATGTACATATAGATCATGTAAAAACTTAGAGAGAAAATTTATATACAAAGGTAAGAAAATTTATCGTACGAATTGCTGCAGGTGATGGCTAAACAGAAAACATTTAAGTACAGATATATAGATCATTCACAAAACTAAAGAGGGGGGAAATTTATATAAAATGTTCAAAAATGTTTTTTACCAAGAACTGCTGGCGTTGGCTAGGAATAAAAAAAACATTAACGTACATACATGCATATATTATATACAGAAAAAAATTTATGACATGTAAACAGTACATGAAATTTCGAGAGATGAAAGTTCATGCTATACGTTTAAATTTTGCATTTTTAAATTTTAAAAAGTTCATGCAGCAAGTTTAAATTTAGATTTGTGATATTTTAAAAAGTTCATCTCTTTGAGATAATGATTGAAAGTCCAGAAGAAAGTTCTACATGTCGAAAATTTCATAACTGCTGTGATAGAATTACAGTTTACAATGGAAAAAATATAAAACCATAGCACCTGACAGATTGATTCCTTTATATCAGCAAAATAAGAGATGCGGGTCAGACTGGTCAGTAGAGTTGTTGTAGCAATTTCCGTGCTGGTGGCTTGTAGAACGGAGTCCGGCATCGGAGATGCATTTTTCTGGGATGGACTCGAGCGCGGCACCTTGGCACTGTCCCCAGTTATCACAGAGGACTGCGTTCGCTCCGTGCTTTTGAATTCAGGGCTGCTAGACTTTCTAGAAACTTCACAGGAGGTTAAGTAGACGTTTGGAATTGCTGACTTTAACCTTTTGAAAGGGGCTGTGACAGCATCTGTCACGCTTCACCATAGGATTTCGTAAGAGCCCCTTTCAAAAGGTTAAAATACTTGCATTTTCTGTTGGTTTAATCGGCGGGTCATTTTGAAACTTTAAGTTCACGTTCGCATTAGAAATATTTGACTGTGTCGGCTGTATAGATGCACAGCTGACATCTAAAGGCGAGTTACCAGGATTATCCGCATCATGTAATGATTTTCCACTTTCGCTTAGTTTAACGGTTTTAGCAGCCATAGTTATCTTAATTTTATTTTCTTTTACTTTGAGCGGCGTGTCATTTGGAGCAATTACGAGCAATTTCTCAGTAAAAACAATTGACTTTGTCGGCTGTATAGATTCAAAACTGACAGCTAAAGTTGAGATACAAGGATTAACCGAATCATTTACTGATTTTACATTTTCGCTTAGTTTAGCAGTTTCCGCAGCCACAGTAATTTTAATAGGATTTTCTTTTACAATTCCTGTCGCAACCCGAGATAATTTTTCGGATTTATTATCCGTAGCAAAATTCTGAATAATAGACTTAGTTTCATACGTATCGCTGTTTGAAAATGAATTTTGTTCGTTTGCAGTCACTTGCGTTTGGCTTTTGCCACTAGAAATAAAGTTTTCCTCACGAGTTTTAGGGTGACTTAATGTACTCGAGCTTACTTCTTGCGACTCAATAACTTCTTGCGGTTTTTCCACTGGGTTTAATATTGCTTCCCACTGACGTTCGTGAGGGGGGAGGGAACTGTCATGTTGCAATCTGAGTTTGTCATACCGAGTGGCAAAGAGTTCGATGACCCGACTTTTTAACTCGTCATATGTTGGATTTGGGCCAAGCGAGTGGCAGGCGATTAGTCTATGCCACTGTCGTGGTTCTCCTTCTATGGAATAGGCTAACCAGGAATATTGTTTTTTAACATTGATTTTATGAAAATGGAAAAAATATTCAAGCTGCTCAAAAAATTGCAGCACGCTGGTGGTGCCATCAAAAAAGACTTGCTCGGGGGGGGGGGGGGATTCGAGCAAAGTTGGGCGCCAATGTGGAGAATAAGCGGATGCCATATTCTCAATTTTAGATCTTAACTCCTAGATCTTAGATTTCACTAGATTATTTTATGAGCATGAAACTTGAATCGTGCTTATTTAACCTTAGATTGAAGCTGCAACTGAAATACTTAATTTATGAAGAAATGACAGAGTCCAAATACAGTCTGTCAAAAAATTAAATGAACCTTTCTCAGAATTCATAAAGAATAATTCTAATTTTTTGACAGACAAAAAAGGAAACATTAAAAATATTATTTTTACGTTAAAATCAAGGATATTGTTTTTCTAAATTGTAAACATTTTGCAAATCTGAGACTAGGTTTCAATGATAACTATTTTTTATGTCAGAAAAGAAATAGCGAAATTTCAAATTTCAAATTTTTAAGCTTTTTAAATATTATAAAAGATTCTTTCCAAGATGTAGATGTTTTCATTTTTTAAAGATTAATCAATAATGAATTACTAATTAATTAGTGATTAATTAATAATTAATAATTAATTAATTTTCAAAAAATGGTGTGTGTGGAACTTTTTTTTTCTATAATTATATAATATATCTAAAAAAATTTCTATTAATAATTTTTATCAATGTTAATTCATTACCTTCAAGTTTATATAATTCACTCATCCAAGTAATTTCACCATGATTTAATATAAAACCTTCATTTTGACAGTATCTATCAGATACTATTTGAAATCGAGGTACACATTTACATAAATGACACCATTCTCTAGGATTTTGAATAAGAAATGGTAAGTATTCACAAGAGGGATGGGGCAGTATATAAGAAATTTTTTTTATTTCGCACGTCACATTATAAAAATAGAGCCGTATACATTTCGTACACATCTTGAAGAGACAATTATCTTTTAAAAATACATAATAAATAATATTAAAATTATTAGGACAACTATAAAAAAAGTCATACAATGTGTAAAATATTGTAATATCTATTTTTAAAACTATAGAATCTTTTATGTTAAAAACAAAATCTCTTTTTGAAAAGGATTCAACCAAATTTATATAATTAAATTCATTGTTAGCGATTTCTTTTAATAAGCCAGTCATTTTATCCACTATCGGTATCGTTATGTATTGGTGACTCTTTCTGATTTCGCTAATTAAATGTTAAAAATTCAAATGCTATTTTTTATAAAAGAGTATAATTCACACTTATATAGAAAAAAATTTAATTTGAATTTTAGCGCATAATTAAATATGAAAATTTAATTTTTGAAAATTTTAAAATTGAAATTTCGCTATTTAATTAAATGTTAAAATTTAAATGCTAATTTTGTAAAATAGATTGATGGACTCTGATATAGAAAAAAATTTAATTTGAAATTTATCGGATAATTAAATAGCGAAATTGCAATTTTGAAAAAAATTTAAAATGCAAATTTCGCTAATTAAATGTTAAAAATTCAAATGCTATTTTTTATAAAAGAGTATAATTCACACTTATATAGAAAAAAATTTAATTTGAATTTTAGCGCATAATTAAATATGAAAATTTAATTTTTGAAAATTTTAAAATTGAAATTTCGCTATTTAATTAAATGTTAAAATTTAAATGCTAATTTTGTAAAATAGATTGATGGACTCTGATATAGAAAAAAATTTAATTTGAAATTTATCGGATAATTAAATAGCGAAATTGCAATTTTGAAAAAAATTTAAAATGCAAATTTCGCTAATTAAATGTTAAAAATTCAAATGCTATTTTTTATAAAAGAGTATAATTCACACTTATATAGAAAAAAATTTAATTTGAATTTTAGCGCATAATTAAATATGAAAATTTAATTTTTGAAAATTTTAAAATTGAAATTTCGCTATTTAATTAAATGTTAAAATTTAAATGCTAATTTTGTAAAATAGATTGATGGACTCTGATATAGAAAAAAATTTAATTTGAAATTTATCGGATAATTAAATAGCGAAATTGCAATTTTGAAAAAAATTTAAAATTCAAATTTCGCTAATTAAATGTTAAAAATTCAAATGCTATTTTTTATAAAAGAGTATAATTCACACTTATATAGAAAAAAAATTAATTTGAATTTTAGCGCATAATTAAATATGAAAATTTAATTTTTGAAAATTTTAAAATTGAAATTTCGCTATTTAATTAAATGTTAAAATTTAAATGCTAATTTTGTAAAATAGATTGATGGACTCTGATATAGAAAAAAATTTAATTTGAAATTTATCGGATAATTAAATAGCGAAATTGCAATTTTGAAAAAAATTTAAAATGCAAATTTCGCTAATTAAATGTTAAAAATTCAAATGCTATTTTTTATAAAAGAGTATAATTCACACTTATATAGAAAAAAATTTAATTTGAATTTTAGCGCATAATTAAATATGAAAATTTAATTTTTGAAAATTTTAAAATTGAAATTTCGCTATTTAATTAAATGTTAAAATTTAAATGCTAATTTTGTAAAATAGATTGATGGACTCTGATATAGAAAAAAATTTAATTTGAAATTTATCGGATAATTAAATAGCGAAATTGCAATTTTGAAAAAAAAGCTTTATTTTAAGTTATAAAACGTTTGGCATATTTACTATCGACACTCTTTTTAATATTAAGTTTTTTAGACATTTTTAGAACAACATTCCAATAAGAATTAGAAACATGTATATTTTCTTTATATTCTTTAAAAGTTTTATCATCAGCGAAATACTGTCTGAGATTATTTATTGGAATTAGCAATTTATCGCCATCGGTATGTTCCATTAATTCATTATATTGAATTTCATCTTGAGGTTGATTATATCCACGATTCGTTTTATTTAATGTATCATAAGCATATAATAAAGGTATTTTTGTAGGTTTAGTCATTTCTCTTATTCTTTTTTTTTTTTTTTTTTTTAATTAAGAAATTAAAATGTTCTTACGAAAAAAGTATATATTCGGAAAATTAATATTATACTTTAAATATTTCTCTATTAATAAGTTTACTGTCGTTTCAAGAATCGATACAATTTATAAATGATTTTGAGTTAATCATATATAAATATGTATTATGGATACAACTCAATTTTCTATTAAATCCGTAATTTATATTAATCATGAGAGTCCAAAAATAATTATCGATGAGTATTCTGAAAGTTTTGAGTGCCCCCTGACTTCTACTAATAATGAAAAATCATATATTCGTTTTTTTCTAAATCAATGTGGGGAAAAAATAATAAAAATAAGAAATTATAAAAAATATCACTATCATATAATTTTACACAAGTCAGCATTTGAAAAATTTCGAGAAGTTTGTAAAAATATATCCTATTTTTATATATTAAAATATCCCGAATGGTTTTGCGGCGGTGACAGAAAAGATCATATTCATTTTGTTATCGTTTCATTTAAAAACATTAATATAAATGAATTGAAAACGGTCGGTTTCGGTTTAAAAATACAACCTTTAGAGGATGATATCTTACTTTCATATATTTCAGAGTTTTTCGTTGAAAAAAGGTTTTATTGTAACGTTGTATTTGATTTTCCTTCGTTACAAGACTTGTGTTTTTCGAAAATTTGGACTTATTTTCCAGATTTTCACGACATTGAACGCTTGGCGCTTTATTTACCCAAATCTATTTTTTTACAAGTTATCAGAAAGAGTCACCAATACATAACAATACCGATAGTGGATAAAATGACTGGCTTATTAAAAGAAATCGCTAACAATGAATTTAATTATATAAATTTGATTGAATCCTTTTCAAAAAGAGATTTTGTTTTTAACATAAAAGATTCTATAGTTTTAAAAATAGATATTACAATATTTTACACATTGTATGACTTTTTTTATAGTTGTCCTAATAATTTTAATATTATTTATTATATATTTTTAAAAGATAATTGTCTCTTCAAGATGTGTACGAAATGTATACGGCTCTATTTTTATAATGTGACGTGCGAAATAAAAAAAATTTCTTATATACTGCCCCATCCCTCTTGTGAATACTTACCATTTCTTATTCAAAATCCTAGAGAATGGTGTCATTTATGTAAATGTGTACCTCGATTTCAAATAGTATCTGATAGATACTGTCAAAATGAAGGTTTTATATTAAATCATGGTGAAATTACTTGGATGAGTGAATTATATAAACTTGAAGATAATGAATTAACATTGATAAAACTTATTAATAGAAATTTTTTTAGATATATTATATAATTATAGAAAAAAAAGTTCCACACACACCATTTTTTGAAAATTAATTAATTATTAATTATTAATTATTAATTAATCACTAATTAATTAGTAATTCATTATTGATTAATCTTTAAAAATGAAAACATCTACATCTTGGACAGAATCTTTTATAAATTTTAAAAAGCTTAAAAATTTGAAATTTGAAATTTCGCTATTTCTTTTCTGACATAAAAAAATAGTTATCATTGAAACCTAGTCTCAGATTTGCAAAATGTTTACAATTTAGAAAAACAATATCCTTGATTTTAACGTAAAAATAATATTTTTAATGTTTCCTTTTTGTCTGTCAAAAAATTAGAATTATTCTTTATGAATTCTGAAAAAGGTTTATTGTTCATTTAATTTTTTGACAGACTGTATATAAAATTAATGAGCTTTAATTGAGCTAAAATAAGAAGGGGAGCGCTGGATTTTGATTGGATTTAATACGTTTTAATGGGCAGCCCTCTTAAATGCTTTGACATCAATAAATAACCTCCGTTACTATACTTCACTTAACTACTCGCAAATGATCTCAACTACTTTTATTTAAATTAGCTTCTAAGGCCAAGTAGTATTTCGCACGTGTGAGGATTCCCTGACGCTACAATGCTACAGGACTTACTATCTTCTATCCTAAGCCGCTAACAGCTAGCTCCTTCAACTCTCATACTTTCCTTCCCACTAACTTTCTAACTACCATCCTTCTAACTAACACCAACTAACAGTCTAGCTCACTCCAACTAACTCTCTCTCCAACTCTCAACTAACACCAACTAACTAACACCAACTAACTAACCCCAACCATCATCTTCCTTCCCCTTTTATCTATCTTCCATTCCAAAATATTTGCATATCGTGAATTACAATTTAAATTTAGGATGAGAACTAACTCTACTAGTCGACTTGAATCCTAAAACAGCAGATTCACGTTTTACCCGCAAAGTGCGAGTTTTAATTGTAGCACTTTGCTATAACTGACAGTTCCTCCCCCCCAAAAAAATTTCGCGGAAAAAATCCCCAACGGGTTTTTACCCGTGCAAATTTTAAATTATTGCAATACTATGCAAAGAAAGTTTAGCTGCAGTGACTTACTGCTTAAAATTCAACTACATAATATTTTAGAAAAAGAAAAAAAAGAGGGGGGAAACTTAAATTTAAACTAAACTGCCCAACAAGAAGTATATTGTTTTAAAAATCTAATAGAGAAAAAAAATTTTAAGAGTACAGGGCGAAAAAACCCGACACTTAGCTTTTTAAAAATGTTTTGTAAAAGCTCAGGCTAAGTTGGTTTACACGGGAAAACCGTTTGTACTCATAATTAGGTAAATAAAGATATACAGTCCAGCGTAATTACAGCGGGGAAATACAGGTACATCTTTCCTTAAATGGAAAGGAAAAAATTGTATGAATTAAAAAAAAAATGTAGTACAAAAGGGATCGCCTAAACAGAACGTGCGATCATTGCTCAATTTAACTTGTAACATAATTTTATTAAACAGAAAATAGTGAAATGTCTTGAGCCATGCGAAGAGTTTATCTAAAAAATGTCCAGCTATTCACTATGAGTTATCTTGAAAGAGATCCGTTGGCAAGCGTCCAGAAATTATCAGTCTTCATTGGAAAAGTAACATTTGTTGAAAACAGACTGGCTTTTCAGATTTCACATCTATACTTTGGGTTTAGAGTCAGGATCAGCAACTGGACCTCAGATTTTCTAAAATTAAACCTTTTTTAAACGTATACATCAAAAATAGACGTGAACTACACTTTTATATATAGATAAATGACATAATTTTATACATAAGCCATATTTCAACTAGGTATTTGCGTACGGAAAAAACTAAATTGTTAGTGGATTAATAAGGGTAGTCGTTAAACGCGAATTTACATGCAAAATAGCTTTTAAAAAAATTCTCTTTTTACCCCATACTAATAGATATACATACATAAAAACTTTTAGTAAAAAATTCAAAAGTTTACAACAAGAAAATTCATTTGATACACTTTATACAACATTTAGAAAATCATAGAGAAGGATACAAAATTTTCAAAACTGCAGTTGATCGCTGAGAAATAAAAAAGATTTACGTACATGCATATAGATCATTTACAAAACTATAGGAAAAATGTTTATACACTTATAAAATTTCATTTTATATAATCGAGAGAAATATAGTTAAGGAATATAAACAAAATATTTCAAAAAGTTTGTTTTTTTCAAACTGGCGTAGATGGCTACAAAATAGAAAAAGATTGGAGTATGTACATATAGATCATGTAAAAACTTAGAGAGAAAATTTATATACAAAGGTAAGAAAATTTATCGTACGAATTGCTGCAGGTGATGGCTAAACAGAAAACATTTAAGTACAGATATATAGATCATTCACAAAACTAAAGAGGGGGGAAATTTATATAAAATGTTCAAAAAGGTTTTTTACCAAGAACTGCTGGCGTTGGCTAGGAATAAAAAAAACATTAACGTACATACATGCATATATTATATACAGAAAAAAAATTTATGACATGTAAACAGTACATGAAATTTCGAGAGATGAAAGTTCATGCTATACGTTTAAATTTTGCATTTTTAAATTTTAAAAAGTTCATGCAGCAAGTTTAAATTTAGATTTGTGATATCTTAAAAAGTTCATCTCTTTGAGATAATGATTGAAAGTCCAGAAGAAAGTTCTACTTGTCGAAAATTTCATAACTGCTGTGATAGAACTACAGTTTACAATGGAAAAAATATAAAACCATAGCACCTGACAGATTGATTCCTTTATATCAGCAAAATAAGAGATGCGGGTCAGACTGGTCAGTAGAGTTGTTGTAGCAATTTCCGTGCTGGTGGCTTGTAGAACGGAGTCCGGCATCGGAGATGCATTTTTCTGGGATGGACTCGAGCGCGGCACCTTGGCACTGTCCCCAGTTATCACAGAGGACTGCGTTCGCTCCGTGCTTTTGAATTCAGGGCTGCTAGACTTTCTAGAAACTTCACAGGAGGTTAAGTAGACGTTTGGAATTGCTGACTTTAAAATACTTGCATTTTCTGTTGGTTTAATCGGCGGGTCATTTTGAAACTTTAAGTTCACGTTCGCATTCGAAATATTTGACTGTGTCGGCTGTATAGATGCACAGCTGACATCTAAAGGCGAGTTACCAGGATTATCCGCATCATGTAATGATTTTCCACTTTCGCTTAGTTTAACGGTTTTAGCAGCCATAGTTATCTTAATTTTATTTTCTTTTACTTTGAGCGGCGTGTCATTTGGAGCAATTACGTGCAATTTCTCAGTAGAAACAATTGACTTTGTCGGCTGTATAGATTCAAAACTGACAGCTAAAGTTGAGGTACAAGGATTAACCGAATCATTTACTGATTTTACATTTTCGCTTAGTTTAGCAGTTTCCGCAGCCACAGTAATTTTAATAGGATTTTCTTTTACAATTCCTGTCGCAACCCGAGATAATTTTTCAGATTTATTATCCGTAGCAAAATTCTGAATAATAGACTTAGTTTCATACGTATCGCTGTTTGAAAATGAAGTTTGTTCGTTTGCAGTCACTTGCGTTTGGCTTTTGCCACTAGAAATAAAGTTTTCCTCACGAGTTTTAGGGTGACTTAATGTACTCGAGCTTACTTCTTGCGACTCAATAACTTCTTGCAGTTTTTCCACTGGGTTTAATATTGTTTCTCACTGACGTTCGTGAGGGGGGAGGGAACGGTCATGTTGCAATCTGAGTTTGTCATACCGAGTGGCAAGGAGTTCGATGACCCGACTTTTTAACTCGTCATATGTTGGATTTGGGCCAAGCGAGTGGCAGGCGATTAGTCTATGCCACTGTCGTGGTTCTCCTTCTATGGAATAGGCTAACCAGGACTATTGTTTTTTAACATTGATTTTATGAAAATGGAAAAAATATTCAAGCTGCTCAAAAAATTGCAGCACGCTGGTGGTGCCATCAAAAAAGACTTGCTCGGGGGGGGGGGGATTCGAGCAAAGTTGGGCGCCAATGTGGAGAATAAGCGGATGCCATATTCTCAATTTTAGATCTTAACTCCTAGATCTTAGATTTCACTAGATTAATTTATGAGCATGAAACTTGAATCTTGCTTATTTAACCTTAGATTGAAGCTGCAACTGAAATACTTAATTTATGAAGAAATGACAGAGTCGAAATATATAAAATTAATGAGCTTTAATTGAGCTTAAATAAGAAGGGGGGCGCTGTACTTTGATTGGATTTAATACAGTTAAATGGGCAGCCCTCTTAAATGCTTTGACATCAATAAATAACCTTCGTTACTATACTTCACTTAACTACTCGCAAATGATCTCAACTACTTTTATTTAAATTAGCTTCTAAGGCCAAGTAGTCTTTCGCACGTAGGAGGATTCCCTGACGCTACAATGCTACAGGACTTACTCTCTTCTATCCTAAGCCGCTAACAGCTAGCTCCTTCAACTCTCATACTTTCCTTCCCAATAACTTTCTAACTACCATCCTTCTAACTAACACCAACTAACATTCTAGCTCACTCCAACTAACTCTCTCTCCAACTCTCAACTAACACCAACCAACTAACCCCAACCAACATCTTCCTTCCCCTTTTATCTATCTTCCTTTCCAAAATATTTGCATATCGTGAATTACAATTTAAATGTAGGATGAGAACTAACTCTACTAGTCGACTTGAATCCTAAAACAGCAGATTAACGTTTTACCCGCAAAGTGCGAGTTTTAATTGTAGCACTTTGCTTTACCTGACATAATTGGCTATCGCCATCCTTGTCTGACGAACGATGTAGCGCGCTAATTTTCATTCTAAGCAATCTTTAATAGCTGGCAGCCCCTACTTGCGGCCACTTTCACATTGGCAGACGAAGTGTACCATGTGCAGAAAAGAATTAGCTTTAATTTCATATATAAATGATGAACATACGCCATGAACGTATAAACGCCCAAAAAAACTACCTGTTAGCACCTGGCTGCGAAGAGGTAGCGGCCAAACGCGCAACGGCAACCATTACTTTTCAAGTTCACTATGTATATGTCTGTGATGTGGAGTATAGTTTATTTCAATAACAAATAAATGAAATTTCTCTCCAAAAAGTCAATTAATATTAATTTAATTAAATATACTAGCGGCCACATTTTATTAGGCAACCCGGCAAAAACATATTGTCCCTTTTATAATTGAATATAAAAATCTGATTTTGATTACATACTCGATGAATGTAGCAATTTTGCAGCCGGATCTCAGACTATTACTCGTTCCTCATCGGTGATTTTCGCGAAAACTTTGGCATAGCTGCCAACAATTATCTCTAGTTTCATTAAATATGCTAGCAGCGATGTATGCAGAGATTAGTCCTTAGCAACTTTTAGTCCAGAATGCAGGTGTTTTGCAAATAATCGCCAAACTGTCGCTTTGAAACCTTCTTTAATGTTCTGAGTATGGGCACCCAAGCATCTTTGGTGTAAATCATCTCTTAAATTGGTAGGAGATGCTCTTTTATATTTTCAGGAATTAAGGCTACCTGGCTCGCTAGCTTACAATATGCGGGCTACGGCGCGCTTGACTATATGTGTGATAACTCCGTAAATATTTAATATTTTAATTTTTCCTCTGGCGAATATACACACAGTATATTATATTTTTAAATGTGAAAAAAAAAAATCATTTTTCGAAATTTCTAAAGGGTCCCCCCTAAAGGGTCTTAAAAGAACAGATTGGAATTGTTATTAAAGAATATATATATGCATGTTCTCATTTACAATATAGAAGCGATAGTTGAGATCTGCTAGTCTTAAAAATTCAACGTCAGAGTTAAAAGTGTCTTTTTGAGCAGTCCATAAACAATAGTAGTATTACCCGACTCAACTTGTTTTTCAAGACGTACTAAAATGTTTAAAATTTACATCTTCTAATTAATTGTAACTTATATATAAAATAATAGAAAAAATGTATGCACATATTAGTAGTATTTACTACCAATTTTTAGATCTTTTACCAATCTTTTCTCAGTAACTCTTTTTTACTTTCTCGTACACATAAGACAGAAAAAGTATTATTTTGGTGTCAAATTTTAGAAATTGAATTGTTGTTCTACGCTTTGAGGGACCCTGAATACGAAAATCTTGTTTTTAGCTGTTGGTCTGTATGTGTGTGTCTGTCTGTTATCAGCATATCTCAAGAAAAAATAGCAGCAGAAATTCCAAACTCGGTATTCTAAATGTGTACCATATAGGAATGCTACACGAAACTTTTCGTTGAGAACAAGAAAATAGTTCGTGTGCAGGGACACTCAAGATAATTCAAATACATTACATCTATCGGGGACGTTGCAGGTAAGTAGACTTTAACATCTATAGACTGCACTAAACTAAATGAGACTTATATATATATTTCATATGCATAAATATATGTTTCGTCTAGTATATGGTACCTAAATCTATCATTGGTCGTTTGCAGGGCTACACAAAAGAAGTAGATTATAGTGCGACAGTGCTTGAAAATTTATGTAAGTGTATTTCAGGTTGTGCCGTGTGTTATTAATATAGGATTATATTAAAGAGCACTACGTGGTGTGTACATAATCTTCAAAAGATATACAGGGCTGCCAATATTTAAGCCATAACAATGTTTTTTATTGTTAGTGAAAGTTGTTTACTATAATATTTTATCATGTCCAGGAAAGATGCTCAGAAATTTAAATTAATTCCTAATAGCTATATGGTAAATAATGTAGTTTTAAAATAAAATATTCGTCGCTTGGTTTTTAGTATATTTACACGTTTTGAGGTTTCCTGAATACCGAAGTCAAATTTTTAACGCTTGATCTTTTCTGTGTCTCTTAAAGTAAATTAAAAACAAATAATTTCAGGCGATTCAAATGTTGTATTTTGAAGTTAATACGTTTGTTAAGTGGAAAGTTTGGTCAAGATTGATAAGTTTCAATGAATGTTTTATGCGATAGTTGCCTTGATAATTTCAAATGAACATTTGAAGTTAATAACACAGTTGAATTCTCTATAAATGTAGGTACAATAATGAAACGGGGGGTTGAGGGGGGTGACACCCCCCCCCCCCTTCACACATAATTATTTGTTCGGAAATAGCTGTTTCGAAGTCTAATTTGAATTGTTATAACATAAATTTACATAACAGTACTCGTTATAGTACTTCTTAATCTACAATCTGTATTTATTGTATTGAATTTTAGGGTAAGAGAAAGTCTTGTGAGAGACACACTAAATTATTTATTGCATAGACGGCGCTAATCTCATTTCCAGGATATTCCTCCATCCTTTTGACTAATCAGCTATTTTATTCCCACTCTGCATTAATTATTTTCAAATTGCAAATAAAATATATCTATGTTACATGTATTTCACAGAAATATGGAGATTTCTAATTTTAATATAAGTAAATTAAGTCGGTCATATTTTGCTCAGATTCTTTCAGTGTTGCAACGTTAGTGTATTATGTCAAGAATCAAGGAATGATTTCCAGCTGGAGTAAATCATTTATGGTTAAAATTTTGTTTCACTATAAAAACTGCATAAAAAACATACTAATTACATATTGCATTCTTTTTTTTTTTTTTTTCTTTTGTAAGTTAAAAGCAATGCTATTATATAGAATCGTTTTAATTTAATAATATTCACTGAATTTTAATTGTAATGCATGTGAAATTTTATTTATCGTCATACATAACAGTAATTACTCATCGAAATTAGCAAAAATAGTTTTCAACAAAAATCTCGAAAAAGGTACAAAAAAACTTGAGTGTAAATCTAAAAAAAAAAAAAAATAGTTAAGCCAGTATTACTTTAAAATTAAGACCTTATATATGCAGATATATTTTGCTACAAATAAAATTTTGTTTTAATTTTACACTTATTCACTATTCTTTATTATTATTCCTTTTACAATAATTAAAAATGCCACATTTGTTTTTCCTTAATTCAACACCTAAATTCTTCATATATCACGACATGATACATAAATTAAGAATGATTTATTATTGGAGATTTTGAAAATTATAACCCTTACCTTTCTAAAGGAAGATACTGTCAAAAATTAAAAATAATATCATGTTACAGTTAGTCAAATAATTAACTGTACATGAAACCTTTCTCAAAATGCCAAAGAATGAGTCAATATTAAAAAAAAAAACCTTTAAAAATCTTTTTTTTTTTACTTTAAATCGTTTTATTGAAATAACTTTGAAATTTGAAATTTCGCTGTTTAACTAAATGTTAAAAGTCAAATGTTATTTTTGTAAAATAGATTAATGGACTCTGATATAGAAAAATTTATAATTTGAATTTTAGCGGATAATTAAATAGCAAAATTTCATTTTTTCAAATTTTGAAAATGGAAATTTCGCTAATTAAATGTTAAAATTCAAATGCTATTTTTATAAAATAGCATAATTGACACTTATATAGAAAACAATTTAATTTGAATTTTAGCGCATAATTAAATTTGAAATTTGAAATTTCGCTATTTAACTAAATGTTAAAATTCAAATGTTTTTTTTTTTTGTAAAATAGCTTAATGGACTCTGATATATTTGCATTTATCTTATTAAATTAATTTAATACGATATATTTTTCGCTATTTCTTTTCTGAATAATAACATAAAAAAAGTTATCATTGAAACATAGTCTCAGATTTGCAAAATGTTTACAATTTAGAAAAACAATATCCTTGATTTTAACGTAAAAATGATATTTTTAATGTTTCCTTTTTTGTCTGTCAAAAAATTAGAATTATTCTTTATGAATTCTGAGAAAGGTTTAGTGTTCATTTAATTTTTTGACAGACTGTACTTTAGATTTATGGCGTGAAACAATATTAGTTAATGAAATTTATTATTCAGTTACTAGTTAATGAAATTTATTATTCAGTTAGTTAATGAAATTTATTATTACTTTTAATTATTATTATTTTATTTATTATTATTACTATTTATTAAATTATTATTATTTATTATTTATTAATACTTTTTTATTAGTTTTTTGTGTGATTATTACAAATAAACATAAAATTTTAATTGTTATATACGTGTAATTTACTCTACCATCATATCTATAGATATTTAATCTGTAATTAAAACTACTTCTTTAAATTATGTAAAATCTTAAATCAAAAATTCTCTTAAATTATATTTTTGAGTAGATTAATAAAGTAACCATACCAAAGATCGCATCATTAAAAATATTATTTTTATTATAAAACTTTTCTCTTTTTTTCTCTCTGGAGTATTATTCTGTTTTGATTTCATAATTGGTCCTCATCCTTGTGGTATAGCTTTCTCCTAAGGCAGCACATAAATTATTTATTAATCGGTATATGAAACATAAATTAGGAAAACTTTAATATGGGACATTTTCAGTGCCAAATCCGTTAATTTTCTTTTACAAAACAATGTCCAAATTTTAATATAATACCGTGCCACTTAAATTTTATGGCACGAAACCCTGTTAGTCAATCAAAATAATTGTTTACTTTCATTAATATTTTCAGCCTTAATAGGTTCACATGCTTCATTTAATTGTAATGAGTTCCATGTTAGTCACGCAGATTAGTGATTAGAATTGACGTCTTACATGTTTACTCTGATGGAATTTTATGTTCATATCCTTCTCAAAATTTATTAATAGGAGAAATCTTTCGGATGTATGACATTGAAATTAGGTAGGAAGCATTTCCTGCAAATTTTCTCCTTTAAAGCTTTTGATAATTTAATATTCTGTTGCAGATTTTACAAAATTAAAGTAATATCCATATTTACTTTATGGCGTATATTAGTGTACGGCAAGATAACAAAGCATTTTCTCCTAAAACTCATTCTTACTCTGTGTAAAAGAATAAATATTTTCGAGGAATTTGTTTGAAAACTTTCACTTCATTTGACAAAGGTGTTTCCAATTTTACAATTCAAACACTTTATACTCAATTTTTATTTAGTTGAAGGATTTCATTTATTGAATTTATATTAAATTTATTAAATATGTAAAACACAGTACTTCACGCGTTAAAATCTAAGTCAAAAGACTTAGTTTAAAAGTTTACAATATAAAAGATAAAAAGATGAACAACTTCTTTTTAACTTCTTTTTATCTTTGATATTGTAAACTTTTAAACTAAGTCTTTTGACTTAGATTTTAACATGTGAAGTACTGTGTTTTATACATTTTATCAATTTAACCTATACACGTGTATAAAAAATTACTCATCCATTATATTAAATTTAACAATAAAGAGAAAGCTTTAACTAAAAACTCATAAATTAAATTTCTGTGCTTTTTTTTTTTTTTTTTTTTTTTTTTTCACAGATTAACTTTTAAAAACGATTTGTTTATTAATGAATCAATTTTATCAATTGGCTACCAAATAGTTACATAGCAAATTCTATTATTTTGGCTTAAGTGGCAATAAAATTGTAACACGTTTGAATAAAACATGAATGTTTGTTACCCCATATAACATGTTTGTAATTAAGAAATGATTTGAACAAACTATTATAAAATAATCGATAACTTGACTAATTAAATATACCTATTGACTAATTAGAAGTAATTTTTTAATAAAAAATATTGAGAAATAACGGATGGTTTTGATATTTAAAAAAAAATTACAGATATATTGGATAAAAAAAAACTACCAAAACAATTAATATTATTTTGATGTTAAGATTATTTATGATATTTAAGGACATTATTTGGGGATATTTGGGGACAGTTCTTTTTGTTATTCGGGGACGTTATTGCACATAATGAGGTGTTAGAAATATAATTTTAAAAAGTTTAATGAAGATATTGCTATAAATAATCCGAAAAAGAAATTTTGTTTTGTAATTAATAAATATTTTACAAATTAAAAATACTCTTTTCTTAAAATAAAGGAATGTGTAACAGTACATCGTGCAAAATTATTTTCGTTAATGGGCATGATAATTGATATAAAAGAAAAGAAGTGAAATTTTCATTATTAATATATCCTAGTTATGTTTCGCATTCCCGATCATTAATTATATTTCATTATTAATTATTTATTTTCTTACTAAAATGTTTTATTAAAAATTTTCAATACTAAAATAACACCTACTGGTAAATGTATCCTAAAATTTTAAATTAATAAATTTATTTTACCTTGTTTCATTTTTATTCAAACGAGTGGCTTGGTATTTTGGTCGGCAGGCCGCTTTCTTCTGAATTCCTAGGTCCCGGGTTCGAATAACGGTGCAGGCATGTATGCTTGTAGTTTCCTATGCATACAAGGTACTGTGAAATTATATAAAATTTATCAATCTACACAAAATCGTTGAGAGTACGAGTCTCAAAACTGACAAATAAGTTTTAAAAAAAAATGGATTTCGTGAATGAATTTAGATAATTATGATGCCAAAATACATTTAATTTTTTGGTAACGTGCATTTAGAGTAATATACTGAATTTTGAAAAAGCCTATATTTTTTTTTACTACGTACATTTATATGTATCGTATTATATATTAAAAATCATTCGTACAGCAAAAACAGTGATTTGTTTTCGAAATTACATATTTCTTATTTGCTTTTTACACTGAGTAAAATTTCCATAACTCTAATCTAGAATCTAGATAGTGGCTCTAGTAAACAGACTGCCATGTCATCCTTATAAATTCTAGTCCCCTTGGAAAGAGTTTTCTAGAAACCCCAATTAGAATTCTAGAGCGTTTGCCTATATTATCGATATCAAACTTATATAAAAAATGTCTGCAAATATATGTGAACACAAGAGGCGAGTTTTAGCAACTATGATTTTGCTTTATGACCTAATTCTAGAAAATCAAACGAGAATTTCTGGCAATACAAAGGATTTTGAGTATTCAGAATACTCAGAATATTGTTTCACCGTCTAGAAATGTGTATACTAGAAATTCTCGATCAGTTCGACTCTTCAGCTTATTGACGTGCTTTATACGCATAGCTTGGCAATCTATATTTTTAGTTTAGGGATTTAGAAAATGACCACGTATTCCTTCTGGATAAAAGCGGTATAAACTTTTCTCAGTGTACGGGTGGAAGGCGAGTTACAAATAAAAGCTAATTTTTCTAAAGATAAGGAAAATTCAAATCGAATTATCGCCTCAATCTACTAGCTCTAGCTTTTTCAAAAGCATGCGGACCACTTTTTAGAAAACTAGTTTCTGGTATAATTGTTTACAGAGAAAGTTACGGATTACTAGCTACTACTAAATTTTCTGAAGAAAAATAGTCAGATATTTTACTATACGACGCATATTTATATCTACTATATATTAGGGCGTAAATGATCAAATGCACTCTCTCTGAATTTAATTACCATTCGTACTGTAAAAATAGCGATTTATTGCCTAAAATATATGTTTATTATTTGTTCACCACAAAGAAAGCGCGGGTTAGACGTAAAAGCTATCTTTTCTATAGATAAGGAAAATTAAATATGAATTATAACTGTAGCTTTTGTGAAAATCCTTTGTGCCGTTTCTTAGAAAACCAGTTTTTTGCTATAACTGTTTACAACTGAAGTACGGATTTCTAATTGCTACTAGTTTATTTGAAAAAGAAAATAAGTCAGATTGGTTTCTCATCTAAAAATACCTGTAATCCAGATTTTTCTTTCTAAATTGATCCAGCGCTTTCCAAGAAAATCAAGTGTCTGCTGTATTTTATTAGTGTGTTGCGAGTGTTACCAGTGAAAGCTAGTTATCCTGAAGATAAGGGTATTTCAGATCAAACTATCGTTTCAAAACGTACTAACTCTATATATTCATGAAAATGATTTTGTTATTTTCAAATAATACCAAATTTCTACCATTTTTTCCTAGTAAACCGCAAGTTAGAGTAAAACGCAGATTTTTCTGAAGTGGAGGGAAATTCAGATTGATTTATAAACTTAAAAAATCTCTTATTTCAAGTTTTTAATAAATCATCTAAGTATTTCCTAAGAAAATCAACTATCTACCATACTTCGCAAAGAGGGGATTAAGAGTTAACCGTGAGCTTTAAATTTATGAAAATGGGAATATAAATTATATAGGTTTCACAAAAAAAAAAAAAAAAAAAAAAAAAAAAAAAAAAACACTTTACCCAAAGATTTTATTAAAAATCGTTAAATCTATTTCAGTCCAAAGTAACGGATGGCAATGGGGTTAACAGGGGATGCAAATTTCCCTAATGATGAGAAAAAGTAAGGTAGGTTCTTCATCTCTAAATATTCTTAACGTATGTTTTTATCAAATTCGTTTGTATCCAGTCACGCGTAAACCAAGTTTTTGCCATAGTTTGCACAGGCGGGGTGCAAGTTATAGGATAATGCTAACTTTCCTGAAAATGAGGATAATTCAGAAAAAAAAAAAGTCTCACCCAAAATGAACAAATGTTAATTATTTATATAAATAGTCAGAGGATTTTTTTTCTTCCGAAAATAAAGTTTCTGACATATTTTGCCTCGAAAATGCGAGGGTAAACCTTTAGTGAACGCTAATTTTGCTGCAGCTTTATATATATATATATATATATATATGTGTGTGTGTGTGTGTGAGAGAGAGAGAGAGAGAGAGAGTATAAGGCAGTGCCTGTGTGTGTGTTTCTATGTGACTGTGGGCAGTGTAGAGCAATTTCTTCTTCTTCTTCTTTTTTTTTAATTACTGGATAAAATAGTGAAATTACATTCTCTCTCATAGTCACGAAAAATAGTTAGATTGCATATTATCAAATCAACAATTTGGAATTATAGATCTAAATAAAAAAAAAAAAAAAAAAAGAAAAAGTTCAGTAAACATCAATAAATAACTAAAACATTATTAATAAATACGTTGCTATAATTATACTAATATTAAAAAAAAAAAAAAGTTTTTTAATTCTTGAAAAAAAAAAAAAAAAAAACAATAAGTAAGTTTCAGCTCTTTTCCTTTCCATTAAATTAGCAGATTGGAAATATTCAACAATTATGCAATTCAGATTAGGATATTTACGTGTTTTATGAATTATTTAACAATTTCAGTAGCCTGTTAATAATTTAGCATTATAAATGTTTGTGAAACTACAAAAAACATATCCATTCTAATTTGAATGCGATATCGATTTCAGGAATATGTAATGCGGAAATCTTATTCCATATATGTCGTGAGAAATTCCCATTAGAATACAGACTTATTAACTTATGTTTCTCCGTGATTCCTTTTGTAATCACGCACTAATATTTCCCGTCATTAGTGTAGTAGGAATTTGATTTTATTATGCTCATTACATAGTGTAGAGAAAGATATCCATGTTCGGTGTTCTGATTTATTCATATATTACTCTTGTATAACAACAAAAGTTATTTTCCGTGAAATTTGTGTTTGAAACAAGCAGATTAAAAAAGATATATAATATGTGTGGCCGTAAAACTCATGATTTAAACATGTCCAACTATTGTTATATCATAAACGTTTTCTTTTGAGTTTAAAATTCGTTAGAGTGTACAATTAAAAAAAATATATATATCCTGAAAAAAAAAAAAAAACATGCATTATTTTAATCATCTTTAAAATATTACTTTTGCAAAATTTCAAGGAAATAGATTTCCCGGTGATAAAGGATATTTATCATTACAATAGCGAACACACGCACGCACAAACAAATACACACACACACACACACACACACACACACACACACACACACACACACACACACACACACACACACACACACACACACACACACATATATATATATATATATATATATTATAGAATTTATTTCGTTGAAGCTATAAGTACTTACAAAGAAAATAAGAACATTAATTTTGACCACGAAATATTTTTCAAATATTCATAGAAAGTACCCTATCGTAACAGAGATTTTAGAATATAGAGTAAACTTTATGGACAAAGTTTGATGCCTTCTGTTCATCTGCTTAAAATTGTTTAATATGTTGCATTGATTTAAAAATATATGTATATAAGAAAATTTAGTATTTATAAACAACAAATAAATACATTTTTCTCAAAATCATGAATAGATTGCCATTAGAGTAAAACCTTTCTCATTAATATGTCACGATTTATATTACATAAACCAAACAGGGAATCAATTATATTTTATGGAAAATATTTATGCTTAAGAAAGATTTTTAATTAACAACCATCAAATTCGTTTTATGATAATTATAAGATAAACTTTCAAATTTATATATAAAATTGTATTTATTTCAATCCAATTATAGAACTTAAAGACCGATTCAAAATTCTAATAATTATAAATATAAATAATCCATATATATATATATTCTAAAGCTAAGTTTTGTAAAACATTTTAATGAAATTGCACAACGAGAAAAAATAATATTAAAAAAAATAATAATAATAAAATAAAAATAAAATAAAATAATAATAATAATAATATTAAAACAAAAAACTGCTTAAAGAGAGAATCAATGTTTTGTGTTTATTTTAATATAGTATATCATTGCTTTTAAGTATACACTAAGAAAAAGAATATACCGCCTTCATCTAAAATGAATAATGGAGCATTTTCTAATTCCTTAAACTAGAAATATAGATTTTCGAGCTATGCGCATAAGGCACGCCAATAAACTGAATAGACGAAATGGTCGAGAATTTCTAATCTACACATTTCTAGATGGTGAAACAATATTCTAAATATTCTGAATATTCTGAATCTTATGTATTACGAGAAATTCTTGCTTAATTTTCTAGAATTGGTCATAAACCAAGATTATAGCTGCTGAAACCCGCCTCTTGTATTCACATTTATTTGGAGATATTTACAAATAGGTTTGTCCTCGATAGTATAAACAAACACTCAAGAATTCAATAGAGGTTTCTAGAATTCGCTTTCGAAGGCGACTAGAAATTTTTTTATAAGAAATTTATAAGGATGACATGGGACTATTTTTTCTAGAGCCACAATTTAAATTCTAGATGTCAGTCATAGAATTTTTTTTCAGTGTATTGGAGTGCCTTACACTCCTAGCTTGGAAATCTATATTTCTAGTTTAGAAAAGGGCCGGATTTAGAAAAGGGCCACCTATTCGTTCTAGATGAAAGAGGTATAAATATATATATTTTTTTCTCAATGCAGAATACATACTTTCCTTTCTAAAATGGTGCGATTATGGAACAATGATACAGTTCTCAATGGTATTGAAGTAACTCTCCACACAGCATCAAACTTGATATAATGGCAATTTTAATACATACAAAGATCAAGCATTAAACTTTTTACATTTTACATTTTACATATCCAGTTTGCTTTAAGCTTGATATTATAAACACCGAGAAAAAAATATACCGCATTCATCTAGAACGAATAAGTGGTCATTTTCTAAATCCCTAAACTAGAAAAATCGATTTCCGAACTATGCGTATAAGACACTCCAACAAGCTGAATAGATGAAAACATCGAGAATTTCTAGTCAATACATTTCTGGATGTGGTAACAATATTCTGAATAATCTGAAACCTTTGTATCACGAGAAATTATCGTTTGATTTTCTAGAATTAGGTCATAAAGTAAGATTATAGTTGCTAAATCGAGCTTCTTGTGTTTGCGTTTATTTGCAGAGATTTTTAAATAAGTGCGACATCTGTAATATAGGCAAATGCTCTAGAATTTTAATGGTAGATTCTAGGACTCGCTTCCAAAGGGGACTAGAATTTATAAGGATGACATGGAACTATTTTTACTAGAGCCACAATCTAGATTCTAGATGTCAGTTACAGATTTTTTCTCTGTGAACCTGTTTTAGTGCTTATAAACATGCATCATGCTTGCAACACCATACATGAAACAAGTATTTTTTTTTAAACAATTTCTTATATAAAGTTATTTGTTCTATGTTTTTTAATTTAATTTTTTACTCTTTTAACAATTTTACAGTATTTTAAACTAAGAACTACTCACGCAACAATATCTGACGGCAAGGAATTTTCAAGTATATAACATGTTTGATTTCATAAACGTTATTTTTTAAGCTTAAATCTGATTGAAAACATCCTTGAACTACAGAACGTTTAACTCATTCTTTAGATACGATATTGCATCTTTCTAAATAGACCTATCGAATAAAACAGCTTTTCGTTAAAAGTTGCATTATCTGAACATTGTACACTTACCTTCTTTACACTGAGAAAAGTTATGTGACTGACATCTAGAATCTAAATTGTTGCTCTAGAAAAAATAGTTCCATGTCATCCTTATAAATTCTAGCCCACTTAGCTAGAAAACTCTAATATCCCCTACTAGAATTGTAGACCATTTTTCTATATAATGGCAGTAAATTGCCTTTAAAAATCTCTGTAAAATAAGTGCAATCACAAGAGGAGTGTTTTAGTAACTAATTTTGTTTTGTAGCGCAATTCAAGTAAATCAATGAGAATTTCTCGCAATACAAGAGATTCAAAATATTCACAATATTCATAATATTGTTTCACAATCTAGAGAAGTGTAGACTAGAAATTCTCGATCATTTCGTCTATCCAGATCATTTTTTTACCTTATACGCATAACTCGGAAAAAGGGATTTAGAAAACGGCTACTTAATCTTTCTAGATGAAAACGGTATATTTATTTTTCTCGGTGTAAAATTAAATTTTCTTTCGTTAAACTTATCAAAAAAAAAAAAAAATGCTCGTTCTGTTTTATAATACCTCACGGAACACATTTTATTATAATTTATATATATATATATATATATATATATATATGTACATACACTCCTTCTCATATTTATAAGGACGCTTTATGTTTTGAAATAACTAATGTAAAAATAATTGTGAACAAGATTATACTAAGTGAACTTAATATATCTAATTTTCTAAAAACCAAAACTGATATATATATATATATTTTTTTAATGTGAAACAAAATTAATAAAAAATAACGCAAAATATTTTTTCTCCACGTTTTTAGATGTTCATAATTATAGGGACAATCAAGATTTTTTTCGTTTTATTTAATTTACTAGCGGATAAATTACAGTTGACATGCGAATTTGTTAACTACTGGGCTAATTCATATATAAGCCTTCAATTTTTCTTGGACGGACATTACTGATAATTCCTCGGAAAAAAGAACGTTCATGTAGTGAAGTATGATAAACGGGTTTTTTAAGTGGAAGGATAATTTTAATCCGCTGAATTTCTAATGAAATTCGAAGACCTAAAATTGTTGAAGGAAATATGATCAAACGTTGAACTGCTGGTTCGATAGGAGAGAGATCTGATGCAAAATCAGAGTTGTTTTACAGAGATCGAAGACTCATAATTCTTCTTATTGTTCTACTCATAATGACTGCTGCTGAATTTGCTCGTGATTTTTAACGAAAGGTTGGGGTCCACATTTATGCATGTTTAAAATAATTAATAATATGTTAAAATGAATAAAAAACCTGTAATAATCAATAAGCGTTTAAAGGGGGAAATAACGTCTGTGTTAAAGTTGAATAAAGGCAATATTAAATGGTTAAATGTTGCATTTTCGGATGAAAAACATTTTATTCTTGATTAACCAAAAAGTTCTGACAGTTACTGGCACGATCTGAAGATAGCGAAAGACAGAGCAGATTTTTTAAAGGCAGATATGAATCGGGCATTTTAAAGGTGGATCTATGGTGCTCTGGGGAGCTGTTTCTACTGAAGGCAGAACGAATTTAGTAATTTTTTCTATTATTATGAACATCAAGAGAATATCTGCAAATTTTAATTGTGAATTCGCAGATTTTTGTTAGATTTTGGGGGGTAATAATATTTTTTTTCAACAAGACTTACATTTTTGCTCTACTTCTAGAGCAATAGGAAATAGTTTGAAGGAAGAAACTTTTGTGGCCTTCCCCGTGGCCTTAAAGTTGAAAAAACCTTAACTTATCATATTAGAAACGTGCATGCAAGTGGAAAGCAATTTTAAATAGTTTAAATGCATTCAGAATATCATCTATGCTGTTTGAAATGGTACTGAAAATGAATATTAAAAAAATGTGTATATATGTATATAACAGAGAGAATGTCTGACTGTTTCACCTGAAAAGAGACCCCATAAATCATTAATTTAAAGAATAACTGAAAAAAAATTACTAAGATTCGAGCTGTCCTTATAATTGCGAACACCTGAAAAATCATCTTTTTGACCGTATTTAAAGTTTTAAAGATAGAAAAACGATAAAACTGTTTAAATATAGTCTATTAATGAAATTCAAATTAATAAAAAATATATTTGTTTAAATAATAGTGTTCAGTGTTCAGTTAATATAGAAAAACGGGTGTCCTTATAATTATGAGAACCAGTGTGTGTGTATATATATATATATATATATATATATATATATATATATATATATATATATATATATATATATATATATATGATAGATATCGTAATAAATTTTAATCTTAAAATTTAGCAATTAATAGATACAAAACAATACCAACTCACATATCTATAATAATAAAAGAAGATGTCTGTCTGTCTCTCTGTCTGTCTGTCTGAGCATCTAAACGTTCAGCCCCTACAGAACGCAGAAGTATAAAATTTGACATACCGGTGCTCAGAAGCTTTACCGAGGCGATAGTGAAAACAGAATTTAAAAATTTTAATTAGTTCCGGAGATATTAATTAAAATGTAGACCTATGTCTAATCAAAAAGCGATCTCAATGACTGAGAATTCACTGCGATTGCATAAAAATAGATATTTTAACGGAGTTAAAATCAGAAAAAGTGGAAAATAAATTAGAAATATTAGTTCAATCGCTACGAATTTGGTACCAGATGAAAGGGGATTTTTTTCCGAATCTAAGAGTGCAAGTGGCTTATCTCTACAGCAATTAGATTTTTTAAAATTAACTAAAGTATGAAGTTTAGTTGCAACAGGCAGAACACTTAATTATTTCATTTATCAATGATTCTTCAGTGCCAGGTGCTAGACATGCTGGCTGACTATTCTTCCGGTCGGGAAAAATTGTTTTTCGTTTTTCGGCCACGTGACAAAGTACTGGAAATAAAAAAAGCAGTTTTTGAATTTTTTCACTTTAAAATCGATCAAAAGCAAATTTCGAAATTGCCCTTCATTATGGCTCACCTGTATGCAGTTAAAAAATCTAAAGTATAGCTTTAAAAATAAAATAAATAGACATATTATATTTATTTAAATTCATTTTTATTTCATCTGTTAATGACACCAAAAGTTACTTTTAACAGAATAATATTGATTTTTTTTTTCTTTTTTTGTATGAATTCGGTTGTAAAAAAGCAGTTTTGGAATTCTTAAAATTTAGACGGATTTCAATAGAAATCGTTAATCGCCCTTGATAGATTAGCCATTTTGAGTCTAAAATATATCAAAAATATTCATTATTGTAATCTATATATATAAAAGAGTAAACTCACTGATTCACTCACTGACTCAACACGGCTGTGGAGATCCTATGGGAGATAGAGTCACAATTATACTTTTGCTAGAATTTAAATACCTTAAATAAAACTTTTCCATTATGTTTGACTGATTAATTTCGAACACTCCGTGTTCATCCTCAGAGTCGAAACGCTAAACGTCGTCGTTCTTCTTTTGATGTTTACTTTGCCGGTAAATCCAGTGGCTGCAACTTCGCTTCACTTCGTGTTCTTCTAGCAGCTGTTGCCATGCGGTGGGTATGATATAATGCTCTCTGTCATTAACTGTATTATAATTAGTCGTAATCTCGAGGGCCTCCCGTTTTAGAGCATAGTTTTGGTTATTGTAAGGGGCTATTTTTTTATGTTAATGGAGTTAATATTAATAGGGTTATTGATGTGGGTGGCGGAGAAAGCGGTGGAGGATTTTCCTAGTTTTAAGTCTGCGCGATGTTCTTTTTCCCGTTCTGAAATTTTTCGTTTAGTCATCCCGATATAACAGGCTTTATTTCCATTTAAATGTTCAAAGTTTATTTTATAAATTCCTGGGGTAGAGTTTTGCGGAATTAGGTCTTTTTCTTTGCGGATATGTTGAAAGATGCTTTTGTTAGGTTTTATAGGGATGTTGACGTTTAAATTTTTAGCTTCATTTTTTATTTTAAGGCTTGCACCGTTACTATATGGTATGGCAGAGGTGAAGATGGGTTTAGATTTCTGGGCACTGTTGATTTTGTTTAAAGATTTTACGCGTTTTTTATATAATTTATTAACAAGATTTTTAGAGTAGTTGGCTTTCGCGGCTATTTTTTTTATATAGTTAAGTTCGTTGTTAAGTAGTTGTTTGTTGGAACAGACAAGAATGATATAGAAACGAAGGGCTGATAATTTATAAGAGAGTGGGGTATTACAATTTTTGTTTATGATTTCGGTGTTAGCTGTGGGTTTTCTGTGAATAGTAGTGTCAAAAGTGTTATTAGGATTTTTTATGATTTTTATGTCGAGAAAGTTTAGGATATTGTTGGATTCTTTTTCAATGGTGAATTTAATATTGTTGTCGAGATTATTGAGGTCTATTAGAATGTTGTCAGGGTTTTCGGAATCGGGAATTATGGCAAAAATGTCGTCGACATAGCGCGTCCAAAGTTTACATTTGTTAATTATGTGGTGGGCTGAGTTTTCAAGTAGTCGGAGCTTTAGTTCGGCGATGATTCCGGAGATGGGGGACCCCATAGGGACCCCTTGGGTTTGACGGTAGGTATTTTGATTAAAGGTGAAATAGGATTAATTCAGAAGGAGGTTGTTTGCCCGGATTAACGTTTCGCTAGTTTTCTTGTCTCCAAAAGTGTCGATTATTTTAGTGTTAATTATTTTGGTGATTTCGGGAATATTAATGGAGGGGTACAGATCTTTTACGTCGAAACTAACTAATTGATCGGTGTAATTAAGATTAATATTACGGAGTTTATCAAGAAATATTTCATTTGAGTTTATTGAGAGGTTGGATGGGGGAAGAAGTGAATTATAAATATTTTTCATGTATTTTTCAAGCTGGTAAGTTGGGCCTTCGGATTTGTTTACGATTGGACGGAGAGAGGGTGGATTTTTGTGGTCTTTATATTTTGCAAACAGGCGAGGTATAGTGGTAGCATGGTTATTAGAAATTGGTTTGTTGTTGTTGGGCCATTGGCCGGTTTTTATGAGTTCTTTGGTTTTATTTATAAGTTTATTAAGAGGTGAAAGGGGGATTTTTATGGCTTTTAGTTTATTTATTGTGTCTTGCATCATATCGTTATATTGGGTACGGTTCATAATAGTTATAAGGTTTGTTTTATCTGACATTAAAAAGGTGAGATTGCGGTTGTTTTTGAGGCTTTTAAGGCATTTGATATTTTCAGAGTCGGTGTATGTTTTATTTGATTTGGAGAGGGATTTTATAGCAGTATTGCGGATAAGTTGTTGTTTAAGGGGGGGAATATTATCAATTGCGGTTTCAATGTGAAACCGCATTGATAATTCATATATATTCATTGATATTTCAACATTGAAACCGCAATTGATAATATTCCCCCCCTTAAACAACAACTTATCCGCAATACTGCTATAAAATCCCTCTCCAAATCAAATAAAACATACACCGACTCTGAAGATATCAAATGCCTTAAAAGCCTCAAAAACAACCGCAATCTCACCTTTTTAATGTCAGATAAAACAAACCTTATAACTATTATGAACCGTACCCATTATAACGATATGATGCAAGACACAATAAATAAACTAAAAGCCATAAAAATCCCCCTTTCACCTCTTAATAAACTTATAAATAAAACCAAAGAACTCATAAAAACCGGCCAATGGCCCAACAACAACAAACCAATTTCTAATAACCATGCTACCACTATACCTCGCCTGTTTGCAAAATATAAAGACCACAAAAATCCACCCTCTCTCCGTCCAATCGTAAACAAATCCGAAGGCCCAACTTACCAGCTTGAAAAATACATGAAAAATATTTATAATTCACTTCTTCCCCCATCCAACCTCTCAATAAACTCAAATGAAATATTTCTTGATAAACTCCGTAATATTAATCTTAATTACACCGATCAATTAGTTAGTTTTGACGTAAAAGATCTGTACCCCTAAATTAATATTCCCGAAATCACCAAAATAATTAACACTAAAATAATCGACACTTTTGGAGACAAGAAAACTAGCGAAACGTTAATCCGGGCAAACAACCTCCTTCTGAATTAATCCTATTTCACCTTTAATCAAAATACCTACCGTCAAACCCAAGGGGTCCCTATGGGGTCCCCCATCTCCGGAATCATCGCCGAACTAAAGCTCCGACTACTTGAAAACTCAGCCCACCACATAATTAACAAATGTAAACTTTGGACGCGCTATGTCGACGACATTTTTGCCATAATTCCCGATTCCGAAAACCCTGACAACATTCTAATAGACCTCAATAATCTCGACAACAATATTAAATTCACCATTGAAAAAGAATCCAACAATATCCTAAACTTTCTCGACATAAAAATCATAAAAAATCCTAATAACACTTTTGACACTACTATTCACAGAAAACCCACAGCTAACACCGAAATCATAAACAAAAATTGTAATACCCCACTCTCTTATAAATTATCAGCCCTTCGTTTCTATATCATTCTTGCCTGTTCCAACAAACAACTACTTAACAACGAACTTAACTATATAAAAAAAATAGCCGCGAAAGCCAACTACTCTAAAAATCTTGTTAATAAATTATATAAAAAACGCGTAAAATCTTTAAACAAAATCAACAGTGCCCAGAAATCTAAACCCATCTTCACCTCTGCCATACCATATAGTAACGGTGCAAGCCTTAAAATAAAAAATGAAGCTAAAAATTTAAACGTCAACATCCCTATAAAACCTAACAAAAGCATCTTTCAACATATCCGCAAAGAAAAAGACCTAATTCCGCAAAACTCTACCCCAGGAATTTACAAAATAAACTTTGAACATTTAAATGGAAATAAAGCCTGTTATATCGGGATGACTAAACGAAAAATTTCAGAACGGGAAAAAGAACATCGCGCAGACTTAAAACTAGGAAAATCCTCCACCGCTTTCTCCGCCAGCCACATCAATAACCCTATTAATATTAACTCCATTAACATAAAAAAAAATGGCCCCTTACAATAACCAAAACTATGCACTAAAACGGGAGGCCCTCGAGATTACCACTAATTATAATACAGTTAATGACAGAGAGCATTATATCATACCCACCGCATGGCAACAGCTGCTAGAAGAACACGAAGTGAAGCGAAGTGGCAACCACTGGATACACCGGCAAAGTAAACATCAAAAGAAGAACGACGACGTTTAGCGTTTCGACTCTGAGGATGAACACGGAGTGTTATAAATTAATCAGTCAAACATAATGGAAAAGTTTTATTTAAGTTATTTAAATTCTAGCAAAAGTATAATTGTGCTTTTCCTTAAAAATAAAATTACAAGTAGAGTCACAATTTTCGGTGAGCAGGTTGGTTTTAGAACCCTGACGCTCACTAAGACGGGATTTTGCGAAATACCCCCCGTTCCCCCCTGGGGGGGCAGAAGGCAAAAAACACCTTTATAAGCATAAATAGGCTCCAAATTACTTCACGGTGAAGATATTGCAGATGGGGAGACTAGACTTGAATACAAAAAAATCATTTTCTGCGATTTCGGAATTTTGGATTTTTAAGGGGGTAGGCGGTAAAAATGAGATTTTCGGGGGCGCATAAGGCAAAAACACATTATAAGTAGAACTCGGCACCAAATTACTTCACAGGGAAGAAATTGCAGATGGGAAGACTAGGCTTGAATACAAAAAAATCAATTTCTGCGATTTTGGAATTTTTGATTTTTAAGGGGGGAAGGGGGTGAAAATGATTTTCGGAGTTGCTGAAGACAAAAACACCTTTATAAGCATAACTCGGCTCCAAATTGCTTCACGAGGAAGATATTGCAGATGGGGAGACTAGACTTGAATACAAAAAAATCAATTTCTACGATTTTGGGTTTTTGGATTTTTAAGGGGGGAAAGGGGTCAAAATGATTTTCGGAGGCGCAGGAGGCAAAAACACCTTTATTAGCATAACTCGGCTCCAAATTAGTTTACGATGAAAAAATTGCAGATGGGGAGACTAGACTTAAGTACAAAAAAATTATTTTCTGCGATTTTGGAATTTTGGATTTTTAAGGAGGGAGAGGGGCTGAAAATGATTTTCGAAGGTACAGAAGGCAAAAACCACCTTTATAAGCACAACTCGGCTCCAAATTGCTTCACGGTGAAGAAATTGCAGAGGGAGAGACTAGACTTGAAAACAAAAAAAATCATTTTCTGCGATTTTGGAATTTTGGATTTTTAAGGGGGGAAGGGGTTATAAATGATTTCCGGAGGCGCATAAGGCAAAAACACATTTATAAGTATAACTCGGCTCCAAATTACTTCACAGTGAAGAAATTGCAGATGGGGAGTATAGACTTGAATACGAAAAAATCATTTCCTGCGATTTTGGAATTTTGGATTTTTAACGGGAGAAGGGGGTATAAATGATTTTCGGAGGCAAATTTAGAAAAATTAAGATTTTCGAGTAAAAGTAATAGCTTAAAGATGTAAAAAAAAAAAAAAAAAACGCCAAGCGTCTTCTTGAAAATATTTCTAAAAAATAATTTTTTGATTTTTTTCCGATTTTTTATTTTATTTTATTTATTTATTTATTTTTTTTTTTTTGGGGGGGGGGGTCAGAAAAATAAAAATAGTGTCAGATCGTTCAAAATTGGTACTTAGAGGTTTTCGATACATACAAATCGATTGCGGATATTTTCGAATTTGTAAAATTATTAGAAGGGGTGGGAAGGGGGGGGGGCAGTATGGAGGGGGGCAATGGGCAAAAACAAATAGAAATACAGTTAGGCCGTTCAAAATTGGTACAGATAGGTTTTAAAGGCCTGCAAGTCGAATGGGGATAATTTCGAAAGTGTAAAGTTATTAGGAGGGGCGAGAAGGGGGGAGGGGAGAGGGGGGCAAAAAAATAAAAATACAGTGAGATCGTTCAAAATTGGTATATAGAGGTTTTCGATACTTACAAATCGATTGCGGATATTTTCGAATTTTTAAAATTATTAGGATAGACGGGAGGGGGTGGCGAAGGGGGAAAATAATAGAAATAAGAGTTAGAGCATTTTGGGAATTTTTTCCGAAGGCAGTGAAGTGAGAACCCGGTGCGACATTTTTCCTAATAAGATTTTTTTTCTGTTTTTTTTTTCAACGTGATAAAAATTAATGCAATTTTGAGAATTCAGTAATTATAGCGATTCATTTAAAAATAGGGACCAGCGAAGCGGGCGTTGCCTGCTAGTATATAATAAATCATTCGAAAGATATTTTAAAGTATTTTTATTAAAGGCTATTAAAATGATATGAGCCTTTCAAATTCTGTACGAAACTTTCGGAGAAAACTACGGATAAACCAGAAATGTTTTATTCTTTTATATTTTACAGAGTTTCAAATTCAGATTTTCGCTCACATTTCGTACTAATAATTTTTAACAGTATATAGCCCGGAATTAAGCAAGTTTTGGAGAAAAACCACACAGAAGTCAGACACAAATCTTTTAGAAAAATGTTTGTATTAACTTTGTATTTCAGCTTCTAATTAGTATAATTTCATTTTTATATTATCGAAAGTTGAAGCGAGGAAGGTGTTGTAAGTTCTAAAACGGGGATAAGGGGCCGCAGTCGCCACCGAGCGGGACTTAGCTAAAGTCAGAAATTTGAAAGATCATAACATGGTGAGCGAACAGGCTGTTTCAGATATTGAAAAGGGAAGAGGGCGCCAAAGGCGCTACCGCACGGGAATTTACTGCGATATCAATAAGCTATTTTCACGATAGATCAATAAGCTGTTATTAGACCTGAAACGGGAAAAAGGCGCCGCAGTCGCCACCGAGCGGGAGTTTCGTAAAGTCGAATTTTTCAGGGATCGCCAACCAGCTGGTCGCCGAAGGCGGCTAGTATATATATATATATATATATATATATATATATATATATGTGTGTGTGTGTGTGTATTTAAACTGAGAACTTGTTTCTCAGGGAGGGGACTTTTTTTTTTTTTTTTTTTTTTTTTTTTGTCTCATCTGCATGTTTTGTAAAATTTGTACTGGAGATGTATGATTTTGGAAAAAAAAAAAGTATTTTTTTCAGCATCTGTTACTGAAAGTGGATTTAACAGCTATGAACATACAAGCATTTACTGCATGTATGCATTAAATTCATGTTCCCATAAATGAATACATTAAATACACCGACTCTCGAATCCTATATCTGACGACTGGACGTTAGAGCACAAACCATTCACTCACAAAATGGAGAATTATTGGGAATGAAGAAACAAGTAAAAATTTTGTATAAAGAATTTGATTAAGTTCTTAGCAAACCTGTTCATGTTGCTTATATATATACATATATATTATTATTAATATAATTATTATTATTTATAACACTATTTCAATTCTCATTAAGTGTATTACAAATCTCATTATGTTTTATTATTATTATTATTATTTATTACACTATTTCAATTCTCATTCAGTGTATTACAATTCTCATTCAGTGTTTTGCAATTTAATGATCATCTCGGACTAGTTTTATAACTTAATTAGCAAGTTTCTAGGTATTATTTTTTAATTTTCATCCTTTCATTATTTTTTGATATTCTGTTATGCTGTGTATTCATTTTCCATTTGAATCTTATATTTTGTTGATATATACCTTATCTTCGATCTAAGATTTTTACTAGTAAAATTGTTAGTTTCACTTCATTATTATTTGTCAGTCTTTCAATATATATATATATATATATATATATATATATTTTTTTTTTTTTTTGGGGGGGGGGGTCTTATTTAAATAACATATTTTTGTATATATTATTGAAAAATTTTCCTCATGGCTATGAATACTTTTTTGCAAATATTAATGCTTTTTTCAAACTTTTCTACCTAATGGTTTGTTTTTGTATTTAAACTATACAAATTTCATCCAATTTTAAATTGTGCACCATTATTACGCCAGAATTTCAATTTTTGTATTACTATTAATCAGGATTTTCAGAATTTATATAAATCTGTCTTTCAATTGTGTTACCAATATTACTCAAGATTTTCAAAATATTTATTTATTTATAGGAACAAATATTTATTTATTTACAGGAATTTAACTAGTTTTAATTATAGAATTTATGCAAGCTTAATTAAATTTTTATAATTTTTATACTTCTTATAATTATTGTCTAAATTTACTATATTTCTAGTATTCTTAATATTTATCTTCTTTATTCATTACATGGTAATTCTTAGTAAATTCTTAGCGCCTGACAAAAAAGGCTGTCTCGAAAATAGATTAAAAGAGTTTCATTTCACATCTTTTGAAATACAAGAATTAATCTCTCTTACCCGCATTTGTTTATCGCAAACCACTTTTTCTTTCCAAAATAAATTCTATCGTCAGTCTGAAGGTTTAGACATGGGTTCCCCTCTCTCCCCAATTCTCGCTGATATTTACATGCACTATTTCGAAAGCAAGCTTTTTAAGAAAATATCCTTTCCTTTTTGGACCCGTTACGTTGACGACACCTTCACGCTTATCGACATATCTTATCACAATATTGACCATGTCTTAGAAATTTTAAATTCAATTGACAGTAATATCCAGTTTACATATGAAATAGAAAATAATGGCTCCCTTTCATTTCTTGATACCCTCGTCTCTCGCACTGTAAATGGATTTTCAACCACCGTCTATCGAAAAGATTTTGCTCCCTTCCTCCCCAAGCGCGTTCATGTCACCCACCTAACCAAAAAATGGCTGCTTTCTATACTTTTGTAAACCGTGCCCTTAATATTTGTTCAAATCCTATTTTACTAAAATCTGAAATTAAATACCTGAAAGCCATTGCAATTGACAGAGGTTATGACCCTTCCATTATAGACAAAGCTATCCAAAAATTACAACTCCCTCGTATTTAATCTACTAAGTCAGTCGCTTCTAATATCAGTATTGCCTTACCCAATTTTCCTAAATCCAGTCAAACCATAGCTAAAATTTTCAAACAATATGATTTTAAAATAATATTTTCGCCTTCCAATAAACTCACCTTTTCTCAGTTAAAAGATCCAATTGATATGCATAATTCTTGGGGTATTTATAGTATTTCCTGTCAGTGTGGTCTATCATATATTGGCCAAACTAAACGCAGTCTTAAATTTCGTCTTAAAGAACATATGAATTACGTCCGCAAACAAGAAACCAATAAATCGGCTATTTCTAAACATTGCTGGGAGGAAAATCATAATTTTAAATTTAGTTCAGCTAAAATAATTTGCAGACCTAAATTCATTCATGAATTCGATTTCTTTGAAGCTTTTCATATTTATAAAAATTTTAAAAACCTTGTAAATTGTGATTACGCTATTCCCTATTTATTTGACTGTTGGAAATTTTATATTCAGTCCACATTTTCTTAATTTTTCTACTGTTTACACAGCTAACTTTAATAAATTCCTATTGGCCACTCTCCCACCTTTCCCGCAATCCTATTGGTTGAACTAAATTCGGCCCCTCTCCTATAAATACGAGCACTTCCGCAGATTCAGAATCCTTTTTGCACTGAAGACGGCACGCTTAAGGCTGCCGAAACAGCTGTATGCATTTCCAATATTTTTTCTTTGGCGTTTCTGACGTAGTAATTTATTCGGGTTTTAATATTCCAACGTCAAGTCTCCTGTTATTAAATCTTATGGTTTGTCTTGTGCTCGGTACAGAGTAATGTATAGGGATTACTCTGAATCGTCATCCTGCTACCTATATCATCCTCCTTTTTTGAAATTTATTTTTCAAAAATGTAATTCTTCAAGGTGTCTTACTTGTCCTCTTGTAGTGCTTCTAATTTTAGTGATAGCTCTTCCCATGTTACATTATGTAAGGCTTTTAATATCATTAGTGCAATTTATGCAATATGATATATATTGGTCAAACTAGAAATCCATTACACAAGCGTATTAACTTACATCGTTCTGATATTAAAAAATCACGTCAATTTGCTACAAATTTTGAATATATGCATTTCCATCAACATGACTTTAATAATATTACTGTGAAAATTCTTAATTTTAAGAAGAATTTGAATGAACGTCTCTTACTTGAATCACAATCTATTAAATCGTTGAATACAATTTATCCTTTTGGTTTAAATTCTAATGTATATATAGTAAACAACATATTGCTTATTCCAAGGTTTCAAAAATTGACTTTTACAGTAATATTTATGCAACATTAAATCACTCTTTATTTAAAATGACTACTAGAGCATCTAGGGGTTCTTCTAGGTCTTCTTCCCAACTTCTGGACATTTCATCTATATTACAAAATCTCAAATCCTTAAGTATTTTTCTTCTGTCTTATAATTGGAAAGATATACGCAATTTCATATTTGGAATTAAAAGGAAGTCTCTTCTTAAGTATTTTAAAGATTTCCATTCTCATTCCTTCGATTCACATTTCGGTGATGTATTTTTTGATATTTTACACTATAGGACTGAGTGTTTTAAAATTAAACTTGACTTAAAATCGGGTAAAAAATTAAATATCTCTCTCTTGGTGATAAATTTTGTTCATCCTGTTTTTTAATAAACTTCATATTCACAATATCCTTAACGATCCTTCCAATACTTTTCCTATAAAAAACTTCGTCATTCAAAAAACTTTTAAATACAATATTACTTTAGGAAGAAAAATATTTAACTACAATAAATTTGCTAAATTTCTTACTTCTAATGAACAGCCTCCGCGCTATTGTTCTGATTCCAAATATAAATCTTTTTTCAATCCATCTCATGGTCATATTATTACTGGCATTATCAATATTGTGGAAAATCTTACTTTAAGATCTTTGATGAAGTATGGTACTAAATTTCGTATGCCTTCAAAATTCAAATTTATTGATATCATTACTCAATTTAATTTAGACTTGGAATTCTTTATATACAAAATTGCTATTGATTATAATAAAGCAGTGGAATTTTTTAATGAGTGGAAATTTAAGTTACTTGATAAATTTAAACTTGATTTAGTTTATAATATGCACCATCTGTCTAATATCAAGTACTATAATTCCAAAGGCAATTCAGCAATTCAGAATTCAGCAATTCTATATTTACAGTCTAAATTCATTATTACTTATGTTGACAAGGCGGCTAATAACTATGCAATTATTTGCAAAAAGTATTATAAACAACTTCTTTTTGATAACATGGATACTAGTAATATTTTTGTTAAGACTAATGACAATCTAGAAATTAAAAATAGGCATATATTTAATTATTACAAGTTAATAAATACTAAAAATAATAACTATAATTATCCTTATTTAGTAGTAATTCCAAAATTTCATAAATATCCTATTTAATTTCGTACTGTTACTGTTGCCTGTAATGTCTATACTTCTAATGCAAATATTATGCTGTTAAATATCCTTAAAAAATTACATAGCTATATTGTTTCTAACAAGAGTAATTTTTTTTATAAAAAATAGTTTTCAACTCAAAAATAAAATTAAAAATCTTACTGATGTTACTGGTATAAAAACATTTGATTTCAATGATATTTTTAATAATATTGTTATTAAAGATATGTTTGATATTATAAATAAATTTTCGTAGAAAATATGCAGTTTCTAAATCTAAATAATAACTCCTTCAGCCTTTAAACTCTGACTAGGTTTATCCTATACCATAACTATATTTTATTCAATAATTCTCCATATAAACAACGTTTAGGGTTGCTACAAGGTGGCATTGCTTCTAGTATGTTAGCTGATCTATACTTATATTATTATGAGCGTGACATTGAATGTACTAATTTTAAATTACTAAGATACATAGATGATATAATTATATTATATTTGGATAAACATAACACGACTCTAGACTTACCTGTTAATTATCCGGAAAATCTGTCTCTTCGTAGTACTGATTTGGAATCTAGTGTTATTAGTTTCTTAGATTTAAAAATTATTCTTAATAGTAATAGCCAATTGGAATCTGACTTATATGATAAATGGAAATATTTCCCCTTTAAAGTATTTTTTTTTACTAATTTTAAAACATGTTTACATAAATCTGTTTTTGTCAATATTCTTCTTAATTTTAATCAACGGATAAAATATTTAGTGCCTGATAAACATCAATACGTACAATTTCGATTCTTTAAAAATTTAGCAATTATTAGTGGATATCCCAAACACACAATTAAAAAAAAAAAAAAATTATTATTATTTTTTTTTCGCTCAATTTTTATTCCAGTTTAGATCTAGAAATTTTTATTCCAATAAACTGTATTTTCAGTCTAGAGATTATGATACTTGATTTTAAATTAGGTATTTAATGGTTAGTTTTTAGTCCCATTATCTTTCAATCTTAGTGGCAAATTACAATCGTAGATGGCAGCACTATTCAAATATCTATAGTGAATATCTGAATCCAAAACAAAAAACAAAACAAATATTTTTAGTTTGAATAGGGTTATGTCTTCTTTACCTTTGCTCCATGCTTCCTGGCCATTTTGTACAGACATTATATGTATTTTATTTCTTTTTCTTTTATTATTTATTCATTTCATTTATTCATTTTATTTTATTTATTTATTTAATTTTTTCATTGTTTTCATAACATTACTGTAGATGGCAGCACTATTCATGTTACTATAATTAATATGAATCGTAATTTACGTAAGGATTCAATCTGTTTAGGGTTGGGAATTCTCTATTTTACCCCATGTTCACTGCTAATTTTGAGCTGACTAACTGTGCTTTTAACTAATATCTGCTTGTTAAATTTCACATGCGTCTCTTTTTCATAAACTATGAGTTGCCTCTTTTTCAATAATAATTCTTTATGTAATTTTTGGATTAATATTTGTAGTGGTGAGTTTATTTTGATCTACGTTTTTAAATGGTTATTGGATTATCATTTGTTGTGATGAGTTTTATTTTGATCTTCGTTTTTTTCTGGTTTTATTTACAATGGGTGTTTCGGGCCTGAGAACAAAGAAATTCTTAGCTTTTGCTTTCTTTGTGACAGAAAAACATTCATTGTTTAGCATATTTGCTTTCTACCAGGCCCTTGATAACGTTAAAATGCAAATAATGCATTTTTCTCATTCCAATTTGCTATAATTCATTTAGATTTTACTTTATTTCCTTTTTGGTTTGATTTGGGTGGTCTTCGTTTTTGATCCGACATATCAGAAATTAATTGTTAAAGCAATGTAATCTATATGAGTTCATTTTATTTATTTATTTTATTTATACAGTTTGAAGTTATTAAAACAAGCATTAAATAACTTAATGTCATGTACCGTGATGAATAATAATTCTGATTTCTATAACTATAAAAGAGCAATAAGTCCAACACTCATAAGAAACTACTTAAATTATGTAAAGATGATGGCGCATATAAAATAATTTGAATTTATAGTGCATAAGGATGAATAATTCGTCTTTCTGTAATAGTAAATCAGAAATACACGCAACTGTATATAGTTCATGCGACGAGAACCTAAATAATATATATAAGCTTTGGGCTTAATCAGTTGAAGTGTTTAGAGTTTACTCAAACGCCTACACAAACATACACACACATACAACCTTGTAAGTATTGAAAAAAAAAAATATTCCAGGTCATTACAAGTTTTGTATATACACAGATATATCGCATTCAAAAAATTTTATGATTATAATACTTGTCTGAAATAATGCATATTTGTGAAGTAGAAAAATAAAAGAGCATTCAGAGTAATATATATATATTAAAACACGTTGGAGATTTTACAAAGTACTATTGCGTTCTGTTGTATTTTATTTTACCACAGTATTTTTCAGAAAAAGTAAACATATAACGAACAGAAATTAAAATGTACCATTACAAAGCCAATTGTTTCATTAATATGTATTTCATTAATATGTATATTCAAATAATGTGACAGGACTCAACATAGTCACTTTCTGAATACCACTTAAAAAAAAAAAAAAAAAAAAAAAAAAAACAATTTGCAACATTTTCTTCTATAGAACAATAGGAATATTCCTTTATATAATATGTATTGAAATTAATGACTGCCTGAATCCTGCACTGAGAAAAAAATTTGTAACTGACATCTAGAATCTAGATTGCGGCTCTAGTAAAAATAGTCCCATGTCACCCTTATAAATTCTAGTCCCCTTTGAAAGCGAGTTTTGAAAACTCCTATTAGAATTCTAGAGCGTTTGGCTATATTATAGAGGTAAAAAAATCTCAGCTAATAAATGTGAATACAAGAGGCATGTTTTAGCAACTTTGTTCTTGGTGTATAACGCAATTCTAGAAAATCAAGCGAGGATTTCTCGCGATACAAAAGATTTCGATTATTCAGAATATTCAGAATATTTTTTCACCACCTAGAAATTCTCGAACGTTTCGTCTATTCAGCTTATTCACGTGCCTTATTCGCATAGCTCGGAAATCAGTATTTCTAGTTTATCGATTTAGAAAATAACCACATATTCGTTCTAGATAATGGTAACATATATATATATATATATATATATATATTTCCACCCTGAGTGTGTGTAACCGCTTTATGTCAATAATAAATTTCATAATCAAGTATTCGTAGCCGGTCAAATTACTATATGATTTAAAGCCATTGAAAATGTTTTATATATTACAAACTTAGATATAAAATTTGTAAGTTGTTAATGAATGCTAGGCATATAATGAAATATTAACACGTAACAATATATATTTTAATAATAATAAAAACAAAAAACCGATATTTTACCAATTTACTATAATATTTTCATAATAATGCAACTATAAATTTTAAGTAGGATTTTTCAAAAGATATAACAAATATCCATACATATAATGTGTATATATATATGTATATAATCCTAAAATAGCAAAATATAAAAGAAGTTTTAAAAACATTTCCTTGCAGTTTTCTGAAGATTAAACGTTTTTTGATGAATGCTTTGTTTTATCACAAAATAAAGAAAGAATTTCTAAAACTAGATAAAAGAAAACTATTTTTAGATAGTATTTCGAAACATTTTATCAATTTTGTTTGCGGTTAGTAAAAGATTTTTTTTTTCTTCAGACAGAGCGTAAAAACATAAGTTAGATTTTAAGATTTGACAGTAAAATGCAATAAAAAATATAATATGTATATATATATACATGTATATATGTATGTACGCTGTGTGTGTGCATCAATATACGCCATTGTCCTCATATATGTATATATATATATATATATATATATATATATGTATATGTGTGTGTATGAATAAATGATTATTATTATCTTTTTCTAAATTTATCATTAATGAGTGTAATCATGCAGTTAAATTTCATTATTTCTTCAAGATGACAAAAATGTGAGGATCGATAGTTTGCTGGATACTATTACGTTAAACTTAAATAGCATAAATGGTTAAATTTACAAAAATAAAAATTTTTCAATTAAAATATGTAGACTGAAAGTATAAAGAAACAAAGATAAATGTTAACTGTCCAACTAATTTCTTTTATTTATATTCTATTTAATTTATTTTCTATAATAATATCATGCAATATAAAGATAATTTCACTAAGAGGGAAACATTCAAACTGGAAAAAAAGTTATTCTTAAAACGTGCATAACTTTGAGCAAGAGTGTATGACTTTTCCGTATTTTTGTGATTCAAATTATTGTATGACAAACGTACTCGAACACAGAGTACATCGAAAATAAGCATTTTGCAAAAAAATAAAAAAAATAAAAATAAGTTCTTATATTTGTACCAAAGTTGGTAGTGAATCTAATAAATTCTGAATTAAAAAAAACTAAATTTTCAACAGAATATATATATATATATGAATCGATATTTACGCAAGATATTTCAGCATGATATTTTATTATTTGGATTTTATAACTCCAGCGTTGCCAACATTTTAATTTATTTCGAAGCATTTTTAGCCCGCCTTTATTTCGCTCCACTTTTATTTGAAGAGTATTTTTTTTTCTTATTTTATTGCAGTTATATATTGGAGAAAAATTTTCTATAAATAAAGTGGTGCGAAATAAAGGCGGGCTAAAAATGCTCCGGAATAAATTAGAATGTTGGCAACCCTGTAACTCCATATTCTTCACGACATTTTTTTTTTTTTTTCCTAGAAGAAAAAAAAAAATAAATAAATAAATAAAAGAACACAAATTATTATTATTAAAAAAAAATGATGACGGTAAAAAATGAATTAAACTCAGTGGTAAATCTTATAACTAAAAATTTCTTTCTAGATAAACATGATAAATTTCGCGGGTGAAATTTGATAATGATACTAGAAAATTCAGTTGGCAAACTTTGCTTAAGTTCAATTTATTTTCGGCGTTGGAATAATGTAATTTGTAGCTAGAAAGTTTATATCTTAAATTTGAAATCTAATAACATGCGAGCCCACAGATCGTGAAATTGAATAAAATTAGATGAATTACTCTTTGGAGTTCTAGGCGAAATCTAATAAAAATATCTACCGAAAACGAAACTTTTCAGCATTTTATATCTGAAATGAAACAGGAAATTTTGAATAAGGTTTAAATAGAATATCTAAAAGTTATAATGCTCTTAAAAAGTTTAATTAATTTATTTTAAATTATTTCTAAAATATCAAAACTTCTTTCTTACGATTTATTATTAGTTGAAAATATCAAATCTAATATAAATCGAAGCACTTTATTTGCTATTATAAAATGATTTGTTTGAAAAATGTTACAAAATAGTAAGCCTTCAAGATTTTCATATAGAGAAAAGATTCAAAATCCATACCAAATAAATGTTTAAATGATTGTTCAAAGTTTAAAATGATAGTTAGTACAATATATACCTATATTTTAATGATGATACTTTTTGGAAATATTTTATATCCAAAATAAAAAAAAATAATTAATTAATTAAATAAATTTTAAAAAAAATTATAAAAAACATGCACTAATTTTGCTAATTAAAGAGCCAAAATGTTTAGAACATATTGTTAAATTACAATAATGTAAAGTCGAGTGAAAAGTTTAAAAACTAAGTCGGACGGATCCTTTTAAAAAATTTAATTAAAAAAATTGAATTTAATTTTTTAATTTTAATAGTTTGCAAAAAAATTATATAATTAATAGTGATACATTTCAATGCACATGTATGTATAATTTCATATCTTTAAGACAGAGATTTCAAACAATTTTTAACGTCCACCATACGCTTAAACACTGAATTTTTATAAATTTTGGGTCAACTAAACACGGAATTCATGTTTTTAGCGGTCAATGCGTAGGTATATCTTTTATAAACATGCGTAAAAAACAAATAATTGCAGGAAGCTCAAATTTGACATTTTGAAAATTAGATGAGGGCTTGATTTAAAAGTTTTGGTAACTTGAAAGAAAAATGTTTTAATAACTGTCTGAATAATCATATATATATACAAAAAACTATTGACATGAATTTAAAAATATATAAGTTTTACAGATTAAAAAAACCAAAAGGAGAATTACAAACCAATACGCAAAATTGCAGCGAAAGGAAATGCAAAACTTAGATGTAGGAATATATAGATGTAGAAATATATAAACAAATGAATGAAGTTAAACCCCAAAAAACACTGAGATCTTCATCAGGGAGGCCCCACAGTGTAGGGGTGAACGAGAAGATTCTGAAAGGACAGTAGCTATAAGCTAATAACTATCCTTAGCCCCCAACTTCTCACTAAACAGAAAACTACCAATAACTGAAGAGAAATCAAACATACATATAATGTATAAAGCTACTAAAATTTTTTTATAAAATTATATATATATATATATATATATATTGAATGTAGGTGCAATGTTCTAACGGGGGTTGTAGGTGACAGTCTCCTCTAACCGAAATATATGTACAGTCGGTAACAAAAGTCTCCGAACACTTGCAAAAATTCCTGTGTAAAAAAAGTACACTTAACCCCTTCCACTCCAGGGACGTACGTGCGTACGTCCTAGTGTTAATGGCCATTAATACCATGGATGTGCGTGCATACGTCCAAAGAAAGTATACGATACAATAAGCCCAACGTTGTAGTGGTATCAGAGAGAGTTATTTTATTTGTTATATGGTATTTTGAAATTGTATTTTCATTACTGACAACTAGATGGCGTTAGTAGTCTCGGTGACCTATTAGTTTTGACTACGCCAAAACTTTCTCGCGGCTGCGGTTGTGTGTAATTTTCGCTCCTCGATTTTGTGTGTTTTCCCGGAGTTTGAAACTGTGAATAATATCTTATTCTAGTGATTCGGATAGTGATTGTATTCCCGATTATGATGAACTTGAAGATTCCAATGATGACTTTACAACCAGTGAAGACGGCGAAAGCGATGACAGTGATGATGAACCACTTACAGCAGGTGACTGGAAATTTATGTCGGATCCTTTTGCCCATGCACGTCCTGAGCAACTGCCTGAACTGAAAAGGGACGTCACAACAAAATGCACATTGTTACTTCGTTATGTATTGCATTATTTCAAAATTATAATCTGGTATTTCACATATTTTCACTACAGCTAGCCTGGAGCGGAAGGGGTTAATACAGTTTTGTTAAATAAATCCTTGTTGAATCCTGTTCGTAGTCAGTCTAAAAACAGGATTCGAGAAGGATTTATTTAACAAAACTGTATTAAGTGTACATTTTTTACATAGGAATTTTTGCTAGTGTTCGGAGACTTTTGTTACCGACTGTATAAAAAAAATCGTTGAACTGTTAATGAAATTTATCACATTTTATCGTACTGCTTAATATGCAGTCTGTCTTTATGGAGTTTAAATCTGAGAGAAATTTGATCGAGTTCCACGACAGATTTTTTTTATATTAAAAAATCATTTATTAAAACAAACGTAAACTAAATATATTCAAATTTAGAACAATAAACATATTAATTAGTGCAATAAATATTATTTTTTAATAAACTGCATTAAAATTAATTATGCAAAATTTACAGACTCGTGAATGGTATTTTCCACCAAAACAGTAGATGAGATCCACAATATTTAAATAGTCTCTCTGAGGTTACTGAAGAGTAATAGGGGGGAATCTCAGACCATCGACGATTGCCGACTGCGTAATGCGACATTAGATCAATTTAATACCAACCTCAACCCCCAATACTCTTCATAAAAAATATATATAAAACATTAAAATAACCATACTTAAGGCCTCATCATAAGTCACTTTCACCGAGGACCTCCAGCATCTTCAAAGGCGACCGTCTGTGGTAGCGTTCCAAATGAGCAAGTGCTGTTGCTGTTGGCTCTTGATGGCTGATCCTCCATTAGGTGACGCCAAATTTGGTCTACGTCAGCGCGCGGCTCGTTGCCATTACATTATTCAAAATTACTTAAAATTTCAATGGTTTCTCGAAAAAAAGGCATAGGTCGGATTTTTGTAATCCACAAGTTTCGTTGTTTCGCTGAATTAAATGTCAATGTTTTGATTCAGCGCGGTTTTTGCTAAGTCAGTAGTATTTTTGTTAAACTTTACCTCGGAAATACGTTCTTTTATGCGGTGTTCAAATTTTCTTTTTGTAAAGACGATGTAACAAACACTGTTAGAATTAGATCTAGGAAATGGGTTATTGTATATATCGTTGGTTTCGAGGGGATCGACTGGGTCATTATCACTTGGAACGCTAATTTATTATCAGTTGGAATCACTTGGAACGCTACCACAGAAGTTCGATTTTCAAAATGTCGGAAACCTCCGGTAAAAGTGACTTAGCATGTAATTTTAAGTAAGGTTATTTTATTAGTTTTTAAAACTTGTAGGCTTCATATTTAGATTTAAAAAAAATAAAAATAAAATAAAAATAAAAAGTTCTTAAATTTGAATCACAAAACATGTTTTGTACAGTTACCCCCAAAAAAAACGCCACCCCCCCACCTAACTTTGCCGTAAATTATCGTAGAAACATGCGACTGGTACCAATCAGTTTGTAATAACGTCTAGTTTATAATGTTATAGTTAGATTTTACTTAGGGGGTCGTCTACATATTAAAACTGACATCAACTTCATTTTTTTCAATGGTATCCCCCATTTTTTTATAATTTATTTGAATTCTTTGGATCAAATCATCACGGAAAATGGTATAGTTTATATATTTCGCTCAATTTTTCATAGAGTTATAAGCTGTCAAAGTTTGGGGATGCTAATGTTAAATGAATGTGACAAATATTAAATCATATCTTCCGAAATAATTATGATATTTAAATTCTGTTTTTTTTATTCGTTAGAATGAAGTGACCCAAACATATTCCATGCAAATTTTTGCTAAAAAAACATTTTTTGAATTATGAAAATTATTAATAAATTCATATTTGAAAAAATTATGAATTATGACCTATGTTAATTTTTGCACGAATAGAACGGGCATCATCAAAAACATGGGTTTCCAAATTTACAGCTCGTTCCTAACATTATTTTTTGAGTTACAGTGATATTTCACTTTTTATTCCTGTTAGGGGGCCGTCACTTGTTATAATCTGTACCCTCTATAAGTAAATGTTTGTATATAATTTGACGGAAAACTATTTTAATTTACCTTTATGTTATTTTTATTGTTTCCTAAGCAATATTTCGATGTTTATTATATAAATTGGCATATTTTTGTAAAGTTATCACAATGTAGGCGAGGGATTGTGAAAGAATTTCAAAAGAAAAGAACAGTGAAGTGATTCGCTGAAACACTATTTAAAAAAAAAAACAAATTTCCATATTCCTATTTGACTCTATATGTGACGCTGGTATGCATAAATCACAATGGTATTTACTACATCGATTATTGAAGACAAAACTTAAATGATTTAATTACAAATATGCAAAATTATTTTGCTTTATATTATAAAGTTTTAGAAAATTTGTGAAAAGGCGTGGCTTACGGTACAAGATAAGTATATATCGATCCTAATATGTTAAGTCTTTCTTCATAAGTATTAAATATCTTTTTCTAGTTTTTCGCTGCTAAAATTCTATTTTAACCTTGTTACACTTTTTTTCGCATTTCAATATTCAAGAGTACGTACACCTCTAGTTAAATATCATGTTTTAGAAAACACGGTACAGCGAAACGGATTGCATGAAACAGCAATTATGCATTCGACGATCGTTTTATTATTATTATTATGAATATTTAATGATTTTAAAAAGATTTTTTACCATAAATTTTTTGTTTAAATTTTGTTGTGACATATTTGCATTTGGTTACTGTACCGTTTGTAAGCTTTGTGTTATTTAAAATTTATCCCATAATGTAACATAATAAAATATCAAATTTCTATTAAAAGTTTTTTAATACAGAATCAAATAGTGAAAAATTGCTTTATTATTATTATTTTTTTTTAAGTTTATAAGATCTAATATTGGAACATAGCTCAATAGTATTTATTTTCAATTTCCTAATCACGAAATCAAAGTCACAGTTATTATGGAACAAAAATTTAAAACAAAGGAATTGTCTTATTACTTTCAAATATATAGATATTGATCTTACAGAATCCTGAAATTTCATTTAAAAGACCCTAAACGTCTAAATTTAAAAATTCAAAATAAAATAAATTAATCTAACTGCTTTTAAAGTATAAACGGGAAGATTTCAAAATATATGAAAATTGGCATTTGTGTTTTGAACATTTTGGTGCGGCAGATATTAAAAACAATATTTTTATGATGAGCTGAACCCGAGCTTAAGAGAGGGCGGATCCAGCTATTTAGCACGAGTGATATCACCTGACTAAAACCAGAATAAACAACATTTTAATTTATTCCGGCGTATTTTTAGCCCACTGTTATTCTTTTTTTTTTTTTTTTTTTTTTCAAATTTCAACACTAGCTACAGTACGCTTACGTCCTATTTACATTAACCCTGGTATGGAAGCTATGTTGCTGTTTTTCGATGCTGCGAAATTTACAAAATATATTTGTGTTAATATACTATACAGATAGAAGAATAATTATATAATATCAACAAATCTTCTTTAATCAATATGTTTATTTACATTACTGTATAGAAATGTTTATATATGAATATTGTATTTATTTTTAATGAGAGATATAAACACAAAATACTAAAAAAAAAGAAGAAAATGTGTTATAAATTTTTATAAATCAAGCAAAATATATATGCATACTTGCCAACCTAACCCGTAACATTGTTAGTTCCCGCCCCTGTGTGTACACAATTTAATTTTTAGAGTAATTAACTTCAAATACATTTACGATTAACTCATTGAGCGCCACGCGAATTCTTATGGAAATCCCATTCAGGCCACACGTGCTGCTTAGGAGCGTGTCATGTTTATCGAGTTTCAATAAACCCCATTAGGCCTTAACGATATAATCCTATAAAAATCCTTTAAAAAAAAAAAAAAAAAAAAAAAACATGAAGTAAATTTTAAATAAATTTTAAATAAATTGTCAGTAATTACTTAAAACTATGTAAGTTCTGTAGTTTTATATCATATTTTACACTGCCGGCTGACTTAGCCTAAATGGAAAGATCAGTGTCAGCCACCGATGGCTGACACGGCTCTAAAAAGACTGATGTGAAAAAAATGTACGAAAAGGGGCGGGACCAGTAATCTTCCGGGATAGGTTGACAAGAATGTATATACATAGAGCAATGCCAGAAAATGTTCTTTATTTTTCATGAACCAGATGAATGGTACTTTTTTTCTGAATAGTCTATGTATTAAATACAATGCTGCTTTAAATACCCTTTAAATATAAAGTTTTATTACATAAAGTAATTTTCTGGCACTCTACAGCTCCCAAATGACACACAATACGAAACCCCGCCTTTTTCCAGTGTTTAAAGGGTATTAACGTTTAATATGCTTTAAATTCGTTTTGATCTTTCCTTCTCCTCCTTCTCTTCTTCTTTTTTCCTTAAAAAAAAAAAAAAAAAAAAAAAAAAGAGTTATGTAACATTTTGACCTTTTCAAGTGAAGATTTAGATTAAGGGCAGTCAGCCTTTCTACACCCACCGTCCACTTCGGTATCTGTGTTAAAGTGTAGAATTTTAGAACATCACATTAAGTAGTAGGATTTGTTATTTTGCATATTAATTTGTTACACATTATAAAATATAAAAGCAAAAGAATATCGTGGAGATTTATGTAAAAGTTTTTAATAATGTCATGAAAAAAAAAAAAATAATAATAATAATTAATTAAAAAATAATAAATAAATAAAAATAAAAAAATCTGTTTTAATATTTTAAAAAAGTCAATTAAAGAAAATGAAAGTACTGCAGTATCAGAACAAACTCCCATTGTCACTGTGAAACGGGCGTGGGAACCAGGTTGAGTGCCGCCGTTTCAGACAATTATACGGCAGCTTGAGTTAAAATAATTTTGAATTTTCAAACAAATTTAAAACCATTCATCTTTTTTTTTTTTTTTTTTTTTTTTCTTTTGATAGATATTTTAATATCTATTCAAGCTATTTAATTTTCTTCGTATGAAGTGAACTATCTGATGTTTAATCAATAGAAACCAATAAAAATCCTTTAATTCATAAACTAACTCAGAAAGTTCTGTGAATTAGTCATTTTTTTTATTTTATAATTAACATTTCTGAAATTTTTTTCCGGTGTGAAACTTAATAAATAATGGATACTGGGTGGTAGATCGTGATTTATATTTTCTAAATGTATAGACGGACCCCTAATACATTTTCACGTGTAACTCTATTTAAAATTGATTTAAGGTATATTAATAGGTATGTTTTTCGAACCGCCTTGATCTCAGAAATCTGAATATGAAGTCAAAAATAGGGGTTAATGCCAGTTTTAATATGTAGACGACCCCTTAGGCAAAATTTAACTATACCGTTATAAACTAGACGTTATTACAAATCGATCGGTACCAGTCAAATGTTTCTACGATAATTTACGGCGAAATTAGGTAGGGGGTGGCGTTTTTTTTTTGGGTGACTGTACATTACGTACATTTACGCATACATAAAAGTGTGAAGGGGCTTATTTTGAAAAAACAAATAGTGCACACTGCATAAAATCCATTTACATTGCTGCATGAAAGTAAAACAGAGCACAAATACTTATATTCATAATTTAAAAATTTAAAATACTTCTTAAAAACAATAAAACACATATTAAAAGGAGACTTGGTGCGGGATTATAAAAAAAGAAGGAAAATTTTAACGTCTTGAACGCCAAAGTGAAATTGTCAACTGTTTCGGAAGCATTTAGCGTACCGTCATCGGTGCATAAAAAAAATAAGAGAGAAGTGCTCTTATATATAGGAAAGGAATCGAAATCTCATCAACCAATAGAATTGAGCGGAAAGTCGGGGGACTGATCAAACGGAATTTAAGAAACAGTATTTGTGAAAAATGTACATGAAATTTAGAAAACGTAGATTCAATGTAAAATTTCTAACAATCAGACAAATAAGGTATAACAAAATCACAATTAATCTTTTTTTCTATGAAAAAGCTTCAAAGAAATCGAGTTCATGAATGGATTTAGGTCTGCAAATTATTTTAGCTGAATCAAGTTTAAAATTATGGTTTTCCTCCCAACAGTGCTTAGAAATAGCCGATTTATAGATTTCTTGCTTATGGACGTGACTAATATGTTCTTATAGCCGTAATTTAAGACTGCGTTTAGTTTGAAAATTTATGATAAACCACATTAGCAGGAAGTACTATAGATGCCCCATGAATTACACATATCTAGTGGACCATTTAACTGAAAAAGGTGAGTTTATTGAAATGTGAAAAAATGATTTTAAAATCATATTGGACAATTTTAGCTATGGCATGAATGGATTTAGGAAATAGAGAAAAATATACTTATATTAGAAAAGACAAATTTACTTCATCGTACTTCGTCTACTCAATCATATTGTTAAATATTTTATAAAAAGAAAAATTAGATCACTTTGAGTAACTACGCAGATAATATGAAGACATGCAATGATAATGGCTACGGTAACTTTTGTAAAACAATTATCGCGTAAATTTAAAATGAACCTGTTTGGAATTTATTTATTTATTTGTTTTATTTTTTTATTATAATATGGATCACAAGTAAGGCTACAATATTTCGGAATAGAACTTAATAATCTGAATTATAAAATTTCACGAGCTTGCTAATTAGAAATGTATTCGTTTTACGTTTGAGAATGAAAACAATTCTATAAACCATAGAAATTATAACATTGATTTGACGTGAAAAATCCAGTTAAATTTAAAAATTAGCACCCATATCTATTACAGATTTACAACGAGATAAAGCATACATATTAATTTGATAAAGTTAATTATCATGTTGAAATCGATATTTTAACTAGATTTAGTACTTTTGTCATTAAAATTAAAATGTATTTTAATAACAAAAATCATAAAATAAAAATTCTCGTGCTATGGGTAATTACAAAAATATCCTTGGAAATTAAGTATCATTAAAGAAACATGCATTAAATATTTTCATTTAAGATTTTGAAGTACTTTATATTCAGGATTATCGCAAAGAGAAATTAGAATACCACAGTTTCTGTACAGTAATATTAGACTTGACTAATAGCTGCAATCTATTGTTATCTCTGTAAAAGAAATTACTATATAAATATTCTGGTATTCAAAATTTCATTTGGGAAAACTGTGTATAATACTATGTTTATAGTATTAATACTATAATTATTGCTTTTGAATGAATATATCGATAAATAAATAATCTGAGTGTTCACTATAAAAAAATGTTAAAATACAAACAATAAAAATTAATTTTGCTTCGTGGTTTGCATCGTTTTTAAAACGACTTGTTCAATTAATTTTAATATGTAAATGCAGATTGAATTTTACAATTCATATTTGAGACATAAAATCCATCAGGTTTACTATACTTTAATAGCTTTTGTTTAACGTTCCTGGTGTAAAGGAATTTAAATGTTTATTTAAAAAAAAAGTTTAAAACTTTAACGTTCACTCTATATTTTCGTTTCAAAATTACTAAAATTATTTCAAAAATTGTTATTAGACACGTAGTTGATCATAAATATGTAAAAAGAAAAAAAAATATTATCAAGAGGAAATTGGTTTTAAACGTCAATATGTTAATATGATTTAATTTAAATACTTAATTAATCGATGATTGAGATCCATAAGTTTACTTATTGGTTATTATATGCTTTGATTGTTTTATATCTTTTGGTAATCCATTTCAATTCTGTACTTTAAGAACTGAATTACTAACAAATATATTCTATCCTTTCCATGACATGAATTTCTAAATTTCCGCTTCGCTTTATATAAGAACATCTTTAGTAAATGATGTCATCCTCTCTGGCTCATTCATTGACCCTTTAGTCGTTTCATTTGATATCTAAAGGACTTCCATTGATCTAGCTCTTCTAGCTGAATTATTCAGAGGTTTCTATTGAATAATTTTCTACTGCCTATAAAATAAATCTTATCTGGCCCAGTTTTCCCAATAAATTTATATTATTAATTGGGTTCAACTTTTATTTCGAGCTTGTGAGAAAATATTTATAAAACTTTAATTTAATTTATATATAATAATAATAATAATAATAATAATAATAATAATAATAATAACTATAAAGCCCCTACGGCTCAAATTAAAGCGCATCTATGCCTTCCTTCAGGATTTATCAAACTCAACAAACTAAATTCTTTCTTTATCTTTTCTTCATTTTTCCCTCCTCTCCTACATGGCGAATACTGGTCATGTCTGATGCTACAGCCTTCCGAGGAAGTGCTCTCGGGAAGCAATCATCCAGCGCATACTGTTGCTATTAACCAACATTGTTCATATGTTGTTTGGGCTTGGTATAAAGACTGTGTGAACTATTACACTATTCAAGAACGGCTGTGTGAACTAGAAGACACAAGTATACAAAGACTGTGTGAACTATTATGTGAACTATTATACTACTACTTGGTATAAAGACTGTGTGAAATTTGTACATTACCTGAATGAACTTTGTAAATAGATTACCACTCGGCTCCGGCCCTCTTCAATTTCATGCAATTTTGTCGCCTTTTGTCACGGGAGAGCTCTTCTCTGGCGACCATTGTAATTTCTCTCTCTCTCTCTCTCTCTCTCTCTTTTTTTTTTTTTTTTTTTTTTGTTCTTTGCTTATGCAATAAAAAACTGGGGAGGCTTGACTTTTTGAGACGGGATCTTTTGACTCTACACAGTGGCTTTGGAGCCCCTCTCTAAAGGTTAAATACGCTCAAAACCGCTGCATAGTGGTGAGCGGCCTCCTTCAGTCATAGAATCTTAGAATCTTAGAATTTACAATTTTAATTCATTTTCAGTGTAATAAATCTCAAGTATAATCTATTCTAGTCTATCATTTTTAATGTAATTCATTTTTAACTATTTGAAATTGTTTTAGAAAGATTATTGGACATTAATACATGTTTATTATATTTATATTTTTCTTGTTAATAATTTGCAGTTACGGATTGTCTTATTTAAACATAAATTTACGCTTCCCGGCATTACTCTAAAACGTTACTGTATCTACTGAAAACAATTTAACTATTCACGTTAAAATTATTTAAACATTATTTAATGAATTGATATGGTAAATGCAAATATCATATATATATATATATATATGTATATATATATTTGTCTACGGTAGTTAACAGGTAGTTATGATGAATACGCAATATATATACATACATACATACGTATATATATATATATATATATATATATATATATATATATATATATATATATATATATGTATATCTGTCTTGCCGCCTGCCTCCTTCCTTCCTATCTTATGTTTCTTAGGTTATTTTTTCATTAATTTTGATAAGTTTATGGTTTTAAGTTAAGATTTGTTGTGTTACTTTATTGATTCTTTTGTTTTGCAGGCTGTTAATTAATAGATCTGGTTTCTTTACGTTAGTGTATTTCATCCACTGATAATTTTTTTTAAATCTGATTGGTCATTGGTGTTTCAGTGATCTTGTATCTGTTGCTTGGCATCTACTATGCTTAATAGATCATCTTTATTATATATATATATATATATATATATATATATTAATGCAACTTACAAAGGATAGTGTTTAGTGACATTTACCAGGTAGTATTACTTAATATCATAATTATATTTAGTTGAGTGGATAATCACAAAAAATAAGTACGAGGATCATAATTTTTGCCGTTTTTCTGGACACTTTTTTCGAGGATAAGAAGCATTCTGATATATATATATATATTGTTACAATCAATTTTTATGAAGTGATTTTTTATCTGATTCATTCATGATACTATCATTGGATTCCAATGTATGGTTATTGATATACGGAAATTATACAAATATTACTCTTTTAATAATTAGAGTATTATTATAAAATTTTGCTAAAGATTTCTGTATGAAAACAGTGATAATAAATGCAATAATAAAAAAAAGAAGAAGATGGAAATTTTACAGTTCTGAAAGTGTCCTGAAAAAAAGAGAGAGAGAGAAGAATACAACTCCTAAAAGTATGAATAATCATAAACAACTTCAATCTTCTGAGTTATTATACACATAAACTAGCAGGCTTTGCCCGCTTCGCTGGTCACTATATTTAAAGGAACCTCTTTTTTATATTGCTTTATGGGGAAAAAAAACTGAAATCGATTAAAAGCTCGCTTTGTGTTCCCGCTGCCTTCTGCAGCGCCTTGGTCGTCTTCGCAGCCTCCTGTGCCTGGCCCTACTGCCTGCGACAATGGCTAACCCGTCCACCAATGGCTTACCCGTTCATAAACGATGCAGGCGACGCCCGCTTCGCTGGTCCCTACTTTTAAATGAATCACTATAATTACTGAATTCTCAGAATTGCATTAATTTTTATCACGTGAAAAAAAAAAAAAAAAAAAAGAGAGAAACAAAATCTGATTAGAAAAAATGTCGCTCCGGGTTCTCACTGCCTTCGTAAAAAATTCCCAAAATGTTCTAACTCTTATTTCTATTTTTTCCCCCTTCGCCCCACCCCCATCCGTCTATGCTAATAATTTTACAAATTCGAAAATATCGGCAATCGATTTGTAAGTATCATAAACCTCTATGCACCAGTTTTGAACGATCTCTCTCTATTTTTATTTTTCCCCTCCGCTCCCTCCCCCCTTCCCGCCCCTCCCAATAATTTTAAAAATTCAAAAATATCCTCAATCGATTTGTAGGTATCGAAAACCTCTATGTACCAAATTTGAATGATCTAAATCTATTTTATTTTTTGCCCCCCCCCCCCCGCCCTCCCCCTTCCCGGCCCTTCTAATAACTTTACACTTTCGAAAATATCCCCATTCGATTTGCAGGCCTCTAAAACCTATCTGTACCAATTTTGAATGGCCTAAATGTATTTCTATTTGCTTTTGCCCATAGCCCCCCCTTACCGCCCCACCCCATTACCGCCCCTCCTAATAATTTTACAAATTCGAAAATATTCCCAATCGATTTGTAAGTATCGAAAACCTCTATATACCAATTTTGAACGATCTAACTCTATTTTTATTTTTTTGCCCCCCTCTCCCCTCCCCCTTCTCGCCCCTCCTAATAACTGTACACTTTCGAAAATATCCCCATTCGACTTGCAGGCCTCTAAAACCTATCTGTACCAATTTTGAACGGTCTAACTGTATTTCTATTTGTTTTTGCTCCATAGCCCCCCTCTTGCTGCCCCACCTGGGTGCTGAATTTCTAAAATTCCAGAAATTGGTTTTTAGATAGTTGCATTAGCTATATTTTAGAGCAAAAATTTCACGTATATCTATTTTTTTTTTTTTTTTTTTTTTTTTTTGAGATATATAGGATTATGCGAAATCACGTTTTACGCATGTGAAATTACGTTTTGCCCCCACTCCTCCCCTTGGGGGCGAATTTTGTAAAATCACTTGCGGCGTTGTCTTTCTAGGGTCGTAAACATTAACCGTGCCAAATTTTGTCCCGGTCGGTGAAACGGCCTAGGTTTCTATAGCGGACAGACACACAGACACACACACAGACAGACAGACTCTGCTCTTTTATATATATATAGATATAGGCATCCTGTAACTTCTTCCTTTTTATAATTTTCTCAGGGTTGTCAGTATCTCTAATTTATTCTGTATCAATGTAGTATCTGTTTTTTTTTTTTTTTTTTTATCACTTTATTTGTAATATACTCGGATATGTAATTACGATTATACACTCCTGCTTAGAAGTTTAACAACATTTGAAAACGATAAATGTTTTTTTTTTTTTTAAATCTAGAAACTTATCTATCTATGAAATGTTTTTAAATATTGAGTATTGAAAGAACTGTGACTTTCTCATGTTTTTGGTGAAGATTGGTTTAAGACAACATTTGTGGGCCGGTCGAATTGGGTAAAATCAATTAATTTTAGGTCACCTTGCATTATTAAAAGTACGAAATGATCTGTAACTATAGAATATCGTAATGTGGTCTTAGTATAATTTGTAGATCCAACTGTGTAAAAATAGTATGTTAAATAAAGAAGATATAAGAATTTATTTTTCTTTTTAAGAAATCGCATGTTTTTGTATATATAATATGCAGATTTTCAAACGAAATCATTCTTACTTTTCAATAAATTGAAGAAATATGCCGTGAGATAATATGCCGTGATCAAAATACAAATATCTTAAATATCTCATGAAATATGATCATTTTTATGAAACGTGTTTTCACTGCGCATGTGTGAACGATAAAAAAAATGCATAATTTGATACCAAATATTTTGTTCACCTTATACCACACTAAATAACATGAAAATTCATAAAATTGAACGCAAAAACAGTGAGCAGTTATTCAGCTATTGCCCGTGGTTGATTTTCTTTCCAGGGGTCATTCACATATTGACGTTTACTTTTTAAATCAATAAATAATTAAATTAAGTTAATCCACTTAATGCCTTAAATACGACAATATAATTAAAAGATAGTAAGAGATGCGTCGTGAATTTTTTTCTTTTTTTTTTTTATGGTCTAAATAAAAAATTTTTGTTTTGTTCCTTTGTTTAATAATCTATACAAAAACAGTTATATATTGCTCATTAATATAATATTTTAAAAAATATTCTTTTTCTTATTTATACTGTTAAACTTTAAATAAAAATATGTAAAATATTTAACTATATGTTGCTACACAAAGAACTAAAATAATTTAGTGTGACACTGACGCTAATTTCTCTTATCCGATATTAGTTACAATTTAATGTGTAAGATATGAAGAACTGAATCTAAATATTTCTATTGTAATTTAAAAACACCCCAAAACATTTTTAGACAATATTTTATTTTAGAAAATGTTTGCTTGAGAAAGATATATAAAAAACCTTTTCTGTGACTTTAGTGCATATTCAAAAAACCGTGTTTGAACTTCCTGCTGTTACATGTCCTTGAGATAGGCTGATAAGTAACACGCAGATATATACAAGGGCTGTCCGTAAAGTATCCGGATTTAATTTATAACTAAAGAAATGAAATGGATATACATACTTCAGTTTAATCCCCTTCCAAGTATCGTCCTTGAGAAGCAACACACTTAGCCCAACGTTGTTGCCACTCTTGGAAGCAGGATTGGAAGTCGTCCTTTGGAATGGCCAACAGCTGTTCGATCGCTTTTTGTTTGATGGTCGTCACATCCTCAAACCGCCGTCCTTTAAGGTTGCTTGTGATTCAATTTGAACGGTGCCATGTTTGATGCCAAACTTTGGCAATTTGGACGGTGCCATGTTTGGTTAAAAATTTTCGCATTTCCAAAGCTAAAGAAAACACTTAAAAAACGACGGTTTGAGGATGTGACGACCATCAAAGAAAAAGCGATCGAACAGCTTTTGGCCATTCCAAAGAACGACTTCCAATCCTGCTTCCAAGAGTGGCAACAACGTTGGGCTAAGTGTGTTGCTTTTCAAGGACGATACTTTGAAGGGGATTAAACTGAAGTATGTATATCCATTATATTTTGTTAGTTATAAATTAAATCCGGATAATTTACGGACAGCCCTCGTATACCAACGCACAAACCAACCACTAACAATGCTATTTTTGGGTTCAGAGGATCTCAAAACGTGCACATATACAAAAATCTTAATTAATAAAATTCGACTTAACGACAATACACTTTGTATATCTTATAGATAAGGGAAGGTAAAAATTATATGAATAAAGTATATATATAAAAAACTTTGTTCTTTTTTAATAAAATATTGGTTTTTTAGTAATTTTTATTGATTTTTAATTGAAAAATTCGAAAACGTCCAATGTAGGTATATCATACCACTTCGAGTACTTAATCTTCTAAAAGAATATAATAAAATTATATTGTGTTTTTAGAATATAAAAAAATTAATATCTTCTAATATCGAAAGAAAAACTGATAATTAAAGGGGAAAAAAAAAAGATAATAAAAGGAAAGAAAAAGATTTTTTTAAATTAATTTCTTTGTTTTATGTTAATAACATTTACATTTTACACTTCTTAGGCCGTTTTGTGTTTATCGTGGTTGTCTCAGCATTTCGCAGGAATAAAGATTTTAACTTTCTCACTTTGATCCATACGGAGGACATGCCAAACAGACCAAGGTCCCTAACATAGGCCTATGGTCTAAAATTGTACAGCAAAACCAACAACTTTTGAAAATTTTAAACTCTATTAAAGCCTACATTTTTTTTTTTTTTTTTACTAAAATATTTATTACTTTTTTATATAAAAATTTAAATTTATAATTAAGATAAAATTAATTTTTATTGTATTAAATTTTATGATTTACTTAACTTTTTTTACTTATTTATTTACTAATTATTAGGTAAAGAGGTATTTATTTACTAATTATTAGGTCCCTTTCTTGTAATTTAATGAATGAAATAAAACATTATTACGATATTTACGACGCGTATTCTATGCGTACTTAAAACATTAAGTGGACATCTGTAATTTAGCGTAATTCTCTATTGACTTATAATAAATAAATAAATAAATAAATAAAAGTGAAAAGTGAATGTATGTATGCATATCCCCTGAAAAGAATATAAAATTCCATCAACAACTGAAAAACTGCTCACCTTTTTTGTGCTCAATTTTCTGAATTTCAGTGATATGCGACAATGGTTGTGCTATGAGGTGAATAAAACATTTGGCTCTGAAAGTATGCAAAAAGAGTTTTTTTTATCGTTCGCATATGCGCAATGAAAACTGCGCATGAAGATGTATAAACATAAGAATGTATAAGTATGCATTTAAACGCATAAAAAATAAGTATATTCTTTATTTATAATATTCAGAGTTTTGAACGAAAATTATTCTTACTTTTAGATAAATTGAAAAAAAAAAAAAAAAAAAAAAAAAACACTCCTCATAAAAATACTCATATTTCATGAAAAATATGTTCGCATGTTGTATTATAATTGCGGTATATTTTTTCAAAAGTGTTTTTTTTTTCAATTTATCTAAAAGTAAAAATAATTTTCGTTCAAAACTCTGCACATTATAAGTAAAAAATATGCGTATTTTATTTAACAAGCCATCTTTATACAAATGCATCCAAAAATTATACTAAGTATATTAGCATATCCTACAGTTACAGATCGTTTAATGATACAGGGTGATCACAAACATTCTTAGTTTTACTCATTTTTTTACCCGTCCCCTAAATGCTATCTCCAATATTCACTGGAAAACATCAGGAAGATCCAGTTCTTTAAATATCCATGTTTAAAACACTTCATCAAAAGATACGTTTTTAAATTGGAAAAACTCATTGTTTTCAAATTTGGTTAATTTTATACATGGAGTTTATACGCAGAAGAATTTTGTTAATTAAGCGTGAAAATACGACACTACCATAAAATGCACAAATGCAAACTAGAATAAATTTTATATATTGACATACATATTTTAAAAATCGATCTGCAAAATTGTAAGAAACTTTATAATGACATTTAACAATTAAACATATACCCTTTTTTCTAGATTTTCTTTCCCTTCTAAATTTACTACCCTTTTTTCTGTCAAAGAATGTATTACAGCTTATAAACTAAACTAAATGTTTGTTTTATTTTACAATTACAATAGTTTTTTGATCAAATGTTCAAATCAAATTTCATTTAAGGCAAACTCGTTTAACTGTTCCTTTGTCATATAAAAAATATATAATATGCATTTATTTCAATTAAAGTTGAGATTACATTTCATTTATAAAACATTTTAATTTATGTTTAACTGCTTCATTGAAGTGTAATAGACTTTAATATTTAATTTCTGTAAATATATAATTTTTTTTTTAATTGTTCAATATGTATATTTACTTTAACATGTTTTGCTAAATTTTATCTAAAAAAATAATAACAAATAAAAATAAAAATAAAGATTAATATACCCTTCTAGAATTCTATTTAAACAACTGTACTTCTTAAAAATGGGAAAAAGTGAAACACAGTAATTTAGCCATTATCATAAATTATATTTAAACTCAAGACGTCATTAATGCTTAACACCATTTTTACACTGGAGGAAAAAAAAGCGCACAAAAATATAATTACCATAAATTTCGTGTAAATTGATAAATAGACGTAGGAAGTAATGAGTTAATTAAATGATTTCTCATAATGCAATTCAGCTTTATTTAGTTGTACGCAAGAAGTGTCCGAAATCACATAATTGCCAGCAATTTATTCGGTCATTCAACTTCCGAACGTTTGGGAACGGTTAATGTCATGAAAGGCGATAAAATTGTTATTACACCCAATAAAATACACTGAGTCAAAAGCGGTTTAGAGTGAGAAAATGAGCGTGGAAGATTAAACGTCGCTGCACAACGCTGACAGTTGTTTGAGCTGCTAGAAAACATTAAAATGAATTACATTGTTAATAACGTAATTTCTCGAAAGTTTATTGTATAAGAAATTGTATTGCCTAAGAAATGCATGAATGGGTTATTATTTTTGAAGGAAATAAGAACTTGTATAACAAGTCTGTTTATTATCAGTATTAGCAGTCTTAAAAATAAATTAAATTAAAAAAAAAAAAAAAAAAAAAAAAAACCTTTTTTTTGGAGTATTTTATTTAAAATAATAATAATAATAATAATAATAAATGAAACGTTATATTTAAACATATCATTAATGACGTATTTTGCTTTTACTATTAGCTGTGGATTTGGTAGTTCTCCTCTAAGTGATTGAGAAATAAGTTGTTGTATTATCAAAATCGTTGGCTGCTTTTCACCTGTGAATTTATTTAAAATGAAGTTCCGTTTTCAATACAACTCTGTCGCCTTTAGTATTTTTACAAAAAGAAATTTGGATACCACTATTTTTATATAGCAATTTTTGACTGGTCATTGATATACATTTATTTATATATTTTTTTAAATATTGTATTAAAATTCTGGCATTAAAATTTTCCTTTGTGGGAATCTTGGTCACTAGTATCGAAAGGTACTCATTGTTTATTTAGAAAGAGATATGTGGCAAGTCCTATCGGACTATCCAGTGATAGTGACTTCTATTAAAACTATGTATAATTTTTTGTTGTCAATCAAATCAAGACTGGGTAGTTGCATAAATTTATTGTTAAAATGACAAAATAAATTTACAAAATAGTCATCAAAACAAGTTTTTTCTTTCTTTTTATGTATGTTTAGATTTTTGAATTCGAAGTTATTGTTAAAATTTATGTATGTTAAATAAATTAGACTTAAAATAGCTAAGCAATTTATTAGATCGAATGAAAAAATTTAAAAAACCACAAATAACTTAAAAACATATAATAGTTTCATTAAAACTATAAATATATATATATATATATATATAAAAAAAAAAAAAAAAAAAAACAAGTATCATTTTGAGCTTTGAACAAACACTCATCAATATATAAATTATTATACTCTTCAATACACAAATATAACTATACAAATTATATTATAGAAATTATTTTTCTCAACAATATACAAATCATCATTATACAAATTATGGCCAAAGTTTAATGTGTTAAACAAATTAAACTTAAAAAAACTAAGCATTGTATTACATTTAATTAAAATATTTTAAAAAGAAAAAAAAAAAAAAAACATGCACTAGTTTCTATAAAAGTGGAGAAATACAACATTTTGAAAAGAATTAGTATTGACCTTTGAACAAACCTTTGAACAAACACTCATTTTGACCTTTGAACAAACACTCATGGATATAAAAATTATGCTCATCAATATACAAATCCTCGATTTACAAATTATTGCCAAAAGTTTTATATGTTGAATAAATTAGCTTTAAAATTAAGCGTTTTATTACATCGAATTAAGATATTTAAATAAATAACAAAAAAAATAATAATAATAATAATAATAGTTTCATTAGAAGTGTACATATACAACATTTTGATAAGAACAGTATCATTTTGAGCAACTAAAAAACACTCATCATTATACTAATTTTCTTATACAAATATTATAAGCAAATAATATTATTACAAATTATTATACTCCACAATATTCAAAATAATTTCAAAATGTTTTATATGTTAAATAAATTAGATTTAAAATAACTAAGCATTTTATTACATTTAATATATATATATATATATATATATATATATATATATATATATATATATATATATATATGCATATATAAATTAAAACGTATATATTAGTTTCATTAAAAGTATAGCTATACAGCATTTAAAAAAATAACTAGTAACATTTCAAACTTTGAACAAACCTTCACCAATATGCAAATATGAAACCAGCTATAAGATTTACATGCAAAATATATTGTTAATTCTATATAAAATCAGAAATTTAAAATCACAAAACAATAATATTTAAACTATTGTCATTTTTTTACATGTAAATGTACTATAATATCTGATTATTTATTTAAAAATTATTGAAATTAGGCAGTTACATGTAAACAATAAAAATTGTGTTTACAGAATGTTGTATTACATGTCACTTTTGTGACCTGCCACAAGCCAGATTTGTTTCATTTCAATATGAAGTAAGTTTATCTCCCTTGGATATATATATATATATATACTTTTCTTTTTCTTTTTTTTTGGGGGGGGGGGGGGGGATTTCCTTCGAATTCTCTCTTGTTGTTTACTGGTGTTGTAGCTTTCCGCATGTTTCTTGAGCTAAGTCGTTCTTACACCACTTGTGGTGCTCCTTTAAAAATGGAAGACGCTTTCCTGCTGCTTTAAACCCTAGTAATTTCACTACCGGAGCTCGTAGTTTCAGAGAGGCTTAGTTAACAACAACTACAATACTAATTTTGAACGAAAATCACCTGACCTACATGCTTATTTATGCTTTTGTAATCGGATGTTGCATGAAAAAAAAAAAAAAAATCCCCCTCCCCCCCCCCCCCCCAAAAAAAAAAAAAAAAAAAAAAAACGAAATTACAATTTGGTGATTAAATATTGTAAATAATGCTGTAATTACAAAAGATTAGAATTTTGATTTAAATTTGCAAAGAATATATACTTGAGTTTATAAGATAATTTTAATATTAATTTTGCTTAAAGGCCTGAATTTTCTTAGTTTCTTAATTAAGGGGAAAAATTATGTATATAAACTTATACGCTTTACTTTTTATTTATTTATTTACTTGTTTATTTATTTTACATATTTCTATCTTTAAAAACAAGGTCTCAAACTATACATATTATACATATATAGAATTAAATTTTACACGTCTACATTCATATGTATAAACTATGAAATAATAAAAAAACTTCATTATTCCATACATGCATTAGGAAAATTCATTTCATGCGATCCTTTCAGAGAGTGCAATAAAACTTATCGATTATAACTTAGAATGCCGAGTTATTAAATGAATGCCTGTACAATAAACTCATCATCGTAATGTAGGTACGACATTTTCTCCTGACAAAGAGAATAAAGGCTTTTATAATATGAGAATAAATGAAATGTATTTTTTATTTCTCTTTTTTTTAATAGAATATGCAATTTATTATAGGAGATCAAAAGACTGACGTACGTCATGGTACATATTTTTAAAATAAAAACCAATAATCTATTATAGAATTCAGTTCAAAAAAAAAATCTATTACATTGATTTTGAATAAGCACTTCATTCGCTATTTACAATATTAGAAGATTAAATATTGAAGATTGTGTTCAAAATATTGCTATTATGGAGCATTAATAATAAGAACGACGTTTTAAAAAGTTTATTTTGAAGTGATAAGTTAGTATTGTAAATACACTAACATCTAATAGGATAATACCAGAAAAAGTAATGATAATATCATATGAAAGTAAACTTATTATATTTAAATTAATTTTATTACTTTATGAAAAAAAAAAAAATTGTAAACATTCTGAAAACAAAAAAATTGATAACATTGGATTTGAATAACCACTTTATTCTCCATTTACAATATTAGTAGATTAAAAATTGAGGATACACCTTTTATGGTGTATTAATGATATGAAAAATATTTTTAAAGATTTATTTTAATGTAAATTAATGTTAATTCTGAAAATATACTCATCTCTAATATGATAATACCAGAAAAAATAATGATAGCATTATTTGCAAGTAAATTTATTATATTTAGTGTGTGTGTGTTCAGGTAAATATATATATATGTGTGTGTGTGTGTGTGTGTGTGTGTGTGTGTGTGTGTGTCATTGTATCAATATAATTTTTCGTAAATTTCTAACAATGCAGCAAATATGAATAAATTTCGATAATAATTACTTTAATAATATTTCCTCGTCGAATTAATGTCTATAAAGAAACATTATTTATTCGTTTATCATTCATATTTCGTAGGTAAAATTGTATGAAAATTAATTTAGAAATAGATGCTGAATATTAATCGGATTACCTTGAATGGGTAATATTTATCTGTTAAAGGGTTTCTATTAAAATGAAACAGGAAATAATATGCAGAGAAACTCAAGATTATGTAAAGTGGCAAATGAGAAACTTATTTAAACTGAAAATGTGTTATTATGAATGTGCACTTTTGCCGCTTAGATTTCGGAATAAACTCTGGCGAATTCAGTTTTCAATGTGAATTTATATTTAATATCCGCAAATATTTATGCTTTTGACTTCTGATTTAAAAAACTTTAGAAAGAAATTTATAATATATTTATATTCCCAAAGGCTCACGTAAATTACTAATAAGACATCAAACTCAATTATAGCAGTACTTTTCTTTCGAATAATAATCATTATTTGTATGTTTTCACAAAACATGTATTTGTCGACTATTTTTTATTAATTATTAAAGTAAAAAATTACGGAGTAATTTTTCTCAAGAGACATAAATCCAAAAATCTTCAAACGAGCTTTTTATCAAAATGATTTGAACCACTTACATGGTATAAAATGTTTCCTTTGGCTAGAATATATATATATATATATATATATATATATATATATATATATATTTTCCTGGGAATGACAATTTCCTTTGATGTATTTCTATGAACAAATTTCCTAATATGTAAATTTAAATGAAATAATTAACTGAATTTTCAAGTAATGTTCTGAATTAACGCTAATTTTCTCGGTCATGTCAACTTTCAATGTAAATTTCTCTGTACACACACGAAATAGTAATAATAATAATTCTCGTTGGAATTGTGCACGTATGTTTTTTGCTTCATAAAGAGTGGGCTTAATTATTTTGAAAAAATATAACTGGTACGAAATTTTAAACATTATACTGTTTGAAAAGTTTGTATTCTCTATTACTACACACACATGCATATGGAGTAAAAGAAAAATGTAAAATACTGGATGCAAAAATGTTTGTAAACAAAAGTGCAGAAAAATCCAGATTTTAAAGATACAAATATGATTTATTTTAGAAATTTACATCTTGTGGTGTTTTCCGCATACGGTTCAAAACTTCCATTGTACCGTTTTTAGCGGCTTTGTCTCATCCAGACAAACAATACACCTCTTCCCTCATTTTCTTTAAAAAATAAACATGCTTTCAGATTGAAAAGTTTCAACTCCCTTACAGATGCATCTGTTTTTAATTTTGGACACCAATAAAATGCTTATAGATGGTTCGAAGCGTCTGCAAAAAAAATTCAAATTAGTGTAGTCATTATAGTGTAAGAGTATTATAAAACCAACCTAATCATTCCTAATCATTTGTGTTCACCCATCGCATTTATAATCGAAAATATTTTTTTTTCTGAAACAGTAGCATTCATTTATATCTTTTGTTAAAATAGAAAACATTAAATATATAAATAGAATAAAAATGCCCTTTAATTTTATTGAATTCAAATTAATCTTAAGTTTTGAGAGGTCATGGATAAACATCATAAAAAATTTACAGATTTTTTTTTTTTTCAATGAAGATATTTTTTCAATTTTAAACACTTATCTACGAAGCCTATTATTTGAATTATTTCATTGTTTTATTGACTCACTCGTTTAATCTCTATTTCAATTTTATCGTGAGAGATAGAACCACCAGGGAGTGAATGACTGCCCAGCTATGATATATCAATACTTTGTACGTGAAGGGGAGCTATTGATGTGCAAATATTAACCTATGCCATACACTGTTGCACCCTCTATCATTTTGTAGACTAATCGATAGGACATAACCTCTCCAGGTTATGCGCTCTCGAAGGTTATGCTCCCTGTCTCTTACTGTTACTTTAAAGTCGATGATCTGTACGATGTTCGAAAGCTAAAATAACCAGTCAACTGACAGATAATAAAGATTTAATCAATGAAACAAAATTTGTTCTGATATTGTTTTGAAACCTTTGTTTGTATTTTTGTGTTTGAGTTTGTATTTTTTAGTTACATTGAAATTACTAAACGATGGACAGATGATAATGAATTTCTTATTAGGATTTTAGTTCGATAAGGATGGTTGATAACTATATTTTATGGTAATACCTTTGATGTATTTTTTTCAATTAAATAAATCGTGATTTTACAAGTTGAATCTCCATTAATGATTTATAGTTTAGAAGCTTGCTTCCATAGATCTCGTGTTTAAATTGAAAGTTGTCTGAACGATCGCAGATGATATGACACAAGAGTTCTAAACAGAAATATAATGTATCTTATTTTTGTCGGTCTAACCACAATTTTTCAACTGATTTTAAAAACAGGACTAGAAGCAAAAAGGGCTATATGTATTGATCAGGAGTTCACAGAAGAAATTTTCATAACTATGGGCTTAAAATTGCGAATTTTTGAAAAATATTATTTAGGTTCAGTTTTGGTATTAATTGGTTTAACTGGGGTAGTTCTCAGGTATATATGATGTTATTACTTTCATGCACCTGGGGCTTTTATGAAACTATATATACACTTGATTATGTATTAGGCTAATTATATCACATAAGATACATTTCAATGTCATAGCTTGGATAAATTTGAGTAAAGATTTCTTCTATTTGTTCATTTTTTTTTTTTTTTTTTATGTAATGTATAAGTTTTTTCTAGAATTAAATTGTATGTTTATTATTATTATTATTATTAGATTGTTTCTTTGAGATTTTATTTTCATTATTGGGTCAGAATGATTACTGGACCTTACAAAAGATTTTTTATCCATAATCCTAGCAGACGCAATTTAAATTCTAAAAATACACTTTTAATGTGCATGTGACGTTTCGATGTTAAATGTTATTTCATTTTATTTTATCCTGACTACCATTACGTTTATCAACATCATATAAATATGTAATAAAAAAAGAAATGTTTTGGAATTCCTGAATAATTGATTTCTTGATGTCAAAGCACACAATCTTTTTTTTTTTTTTTTTAACAAATTTGATTTACTTACACTTCGGAAAATCGTGCAATATATACTAAAATATGTTTCATTTAATAAAAATATTTTGCCTGCAAAAACTTTACAATGTCTTTAAAAATATATGTCTTTATTATATAAATAGATACTTTGTAAACTATAAATTTATTCACGTATCTATGAATATGTCAAAAGGTGATTGAAAGCACTTTATTTTGTGCATATATTTTAGATAAGCATTTCCAATACAGTGACACGCGTCTATCAAATTTGAGAGTATTACCATCGTGCCGTCTAAAAATCTTTTTCCTATCAGATCTTATGTAAATACTATATACTTATTGTATTTCCCTTCAAATTTTTCAAAAGTATATGTTCAAAAAATAAATTATTTCTATATAGCTTTATTGTAAGAAATTCTTGTTTATTGTCATTACTAATAATTTATTTATTTATTTTTTTAAATAAAATTAGAAACATTATAAAATATCAAATACATACGATATAGTGACAGATTTAAATCACGATTTTTTTTAAAGATTATTTTGTATTGAAATGTAGAAGTTATAGTAGAATTATCCTGAAATAGCCATAATCTTGAAATAATAACGATTTTTATTTGAATATTGAAATAGGATTTACATATTTAATAGCATAATGTTTATTTTAAAAGTAATTACCCGAATGCTGTATTGTTTATTTATGAGACAGAATAAATATCAATTAATTAAAAAAAAAAAGTATTTTTTTTTTTTTTTTTTTTTTTTTTTAATAATTGATTTTTAGACTTTTTAAAATTTCATAAATTTAAAGCGGAGTTCTCTACGTTATAACTTGGCGATAAGGTAGTTTGATTTCAATAGAAATTTTTGTAGTAGTATTTCATATGCAGTATTTCATTACTTCAGTTAGAGAAAAAAAAATAACTTTTAGCAAATAAAAACTTTTGTCCATTTTATTTTATAAAATTCTTAAAGTCGAAACATATTTCTCATCGACAGAGATTCATAAAGCTGGTAAATTTTCTAAATAACTATCATAATTCTTTCTTAAGGAGAAAAAAAATATCTTATTTTTACATATATATATATATATATATATTATGTTTTTATATTTTAAATTATCAATAACTATATATTCTTTGATGCTTAATTTACTTTCTTTTCTGTTTTTTAATATAACTTAGATATTAAATTAACTTACGATTGTTAAAAACCACTGCAATATACAGGGTGATTAAAAAAAAGTGCACAAAATGATATGGCAGATCCGTCATACATCAATGATCAAAAATCACATAGGAAATGAGGGTCGCAAACACCTGTAGAGCGCGCTAGAGCCTCGAAAGGGCGTTGCGATACAAACACGAGCTGAGTAAACGGAGATTGTCTTCATTCAAGCCGTGGATGTATTGGGCTGAACATGGCTAGTTACATGCACCGTGACATGGTTGACATGCATCTAATTTACGGCATGGCCGACTGCAATGGACGAGAAGCCTTGCGAATGCATCGTGAGAAATATCCTGGTAGATAGGTGCCTAGCCGCTCATTCTTTGCCACTCTGCATCGACGATTGTGTGAAACCGGCATGTTTGACGTGCACTAGCCGGATGCTGGTCGCCAACGAATAACTCGGACAGTTGATGCTGAAGAATGAGTTGTCCAAGAACTTCAACGAGTACACGAGTTGTATCTCGAAAGATCCATATCCCCCAAGCTACCGTCTGGCGCATCGTACACGATGAAGGACTACATTTTTATCATTTACAACGTGTCCAGGTACTGGAACCGGGAGACTACAAAAATCGTATGGATTTTGCGCGGTGGTTTTGCAAGAAAGTGCTGCAGACCGAAACTTCGCAGTAAGTGTTCTTTTAATGGATGAGGGTGTTATGAAGTTTCACAACCTGCATACGTGAGCGGATGAAAACCCACATGCTACACGTCCGCACGGCGCACAACGAAAGTTTTCCGTTAACGTGTGGGCTGGCATTGTAGGAGGCTGTTTACTTGGTCCGCACATTCTCCCAGAAAGAGTTAACGGTCCCATTTATCTAACATTCTTGCAAGAGGTTCTGCCAGAAATGCTGAATATTGTCCCGATGCCTATTCGTCAACGCATTCGATGTCAACACGACGGAGCTCCGGCACATTTCAGCACAGACGTCAGAGCACAACTGCAGGCTACTTTTCCTTGCGGCTGGATTGGACGCGGTGGACCAATCGCATGGCCACCACGATCAACAGATCTGACTTCCTTGGATTTTTTCTTATGGGGATTTTGAAAAGGACTTGTGCATGAAACACCTGTTGCAACGCCGAAAGACTTGCTAGGAAGAATCGTTGGGGCAACAGGATGTGTTCGAGATACACCTGGTATCTTTGAGAAGGTGCGGCGTTCTATGCAACATAGATGCCAGGCTTGTCTCGATGCATCTGGCAAAAACTTTGAGCATCTCCTGTAGGCTCAACATTTGGCTAGCATTAGTCGCATGTGAGTGAGTAATTATCAATAAAATGATCTGTAATGGTTTTGTTTCTTCTCTTTGTGTTATGTATAATTTTAGACGCCCTGTAGCGGCTCCGGATTGCAGTTGCGACCCTCTGTTCCTATGCGATTTCTGATCCTTGTTGTATGACTGATCTACCATGCCATTTTGTCCACGTTTTTTTGAATCACCCTGTATATACATATTTATTTTCTTGTAAACAATAACAGAACTATATTCCAATGGTATTTCAATTTTACGACAATAATATTAGTCGTAGAAATTTTAACGTTTAATTTTAATAATGGGGAAGTAATGATATAATAATAATAATAATAATAATTTATATTTAATTATTCTGTCACTATTTTTATAAATTACTTCTTATTTTATATAATAAATATCAAATTTAAATATTTCTTTCTAATACAAAACTAATTAGATGTACAGTTGGTAACAAAAGTATCCGAACACTAGCAAAAATTCCTATATAAAAAAAAAAGTAGAGTTAATACTGTTTTGTTAAATAAATCCTTGTCGAATCATGTTCTTTGTCTTAATAATTTCTAAAATAATAAAGTTAGCAATTGTTTCAATAAAGTAAAAATAAAAATAATCTACTATTTCTGGTAATTTTTTATTTATATTCTTTGAATTATTTTACTTTATTTTCTATAAATTTTTATACATTCATATATCACCTTTGTGCATTAATTGTCATAGAAATATAAAACTTCTTGGTCACATGTATTGGTAAAATATTAAATAAATAAATAAACAAATTTTACATTTAAGAAACAGAAACTGTTTTTGGTGATAATTGAATAATGTAGATCCCATGTAATTTTCCTGCAAATGAATCTACATGAATAATGATTGTAGAAAATTTAATTTGGAAACGTACTGAATCATAAAATAAACCTTAAACGTACTGAACCTTAACACACCGTTAGTGTTTACCTCTATTGTCAAAAATAAATAAGTATAAAAATAATAACTCCTTTTTAATATCAACTTTTAAAAAATAACAAGTAAATAGTTTTGTTTATTTTAGGCAGCCATACTTCCTTCAGAAGAAAAATGATCATTCAGAAAAATGGCCGGAACATGGGATCAGGTGCAAAATAGCTTTTATATTTAGTAAAACAAAAAAGAATGGTATTAATATTTATGGGAAAATGTGATTTTTTTTTTCTATTACTAAACAGTGTCACAATATAATTTCAGTGCTTCGCTTTTCTAATTTGACATAGTGTTCTAAAAAATAATGTAATGTAAGATCAATATCACAGATTTGTAAATATCTATATAACGGGAAAATCTACATTTTTCATATACAGAAAATCAAAATGAATCCTTAAAGATTACACATTTAATTTTTTAATTTATACATATAAAGCAAAACTAAGTTATTACATAATCGACAATGTGTTTTTGATAACATTTAATGGAAATTTTGAACTATAAATAACCATTTTCTTTCATTATTCAAAATAAATGAAAATAAGTAGTATGTTCAGTAGAATAATAGGGATGTATTTATAAGTTAAAGAAAACTTTTTATTAGATTTGTTAACATTAAAAAAAAAAAAAAAAAATCACAGATTTCAGGTACTTTATAGCGATTTCCGAAATGTTATTTATACGAAACCAAATGATAGTTTATTATTTATAAATGAAATGCTACAATCCCTATTTATGTTATGTAGTTTAATCCCAGGAAAATCTTTAGTAAGATTTTTACACGTTAAAGAAAGACAACTACTGGTGTAGGTTAGATATTAGAAACATGTTTTTAATTATTGAAAACTTTATTTATTCTATTTCATTTTATTTTATTTCAGTAGCACTCCACATGTAGATTAACCTTATTGATGTTCTTTCCAAATAACGCTGGAATTTTTCTTTCAACAATTGCTTCTAAAATATTCTGCTGATAGTATAGTGAATTAATTTTGGCTTTATTTGAGACTTTTTAAATTTATAATTTCTCGTTGTAGCAAAATCGTACAGCTATCATAAATCCTTTTGGTAATTTTTCTGTTTACTGACGACACGGAGAAAAAAGTTTGTAGCTGACATCTAGAATCTAAATTGTGGCTCTAGAAAAAATTGTTCCATGTCGTTCTTATACATTCTAGTCACCTTTGAAAGCGAGTTCTAGAAACCCCTATTAGAATTCTAGAGCGTTTGCTTATATTAACGAGGTAAAGTTATTTAAAAATCTCTGCAAATAAATACCAACTCAAAAGGCAGGTTTCGGCAAGTATAATCTTGGTTTATGACCCAATTATAGAAAATCATGCGAGAATTTCTCGCAATACAAGAGATTCAGAATATTGTTTCACCATATAGAAATGTGTAGACTAGAAATCATTGATAATTTCGTCTATTCAGGTTATTGGCGTGAATTATACGCATATAGGTCAGAAATCTATATTTTTAGTTTAGGAATTTAAAAAATGACCTCCTATTCATTCTAGATGAAGTCGGTATAACTTTGTTTTCTCAGTGGAAGTCATTTTGTATGGTCATTTCATTCCCGTCAGATAAGCAATAACAAACTGATCTTTTTTTTTTTTTTTTTTTTTTTTTTTTTACATAACAGTAATTTAAATATACGTCATCGAGTGTTATTACAGACTTATATTTTTTAGCAGATAAGTATTTTCCATATAATTTTCTACAATTTGTTTTCCTCCCAGCAACATGTTTTGGCAAAAATAGACGAATTGACGAATTTTAGGTTTAACTATTTAACAGTCTCGTAATTTTCAAGTAAACGGTAAGAAGAGTGTCTCTTTTTTTATTAAAGAAAATTGTATAAAATAATGTGTATGAACACCATATGTAACCATTTTTAATTTTTGGGATTTTATTTTATTTTATTTTTTATTTTTCTTGCAATCAAGAAAATTTAATTTTGCAGAAAAAACACCAATCAGGATTATTATGATTGAATGTTGGTTTTCCAGTAAGAAGAAAATATATATATATATGTGTTTTAACCAATAAAATTATTTTATGATATACATTTTACGTATAATACCACATTATACGTATAATACCCAATTCTCAGATTTGCTATTCGAACTTTCATAAGGATCATTTATTTCTGAAGCACTCCCACATGCATTTATACTAAAACCAGAATTCGAGTCACTTTGCGATTCTGACTCCATAATATACATAATATAAAAAATGTATTTAATAAAGTAGCACAAAAACAAATGCATTTAAAGCCTAACTGAGCTAAGATTACAAAATAATAATTACAAATATTTACAACTAACTAGATAGGGCTTACATCTAGTTTAAAATAACTCAAATATCTCCAATTATATTTCTAAAAAGACACCTACTGCCATATAGAATGTAAAAGGAATTAAAAAATATATATATCATGGGTATAAGAAATGGTTTGTTTTTAGATCTTTTCAGTGCGTTATTTCTAAACACTTCGGGTTTTCAATATCACTGGCACGAGAAATAGAGGGCGGTACCTGACCCCGTTATTTTCTCGGTAGCAAGAAGGAAGGGGTTAAAAATCATTTTTAACTTTAAATATTTATAAATAATTTCAGAAGATATCACTTACATTCTCATGCATTGGATCTCAGAGTCGAATATATATATATATATATAAATGTTTGGAGGGTGGGTGGATCACATACTTCACTTTCTTCATATTAAACTGTGTTAATCAGTATTAGGATAAAGTTTTGCAGTCATTTTTTTATTTCATTTAGATTTTTTTTTCTAATTTAATATATCATAATAAACTTTTTTAGGAATATAATAACAGCGATTTTTACACCGCTCTATATTCTAGTGATACGAAAATTTCACCTCGGAAAGTGCAGTTACGTATCTAGAACTTCGACCCACGTATCTAGGATAGACATATCTACGATATATTTCATAAGTAGAGATATTTAAAATATATTTGATTAGAAATATCTAAGATATATTACCTAAGATATAAATAAAAGTTTGAGATATGGATTTAACATTAGTATCCTTAAATTTTGAACATTTATAATTATATAAAAAATATAAGTAAAATACACAACCAATATACTTTTTCGCATTGCTAGAACTCCAGAAATTCAAATATAAAATAAAAATAGTGCATTACTATTGAAAAAATGAAAGCTGGTGAGCATCTGAATGTCTAGACAAAACCCAATGAAAAATTTTATTTCATTTTCTAAAAGAACACACGATTCCCTGTCGAATGATATTTATTACATTTTTATGCACAAATTAATGACGAAATAATGTCAAGTGTTGCGTTTTTTCGCCTGACTCTACATGTATAGATGTATATATACATATATATAGTAATATAATATTATCAGTGAAAAACATTTGAAATTTAAAGATGATTTAATTTCAGTATTCAAACAATTATTCTGATCAAAAACGAAGACCACCCAAATCAAACCAAAAAAGAAATAAAGTAAAATCTAAATGAGTTATAGCAAATTAGAATGAGGAAAAAGCATTATTTGCCTTCTAACGTTATCAAGGGCCTAGTAGAATGCAAATATGCTAAAAAATGGATGTTTTTCTGTCACAAAGAAAGGAAAAGCTAAGAATTTCTTTGTTCTCAGGACCGAAACACCCATTGTAAATAAAACCAGAAAAAACGAAGATCAAAATAAAACTCATCGCTACAAATGATAACCCAATAATCATTTAAAAACGTAGATCAAAATAAACTCACCACTACAAATATTAATGCAAAAAGTACATAAAAAGTTATTATTGAAAAAGAGACAACTTATAGTTTATGAAAAACAAGACACATGTGAAATTTAACAAGCAGGTATTAGTTAAAAGCACAGTTAGTCAGCTCAAAATTAGCAGTGAACATGGAGTAAAATAGAGAATTCACAAACCTAAACAGGTTGAATAATGTATGGAAACGTATGGTCAATGAAATAAAAAATACATCTATTGCATATTTAAATGTAGTCAATGCATACATATAAATTATCAAATTCAGTAAAATTGCATAATTTATTAAAGTGAAGCAGTTTTTTCATTAGAAAGGCTTTAAGTTTGTTCTGTTTAACAGAATTTTCTCCTTCCTTTGGGGCGTGGTCTTTCCGGGACTACCTCGGTTAACCTGGAACTCGGTTAGTAAGGGCTCGGATAACTACTACATCTCTATTGTATATAGCCCTACATTGATAAAACGTATAGTACAATCTGAAATGCATTCTCAGTCATTTTCAAGTGTATATTCCAATTCTTTTAGGAAACACTGTAAAAGAATGGTGAATGATCTTCATACAATAATTTATATGAAACGTACTTTTATGCTTATAAAAAATGGGTGCTCATTTCATATAGTTTAGTGCAGCCTATAGATGTTAAACTGTATTTACCAAAAAAATTTTCCGATAGTCGTAATGTATTTGAATAACAAGTATTTGTATTTTTTGTCTTGGGTGTTCCTGTACAGGAACCATTTGTTTAAACTCAACGAGATATTCAGTGTATTATTCCAATATAATATAGATTTAGAATGCTGAGTTTGAATTGTCTGCTACGATTTTTTTTTTCTTTTTGAGGTATTCTGATTAACGACAAACACACACAGACCAACCGTTAAAAAATTGATCTTCAGATTCAAGGGACCTAAAACGTGTGAATGCAACAATTAATTTTCTGAAAATTGACCTAAAGACAATACTTTCTCTACCATATGTATGGATAAAAGGAACTAAGAGAGAAGCATATTTGAATAACTGACACAATTTTTAAAAATGATTTCCTATATTATTTATTTCATTCTAATCATATAAAATTTAAACTATTTTATAATTAAATTGAATTTTCAGTTTATATAATTCGCTTTCCTTGTCAAAATAGAATAAAATTTAACAATACTATGGTATTAATATTTTAAATAAAAACTTTTAATAACTTTTTTAAAAAGTGATCCTAGTACAGAGGTGTGTTTACAAAGCATGTGTATAAATTCATGTATATAAGTCGAATAATATTAGAATTTTCATTTAATTTTAAATCCTTATAAAATGAATAATCTCATTATATAACTATTGTGTTCGAAATATCATGCATTATAATAATAAATAGAATTTATATTCGAAATATGTTCTGAGATATATTACATTTTTAATAGTGAAGTGAATTGCAAGATACGAATTAACTATTTCGTACCATTTATGTAAGACTTCGTTTAAGGTGATGTTTGCATTAATATATTACTAAATTTGCTGTTTATAAATAGTATAAGAGAACGCATATTAGAATAAATGTGTTCGATACATATAGAGACACAAATAAGCAGGTATTACAATAGATATGTATAAATACATATAGAAATAAATTAATATAATCAGTGCAAAAAATTTTTATGAAATTTAAAGATGACTCAACTTCAGTATCAAAACAATTCCTCGGATCACAAGCTAAGACTACCCATATCAAATCAAAGAATAATTAAAGAAAAATCGAAATAAATATTAAAAAATAATACCTAGAAACTTGCTAAATGATTGATGAAAGTAGTTCAAAATGATCATTAAATTGTAAAACACTGAATGAGAATTGTAATACACTGAACAAGAATTGATATAAGAATTGAAATAGTGTTATAAATAATAATAATAATAATAATATAACATAAAATGCGCAACAGCAGCTATAAAATGATGTATTTTAAAATTTTTTGTGAAAATTAATAAACTGCTTAAGTAATAGCAAAAATTGTGCAAACACATAATGAAATAAAAATAAAAATAATAAAATATTAATAAAAAGCTTCATTTCCAAATTATATACAATGATTTTAATTTCCGAATATAAACAATGCAAGGAAATTATTGTAATTACAAAAACTATCGATTATGAAATTTTGAAATATGTATATGATTTGACCTCTTCTGAATTTGTTTCACAATTTTATGGTAATATACAGGGTGATTATAATTTAAGTTACTATTTCAAAACGCTATAATTTTAAAACTACCCATCAGAGTGATTTGGTATTTTACCAGAGCAATCGCGTGGCAATGAAATTTTGTTTGGCAAAAAATAAATAAATAAATAAATAAATAGTTCCAAAATGTGTGGTTAATTATCTGTAAAGTATTTGTTTCATGAAGCTCCTTTTTTTCTCTTTTCACTATGACTGTTCCGCTGCAAACATGTATTCTTTTTTTTTTTTTTTTTTTTGTTTGTTTTTTCCTAAAAAAAATTGTAGTAATCCCTTGAAGTCTATTGCTTCCTGCTTTTCCATTGCGTTGTTAACAACATTCATGTGTTTAATGAGTCCATTTAGGCGTTTCCCATGACACTGTCCTGACAGCGCCATCTATAGGAAAATAATAGAACTACTTTTTTCCTCCCTCAAACAAAATTTCATTGCCTTACGATTGCTCTGGTAAAATATCAAATATCTCTGATAGGGTTTTAAAATTATAACGTTTTGAAATCTTAACTTTAATTATGATCACCCTGTTGTGTTTGTGCGTGCGTGTGTGTGTGTTACCAAATTTTGTGTGATCTGTATGTCATGAAATAAAGATTCAATTCTACATATTTTAGACTTTGTTGGACAATGATATAAATTTAGACTATAGCTCATTAGATTTTAGACTATATTTTACAGAGTGATGCGCTGTTATGGTGCGATTTTCCCCCTTAATGAAAAGGACAGATCAGCATCTTTAGTGTAAACGCACACGACTTTGACAAAAGAGTTATTAAGAAATAGACAAAAAAAAAAAAAAAAAAAAAATGGAAAATTTTGTTACAGTATATTTTGGTGACAGGTAGTTTTCCTATACAGATATTTTCGCGGCATAAGGGAAAACTGCATCTCAAAATGTTTCTTGTGTAAATGATCCAAATTTCATACGGTAGAGGGTAATTATAAAAAATTCTGTTTATTTAATATATAAAGAAGGTAAATAACAACGTCTTAAACGCTAAAAATAAATAAGAGGAAAGCAGACAACAGTTTCGGTAGTACTTAGCCTACCGTCTTCAATGCATAAAGAATTGTGAGAGAAGTGCTCTTATATAATGGAAAGGGTGGAATTCAGCTTAGGATGATCATCCAATAGAATTACGCAGAATGCGGGTGATTGACCAATAGGAAAATACGAAACACAAGTTGTAAAAATATGAAAGAAATTATGAAAATGTGGACTGAATGTAATTTTTCCAACGATCAGACGAATAGGGCACAGTGAAATCACAATTAACAATATTTTTACGATTTGTATAAATATGGAAAGCTTCAAAGAACTCGAGTTCGTCAGTGGCTTTCAAATTATTTTAGCTGATTCAAATTTTAAATTACGGTTTTCCTCCCAACAATGCTTAGAAATAGCAGATTTATTGGTTTCTTATTTACGGACGTAATTAATATGTTCTTTAAAGCGGAATTTAAAACTGAGTTTAGTTTGGCCAATGTATGATAAACCACACTGGCAGGAAATACTATAGCTGCCCCAAGAATTATACAAATCTATAGGATCTTTTAATTGAGAAAAGGTGAGATTATTCGAAAATGAAAAAAATATTTTAAAATCATTATTTTAAAAACATCATAAGGCTACCGAAACAGCTGTCTGCTTTCCTGTTATCTATTTTCGGCGTTCTAGACATTGCTATTTTCCTTGTTTATAATTTCACGCCAAGTCTTCCATCAATATTTTATATATGTTTATATCAGCCGTCAGATGTTGTTAATATAGTGCAATATTTTCTACTTCCGGAATGGTAATAGCTGAACATCTATTGCATATAGCGGAACAAAATATGATATGTAAACACTCCATTACAAAAACTATGGGGATTTTGTTTTGTTATACATGTACTAAAAAAAGGCGCTGCTATGCTGTTTTTTTTTTTTTTTTTTTTTCCATTTTATTGGAATCTGTATGTGAGTTTCTATAGAAAAATGTGAATCAAAAATTATATGCGTGATAAACATTATGGATAAATTGTATTAATTTTATTTTTATGTGTATTAGCTGTTAGTTCGCGCTTTTCATACTTATTTTATGTGTTTTTACAGAATGATACATCTCAGCATTGCATACGATTGCGCAAAATTGCACATGCAAATATCTTTCTATAAGTACCTCTGTTGATTAATTTTTGTTGATTGATAAATAGTATATTTTACTGTCATTATGTAGATTAATTTAGAAGAAAGTTACGTGATGGCCATAGAATACTAGTTTAAGGTTCCTGCCTACCTTTAAAATGCAATTTTCGGTCAAAACTCCGATTTTCTATTTTTCGGTTAGTATTAAATCCAGACATTTTAGCTTTCTAAATCAGTTTGAATTGTGTTTCTATCTTTCTTAGAACTTGAGTTACAGAAATTTTAATGTTAGTCACTCGCCAGTTTTTAAAACCAGAAGTGACCGTAAATGTCCCGTAAATGTTTGTTTACATAAATGTTTTACTCAATACTCGTATAAGCATCAAAATTTGTTACTGAATATAAAATGAATTAAAAAAAACTTTGAAATAAATTAATTTTAATTTTTTATTTAATAGGTAAAATCTGTCTTTTAAATATGTTTTCTGCGTTTTCTCAAAATGAGATTTCTAACATTTTTCTTTATCCCAAAACATCACAACTCCAAGAGATAATTGAAATGTTATGAAACTTTGACAAAATACTCTAGAGGAGTTGTTTTAGCGATTGAACTACGACAATGAATCAAGCTAAATTATTATTTTATTTATTTATATATTTTTTTATTTTTTTGTCAATAGAATTCATGAACTGTCATGTATATTCATGATTTTTTCAGCATGTAAAAATGATATCCTCTCTAAAATATGAAATAACGTGGTTATAGTTCTAAGAGTAATTCGCTCCCTTAAAGACCTTTCAATAATCTAAATAAAATTTACAGAATAAAAATATCTTTATTTAAATTTGACTTATGATGTTTTGTAAATGCTCTTTTTTTTCGCAAATTTTATGCATATTTTGAACCTAAATATAAAAATATTTTGCATATTTTTTTCAGGTTATTCAATGTTATTTACTATATTCTATCATATAATGCACATAAAGAAGCAATTTTTCAATTATTAAAAAAAATCACCTCCGACAGTAGGCAGGCACCTTAAAAATAAGCTTAGTATAAATAATTTATATTTCCTAAAATATATAAAATACTTAACCATGTTATCAAAAATACATATATATATATATATATATATATATATATATATATATATACTAGCAGGCTTTGCCCGCTTCGCTGGACATTAAACTTAAATGAAGTCTCAAAATACCATATCTTTATTAATAACCTAAGTTCTCGCTGTGATTGGTAGAGGTTTTCTCGCTCGCAAATTAAGGACTCTGGGTCTCCACTGTCTTCGGCACAACTTACTCACTTTTTAAATCCCCTTCCTCAGCGGTGAGTTCGAAGTTTTGCAAAATCACACTAATGTACATAGTGCGTACACTTAATCAATATCCAGTCTGGGTCCCCACTGCCTTCGGAACACACTTCTTACTTCCCCTTCCTCAGCGGATGAGTTCAAAGTTTGCAAAATCCCACTAATGTACATAATGCGTACACTTAATCAATATCCGCGCACAAAAATTCGCCATTCTAAGATAATTCAAAGCGAATTCAAACGGAAAAACATGTTTTTACACATGTTTATTGGGAACAACTTCAGTATAACCCCACAACGATATTTGGCGATTTTTTTTGTTGGCGCTTATGGCTAAATCATAAATCATATATGATAAATGATAAAATCATAATCTAAATCATAAAATCATAATCTAAATCATAAGATCAAAAATCCAAAATAAACAACATATTAGGCTGCATATTATATCGCAAACAGTCCAGAACGACATCGTTATCCTTCAAAACGGCGCCAAAGAAAAATCGGCAAATTCAGCTGTGGGGTTATACTAAAGTTATACCGTTTATTGCCCTCCGACTCCGAGAAGGTGTGTGTGTGGGGGGGGGGGGATTTCGAATTTCGTGAAATCCAGTTACAATAAGTGCCGGATGCAAACAAACAATTTACGCACCAAATTTCGTGACCACAGAAGTCTTTAATAGAAAATATTATAAATAAATAAATACAAAAAGCACAGTTTTAGTATGGGAACCCTTTGGTGACTTTAAATATTTTAAGCCATTTCTGCGATGAACTGAATTGGCTATCTCAATTGTGCAATTAAAGATCTTGGCGAGAAACGTCCGAGCTACTTCGGTTCCGAATTTCAAATTTTGCCAAAGGGATCCAATACTAAAGCTGTTCCATATCGAATCTGGTTTGAAAACGGAAAAAGGGTAAAATAAATTAGAAATATCAGACCTATATTTATAAATTTGATACCGAATGAAAGGGGCGATTTTGCTGAATCCAGGGGTTCAAACAGTTTTTCGATGCGACAATTAGATTTTTAAAAAATAACTAAAGTATGAAATTCAAGTGGCAACGGAAAAACGGATAAAATGAAAAATAAATTAGAAATATCAGACTTATTGTTACAAATTCAGTACCAAATAAAAGAGGTGATTTTTCTGAATCCTGGGGTGTAAACAGTTTTTCGATACGACAATTAGATTTTTTAAAATTAACTAAAGTATGAAAATTAGATGGCAACACTTCATTTCAATCTTTTCATAATTTGTAGTGCGAATCACGCGAATACAAAAGTCTTTAACTTAAAAAATTATTTTTATATTTTATTTTTCCATTCAAAGCATTTTAGTGAAAAAATATTTATGGCGCATGCGCAGGCGTTTTTTACCCACAATTTAAACACTAATCATAATTTTGAAAATTTCTCTAGATATAATTTCAAGTTGGGTGAAGACCTAAGTTTCTGCCAAGCGCCGTTGAATTCCGCCCAGCCGTTCTCGAGTGATTCCCGGACAAACGTGTTTTAGTCTTTTACCCCCTAGGGGGGGAACGGGGGAGAATTTCTGAAAAGTTGATAGATATAATTTTAAGTTGGGTGAAGACCTAAATTCCTGCCAAGCGCCGTTGAATTCCGTCCAGCCGTTCTCAAGTGATGCCCGGACAAAAAAAGCGACATTCGGACACGATGACACACACACACACACACACACACACAGGCAAAATTTTCTGAAGTCATTTTCGGCTTTCATGGGGTGTAAAACGTGAAGATATCGCAAAATTTTTCGATTCCGACAAATTTACAGACAAAACTCTGATTTTATTAATATAGATATTAAATTAATTTTGGCCTTCGCTTTTTTATCTTTTGGAAATATTTGGATTTCATTAAGCTTTTTACTTTTTATTTTTTTACGGATTTGTCATATTTAATTGTCATTTAGATATGTATTATATAGGCATTGAATTATTTATTGAATTAATCCTTTTGAAGATTTTCACTAAAATTATAACGTTTGGAAATGAGTTATAATGTATTACTTACTATTTATACCTAAAATAACGTTGTCAGCGTAAGCATTCATAGGGTGTATTGGTTTAAAGTAATTTAAACATTTATAACACAATTTCTATTGAAATTGGCGAATGACTCCTTATTTATGAAAGATATTACATACCGAATTTTATTAATAAGGCACTATCGTGATTTTAAGTGGAAATATACGCAGCATTTCATTATGAGAAATTCGGCTCATTTCTAGAGCTCTTGAATTTCATGGTTGAATGATTTTGTAAAATAGAATTCCTATAATCCAACGTCATAAATAATATACAAAATAGAAAATACGTCTTCATTGGAAATACTCAAAATAAGTGAATAAGAGAGATTTTAGTTTCGAGTGAACAATGTATTCTGATGCAGAAGATTTTAATAAGTGATTACACTTATCTAAATATTTGTTATGGTATTTTAGATAAGAAAATACATCAATTTTAAATAATTATAAAATTGCAGATAAATTTTAATTATTATGGTATTTACGAAGTTATACTCATAAATGTATATTTACAAAAACAGCCTTTGAAAAAAAAGGGGGGGGGGGCATTATAATTTTATACAAAATAAAATTATACTTTTAAAAAATTAAAGAACACGCTTTTATTGAAATGTGAACTAAAAAGCACAAAATATCAATCTTTATAGTATTAAAATGCAGGGTAAGAAAAAATTGTGTGAGTGACACACCCTATTACAGGGTGATTATAAAATAATTTAGAAATTAACAAAAATCAATTTAAAAAAAATCTCCCCTGACTGGGCTCGAACGCTAGACCTTTAGGTTCGTAGCCCGGAGCTTTACCTCACAACAACAGCGTTCATGTAGGGGAAGTCTTTTTTTACAATATAGATTTTTTGTTTGCTCCCATAGTGGTTAGAAATATACATACAAACATACATACAGGTGAAGCTAATAAAAGCGTGTTAAAAAGCACCACAGAACTAACGTTTAAAAGTAATAAGTACAAAATGTTGAATAAACATTATAAAGACGCGTCCTTTCGTTGGTAGAATGCACTCCGTTTGAGTCTATGGCTTTTTGCCCTTTCCAAGATCGTATTTTTGTAAATTTCAGGAAAAACCACGAAAACACCAATCGGCTTAACCTATAAACGCGACTACGAATGTAACCCGAAATCTTTCCCGTTTAAACATTTAATACCAGAAATTCTCTGTTAACGGCGGGGAAACGAATAAATCGAAATTCATTAATTTTAATAAAATTATTGTTTTATTAAGGAAATCTATTAATAAAAAAATAATATTCATATGTAATTAAAATAAATATTTGTATTAAAACGTTAACGCCCGAATTAATTTTGCAAAATATATTTTGATAGATTTTTTTTTTTATTATTATTTAAATCAATATAGACAACTGACAGTAAAATATATTAACTTAAACAATTCTTCTGATAGTTTTACATTTAAAGCCTATCCTCATTTGGGGAAGTTCAGTGTTCTAGTGAAAATAAAAAATAAAAATAAAAAAAATAAAAAAAAACTTCAAGATAAAGAACTTGGAGATAACAGATTAATTTCCTATTATACGCTGACAAAGATCTCGAATGTAAAGTAATATAATATATATTATTATTAAACTTGACGTAAGCTATATATCTGCTCAAAAAAAAAAAAAAAAAAAAAAAAAAAAAAAACGAATTTATAAGCGATGAATGAAAATCATAAAACAACTATTCTAATTATGTAATTATAATTAATAGCAGGTACATAAATCTTTCAGGGATCATTTACAGTGATGCCAAAAGTTTTCATTAAAAAGTAGAAATCATTCCAAGAAACCACAAAAAATATACGTGCTATTTTATTAACTGTCCTCAAGTGAGGACTCTGGGAATTGATGGGTTAACAATGCATTTTAATATTTAACGCCTTTCGAGTAAACTACAAATATTTTTTTTAATAATATAAATGTCAAATGTTTTATATCTAAACAAAAATTTTTGGTTAATATAATTGTAAGGTGCGCCAAATCTGCCAAACCTGCGCCGCCCCTAATAAGAATAGTAACCCAGCAGTCGGGACAAGAAGCACATCTCGAGAGACGATGTCTGGAGGTTGGTGGAGGAAGAACGGTAGTTTTGAAACGAAATGTAAACCAGAATTTATTATTTTTATCATTGTAAATATCATCAAATTCATTATGTAATCCATCTCTGACGTGTCCCATTATAGAAATTTTAATAAACAACTTGGGACTAATTATGACTTTATCATTTTTTGTCTCTCACTACTCACATAGAATTTCACCTCCAAGATGTGTCCATTTACAATAATTTACATTCATTGCCAAACAGAAAAATATTTGATAATACTAAGAAATTGATATTGTCAATAAAATCAATTTATAAACTTAAAAAGAAATATTCTTAACGTAACGGTTTATTTACACTTCCTGAGTATAAATAAAAAATAAATGAAAATCTAGTCTTATTAGAGAGATATACACATATATGTCTGTCTAATAAGACCGGGAATATATATATATATATGTATATATATATATTTATTTATTTATTTATAGGAAGTTCTTATAAGACTGAAATCTATTATATAAGTAACATGCGAGAAATGTCATGCATGATAACGATAAATGGAATGCTGTTTTAAAAAATATGTTTTTAGAGATTATAAATTTTTGATAGTGAAGTGGATTGCAAGATAAAAATTAATCATTTCTTACATTTTATGTCAGGCTTCGTTTAATGTACCGTTTGCATCAATGTCTTAGTAAGTTTTAAGTTTTCAGTCGGTGCAAAAGAACACATATTAAAATCAAATTGTATATAAATAAAATGTACATTATTTCCTTTTTAGTTTGTATATAAAGGTAATAAAGTATATAAAGGTAATATCATTTGTACATTCTATATAAGGGACTTATTATGTGTACAGTGTTGTCACTTTTGGAATGTACAGCATGTAAAAAAGTATTGTAATTAAAAATGATGATTATAAAATTTTGATACACATGTAGTATATCTGTCTTATAAGATAGGGTTTTATTTTTATCTGAAGTCCTTATAAAACTGAATTATATTATATAATATGTCAGAAACGTCATGCGTGATAATGATAATTCGTACGCTGTTTGGAAATGCGTTCAGAGAGATTGTAAATTATTGATAGTGAAAAGGATTGGAAGATAAATATTTCTTACGTGTAATGTCAGACTACGTTTAATGTTACAGGTGCGTTAATATCATATTAATTTTGATGTTCTTAGACGATACAAAATAGTTCATATTAAAATACAAAGAATATATATATAAACAATGTCGTCACTTTCGAAATGTATACTACGTAAAAAAGTATTGTGATTATAAAAAAAGCAATTACGAAATTTAAAAGTATTTATAAGATTTGAGATCGCTTGAATTTGTTCCATTTTTTTATGGTAGTGTGTGTTTATGCTAGTGTGAATCATGGTTGCCAAATTTGGCCTTTTTTTTTAATCAGTAGTCACCAATAATTTTTATTTGTAACGTTTGATAATCACTTCGAAGATTGATAGTGTATTATGTATATCAAATGTCACTTCTCAAAATTATTGGTGACTATTGAATAAAAAAAAAGGCCAAATTTGGCAAACCTGATGTGAATGTGTGCAAATAAATTTGTGGGGGCTTTATTTAACGAAATAATGATTGTAACAAATATGAATGTATAAAAATGAATGAAATAAAAACGAATGTAATGTCTTCAAACTTTAAATTTTGTTTGTTGTGATATAAGCAATTGCTGCTTAAATACTAACATATAACGTCCAGTAGACGGAGATGTTTTGTTGGGATTTCCCCAATTTGTGTGAAGTCTATATCTGCGCTTCTTTAGAATATATCTGCATCATCTTTGATAAAAATAAACATCAATATAGAAATATTATGCTGATTCAATTAAGGTAGAAACACGCAGACAGGTTGCACTGTTAAGCTGTAATTTTTCATATTTATTGGAAGGTTGTATATCAACTCATACAACGTATAAGGGAATCAAACTTGGTACTGAAATTAGCCATTACTATTACTCTGATTAAAAAAAAAAAAAAAGAAAAAGAAAAAGAAATACGTATATATAGACTTTACTAATAGATTGCTGTATTTGACATTAATGAATATTCTGTATCTTAGTTTCTGTCGCGTATAAGTGAAGGAAACATGATATGTAAAATAATCATTACGAAAAATTGTATTCATTTAATTTTGATGTACAAGGGGTTTTATATTGAATTGAAAAAATGAAACTGGTTTTATTTAACCAAAACAAATTATTTTTAAAACAACAATTATACAATTTTATCTGGCAACAGCAAAACATCTCTCGGTTGCAAAATCGTCGCTAGAGATATTTTTCATCAAAATGACGCCAACAGTTGCATAGAAAGGGATGGATTGGCTGCGCTGGATCAAACGACATAGTATTTGCTTTGTTGGCCACTGAGAATTTTCGATATAACCTGCTTTGATTATTGTTGTTGTTGTTGTTGTTGTTGCAGCATATAAGTGAGTTTTTTGAATCATTAGGTTTATTATATCACTAGTGTGGAAGGAACTGGAATACTGTATAAATATTTGCTGTGTCAAAGAAGGGACACACATACAGCATCTAAAAATAAATCTCTATGCTTTCTTTTGGTTCCATTCAATATGAAACACCATGTTCATAAACCACCGAAAGAAGCTTCTATGTTGCTTATTTCACCGTTTAATGGAATTCTATAAATCAGCTTTTATAGCATAAAAGTGCACATAACTTGATTGGAATATCTCAACATTTTATGAATTTGCATCAAACTGCATAAGTAAAATCTGAGTACATCTATTAATTAAATTTGTGGATGCTAACTGGTAGGTTACGGGGTTATGTAGAGTCATCTAAAAGAAAAATTTGCTATGCCATATTATACTAGTTTAAACATAGTATCAGTAAAATGCATCTGTAATTCAGTATACGATATATGTCTATATTAGTTTTGATAATAATACATATGCTTTATTATTATTATTTAGGCCTATACATTATCTATCGGAAGTAATTGGATTTTATTTATTTATTTTTCTGTTTTTAAATATGCAACACATTTAATAATTATTTAGAAAAATAAAGTATTATATATGTCTTAATAATTCTTTTAAATAAATATTCTCAAATTTCTCGCTTTCGTTTATAACTAAATTTTGATGAATCGCTTACATTTATATCTAAAACAACTTTGTCAGGGTAAACATTCACAAGATGTGTTAATTTAAAGTAATTTAAGAATTTATAAAACAATTTCTATTGAAATGAGTGAAGACTCCACATTGTTGCTTAGGGAAAATATTACAATTTAAGTCTTATTAATAAGGTCATATCGAGATTTTAAGCGGAAATATACGCATCATTTTATAATTAGAAATATTGTTTATATCTAGAGTACTTGAATTTTTGATTGAAAGTGTTTATAAATTATATCCGATGAAGCAAAACAGCAAATAACTTACAAAATAGAAAACACGCTTTAATTAGAATTACTCAAAATAAACGAATAAGCAAGTTTATAGTTTCGACTAAATAGTGCTCTGATGCAGAAGATTTTAATAATTAAATACGATCTATTTTGTGTGGGATATTTTTTCCTGATATTATTTAACGTGTTTACGAAATTTGAAAACTATAATATGTATTTTAATTATTAGTTTAATGGATATACACACATACATGCATTTGCACATATATATGTATCTATTTATCTATCTATATGTATATATATATATATATATATATATATATATATATATATATATATGTATATATACAAATGTGTGTGTGCACTGGTGAGAAAAATAAAAGAAGCAAAGCTTTTTAAAAAAATTTTTCGCGCATAATTTTTAAACGAACACATATATGAGTATAAAATGTGGATAATATGTTGATTCTGAAATAATTAGTCCAGTTTTATCTGTTAAAGTATATATATATATATATATATTAAACTGATATTAATTCGATTTTACTCAAAAATAAGCTTTGGAAGAAAGGGAAAAAAATCTAGACATTTTTGAAAAATTTAACAAGTGGTTGTTGGTTTCTGGAGGCCCATCAGGAAAGTGGTGGACGTGATTTCTCAAAGACTAAAGAACCGATCTCATTGAAAATTTCCATACTTATTCAAAACAAATGTGACTAGTGTTTGAAAGAAATATATACGTATATTTTCTGTTACAGCTAATTTTATAAGGCTTTACGTAGGGTGACATGTACCAAAAAATGCATTGTTTTTACATAAAACATTCATATTCATAAAACATTCATTCATTGCGAAAAATTCATGTTCGGATATATATTTAAAATCCTTTGTTCAAGAACTAGATAATTAAAATGTTTTGTAAATACAAAATATTAATTTTTATGTTTATTTTATTTTATTTTTTTTTTTTTCAATAAGATCAAAGCATCAGCCTTTTTTTTTTTTTTTTTTTTTTAGAAATTTAGTCTAATGGGTTATTCTGACGAGTTTCCGAAAACCACGATCCATCAGTGGAATTTTCAAAAAAATATAACTGTTGTTTATATGTTGCTATTTTATATGCTAGAAATTTTGATTAAAAAAATTATATAGTATATTAAAAGTAATGTGGTGTGTCACTCACACGACTTTCTCTTACCATGAAATTTAATACTATAAATACAAGTTGGAGATTAAGAGTTAACATAACGAGTACTGTTATGTAAACCTATGTTAAAACAATTCAAATTAAGCTTCGGGTCAGTTTTATATATATTTGCATGTAAATGTTTACAATTATATAACTCTTATTCTATGGGTACATTATCACTACAAGTTACAGTTTGCGAACAAGTTAAATACCGCTAGCTGCAGTCTCAGTCGTGGATTCTCAGCTTAAATAAAATATCTTCACTAATAACACTTTATTTACCAAGTCAGCATCGCGATTAAAATGTTATGTATACACAAGTAGGAGAGGAAAATAAGAAACGAAGTGTTAATTGTAAAAACTTGCAATTTATAGGATTTTTGTACAGCGTCCTCTATCAACGAAAATTCTAACTTTTTTTTTTCTTTTTTTTTTTTAATCAAAAGGGAAAAATAAATAAATAAATAATTAAAAAAACTTCCGTCACAAGAATATGATTTTCTCTAACAGAATTAAAATTTTCAAATTTCTTAAATTTTTATGAAATTTTAAAATGTCTACAGATTTATGAGACATCCGGTATATATACATACATATATATATATATATATATATATATATATACATATAACCATTTAGACCTGAATGTGGCTCTAGAAAATCTCAAAAACATATTAACTGTTAACCGCTATCCTGTTTTTCTACTCAGTAAACATTTCAGTCTTCTTGATTACAATCTTACTTGAGGTTTCTTTTATCCATTTCGGGCGACATTTAAGCGCTGTTAAGTGGTCCTACCAGCTGAAAACGGGCTGTATGATTAAGATGGGGGGGGGGGGAATTCAATTTTCCTTTGACTATTCGAGTTTGTCCAGAATGTATTTATTTTTATTAATATTTATATTCTTGTATTTTATTCTGATGTATTTGATTATATGCTTCATTTATGAATTCATGCTTTGTATTAATTAAATTCTTTTTCTGCATGGTCTTACTTCCATCTGTGAGAAGTTGGGGCTAGAAACGTATTTTTTTGGCTCAATAGCCAACGTTTCGTCAGAAACTTCTCATATTTCCTTCCCTACATGGGAGAGCTCCCCTGAAGAAGAAACTCATGTGTTTTGGGATTCATTTTCATCTATCCTTGGTTATTTTGTTTATTTATTATGGTTTTATATTTCCTTTAGCTGCATTTACACATTGGTTTATAAATACTCTGTTCTAATTATATATTAAAAATTCAAGTTTTGTTCCATCTTATATTTAAAATTTATCTTATATATATATATATATATATATATATATATGTGGAAAATATTAAAAAAGTACATGAAATTATATTGAAGTTAAATTTTAAATGAATGTAACTTTAAATACAGAAATACAACTTGCATCTTCCACATTATCATTAGTTTTATTATTGTTAAATTTATTAATTTTTTTAACAATGAATGTTCGATTATTAATTCGTTTGTAAAAATAATTACAATTACACGCGTAAAATACTATTTTTGATCGATAAATAGATGTACATATACATATTGAAATATGAATTATGAAAGGAAATAATAAAATTCACAAGCATTAAATATATATATATATAGATATATTATCCATTTAATTAGTTTTAAATGGGATACAGAACAGAAAAATCGTAAGATGAATGTGCAAAATATCAGTGCAAAAGAATTAAATTTTCTTGGAAAAAAAAAAAAAAAAGTTGAAAATAATAGTCGAAGAACACTTTCATTAAAATAAAAAATAAAAAAAATGAAATTGCGTCGATTTCTTTTCAGAAATCACAGTAAGTTCCATTATCTAATTGAATTTTCTTGTAAATACACATTCAGGAATTATTTTTGTAATGAATAGAAAGTACTTTAAAAAATGTCTATAAAGCGGATTTTATTATATGACAGCGTTGATCGCATTCCCAGTAGATTGGATTGTAGTTACGTAATTACTTTAATTCATTTTAAATGAAGATTCTAAATCACTCTTTATTTTAGTTGCTGTAACTTTCATCATTAAATTAGATTGAATTTTTTTTTCCTGTGTTCGTAATGCTGCTTGAAAAATCAATAAATGTACTTGACGATCATGAATATGAAAATATTTATCGTAAAGCCCATAATAAATGTGGATAAATCTTTTATTTTATTTTTTTTTTCCTTGTAAATAATTCTCGTGTATATCAGAATGACAATCCTAAACGAACCAGAATACTAATAAAACATTTCATATTACAAAGATTTAATATAAAAACATGGGTTGAAGGAATGTTTTTAAAGAAATGACTTCACAAATTGTATTTTATAATAGAAATGACTAGGGGAAGCCGGTGTAATAAGAGACAAAAAATATTAATAAAATCTATACTATTAATCTAAATAACTTGAAATAAATGTCTCGTATTAATTTCATTAAATGGACTTTTCTTGATTTTTTAGGTGATTTTTGAACTTAAATTTTTTGTTAATTTTGTTTTTTAAATTTTCATTAAATCCTTGTCTCTAATAACCCCACGTGGGGTAATAAGAGACCAGGCTTGTAACTGTCCATATATAACAATGTAAAATCATGTGGGATAATAAAAGACATCTGGAAACAATTCTGAATCAGCCAATAGTTTTTAATTTTTATTATTTACATCCATCCAAAAAATATGTTTTCTCGAAAATTAACTGTCATAAATGTGTTTGTGAAATTCATTTATTTTAATATTAGGTCCTAAATAATATAATATTGTACTTAATGACAGTTCTACATAATCAACATAACCTAGGGATTAACCAAAAACATCAATATAATTTTTAAAATGGGCAGAAAATATTTTACCCATTTTCTAAAGTGTAGGCAAAAAAGACGTATCTTTGAAGTGTATACAAGCGAACAAAATGTTATAAAAGATTTTTCTAGTAATTATAAATGAACTTATTTATTATGTAATGAAGTATTAATGACTAAATACTAACTTATACACATTCTAAACATAAATTTAAATAATCATAACAATTAAATATGGTCTAGCCAAATCAGTAAAACTGCTTTTTGATTTACAGTGAAAAAAAAATTTCTCTTGGTAAACTTAGACTGGGCCTAACACTTGGTAAACTCTTCGTTCAGGCATAATTAACAGAAACTACAATGGGGGGTGGGGGCACAGTAATTAACAGTGGGGGTAATAAGAGACTCATGTCTCTTATTACCCCCACAAAAAATAAAAATGGGGTAATAAGAAACATGCTTAGAACATGTAAATAAAAAATGCTTTCAAGGTTTAAAAAAATGGTACATCAAAGTCATAGTCTTGGTCAAAAGGTTACACATTAATAAATCCCAAACATCTTACCTACAAAAAAAAAAAAAAAAATAAAGAAAAATTTAGAAAAAGTCACTAACTTTCAGGGTAAGTTCAAAGTGAAGGTTTTTTTCCGTCGCATAAAAAGAATTCAAAATGTGTCATAAACTTCTCAATAAGTGTATTGTAGTAAAGAATACTCATGATACTTAATATTACATATTTTTAAAGTTGTCTAAGTATATTTTTTGGTGGGTTTTTTGACTGCGTCTCTTATAACCCCTGTCTCTTATTACCCCGGCTTCCCCTAATTAATTGATAGAAAAAAATATATATATAGTATTTTCTTAAACCAAAACCTTCTATCCCTTATATACTTCTCAAACAAACTTAAATATACGGTTTATTATTTACTGTATAATTCCTAATAGTGTACGTTTTTTTTTTTTTTTTTTTTTTTCTTTTATTATTATTTATTTATTTATTTATTTATTTATTTATTTATTATTATTTATTTATTTATTTATTTTATTTATTTATTTCTCTCTAAATATTTTTCCTGTATATCAGAATGGCAGTCTTAAGTAAGACACTGGGAATGCTAGCAAAGCATTTTTCAGAAAAAAAAAAACTCTTAGCAGATATATTTTCTAATAAAATAAATAATAAACTGATGATAGTAAAATAACAAATATGCGATTCTCTTTAACCATTTTTTTTTTTTTTTTAATTTCTATTTATATATATCTCAATTCTATATACAAGCATAAATTTACAGCTCATACAAAAATATTTTCACTTCAACATGAATAATTTCATTATAATTTGCAAAATATTCATTTTGAAACTTAATCCCTTTCCTGTTAAATTTATTCCGGGTTTAAGGTTAAAAAAAAAAAAAAAAAAAAAAAAATGTTAAATTTCTTAATACTTATTTTGAGAGAGATATGATTTTTAAACATAATAATACCATTCGCAAATAAATGAATATATAATTTAATAAATATATAATAAAATAAATAAATAAATAAATAGTGTAAAAGACATATTTGAATAAAAGTGTTAAATTAAATTTAAAATTGGCTTTCAGTATTTTGACTTTAGCGATCATTTACATAATAATAATGAATAAAATACACTGATAAAAATAAACACAAATGTTCATCATTGTATCATAAAAACGCCTTTTACATACGACAAAATAATAATTAATTTATTTTTAAGACCTCCCATATATTCTTTCATGTATAAAAGGAAAAAGACAGGACATACTTCACTACGTTCGAGTAAAAAAGATGACGAAGTTAATAAATAAACGCATTTAAATTTCTTTTTGTGACTAATCAGTCGACAAAATTGATTAAACACGTATTTAGTATTTCCAGTGAAGCATTGCTGAAATGTTACAGCTGAACTCATTAGCGTATGGCGTACATTTTACTTACCATAAATTTAAGTATAGATGTATAAAATTTAATAATTTCTAAAATTTAATTGTCTAAAAAATTATATTAACTTTTTAGACAAGTTGACTTTATTTTATTATTTTATTTTTTATTTTTTAATCAAAACAGGATTTCATTATTTTTCTATCACAGATAAGCAGGTAATGTACATGGAACAAAATAATAATAATAAATTTTACAAGCAGCAATACTATGTAAAAAAAAAAAAAAAAAAAAAAAAAAAAAAAATTACTGTTTTCTTAAAAAATTACACTTTTTAAATTTTACAGTACTCCTTTATGCAAATGTTTACAATTAAAAAGTTTTTATTTTGCATACAGTAATTTCGTTCGACAAAATTGCATAACTGTATCTTGAAATACAAATGATACACATACACACAAAAGTAATAATAATAACAATAATAATAATAAATAAATAAAATACTGCCTTATGCCGGTTTCCTTAGTATTTAAAAGGATTTTTCTTCAGTGGAGAAGGAAACATAAATTAATAATGAAAATTTAATACTAAAATCACGTTAAAGCTGTCAAAGTAAGTCCAAATTCAGTTAAATAATACCCCATCATACACAAAAGAACAGCGATTGTACTACGCGAATAGTGTGGAAAATAGTTCATTTCACATTCTGCACTTTTAGCAGATTAGACGCATAATTAATGTAAATAAAATTCTTACATATAGGCAAAAATATCTTAAAAACATATTTTATTAAACAAAAGAAAGCTCTGATTGTTTTTAAAACCTGATTGAATAAAATTTTATAGAACTGTGCAGAACACAGTGTCAGATGAAAAAATGAATTCTTATGATAATAAAAAAAAATAAGGAAATTTAACAGCAGTTTTTTTTTAACCTTTTACACGCCAATGTTCCATAAATGGAACATGGAATTAAAAATTCAATTAAAAATTAAAAATCATGAGCACTGACTTGAAAAAATTACCAGATATGTTACTTGATTTTTTGAAATAGAAATTACAGTTCAATTATAAAAGGAGAAATGTACAGGAAATTTTAAAAATGACCTATTTTACCATTTTTCTTTTACCCCACAGTTTAAAATATCACATAATTTGAAAATATAAGCAAATGCTTCTAAACATAGACCAGCATGTTTAAAATAACTAAGATAAATAAATTAAATAAAAATAAAAATATAATAATATTAAACTAATAATATTAAATATAATAATATTGGATTAATAATATTGTATATAATATAATATTATACTAAAATTTTTTTTTTACACATTTTAATGATAGTGTTCTTTAAAGTAAAACATTAGAAGGCAAAATATGTAAAAAACAAATTTAAATTACACCCGGATCTGAATTTGGCGTGTAAAAGGTTAAATACGAATTGTAACGAAATAAAAATATATTTTGTGCAATTTCATAATGAGAAAAAACTAATCATCAGAAATATACTTTCTACAAAATATGATATGTAAAATTATTACCCATGCGTATATAAATAACTATTTAAAATATTCATATGTAATAAGAAAAACACATACAAAAAATTATGTTTTGATATGTCATTCTTTTTTTTTTTTTTTTTTTTTTTTTTTTTAATCACAAAAGATTTTCCCCCTCAAAAACAAAGAAAAATTTCCTATTTTACATTCTTGTATCTTTTCTGCATCTACTTTGATTTAAAGTAACATATATCTTCATAACAGAGCTTTATGAATAGTATATAAGCATACCAGTGATATGTTGAAGAAACTTTTGCTTTCTCGCTTTACTTTAAAATTTTCATTTTCTAAAATGTCTTACAAAAATATTCAGCATTATTCATTTTAAAGTTTATACCCATTCTTCTTACTTTAAGATTATCTGAAGAAAAAATATATTTTATCTAAATATATAAATACATTTATATTACTATAGAAAGCACAAAATATACTCCAAACAATTTTAAGTAGTATTGTTACTTTTACTTTTAACATGATATATTTTTCATTAACAAATTAACTGAAAAAAAAAAAAATATTACAAGTTATTAAAGGAATGTACACGTCTAAATATCTACATACTAAACCATGATAAACCAAGATAAACCATCCAGTTAAAAAAGCACATTGAACATAACATGGGGTAATGTTAAAATAAAAAATAAAATAAAATAATAAAATAATGTTCCACTAATTTTGAAAGTGTCAAATGGCAGAATAACAACGCTCATTCCCGAAATATCAAACATTTTCCTATATAGCGGTTTACAGTTGTACTTGCAAACAAGGTCTTTACCAAAGACATTATCTTCAGGGTTAAGACTGACTTTCTAGTTTGTTTCAATGGTCAAAAATTAAAATGTATTTGATGGCCAAGTGTCTAAGGAAGGGGAGGTCGATACTCTGTAGCCTCCTTGGCTGCACCCTCTTCAAATTACACATTTTAAATACTGGGATCAGATAAATATCTTAGTCTAAATTTACTCAATCTCTCAGTTAATGTTCACGCGATACACTTTATAGACAAAGGTGTGCCCTCACAAATCCATTGATAACCAAGATTTCAACTAATTTAATAATTTTAAAAACTTATATTCGAACTTATTCTATTACAGAATTTTATATATATATATACCAAAAAGTAGTGAGGAAAACACAATGGAAAAAAAAAGTTTATTTACATCTATAAGTTTCTTAAAAATATTGGGAATTTTGATTTTACAGCTCTTTTCTTATGTAATTTTTCTTCAATCCACATTTTCTTAAAATTTTCCCATAGTTTAACGTCAACTTTTCTCAAATTCCTCTTGGTTAATCATTCATAATATACTTTCCTTTAATGGCATGATTCTGACTGCTACCAAATCAACTGGTTTTATTTTTACTCATGATACTTTTTCTTGTATTCTACAGTCATTTGCAAAAGTTTAAGACCAGTAGCCGATTTTCAGTATTTTAACACATTCCATTATTTGCGCAGATTATTGCGTCATCTAATGGGCTAATTGTATCAGACGCATTCTAATGCTATAAATAAACGTTCCCGGCAAGTTTCTCGCCAGTTGTTTATTGGATTTTGTCGCAGACAGTGCTGTTGTGTAATTATTGTAAATGGTAAAAACCTTCGCCTGCTGTTAAAAAAAAGGTCGGAAATACTGACCCTGCATAAAATTGGATTTTCTGAACGTTAAAAAATGTTCGAGGGTACATGTGAGCGAGACAGCTGTGCATAAAGCTATTAGTAAATTTAAAATTTCGGGAAAATTTGTGGATCTTAAGAGAAACGGTTGCCCTAGAAAAAGGAATGCACATGATGAACAGGACAAAGTCTTCATAAGATAAGAAGAATTGTCTCACGAGATCCAAGAACCTTCTGCAATAGGATTAGACATTCTTTTGCTGCAAAAGGCACCAACGTCAGTTTGAGTACTATTTCAAGAGGTTTGACCAAAATTTTTGGTTTATCATCCCATAAACCTGCAAGGAAACCTCGACTTTCTCCAACTACAGTCGGTAACAAAAGTGTCCGAACTCTAGCAAAATTTCCTATGTAAAAAAAGTACACTTCCTACGGTTTTGTTAAATAAATCCTTATAGAATCTTGTTCTTAGACTGACTAAGAACAGGATTCGACAAAGGTTTATTTGACAAAACCGTATGAAGTATACTTTTTTTTTACATAGGAATTTTTGCTAGTGTTCGAACACTTTTGTTACCGACTGTATGAAAAAAAAAGTCTCTTAAGGTCCAGAAATTTTCCCGAAATTTTAAATTTACTAACAGCTTGATGCACAGCTCTCTTGCTCACATTTACCCTGGAACTTATTTGACGTTCAGAAAATCCTATTTTATGCAGTGTCAATATTTCTGACCTTTTTGTAACAGTAAGTGAAGGTTTTTTACCCATTACAATAACTACACGACAGCACTGTCTACGACAAAATCCAATAAACAACTGACAATAGACGTGCTAGCCACCTTTATTTATAGCAGTTGAATGCGTCTGATGCAGTCAGCACATTAGATGGCGCAATAATCTGAGTAAATGATGCGATGCGTTAAAATACTGAAAATCGGGTATTTTTGCAAATGACTGTATAAGTTTAAATATTTTGCTTTTAGTTTATTTATCTAGAACATCAGACTCTATTTACTATTATGTTAGTTTAATATATCTAAATAAATTAGTCATGCTTTTTAGACATTTTCTCGACTGACTAATTTAAATAAATAATTTTTAAGAAAAACAATAATAATAAAACATTAAACTGGAGCTCATTGTCTAATGTGTAACAGGAGAGAGTAAATAATAATAATAATAACAATGATAATGATAATGATAATTCTACAGGGTAAGAGAAATTAAAGGTTGGATAAGATTGGGTTTCTGGACTGCATCAGCGACTGGAAAGAGGAATAAAAAATGTAATGAAAAAAGTAAACATAAAAATGTAAATTTGAAGTATCTAAACACACGCACACCTTGACATGTCATGTTTTACTGCGAAGGAAATAACAAGAATGAAGTAGTGGATTAATACTTTGATTTTATTTCTCAAAAATTCAATTGCTTTCAATAAAAGGAAATTAATGTATAATTCGTTATGTTATTTCCTACTGATTCATAACTTAGGTATTTGTAAGAATATTATTTATTATACATATCATATAAGGCTAATGTATCTACACTAAGCGACAAAAAAAAAAGCCGCACTGCAGAAAAAATGACTTATACCTTTTTTATTCGTAATAACTTTAAAATTAATGTTTGAAACAAATGAAACTCTCTTATTTGCGTAATACCAAAGGGATGAAATGATACCTATGTACATTTTTGATTTAATAATTTGCATTATTGCACACTACGAAGTAATTTTTAAAAATGTGCATAAAACTTTCTTTTTGAACATAATGCAATAACCATACACTTTGTACTCTGTTATGATTTATTAAATGAAATAAACAAGTTATATTTTAATATATGAAATAAAACTATTTTTTTGTTACATCTAAGCAAATTTTTATTAAAAATATGTATTCCGCATTGGGTTAATTCCACTTTTATATGGAATTACTGCTTTAATGCACAATGGCATAGTATTATACAGTGTTTTAATATAAATCTCAGAAATTTCAAAGTGCAAAATATCACAAATAATTTTTTCTAGTTCAGGCAGAGTTATAGGCTGCAAATTTCGAATCCTCTCCCCTCTTCTCCGCTTTTTTATAGACGAAACATTTTCGAGAGGATCGCGATTAGGACTATTCTCATGTCTGGTAAAGAAGAAATTTTACTGTATCTTTTGTGGGATTCAACTTAAAGTGAAAAAAGATATGATTACTTACATAATTATAGGTTCTCATTGGAATGGATAGGAAATTTTGACAATTTGAAGTAATAAACTGATCACAGACGCCGCGTAGTAAGATGCATTTTCAGCGTAAAATGCTGTTTACGGAAATGTCCAAGATACCTCCAAAATAGTCGGTCAGGCAACACTTTTATGAAGATTGTGTTTTATTTCGAGTTAATTGATCCCTTGAGCATAATAATTTGTCTGACTGTTTGAAAAGTTATGCACCTCCGTACCATAATGTACGGAGATTGTGTCACTGTTTTAAAAGTGTGATTTTCATTAAGTCGGTCATATTTTCGTTGTCAGTTCCACGTGTTTTCTTTAGCTCGAAATAAGTTAAACTTGACTCATCAAAGAGAAACAGTTTAGCCCAATAATTACCTAACCATTTTTTTAATTTTTTAGCCATCTGAGGTCATGGTTTCCTAATTTTCTTCACTAAGAATGGAATTTTTTCAAATTTTCTGTCATTTAAACCTGCTTTGTATAATAGTTGTTGTACTGTAGTTAAAGAAATTATGCTGCTAAACACTTTTTCTGAATCTCTTTTATGTTCTAAATGTAATACAAACCGATTTTATAAGAAATGGCATTTTAACTTACGGTCATCTCGCTTGGATGAGCAACATGGCCGCAATAAACCAAATTTCTAGTTTAAACGACCAAAAAACGTTATAACTTGCTAAAAACCGTTTTACCAATATTTCGTTAGCATTTAATTATTTTACCATCTCACGTATTAAAATATTTTTTCATTTTCATTCAAAAATTAATACTTTTTGTGGCATCGTTAACTGCCTTATTCTTATCATTTTTGAAATAATTTCTAAAATTACAATTTTCCTGACTATTGTATTTTGCTTTTAACACTGCACTGAGTACTAATGTGTATGTGGTGGACAACATAATAAAATCTGTTCGAAAATTTGCTTTTTAAACGATAAATTTGGCGGTTGTAGAAAGCGAAAAGGAAAATATCCAAGTGCGGCTTTTTTTTTTGTCGCTTAGTGTATATCACTTATTTTATGCATGAAGTTTTGATTTCGAAAATTGACAAGGGTACTTTTAATTTTATTAAATAAATATTAATAGTGTCTAATCTTGCTGTTTTACATAATATGGATTCAAACTGAAATAAATTGTTGGTATTAGGGATTCAATGTCGCATCAAACAAGTGTATGCTTTCATTTTTCATTCATTTTTAAGAAATCTGTAACTAAAATTCGTCAAAAATACAGCAAACATTATATATGAGATGATTATTAACAAAAGTTTAAGCTGATTTGCTTTCGGTGCTTATCACACAAAAGGTGGGGCTGCTACATTACATATATTATCGATTAAACTGGTTATCATGAAAAAGAATGCTGATTATATTGTGTGCGCATATCGTCCACCATAAAGTATTGATATACTATAGTATTTTTCGTTTATGTTATATCTCTGATTTCATGATACGTAAATGGATATATTTTAAATGGATAATATGAAAAATTATATTGATTCTATTCAGTGTCTAATTAACTATAGATAATGTTGCTGTTCCATACCATTTGCGAATTTTTTAAATGGTTACAAAAATGTTTTTTTTTTTAAGAAACATATTGGTAAAATTTTTAGCACGTCAACAGTTAAGTGATGTTGTTATATCTACGTATATAGAAAAAAAGTTTTGTAGTATCCCCATCATATGATTTTACTGTCTTTTGAGAAAGAATTTAGTATTAAAGATAAGCTATTTATTTCATTTATGAAATTTTTTGAACGAATTCAATAATAATTTCTTTTAATATACTTACATTATAATGTTAAAGGCAGTTTTTTCAGAAAGTTCGGAAAGTACGAGTTTCGAGGTTGTCTAGACGGGTCATTGTTTTTTACTTTGTTTACTAAAGCACGCTAATAAAGATAGATAGGCTTTACGAATTTAAAAGGACTGCTTATCAGACTTTGCGAAAATTAACAAATAAAATAATTCCAGTGTAAGTTTTCTGAAAAACGCGGTTGAATGCAAAATGCAATTAAATTATTGTATAACAGAATATTTCAAATCGTACTCGGGTGGCTTAGGCGGTTTTTGTGTGGTACTAGTTTGGTTCAGTCTTAGCTCTCATTTAATACAGCGGCTGCAATTAGAACACGTTTATCTGTCATAAACGTTATCGGGGCGAAAGTATTTAAGATAGTTAATCAAGATTGTCTCAACTTACATCAAATGGTAACAAAGTTTAGATTATTGTTTTATAGTGAAATTATCATATCTTTGACTTTTATTGTTATTGAGATTATGCATCACTTTATTTTCGTGAGGAGGGTAGAATATTTTACATTTCGTAAGTCTTTAGGAAAGTAGTACCTTTTCTCTCCTCAATTGAGAGTTTGAATTAAAGTATAATATTAAGGTTTATAATTATCTTGGCAGCTCATTTATTTCACTTTTTGCAGCATCTACACGTAACGCAAAGAAGGAAGGGTAGAGGATGTACCCTAACAAAATATGTTAAAATGTATGCATTTTTACGAGAAATGTTCCTCTAGAACCATGACGTATAAGCTATACCGTTTAAGACTATTAATATGGAATTTATAAAAGATAATTACTTTTTAAAACAAATGACTGCTGTAGAATTACATTTCTTAGTAAAATAAATAAATTTTTAAATGCATTTACTTACAAATGCAATTACTTAGTAATATATTTAGCGTAAAAATGCTTTTAAATGCGTTTAAACACATTTACGTAGAAGAAATATATTTAGCATAACCATAATTAAATAAGACAAGAATACTAATAAATAAGAGCATCCTAATGCAAATCAATACACAAATCAATATATCTATATTAAAGCGGGGTTTAAACATACAATTAATTTAATTATTATTAAAATAAAATTGAAAATACTGTCTCTGAAAGTCTCTCACATATTTTTGTAAGTATTTAGATATAATTATTGATACGTTTTTAATATATAGAGATATAAATACACCGTATTTAAATATCTACATTTGAATCATATTACGTATATATGAACCGTTGTTTATTGAAGTTCAATTTACTTGTATACATCAATATATCTCGTTAAGTACTTATTTATGATAAATATATCGGAACAACGTATCTCATTGTAATCTACAGCATTTGTGGCATGTTTGATCTCCGATATTTTATAAAATCATCATTGCTTTCTGCAAATACAAGTTATTCATTATTTCTCATTAATACGAAACATAGCGCAGAATTCCACTTAGAAGCCAGTATGGTCTTATAAATCAAGTTAAGTGTATAGCATCTCTCACAAATAATCATGCGATGGTGTTCGCCCATTAGATTAGAATTATTATGTAAATGAATTAAATTACAATTATAATATGTGTTTTAGGACGGGTATCATCTAAGTGTGTGAGTGTGGTTATACATCTCTCTCTTTCAGTGTGTGTGTGTATATATATATATATATATATATATATATATATATACAGAGATATTTTTTTTACACAGATCAAGTGAATGTAACTCTGTATACTTAAGTACACACACACTATCTCTCTCTCTGTATCACACACACACACACACACACACATATATATATATATACATGAGTATGTGTTTTTTGGTATACAGAGTTATAGTTATTTATCTGTATTAAAAAAAAAGTCTTTGGAAACACTGATGGCCAATATCACACATCTATATCTCTGTAATAACATAACAAAATCATCGTAACGTAACTAATCAGAAATAAAATTTTCTGTCATTTATAGGAATAACAAAGAAAATGAAGTCGTTTAATAATTTATGAAAAAGAGAGAAAGTAACAGAAAATTTCGAGTTCATTATAAGTTGAAAAATAAAAAAAACAAAATTGAGGTTAATAATACAAAAGTTGTAAGACTAAGGATTACCTTAAAATTCTCATAAAAATATTAGGGATTCACAGATTGATTTTGAACAAGAAATTTTTTTATAATTATTCTTTTGTTTTACACAAATAAGCAAATAAAATAACAGAGGACATAATCCCTGAAAAGAAGATATTGACTTTCGGTGATTTGGAACATTAAGGACCCATAAGAGGGTTTTGAAAAAAAGATACAAGCATATAAGACAATAGGGATCATAATCCCCGAAAAGAAGAAAAGGCCTTAAGATTATATAAAATAATATATATATATATATATATATATAACACAAGGGAATCAAGAAAAAGGCAAACAATGTGAGAAAAAGGGAGTTGCGTTATAGGCCCGCTTTGTGTCTATGACTATTATTAAAATCATTATAATCGTATGGATTTTAGTATGTTTGAAAATTTTGCATATTAATTAATTCTTAAGCCAAACGAAATTTATATTATTGTGCTATATAAATTCATTTAAATAGGAGTAAAACATTCTTTATAAATGTTTCGAAGTAATGTGTATCAAGTATTTGTCGAACGGTTAGATTTTTGTGTTCTAATAAACATTTTAATGTTGCTTTTGGCTGCATATGGCTATACCATATTGGCTTTTGTGAGGGTGAAACCTAGATACGAAGTATAGAAAAGTAATTTAATTTTATTAAATTAAAATGCTCTTTTGAAGAAGAATGGGCATTAATTTACTCCAAAATTTATTCTCCGTATTGCTGATGTGATTTATAAAAGTACCATATAGTGCCATAGTCTAAAATAACATCTGTGTATAAGCACTAATCGGGTCATGGAAATATGTGCGACAAATTCTCATTTTGTGTTTATCCATAGTTTATTTGTGTCGTGTAAATTCCACTTTTGAAGAAAATAGCATAAGTTGTAAGGGGTCAGATCAGATCAGGTAAGAGAAAAGAAACAAGAAAAGTAGCAAAAACTTTATTTACAATAATTCATAAAATAATTACTTTTAAAAAATGGGAATATTTAACAGGCGTCAAGACCAGTTTTATCTCTCCATCATAGGCATTAGAATAATTTTTAATTTTTATTTAATTTTTTTGTTCATAAAAATGTCAGAGAGAATTTATTGATGCATATTCTTGCACGCACAAATTTAACAGATTTTCAGTGACGGAATAACAGCTTTATATACATATATGAAATGACAAACAATTAGATTTTTACATTAAAAGTTTTGTAATGATAGGCATAATTAGTCCACTCGGCCCCCTCCCCCACCCCCTTCCCCCCCCCTTTTTTTTTTTTTTTGTCACTTTAATAATTTTTTATTGGATATCTTTTAATGTGCAGATTTATTTATTTATTTATTTATTTTTTTATCCTGCACTGAAAACTAACATCGCCTTAAATTAAATATGACATTTTTCGAGAAAAAATAAATAAAATTATAAATGTATAAGCGTTCCAACAGCTGTTAACTCTATTTTAGATTTTTTTTTTTTTTTTTTTTTGAGAAAAAAAAAAGAATCATGATATTTTTTTACATGTATTTCTACCATTTATAGATACCTGGCCTCTACGAAATTTTAAATTATATTCTCTATTTTGAGAACCAGTGGGAAAAACAACATATAGGTAGAGAGAAATTTTCAAAGTGCAACGCTTGTTTCTTTTAAAAGGAAAATACGGGAATCGTTCATAGTAATAGCAAATGATGTGTGGGGGTAATAGGGCATTTTTTCAATGTAAAAATTTAATATTTTAAGGCAGATCTTATAAGTATAAACACTTTCTAGAAAGCAAATCTTTCACTTCATTTTTTTTTTTTTTTTATTGAAGTCTTCTTGATAGTCACGAAGTAATTTTATCAGACGAGGAGAAAACTATAATTAATGAATTTATAAATTAAACCAGAGTTCCAAATTTTGCAAAACGCCTTTCCAAGGAAAACTGCTGTAGTGAATGTCTTTTGTATTTTTCCAATGGTGATTTGTCCAGCATATCTTTAGACTGGGTGGGGCCTTTGGAGAATCCAAATTGACGCGTGTTCATAACGTTGTTATTGGCTGTGTTATCAACCATTTTATTGAGCAATAATGTCTTGTGAGAGTTTCTCGAGAGTGTTTTAATTGAAATTGACCTTTAAATGGAATTCTGTTTAAAGGGTTGAGAAATGTTTAGAACAGTATTTTAAATAGCAATTTTTAAATAAAATTTAAAATAAAATAATTTTAAAATGTAGCTTAAATGGAAGGTATTTTTTGGATTATAATGAATTGGTAAGTTTTAAAAGTGTCACCAGTGATTCACGCATGCCTTTTTTTTTTTTTTTTGTGTGTGTGTGTGTGTGTGTACATGTAGTGTTTTTTTCTAGAGATTGAAAAAAAAAAGCATGAAAAAAGACGCACATTCACGTTTTTGAAAATAATAAGAAATTTAACTGAAAGCGGCCAAAATATTCATAAAAAAATAGAGATTTTTTTTTAAACTTTTAACTATTTATTACATTTATATACATTTAAGATACAGAAGATACATATTTATTATTATTATTATTATTATTATTTGAGAAATTGCATAACAAAATGTATATATAAGGTAAAACTAGGAGAGATTGTGCACGTAGGGGTTCGGTATCAAATAGTTTAGTGGAAGAGTTGTGATATCCGGTTGCTGTACAACATCAATAGTGAAGTACAAACTTGAATGTGCATGTTGATTGCTTCAAGAGTCTAAGATTAAACGTGGTTTTTTCTCTCGTTTTTAAAAATAAATGCTTGAATTTTCATAACCCTCCCTATGAATTTCAATATAATGGTAGCAGTATAAAATACTTTTTATTTAAAAAATCTCTCATAAGCTACTTACCTAGACTAACGGTACAAGACCAACGATTTTCTCTAAAAGCGATTTTTTTTTTTTTTTTTTTTTTTATAAAATACTGCGCATTCTCTACTACCAAAATGAAAAAGTTTGCGCTTTTGATATTTAGGAGAGCAATCTCTCCTAAATAGCAAAAGCGCATTGAATTTTATAAAATTCTACACGAATAGAAATTTCGTAGGTCATTGGTAACAAGGCAATAAGGCTGAGTTTGTTGACTATATGTAACTGTAACAGGAAATAATTTCTGGAAGTGACTGGGCTAGTTCAACCCATTCGAGACGACACATCGTTTTGTAAACTGTCTCAAGAATTGGAAATTGAACATTATTCAAGGGGGGCATGATCGACAAAAGTCATGCCTCTGGTGAGATTTTTGTATGAATGTTTAGTTGTGCAGGATTTTTAAGTATGATGGTCAAGTTTTGTACAGCTTTTGGCTGATTAACTAGAAACGATAAAACTAAATGCAAGCAAAAATTATCAAAATACTCTTATATATATATATATATATATATATATATATATATATATATATATATATATATATATATATATATATATATATATATATATATACATATATATATATACATATATATATAAGGACTGTAATAGACTAAATTTCAATAAATTAAATTAAATTAAATAAACAAAAAGAATTTTAAAGTTGAAACGGGAAGATTTCGAACCAAGTGAAATTTAGGTTTTGTGTTTTGAACATTTTCGTGCGGAATATTGCCTGGAAAATAAAAATAAAAATAAACTTTAATAAATGGCAGGGGTGTTTGTGACCCCGGAATTTGCAACCAGAACTTTTTAACAGTGACATTATCGGTAATTTTCTAGTAAAGATTAGTAATTAACTATAACCAGAAATACGATTCGTAATTTCTGGTGTGAAATAAAATAAAGAACCCGGAATGCAGAAAACCCTGTAAATAGCAAACTGTGGGCGGATTCAGAGTTTACAAGTGGGCGGGACTAACCATATATGACTTCACACATACGGTGTGTTACTGCTTTTTTTTTTTTTTTTTTGTTTTGCTCGAAAATGTATTGCACACACGGAGATCAATCCGACTCGAACAGGTTCACTTTTGGCAGGTTGTTGAATGATAACTTCACCATGCACATGAGTTCATTTTCTGATTTTTAAATATTGAACTGAAATATTCACTTCCAATACAGAAATATCTGCTTACAAGAATGTCATTTAAGTGCAATTATTATTATTAACAATGTAATTGTAATTATAATTAAGCGCAATCTCTGCTACCCTATAAGGAGAGATTCCACAAAATATCTTTCTCGGTTTTATTACAGTTGTTGTTTTAAATTATAGCATGACAAAAAAAAAAAAAAAAAAAAAAAAAAAAAAAAAATAGCAATGAAAATGAATAGAAGAAAGAAGAATCAATTCAAAATTGTGTACAAATAGTTTAGTAAAAAAACATTATTTGGTTTTTTATGACGTTTTGTTCTGGGTTTTGAGTTGGGTCCGAAAATGTTTTTCTAAGAGGTATTATATTATGGTAGACCTAAAAATTAAATTTTCCTAAACTGTTTCGCAGTAACGATAATTATAAATATATATATATATATATATACCCAGATAGCAAAATTAGTTTGCTGCAAACTTGCAGCAGTCTTGCTTTGCAAGACTGCAAACTTGCAACAAGTTCACCATGACAAGTTTGCAAGTTCATAACAAGACTGAAGCAAGTTAACGCAAGCTCCGAAGTCACCAGACGCCAAATTTGCAGCTAACTTGTCGTGCAAGTCTTATTCTTGTCATGTCAAACTTGCAGCAAACTTATTTAAAATTGGCAGAAAAGTTTAGGTTTGTCATATCAAACTTGCTGCAAATTCACTGCAACTTATTAAAAAATTTTATTTTTGTCACATCAAGCTTGCTGCAATTTCACTGCAAATTAGGAGAAAATTTTATTTTTGTCACATCAAGCTTGCTGCAATTTCAATGCAAATTAGGAGGAAAATTTAGTTTTGTCACATCAAGCTTGCTGCAACTTCATTGCAAATTAGGAGGAAAATTTAGTTTTGTCGCATCAAGCTTGCTGCAATTTCATTGCAAATTAGGAGGAAAATTTAGTTTTGTCGCATCAAGCTTGCTGCAATTTTATTGCAAATAAGTAGGAAAATTTAGTCTTGTCATATCAAATTTACTGCAAATTAGAAAAAATTTCTTTGTTATATCGAAATGTCTGCAAAGCATCAATCTTGCTGTGTCACACATTATATGTACTAATTTCACTTTTTTTGACACCTTCAATTTTATACATAATACAGAGTTTTTATTTATTTAAGCCAACTTTATATTTTGGGTACTCATTTGATTATGATATTTTGTGCCAAAACAAAAGCTCTTCCTAAATTTTATGAATGACAAATAACAAATATTGAGTATCAACATGCGCTACAAGAAACGAAGATCTGATTACCCCCCCCCCCCCCCAAAAAAAAAAAAAAAAAAAAAAAAAAAGTTAAAATAAAAATAAATTATGGTAGTGGTGGGTATTGTCAGGGATGGAACACGGGCGCAGAATTCATACCGGAATCCGTTTAAGAAATTTCTCTCTATATAATATCGTTGATTTAAGAAGTAGAAAATTTTCTTACATTGATAGTGGTATGAATTCTGCGCCCGTGTTCCATCCCTGGTATTGTTTACATATATATTTTTTAACTCTGAATTTGATATCATCCGTAAGCTGATCCGATCATTTGTTACAAATGTTAGGATGGGTGTTATGAATTCATAAATTTAAAAATTATATTATAATGCAGGCAAAGCAGTTTTTTTTTTTTTTTTTTTTTTGTCGCAACTTATAGATATTGGTCAAAATTTAGTAAAAACATAGTTGTAACACTGGAAATGAAGATCCATCAATGAGCCATTTCCTCCTTTTTCTTAACCCATAAATGCCGGGTTACTTTTAAATCAATTTAAAAATGTTTTACTTCATTCCATTTTTTATATAAACTATAGGGAAAAACTTTAAAGCTGAAGAACAGTTAGGTTCCTCCTCTTATTCTCTCCCCATGCTATCCTTTGGTATTCATGATATGGGATTTTCATTCAAAAATGAAGTTTTTCAGATTGTTTTTTGAATGCCAATATGTTGTCTTTTGACCTAGCGAACTCCCCCCCCCCCAAATTTATTTGAATATTTTATTTCATTAAGTAAATTTATGACTAAGTTTGGATCTCTAAACGAAATATTCATTTTTTCAATATTAAAAAACATTTTTAATGAAATATTTTTATAAAAACAAAGCAATGAAAATCCCATAGGATAATATGGGAAGAAAGCCTTAAGTTAACACTTATTACAAAACATGTGGAGGCAAATTGTAAGCATATTCAATAGTATAAAATTTTGTCTCTCTGACAATTTCAATTTAGTGCAATCATAATAAATGTTTATTGCTTGCATTAAACTATATATAATATTCAGTTTGTGAATTATCCAACATTTTTATGCTACACAAACTATAGCTTAAAAGGGATTCTAAATCTCTAAAAATACACAAAGGAAAATTTTAGTAGAGGATATGTAAACTCTAAATTTTCAATTTATCCCGATATTTTAGTTTGAAAAAATCAATTTGTTTACACACAATATTAAATTGTCATATATAAATATCTACTAAATAAACTAAATTTTTTTACAGTATATATTTATTACTCATCATTAAACAAATCCTAGAACTCTTTTCTGAAATAAATTGCTATAAATATCCAATTATTTACAAATTTCTCTTTGATGTAATTGTATATTGAATTATTTGCATAATTCATATAAAACATTAAGGCTGCTTATTCTTTCTTGTGATTTATCTGTCTCTAGTCACTAAATCCCATGTAAGTCTATGACGAAATTTATAAAATTACTCATCTTTTATTTTCGTATTCACATTCAGAAAATTCACAACCAGTAAATAGTACTTTATATGCAAAAAATAAATTTTTTAAATTTCAATATTTCATTTCTCAGTAATGCCCTTAATGAAAATTCACAGTTTTAAACTCAAAATTAAAGTTTTAAAGTTTATATAAAGCAAGTATTAATTTTAACAGTTGTATGCTTTCAGAATGTAAAAACTGAATTTAAAAATAACAAATAAGTAATTCTATAAACAATTTAACTAACAGAACATGTGCTTTAAATAACCTTCACGATCTGTGTGTTCCCTTAAAGCTTTTAAGGAAAAGAAATAGATAATAAAACAGACAGAAATAATATATATAAGATAATTAGAAAAATAAAATAGATTTAATACATGAATTACTTTAGATTAATCTAATCATACTTGTGATTTTAGTAAAATATTTATGTTGCAAAATGAGGAAGAGAAAAAAGAAAAAATGCGTGGTAAAAATACACATGTTAGTATGCACTTTCTAGACTAGATATATATATAAATACATTCTACATATTGATACTGTGTTTCTATGTTTAATCCTAATTTTAAAGAGTTTTATAATTAAACAAAAAACACAGTTTGGCAGTTTTTCTGGAAATGCACAATCACATTTCTTCTAAAGATTAAGTCCCTTTCAAATTTTTTTATATCAAGTGTACATAAAATCAAGACTTAATTACATTTCACTATTAATTTAAGTGCATGTATAATTAAAAAAAAAAAAAAAAAAAAAAAAACTTCAGGCAGTTTTGCGTTGAATTATTTATTTATGATTCGAATGAAATACGCTAACACTGTAACATGGAAAAGAAAAAACCATTTATTGAAACTCATTTACAAATTTAAATTTTATTACAATTCACATGTTATTTACATCTTCTGTGTTCTTCTGCATTTGTCTTTGCTTCCTGAAAAAAAAAAAATTACTTTAATAAATCTATTTACAGTTACAATTAAAAAAAGGTGCTAAATTAGAAATCTTCAATTACCAAAATTGCTAAGAGGTTAAACACTGACTTGTTAATTGTATAGAACATATCTTTTAAAAACATCACATTTGCATTTTCAAATTTTAAAATGATTTCTGTTTTTGAAATGGATAACACAGATCAATTCATTTTCCTACAAATATTTTTTACCCTGCTTTTTTTTTTTGGCAACACATTTATTTACTTTTGTATCCCCACAAATATTCTACACACACACACTCGGGTGAAACTACCTAGCTTGCAAAAACCCTGAAAACTATTCCTTGCATGTAGATAGGGGAGATTTATTAATGATATATCATATGGCTACCTATATTAAGTGATATTTGAAGACTTCATAATGCATTATAAGGTAAATTAAACATTCAAAATGAGAAATTTCTGTAAAAAGTATTTTAACATGAAATTCAAAGACAGTAAAAATTTCAAAAACCCTGAATTCAGGGGTAGCCCCTGAAAAGTTTCACCTCTGACACACACACACATATATATATATATATATACAGTATACTCTCCATATTTTAAAATCATAAGGACGGGGGGGGGGGAAATCAAGATAGAGTTTGTGATACAAGATACACTAATAATAGCATTTACACACAGAATTATTGGTTTAAAAAAATAGTAATATTTATTTAGTTAGCATTCTCTTGAAAATCCATAGATAATAGAAAATATTATTTATTTTTACTAAAATAAACAATATCAGTTATTGTAAAACTTCACTTGTTTTTTAAATATTAATCAAGATGTTATTTAAAAATGCCATAACTTATTTCTTTCATATTGCCATTTCACTTAATAGCATATTTAGATTTTATGAACTTAATTTTATTATGATTAGGTTTAAGTAAGATATTTACATTAGTTACAAAAAGAAACAGAAAGCAAAAAATAAACATATGATTAAATTGCCATGATAATATAACAAAGTCTAAATAGATTATTAAATAACTATAACTATTTATTTATTTATTTTTAATATGAATAATTTGACCAGCGTAAATTTAAAGGTATTTGGCAACACTGAAGTAGGTTTCTTATAAAAGCTTATATTTCCATTTAATATTTATAAATTGAATTATATTAGTTTTAAAATATACATTCAGGTAACAGTTCTTATGGTTTTTGATGTATATTTTACAGATTTAAAATCGTAAAAATGTGTTTTCTCAATTTTCATTTTTATTCCTGCATTCATGAATTTCAAAATGATTAAATATCTAGAAAAAATTAATAATGAACTTTATTTTTTTACAAATTTTACAATCTGTCTGAACGATTTGACAACAGGAAATGCGATAAGTCAATCACTGAACCAGAGAAATATGGCGAGAAGTTCCAGTGTTGGTGCAAAAAGAAAATACCAGACATCCCTCAAATTAAGTCGAATGATTGGTTACCCTGGCAACTGGACAGTACCTTCGTCAGTTCCAGGGTCGTTCTTATCTCGGTCGAACAGTAGATATAGGTGGTGGTTCCGGAACACCCACTTCTTCCTCATCATCATATGGCAGAGAAGAAATCAACTGAGAAACAATTTTATCATCTGTTCACAGCCCACAGACTTTAACGTTAGCATCTAAGCCAGCAAAATCTTTAAAACTTATGTTTTTTGGAAAGGTTTAGCAAATTTGAAATTTCCACTCATTCTTCACATTGTATTTCATCATCAGGTTCAATGCCAGTTTGCTATTCCTTGTCTGATTCAATTTAATTTTCTACATTTTTCACAAAGTTAACTTTTCTGAAACAGTTCTTTTGTGTCAAACAGCTCTAAGGTCAGTCAACCATCCTCATACGATCCAGAATATTTATTGGTGCAATTTCCTGTTTCCTAAAAAATAGCATCTGATCTGTTGCGCCTGCGCACTCTGAAAAGTTCGCTCCTTCGTTCGGAGCTCAGTTAGTTTGTAACTCCGCTCATGGGAGGCTGGCAGCTTTCTTTACCCCCCTTTTTAAAGTTTTAAATAAATGTAGTTGTGATGTTGAAATCACCTCTAGTGTGTCAAGTTTTTATTACAGTCCACTATTTAAGTATTCAGAATGTTCTTATATAGTTTTAATTCTATGATTTAACATTTTTGGTCCGTGCGACCACAGCGTAACCAGCACATTTCGTTTTCATAAAGAAAACAAAAATGGCTTTAACCGCATTAAATAGAAAAAAAGGGAATATCAAATCCCAATTCACAAAGTTACTCAACATTCCTAATGACGAATTAACCACAAAAGGTGAAATAACTTCGAGAATATCAATTTTAGAAAAACTTCAAAATAGATTTGAAGATTTAAAAGTGGAGTACTATCAAGTGGCAAAGGATGATGAGTTTCCTACAATAGAAGAAGAGTTAAGTGAGCTAGATTCTCAATTTCAAGAATTAGAGGTAAGATTCAATACCTTACTAATTAACTGTAGTGACAATATGAGTAATATAAACTCAAATAATAGCTCGTTAGGAGCGGAAAGAAACATTGTTCCAAATCATACTATGCATTTACCCCAAATACCGTTACCTGTATTTTCAGGAAAATTTGAAGAATGGAACACATTTAAAACGCAGTTTCTAAATTTAATGAATGATAATCCTTTACTAACTGCAAATCAAAAACTCTTTTATTTACGCGCTGCGTTGAAAGGCGAAGCAAAAACAGTAGAAACCACTGATGATACTTACGATTCTCTACTAAAAACATTAGAACAACGGTTTGAAAATAAAAGAGCTATAATAGAGGCTCATATCAAAACAATTATTAATTATGAAAAAATAACTCATGAATCTGGTAAAGAATTACGAAAATTATTGGATTGTATTTTAAAGAATTTAAGAGCGTTAAAAGTATTGAAATATGAACGCGATAATCTTTCTAATATTATGTTATTAAACATTGTTTTGCAAAAGTTGGATCGGGAAACTCGCAAAAATTACGAACTTACATTAAAGAACAACGACGTTCCTGACTTTGATCAGTTTCTAGAATTCCTAGAAAAACAGTGTTCAGTTTTAGACAGTGTAAATCGAAATTTACCGCTTAAGTCCTCAAAATATACTACTGATAAGTCTGGTTATCCCAGAAGTTTAGTTGTAAAAACCCAAGGAAATAATTCTAACTTGTGTATACTGTGTAAAAATAATTTTCACACGCTATATAAATGCGATATATTTTTGAATTTCACAACAGAAAAACGATATGAATTTATTCGAAAAAATAATCTTTGCTTAAATTGCTTCGGATTCCACAAAATAGCAAAATGTAATTCTAAGTATGTATGCAGTAAATGTGGCTCCAGACATCATTCATTACTTCATAAAGACAAAGATTTATTACTTCCGTTATCAAAAGAGAGTACAACCCCCCAATCAAGCTATGATAATAGCGATCGTCTGCTTGAAACAGCAGGTGCATCGACTGAAAGCAAACAGTCGGCGCCGATTACTTGTTTTGTTTCTGAAAATAAAAGAGTTATATTAGCGACGGCCATAGTTTTTGTGTTAGATGAATACGGATTTTATCACCCGGCTACTGCGGTTCTTGACAGCGCCTCACAGTCTAATATTGCAACAGCAAAATTTGTAAATAAGTTAGGATTGAAAAAAGAAAAAATAAACATACCGCTTTCTGCATTGTCGGGAATTCCGATAAATATAAAAACAAAAACACAAGCACTGATAACAAATGAGAATAATTCGTTTTCAGCTAATCTGGAATTTTTGATTGTTCCAAAAATTATTGATGCGTTACCAATAAACTATTCTAATACATTAAAATTAAATATTCCAAAGGGAATAAAACTGGCCGATCAAACACTATTCAAAAATAACAACAATGTTGATTTACTGATTGGGGCCGAAATATTTTTTGAATTAATGTTAACCAATAAAATCAAAATTCCTGAAACGGGTGCAATTTTACAGGATACTGTGTTTGGATATGTGCTTAGTGGAGCTGTTCAAGGCACTCCACATCCATTGTATTGTGCTATGATTTCCCAGTCAGATAACTCCAATTTAGAAAATATTATGAAAAGATTTTGGGAGATTGAAAATATACTAGATTCACCTAGTTTGAGAAATAAGGAAGAGATAGAGTGTGAAAAGCAGTTCATGAAAACATATCGCAGAGATGATAACGGGAAGTACATAGTGAACTTACCAATGAAAAATAATTCTGAATTGGGAGATTCTTTCCATTCGTCCAAACAAAAGTTAAATAATTTATACAGACAATTAAATAGAAATCCCAACATTTCTGAATTGTATGTAAATTTTTTGAATGAATATGAACAGTTAGGCCACATGCGAGAATTAAATGATAATGAAATAAACACTGTTAAATATTTTCTTCCACATCACGCTGTGCTTAAACCTGATAGCAGCACTACAAAATTAAGGGTGGTATTCAACGCCAGTTCACCCACTACCAATGGGTTATCATTAAATGATTGTTTATTAAATGGAGGTGTAGTACAAGAAGATTTGTGTGCCATTTTATTACGTTTTCGTACGCACAAAATAGTTTTCACTGCGGATGTTAAAAAAATGTATAGACAGATATGGGTTAATCCTGAACAATGTAATTGGCAATGTATTCTTTGGAATAAAACCCCTAAGGAAAAGCCTAAAATTTATAAATTATTAACTGTAACATACGGCACAAAATGTGCTCCTTACTTGGCCACTCGTGTACTAAAACAAATCGCTAGTGATGAAGGGGCTAATTATCCGTTAGCTTCTGCCGCCACACTTAAGGATTTTTACGTTGACGACATTCTAACGGGAACTGATGAAGTGTCGTCTGCTCTGGAACTCCAGAAACAGTTGGTGTTAATGTTAACGGCTGGTGGACTAGAGTTGCATAAATGGGTTTCAAATGCCAGAGAATTATTAGAACAAGTCCCTTACAGTGAGCAAGACTATCACTTCGAAAAAAATGATAAAACTTCGGTGAAAACACTAGGGCTAAAATGAAATCCCAAAGATGATAATTTCAGTTTCACGGTATCATCAGATTATTCTAATACAATCACCAAACGTGGTGTTCTGAAAGAGATCACTAGACTCTTTGACTCATTGGGTCTAGTAGGACCAGTGATAGTACAGGCTAAAATATTCCTACAAAAATTGTGGCTTTTGAAAATTGATTGGGATCAGGAACTTCCAACACAAGAAAAAAACACATGGATAAAATTCCGAAATGCTCTAAACGAGCTTAAAGATATTACGATCCCACGTTTCGTGTTCTCAAACTCTAATTGTCGTGAACTGCAGCTCCACGGCTTTTCGGACGCGTCACAAGAGGCATATGGCCCAGTCGTTTATTTACGTGTGATCACTAGTTCAAACGATGTACATGTGAGCTTACTGTGTAGTAAGTCCCGAGTTTCTCCTCTTAAAGTATTGACTATACCTCGCCTAGAACTTTGTGCGGCTGAATTGTTATCTAAACTGATATCAAAAGTAATCACATCATTAAATATACAATTAAGCTCTGTATATCTTTACAGCGATTCAACAATCGTTTTATCATGGATCAACTCATCACCCCACGTGCTCAAGGTATTTGTGTCTAATCGAATATCTCGAATTCAGGAACTCACGAAAAATTTTTGTTGGAGGCATGTTAAATCAACCGAAAATCCAGCTGATCTTGTTTCACGAGGAAGCCCTCCTCATCAACTTTCTGAGTTCTGGTTCAATGGACCAGATTTTCTTCATCATGAGCCTATACAACTTTCGAATAATGACATTACTGACTCTAGCGACGAATATTTTTCTGAAGCTAAAAAACGTCTTAATGATTCTGAACTTAAATTTTCCCTTTATGTAACTACCCAACCTTTCAATTTTGTTGATGACATTTTAACCATTAGTAATAGTTTTACTAAAATTGTGCATGTTTTAGCGTTTATTTTCAGATTTATCAACAACCTAAGACATCCAGGGGAAAGAAAAACTGGATACCTAGGTCCAGAAGAAAAGAAGGCTGCGCTAAATTTTATACTAAAGACCTTACAGGAGGGAGAATTTAGGAATGATATAACAAGTCTAAAAATTAATAACTGTATTTCTCTTAGTAGCAGGCTTCGCCCCCTGGCACCGTTCTTAGATTCAGATGGTTTATTAAGAATTGGAGGTAGGTTGCATAACGCAGATTTGAACTATAAGAAAAAACATCCAATAATATTGCCAAAGGGTAAGTTCAGTGAGATAATTATTAAACATTTTCATGAAAAACTTCACCATTCCGGTCCTCAGACATTACTTTATAACATTAGGCAAGAATATTGGCCCTTAAATGGTCGAAATGCATGTCGTAAAATTATCCATAATTGTGTCCAATGTTTTAGAGCTAACCCTAAGTTATGCTCTCAAAAAATGGGTGATCTGCCTAAAGAGAGGATAAATCCTGTTTTCGCATTCAATTGTACGGGTATAGATCTGTGTGGCCCATTTTTTATAAAAAATAAGCATCAAAGAAAAGGGGCTCCCATTAAAATTTATGTTGCTCTTTTCGTTTGCCTTACAACTAAGGCAATACACCTAGAAATCGTCTCTGACTTAACTTCAGAGTCACTAATTGCTGCCTTGAAACGTTTTATCGGCAGACGAGGTAAATGTGCTAAAATCTTTTCAGACAATGGGAGTAATCTTGTTCGAGCTAATAAAGACTTAAAGGAATTTTTTTAATTAATTACCCAACAAGATGAAAATTTGGCAAATTTCTCCTTAAATGAGAAAATAGAATGGAAATTTATTCCTCCCAGGGCACCAAATTTTGGTGGATTATGGGAAGCCGGGATTTAATCTTTTAAGTATTATTACAAGCGTATTATAGGTGATGCTAAACTGATATACGAAGCCTTTCAAACCATCATGATTCAAATTGAATCCATGTTGAATTCGCGTGCATTAACTCCTCTCTCGGCAGACATAGAGGATTTGGAAATTTTGACCCCTGGTCATTTTCTTATCGGTCGATCGTTAACGGCCATCCCCGAACCCTCAGTGACCAACATTCAAACCAATAAATTAAATTTGTGGCAACAAACTTGTAAACTAACTCAAACATTTTGGAAATTTTGGTCTAACAATTACTTAAATAATCTACAGCAAAGGACTAAGTGGTACTTTGAAAAACAAAACGTAAAGGTAGGCGATATGGTCGTCATAAAAGAGGATAATTTGCCCCCTCTAAAATGGTTACTAGGCCGCATTACTAAAACCTATATTGGAAGGGATAATATTGTGAGAGTAGTAGATATTCGAACAAAAAATGGAATACTGAAAAGAGATATTTCAAAATTAGCTATTTTGCCAATTAATGATTATACAATATATTAATTTCATTTTACTGCTTATATTCTATTGAAAAGAATGACAGTTTATATTATGGACATTTGTTTTATTCTTGTTTAGATATGAAAAATGGTATATTATAAAAAATATATTAAATAAATATATTCTAAAAAAAAAAAAAATCTATTAAAAATTGAGAAAGGAAATAATACATAATTTTCTTAATATTGCTATAAGTTTTCCTTTGGTTTTATTTACTTACCTTGCATATATAGATTGTTTCATTTATAAGTTAAAATTGTGTTAATTATTGTTTTTATTTTTCAATGTGATTAATCTATAAATCAGTTTGTATTTCCAACATATGTTTCTATGGTTATGTCTCATGTATAAATTTGTGTAACTCTTTGAAATTTGCATTTCAACGCCGGGCGGTATGTTGCGCCTGCGCACTCTGAAAAGTTCGCTCCTTCGTTCGGAGCTCAGTTAGTTTGTAACTCCGCTCATGGGAGGCTGGCAGCTTTCTTTACTCCCCTTTTTAAAGTTTTAAATAAATGTAGTTGTGATGTTGAAATCACCTCTAGTGTGTCAAGTTTTTATTACAGTCCACTATTTAAGTATTCAGAATGTTCTTATATAGTTTTAATTCTATGATTTAACATGATCTTTACAACCTCCTTCTGTAACGAACTTCGGTGCCATTCATGTTGACAGCTAACACTGTTACTCAATCTTTACCTTGCCTCTGTGGTATGCTTCTCTACTGAAAACTGCAATTTCGCCTAACAGTGCTTTAATGAAAATCCTCATCTCTTTTAAAATGTTGATGAGATGAATTCGGGGAATAGTTTTTCAAACGATCAGGAAGATTTTTAATCTATTCTGAACAAAATTCATCGCTCACTGATTGGTTCGGGCCACACAATTTTCTAAAAATTATGTTGTGCTTTTTAAAGTTCTTTAACCATCCATTACTGACTTTGAAATCCTTATACCCTAGTTTTTCTGCGAACTGTTCGGCCTTTTCTTTTAACACATTGCCTCCAAGAGAGATATTATGAGCTCTGCATTGTTTAAACCATTTTATGAGGCATTCTTCTAAATCAGGATATTCAGCCATTCTGATCTTCTTCGCAGCTTCTTTTTCATGCTTGAAAAGTTTCTCAGTTTTGTTTCTGTTTTTCAATATTATTAATAAAAAAGTCGATGCTGGAATTTTGAAATCTTTTTCGATTTGTTCTTTTTTTCCTCCTTTATCTATGGCCTCTAAAATCGCTATCGTTTATTCAATTGTCAATAAAATTCAATTTTTATTTAATGATTATGCAAATTTTCATTTTTGAAACAACTGGCAATGATTCTCAGACATGCTTTTCTCCGGCCAACTAATCCATATGTTTGAGACATTAGTGCACACTTATACAAACCCCTTTTCCCTAAAATGTGACTCATAAGTCTCTTGTACATATGTCATGTTTCTATTAGCAACGACTGAACTGGATCTCAAGAAAAAAAAAACTGAGATTGGCATTGGTCAAAACATGTGCGTGTTTATCTGATGCACCACAAAACTTCTTTTTATCCCTTTGTTTGTCGTTCAAATGACCAACAGAGTTATTTGGGTCTCTCAGATAGATAAGGGGCGCGAGAAGTTTTTGGTAACATACCTTTTTAACAAAACTGAATAGTAATTAAAAAAAAAAAAAAAAAAAAAGACAAGATTTTGAGTGAAAATTCTTCAACATAAGATTAAAAATTCACTTTGGATGAATATGTAATATCACAAGAAAAAATAATTTTTCGACATATCAAGGTTTTCGAGTTATCGAGAGTACACTGTATATACTTAAATGTAAACAAGATATTTTTAAAATTATGTTCAAAATGAAACAGATCTTTGACAAATCGGTTTCATTTCGAAAGCTAGTCTTTCATAGTATGAATAGTTGAATACTAGGATGTGTTCTGCTGTATTTTCTCCCGGAAAGCTGATATTTATTTTCTAATTCAGAGTTTCTACTCAAATAGCAGAATGAAATTACCTGACTTTTCCAGACATGTTCTAAGAAAATTCCAGCCTAGCCATAGTGATGCTGCTAGTCTTCCAAAATCCTAGGTTCCCGGTACCCATGAGTTTAAAAAATCTGGGTCCTTTTTTTCAAAAAATGGGTCCTCACATAAATGATTTTGTACATTACAGATATAAATTAAAATTTTATCCTATTGTAGACGAAAAACAGTTTTTTAGGAATTTTTAACCAGCTCTTTTTGAGATTGTCTTAAACTAATATTATGTAGAAGATAGTTGCTGTTAAGAAACAACTGAAAACATTTAGCTCAATGTGCTCTGGAACGCACACAAAAAAAAGAGAGAGAGAGAGAAAATATAGTATAATATCTAGTTATTATCATTATTTTAAATTAGAAACATTTTTTAAATATCCTCGAAATTACTAGCATTAAGAAAACAAAATGAGAAAAAGGTTTTTTTTTTTTTGGAGAAATGAATTTTCAGATAAATAGATTGATTACAAAATTTAGTTACACATTCCACTTCAAATACAGCACATGATTCATTATCCAGCAATCATGGGACCGACCTGATTCCGATTATCGGAATATTCTGGATATTGGCCCCTGCCGAAAACGGAAATATCACGTCTGCAAAAGCTACCCCAAGCCCCCCACCCTCCTTTCACAAAATAACTTACCAATAAGCTATACTGATAACTTAAATAATGTATTAGAGAAAAAAATAAAAGAAGTGTACTAACTTATCTGTAAACAAAATTACTATAATAATAATGACATTCTGACATTAGCAAAACTATTTTATTTTTTGCTTAACACAGCAAACATAACATTTTTTTAATACTTAGTTTTATAATAATAAAATTTCTTGATTCTTAATACAGACATAATGTCATGTTCCTGTAATTACGTTCGTTCATCCGTTCTATTTGTTTTCGTTTTGTTTCAATGAACTTAGAACGCAGCAGGGTGATGCAATTCAATGTTCCGGCACATTTAACAGTTAACTTTTTTGTACAGGACCTTCGTTTTTGTGTTTCAGAACTTTGTTTTCATGCCGACCACTCGTGTGTGTTTATCGTATTGGAATTAGAAATGTTTTTGGATTCTTTGAAAGAAGGGTTTTGCGACCATTTTTCGAATTTCAATCATATTTCGGCTAAGTATGATAGAGGACACCCACTGGTGATTTATTTACGTAGTGACGCGATGTGGCATATCGTACACTTTTTACTAATAATCTTTTCGCATCAAAACTTCGTTTTCTAGACTCAGAGTCGGGACTTTGTTTTTGATTTCGCGCCGGCCGCTTGTTTGTGTTTATCGTATAGGATATGTTATTTTTCCTTTATGGTAAAATGAAATTCAAAAGAATTTTTTTTTTCTTCTTCTTTAGAGTAGAATGCTTTAAAATTATAAAGAACACATTAGTTTTAAAAAAGAAATATATTTTAAAATTTACTTTTCCTTTCTTCCAATTTGATTTTATTTTTTTTTCCAAGAATGAAAATTATGCGTCCCCGGGGACCCGCCATAATAAATTTTTCGCGTCCTGCCTCCAACTTTTCGTGTAATTTATGTGCTATAGCGCATAAAATTGCTGCATATATTGTGCATTGGTTGTATTGAAGGCAAAATAAGTATGGTACCACTTGAACACACAAAAGTTACATGTTACTTTGACCTAAGGACAGATTGCCCTATATGTGGGGTCTTTCTGAGAGGTCTTGTTTTGAAAAAATGGCGGAAGCTAAGAAAAAAGAAGACAAATGACTGTACGTTGGAGGAAAAAATTTTTTTTTTTTTTTTGGCAATCATTGTATGAAATTCTCTGGCTTTTCCACATTCTGGCTAAAATATTCAAATTCCTGACTTTCATGCTCAATTTAAAAATTCCCTGACTATTTCAGGTTCTCCAGGTGTAGCATGGCAACAACATAATTTATAAAATGTTTCTATACATATGTGTGAGCTTAGCTCTATAAAAAAATAGCCATCATTGTCTAAATGAAATCTTAATTATAATTTTATTTTGAAAAATTACATTTTTCACAATTTTACAAAAAAGAGGACCCTAGACAAAAATGCTCAGAAGAACTTTATTTTCACACTAAGTTTAGATTCACAAAATTATGTGTTGACATTTCACAAAAACAGGACCCTGTTAGAAAAGTCTGTACAGACCCCTGATTATACACTTTACTTCCCCCAAACCTTGTTTGGGCATTTGGACATATTCTGCACCTTGATGACAGTTATTCTTTGTCAAATTGCACAACAATATAAATAACTCTACTTAATTTGGCCCAGTGGCAGAAAGTTTTGTAGCAGCCTGCGATAGGCTTTTAAAATTTCATAATCTGTCTGCAAAATTTGCGTGTAATCAGAGGTGAAAATGGCTTACACTCAAAAAGCCTGAAAGCTGATGTTGGTAGGGGGGTTAACATCAGTGGTGATCTCGTGCAACAATACACGAATACAATTTTACTACAGAACAATATAGTATAAACAATTGTATTCATCCATCTCACTCAATTAAATGTTTAATAGCAATGTTTGACAACACAATATAAATAATTATACATAATAAAAGTATTAGTTTTAGTTTTGATACAGAAATTTTTATAAGTGAATTGTTATCTGAAAGATGCGGACACATTTTTTTTATCAGTGCAGGCAAAAGGTCATGATGTTTCTGCTGCTGGGTAATTTGGTATCTATAAAAAATATCAATTTTTGACTTAACACATTCGCTGCTGATCTTACGTGACTGCAATTTGGAACAATAGTGAACATCATGCTAATGGAACATGAATGGCAGCGAATGCATTAACCACAATAATTGAGCAAAATAAATTACCTTCGAATTTTTCTCACTTTGGCTTGGTTGAGCTAGTCGCCAAAAGCCTCTTTGATTTTAACGTCATTGGCATCCACCTTATGGCATCTTTGACAAGCATCTATAAAAGCACACAGAAGTATAAACACACAATAAAATCACCGAATAGAGTTGTGGACCAACCTGCAAGTTGTTCCAAATAGAGTCAAAATCAAACTCAATTATAAATCTTGTAATTTCGCACTGATAATTTTTTAACATTTATAGAATTTGACATTTCTAGAACACATTTCATATTTCTAATTACGACAAGAAAAAAATTCGGCTAAGCTTTACTATACGGCACCCATTCCTTATTGCCGTTGCCGATGTTTTGATCGCGTGATATGATGGTGATTCGAGACCCGAATCAGAGTATCGATACTTTTTTCTGTTGTATCAAACGTAAAAAAACATAACATTTATTGATTCATGCATCGCTAAGTAGGGATATCCAGTGATGGTTTTTTTTTTTTCTGGTTTTAATGCTCGCGAAGCGAGCAAACAGCAGAAAACATAGTGACCGCTGCTCCATGAATTTTCATGCTTTTACTGATTCATGCTCCACGAATTAGGGGCGTCCAGTGATGCTTTCTTTTTTTTGTTTTAATGCTCGCGAAGCGAGCAAACAGCAGAAAACATAGTGAAACATAAAAAAAAGTTTCATAATAATGAAAAGTATTGTTTCATGACATTTTGATTCGATTCACGACGTTGTCAAACGATTCACAGTACCGACTCACAAACCGAATCAAAACACCATCATACCACGTGACCAAAACATCGGCAACGGCAATAAGCAATGGGTGCCGTATAGTAAAGCTGTTCCAAAAATTTATCTCCTAAAAAGTATAGGCATTAGAAAAAAGTATAGGTATTAGTAAAAAGTATAGGCTATAGATTATAAGTACTAGATTTTTTTTTCTTCAAAAAAAAAAAAAAAAAAAGCAATTACACCAAAAAATTCATCGCCAAATAATGACAAAAATTTATAAGTTTCCAAGGGGGTCATATACGAGTACTAAAGTTGTAGAACAAAATGATCTAGATATTATAAATTTCTTTCTATTCCTAAAAAAAAAAAAAAATAGAAGGATTTTAAGCATAATATTTTATTTAAGAAACAAAAGAATGTGGTATTAAATATTATGTATTTTAATTTGACATTAAATATGGGAATTTCTATAATATTTTTCTGCGCTTTTGTTTTGTGTTGTACATAATAATATTCCTATTCAGCGAAACGCCTCACAGGGGTTAATATGTAAAGTGATCCGGGGGTTGGTGAGCAGAGTAATCAGGGGGCAGCCTTCGATAGTACATTAAAAAAAAAAAAAAAAAAAAAAAAAAAAAAAAGCCAAGATAAAACACACGACCCTTCATCAGGCGAATAAAGTAAGCACGAGTGCTGCAGTCAAAGAAACGAAATTTTCATGCACGAGGATAAATTTTACTCTTTTATCAGTGCGTTGCCGCTTTGACTGCAGCACTCGTGCTTACTTTATTCGCCTGATGAAGGGTCATGTGTTTTTTCGACCCGAAACAATTGTTGCGAGTTTATTGCATTTTATGGTGTTTATTCAAAGTTTGTAAGTAATATATCTGATTATAATCTCGATACAAAGTTTGTACAAACATCAAAAGCATCAATCATTATTACAAACATCAAAATATTTAAATCTCTGTATCATAATAATGATTTTGTTGTTTGATCTTGAAATTTCTCTAACATATTATGATCTTTCTTGTTTCAACTACAAATTCAAACTTTTAACATTTTGAAAGTGTATAATGTAATTGATCTACAATCCATGTTTATTTCAACATTGCTGTTAAGAAACATTACAAAATAAGTACAAAAGTCATTTTCAGAAAAATCATATATATATTTCTATAGAATATTGGGTTTGGTTTGTATCGAATTATATTGAAACGGTTTAATTGTTAAAAAAAAAAAAAAAAAAAAAAAAGAAAGGAAAAGCAAAAAAAAAAACAATAACATCTATGTAGTTGAATATGCAGATTTATTTATACATATTCATAAACAAACATATTGTGAAGATTTTTTCAAAGACTGAAAATACTCATTTACTAAGATGTTTCCATGTGGAATTTTTTATTTTTATTATTCAATTTTCAAAAGCTTTATTATTTTCATTTTTGCTTTTTAAAAATTATTTTGAGTTATTGCCCTTTTCTGAAGAAGTTTAGCATCATTGAGAGTACAAAATTTCTATGAAAATAATTAATCTCTACCCCACTTACACACTCAAAAAAAAAAAAAAAAAGTAGAAACAAAATTTTCATGCACGAGGATAAATTTTACTCTTTTATCAGTGCTAATTTATTCTCCTTGGAAAAGATGGTCCGAATAGCCACTTTGTATATTTAAAGTATTAAAGAAAACAAATTGAAGTTGTAACTCTTATTTATAGGGAATATGTAGAGATGTAAGGCGAGAATATTTTCCGAAGTTTTAAATTTGGAGAATAATTGAGAACATTCTTTTTTTGCTAAATTACATAAATATTTTTCATGTTTACGACTTAAATTATAAAATTCATTCATAATAAATCCATTTGACATGCATAACTAAAACATAAAGACCTTATTTCACGATATTTGCTTTACAACTAATAATTCTGACTTGGAGAATATTCTCTGATAAGTTCCACAAACCAATTTTTCTAAACATTCAGGTCATATTCAAGACAAAAAAGCATTCAATAGCAAATGATGAATAATTATTCATATTAAAAGACAAATTTAAATTTTTTAATGCTTAAAGTTTCCTACTTGTAACCAGGGTTGGCAAGTTTCTTCCAAGGCGGAAAAAACCATGGACAAAACCGGCCGGAAGAAATAGGTTTCTTCCAAGTGGAAGAAAATGTTTTTCTTAAGAATTTATCCTATAAATTGCAGATTTGTAAGATACAATGGATGCATTTGTCTTATAAACAACTTTAAGTAACTTTAATCATACCTATAAAAATTTAATTACATATTAAATTAATAATTATGAGATTTTTACCGAAGTGATCTTCGGTTTCTGATAATCATGTTCCAAAATCCAGTAAAAAAATCAATTTCAATTTAAAAAGCTTAAAGTTTTATAATTTATTATTTAGACAATTTTATTTCTTTAACTGGTAATAAATAATAGTTTGTATCACTTGCTTATACTTTCTGATAAAACAGCTCTTAACAAACATTCAGTTAATTAAAAGAGCCAGTATTCAATAATTACTGTATTACTAAATGTCATCAAAAACTTCATTTTCCTAATACAGTACAGTGAAAAAGAAATTTACATCTCATATTTCAAATAAATTCACATTTCTCACATTTTTACTTTTTTTTAATCAAATTTTTAGCTTAATCCTTGCTTTGAAACTCAACTTGGGAGGGGGGGGGGGTAACATTCTTGTATTTATTATCCTGCAATTCATACAGACTAGTGCTTAAAACAAATCACTATTACATCAATGTTTAACAAAATTAATCAGTGATGAATATTATTTCCGAACTTTCAAAAATATTTAGTTTCATATTTTTTAAATATGTTTGTTTACATTTTATAGGTACCTATTATTTGAATATGCTTAAATTATTTATCATATATGAATGTGATCGATTAGTTTTATTAATATTGAAGAAATACTTTATTCTAAAATTTATTAGAAATCGTCTTTCCATTCTGATGTCTATTCTCATGAATAGAATTAATAACTGACTCTGTAATCTGCAAAAGAAAACTGTAAACAAAGGCAATGATCTCTAATCTACAAATTCCTATAATCCGCACAACCTCTAGACAAAATTTTTGCGAGTTAGAGGGAGTTAAAAACTGTAAAACAAATGAAATGTTTTTTAGAGTAGTTCAATACTGCACTTTATTTTTCAACTTAAAATAGATAAATACAAACTATGCTTTTTTTTTTTTAAATCCTAGAGAACTTGCAGGAGAGTTTAAAAGTAGGTATATTACTTATTGATACAGTTTACCAACTTCAAGTTTATACAAAATATTGTATCCTTTAAAAAAAAAAGTGCAAACATTATGGTTAATTCCGTAATTATTATCACTTGTACTGTCTGAATATATACTAAGTAATATGAGATAGTATATATGCAAAAAGTTCTAAAAATATCAGCATTGAAAAGTAAAAACCCATCACCTATATATATTTAGTGTTTGTTATAAAATAACTAATTTTTCTAACAATATTTTTAATATTAATTGGATTATAGTTTAGATTTGACATTATATTAATGCTTTGAGTTTATATAGTTCATAAATTTTAATTTCGAACATCTATTTTGTCTTCTGATTAGATTCTTCCATTTCTTCCGGTTTTTTCCAGTTTCTTCCACTGTCCTGGAAGAAACTAGTTTCTTCCGGAAGAAACCCAACCCTGCTTGTAACTATACTATCATTAAAATCTCAATTTAGAAAGAATCATTTTTTTATTTTTTCATATATAAAAATTTTCAAATAATAAAAAAATAAATTAATAAATAAATAAAAAGCCTGTGCATTTACTTAAGAAACCAAATTCACATAATTCATATTTCGGTAATTCTTATTTTATGTACAAAACATATATATTTATTAGGGATATACCGAATATTCGGCCATACTGCTGAATTTTTGGTCTGGTTAAATATCAAATTATTTGGCTACTATTCGGCTAGCTGAACGTATAAAAATTCAACTTTAAACATCTTAAACCATTTGAAAAAATTCTGACATAACTGCTATTTTAAATTATTTTTAAATTAAGATTATTCAGAATAATTAAGAAATAACTTATATTTAAATGAAAACAAATTGTTTAATATAGTTTCTAAAGTAATGTTAAAGCAGGGTTGGCAAGTTTCTTCCAAGGCGGAAAAAAACGAGGACTCTAAGAATATGGTTAAATAAAGAACAAGCTGCACTTTCTTCATATGGTACAAATGTTTTGTTTTTCAAATTATTTCATTATGAGTTAGTACAAAATTTAATTAATTAATTAAAAAATTAATAATATACCTTTAAATTACCTATACCGACACACACATTATTTATATACACATCTAATTTATATAAACATTTTTATTCTAATTTATGTAAACTTTTTATTTATTTATTTTATAAAATTCAGATAGTAAAATTTTCTGATAAAGTGAACATATATTTAATTGAGAGAACATTACATATTGAACAAAACATTAAGATAATTTTATATTTTTAGTGCTTAAACAAAAATTAGATATAAATTATCTTATTAAAAAATCCCATTCTCCATACGATAAAGATAAGACTATATATATATAAATATTTTGGTTTTGAAAAAAATAAAGAAAAATTTCCCATGTGCCCAGAGTTGGGTTTTTGATGTCAAAAAGTGGTTTTCGACATGACATGTCAAAAAAGGTGTCGAAAACGTTCACAAAGTGTCATAAATTGTCAAAAACCTCAGGTAATAGCCTTATTAAAAGTATTTTATTGTAAATCAAGATACAAAACTGAGTATATCATAATTTAAACACAGTCGAACCATGTTAACATGAATTACTTTTAACATGAATTGTTTCCACAATCCTTGTTAAAAGGAAGATTAGTTTTGTTATATGAAAATTAGTTACCGAAAACATGAACTACTGATAACAATTTTTTTTTTTTTTTATCTCCCTTGAGATTCACGTTAATGAGGTTCGACTGTATTATAGTTTTGTATTACATTAGTGATTAGTGTAATTTTAATTAAAAATACAAAGTACAATTCATATTTGTGAAGGAAAAATAGCAAAAAACTATTGAAATTATTAGATACCTTTTTCAAAGTGCTATTTATATCTTTAATTATTTAAGTTGGTTATAAATAATGTTATTAATTTAAATACTAAATTTTTTAAATCCATGATTTTTATTATTATTCAATCAGTGATTTTAAATTACCTAAATATTTTATTTTGTACATAGTCGTGAGGGCAGTAGCAGCAATTACAACAGTGTTATATAATTTGAAATCATTACAGCTACAGGTTTTAAATTAATAATTCAAAATAAAGGGTTAATTATTATTAATATCAGGATGTCTCCACAAAGGTGTGTGGTGGAAAGACTTAAAGTGACATATCGCCTATTGTCAAATGTCTAAGCACCAAGCTGCTATTCTGTTGAAAAATTTGTTATTAAAATCATTCATTACTTTTTAAATTCAGTTTTCACAATCATAAAATTCCCAACTGTTAAATTAGAACTTGTTTACCAAAAGTGAATTTTTCAAATTGAATTTTAAATCTGTAAAGTGTGTCGCATGAACTAAAAGTATTTTTTTTTTTTTTTTCTGTTTTTGCATTTTATAGCTTCAAAATTAAATTTACAAAAAAAAAAAAAAAAAAAAAAAAAAAAAATTAGGTAATTAGTAATACGGGGGTGGGGGTTCTCAGTGGCGACTAAAAAGTAACTTTTTGCTACTAAAATTAGTCCCAGTGTGCGAAAGTAGCTTAAAAGCTATTTTAAGGGTAATAAACTATTTTAAGAAAAATGGGAGATATTTTTTAAACAAAAAAAAGTTCTTCTCTATTTTTCTTTATCTAATTTTTAAAATTTAGTGCAATATTTCTATTACCTAGGGTAAAACAGTGGAAGTGTAAGGGAAGGAAATTCATTTTCATGCCTTGAAATAGTTGAAAGGTTAATTTTCTTGAAATAATTAAAATTTTAATTGTTTATCATTTGTAATTTATTATTACTTTTAATCAAAGACATACCTAATACTTTAATTCATACCTAAGTGCTACTATTTTATACATTAAAGGCGACTAAACAGGGTTGGGTTTCTTCCAGGACAGTGGAAGAAACTAGAAAAAATGGAAGAAACCAACCAGAAGATAAAACAGATGTTCAAAATTAAAATTTATGAATTATATAAACTCAAAGCATAATGTCAAATCTAAACTATAATCCAATTAATATTAAAAATAGTTTTAGAAAAATAAGTTATTTGATAACAAACACTAAATATATACAGGTGATGGGATTTTACTTTTCAATGGTAATATTTTTAGAACTTTTTGCATAGATACTATATCATATTACCATGGGTGAAAGTAAAAAATTTTCGCTGGACTGAAGTAAATATATATATTTTTTGTAATATTGGGTAAAATATAATAAACTCATACATAATGTATATAGATATTCAAAACATACATTTCCAAAGGTTACATTAATAAGCATAAGCATGAAAACTTAGGAAAATTATTTATTAATATAATTGAATTAACATTAATAGGGATTATAACACATAAAAAAAGACTGAATTCAGTCAATAGACTGAAAACTTTCACCCATGCATATTACTATACATTTAAACAGCACAAGTGATAATTAGCCATAATATTTGCACTATTTAGTATCCTGCAATTCATACAGACTAGTGTTTGAAACGAATCACTATTGCATCAATGTTTAACAAAATTAATCAGGGATGAATAATATTTCAGAAATTTCAAAAATATTTTGTTTCAAAAAAAGTTATGCTATTTTAAGGCTTACGTTTCATGTTTAAGAACGTAAGCCTTAAAATAGCATAACTTTTTATTTTGTTACAACTTTTAGAAGAAATAAGTTGTAGATTATAGAAAAATGTTAATTTACCAACATAAATAACTACATATAAAAATAATAAATACCTGTTTCCAAGCTTTTAATTTTCTTGTTTAAACTTTGATTTCAATTACACCATGAAGGCGTGAAGAAGCGAAATTCCCGAGTCCATCTGCTGTTCCGCGCATGCGTTGGTTGGTTTCTCTCACCGGACAGAAGATTTTCTGCTTGCGTCATTGAGATTAATCTTGCGTGTTTGAATCAGTTTCACGCCAAACTTGATATGCAAGGAGTTATTGTATTTGTGTTGTGTTTCATCTACCTTGCGGTAGTCTTGCTGCAAATTTGTCGCGTCAAATTTGTCATGACAAGATAGTATCCAGAAAAAATCAAACTTGCTGCAAATGTGTATGCTATCTGGGTATATATATATATATATATAGAAAGAGAGAGAGAGAGAAGTTACAATACCATAAAAATATCTTGCAAATGTAAGCAGATGTTTAAAATATGTAATTTAATGTAAATTATATTTATTTAATTTCCCGAAAGATCACTATTGGTTTTTAAAACACACATTTAAAAAAATCAAACTTATTATTAAATTCTCAGGGGTGCAAGAGTTCCAGTCTCAAAATAAAAGACTATCACCAGCACTCGTCGCAATATATTAAAGCACAAATATGATAAAAATCATTGATAAAAATACACTGGTGTCTGTTGTCAGTCCTGAGACGTAAACGCTTGCACCTTTGTAAATTCTATATAAAATTTACATTGGGAATAAAACGGGTCTTAAGGATTAAAATAATAGTAATTTATTAAAAAGATGCTTCTTTTTAAACAAAACACTTATATACAACTAGTTCACATATACAGTAAAATTGCATTTTGTGTGGAATTTTGGCATCAATTTCCTAGAAACTATTTTTGATATCATGAGACCTTCTGTGGATCTTTTTATCACATAACCCCTCTGTTGATGTCTTAGCGGGAAGTTCTACGGCCTGGGTATGGCATGATATTCTTTTTTTAAGTATTTATATAAAAACTAGGGAAACAGTGCAGTACTTTATTCTAATATTTTAAAATTTGCAAGATAAGCTTTTTTCAATTAACAAATAAATGTTTAAATTACACTTTATAATGTCAGTTTTCGTCGCTAATTGAGTCACATTTCGTATTGAAACATATTCATCTAATATTTTCATAACTGTGCATTCTTTTCAATATTTTTTTAAGTAATAAAAATAGTAACAAATAAACAAAAATAAAAGTCAAAATAAAATTACATTTCTTATATATATATATATATATATATATATATACACATGCATACTTGCCAGCCATCTCATTATGAACCGTACAATTTTTAGTACCCGCCTTTTATTTCACATCAAAAATTTTTTACAGTAATTTTAGTCTTATTTAATCGTAACAACATTTGGAGAGAATAGCTCTAAAAATATAGTGGTGTGAGAAAAGGGGCGTTTATTCAGGGGGGTGTTAACAACTGTACTGTTATTAATGAGATGGTTGGCAAGTATGTATGTGCATACTTGCCAACATCCTTATTAATATTCCGTAGTACTTTTAATCCCACCTTCTTTTTCACACTAGTATATTTTTGTAGTATTTCTTTTCTTATTTAATCGTAATTATATTTGTAGAATATCACTCTAAAAATTTACTGGTGTGATAAAAAAGGCGGAACTAGCGACACTACGAAATATTAATGAGCATGTTGGCAAGCAATATTCTTTCAGAAAATTTAAATTTTAATAAAATTACTTATAATATAATATATCTAAATACTGTTTTAAACAATAAAAATTTAAATGTACTAATGGCAATTTCTTATGTATGAATAATTCATTTTCAGATAAGAAGAAAATTTTTCTTTATTGCTCTGAATTTGCTCTGAAGAGGAATTTAACAGAAGTTTACGAAATAAATAAAAATTTAGTTAAATATGTAATTACTTGCTTAAACCAAAATATAATTTCTCACTTAATTTATTTTATAAAAGCAGTTATCTTATATTTTATTTTTTATTCTTACCTCAAATTTCTCAAAAAAAAAAAAAATCATTCATTTCAGTAAAATAACCAACATTATAATTTACCTGAATACTTTTTTTACAAAGTAAAATATTAAATATACTGCCGACAACTTCTCATATTGAAATAATTGATTTTTACATTGTGACAAAAGAATTCTGGAAATTATCACGAAAAGAAATTTAAGCGAAACTTACGGGGGGAAAAAGTAAAATTCTTTTGAACTGCGTAATTACCTGTTTTAAGCCGTAAGGTTCGGTTATTTTTTGTTAAAGAAATACACCTAAAAAATTAAATTTTTTTGCAACTTTAAATTATATGCTTTCTTCAGCACTTTTATTGGAACAAAAGACTTTCTTCACTGTAAAAACGTGGGCTAGGTGAGAATTAAATGATTTAAAGATTACAGAACTGCTTGCACTAGCGAACTGTGATTTTTTTTTTCCTTTTTTTTTCATTTGAGTAAAAAGAAAAATTAAAGTAACATAAAAAGAAAATAAATGTTTCTTCGAAAAATTACATATAATTTCTACTTTCTAGGAATCACAAGTAAATTAAGATTGTTTCTTCTTAAGATAGTTAATGTTATTGCATTTTTATATATGTCTGTTTTTAACTATACACATTCTAAATATTAATCATATTAGTTAGTATAAAATGAGTACAATACATTTATCTTTACAAGTTTTTCATTCACACCTTTATTATATTGTTAGCTTTAGTGTTATTGTTTTTTCACATGTACTCCTATCTAATAAAATCTCGATAATGGTGTTAAATTTTTATGAAGTTTTATAATCAATACATAAAAATAAGTATAAAGAATATTTATGTATCACATTGGATTTTATGATCTCGTTCTCTAATGATTTGCATCTATAAAGATGACGTGCAATTTTGCAAGAAAAGTAATATTTTTAATTAAGTTTAAAAAATAAACTAGATAATTTTATTTTTAATATTTGTTTTTTCATTAAAATGTTTGGTTTTTCAAGTTCAAATTGTTTCTCAAGTTCATTTTAGTTAAATAGTTCGGTATCTCTCTTTTTTTTTTTTTTTTTTAAGAACAGAAATACTTTAACTTTAACTTCTACTTTCATTGAATAAAACCTTTAAACTTGTTTTCTTAAAATACTTTATGTATTTGTATTATTTTATATGTAAAGGAATTTTTTTCTCTGTAAGTAAGTAGTAATATTCTTCTAAACTTTATTTACCTTCAAAATATTTTTTACATTAAAATTGTTTTTGCATTGTTGTTTAATCGGTTTTTTTCTGTATAGTTAAACCGACCATTGCTACCTGTAATTATTTTCCTCTTATAGATAGACAGAAATTCACTTTTTTGTGCATTCAATATTCAATCCTTACCACTGATGAATTGCTTTGTATTTTATACTTTTGTTATTTCTGTTTTTATAAGATATTTTTCAACTCTTTCTTTCAAATGTTTGAAAAGATTTAGATAGATAGATAGAGACAGATAGAGAGAGAGAGGGAGAGAACAATATTACTAATATATATATATATCTTATTCTGAGTTTAAGTCAATTGTATGCATGAAATATCTAAGCACCGAGATGCTCACCGTAGGGGTCTTTTAATGGGGCTGTAAAGTCACATGGTAGTTTTGACTTAAAACACGAAACACTCCTATCCGTCACCTCCCATCAACACGCTTGCAGTCCATACATTGGTGGGAACAAAGCATATTACAGAAAAATTGAATTATACTCTGTAAAAAGAAAAAATAATAAAAAAATTATACAGACACGACATTATTTCATTATTTAAAACATGAAAATCTGACATTGACATATTTTAATTTAGTGCCAGATGCCTACTGCTAAACTTGTTAATATCGACAAATTCTTCTTTAGTTAATTCGTAACGATCTAAATTCCATGATAAAGTTTTCATTAAATCAAACCAATGTGTTTCAGCTGCAGATATTGTAACAAATAACGTTGGAAGTCCAAACTGTCTTATAGCCGCAAAACAACGTTTTTTCTCTTTTTCCCAATGAGGGGGAGGTGTGCCTTGGAGGGGACTCATGTGAAAGGTGTGCCTTGGGGGGGGACTCATGTCAAAGTTGTACCTTGGGGGGTGTCATGTCAAAGTTGGGCCTTGGGGGGACTCATGTCAAAGTTGTACCTTGGTGGGGGGACTCATGTCAAAGTTGGGCCTTGGGGGGGACTCATGTCAAAGTTGTACCTTGGGGGGGGACTCATGTCAAAGTTGGGCCTTGGGGGGACTTCATTCAATAAATCCCCATTCAATAAACCGACTGAAATAGGCCCTTAGCACTATTAAGATTGTATTATAAAAATTCGACAACGCTGTACCGACTGAAATAGGGGTACCTTGGGGGGGGGACTCATGTCAAAGTTGTGCATTGGGGGGACTTCATTCAATAAATCCCCATTCAATGAACCGACTGAAATAGGCCCTTAACACTATTAATAGTGTATTATAAAAATTCGACAACTGCACCGACTGAAATAGGCCTCTAGCACTAAAAAAAATCCTCTTATATTACAGAAAGTTTCTTTGTGTAAAGTTGCTAGAGAATATGTGTATGCTACAGAAAAAAATATTTTTATAGAAATTTCCCGTAACAAACAATATAAAAAATAATCATATATGACAGATTTTCATCGTGGGGCACACTGTGAAAAACCTCGTATTCAATAAAATTATCCAGTTCGTTCAACCAGTATAGAACCACAATTCCATCGCATTTGTATTTAGTGACGTTATCACTCAGTCATGGAATCAGACCCTACCCTGTTACTTTACACTTCCCTATTAGGTTTTGATACGAAGTCCTTCGTATGAAAAAACAGAAAAAATATGAATCTATCGAATCAAATTTTATTTAGTGGTTACAGATTCCATGTGGTAAATTTTTTTTTAACCTTACAAATAAATTTTAAATATGTTATAATAAAAATTTAAAGAAAGAATTATACAGACATACTAATACAGACAAGCTAAAAGAACTACTATACTTGCCTTTATTAAATAGATTTAGAAGACATATCTATTGTGAATTAAGTTTAAAATTAAGGAAGCCTATTGCTATTTTATTCCATTATTTCATTATTTCACTATTTATTTATTTTTTCATAGATATTTTCGTGACTGGCCATTACTTGCCGTTACCAGATATGACACAAATTAAGAGAGAAAATGTGTCTTTATTTCTTTACTTTTTCTTTTTTTTTTTATATATAATTTTTAGTATACATTGTGAGGTTGAGACGTCAGAACGTTACCACAGTTGTTTTAATTAAGCTGGATCCAGCAAAGTAGGAAGTGGGGACGGTTAAAATCACTTCGTCGCCAGTGACTCGGTGACGGTTGAGGTCGGAGTAGTTTTGTGTCTGCAGGGTGCTGCATTAAAAGACTTAGATTTTGAATATTAGTTAAATTAGAAGTGATTTTTAAAAGTACGGATTGAAATGTAGTGAAAGGAGGGTGTAGGAAGAAGTATAAAAATAGAGATGGTTTTAGTAGATAGGGTGGATGTTGGAGGATCGTATAGTGGATGTTGGAGGATCGTATAATAGAGATATAGGATGTGATGTAGTGGAATGGTGATGAAGGGGTAGCTGATTAGTGTGGAGTTAAGAGAAATAGTTTAATGCGAATGATGGTAGAGAGGTGTAGTTTTGTGGAGTAAAGAAATAAAAGAGTCGGTCGTGTCCGGGAATCCGCTCGACGCTCTAAAGTGAGAAAAGTGATAAGTAGCCGTGAGCAGTCGTCAAAAGAATCAGCGTGGGTGAGATAAAGCAACTTCCTATTTTATGTCTTGTAAAGTTATTTCCTGAGGTCATTTATTTAAATTACGTTAGCTCAACGTCCTCCTTAATTTTGAATGCTGAATAAACTTTGTTTATCTGTTAACTTTGTCTCGAACTTTCATCATTACGTAATTAAGTTAATCTAAGTTCATATATAAGATTAAGTAAAATCTACATTAGAGAATCATGGCCCACGCAGATTCTCTACAACATTTATTAATAATTTGATTTTTGTATTTTTATCCTTTTTTAAGTTTTTTAATAAACGTCCATATGGAGGGGCCTCTGCATAGCTAGAATCGCTCGACACTGCTCTTAGAGTGGTGAGCGGCTCCTCTTGCCTGTTTAATGCTTAATAGTTTGATTTAGAAGAAATGATGTAGAAACGCATACCATTAGAATTTGACAGCCTTTTTTACTAATAATCGTATATTAAAGTATTAACCTATAATGATTTATGATTAAGTACAAAATTTAATTAAGCACCGTAAAATGCGAAGGGTCATGTTTTCTTTCAACCTGAACAATCGTTTCAGGTTGAAAGAAAACATGACCCTTCGTCAAAAGAACAAAGGAAGATACGAGTGCAGTAAGCAAAGCGGCAACGGGTGCGTTGCCACTTACTGTACTATTTACTGTAATGCAAGTGTAAACAGAATAACACACTGTTTATTCCTTATTTTTAAACGTCAGTTCTGTAGTGATTTATTTATATTATTATTATTATCAACATCATTTCCATTTAGATTTAGAAACATAGTCTTACTATTTTTCTAAGCATAACACAAAATAAAATTTTAGTACTAATTTGAGACTATTTATTTTTCCTCTGAAACAGTGCGAGACATAAAAATCCATGTATATATAAATTTTAATTTAATTTGAATTTTAAAATAATTCACTAAATATATTATAAATTTTATGCATTTGGCGGTATACATTGAACTACCCTAGTGATTTTTCTAAAATAAAGTAATAAGAAAGTAAAATAAGAATGCCGTAATTTAATCCAAAAAAATCCTTACATGTTTCTTCCATCAGAAATATCAGAGATTTATTTTTCTGTAAGAAAGTGTGTTTCAACGAGAAACCGTTATATCAGCATAAATGTAAGAGAATTCCGATTCTTTCTTTTCATTTTCACTTTGTACCACATCACACCACTTCAAATAGTTTTTTTTTTTTTTTTTTTTTTTTTTTTTATAAGGATTTCACTCTTGATATAGACATTTTTTTTTACTTACTTTGGAGATAAATAATTTTATCTGAGATAAATTATTTTTTCTGATTTTGAAGAAATTTTCACTAAAAAAAAAAATAAATTAAATATTTGTATGTTTTAATATTACTGTGTTTATAATTAATCATAAGATATTAAATTATCATTTATAAAAATTAAAAAAGTTTTTTTTTATTCAAATAAAACTAATTTTAAATTATGTAAACGATTTCATGTCTGAGTGAGATTTCAAATAAATGTAATTCTAGATCTTTTAATTAAAAACTAGCCTGGTTCTTCCCGTCTAGCTTTTCGGCCTCTTTCAAAAGACCAAACAGAAATGTAGGCGCCGTTGCCTTCAGTAGCGGTTTTAAAAGCGACGGCATCAAAGTTTCTAAATTAAATACAAAGAATGTTGTAAGAGTTCGAGAAAAATTTGTTTAAATATCTTTTCAATCTATATATGTATTTAACTTGAACAATTTACTTTACAATTATGGAAGTAGATTATCTTTTTAACCGTTGCAGTATGACTACTGATTGGCAACGATCTGGATCTCCTCCTAAGTGTTGTCAGGAGACATGCCATCACGTTTTTCTTCCTCTACGAATAAGATGACTCTCCCGCTTCGGTAATCCTTAGAGGTGTTAAATGTTTGATTATTCGAAAAAATATTTTTTTTTTTTTTCGGAAGAAAATCCTTGAACAGAGGATCAAAATTGTAGTGACAAGTCTACTGAAAAATTGTTGTAGGGTTCAATTCCAGGTCGTTGCTAACAGCATATTGCGTAGTTCTAGTGCAAATTAAAACCAAATCAAATTCATCCTAAATATCCAAAATTTGTCAATTCCTTAATTTGCGTTCGCAAACATTTTCGAAATTTGATGCATCTCACAATGCGACAAATTGCAAAAACAGAGGGACAAAATTATATATAGGAATAAATTAATTTAATTATTAGTTTATTATTATTATTATTATTTATTATTACATATTATTATTATATTATTATTATATTATATCTATGTTATTATTATTATGTACTATTAATTATTCTTAATTAGTTAATTTGCAGCAGTTATCAACGCTAACGCTTCTTCTGGTGTAGGGGTAAGTGTTGTACCTTGGGACACTTTTCGCATTCTAATTTGTAACTTCTACAATTAAAGTTAGATTTATATTTTAAAAATAATATTTAAATATTCTAACATTCTCCTCAATAATACATTTTTTTTTTCACTTTTAACAGTTTCAAAATAAAGAATTACTAGCCATTTTAAGTAGGAAGTGTAAACTGTCCCAAGGTTTTACACCGTGTTGTACCTTGAGCCATGCTTCAAGATTCATACAATAGTCTTATCCTAAACCAGTTTCTTGCAAATAATTAAAAAAATATATTTTAAGGCACTAATTAAATAAATAAATAAAATAAAAAAATACATCTTCAGATGCATTACACAAATAATAATAAATTTTAAAGTTCAAATTTTATTCATAAATTAACCAAATACTGATTAAGTCCCTGTTTTAACATTATATGACGTAAGGTCAACTGTGAGTTTTTTCGTTCAAACCTCAGTGAGAGTTTAACACTCGATGTCTGAGAAAATATCATAATTTCCATATCCATAAATAAATTTGTTGCTGTACCCTGGGCACTTTAAAAACCTCATTGTTAATGACCTCCAGTACCAGATCAAGGTCATAACAAAGGGATGTTTCTTGGGGTTCAAACATAGAAATTAATGTACTTTTATTGTATTATTTCGGATACTTTTGTAGAAAAATATTTTTTTTTTCTAATTAGTCTGTAGTGTGATCATATTCAGTACTGTCATCATCTGTACTTAGTAAAATCGGCTTATCAATATCAAGTTCTGAACTGCTAATTTGTTGTATAGGTGGTTCTCTCCCCCCCCCCCTTCTTCCTCATTCTAAATGCAGTAATTTTCTACTCTACGGTTTTACTTTCAATTTTACAGGAGAATCTGTGTAAATTCAAATTCCTTTTGAGACATTTTCAGAAGTGGATATCATGAAGTGGATATCTTCCCCACTATGGTAATATCCAGAGATATGAATATTTTCAATATAGTGTTTCGTCAAATGGAGTATTGAAATCGTAGTTCTCTGTTTACGAACTAAACGCTGCGCTGGACCAATTGGGCTGCCATAGTATATGCGTATGAAGCTTTGAAATAATGAAGAAGCGTTAAGATAAATTATTAATATTAATATTATTTATAATATTATTTTTGAAAGAATGGTGCAAAATTTCTATAAATCAGATATGTGTTGCTGCCTTAATGCTGCATTGTTTCATACTCCTTTTCACTCGATGAAAGGTAGTATTAAAAGTTTAATTATTTTCTATTTTTTAATTCTAATAATATACAGTCGGCTGCAAAATTATTCGAGCACTAGCAATAATCCTTGACAAAAAAAAAGTACACTTAATACAGCTTTGTTAAATAAATCCTTGTCGAGTCATGTTCTTAATCATTCTAAGAACATGATTCGACAAGGATTTACTTAGCAAAACAGTCTTAAGTGTACTTTTTAAATATAGGAATTATTGGCTAGTGCTCGAATAATTTTGCAGCCGACTGTATATATATTTAAATAGTTTTCTTTTTGAATGCTCGTACTTTTATTTAGTTTTTATTTATTATAACACCGTTTCTATAATAATAATAATAATAATAATAATAATAAATAAAATCCATGTCATTAGGATTTTCTATAAAGAATTCAAATCTTTAATAAAAAATAGTATTTTCGACTTACAAATTCAAGTTGTCATCCCGATAACCCCCGCTCTTTAGGTGACAGGTGATTGTCAGTTTTGGCATTATCGAATAGCTTTGTTTAAAATATTAAAAAAAAAGAACATTGTTTTGCGTTTTCTTTCTATTCCAGTCATTCAACGATTTATTGCAGTAGTCATAAATAACTCTTTTTATTTTCTTTCTGTTAAAATGAAAGTCTATCGCAAATTAAAAACAGAAAACCAGAGTTACATTTTTTTTCTTTTTTTTTAAACAATATAAGCCATTATATGCCTGTCAGTATTTGTAATGTATTTCGTTCTATGTCTGTACGCATTATTTTTCTCACCACTTTTTTCTTGAAAAGTAAGTGTTTCCTTATATAATCGTTATTACATAGATACTCTTCAAAGAATGTGGTTGGAAAAAAATGTATACAAACAATGGGGCAGAATAAAATTTTTAAAAATGGCAATATCTTGAATATTATAAAATATTTCTGTTGTTATATGTTGTTTTCATATTATATTATAAATTTTAAAATGTTATTTATTCAACTAAAAGTATTCATATTAGTATTCAAGAGAAAATTTCAAATATGAGTTTAAATTTAAACTCTAATGCAAAAGAGAAACCATGAGAACTACAAATTGGTTTATTAAAATTCTTGAGAAAATAAATTTTTTTTAATCCTAATTACATTTATCACATTTTTTAAATTATCAATGTCTGAAATTTTTAAGGATCTGCTATGCATATATATCATCTCGAAAGCACCGTACTTTTAGTTCCCCATCATACTATAGGTATGGGGAAATTAGGTAATCGTGAAAATTTTCGACCTCGGTTTTTTGACTTTTTTACACGTTTTCAGGTTTGAGGAATCCGAAAATGACAAAATTTCTATGGTGTCTGTCTGTAGGGTGTCTGTTCTGTTAGTCTGTTAGTGTGTAAGTCCGTTAGTTTGTTAGTATGTGTACACGATATCTCAAGAACAAATTGTCGCAGAGAGGTCAGATCAGTTTTAAAATATTACTTTCGACACTGGCAAGAACCCTATTTATATGCAACATTCGAATTGAAAAACTTCGTAAGTTATTAGAAATTTACGATTTTCCTAACATGGGAGAATAGGACAAAAATTCACATAAACGTGCATTAAATGGAAACTTTTTACTGTAAAAATGTCAGACCAGTTTTAAAATATCAGTTTTGATGCCGGAAGAAACATCAGTAACTATAAATATGCTACTTTGAAAATTTCGCAAGTTATTGGAAATTTACATATTTCTTAACATGGCAGTATAGGGCAAAATTTCACATAAACGTCAATTTTGAGAGATATTTTCATCGTAAAGATGTCAGACTATTTTTGAAATATTATTTAGGACACTGGTATGAATATTATAAGACTATGAATTTTCCAATATAAAAATTTCGTAAGTTATTGGAATTTTACGAATTTCTTAACATAGCAGCATAGAGCAAAATTTCACATAAACGTCAATCTTGAGGGATATTTTCATCGTAAAAATGTCAAACCACTTTCGAAATATTATTTTGGATACTGGCATGAATATCATAGACTATGATTTTTCCAATTTAAAAAAATTCGTAAGTTATTTGGAATTTACGATTTACTTAACATGCCAGAATAAGGTAAAATTGAGCATAAACTTTCATTTTGAGGCTCATAAATACATTAGACAACTTCAAAATTACATTTATGACATTTGTTTGAACATGATTGAATACAAATATTCTAATAGGAAAATTTCGTAAATTATTCGTAATTTACGATTTTACGAAAATAGCGAAATTGTAAATTTTTCATATAAATATGAATTTTGAGGATTAAGTTTCAAACTACTTTTCCAAAAATAAGGTAATTGGGAATATAAAGGGTTAAGTACATTAACTGTTTGAAATATTTTTAATTTTATTTTTTAATGCTTATATTTTGTATTTTAATTAATTGCAATATGCATTTCTTCCAAATTTTTATATTTTTATTTGTTGAAAAGTTATGATATTTAATGGCATGAGTGGTTACATTAAACATAAATAAACACCTCTCAGTTGCTTTGTTAGCTATATTAATTTGTACTCTGCTATTACTCCTATTTTAAAAATATATTTATATATACTACCTTTGAAATAAATTTATGACTAAATATAAGATCTGTCGTTTTATGGAGAGGAAAAAATGGGAATGGAAGTGTTAATCATTAATATAAACTGAAAAAAGTGGTATACGAGAGTGTGATTTGCACTACAATGATGCTGGTGGTGGAAGGTTTAATTTAAATTAACATAAAACTTTATTAAAAAAAAAGAAAAAAAATCTTCTAACTTGTACTTAAGGTTTGTGATATTGCGTTGTAGTTTTGTTGTGGCAATGTTGATACTCATATTTAACTACCTTCTATATTTTTTTCTTATAGAACTATGGGAAGTGATGAAGAGAGTGCTTCGCCCGCAGCTAACAATAAAGTTCAGAAAACGCGAATAACAATTATATTTTAGCCTCCATAACGAATGATAGCGAACCGGATGATTGAATTAGAATACTGTTTGGGGATGCTTTTATCTATAAAAGCACAATTATTGGAAATTTTTAGAAAATTTCACAAAATAAATAATTTTTAACTGCTTGTTTTTCGTTTCTGACGTTTTTCTTGCTGTTTTTATAGCACCACGCAATATATAAAAAAATTTTTAAACTATTGTTTTTTTCAAATTTCTTAAAAAAAAAAAAAAAAAAAAAAAAAAAAAATAGCGTGAAAATGCGCTGTAGAAGAAACCTCACTTTTGTACGCCAGTTATTGGATTTTTTTGGATTTTATAACCATTTACTTATACAAGTAACTAATTAATCACTATTAAAAATTGCAGTTCAATCACTTAAAAAATTGTACAAATTAAGAAAATTTAGTTGCATCTAATAATTTATCGTAGTGATTTGCCCTACCAGTTGTGCTTACTAATAAAAATGCATAACGAAAGCTGTGAAACAGAGAGCACCAAACTTTTCAAAATCTTTATTTCAGTGAAACTGGAACCATTTTTTATGGTAAAACATAGGACTTTATTAGCGTATTAAAGTTTAAAATGCGTATGTGTATCTTGGTACTTCCTGAATTTTTGAAAAGAGAGAATTCAATTTTAATCTAAAAAAAAAAAAATAATAAGAAGAAGAATGCTGAAAATTTGATAACATTTAAATTTATATAATTTCAGTTATTATGATTTATTTACAAAAATAAAATAATAAAAACTGCGTTTTGTATAGATCATTTTATCTAATGTGTATGTCGTCGTCGATTACCCATAGCGCAGTACTAGTGAGTAGGTACCCGACCTACCTACCTATCTACCTACCGAATGTGTACGTCATTGCGAGGCTTTTCTTTATACATACATAAGCTTATCATACAAATTATATAGTTATTTATAGACTTTTTAAAATTTGAAAAAAAAATCTTTAAATTCATTTTTTTTAAGAAAAAAAAGATGGTATTGGAGAACTTGTATTTTCAATTAAACCTAAATATTTTATATACAATCTACATTACTTTTAAATAAGAAGCATTCTTATTTTTATTTTTTATAACACATATACATCAGATTTGTAAGCTTGACTCATAGCACGCTTCTAAATGATAGAATAGCACATGATAGAATTACAATACAAAGAACTGGAAAAACACACACGACCAGCGCGGGAATCGAACCTGCTCTCCTACGCTCGAAGGCGATTATCAGTATGGTGATATAACCACTCGGGTACGGAGGGCCCAGAAGCATTTTACATTTCGTTTGAAATTAGATATAAGGGAAACATCAGATACCTAAGCGTTGGAAATGGAAAATTAAAACCAAAAAGTAATATCACTCTGTATAACTGCTTTTCAAGTTACATAAAATTGCATGTTTTTATTTAACTTTCTATGTTGTTAATTTGTGTGTGTGGGTCAAATTCAAAAATTTTAATTTTCACCCATTTCTTATCATCTGAGTGGCCTGAAATTTTGCACACCGATGGCAATATCCCTAACAACACACTTTTTCATAATACATCATCCTGAAGATTTCTATTGGATGTATTTTCATCCATAGGACATCCTGGGGATGTCATTTGGAAGAGGTGTGCTGTTAGGGTACATGTTAAAGTACAGTTGCGAAAGTTTTTCTTAGGACTTAAGACTCCCAACTCCACTTCGTTTTATTTTTATTTTTAACAATTTTTCTAATGTCTGATTTGGCTAAAAATCTTACATAAATGCATATCACCGATTAACGTACATTCTTCAACTAGTAACAGATATGTGTGTAGGGGTCTGGAGGCTCTGGGCCGCTAAATGCAGTTGAAAAGGTGTTTTAAATTTTAGCACATATCATATTATCCGTTTTAGTTGAAATTTTGCGCACATGCCAAAATATTGACAGACCAAGAAGTGGGTTTTGGGACACTGGGCTCCCAAATCTAATTCAGATTTCAGTTGGAATTTTTAATGAACCTATAATTGGGACGGCAATACAGGCTTGAAGAGTAATGGACAGAAAAGTGTAGTGACGGGGGTGGGGGGAGCTTGATAAGAGCTTGGATCCGCAGCTTCAGATCAAAATATTTTTTCAAATTTTCCACCACTTCCTATTATCCAGTTAAGCTAAAGTTTTGCATGCACTGATATTAACCACAGCCTCTAAATTTCAGTTTTTAGTAAATTTTCAAATAAAATCGTGGTTTTAAAACTTTTTTAATTACAGTTTTATTAATGATATCTCTAAAATGTATGAAAAAAAATTATAAAAAAATTTGTTTCAGTTGGATTTTTTAAATTATATTCATAAAAAATGTAATTATATATTAAGATTTTAATATATAATAAATGGAAATTTAGAGATATTTACAAATTCATACATTTAAAGTGAGCATATTGAAAAGATACACATAATTTATCTATGGTTAATGCATATACATGAATATGCCAAATTTAAAGAAAAATTTTCCTATACAAATGTTGTTATCATATTACAGTAAAACTGATGAACTAAGCAAAAACGTGTGAGTTCAGCATTCACGCATAAAGAATGTACAATTATTTTTGTATTCTTTGAAAATAAATATAATTCGATATAAATATAATTTAAAAATATAAGTTGAAAACAATCCTATTTTGAAAATACGAGAAACTTTTCTATCTCCACAACTTTTTTTATCATTTAAAACAGCTCAATTTAAAAACAAAAGTAATTAGGAATATTGAATCCTATAGGAATTTCATTTAATGTTTCTCCTAAGGGTTGTAAGACATTGTTTACCATTTTTATCTAACTGACTTGCTTTTATATATTACCCATGACGTGAAATGTGAAAATTAATTTGTTGAGGGTTGTATTTACAGTTCCCAATTCATGTTTCATTCAAAGAAAAAAAAAATGAGACACATTAACTAACACAACTTTAAGAGGAATTGTAATCAATCTTACCTATTCTCACTTCGGAAAGATTTATGTTTTTCTTTTTTCAGGATCTAAGCAACAGGAACACTGTTTTTTTTTTCTTCCGCGAAGCCAATAGTTAAAAAAATAATTAAAATAAAATTTAATAAGAACCGTTTTCAATGACGGAGTTATTTTAAAGAAATTCCTATTAATAAAATGGATTTAATCATTCTTATATATGTAATGAAATGTAAGTATCTACACATTAAGTTTACTAATTTCACATGTTTTTGAGGGTAATTTATGTAATTGATACCTACTTCTTTTAAATAATATCATATGGTTCAAGCAATGTTAAAAAAGTCATTATTATAAACAATCCTTTCTCTAGTTTCTTATTATTTTTAGTTTTTACTCAATTTAACGCTTGTTATTATTTTCAGAAAACATAACTATGATACCGCTTAGCAATTAATAACCATACTAGAATTATAAGTAATGCAGCTTAACTATTATAGATTATTATTATTATTATTATTATTATTATTTATGTGCAAAGGAATATGTATGAAATTTATTTATTCATAAATGTTTTAGTTAATTTATGAGAGGATAATTATTGCTAAAATTATAGTTATATGTTTTTATTTTTATTTTTATTAAGTTTTTCCTGTTTATAACAATTATTTTTGGACAGTTTTCACTGTTAAAAGAATAATTTAGTGGTGTAGATTACTTCCTTTTTTATGTCAGAGAAAACGTGTTATTTGATTACTTAAAAAGTTCATACAATTGAATATCTTGTATAAATATGTTAAATACTTTGTTTGGCATGCAAATTGAATAATTTATAGAGCAAAATAATTGAATCTTACGTCTAAAATTTAATATTTTACTTTATTTTCCCTAATTTTGAATACTATCACATACAATTTGTTGTAATATTAAAAATTCAAAAATAATTGAGGTATTGATTAAGGTACTTAAATACTTATTAAGCACCATTTAACATAAACGTATAAAATATTAATTTACGATTTTTTGGGCAAGTAGACACACACACACACACACACAAAAAAAAAAAAAAAAAAAAAAAACAATGAGTTATACAAATGAATGAAGTCTGTGTGTCCCCGAATAAATATAACAACAAAATTTGTAGTAGTTGTTAAATTTGTTTCAATTTTGCAGCAGTTCTCAGTAGTCATATAAAACAGATATAACATGTTAATTACTTAATTAAGATTAAAAACAATAACACCATGCAGTCAGTTACCATACACAAACCATCTACAATGAGTTTGAATAATTTATTATAACCAGTATCATCTATATAAATTTGCTATTATAGAAAAACAAGAAAAAATAATAAATATTTAGAAAAAAAAATCTTTAATAAATTGAGTAAATTTCAAGAACGCATACGCACACGCATGAAAGAAAAAATTCTTTAAGCAGTTTTATACATATTTTTAATTTAAATTAATTTACACAAAATTGCCACAAACCATTTTTAACAACATTCACTATATATTTCCTTTTCAGATTGACTAAATTCATTTCAAAATGGTTGCTAATGAGTATTACATGGTTGTTCGTAAATATGTATAAAGAAAAAAAATGTATTTACGACGTTTGTTGGTTGATATAGTTTAACCCCTAACAGCCCATCTTCTCCAAATGACATCCTCAGGATGACTCATGAATGAAAAAGATTTCTGTGGACATCCTATGGACATCTTCAGGAGGTATTGTGGACAAGTGTGGTGTTAGGGATGTCGCACTAGTACCGCACAATGGGTGATTTTGAATTTTCGAGAAAAATTTGGTTTGAATTATCTGTATGTTAAACTGATAAAAATTAATATATATATATATATATATATACAGGGCGAGTTTGACATAATCTGCCAAACGAAAGGAGGTGATAGAACAGCCCATGGGGAGCATAAAACACCATAGAAACCCTGTCCTATCTCTAACCGTTTCCGAATTATGGTAGAAGAAAAATCTGTTTTTTTCCATCACGTCTGAAAACCCCCAAAATTGTGAGCTTTTTGAAAGGCTTACATGCAAAATAAGCACATATTTGGAAAGAGCAGAAAACATCCTATCGGGTGGCACCATTTACATCAGGAAACCTTAATTTGACGGCGAGATACAAGCGCTAAAACATTGGCGAAGTTTAAAATCGTCCAAAATTGTCACCAAATTCTTTAACCGGCAATTCTGCAAACACCGTTCAAGCTCCAATCGGTCAAATTTACCAAACACTTCTCCATTCCACAAGCTTTAGAATGAGCCCACAATAAACCATATCGGTGTTCCAGTTCAGGAAAAATTTAGCCTTTTGTTTGAAATACATCACTGAAAATGGCGTTCGTCGAACTTCGTTCAAACGAAACAATGGTGAGGAAACGGAACGTATGCAAATTCGTGACTATCTGCATATGGACTCCTCTTGGTGATATGCAGATGTATTCCAACCTTTATGCTCGCTCATCCCACTCGCAGATACAAAAGACGAGTCAATCTGTAACAGCTCATTAGCTCGTCAGCTTCTTTTACGTTTTATGCTGCTTATTTCTTTAGCATTTTCTGGACTTTGCCTGAGCTCGGCCGATTCTTTTCACGCTGCTCTCACGTCTACTTGCTCTCTCTTAGTTTATACTTAGTATGTTTTTCTACATTGGTACGAATTAATGAAGTTGGTTCTCATTCCGTAGCACATTTTTCTTCTACTTTTGTAAATTAATATTGAAGTTTTATCCCTTTTTGTTTACCCTTTTGATTTTTATTTTCAATTGAAGTCATCACAGGGATCAAATTGTCATACTTTCCAACCTGTAAACAGATATGCCTAGTTTTACAAATGAAGAGTACGCAGATATGCATTTTTTGTGTGGATTTTGCGATGGTAACTCTTGGAGAGCCGAAGAAGAGTACCGTCTACGTTATCCACATCATCATGCGCCCAACCGTGCTGTATTTTTTGAAATTCTTCAAAACCTTAGGGAGAGTGGGTCGTTCGGTAGGTGTACGAAAGGGGATGCTCCGCCACTGCTGAGGAGTCCGTACTCTACCGAGTGGAGGAAAATCCAAATATGAGTTCACGCATACTTGCGAGAGAAGGTGGAATCGCCCAAAGTGATGAATGTTTTGCGCAAAAACCAGTATCATCCATACCACTTCACACCGGTACAAGAATTACGCCGCTCAGATTTTCAAAAGAGGGTAACATTCTGCCGCTGGCTTCTAGAGCGAGATATTGAGAAGCTCCATTTCCTTAGAACGATACTGTGGACAGATGAGTCACTTTTCACTCGGGATGACACGTTAAATTTACATAAATGGCATAATTACTCTCAACAAAATCCATTTGTAACACGAAACTCGTCGTTCCAGACATGATTGAGCTTAAATGTTTGGCTTGGAGTGGTTGGCGATCGCCTGATAGGTCCACATGTGTTCCAAGGTCATCTGACAAGCAATACACATTTGGAGCTTCTGTAACATCATCTTCCAGGATTACTTGATGTCATTCCTGTACCCCAACGAGGGGAAATAATTTTCCAACATGATGGGGGCCCTGCACATTCTTCCAATGCCGTTCGGGACTACTTGAATCAGCAGTATCCGCGATGGATTGGTCGTAAAGGACCAATTGCTTGGCCACCTAGATCTCCAGATCTCACTCCATTGGACTTCTATGTTTGGAGTTTCCTGAAGCAAGAAGTTTACCGCACAGAAGTTGCTAGTTTGCAAGATTTAAGCAGCCGGCTCGATGATGCAGTAATAAAACTGAGGGATGAGCTTTCGCATATTCCTTTTTGAAAGACGTGAGAATCGTCATACTTCTTTTGTTTCCAATCCATTGTGTTTGTAAACTTAATACAACTGCTACTTTTCTTTTTTGTCTTTAAAACTTTCTTTTTTTACATCTAACAAAACAGCGGGCAGATGGCGGACATGAAATCAGGAACGACCATGGCAACCCGGGAGGCTCCTTCTCCACGAACGTTGAGTTCAGTGATAAATGTATTTCAAACAAAAGGCTAAATTTCTCCTGAACTGGAACACCGATATGATTTATTGTTGGCTCATTTTAAAGCTTGTGGAATGGACAGGTTTTTCGTAAATTTGACTCATTGTAGCTTGAACGGTGTTTGCAGAATTGACAACTCGATTTTAAACTTCTCCAATGTTTCAGCTCTTGTAGCTCGCCGTCAAATTAAGGTATCCTGATGTAAATTGTCTGCTCTTTCCAAATATGTGCTTATTTCGTGTGTAAGTCTATCAGAAAGCTCACAAATTTGGGTTTTTTCAGACGGGATTGAAAAGAAGCAGATTTTTCTTCCATCTACCCTAACTCGGTAACGGTTAGAGATAGGACAGGGTTTCTATGGTGTTTTAAGCTCCCAATGGGCTGTTCTATTACCTCCTTTCGTTTGGCAGATTATGTCAAACTCACTCTGCATATATTAGGTCGTTGCAAAAGTTCGTGCGGACGCGGATCATTTTATTGCCTCCAAAGGCGAGAGCTTCTATCGCCGTGTAATACATTTGTTACCCAAAAAATGGGCAAAGGTTGTAGAAAGTAATGGAGGGTATTTTGATTAAAAATTGTTATTTGATTTGATGTATTTTCATGAAATGAAGCAATAAAAAAACGCACGAATTTATTATATATATATATATATACATACATATTTTTTTTTCAATAAATGAAAAACTCTGTAAGTAAATATTAAAAATATAAAATCTCGTAACAGTTGTTTCAGATTAAAATAGCACGTTCCTTCCCCAGTTGTAAAAACTGGACGCGAGTGCATCTTATAAAATAAATTAATTATTATCGAATAATATCTACAAATAGTAATAATAATAATAATACAAATAAATAAATAAATAAGTAGTACGATGTATTTGTCAAAATCCTACAATTTCTTCACTGTTAAGTTAATCACTGCTAAATATTTTTTTCTTATTATCTTTCGTAAGAAAAATTGCCATATGTTTTATTCGTTTACATTATATATATATATATATTATTTTGCATACTTTAAATAACGCATTAAAAATGACATAAGCAATTTGACAGATCTTATTTTTCCTGTTACATAAAAACCTGAAGTATAGGAATAAAAATGTTACGGAATTTTCGTATGTATAAAGCTAAAAAGATTTAAGGATAAGACGTGGCCTCCCTAGTGAAATTAAAATCCAAAATAAGATCAAGCATTACTATAATTCACACGAGACAATTTTTTACGTAAAAAAAGAAAAAAAAAACTTATTTACCTGTTATATTCATATCCAATATGTCAAAATATCAAATATACGGATCAACATATCAGAATTCACAAACATGTTTTTGGAAACTTATTTCTAAAATATTCGTCTAAAATTTAAAAACGCAAGATATTGGCATGGAATAGAAATTTTCTATTTTCTGCATCATTAGCGCAACCCTATTTCTGCTGAATTTACCGATTTTCCTTTGGAATTTTTTCTTCGAAAGGAGTGGTAGGAGAAAAATAAAAAGAAGACACAAGAGTAATTATACTAGTGAGAGAAAAAGGAAAAAAAAAAAAAAAAAAAAAAAAAAAAAATAGAAAGAAAGAAAAGAAAAAGAAATGCTGTCAAAAATAAGGGATAACATTTACAAGTTCTTTCATATTTTCTTCGAATTTAGTATTTTCAAATAGTGTTTTATTTATCCTGGTCATTTTTAGATACATATGTCATTAAATTAAAATCATAAAGTATTTTAAAATTAAAAGTTCTAATTTAAAACTAATGTTCTAATTAAAAGTTTTAAAATAATACAGAATTCAGGCATGTTAATGTGAGTGTGTAACTATGTATTTACATAGTTACACACTCATATTAATATATGTAAATTTTGAAACTTGTTATTATTTTTTTGTAAACTAGTGTTGAATGGTATATCTTATGCAACGTCATACTTTGTTTTAACTCTTTTCATAATTAGCCTGTATACCGTATTTTAAAATTAAATAATAACTCAAAATGTTAATAGAATATAAATGAATTTCTCAGGAGTCTCTTTACAATTTTAAATAAACAGGATAGACAACGAAATACATTACTGAGGTTGTCTTTTGCATTATGCTTGGAAATCGACTTTACGTAATAAACCGCGTGACGTAATAAAACCTTAACATGTGATTACTACAGGTGAAAATGCAGAATAATAATGTTCAAATGTGTGTTTTATGGGGAAATATTTGCATTCTGTAGGGAAATTTGTATCCTAGAGGGAATTTCAAAGGGAAATTGGGATTCACAAGTCGCATGTTGGGTATGATTTAGCTTCGAACCCAAGAAAACGGAAATTGTCCATTAAGCACCAAATTAATTACATCTCCGCAGACGATGCTCATTTTACGATCGGCTCAAATAGGCTTTTTTTTTTTTTTTTTTTTTTTTTTTTTTGTAAATAATATTTTAAAATCTATTGATTAATGAATATGCTTTTTATTAGTATGGAAATTCACCTACAAATTATTACGATCAAGAATTTTTATATGAAACATACAAGAAGCTGACACTATTTTCCTTAAATGTTCACTTCTAAAAAAAAAAATCCAATATAAAATATGTGAAGCTGTTGTGCATAAAATAAAAAAAAATTAAAATTCATAAAACTGAATTATTTCTTTTAAAGTTCTTAAACGTATTTACATTTTACGAGAGATTTCACGGAATAAATGTTGAATATGATCGTAAAAATTTACTGATAACGATTAGGTTATACAAAAAAATAATTTAATATAATTTTTTTATTAGTTCTTTATTTCACAGTGTTCTATGGCAGATAAATTGTTGTTTTTGTTATAAACATTCGTAACTGAGTTTTAACTGTAATCACAAGATTTAACCGGTTACATAAATGCGAAAATAAAACTTTTAGAGTCGTCAGTCTCTGTTTTTGTGTATATGTTAAAAACATTACTCAGAAACATATATTATTTAAAACACAGTATTATTAATCTATATGACTTATTGATTATAATTTACACTTATAACTGACATCGGGAACATAAATCATGCGCGTCAGATTAAAAAATTATTTAAATATATCACATACAATAAGCGGGATTTCTTAATGAGTACAAATATAGATTTTTAGACAATATATAAACATAAAATTATTTTATATTTTATATGCATCAAAATATGTTTCTTATAGATTAAGGTATGAAAATTATATAGCCACATAAACATTAGGACTTATAAGAGGCTACGCTTTTTAATATATACAAGTGTAATTTAAGTTGGATAAATCATTATTGATAATGTTCTAATTTTATTATAGTTTTATTTCTTGTTTTAATTGGAATCTTTAAATATTTCACTTAAATTACATACGTCAGTTTGAAAGGGGAAATAATACAGAAACGAGAATGTCCGCAGTGTAGGAAGCGAAAACAATTCTCATACACACTTCATCTTTGTTAAACATTGTTTAATTTTTTTTTTTTTTTTATGTCAACATTATTTTTATAGTGTCTAGCATAGATTTAAAAAGCACCATTGATTTCATTTTTTATTACATTAATTATTTCTATGAAAAATTATGAAGTAAACATTCACAATAGCTCAAAAGAATCTCATAAGTGCATTTTTTAAATGATTTTCTTAACTGAAAGTCACTAAAATTTTAATAAAAATGAATCAATAACGTTTGAAAATTGTCAATTGTAATTTATTAAGAAAAAATAATAATAATCTTCTTGAAAGTTAAGTCTCAAGTTTTTATATTAAAAAAAGAAGAAAAGAAAAGAAAACTTCCTACACAAAAGTATTTAAATATTCAGTTATTAAAGCTTTTTGAGTGTTTTTTTTTTTTTCGCTTCTTCAAATAATTATTTTTACAAAACAAAGAAATCGCTTTATTCCCTTAAATTACAAAGACTACAATTCTTATTTTAAAAAAAAATCAAAATTCTTTTATTATGGAAAAGGAAATATTTCAGAATGCATTATAGAAAGACGTTTAAATATGAGGAATATCCTTGATTGGCATATTTAATTTATAATCACTGATAAGGAGATTTAAGAATCTATTATATATTATAGGAATTTTTGTTTTATATTTAGAATTTTTATTTATATATTTATATTATGATTATATATTTACTCTATAACAAAAAATCGACCCACCAAAAAGGAGTTATCCAAATGAGACGAAAATTGGTAGATGTGATGTACATACAAAGAAAAACAAATTAGTCCAGTTTCATAAAACTTCAAAGGTTTAATCAAGAGAAACGGCCTCACAAATGTAAACAAGTCAATAACGCATTGGTCAACTTCTTGATCCTTATGTAAGCAGTTATTCGGCTTGGCATAGTAGGAAAACAATCGTAAAAACTATCTCTGTGCGCGGGCGGACGATATCATGCTGTAATAAACTGTCAGAATTGCGTGATATGAAAGGAAACATAACGGAACATAGAATGTCATTGACGTATCGCAGTGCTGTATAGGTGCCATGGAAGACAACCAAAGGGGTCCTTCTGCGAAATGAAATGTCATTCCAGGCAATCGCTCCTGGTTGTCGGGCCGTATAGCTGGTGACAGTCTGGTTGGAATCCCCCCTCTTTTCGAGGCGTCTCCAGACGCAACTTCGCTGGTCATCGGGTCCGAAATAGGAGTGATACTCACCACAGAAGAGAATTCTACTACATATAGTGACATTTCAGTTCGAACGATCCTGGTATATCTGTAAACGCGTTTGTCGGTATACAAAGTTTAATAGTAGTCCGCACAAGGGGCTCCGTGAGCTCAACCCCATTTCTCTGAGCCGCCTATCAATAGTCTTTGAAATCACAGAAGTACCAGTTGCATGTAGGATCTATGATAAAGATCAATTGGGGCTTTGAGTACCGCTCTGACGATTGATCGGTTTTCACGTTCTGTCTTCTCTCTAGACCAACCGCTTCCTCCCTGACGCTGTGTTCGGCTATGGCCCACCCATTCCTGTTAATATCATCTAATAGCGGCATCGCTTTATCCAATTTTGAAACAATTCGCAGATTAAACCAACTGGATTCTTTGAGCCCAACCACACACCTCTCTCAAACGCTGTCATCTGCACATATTGGTTGCGCACTTGTATGCGAGGCATAGTTACTGTCTATCTGAGTAGATGGAATAAAATTCTCGAAGAATTTATGGCATGGAATCAAAATTTTTCATTTTTGATATTCTGTCAATTGCGCAGTTAAGATGCGCTGCAGCGTCACTCGCTCATTCTATGGCAGTAAAACTTTAAAATTTTACATTTTCCATCGAAACCTGTATGCATGTGAATTTGTGTCCAGTTTGCATTACTCCTTCTTGGTGCGTGTCTTTCTTTGTTATAGAGTGTATATATATATATATATATGAGAGATAGATTTTATTTCCAGTTAGATAAAAAAACTATAATTTTCATTTAAATTATGTAATGTATCGATAATTTTTGCTAAGATGAAAATTTTCATTTAGAACATCACTAAATTAAACCACAATGTTAAATACATCAGTATACTGAATTTTAAAAACACAAGTATAAAAATAAGGAAATGGTTATAAAAAATAGTATTTTTTATCTTATATGCAGTTTACAGATTATTGATTAATATATATCTTATTAGTTTTAAAATATTTCCAAAATTAATTTTATGCGTATTTCAGTTTTAAAAATATATTTTCAAATTATATATACAGTTCATTTTAAAACACTAAAACAAGTTTAAATGAACTATCATGTTAATTAGTTGAACAAGTAATTTATTTCTGATATAAAATGTAGAGCAAAAAACTTAAGTTGTTAATGAACGTTTATTTTAATTTAATGTTGTTTATTTAATTTTATTTAATTATATTTTTTGGATTGCTGTTTTAGTAAGAAGATAATTTGCAAAAGTATATATATCGAATTATAGCAATATTGGGTACATTAAAATTTCTTGAATAGTTCTTAACTTTAAAAGAAAAGCGATATTCAATTAAAATATTTTTTTAAAGTGTTCTTTACTAACTGATTCCTTTTCCCATTTAAATTTACGCATTTTTTTTTTTTTTTTTTTTTTTTTTACTTTATGTATAATATTTTCTGCTATATATTTAAAAAATTAAAAATGGTTGTGTATGCATTGATTGATTGAAATTTAATGCAACATTTTCTCATTCATATATAATATATGTATATATATATATATATATATATATATATATATATATATATATATATATATATATATATATACAGTAGAACCTCGATTATCCGAACCTCGATTAACCGAAACTCTCCGTTAACCGAAGTCGGTTTCTTCTTCACTTTTTTTTTTCACTTTCTACTATCATCCAAAATTTTCTCTTAACAAACATGTATTTTTAACGTTTTTTTTTTTTTTTTTTTCCACATTCCTTTTGTATGCAAGCCATCCTTTCCAAACTACGAGTGCTGATAAATATTTTAGATGATTATTGATGAATTCTCGATTATCCGAAAATTTCGAATATCCGACGTAAGTTCGCTTCCAATTACTTCGGATAATCGAGGTTCTACTGTATATATATATATATATATATATATATATATATATATATATATATATATATATAATGACATACTATTAATCCGCAAAGTAATATCTAAGTATTTATAAAATTCAGTGTGTCACAGGTAGACCCCGATAATTGTGTACAGCCATATTTCTTTCTTGCAGTGAACAAAAATATGGAAAGAATTATATTTATACTTCAAAAATATTTGAGTAAAATGTGAAAAAATAATAATAATAATAATAATAAAATAAAATAAAATAAAATAAAATAAAAAGAGAAAACGTCATCACAGTGTAATAGAGTAAAAAGAAATTTTTAGAAATAACATGAACATCGATATTTACATAGGTTTTATAAGATGTTAAAAATAACCACTGATGCGCATTTTAAGATTTCCGGATGGTGCTTCCTGTACCATGCAGAATGCCCTTAAGAAAGTTGTGTCTTGTTGCTTGCTCTTCTAGGGATACTTCTTTGAACCCTTCGAAGAAACATCGGATTGCTTTTAATAGAAGGAGGACCATTATCTTAAAAAATATCAAGCACTTTGGTCATAATCTTACTTGTTGGAGTGAGGTTAAATATATTGGTGTTTATCTTGTGGAGAAGCTCAATTGGAAAATCCATGTTAATTTTTGCATTTCTAGGGCAAAAAATGCTCTTTGGGCCTGTAGGAATGCTATTGGTAGTTCATGGGGTCTTTGTCCTATGGTTATACGCTGGATTTACTCATGATCATTTTTCCTATGGTTTGCCTCTATTGCCTGGTGGTCTAGAACAAGGCTTGATACTGTTAAGAAGGATCTTAATAATATTCAGAGGATTGTGTGTTCTGCGGTGACTGATTGCTTGAGGAAAACACCAACCGGATCTTTAGAGTTACTCCTGGGCTTTATCACTCTACCTTTGCGCATAGAGGCTGAGGCCATGTTATGTGTAAAGAGGATACGCCTTTTTCTTAGCCATATACTATCCACTTGGCTCTAAGTCATATGGAAGTGTAAACCACTTCGGGATAATAAGAATCACATTAAGTGGTACACTGATGGCTCCAAGGTTGATACTGGCACTGGTGCTGGTGTTTGCTGTCCTGAGGATGGTACTTGACTTTCCTATCCCTCGGGGAGGTATGCTACTGTTTTTCAGGCTGAAGCCTTTGTGATCCTTATGTGTTGTAGGACTTACTTTGACAAGGTCTATACGAATCGATATATCGACATTTATTTTGATAGTCAGGCTTCCCTGTTGGCTTTACAGAAGTCAGTGATGACTTTTTCTCTTATGTAGGAGTATTATTCCACTCTCTGTTCTCTTGCTGCTAGTAATAAAGTCTTTCTGTATTGGGTACCATGTCATACTGGTATCCTGGGAAATGAGTTAGCTGACTAGGAAGGGTTCTAATATACATTTTATTGGTCCTGAACCTTTCTGGAATATTTCTGGTAGTTTGTTGAGGGGTACTATTTTCTTCATCATGAGAAATTGCAGTACTCTACTTGGCTCAAGACTGAAGTGAGCAGGCAAGCTAAAGAGCTCAACTGTGGTAATCCTAGTCCTAGAGCTCATGAAGCTTAATAGGAATAGCATCAGCAATGTGATTGGTCTCCTTACAAGATACTGTCACTTGAAAAGACATTTTTATCTCATGGGTATTGCTAGTGACCCATTTTGTAGGGGTTGCGAGTACAAGGAGGAAACTGCAACACATATTTTATGTGAATGTGAGATCTTCTCTGACTACAGTTTTGAACACTTGGGTGGCATTTATTTGAGTCTTAGAAGCTTCGGGACATTCCGGTGAGGTGTCTGCTGGGCTTTCTTTCTGCCACGAGTCTTTTTAAAGATTAAGTTTGTGGGGTAGTACAATAGACCTCTGGACACGGTGCTTGGTTCCTTGCGAAATATCCAACTATAATTCATATTTCATGTATATATATGTAGATAGGTATTATTCTGAACTCTACTATTTTAATATATATATAATATGACAAATTTAGGTATATATAATTTAATTAAAAACATAATTTTAGGAATATCAGAATTTAAACAAAAGTTTTCATATCCCGTTAGTAGTCGCATATCGGTCTTTTTCCCGCCCATCGCTTATAAATTCCTCCTGCATATCACCCCTTAAAAATAAAGTGGGGAAACTCTGTGTACTTGACCTTGGGTGGATGTCCTCTAACATTGTATGTTTTCAAGTCATCCCTGTTATGTTTTGAGCAGTTAAAAACATTTCACTTCTCAAATCGGTCTATTTGACCGCAATCGGTCTATTTGACCACCACTAACTTTGATTCATTTTTCAACCCATTTCCGGTTTTTCAGACAGGTTAAAGTTTTTTGGGAAAAACTTCGCGTGAATTAAAGGCACTTCATCTTTCTCTACTGGCTTTCTTCCGGCTTTCCCCCAACACTAAACAGCGGCGGCAAAAAGACAGACACGCGACTACTAGTGTTATAAAAAATGACGCGACTACTCTCGGGATATTTAAGTAATATTGTTTTTGTCAACAGAATTTCGTGTTAAAACTTCGAAATAAAATTTCATAATATATTACTTAAGTATGAAATCACACTTATGTATAAATTCATTTATTCCTAAATTGATGTTTTTAATTAAATGATATATACTCAAGTTAGTTAAATTTTATTTTAATAATTAAAAAACTGAATTTTTATTATTAAAATTTATCATTCGTTAAGAACTTAAAAAAAATAATAATAACTTATTGAAAGGAATTCCAATCGTCAGGGAATTGATCAGAAAAGTAAACAAACGTAAGTATTCATTTTAAAGGTATATCTTTAATATGTTAGTTTAAATTAGAAAATGAATATGATTTGTTTGCAGTTAGTTACAAAGTAAATTGTTATTTTTAATTTAATTCCGCATAATATGTTTAGAACGCTGCTCTAAATACACATTTTACATTCTTTCTTTCTTTCTCTCTTTCTCTCTCTCTCTCTCTTTTTTTTTTTTTTTTCATTAGAAGAAGATTTTAGAAATCTGAAAGTGGGATCAGGTGCAAAGAAACCAATATTATGCTGAAATAAGTATTTGAAATGGAAATTTGAAAGTCAGTTTAACATGCCATTTCAAAACGATTTTTTCATTTGGGAAAAATTATGTTGTTAAAACGAAAATAATAAGATTTTTTTTTTTTTTTAATGTCATCTTATATTTTTTAGTGCGTTCATAACTATCATATGTGGTACCTATATAAACAGGAAGATATTGATTACTTTGTTTGATTTAATGTTATTTTAAACCTTCAAAATTAAACATATGTATATATATTATTTTTCGAAATATTTTTTATAATTTATTTTATGTTCGTGAATATTTAGTATGTTTTATTATTTTAGAAAACAAATTTTGGAATTGACCAATTACAAGTTGTAGTGAATTGTACAATTATACTACAGGGGTTGTGCTCCCCACAATTGTTTCAAAATACATTCAGAGGTACGATTATTGCTGGCAGCTGTGGTCATGGGAAAACACTGTCAAGAATACCTATGTCAGGTCACTCGCAGATCATAACTGATCGCCGTATTTACCACACTGCTATTGCGCATCACGTAGCATCCGTAGTAGAAATTAGAGCTTCTCTTGGACTCAAAGAATAGTATATCAAACTATAACAAAATTATTAGCTGAGCGACATCTCTGAACCATACGTCCTGACTACTTACTCTAAATCACTATCTTCTGCGACACTAGATGTATTAAACTAGAGCTGATTTTGGAGGGCGAAGTGTCGATCAGTTTCGTTCTCCAAGGAGAGTGGTTTCTCTCTAGATGCTATTGGTGGCCGTATAAGTATTAAAAGGAGGATAGGTGAATGTTTTCAAGAACTCTTCCAAGTTTGCAGAAAGCTTGGTTCTAGGAACCAACCTATCTGCAAATCTGACATTATGGGCATTCTGCAGGAGTTAGTTCAAAGTGTAATTTTTTATGACAACAGCAGCATTCTCTTCCTTGTCATAAGATTCTTGACTGCAAATAAAATGGTGACAATATTAAACAGGTGACTGAACCCATTGTGCTTCCATCATGGTAAATATTAAATGAATATGATTTCCAACATGATAATGCTCTTACTCCTAAAATTATGGTTACCTATTATGCTCAAAAGTGCAAGCTACATACCACCATGCTCTATGAAATCACCCTGATTTTTCCCTTTGACCATGTATGATGCATGAGTGGGAAACAAATACAACGTCATCCACTACCAGCATTAACCATTGATGATTTGTCTAAAGAGAAGCAACTGCCAAGGGAATGCATTAGACAATATGGCATGCGAGAATTCTAAGATGGAGTGCATAAACATTTGTGAGTTTGCATTCAAAGTTTTGGCAATTACAGACATTATTATGTACCACCATTTCCTATTTTAAATGTGCATACTTTAACATGTGATATTGAAACTGTAATTAATGGAATGGGTTATCAAGAAAAATACTTCATTTACAAAACTAATTTCTTTCGAGATTTTTTTTTGGTTAGTTTATAATTAAAATTTGAATTTTCATGTTATAAAATATTTAATAAAAGTTATTATTTTGTGATTATAAAATTAGAAATGGGCCAATTAACTGTTGACATGAATTAAACAATTTTGCCGCACATGCGGAATTAACATAGAAACTGCAGAATTAAGTCTGTGCTATAATATTACTATATTTTGCAATTTGGAGGCTAAACCTTAAGTCAGTTTTTTAGAACATATGTGGTTATTTTTTTAAGACGTTCCTCTACCATAAAATATTTAATTAAAATATAAGAGACATACAGGGAGAAGGGAGGTACTTCAGACAGTTTTTGTATTTTTTTCAAGAAAATAAATAAATGAACAGAGATAAATAAATAAATAAATAGAATCTTTAACACATCAAATATATATATATATATATATATATATATATAATTTGCATATTTGCCTGCGTTTTGGTTCATGAATCAAACTATTTCGCAGTATAGTTTTTTAAATATGATTAGGGGAAACTAGGGAGACTTGACCCAGTTTTTTTGTTTTCAATTTTTCATATTTTTTGTATAAGAGTTGGAGCTGAATAAAAAAATATGAGCAAATAGTCTGTTATTTTGTACATACTGTGGCAAAAGATAATAGCACAGTTCTTATTAGAAATGGTGTAAAAGAAAAAATAAATTGCTTAAGTCAGCACTTGGGTCAAGTGTCCTTAAGCCTAGGGAGACATGACCTCAATCATAAAAGTGAGAAAACTCATAGGTATTGAAAGAAAAAACACAGGATTTGTGATTTTAACTTTCTCTAGTTTTATTTTGTAGAAGATTTTAGTGAATACAAAAAAATTCTTATTGTTTTCTTTTGTTTGTCTTAAGCTTTGTACACGTTTCACATTACGAGCCTTTTTTGCCTTTCCTTTGCTAACATATTTTTTCTTTTCTTTTTTCTGCCTCTTTTTTTTTTCTATTTCTCTTCTGTTTGGTGTGTTAGTGGCTACCATAATCTTACCCTTCTTATTTCTATGTGCAACTTTTTGTTTTCTTTTTCCTGTTTAAGGGTAGGTATTATGTTTTCTGGACTGCTTACAGTAAATACTGAAGGGCTGGCTTCAAAAAAATTTTAACCAGTAACACTGGATGACGATAGTCTTGATTTGTCATGAATATAATTAGTATCATCATCTTCTTCAAAAAGGCGTTCAGTAACAGATGCAACAAGAAAATCTCTCCTAAATGTCTCCATATTGCGTCATCATAAAAAATGGTTAATTATGTTTACAAGAATTGCTAATTTCTTTCACATAATTTCGCCAAACACAAAGTGAGCCTACGTTATCCATGTGAACCCTTAAATTACACTAATTTAGTTATTCACAAAATAAAAATTCATTAAATAAAACAAAGAACATTAAATTAATGACTGGTCAAGTCTCCCTGGTTAGCTTGGGTCAAGTCTCCTTAAGTAGCTTTGCTTTGTTAATCCTAACTTTTTAACAACTTGCATTACAGTTAAATAAAACTACTATATAGCAATCGGTAGCTAAAAGAGTGACTAAACCAAGCATACTTCTGAAATTGACTTACCTCAAAACTGGAAGTTGAAATTTAACAGAATCTAAGATCTTCAAAATTTACTTGAAAGAAGCAGTATCAATCAACACTAAATTGCAAGAAAACTACGGATAATACTGGAATGGCTGTTACCGGCAAAATGCTGCTGTATGGTTGGTCAATCAGTACAGTCACAGATATTTCGCAGATATTTCCCTGAAATTAAATCCGCATCGGTCAAGTCTCCCTATGGGTTAAACCACCATAGTTTCCCCTGGTAACGATTTTTTTTTTTTTTTTTTTTTTTTTTTTGGCTGTATGTCATGGGACTAATGTGGTCAAGCTAAATCCTTGATTGGATAATTGGATATAATTTATAAAAATGCATATAAGACTATTATAGAAGCAAATCTGACCAAAAAAAAAGTTATTATGTATGACAAGTCCTAAAGGTCTCGAGAAAGGAAGATTCACTCTGTTTGCTAAAAAGAGCTACTTTTTTCCTCTTTTTCTTATACAAATTGTAGATTTCTTTTTAATATCAAGGCATAAGATTATTTGAAGTTTAGAAAAGTAATACGGATGTCGCGTTAACATATATATTTACCATTGTGTAAATATTAACTAAGTATACATTTGTTGAGATTTATGCAGTTAAACTATATTATAATAAAGCAAAATTATTATTTTAAAGTATTTATTGCAACCAAATTCATAACTAGTTTCTTTTTTCTTTTTCTTTTTTTTTTCTTTTTTTTTTTTTTTTTTTTTTTACGTAGATCATATACAAATCCTTTAAAAACAAACATTAACCTCTATAAATTTCATTATCAATTTTTTATATAAAAGGTTAGTCCACTGTTGATAAATTATTTCTAATGAATTATTTCCTCCTTTGTGAAATTAAAATAATTATTTTTTAATCTATACTATACACATACACTTTTTTTAATCATATTCATTCCTCAAAATAAAAAATAAATAAATAAAAAAAAATTGAAATTTATGCAATACAAGCAATTACATAATATTAATGTTCGTGTTCTAAAAAATATAATAAATAGAAAGGTTACTGCAAATTTTGGTAAATAAAAATGTTTCTCAAAATTGCAATAGTTTCATTTGTAAACTATTTTTTTTTTCTAAGCATAATCATTGGGAAATGGCGTAAATTACACATAATATTAGGAATGAAGGGTTTCGAATTTCATTTATAGTCCAGTTTATAAGATATAATTTTCTTTCATTTGCATGTTTTCGTAATATTATGAACACTGTTTTAATGTCTATCATCGTACCACAAGCAATAAATTTAGATTTTTATATTCCATTGTCACGTTCGCCTCTTTATTAACGTATTTACCAGTGTTTAATTCGCATGTCATATAATGCAATTCTGCATAAAATGTTTCAGTTTACATAGAAAACTACATTTTGTCGAGTTATATTTACATATTAATGAATACAATTTATATCGTAAAACACGAACGTCTGATTACGGATTATAACAAGAAAATGCGATAATAAAATATATTTTTACTTTGTTGTTTTTCTTCAAATGCATTTCCATAGATTCACCAATAGGTTGTTATAGGCTTTAATATTCTTTCTATTTAATTTTAACAATACAAGATTTTTTTTTTTTTTTTTTTTTTTTTTTTTTACATCTGAAATGGCGTGATAGATAATTATAACTTGCAATAAGTTTAAATAAGATATACTAACCCGATATACTACATAAAAAATACCATTAAAAAGCAACTGTTTTTTGAAATTATTCAGCAAGATTTTTCGAAATTGTTTTTAAATTTGCAGTATCGTTAACACTTTTATATGTTGTGTGAAATATCTCGACCACTAGATGTATGATATCCGTCTTTTAAAGTACAATTTGAACTTTCACAATTTAAAATTAAAGATCTTATGAAATTTTTTACTCATCTTTAATCTTTAATTTATAAAGATTAAAGATGAGTAAAAGAAACTATTTTAATTGGAAGGCATCATTTAAGTATTTTTAATAAATCAATTAACTTTTTTTTTCAGTAGTGAAGGCTAGCTACTTTTAACATAAATTAATCAATTATTTAAACTCGTTTATAGTAAAAACTGTTTTATAAAGAAGTATGAATTTAATAAATATATGCTTAAATTAATATATATAATTATATATACAGTAGAACTTAGATAATGCAAGGTTGAACGGTCTGAGAAAAATTCTAAATATCCAAAAATTTGAATTGAATATACTATTTTGTCAATATATATATATATATATATATATATATATATATATATATATATATATAAATATATATATATAAAATACAATAATATAAAACTCTACGATCAGAGATTTAACACATAAACTTTATATCTAAGAATACTGCCCATCCCCCTTAAATAAATATTTTTTTACGATCTTAATTATTCAACACTTTTTTTTAAATAGTCAGATATTTTTTATTGTTTATTTAAGTACAATGTGTGTGCCATATCATGACATCAACCTATCAACTGATACAAAAATAGAATATTCTACATTATACATGACTTTCAATTAATCAAATCCTCCAAGTTCATGTATATGGACCATATCTTCTGATGCGCTAGGTAGAAAATAATCTTACTTTTCCTTATCCTTCTTTTCCAAGACTTTAAAAAAAAAAGTAAAAACCACTTTAGCTGTGAAAAATTTCGGGAACAAATTTTACTGAAAAATTTCATTGACTCACGATTGCCCTGGTAAAATATCAAATCGCTCTGATGAATAGCTTTAAATTATAGCGTTTTGAAATCGCAACTTTAATTATAATCACCCTGTATATAGGAATTTTTAAATCATCATCATCATCATATTTTTTATTAACATTAGTATTTTAAATAGTTTATATATATTTTTTTTTCAACCCGTTATAGTAAAACTATTCATAAATTAATAAGGCATTTTTTTTCTTTTACAACAACAAACATTTTTACTTGTTTAACCAGTACACCTTTTGCCTGATCCAGATCAAAGAAAAATATAATCATGAGAATTCAATTTATAATATTCCTTAGCTTCATGTTTTTCTCCCGGAAAGTAACAAGTTGCTGATCTTTTATCCACGAAATCTTTACTTCTTTTGATTCAGGCTGTCTCGCAAGGTGAAAATTAATTTGTTCCTTTTGTATTCACAGACGGAATCTTTTTTCATTCAATGGAAAGTAAGTCGTATTAAATCAAAGACGCACAAAAGTAAAGAAAGGAATAGTAATCTGTCTTTTCCTTTTTTCTACAGCTAAGGAGTAATGTTGTGTGTCCTTTTTCAGAAGTTATACAGAACTTTTATTTTTATTTTTTTCTTCTCCAGGAAGATCGTTAAAATTTATTGAGCAAAAAGGATTAAATTATTAAATGTTTATTGAAATATCATTTATTGTTTTGTTAGAAAAAGTACAAAGAAGGAAAAGTAGACATATGGACGGCTCATTGTAAAAGTGGTGTAACTCCATATTTTATAAATATATATATTTTTGCTTAATTGTATCACCTTTTTCAAATCTTTCATTATATATTTAAAAAAAAGAACTAGTATGTTGTGGCCACCACGAGACTTTCTTCTATATTTTCCTATACAAATTCACTCAGTAACAATAATTAAAAAGAAAAAAAAAGTGGGACTTTGACAAAATTTTGGGTAAAATGTGAAAATTATTCTAAGTTTGTCAAAACACGGAAACCGTGGGACTTTGACAAAATTGGGGGGAAAATGCAAAAATTTGTTTAAGTTTGTCAGAACACGGAAACCGTGGGAGTTTGATAGAATTAAGGGGAGAAAAAAAAAAAAAAAAAGTGGGACTTTGACAAAATTTTGGGTAAAATGTGGAAATTGTTAAAGTTTGTCAAAACACGGATCCGTGGGACTTTGACAAAATTAGGGGAAAAATGCAAAAATATGTTAAAGTTTGTCAAGACACAGAAACCGTAGGACTTTGACAAAAATAGGGGAAAAAAGCAAACATTAGTTTAAATTTGTCAGAACACGGAAACCGTAGGAGTTTGATAAAATTAAGGGGAGAGAAAAAAAAAAAAAGATTTTTTTTTTTTTTTTCGTAAAAAGTAAAAAAAATCGAAAACTTTGTTTTAAATTATCACAGATTTATAGTTCAACCATTCGTTTTAAAGGTACTGACGAGACCGTTCGAAAGATAACCATCTTGAAAATTTTTGCCTTATATCACCCTATTAAAAATTTAGAAAAAGCGGGATGGCAACGCAACCTGTAAGACGATTTTTACCAAAAGTTGATAGGCACTAATTTATGTCAAGGTGCAACTACATACCAATTTGTATGAAATTCTGTGCAGTAGTTCGAGAGATACAGTTGCCACAAAATTTTGTCACACACACACACAGACAGACAGACAGACAGACAGACAGACATTTTCTAAAAATGGTAAAATCGTGTTCTACAGCTCTCAAAACGTGTAAATCCATCAAAAACCCGAAATCGAAAATTTTTACGAATCCAATACTTTCTTCTATTGAAGATAGAAGAAAGTAAAAAAAAAAAAAAAAAAAAAAAACTACAAAAATTGCATTAAAACCCCATAAATGACATTACATGTTTTTCTAAGAAAACTAAAACTTCTAAATATTCATTATAAAAATGAAGATTTTAAGTTACTTTTTTTTTTTTTATATCTATACATATAAAAGAGTACTTCCACTCACTCACTGACTCATCAACGCACAGCAAAATCTACTGGAGCCACTGACTCGAAACTGGGTCAGATTATAGAACATATAGTGTAAGCACCCCCTAAGAAGCGATTTTGCGAAATTCGCCCCCCAAGGGGGTGTAGGGGGCAAAATGTGATTTCACAAAAACCTTCATATCTCAACGAAAAAAAAACAGATATCCGTAAAATTTTTTCTTTAAAATATAGCTAATTTAATTATCTAAAAACCAAATTCTGGAATTTTAAAAGTTCGGTCCCCAAGGCGGGAAAGGTGGCAAAACGTGATTTCACATGCGCAAAACGTGGTTTCACATACTCCTATATATCTCAAACAGAAAAACTGATATATGCGAAATTTTTGCTCTAATATATAGCTAATACAAAGACCTGAAAACTTATTTCTGGAATTTTCGAAATTCAGCTCCCAAGAGGGGAGGAGAGGGGCAAAACGTGATTTGAAATAATCTTTTATATTGCAAACAGAAAAAAAAAAATTGTGTAAGATATTTTTGCTCTAAAATATAGGTCCCATAAATATATAAAAACTAATTTCTTTAATTTTAGAAATTCGTCCCAGGTGGGGCGGAAAAGGGGGGCTATGGGGTAAAAAAGTAGAAATATAGTTAGACCGTTGAAAATTGGTAAAGATAGGTTTTAGAGACCTGCAAGTCAAATGAGGATATTTTTGAAAGTGTAAAGTTATTAGGAGAGTCAGAAAGGTGTGTGTGTGGGGAGGGGGGGGCGGAGGGGCAAAAAAATAAAAATAGAGTTAGACCGTTCAAGATTGGTATACAAAGGTTTTTGACACTTACATATCAATTGCGGATATTTTCGAATTTTTAAAGTTATTAGGAAGGGCAAAAAATAAAATTAGAGTTAGGTCGTTCAAAATTGGTACATAGAGGTTTTTGATACTTACAAATCGATTGCGGATATTTTCGAATTTGTAAAGTTATTAAGTTGGTATGTGGAGGTTTTTGGTACCTACAAATCGATTGCGTATATTTTCGAATTTGTAAAATTATTCTGATAGAAGGGAAGGGGAGGTGAAAGGGCAAAAATATATAAATAAGAGTTAGAGAACTGAAAATTAGTGTTGTTAGGTTTTGAGGCCTAATAAATCGATTGCGGATATTTTCGAAAATACAAATACAGAAGACTGCGAGTATTTGGAACGACTGCGAAGTCTAAAATAATTAGGAGGGGCGGAACGGTAGGTGAAGGAGCATGCGAGCCTTGCGCGACTGTATGTGCTGCCGCAGGTAGTGGTGGCCCGAACCGATTATTCCACTGATGGGAGATTGTTTTTATTATTATTATTATTATTATTATTTATGTTTTCCCCTTCTGATAATATAGTGATTCTTTAAGAGTGTTGAACATAAATGCGCGCACGCAGCGCACAATTGCCTGCACTGCCAAGGGCAGTGGGGACCCGTTGCGACATTTTTTCCAACCACAATTTTTTTTCGCATGATAAAAATTGATGCAATTTTGAGAATTCATTAACTATAGTGATTCATTTAAAAATAGTGACCAGCGAAGCGGGCGTAACCTGCTAGTAATTTATAAATTCTTATAACTATGATTTGTATTAAAAAAAAAAAAAAAAAAAAATCGATAACACTTACTCAAACTTGCCAACACGCTCATTAATATTCCGTAGAGTCACTAGTTCCGCCCTTTTTTTCACACCAATAAATTTTTAGAGTCATATTCTACGAATGCAATTACGATTAAATAAGAAAGAAAGTGCGACAAAAATATACTGGTGTAAAAAAGAAGGCGGGGTTAAAAATACTACGGCATGTTAATTAGGATGTTGGCAAGTATGCACATACTAAATCTTGACTGGTTTTCCTACCCATAAATTTGAAAAAAGCACGTTAATTCAATATCAATTTCCAAGGAGATAATTCACATTTACAATAAACGACCCATATGATTCATATAGTTTTTATCATTGTTAATGTAATAAATGTACAGGTCAGTCAAAAAATATTTTTCACATTTTGAACTTTAATATAAAAACATAAAATTGATGTACTATTTTGGCTACAATGCTGCTGATAAAAAGTTTTGTTTAATTATATAAATTGTCTTTCTCATATTTTTTTCATTGCCCATACCGCAGCACTAATGCGACGTAAAACCCAATCAAACCAAACTAAATCACGTTTTGTTCTTATGTTAGGCCGTACCGTTAAATTATCAAACCAAAAAAAATAAAAAAAATAAAAAATGCAAAACAAAAAAATTAAAAGGTACTTCTTGAGAAATTCACTGCAATATTTCATAATATGCGCACTTTATGACTCTTTATTCTTTCAGTAATCCAATTTAACTAAACTGTTCGCTAGCATTCATAGTAAGCGGCACTAAATTCCTTTGCGTCGATGTCAGCCTTAGGAAAAATCCTGTACAAAGGCACATTAAAAGAAATTAAGACTGATTAAAGTTGGAGATCGAGATGGTCATAGCAACACTAGAGGAAATGCCATATAAACAAAACGTAAATACAAATAGTCCCATCTGGAAAAATGTGATTTTCCTTTTAATTGCTGAAGCAAAATTTTGAATAACAAAAAGTACTGTAGTTTAAACCGTACTTCCGCAAGCAACTTATCTAGTTTTATGTGTGGTGGACCTTTAACCTACGGAGTGCATTTTATATAGCTGTTACTGCAGAAATCAGTCAAGATATAAACATATAATACAAGAATTATTTAACCTCTTTTAATAAGAATCCTATTTTTATTCCCTCTATCCGACTATCATATGTAATGGAAGTACTGTATTCGGTTAAAAAATACGATACGCAATTGTCACCTGATTTACATGCTTTATGGTCTCCTGATTCCCAAAAAAGGGTTTTCGTTGATTGGTTGAATTTTGTTTATGTATATGTATGTGCGTGGGAAATTGTCTGACTATCATATCTCCGAAATTAGTAAAAGTAGAAGGGCGAAACTTTTTCAACTTTTGGTGAAAACTATATAACCGAAAGTGGGACAATGGAAACCGGTAGTGTGACCGTAGGTTTTTATCTTAAATATAGCTCTAACGATTTTCTTCAAAGTTGATACGTAAACTTCATGTTAGTTACACTTTAATATGTTAGTTCAGGAAAATTGATAGGCATCCTGAATAAATAGTTGAATTTGAAGTCTCACAAGTTCGTTCCTTTAAAAACTTCAGTACGGAACTTTTTTTTCAAATTCGCCATATTAACTCTGTTTTAGATATGTTTTCATATGTAATTGTTTCTTTTTCGTCAAGATTTGAGTTTGCCAAGTTTTGATGAATGCCGGTATCTCAAACACGGTTCTAACGATCTTCTTGAAAATTCTGACGTAAAACTCGTTTTAGATATCCTTTTGCATGCATTACGAGGTTATTACAGGAAAAGTAGCAATCATCCTGGTTAGGTCCGGCAGTTTCAGATCTCGGAAATTAGTGTTTTTCGATTACACCGCTTCAAAAAAAAAAAAAAAAAAAAACACGCTATGTAAAATCTGTTTTATAATTTTTTTACTCATGCATCAGATTTCTCTTACAGGAATATTGTTAGGTGTATAATTATTTAGGTCAGTTTTATATCTACTGACCACATTATCTCCAAAAAGGGCATATAATGCGTGTAATAGTAGGTAATGGAAGTAGTGTGACGGTGGCTCGCGAGATTTATTATTATTGCTATTATTATTATTATCTTACATTGTTTCTTCCAACTTTTTCTTTTAGAAGTATCAAAAAAAAAAAAAAAAAGTTGGAAATATAATTATTTTTTCTTAATTAAAAAAGATATATTTTAATGTTTGACTTAATGAAACATTTGTTAAAAATTCCATTATGAAAATCTTATTAAAGGTAAAAGTTCCGAAATTTCACAATCATTTTTGTATAAATCCTCACAGGGATTGCTAATTATATCTTTATAATTCCATTATTCGAGGATTAATTAAAATAATATTAAAAAATAATAAAATAGTTTTTATATGTAACTGGTCATTAGAAATAGCACAATAAGTCCATTAGTTTATATTTAAGTAAAACAAAATAACATTATATATATATATATATATATATATATATATATATATATATATATATATATATATATATATATATATATATATATATATGCAGAAATGTTTTAGAAATATTTATACAAACGCACTTTTATCTTGACAAGACATATTTTATGCAAAAGATTAAATAAATAAATAAATGGATAAAAAAAAAAAAAAATAACCTAAGTTATAAAAATGTCAAGGTTTATCAGACATCACAAAAATAAAGATGATGGTAATAATGATAATAATAATAATAATAATAATAATAATAATAATAATACTTTTAGAGCTATAATGACGTCAATTTTACCTTGCAAGTTTAATTTTTCACAAAGATTTATATCAATTTTGGTATTTACACGTGAATTTCTTTTCATTAAAAAATAAATAAATAAATAAAATTGACTCGTTAACACTTTTGGCAGTAATTAAAAATTAAAATAAGTTATGTATTTTTGTCTAAAAAAGGATTTCTTCAATTTTTTTTATACTGTCCGTTTCGATTCTTATTCTTATTCTTATTAATTTTCTTTTCTTTCATTTTTCTTAAAAAAAAAAGATTTTGATGAAATTCTGGCAAACGCAAAATTTCGTTCTTCAGTACGGAGGACTATTAGTCTTTTTATTATTATTATTATTATTATTATTATTATTATTATTATTATTATAACATCGTTTTCAAATTATTCTATTATATTTTCAATAAATTTTCGCTAAAAAAAATGCAATATATTTTTGTTGTAATAATTCTTATTATTTAAAATGTCTATATATTAACGCGTTAATGTTGTGCCTATTATTATTTAAATCAATAATCTAATTATTCTGCGTGCAAACTTTCTAATAAGGTGTACCTAACCGGCGTTCAAAAAAAAAGTTTTATAAAGTATATAGATAATCTAGTAATTACAAAAGCCGCTCTAAAACGAAATACAATATGCGCACATGGAACGTATTTTTGTCCAGTTCATTGTGTTTCGAATAGCCGGTGCTCTTTACCAGTGACTTTTTTAACCAACTCTTTTTTCTTCTAAAAAATGCCTCACTTATTTTTGACCTCGTTTTCGCAAATGATTATCATTATTCGTCTCTTTTTTTAACAATTTTGTTTTCAGCTTTTACTAACTTTTGGCTCACTTTGTAAACCAATAAAATAATAATAATAATAATAATAAAAAGTTCCTGGATGTATCACAGAATTTTTTGCTGCTTAGGTAGAACAAAAAAATTGTGTCTGTGTGATAAAGTTGTTTTAATCCTCATCATAAGAGTGCTGAAAAAGTTTCTAAGAAATTTCACCTGAAGCAGAACGAAGATTAAAGGTTATTTTGATGAATGCTTTGTTTTATCACGAAGAAATTTTTGAAACAAAGTGCTAAAAATAAAATATAAGGTTATTGATGGTGTATATTCCTTTTCTTTTAGATATATGCCATTTTTTTTTTTAAATAAATAAATAAAAACGTAAAAATAAAATAGATAGTGCAATTAAAAAAAAAAAAAAAAAAAAAAAAAAAAAAAAAACTTTTTCTACTATAATGTTGATATCCTAAAACAAATTTACTTTGATTTGATTTGATTATTTATTTATTTTATTTTATTTTATTTTGTAGAATCTGAAACAATGTAAAAAAGACTTTTATGACAGAGCATGTAATATTTATTTAAATAGAAAATAATGTTTATTTAAAATTATTAAGTTTTATATTTTGAGTAATATCTCAATTTATACAAACAGTTTAACTGTAATTCACTTGAAATGGTTTCTAACACGTAAATAATTACATATATACATATATATTTAAAAAAAAAAATCTATATTATCGGTTTCAATAATTTGCAAATATATTTAAAACAAAGTTGCAACGCAATAAACACACATAAAAAATATTCAATTGTAAATAATTTTTCTAAATCCAATGCTCTTTAATGATGCTTCGGTTTCTTTAAGGTTTTTAACGATGGAAAAGTTCTTTAAATATTGTTATATATTTAAGTATAATGAGTAGGGTGGATCGAAAAACGCTTTTTCTCTCCAATACAATTCTAATAGCGCGGAAAACTTGCGCATAGGCATCATTATAAATGAAAAAATATTTAAAAAATTCTTTTTCAAAATTTGAAAACGCGCTGAAGGCCTAAAGTTACCAAAAAAGTCAAAATACCGGTAAATTTAAAAAAAAATGCAAATATTACAAAAAAATACATTTCTTGTTCTAATAGGGAAAAAAGTGTTTTTAAGAGTGCCCTTAATGCATGTAAAATATAATTAGACCCATTCTTGTGTTACTGAATTCCTGCAAAATGCCTAAAGTTGCGGGTTGTACAGGGATGGAACACGGGCGCAGAATTCACACCGGAATCCGTTTAAGAAATTTCTATACCTATAATATCGTTGATTTAAGAGGTAGAAACTTTTCTTACTTTCATAGTGGTATGAATTCTGCGCCCGTGTTCCATCCCTGGTTGTATCGTAAAAAAACTATATTTCATGATTTTCGACGATTTTTAAACATGTGCCAAAACCCATAAAAGTTTTATTTTTAATTTGTAATAGTGTAAAAACCGTTCAAAATAGTTTTCCCAATCCATAAATAATACTTTCAGAACTGTTATTCCTTAATTGTATTCGCGTAAAAGGTCTAAATTATAGTAAAAGTTAAGTTATAGAGTCCCGTAAAAACGCTGTTTTCCATATCTGATGATTGTTTATTTAACACATTAAGGTTTGTAATAAGACTCTAACAAGTGATTTACAAAAAATGTATTAGTCAAACATATCATATTGCAGCTCTCAGCTCATTTCAACATTTAATCTGTGCTGAAATGACCCAGGACTCACGGCGAGGACGTGGCTGCAAGGCGAGTCCCACCTCCACCCTACCCAACCAACCAACCAGGGTGAATTTTATTTACAATATTTACAGTAACTATTTACTTTGTACAATGCATATATGTTCGTTGTAGGCAAAAGGTTATTTAAGTAGAAGCCCCTTTGAATTCTGACTTTGAATTATATGTGGGCATCAGCTGTCTTGATTTTAAAGTCGCTCTAATATAACCATCGCGATTTTCATGCCCGCACACTTTTTCTGCTGCTTCTGTAACTAGTTTTACACACCTCAACTGACTGGGTGTGGCATGGGAAATTGAAGTAGTTAAACTCTATAATTTACAGTCGCCAGAAGAATTCTTCGAGCGACTCCACCCCGTCAGAATTTTTCACGAATCGATTCAGTTGTCGGTTTGAATAATAAATTTTTAGAATTTAAATATATTATTTAAATATTTTATTTTAATAATAAAATTTTTATTATTTAAATATTTTATTTAAATATATTATTTGTTTATCGAATCTTTAAAAAATGTATTCAATATTGGTCCATTTAAAAAATGTCCCTATCCATTCGTTTCAAATTTTATTCAATATTGTCAGATTCAAAGGCATTAGTATTTTATATCTCAGATTCAAAGACATTAGCTTTTTGTATCGTTTCAATATTGAGATATTAGTATTATCTATCTCAGATTGAAATCCCAAATTCAAAGTCTCAATTTGTACCCATCCAATATTGGCTTACTACCGTCTCAAAAAAATGGGCCGAACGAAGCGTCAAAGACAGAAATCTGCCATGAGACGCTTCGTTCGGCCCATTTTTTGCCCCCTCCAATTTAAATCACTAAGGCATCAGTTTGTACTATCGAGATCGATCCCCCACGAAGACTTTGATTTCAGACGGAGGGGTGTCTGTCCAAGAAATTGTCACAAATTTATCTTCGTGGAGGCGAGGGTCGTCATCGTGGTCTCCATCGAAGAACAGCATGGTTCTTTCTATGAAATACTTTAAGAATTCATCTATGAATACCTCTGACTCCCTCACGATCCGAATTCTGATTGCTTTATGGATGCAAGTAGTGGGAACTATAGGATCTAGAATATGGATTTTAGAAGATGTCAGCATGGCCTCGAATCCCAATGACGAGAGCGCATCTCCAAAATGAATCTCTTTTACTGGATATACCCAAGAGATGGGTAGCCTGACCCTCCTATAAACGAGATCTCTGACCTTCAGCTTGGTCGTTTTTTTCACGTAAGCGTTAGATTGGCCCATCAGCTTGGCCACGTCAGACGCCCTGACGAACAAAAGTCCATCCGCAGAGACTACGAATAGGATTTTAGCATCAAGCTGTGGATGTTCAATAGTGAATAGCATGACTTGATAGCAATGAAGTCAAAATGATGCATGTTCTTAGAGGCAGCTCGTATATATACCCTATTCGCGACCTCATTTTATCAAGCTTTACTAAGAAAACAGGATGGAAGATGTGGATATCATACAAAAACATTCCTCAAAAACAGGACGCGATAAAATTTGTTTGTCGCTTAAACAGGATGAGAGCTAGCCGCGTGATCTTCTAGAACTTCCTCAAAAACAGGACGTGATAAAATTATTTATAGAATTAGTTTGTCGTTTGAACGGGATCTTGCATAAGCTACCGATAGCGTCACAGGATGTCGATAAGAAATTTACTTGGAATTTAGATACAAATAGAGATCGCTGCTAGTATAAATACAGGCTGCTGGACGAGACATTTCATTCCGACTGCTTGGTATTTCTACTTGCTAGTCTGCTCCAAAATGATTTTTCAAATTTTCGCTGAAGAATTAAACGTCAAATTGACTTGTTTTTTGACTTTTGATGGTCAAATTTTTATTTAAGGTTCAGACGTAGCTCACTACATGGGTCATCAAAATCCTTCTGGCGTTTTAAACTTATGCCATCTCACTGTGACTGACATCGCTCCCGAGGGCTTGAGCCTGCCCCCGTCTCTAGCAAAGACACGTATTTTTGGATTGGAGGACGCCAACACGCTGTTGGATATGCATCCAGGCGAATTTCAATCATTATTCCAGGGGCCTATCGAGATATTATCACCGATAATTTGTACGTTCAACATCAGAAGGCCCATACGTATCAAGATCGCATCCATTAACTCTTCAAATGCTACCATGGAGAGTTTTATAGCTGATTTGAAAATATCTATGGACACTTACCTGCAATCAGTACCGATGGATACGTATGTCTTCGGAGAAAGGTACAGAGACTTAGAGTTGGGGTATTTTCCCAAAAAAATCAAAGTTTTGGTGGGAAACAAACCCTACTGGTATAAATCCTCGTCTTAAGATCAGGACGAGGTGCAAAAAAATGGGTCGAGCGAAGCGTCTCATGACATCTGTCTATGAGGCTTCGCTCGGCCCATTTTTTTTGCGATAGATATAGTGCCAACATTGGATGCGTACCGATTTGTACTTGTGATTTTCAAGGGATATGGCTTCTCTATAAGATAAATATGTATCTTGGTAAAATATATAGACTCTATAGATAAATTTAAGCGATCTGAGTTTAAAATTTTAATTTTTTCGTTTAAAATTTTAATTTTTTCTGTAAAATTTAAAAATTTTAATGACTAAGCTAGAGATAGAGTACCAATATCGTACCGATTCTAATTTTGAAGGGATATGGCTTCTCCATAAGATAAATATGAATCTCGGTAAAATATACAGACTCGATAGGTAAATTTAAGCGATTTGAGTTTAAAATTTTAATTTTTTCGTGTAAAATTTAAAATTTTTAAAGGCTAAGCTAGATATGTCATATTAATGAACGGCCAAGCCAGTCCTTATAATCTGATCTCTATAAAAAGATTTTTCGAGAACTATTGACAGGAAGCGATGACCGGTTAAAATTACAATCAGATCTCTATAAAAAATGTTGACGAGATATTATGCAAGCCTTTCCTCAGGACGCAGGATGAGGAAGCGGACGACCTGTTAAAATTATAATCAGATCTATAAAAAATTGTTCGAGAACTATTGACAGGATATTATGCAAGGATAATTACGTAATGCAGCATAACTTTTTTTTTATGTGCAAAGGAATATATGTATGAAATTGTTTTATTCATAAACGTTTGAGTGAATTTATTAGCGGATAATTATTGCTAAAATTATAGTTATATGCTTTTAAATGTTCCTGTTTTTAACCAATATTTTATGATAATTTTCTCAGTTAAAAGAATAATTTAGTGGTGTAGTTTACTTATTTTTTATGTGAGACAACACCTGATATTGAATATATTTTGTATACATATGCTAAATACGTTGATTGGAATGCAAACTGAATAATTTATAGAACAAAACAATTGAATCTTAAATCCAAAATTTAATATTTTACTTCATTTTCCCTAACTTTTATTACTATCACACAAACTTTGTTGTAATATTAAAGCATAAAAAAGGATTGGGGTATTCATTAAAGTACTTAAATATTTATTAAACACGATTTACCATAAACATATTAAATATTAATTTAAATTCTTGAGGTAAGCAAACAGATAAAAAAAACAATGATTTAAACAAATTAATCATGACTGTGTGTTCACGAATAAATATAACAATAAAAGATGTTCCAATTTTGTACTAAATCTCAGTATTCTTATTAAAGAAATATAACATATTAATTATTTAATTAAGATGAAACACAATAAGGCCTTGCAGTCTATTACCATATAAAAATCATCTACAATATGTTTTGAGTAATTTATTAAAACCAATATCAATTATGTAAATTTGCTTTTATAAAAACCAAACAAAATGATGAATATTTAGAAAAAAATATCTTTAATAAAATGAGTAAAATTTCAAGTATGCATACGCACACGCATGCACAAAAAAAAAAAAAAAAAAAAAAAAAAAAAAAAAAATTGTTAAGCAAATCTTTAAGCAGATATATATATATATATATATATATATATATATATATATATATATATATATATATATAATCAATTTACACTAAATTGCCACAAGCCCTTTAACAACGTTCACTACATATTTCCTTTTCAAGGGGCCGCTGTAGCCCAGTCGGTAGAGAGCCGACCTCGTAATTGGAAGATTGTGGGTTCCGTACTCGAACCGGCCAAAGACCGTCGTGTACACTAATGATGACTGGTGCACGTAAAATCTGTCGTGGCCGCAATATCCTCCATGTTCCCATCAAAAATTATACCTCTGGGGGTCACCGAAGCGGGAGAGCCTTCCCTTCGATGGAGGATCAGAATTGCGATGGCATGTCTCCGGACCACCTCTAGGGGTGTGTCCCAGACCGTCGCCAATTACCCATCTGCGCAGCACTAGTGCGACGTAAAACCCAACCAACCAACCCTTTTCAAAATTACTAAATTAATTTCAAAATGATTGCTAATGATTATTACATGCCTGTTCATAAATATGTATAAAGAAAAATATGAATTCACGAGGTTGTTTGTTTGGTGTGGTTTAACGCCGCACTAGTACTGCGATTAAAATCTTTTTTTTTTTTTTTTTCCTATAAATGAAAATATAAATAATAATAGAATAATTCCTATAAATTCCTATAATGTAAGTAAATATTAAAAAATTACAAAATCGTGTAACAATTGTTTAAGATCAAAATAATAGCATGTTTCTTCCCGAGTTGTAAAAACTGGCCGCGAGTGCATCTTCAAAACAGCATGATGAACTTGCAAATGACTTCTGCATTTGACTTTCTCGGAAAGATCACTTGGTGAATTTCCCATGAGTGCTGATATATAACGAACAGAGAAGGAACCTACTGTGAAATTTGAAGTGGTTTGAAGCATTTGGCTTTCTGTGAAAGTAGAATTGTTAAATCAGTTATCCGATCTGCTATGTATCGACAAGAAAAAAAGGAACTTTAAAATTCGTTAAAACAAGAAAACAATGTTGAAAAATCATTGCATAAAAAATGTCAAATTGTGTCAAATGTCAGTGCAAAATGAATGAACGTTGAATGATCAAAAATAAAAATGTGGAAGAAGTTCTTTATCTTTTCTTTTCCTTTTTTATTTCTATTTACTGTAAAAAATAAAGAAAAATTTACCTTTACATGAGGAGACCGTATTAGAGTATTTTTATTTTACAACGACGTCGTAAATGTACACACACACGCACACACACACACACACACACACACACACACACACACACACACACATATATATATATATATATATATATAATTATATCAGTATAAATGTATTGTAAAAGAAAGAGAGAGAGAGAGACCACAAAATGTAACAAGTACTATAATCAACAATTTCATTGTTATACTTTTTAAGAATTTAGGGAAATAATTTCAAGGTAGGTATTTTACTCAAATTTCGAGGACATATGTTCACCTTAGTTTATCACCGAGTAAAAATAATTTTCTGAAATTATAAATAAGAAGAAGAAACAAACAAACTTTTTTAGATAAATTATAAAGGATTTTTAGTAAAACAAAATTGTGATAAACGTAATTTATTGCTTGATCATTATGGATGGATTTATATTAAGCTTATACAATAAATTAATTATCATCGAATAATATCTACAATAGTAATAATAATAATAATAATAAGTAAAAATAATACTATGCAATTGTCAAAATGCTGCATTTTCCTCACTGCTAAATAGTTTTTCTTATTATTTTTCGTAAGAAAAAATTGAAACATGTTTTATTCGTTTATATATATTATTTCGCATACTTTAAATAACGCATTAAAAATGACATAAGCAATTTGATAGATCCTTCCTTTTTTCTGTTACATAAAATCCTGAAATATATTAATAAAAATGTTGCGGAATTTTCGTATGTATAAAGCTAAAAAGATTTAAGGATAAGACGTGGCTTCCCTAGTGAAATTTAAAATCCAAAATAAGATCAAGCATTACTATAATTCACACGAGACATTTTTTTATGTAAAAAAAAAAAAAAACTTCTTATTTACCTGTTATATTCATATCCAATATGTCAAAAAACATGTTTTTGGAAACTTATTTTTAAAATATTCGTTTAAAATTTAAAAACGTAATATATTGGCATGGAATAGAAATTTTCTATTTTCTGCATCATTAGCGCAACCCTATTTCTGCTGAATTTACCGATTTTCCTTTGGAATTTTTTCTTCTGAAGGAGTGGTAGGAGAAAAAAAAAAGAAGCCACAAGAGTAATTATATTAGTGAGTGAAAAAGGCAAAAAAAAAAAAAAAAAGACTTGCAGTTTTTTCAAATCAATTTTATAGAATAATAATAAAAAAAGAAGAAAAAAAAAAGAAATGCTGTCAAAAATAAAGGATAACATTTACAAGTTCTTTCATATTTTCTTCAAATATTTAGTATTTTCAAATAGTGTTTTATTTATCTTGGTCATTTTTAGATATATATGTCATTAAATTAAAATCATAACGAATTTTAAAATTTAAAGTTCTAATTTAAAATTAATGTTCTAATTAAAATTTTTAAAATAATTCAGAATTCGGGCATTTTTATGTGAGTGTGTAACTATGTATTTATATAGTTAGACACTCACATTAATATAAATTTTGAATTTTTTTTTTTTTTTTTTAACTAGTGTTGAATGGTATATCTTATGCAACGTCATACTTTGTTTTAACTCTTTTTATAATTATCCTGTATACCGTATTTTTAAATTAAATAATAACACAAAATTTTAATCTATAATAATAAATGGAAAGGTTTGTCTGTCTGTCTGTCTGTCTGTCTATCTGTCTGTCTGTCTGTCTGTCTGTCTGTCTGTCTGTTCTTTTATACGTTCAGCCTCTATTGAACGCAGAAGTACAAGAATTGACATACGGATGCTCTGGAGCCTTTCCGATGTTTTCCTCGAAACAGAATTTAAAAATCTTAATTAGTTTCGGAGATATTAATTAAAATGCTGACCCATATCGATCGCGAAAATGACCAAAAATCCTTATTGCTTAAAAAGAGGTATTCTATCAGCATTCAGCAGACGATTTTAACGGCTGTCTCTAATGGAAAAAAATCATGTGCAAGTCATTAATGTCACATGATCTTTAACTGGGGTTAAAAATTGCAAATTTCAAAGTGCTTCAAATTTTCTTTTTCGTACACAGCACTTAATATACAACCTATTCAGCACAAAACCAACCTGCAGTTAAAATTTCATCAAATTTCATTAATAAACAAAGCAGTTACATTTTAATTGCTAATTAAATTTTATTTTAACACGTAATCTATCTTTCAATAGACGATAGGAGTTTCCATAGCAACAAAACACATTTGAAGGAACTAAAAAATACTTTTTTCTTTTTCTTTTTACTTCCATTACCCGACTACCGTGGTATATATAGGTTTTGGGATTGTCCTGATTAGGTTTTCTTTTGTTATCTCAGCTACTAATTAAAATAATTTCATAAGTAACACATTATTTGAAAGCTTTGTTGATTTGGAATTGAACAGTAGATTACAGAAATTTCTACCGCCAGATATTTTAAAATTTCGATATTTCAAATTCTAATTAAATTATTTTTAATACATCATTCGAAAGATATTTTAAAGTTCTTTTAAATTATCGAAAGTTTTCACCATATTTACACGTTTTGAGGTGTCCTGAACAGGGATGGAACATGGGCGCAGAATTCATACCGGAATGTGTTTAAGAAATTTCTCTACCTAAAATACCGTCGATTTAAGAGGTAGAAAATTTTCTTACATTTATAGTGGTATGAATTCTGCTCCCGTGTTCCATCCCTGCCTGAATCAGTTTTTTATTTTTTGTATATCAGTTATTAATTAAAAAAATTTCATAAGTAATACACATTTGAAAGCTTATTTTAGTTGATACACATTTTAAAGTACTTTTACATTTCGAAAATGGAATTCGGGATTTTACCCGATTTACACGTTTTGAGGTCTCCTTATTAGGTTTTCTTTTGTATATCAGCTACTAATTAAAATAATTTCATAAGTAATACATTATTAGAAAGCTTTTTTGATTTGGAATCGAACAGTGGAATACAGAAATTTGTACCGCCAGATGGCGCTGAAATATTTTAAAATTTTAATATTTCAATTTCTAATTATGATTAAATTATTTTTAATACATCATTCGGAAGATATTTTAAAGTTCTTTTAAATTATCGAAAGTTTTCACTATATTTACACGTTTTGAGGTGTCCTGAATCAGTTTTTTATTTTTTGTATACCAGTTATTAATTAAAAAAATTTCATAAGTAATACATCAATTTGAAAGCTTATTTTAGTTGAAACACATTTTAAAGTACTTTTATATTATCGAAAATGGAATTCGGGATTTCACCCGATTTACATGTTTTGAGGTCTCCTGATTAGGTTTTCTTTTGCATATCAGCTACTAATTATTTTCATAAGTAATACATCATTAGAAAGCTTTTTTGATTTGGAATCGAACAGTGGAATACAGAAATTTGTACCGCCAGATGGCGCTGTAATATTTTAAAATTTCAATATTTCAATTTATAATTATGATTAAATTAATTTTAATACATCATTCGAAAGATATTTTAAAGTTCTTTTAAATTATCGAAAGTTTTCACCAGATTTGCACGTTTTGAGGTGTCCTGAATCAGTTTTCTTTTATATCTCAGTTATTAATTAAAAAAATTTCATAAGTAATACATCATTTGAAAGCTTTGTTGAGTTGATACACATTTTAAAGTACTTTTACATTATCGAAAATGGAATTCGGGATTTCACCCGATTTACACGTTTTGAGGTCTCCTGATTAGGTTTTCTTTTGTATATCAGCTACTAATTAAAATATTTTCACAATTAGAAAGCTTTTTTGATTTGGAATTGAACAGTTGATTACAGAAATTTCTATCGCCAGATGGCGCTGTAATATTTTAAAATTTCAATATTTCAATTTCTAATTATGATTAAATTATTTTTAATACATCATTCGAAAGATATTTTTAAGTTTTTTTTATATTATCGAAAGTTTTCACCAGATTTACACGTTTTGAGGTCTCCTGAATTAGTTTTCTTTTGTATCTCAGCTACTAATTAAAATAATTTCATAAGTAATACATCCTTAGAAAGCTTTTTTGATTTGGAGTCGAACAGTGGAATACAGAAATTTGTACCGCCAGATGGCGCTGTAATATTTTAAAATTTCAATATTTCAATTTCTAATTATGATTAAATTATTTTTAATACATCATTCGGAAGATATTTTAAAGTTCTTTTAAATTATCGAAAGTTTTCACCAGATTTACACGTTTTGAGGTGTCCTGAATCAGTTTTTTATTTTTTGTATATCAGTTATTAATTAAAATAATTTCATAAGTAATACATCATTTGAAAGCTTATTTTAGTTGATACACATTTTAAAGTACTTTTACATTATCGAAAATGAAATTTGGGATTTCACCCGATTTACACGTTTTGAGGTGTCCTGATTAGGTTTTCTTTTGTATCTCATCTACTAATTAAAATAATTTCATGAGTAACACATCATTTGAAAGCTTTGTTGATCTGGAATGGAACAATAGATTACAGAAATTTCTACCACCAGATGGCGCTGTATTTTTTTTAAATTTAAATATTTCAAATTCTAATTATGAATAAATTATTTCTAATACATCATTCGAAAGATATTTTAAAGTTCTTTTATATTATCGAAAGTGGAATTCGAGATTTCACCTGATTTACAAATTTAAGGTGTCCTGATCAGGTTTTCTTTTGCATCTCAGCTAATTGAGTGAGACCGTCCAAAATTGGTATATGTAAGTTAATTAGGAGGGGCTGGAAGGGTGGGGTAGGAATAGGCGCGCAGCGCGCATGGGTTTGGGACCCGGTGCGAGTTTTTCCCCGATGATAAAAGATTTGTTTTTAATTTTAATTTCTTAATAATAAAAGTTTGAGTTGAGAAGGAATATGCGTGTACAGCTCACGCATATCCTCAAACGTGCGCGCTCAGCGCGCATGGGTCTGCGCTGCCGAAGGCAGTGGGGTCCTGGTGTCCCGGTGTGAGTTTTTACCCGATGCTAAATGATATATTTTTTAATTCCTTTTCTTAAGAATGAAATTTTATGACTAATAACGTGGAATTTTGAGAAGTCATAAGGATGGTGAAGGAGTACGTGCGCGCAGCGCACGGGTCTTCGCTGCCGAAGGCACTGGGGACCCGGTGCGACATTTTTCCCGATGAGAAATTTTTTTTCTTTTATTTTATCACATGATAAAAATTAGTGCAATTTTGAGAATTCATTAATTATTGTGATTCATTTAAAAATAGTGACCAGCGAAGCGGGCGTAGCCTGCTAGTAGAATATAAATAAATCTCTTAGGAGTCTATTTACAATTTTAAATAAACAGGATAGACAACTAAGTATATCATTGAGGTTGTCTTCTACATTATACTTGGAAATGGATTTTATCCGCGTTACGTAATAAACACTTAACATGTGACTACTACAGGTGAAAATGCAGAAATAGAATGTTTACATTTGTGTTTTATGGGGGAAATGTTTGCATTCTATAGGGAAATTTGTATCCTAGAGGGAAATTCAAAGGGAAATCGGGATTCACAAGTCACATATTGGGTATGATATAGCCTCGAACCCAATAAAACGGTTGGTTGGTTGGTTGGGTCTTACGTCATACTAGTGCTGCGCAGATGGACAATTGGAGACGGTCTGGGATACCTTAGAGCTGGTACGGAGACATGCCATCACAATTTTGATCCTCCACGGATGGATGGCTCTCCCGCTTCGGTGACCCCCAGAGGTATAATTTTTGATGGGAACATGGAGGACATTGCGGCCACGACAGATTTTACGTGCACCAGCCACCATTAGTGTACACGACGGTCTTTGGCCGGCTCCCCCAAGAAAACGGACATTGTCCATTAAGCACCAAATGAATTATATCTCCGCAGATGATGCTCATTTTACGATCGGCACAAATAAGCTTTTTTTTTTTTTTTTTTTTTTTTTCCTTTTTGTAAATAATATTTTAAAATCTATTGATTAATGGATATGCTTTTTATTCGTATAGAAATTCACCTACAAAATATTACGATCAAGAAATTTTATATGAAACATACAAGAAGGTGATACTATAGTCCTTAAATGTTCATTAAAAAAAGAAAAAAAGAAAGAAAGAAAAAAAAAGCTATGTCGTATTTTTTTATTATTATTATTATTATTCTTTATGATTATATACATACATATTGCCAAAATCCAATATAAATATATATTAAGTTCTTGTGTATAATATAGGAAATAAAATTCCTAAATTTGAATTATATTTTTTTTTCTAAAATTTCTTAAATGCATTTAAATTTGATGAGAGATTTCACGCAATAAATGTTGAATGATCGTAAAAATTTGTTGATAAATATTAAGCTAAATAAATAAATAAATAAATAAATAAATAATAATTGCATTATTAGATTTTTTTTATAGTTTTCTATAGTAGATAAATTGTTGTTTTGGGTTATAAAAATTCGTAATCGAGTTTAAACTGTAATCACAAGTTTTAACTGTAATCATAAGTTTTAACCGGTTACATAAATACGAAAATAAAACTTTTAGAGTCGTCAGTCTCCGTGTTTCTGTGTATGTTAACAACATTACACAAAAACATATATAAATTAAAACACAGTATTATTAATCAGTACGACTTATTGATTATAATTATAACTCACATTGAAGCAATTCATCCGCGTCAAATTAAAAAACAATTTAAATGCATCACATACTATAATCGGGATTTCTTAATAAGTACAAATTTAGATTTTTAAACACAATATTTAAGAAATAAAATTAACTTATATTTTTATATGTATCAAAATATGTTTCTTATAGAATAAGGTATGAAAATTACATAGCCACATAAACATTAGAATTTATAAGAGGCTATGCTTTTTAATATATACAAGTGTAATGTAAGTTGGATAAACCATTATTGATAATGTTCTAATTTTATTATAGTTTTATTTCTTGTTTTATTTGGAATCTTTAAATATTTTACTTAAATTACATACGTCAGTTTGAAAGGGGGAAATAATACAGAAATGAGAATGTCCGCAGTGTAGGAAGCGAAAACAATTCTCATACACACTTCATCTTCGTTAAACATTGTTTAATTTTTTTTTTTTTTTTTTTTTTTTTTTTTTTACGTCAACATTATTTTTATAGTGTCTAGCATAGATTTAAAAAGCACCATTGATTTCATTTTTTATTACATTAATTATTTCTATGAAAAATTATGAAGTAAACATTCACAATAGCTCAAAAGAATCTCATAAGTGCATTTTTTAAATGATTTTCTTAACTGAAATTCACTAAAATTTTAATAAAAATGAATCAATAACGTTTGAAAATTGTCAATTGTAATTTATTAAGAAAAAATAATAATAATCTTCTTGAAAGTTAAGTCTCAAGTTTTTATATTAAGAAAAAAAAAAAAAAAAAAGAAAGAAAATGAAACTTCCTACACAAAAGTATTTAAATATTCAATTATTAAAGCTTTGTGAGTGATTTTTTTTTTTTTTTTCTTCTTCAAATAATTATTTTTACAAAACAAAGAAATCGTTTTTACCCTTAAAGTACAAAGACTACAACTCTTATAAAAAATAAATAAATAAATAAATTTCAAAATTCTTTTATTATAGAAAAGGAAATATTTCAGAATGCATTATAGAAAGACGTTTAAATATGAGGAAAATCCTTTATTGGCATATTTAATTTATAATCACTGATGAGGAGATTTAAGAATCTATTATATATTATAGGAATTTTCGTTTTTTATTCTTAGAATTGATATATATATATATATATATATACTCTATAACAAAAAAAAATCGACCCACCAAGAAGGAGTTATCCAAATGAGACGAAAATTGGTAGATGTGATGTACATGCAAAGAAAAACAAATTAGTACAGTTTCAGAAACTTTCAAAGGTTTAATCAAGAGAAACGGCCTCACAAATGTAAACAAGTCAATAACGCATTGGTCAACTTCTGTCCCTTATGAAAGCAGTTATTCGGCTTGGCATTAATTGATAGAGTTGTCAGATATGCTTCTGCGAGATATCATGCCAAATTCAGTCCATTTGGTGCGTTAGATTGACAAAATTCCAAGCTGGTTATAGGACCCATTTCATGATGCTCCAAACGTCCTCAGTAGATGAAAGATCCGGCGACTTTACTGACCAAAATAATATTAGGCAAGCAGGAAAACAATGGTAAAAACTATCTGTGTGCGCGGGCGGACATTATCATGCTGTAATAAACTGTCAGAATTGCGTCATATGAAAAGAAACACAACGGAACATAGAATGTCATCGACGCATCCCTGCGCTGTATAGGTGCCATGGAAGACAACCAAATGTGTCCTTCTGCGAAATGAAATGACATTCCAGACAATCGCTCCTGGTTGTCGAGCCGTATAGCTGGCGACAGTCGGGTTGGAATCCCCTCTCTTTTCGAGGCGTCTCCAGACGCATTTTCGCTGGTCATCGGGTCTGAAATCGGAGTGATACTCATCACGGAAGAGAATTCTACTACATTTAGTGACATTTGAGTTCGAACGATCCTGGTATATCGGTAAACATGTTTGTCGGTATAAAAAGTTTAATAGTAGTCCGCACAAGGGGCTCCGTGAGCTCAACCCCATTTCTCTGAGCCGCCTATTAATAGTCTTTGAAGTCACTGAAGTACCAGTTGCATGTAGGATCGACGATAATGATGAATTGGGGCTTTGAGAACCGCTCTGACGATTGATCGGTTTTCACGTTCTGTCTTCTCTCTAGACCAACCGCTTCCTCCCTGACGCTGTGTTCGGCTATGGTTCACCCATCCCTGTCAGTATCATCTAATAGTGGCATCGCTTTTATCCAATTGTGAAACAATTCGCAGATTAAACCAACTGGATTCTTTGAGAACAACCACACACCTCTCTCAAACGCTGTAATCTGCACATATTGGTTGCGCACCTGTATGCGAGGCATAGTTACTGTCTATCTGAGTAGACGGAATGAAATTCTCGAAGAATTTATGACCTGGAATCAAAATTTTTCATTTTTAATATTCTGTCAATTGCGCAGTTAAGATGCGCTGCAGCGTCACTTGCTCATTCTATGGCAGTAAAACTTTAAAATTTTACATTTTCCATCGAAACCTGTATGCATGTCAATTTGTGTCCAGTCTGCATTACTCCTTCTTGGTGCGTTGGTTTCTTTGTTATAGAGTGTATATATATATACAGAGAGAGAGAGATTTTATTTGCAGTAAAATAAAAAATACATTATTTTCATTTAAATTATTTAATATATCGATAATTTTTGCTAATATTAAAATTTCCATTTTGAACATCAGTAAATTAAACCACAAAGTTAAATACATCAGTATAATGAATTTTAAAAACACTAGTATAAAAATAAGAAAATGGTTATAAAAAATAGTATTTTTTATCTTATATGCAGTTGCAGAATATTGATTGATATATATCTTATTAGTTTTAAAATATTTCCAAAAATTAATTTTATGTGTATTTCAGTTTAAAAAATATATTTTCAAATTATACATACAGTTAATTTTAAAATACTAAAACAAGTTTAAATGAACTATCATGTTAATTAGTTGAACAGGTAATTTATTTCTGATATAAAATGTAGAGCAAAAAACTTAGGTTGTTAATGAACTTTTATTTTGATTTAATTTTGTTTATTTAATTTTATTTAATTATATTTTTTGGATTGCTGTTTTAGTAAGAAGATAATTTGCAAAAGTATATATGTCGAATTATAACATTATTGGGTACATTAAAACTTCTTGAATAGTATTTAACTCTAAAAGAAAAGTGATATTCAATATACATATATATATATTTAAATGTTCTTTACTAACTGATTCCCTTCCCCATTTAAATTTACGCATTTTTTTTTTTTTACTTTATATATAATATTTTCTGCTATATATTTAAAAATTAAAAATGGTTGTGTATACATTGATTCATTACTACTAAAATATATATATATATATTATGTTTAAATGCTCATATTATCATCATGCTCATATTATGTTTAAATGCTCATCATCATTCATATTATATATATATATATATACATATATTGACTTATTATTAATCCGCAAAGTAATATCTAAGTATTTATAAAAATCAGGGTGTCACAGGTAGACCCCGATAATTGTGTACCGCCAAATTTCTTTCTTGTAGTGAACAAAAATATCGAAAGAATTATATTTCTACTACAAATACATTTGAGTAAAATGTGAAAATAAATAAATACATAAATAAAATAAATAAAAATAAAATAAAATAAAAAAAGAAAACGTCATCACAGTGTAATGCAGTAAAAAGAAATTATTAGAAGTAACATAAACATCGATATTTCCATAGGTTTTATAAGATGTTAAAAATAACCACTGATGCGCATTTTAAGATTTGCTTAATAAAAAGGGAAATTTCCGGATGGTGCTTCCTGTACCATGCAGAATGCCCTTAAGAAAGTTGAGTCTTGTTGCTTTTCTAGGGATCTTTCTTTGAACCTTCGAAGAAACATGTGATTGCCTTTAATAGAAGGAGGACCATTATCTTAAAAAATATCAAGCACTGTGGTCATAATCTTACTTGTTGGAGTGAGGTTAAATATCTTGGTGTTTATCTTGTGGAGAAGCTCAACTGGAAAATTCATGTTAAATTTCGCTTTTCTAGGGCAAAAAGGGCTTTTTGGGCCTGTAAGAATGCTATTTGTAGTTCATGGGGTCTTTTTCCTACGGTTAACCGCTGGATTTACTCATGATCATTTTTCCTATGGTTTGTTTACTGCTCTATTACCTGGTGGTCTAGGACAAGGCTTGATACTCTTAATAAGGATCTTAATAATATTCAGAGGATGGTGGGTTCTGCGGTTATACGCTGGATTTACTCATGATCATTTTTCCTATGGTTTGCCTCTATTGCCTGGTGGTCTAGAACAAGGCTTGATACTGTTAAGAAGGATCTTAATAATATTCAGAGGATTGTGTGTTCTGCGGTGACTGATTGCTTGATGAAAACACCAACCGGATCTTTAGAGTTACTCCTGGGCTTTATCACTCTACCTCTGCGCATAGAGGCTGAGGCCATGTTATGTGTAAAGAGGATACGCCTTTTTCTTAGCCATATACTATCCACTTGGCTCTAAGTCATATGGAAGTGTAAACCACCTTGGGATAATAAGAATCACATTTAGTGGTACACTGAGGGCTCCAAGGTTGATGCTGGCACTGGAATTGGTGTTTGCTGTCATGAGGATGGTACTTGACTTTCCTATCCCTCGGGGAGGTATGCTACTGTTTTTCAGGCTGAAGTCTTTGTGATCATTATGTGTTGTAGGACTTACTTTGACAAGGGCTATACAAATCGATATATCGACATATATTCTGATAGTCAGGCTTCCCTGTTGGCTTTACAGAAGTCAGTAATGACTTTTTCTCTTATGTAGGAGTGTTATTCCACTCTCTGTTCTCTTGATGCTAGTAATAAAGTCTTTCTGTATTGGGTACCATGTCATACTGGTAACCTGGGAAATGCGTTAGCTGACTAGGAAGGGTTCTAATATACATTTTATTGGTCCTGAACCTTTCTTGAATATTTCTGGTAGTTTGTTGAGGGGTACTATTTTCTCCATCATCAGAAATTTGCAGTACTCTACTTGGCTCAAGACTGAAGTGAGCAGGCAAGCTAAAGAGCTTAACTCTGGTAATCCTAGTCCTAGAAGCTTAATAGGAATAGCATCAGCAAGGTGATTGGTCTCCTTACAGGACAATGTCGCTTGGAAAGACATCATTATGGGTATTGCTAGTGGCACATTTTGTAGGGGTTACAAGTACAAGGAGGAAACTGCAACACATATTTTATGTGAATTTGAGATTTTCTCTGACTACAGTTTTGAGCACTTGGGTGGCATTTAATTGAGACTTAGGAGCTTCGAGACATTCCGGTCATGAGTCTGCTGGGCTTTCTTTCTGCCACGAGTTTTTTTAAAGATTAAGTTTGTGAGGTAGTACATTAGACCTCTGGACACGGTGCTTGGTTCCTTGCGAAATATCCAACTATAATTCATATTTCATGTATATATAAATGTATTTAGGTATTATTCTTCACTCTACTATGTTAATAGTAATATATATATATATATATAATATGACTAACTTAGGTATATATAATTTAATTAAAAACATAATTTCAGGAATAACATAATTTAAACAAAACTTTTCATATTTAAGTAATATTGTTTTTGTCAACAGACTTTCGTGTTAAAACTTCGAAATAAAATTTTATAATATATTACATAAGTATGAAAACACACTTATGTATAAATTCATTTATTCCTAAATTTATGTTTTTAATTAAATGATATATACTTAAGTTAGTTAAATTTTATTTTAATAATTAAATAACTGAATTTTTATTATTAAAATTTTTCATTTGTTAAGAACTTTTAAATAAAAAAATAATAATAACTTATTGAAAGAAATTCCAATTATCAGGGAATTGATCAGAAAAGTAAACAAACGTAAGTATTCATTTTAAAGGTATATCTTTATTTTGTTAGTTTAAATTAGAAAATTAATATGTTTTGTTTGCGGTTAGATACAAAGTAAATTGTTATTTTTAATTTAATTATGCATAATATGTTTAGAACACTGTTCTAAAAACACGTTTTACGTTCTTTCTTTCTTTTTCTTTTTTTTCCCCTTTTTCCTTTATTATTATTAGAAGGAGATTTAAAAATCTGAAAGTGGGATCAGGTGCAAAGAAACCAATATTATGTTGAAATAAGTATTTGAAATGGAAATTTGAAAGTCAGTTTAACATGCCATTTCAAAACGATTTTTTCATTTAGGAAAAATTATGTTGTTGAAACGAAAATAATAAGTTTTTTTTTTTTCTTGTGTTATCTTAACTATCATATCTGGTATCTATATAAAGAGGAAGACATTGACTACTTTCTTTGATTAGATATTATTTTAAACCTTCAAATTAAATACATGCATGTATATTATTGTTTGGAATTTTTTTTATTATTTATTTTACGTTCGTAAATATTTAGTATGTTTTATTAGTTTAGAAAATAAATTTTGGAATTGACCAAATGTAAGTTGTTGTGAATTGTACAATTACACTACAGGGGTTGCTCTCCCCCCATAATTGTTTCAGAACACTTTCAGAGGTGCAAACTTTAACTTTTTTTTTCGTACTTCTATTTTCATAAAGAAATATTTTTATCGTAACTTTATAATTTTTTTATCGTAATATATCGTCATAAAACATTATAGAGATTATTTTATAAAACTTTTTGTAGCTAAAACATAAATTTCACATTATTGAAAGCGTCCTGTAAAAATAGCGAGGAGTATGATCCTTCTTATACTATTTATAATTTTTAAAAAATCACACATTTATTGAATGGTAATTCATTTTAAAGCACATAGAAACGCTAGAACTAAACTTCTAATGCATGGTTTTTGCAATACAGTATATAGATTTGTAGAAATATTATTGATATATATATATATATATATTTTTTTTTTTTTTGGGATAGACAAATATTATTGCCGCCAATAAAGTCAAAATGAACATACAAGTCACATTTATTTTCAATTTCCAGCCTAAATTTACTGAGCTTTATTTACCGTCTATATTAGTCGTTATAGTTTGGCGTATATCACGAATACCTTTAAGAAGACTATGATATACTTATTATTTAAACACAGCAGTGGATTAAAGCTATGTAAAGTTAAACTTTCTGCACATGCAATTGCAAACATTTTTGCAAGAATGTGTCCACAGTACATTATTGCTGGCAGCAGCAGTCATGGGAAAACGCTGCCAAGAATATCTATGTCAGGTTGCTCACAGATCACAACTGATCGTTGTATTTAGCACACGGCTGTGGTGCCCCGCGTTGCATCGGTAGTAGAAATTAGATCTTCTCTTGGACTCAAAGAGTAGTATATAAAACTATAACAAAATTATTGGCTGAGCGACATCTCTGAACCATAATGTTCTGACTACTTACTCTAAATCATTATCATCTGCGACTCTAGTTGTATTAAACTAGAGCTGATTTTGGAGGGCGATGTGGCGATAAATTTCGTTCTCCAATGAGAATGGTTTCTCTCTAGATGCTATTGATGGCCGTATAATTATTAAAAGGAGGATAGGTAAATGTTTTCAAGAACTCTTCTAAGTTTGTAGAAAGCTTGGTTCTAGGAACAAATCTATCTACAAATCTGACATTATGGACATTCTGCAGGAGTTACTTTAAAGCGTAATTTTTTTATGACAGCAGCAGCATTCTCTTCCTTATCATAAGATTCTTGACTGCACATAAAATGGTCACAATATTAAATAGGTGACTGAAACCACTGTGCTTCCATCATGGTTAATATTCAATGGATTTGATTTCCAACAAGATAACGCTCCTACTCATAAAATTGTGGTTACACAATGTGATCAAGAGTGCATCTACATACTAACATGTTGGGGAATCACCCCGTTTCTTCTCTTTGGTTATGCATGATGCATGATGTTGGCAGGAAACAAGCAAAATCAAACTACCCTTACTTCCGTGGCTCTAAGGTGACATCTTAGTGGTAGTACATTTTGGATATCAATTCGATATTCGGGCATGCGCTGTGAAATGCCCTAAAATTAACTTAATTAAGAATGTAAACATTAATCTGAAAAGGAATATGGTTGTTAGTAAGTAAATTTACTCTTATCAAACAATTCTAGACTCACATAATTTCAATTAATTTCTTTATGAAATTTCCATTTTTGAATATTAATTAAAATGATGATTTTCATGATTGTAAAATACAACATAAATGGTATCACAATGATCTCCCTTTTAAACACTATTATATTGATTGCATCGAAATGGGATAAAGATGAGTACTTAAAAACAGGTATATCCTTGACATGCGTTTTGAAAAGTTAAAAAAAATTACTGACCAATGAATAAAATGTTTTCTCACCAGATCACCAGATGCTACGGCGCAGCCAAGGCATAAAATGAATCATCACAGGGAACACTTCTTTTATCATCTACACTTAATTCACAGTTTTACTTAATATATCTACTACGTATTTTTATATACAGGGTGTTTCTAAAGTACCGGACCCATTTTGATGTTTAATAGCTCATAAAATAATGAAAATATAAACAAACTTATGGCATTTATTGATGGAATTACTCATATATTTTCTTTTCAGGTTTGAATATGTTTACTTTTGTAAATATCGTCTGCGCGTGTGGTTAATTTCAGATAATTTCATTTTCCAGTCTAAATATCTGCACTTTTCTAAATATCGTCTGCTTATTAATTGCATTTTTTTCTCTTTTGTTTTTGGCAACTATTGCAATGTTATGTTTACTTTTGATGTGTTTGTTCTATGTAGTACTTTTGTATGTGATGTTTTATTCGAGCGGCACTCGAATTATTACCTAAAAGTCAGAATTACAACCGCAATAGCCTCTGTGGATGCCGACATGCTTGCCGCTACCTAGCGTGAAATTGACTATCGACTTGATATTCTCCGTGCGACGAAGGGGGCACACGTGGAAGTTCATTTACAAGGGTCATGAAACTTTTTGAGTCTATCTAACCATTTATGTTATTAATTTTAATCTATCTTTATTATTTTATGAGTTATTAAACATCAAAATGGGTCCGGGACTTTATAAACACCCTGTATATTATCTTGGCCAACGGCGAGCAACTCCTTAACGTAACTGACATGAGTCATGGCGATGAGGCAGTAAAGGACTCTCACATGGTGTCAGCAAGAAGGCAATCGACAGAATTCTCTTTTTTAAAGTTTCTTATCATTTTCATTCAAGTCTCTCATTAAAAAATGTTTGAGGAGGTTTTCTTCGTGTATTTTTTTATTGAGTGTTTGAGTTTCACTCGTAATTTCTTTATTGGGTCTTCTTCTGATTGGAACAGTTTGCACCAATCTGCTTGCTTCTAGATTTCTTTAGTGCATTTTACAAGACTTAGCAGGGGCTTTTTTGGCGGTCGCCTAAAGGGCTTAGTGTGTGTGGTTCTTTTTGGAGTTTTCCAAGTACTGGTCATAAATATGGCGTTCTAATTCTGTCTGAAGCTTTTAAGAGTCAGTAAAACAGCTTTTGTAGTCTTTTATTATTTTATTTTAAATAATGCCCTTTTGTAATTTTCTTATTTCGTTTTTAACAAACGGCTGCTTTTGCCCAGCACTTGACTGGGAAATAAGTCCAGCATCATCCACTACCATCATTTACCATTGATGATTTGTCTGATGAGAAGCAACTTCCCGGGAATCCATTCGACAATTTAGCATGAGAGAATTCTACGATGGAGTACATAAACGTTTGCAATTTTGCATTAAAAATTTTAGCAATTGCAGGTATTATTACGTACATCATTTCATATTTTAAATGCGCATATCTTTACGCGCATACTTTAACATGCGATATTGAAACTGTAATTAATGAAATGAGTTTTCAAGAAAAAACTTCATTTTCAAAACTAATATATATATATATATATATATATATATATATATATATATATATATATATTTGTGGGGGTGGGGGGGAGGGGGTCAGTTTATATTTAAAATTTGAATTTCAAGGTATAAAAACTAGTAAAATAATCTGGTGTGTCACCCACACGACTTTCTTTTACCCTGAAATTTAATACTATAAATACAGGTTGCAGATTAAAAGGTAAGATAACGAGTACTGTAATGTAAACCTGCGTTAAACAATTCATATTAGGCTTCTGAAGAGTTTTGTATGATAATTATTTCTGTGTGAGGGGGCTACCGCCCCCCTCAACACCCGTTTCATTAATGCACCTACATTTATATAGAATTTAATTCGGTTATTAAAAAATAATTCTGTTTTTAAAAAAATAATTTATTAATATTATTATTTAAAAAAATTATATTTTATGATAATGCAGACGATTTCCATATTAGAGAAGTAGTATAACACCAAATATCCAAAAAAAAAGCCCATTTTATTCTCAATATTAAAAAAAAAAAAATAAAAAAAAAAAAGATTTTTTTCTAAGTTTGTTTTTTTTTCGTTAAAAGTAAAAAAAATCGATAACTTTCTTTTGAATTATAGGATATCGATGGTTCAACCATTCGTTTTAAAGGTATTGGCGAGGTCTTTTGAAAGATGCCCATCACGAAAATTTACTCCCCTCGAGGGGGGACTTCCCCCCCAGGGGGAGATGCGAGGTTCCTACATACACAAAAAAATTTTCCCAGTTAACTATCTCTATTATAAAATATATATATCCGTTTCATTTGGTTTAGTGCAGTCTATAGACGTTAAACTCTACTTACCTGCAATTTCCCCCATAGACGTAATGTATTAGAATTCTCTTGATTGTCCCTGTACACGAACCATTTGTTTGATCTTAACGAAAAGCTTACTGTAGCTTCCCTATATGATACACATTTAGAATATGAAGTTTGAACTTTCTGCCATAATTTGTTTTTGAGATATGCTGATAACAGACAGACACACAGACAGACATACAGACAGACACACAGACAGACACACAGACATACAGACATACACACAGACCATTTGCTAAAAACATGATTTTCGTATTCAGAGGACCTCCAAACGTGTAAATATAACAAAATCTCGCGTTCGAAAATTTCACCCAAAAACAATACTTTCTCTACCGTATGGGTAAGAGAAAGTAAAAATATGTGAAACTATTGTAGAAAATTATAAATCTTATATATAAATGACTTTTTCTATATATATATATATTAAATGATATTTATAATATAAGTTAACGCACAATTGTATATTTATTATTTTAACAAAATGTATACTTTTCATAGAAGTTCATTATTTAACTAGATGAGCTTTTAATTAAATAAGAGAATCAAAAAAAAAAAAATTATCATTTTGATGTAAACAAAATTATTAAATATAAAATTTCTTAAACATGTTTAGCACTTCAAAAGTGTCATCATAAATTTCACAATAAATAAATAAATAAATGTACTTCTTTTGCTATGACTTACAAGGATGTATATATTTTTCAATTTAATTTCGTATAATTTGTTTAAAATGTTTCTCTAAACATAGATTTAACTTTCATTTTCTTTTATTAGATGGATATTTTAGAAATCTGAAAGTGGGATCAGGTGCAAAGAAATCAGTATTATGCAGAAAAGAGTATTTGAAATGGAAATTTGAATGTCAGTTTAACATCCTATCCACATTTGATTTTTTTTTTTATTTTTGATTACAAAAAATAATGTGTGTGAAATAAAAATGAAATGCATATTTAATATCACTTTATCTTTTTTTAATGCGTTTGTAATTGTTGTAACTGATATTTGTATCAGTAATGGATATATCCTTATTTTACAACATTATTTCATTTTAAATAATCTTTAAATATATAATAACGATTATAATTAAAATATTTAAAAATATCTGAATAATTATTTCATGTTATAAAATATTTAATAAAATTTGTTATTTTGTGATTATAAAATTAGAAATAGGTCAATTAACTGTTGACATGAATTATACAATTTTCCCGCACATACGAAATTAACATAGAAACTGTAGAATTAAGTTTGTGCTATAATATTACTAAGTTTTGCAGTTTGAAAGAGAAACCTTAAGTCAGTTTTTTAACATATATGTAGGTATTTTTTTAAGACGTTCCTCTACCACAAAATATTTAATTAAAATATAACAGACATACAGGAAGAAGGGAGGTAATTTAGACACTGTTTATATTTTTTTCAAGAAAATAAATAAATGAACAATAATAATTTGCATATTTACCTGCGTTTCGGTCCATGAATCAAACTATTTCGCAATATAGTTTTTTAAATATGATTAGGGTAAACTAGGGAGACTTGACCCAGTTTTTTGTTTTTAATTTTTCATATTTTTTGTATAACAGTTGGAGCTGAATAAAAAATATGAGCAAATAGTCTGCTATTTTGTACATACTGTGGCTAAAGATAGTAGCACAGTTCTTATTAGAAATGGTGTAAAAAAAATAAATTGCTTATGTCCTCACATGGGTCAAGTGTCCCTAAACCTAGGAAGACTTGACCCCTATATAAGGAGACATGAACTCCCTCATAAAAGTGAGAAAACAGATATTGAATTAAAAAAAAAAAAAAAAAAAAACAGGTTTTGTGATTTAAACGTTTTTTAGTTTTATTTTGTAAAAGATTTTAGAGAATACAAATAAATGCTTATTGTTTCTTTTTGTTTGTCTTAAGCTTTGTATACTTTTCACATTACGAGCCTTTTTTGCCTTTCCTTTGCCAACATACATTTTTCTTTTCTTCTTTCTGCCTCTTTATTTCTTATATTTCTCTTCTGTTTGGTGTGTCAGTGGCTACAATAATCTTACACTTATTACTTCGGCGTGCAACTTTTTGTTTTCTTTTTCTTGTTTTAGGGTAGGTGTTATGTTTTCTAGACTGCTCACAATAAATACTGAAAGGCTGGCTTCAATAAAATTTAAACCAGTAACACTGGATGACGATGGTCTTGATGTGTCATGAACATAATTAGTATCATCATCTTCTTCAAAACGGCGTCGAGTGACAGATGCACCAAGAAAATATCTCCTACATGTCTCCATATTGCGTCATCATAGAAAATGGTTAATTATGTTTACAAGAATTGCTAGTTTCTTTCATAGAATTTTGCGAAATACAAAGTGAGCATACGTTGTCCGTGCGAACCCTTAAATTACACGATTTTAGGTATTCACAAAATAAAAATCCATTAAATAAAACAAAGAACATTAAAGTAATTACTGGGTCAAGTCTTCCTAGTTAGCCTGAGTCAAATCTCCTTAAGTAGCTTTGCTTTGTGAACCCAAACTTTTTAACAACTTGCATTACAGTTAAATATAACTACTATATACTAGTCTGTAGCTAAAAGAGTGACTAAAACAAGTATACTTCTGAAAATGACTTACCTCAAAACTGGAAGTTCAAATTTAACTGTCTCCAAGATCTTTAAAATTTACTTGAAAGAAGAAGTATCAATCAACACTAAATTGCAAGAAAACTACGGATAATACTGGAATGGCTGTTACCTGCAAAATGTTGTTGTATGATTGGTCAATCAGTACAGTCACTGACATTTCCCTAAAACTTTCCTTTCTTCGGAAAAATCTGCATGGGTCAAGCCTACCTATGAGTGAAAAAAAAATCGTTAGTAGGGGAAACTATGGTAACCACCATAGTTTACCCTACTACTCTTTCTTTTTTTTTTTTTTTTTTTTTTTTTTTTCTGTATGTCATGGGATTAATGTGGTCAAGCTAAATTCTTGATTTGATAATTGAAATTAATTTATAAAAATGCATATGAAACTGTTATACAAGCAAATCTGACAAAAAAACAAATATTTATGGCAAGTCCTAAAGGTCGAAAAACGGAAGATTTACTCTGTTTGCTAAAACGAGCTACTTTTTTTCTCTTTTTCTTATAAAAATTGAAGATTTCTTTTTAATATCAAGGCATAAGATCATTTGAAGTTTAGAAAAGTAATATGGATGTCGCGTTAACATATATTCACCATTGTGTAAAGATTAACTAAGTATATATTTGTTGAGATTTTTGCAATTAAACTATATTATAATAAAGTAAAATTATTATTTTTAAGTATTTATTGCTACCAAATTCATAACTCGTTCTTTTTTTTTTTTTTTTAGAACGTAGATCATATACAAATTATTTAAAAAACAAACATTAACCTCTATAAATTTCATTATCAATTTTTATTATAAAAGTTTAGTCCACTGTTGATAAATTATTTCTAATGAATTATTTCCTCCCTTGTGAAATGAAGATAGTTATTTTTTAATCTATACTATACACATACACTTTTTTTAAATTTTAAAATATCATTTCTCAAAATAAAAAATAAATAAATAAAATAAAATTGAAATTTATGGAATACAAGCAAATACATAATATTAATGTTCGTATTCTAAAAAATATAATAAATAGAAAGATTACTGCAAATTTTGGTAAATAAAAATGTCTTTCAAACTTGCAATAGTTTCATTTATAAATTAATTTTTTTCTAAGCATAATTATTGGGAAAATGCGTAAATTATACATAATATTAAGAATGAAGGGTTACTAGTTTCATTTAAATTCCAGTTTATAAGATATAATTTTCTTTCATTTCCATGTTTTCGTAATATTATGAACACTGTTTTAATGTCTATCATCGTACCACAAGCAATAAATTTACATTTTTATATTCCATTGTCACGTTCGCCTCTTTATTAACGTATTTACCTGTGTTTAATTCGCATGTCATATAATGCAATTCTGTATAAAATGTTTCAGTTTGCATAGAAAACTATATTTTGTCGAGTTATATTTACATATTAATGAATACAATTTATATCGTAAAACACGAACGTCTGATTACGGATTATAACAAGAAAATGCGATAATAAAATATATTTTTACTTTGTTGTTTTTCTTCAAATGCATTTCCAGAGATTCACCAATAGGTTGTTATCGACTTTAATATTCTTTCTATTTAATTTTAACTATACAAGATATTTGTTTTTACATCTGAAATGGCGTGATAGATAATTATAAATTTGCAATAAGTTTAAATATGATATACGAACACGATGTACTATATAAAAAATACCATTAAAAAACAACTGTTTTTCGAAATTATTCGGCAAGATTTTTCGAAATTGTTTTTAAATTTACAGTATCGTTGTAGCTTTTATATGTTGTGTGAAATATCTCGACCACTAGATGTATGATGTCCGTCTTTTAAAGTACAATTTGAATTTTCACAATTTAAAATTAAAGATCTTATAAAATCTTTTACTCATCTTTAATCTTTAATTTATAAAGATTAAAGATGAGTAAAAGAAACTATTTTAATTGGAAGGCATCATTTAAGTATTTTTAATAAATCAATTAATTTGTTTTCAGTAGTGAAGGCTAGCTACTTTTAACATGAATTAATCAATTATTTAAACTCGCTTATAGTAAAAACTGTTTTATAAAGAAGTATGAATTTAATAAATATATGCTTAAATTAATATATATAATTATATATACAGTAGAACTTAGATAATGCGAAGTTGAACGGTCTGAGAAAAATTCAAAATATCCAAAAATTTGAATTGAATATTCTATTTTGTCAAAAAAAAAAAAAAAAAATATATATATATATATATATATATATATATAATAAAATAATATAAAACTCTACGATCAGAGATTTAACACATAAACTTTATATCTAAGAATACTGCTACATTCATCCCCCATCCCAGCTTAAATAAATATTTTTTTACGATCTTAATTATTCAACACTTTTTTTTAAATAGTCAGATATTTTTTATTGTTTATTTAAGTACAATCTGTGTGCCATATCATGACATCAACCTATCAACTGATACAAAAATAGAATATTCTACATTATACATGACTTTCAATTAATCAAATCCTCCAAGTTCATGTATATGGACCATATCTTCTGATGCGCTAGGTAGAAAAAAATCTTACTTTTCCTTATCCTTCTTTTCCAAGACTTAAAAAAAAAAAGTAAAAACCACTTTAGCTGTGAAAAATTTCGGGAACAAATTTTACTGAAAAAATTCATTGACTCACGATTGCCCTGGTAAAATATCAAATCGCTCTGATGAATAGCTTTAAATTATAGCGTTTTGAAATCGCAACTTTAATTATAATCACCCTGTATATAGGAATTTTTAAATCATCATCATCATCATCATATTTTTTATTAACATTAGTATTTTAAATAGTTCATATATTTTTTTCAACCCGTTATAGTAAAACTATTCATAAATTAATAAGGAATTTTTTTCTTTTACAACAACAAACATTTTTACTTATTTAACCAGTACACCTTTTGCCTGATCCAGATCAAAGAAAAATATAATCATGAGAATTCAATTTATAATATTCCTTAGCTTCATGTTTTTCTCCGGAAAGTAACAAGTTGCTGATCTTTTATCCACGAAATCTTTACTTCTTTTGATTCAGGCTGTCTCGCATGGTGAAAATTAATTTGTTCCTCTTGTATTCACAGACGGAATCTTTTTTCATTCAATGCAAAGTAACTCGTATTAAATCAAAGACGCACAAAAGTAAAGAAAGGAATAGTAATCTGTCTTTTCCTTTTTTCTACAGCTAAGGAGTAATGTTGTGTGTCCTTTTTCAGAAGTTATACAGAACTTTTATTTTTATTTTTTCTTCTCGTGGAAGATCGTTAAACTTTATTGAGCAAAAAGGATTAAATTATTAAATGTTTATTGAAGTATCATTTATTGCTTTATTAGAAAAATACAAAGAATGAAAAGTAGACATATGGACGGCTCATTGCAAAAGTGGTGTAACTCCATTTTTTTTTAAATATATATATTTTTGCTTAATTGCATAACCTTTTTCACATCTTTCATCATTAAAATAAATAAATAAATGAATAAAACTGCAAAAATTGCATTAAGACCCCATAAATGACATTACATGTTTTTCTCAGAAAACTAAAACTTCTAAATATTAATTATAAAAATGAAGTTTTTAAGTTACTTCATTTTTACTGTCCGAACACTATAGTAAGGAAAGTATTATAATCATGTCAAAAATCCGAATTTGAGATTTTGATGTTTCTATACATTTCGGGGTCCCCTGCATCCGTTTTCACTGCTTTTACGATGATATACAGATGTGTGTGTGTATGTCTGTGAGTGAACACGCTAGCGTCTAAACGCTTTGCTCGAATGAGCTGTAAGTTGGTACGCATGTCACCGTAGCACGAATCCTATTGATTTTGATGAATCTAGTACTTACAGTATTTTTACAGGGACACAAAGAAAAATTCTTTATCATTATGGTCTATGGGACCGAAATCTTAAAAGTGCGATAGCATCTAAACGCCTTATTCAATTGTGCAAAATATTTATACACATATTATTGGTCACAGATGCTCAACCTGTATAGATTTTTCAGAATCTAGCAATTATAGGTTTTTTACAGGGAGACAAAGAAACATTCTTTATCGTTATGGCCTATGGGACCAAATTTTTAAAAGTGTGATAGAAAAAAAGATTTTGATGAGATTCTGGCAAACGCAAAATTTACTTCTTCAGTACGGAGGACTATTAGTGTTTTTTTTTTTTTTTTTTTTTTTTTTTTTTTTTTTTATAACATCGTTTTCAAATTATTCTATTATATTTTCGATAAATTTCCGCTAAAAAAAAGCAATATATTTTTCTTGTAATAATTCTTATTATTTAAAATGTCTATATATTTAACGCGTTTATGTTGTGCTTATTATTATTTAAATCAATAATCTAATTATTCTGCGTGCCAACTTTCTAATAAGGTGTACCTAACCGGCGTTCAAAAAAAAAAGTTTTATAAAGTATTAGATAATCTAGTAATTACAAAACCACTCTAAAACCAAATACAATATGCGCACATGGAATGTATTGTTGTCCAGTTCATTGTGTTTCGAATAGCCGGTGCTCTCTACCAGTGACTTTTTTAACCAACTCTTTTTTCTTCTAAAAAATGTCTTACTTTTTTTGACCTCGTTTTCGCAAATGATTATCATTATTCCTCTCTTTTTTTTTTACTTTTTTTTCAGCTTTTACTAAATTTTGGCTCACTTTCTAAACCAATAAAATAATAATAATAATAATAATAATAATAATAATAATAAGGTCCTGGATGTATCACAGATCTTTTTACTGCTTAGGTAGAAAAAAAATTGTGTCTGTATGATAAAGTTGTTTTAATCCTCATCATAAGAGTGCTGAAAAAGTTTCTAAGAAATTTCACCTGAAGCAGAACGAAGATTAAAGGTTATTTTGATGAATGCTTTGTTTTATCACGAAGAAATTTTTGAAACAAAGTGCTAAAAATAAAATATCAGGTTATTGATGGTGTATATTCCTTTTCTTTTAGATATATGCCATATATTTTTTAAATAAATAAATAAAAACGTAAAAATAAAATAGATAGTACAATAAAAAAAAAAAAAAAAAAAAAAAAAAAAAAAAAACTTTTTCTACTATAATGTTGATATCTTAAAACAAATTTATTTTGATTTGATTTGATTATTTATTTATTTTATTTTATTTTGTAGAATCTGAAACAATGTAAAAAAGACTTATGACAGAGCATGTATTATATATTTAAATAGAAAATAATGTTTATTTAAAATTATGAAGGTTTATATTTCGCGTAATATCTCAATTTAGACAAACAGTTTAACTGTAATTCACTTGAAATGTTTTACACGTAAATAGTTATATATATATATATATACTATATATATATATATACTATATATATATATATATATTTATCTATATTAAAAAAATCTATATTATCGGTTTCAATAATTTGCAAATATTTTTAAAACAATGTTGCAACGCAATAAACACACATATAAAATATACTATTGAAAATAATTTTTCTAAATCCAAGGCTCTTTAATAATGCTTCGGTGTCTTTAAGGTTTTTAACGATGGAAAAGTTCTTTAAATCTATATATATAAAAATGAATTGCTGTTCGTTAGTCTCACTAAAACTCGAGAACGGCTGAACGGATTTATCTTACATTAGTCTTGAAATGTTCGTGGAGGTCTAGGGAAGGTTTAAAAGGCGAGAAAAAATCGAATAATTTCCGGGAAAACCCTAAAAACAGCCCTTTTCTATTTCCCATACAAACGTTTTCTAGAGTCAATTTGAACTTTATTGCTATTCAATAAAGTTCATATTAAATTATAATCGCTCACTGTTGTCTAAGCAATTTAGGTGTGTTCCTAACGTCAAAGAGCCCTAACTTAAAAAGTTGGCTACCTTTTATTCCGAAAAAAAATTTATTTTTGCGATTTTTATGCATAAAATAGCAATTTTGTAAGCTAATATTAGCAAAAAATTAGCCATTTATATTTTTCCATAATTTAATTGTTGCCAAAAAAAAAAAAAAAAAAAAAAAAAAAAACCGAACTTATATATTTTTTTCAACAGGAAAATAAATACATTTATCTAAACGCGAACGATAAAAAATTATAAAAAAAATTATGCATCTCACAAAAATTGACGTCATTTTTAATTAAAAATTTCTTTTACACATTGATAAAGTGCTAATACGCAAGCGAAGTGATGACGTCACTGGCCGTTCGTGGATGCAAGAAAAATATTTCTTATGTTAAACGTCCATTGGATTTTTTGTAAAAAAATATTAAAAATCGCGGAAAATTATTTTCCGATTTTAATCCCCATATTTAGGTATAGGTATGTATTAATTTTCATGTCCATGCGTTAGATTAGGTTTTTTTTTTTTTTTTTGTAAAATTGACAAAATTTGAATTTTTAATTTCAAAACTCTAGGGGAAAAAAAATGGCAAATTTCCATATTCGATTGAAAACACAAGCATTTCATTTCAAAAGATGATATTTACACAATAAATATCCAACTAATATACTTATTAAAAGGAAAATTATAAATATTCTATCATAATTTGAAGTCAAATTTGTTTTCAAATGTCTAAATAAAATATCTGATATAAGATACTAATATGTTGCAGCGGAATAGATTTGATACCGGTCATCCTTAGCAGAAAAAAAAAAATATCGCCATATTATTTGGCGAACATAATTTAATTCTATTCAAAAATCATGGTTATTTTAACAACTTATATTAAGAGAGTAATGAATAATATGAAACAATATTTCGTACAATGCATATTACGAAAATATACATCTGGCATGCATATTTTCGTATTACGTTTTTGATCACCAAATACAATAAGCGCCAAGAACGACAGAGTTTTGAAATTCAAAATTAAAATTTTGTCAATTTGACAGCAAAATAACTCAATCTAACACATGCACATGATAAGTAATCTATACTAATATTATAAATGCGAAAGTTTGGATGGATGTTTGTTACTCAATCACGCCACAACGGATAAACGGATCTGGATGAAATTTTGTACAGAGATAGATAATAGTCTGGAATAAGACATAGGCTACTATTTATACCGGGAAAAATGTAAATTTTTAATTAATCTTCTATATAATATAGATAGTTCTTCTATAATAAAACTTTAAAATAATTTATTTTAATTTTTAATTGTTGCCAAAGAATATTTCACGCGAATAATAATAAAAAAAAATAATAATAAATATTAAATTTGCTTAGGCACATGACAACATAACGTCATTATCAAAATTAAATAATAAGAAAATGAAAGCTAATTCAGATCTGTACTAAAGAGCTTTATTAGTTGATAATCCTGGGTATATTTTTAATTTTAATACTGAAGTAGATAGGACATTTTACGCCAAGGACTCTATTTTTGTGACAGCAACCTTAAGCCAAGTAGTCCATAAAAAATATAAACAAATCTGTACATATAAAAGAGTAAACTCACTGATTCACTGACTCAACACTGCCATGACGATTCTGTGGGAAAGAGGGTCACAAATTTTAGTGACCATGTTGGTTTTCGGAGCCTGACCCCCAACTAAGACGAAACTTTGCAAAATACCCCCCTCCCTGTCCCCCTTGGGAGGCAGAAGGCTTAACTCGGCTCCAAATTACTTAACGGTGAAGAAATTGCAGATGGAAAGACCAGACTTGAGTACAAAAAAATTATTTTCTGCGATTTTGGAATTTTGGATTTTTAAGGGGGGGAGGAAGGGAAAAGGTTTTGGAAGAAGGGTACTCAACACACGAGGAAATCGAACTGAACACACACTACAAAGGAATTTTATAAATTCCACCCTACCGCCCTTTGGAGAATGGGGGGCAAATACATGTATTCATGCGTAACGCTGCACTAAGTTATCTGAGGTTGGAATTTTTTTATGTAAGGGACGATTATATGTATCTAACTCATAGTATGAAGAGATTTTGCGAAATTCCCTCCTCCTTCCCTCCTTTAAGAACGGGGGGAGAGATTTAAAAAAAAAGTTTTAAAGCATAGCTCAGCTTTAAATAATTTCAGGATCTCAATTTTTTTATGTGTCGGTTAGGTATGTGTATGCAACATGCAATATAAAATAATTTTGGAAATTTACCCCCTACCTTCCCCTTGGGGCGGGCGGGGCAAAAACCACATTTTGAAGCTTAAATCCATCCAAATTACCTAAGAATGGCGAATTTTGGTGTGTGGGTGTTAATTAAGTGTGCGAAATATGCACTTTGATGAGATTTTGTAAAGCTTTCAACTGTAACCACGAGTGAGGGGGAGTAAAAAGCAGGTAAGGGACTGCCGAAGGCATTGGGGGTCCAGACTCGACTGTGACGAGCGGGGATACCGTGACAGAAACTAGCAGGAACTTAAAATTAGATTTTGACGGATTTCAATGATTTTTTTTTAAAGATCTTTTATTATTATTAATGATATGCTGTTTTGGGGATTCATTTCAATATAATGACCAGCGAAGCGGGCAAAGCCTGCTAGTATTAATATTGTAATATATTAAATATTGTAATATATTTAAGTATAATGGGGTACCATTAGCTTTTTTGCATTAAAGTTTTTGACCAATGTAGTTTTTTACTAATAGTAACAGATTTTTTTTCACTTTTGTATTTATTATTTTAACCTTCTTAGTGGCTGATAAGAATTTTTCCTTTCACTGAGCATTTTTTTTCCCTAATGCAATTATAATGAAAAACTTCATAGTTAAAGGTTTTTAGCCCTTTTTTTTAAGGGGAGGGGGAGTATTATATACATATTAGTTATGAATTTAATTTTAAATGCATCATTATATTTTTATTTTCTTTTAGAATAAAAATTATTTTAGTTTTTTGTAAAGATTATACAGTAAAAACAATATTACATTTTTTTTTTTTTTCCTTTCTACGATTGTTTCCTCCGTGGTTTAAGAATTTATCTTTTCGTTTGTCGCGTGCGCTTCAAACTGAAATACATTGGAAAAGAGAGTTCTCCATTTGTTATTAGTATAGGCGCCATTTTTTTATTGCGTGCGCCAAAAATGTAAGAGCAGTGAATCAACCACTGCCAATCTCTTTTCAACTGAACAGTTTATTTAAATAAATGTTTTTGTGATGTCTACGGCAAGTAGTGTTTCATTCAACCAGCGCCAATGAAGAAATAGTTTACTCCTATATCGACAACAACGATGCTTAATAGAATATAGATATATTTCATTTCTCAGAAATTTTTCTTTGTTATATTTTTCACAATTTATGTAAATATTCACAAAATTATTAAATACGAATAAATATTTAGGTAATCAGTATTTTTAATGAAATGGTGATATTGTGACTAATTCATCGGAACTTTTGCTAAATGTTGAATTATAATTGTATAATTCGATGGAAATTTTATCTCTACAAAGTGATACAGAAGTTCTTAATTTATAATTACTTTGCGAAAATGTTTTGAACTAAAAATATAATAACGAATTGTTATCTGTACGATCACCTATTAATTCTTTACATTTTCAGCTGAGAACAGCTAATGACTCAACACGTTTAATATTTGTTATTTTTTGAAATGGTTTCTTTATTTTAGTGACTTTTGTTGGCATCTCTATAAACAATCCTACAATTTTTATGTATCTGAAATCAATTATAATTTTCTACTTGGGTAAAATTTTATAATTTCACCCACTGGACATGTATTTTCTTTTTATAAAAGTTTTCGAACTGAAGTTGTATATATATATATATGTATATATATATATATATATAGAGAGAGAGAGAGAGATGTTTTTGCATGCATGTGCACGTGCATTTATATATTATAACTCTTCACATTAGAACATGCGTAAATATACACTGAGAGAAAAAACATATACCGCTTCCATCTAGATTAAAAAGGTGGTCCTTTCTAAATCCCTAAACTAGAAATATAGATTTCCGAGCTGTGAGTATAAGGCACGGCAATACACCCAGAAAATATTCTGTAACTGGCATCTAGAATCTAAATTGTGGCTCTAGAAAAAAATTTTATATGTTATCCTTATAAATTTCTTATAAAAAAAATTTCTAGTCCTCTTCGAAAGCGAATTCTAGAGAATTCTTGAGCGCGTGCCTATACTATCCTAGAAAAACCTATTTGAAAATATCTCCAAATAAAGATGAGTACAAGAGGCGGGTTTCAGCAGCTATAATCTTGGTTTATGACCCAATTCTAGAAAATCAAGCGATACTTTCTCGTAACACAAAAGGTACAGAATATTCAGAAAATTGTTTCACCATCTAGAAATGTGTAGATTAGAAATTCTCGACCATTTCGTCTATTCAGTTTATTGGCGTGCCTTAGGCGCATAGCTCGAAATCTATATTTCTAGTTTAAGGATTTAGAAAATGACTATTTATTCATTCTAGATGAAGGCGGTATATGTTTGTTCTCAGTGTATAATAGGAAAATTATATGCTATCTCGGAGATTTCTATCTGTTGCTGAACATCTACAAATGAAGGCAGATTTTTTTTTTTTTTAATCTAACAAAGAAGTTGTTTGAATTTAACATATTTCACTCCCGCTTATCTATATTAATTAATATTTTAAATATTCATGAAAGTATATTTAAACGAAACAATTCATGCATTATAGGGAGCAAAAAGAAAATACTTTAGATTTTTTTTTTTTTTTTTTTTTTTTACTTCGGCGAGGATATATTAAATATTCTTTAATACAATAAATTTTAATTTACGTTCGAGCCACACCTGTACAAATAAAACTCTGCTCTGTCACTTGGTATACGAGGTGCCGGGTTCGATCTTATGTCACGCTTATCGGCTCGGCTGTTAAGAGTTTTACGTGGTTTCTTCCGATACGTGTGGGACTAATTTTGATAACTCTTAGAAAAAAAAACAAAAAAAAAAAAAACACATGAATGAACCTACATATAGGCTTCAGTCCACAGCGCAGATAGTGGCCTTAATCCATACACTGACATCACTAAATTTGCTTTCTGTATATCTGCATGAAAAATACTGAAAATATTTCATTAAACCACTTGGAGATAATACTGATACTCTATTATTTCCCTTCCCGTATGATAAGTTTTATATAGCCTTATGCATACCAAAGCACCATTTTGGATATAAAATAAATCGGATTCTTTTACCTTAAATATTGATATGGAATACGTCAAAATATCATATTTAAGATCAACACGTCAGAAAAAAATATGTAGGCTGTTGTAAAATAAAATATGTTCTAAAGATTTTCCAATATAATCTAAAATCTTAAAAGGAAGGAAACTGTTTGTATGAAATAAAACGTTTCTATTTTCCGCACCATTAGTGTAACCAAGTTGATGCCAGGTTTTACCGGATTTTCTTTCGAACTTTCCTTTTTTGAAAAAAATCCTGAAAGAAAACCACGGGAATAATGAAAGGGCTTATTGGTTTGGCTGGAAAAGCCGCATTTCCTATTTCTTACCATTTTTACTGGAATAAAAAAGAGGCTTTATTCCGAAAAAATAAATACTTGAATTTTGCAGTTTCTTATAAGAATATTTCAATGCTTTTCATTTTTTTATTCATAGTTTATTTTCTTGGACTTTATGTCATTGATATACTTTTTACTAAATGTTTTATTTAATAAAACTTTAATCATATAAACGGTAAGCAGACTTGGACGATTCTGCAGCAAAATATGTCTATAAACAGGAATATGTATAAGGATTTCAAAACTTCAACTTAATTGAAAACGCTATAATATAAAAACAGCTATTGAAAATTGAAAAATCTGCGTTATTATATAAGATAAGTTCTTTTAAGTTAACAAGAATAGTTCTTTATTGAAGATGTACAATAATTATGGAACATTTAACTTCGGCTGTGAAGCCGTGAATGATCTGAATATAAATCATCTTAAAAACACTGTACGGAATTTTCATAAAAATAAATAGTATTGTTTGTTCTGAATGTTCGTTCCGATTTTCTTTAGGGTGCGTAAAGAAAAGCCTGAATGTATCAGAATGGTTGCAAATTACATGCGTACATATTCTAAAAGCAGATATTTCGGAAATATTTAGTAAAAAAAAAAAAAAAAATAGTTACGCAACGCCAATTGTTGTCAGTTTTATAAGCCTTTGAATATGGAAGCAAAGAAAGTGCATTATAGGCATTTAATGTTTTTCCTTGACCGGAAAAGCAAAAATGCCACACGAGGGGCAAACAAAATATGCGCTTTTTAGGACGAAGGTGCTGCACATGAAAAAAATTGTGTGAAAGTGGTTTACTAGGTTTAAAGCCGGTGATTTTAACCTTCAAGATAAAAAACACACGAAAAGGGTCTCCACCACAAATGAAGATTACATCAAAATATTGATAAAAAATAACCCACACAATACTAAACGCAAAATCCACCAACCACGAGCATTTAAATGTGTCGCGTTTCAATTTTCATTCAAAATCTGCACGAACTTTCAGGAAAACTCAATAAAAAAAATTATTTAAAAAACCGTAAAAATCGAACAACTGAAAGTGTGTAGAGATAATATATATATATATATATATATATATATATATATATATACTGACACTAGTTTAAAAAGAAAAAAAAATTACGATAAGAAGGAAAATTTGATTGAGTAGAAAATTGACAAATCTTTAATAATAGAAGCGTCCGACAGATCCTGCGGATTTGCTAACTTTTAGAAATTAAAAACGCAGAATAGCAACTACATATTTCACGCTCATAATACTTGAAGTCATATTCAGAATGGCGAAAATTCTTGGAAACAAAAATGGTTTGCAGAAATCTATACTTATATCCATCACATGATATCATAAATCTGATTATTCTAAGTGCTTTAAAATTCTCCACATTAAACCAATATTAAAAATAGATTTTGGTGTTTAAGATTGGTAAAGTGGAAAATTTCGAAAGCGTAACAGTATAAGTTATTTTTTATTATTTTTAAACAACGAGTGGCGCTAAAAAGTAAATAGTATTTTTTTTTTTTTTTTTTTTTTTCATATTTTGGGAGCTTAAAAATGCTTACACTTAACTATAAGAAATTAATAACAGAACTATATTGTTTACAATAAATGTGTTATAAGCTAATTGTGTATAGTTTTTAATTTTTTTTTTAATTATTTAATTAAGCTGATAAATATAACACTAATTTTAATATTTTAATTCTTGAGATTTTATGCATTTTTTTTTATCTTAATAATATTATTTATCTTATAATTTAGATTTTCTTCTCCAATTTGTTTTAAACTGATGTACAGGCTGAAACTACAGCATGCAATTCTTTATTGAAAATTTCTTAAGAGAAAAATGTTATATAAAATAAATTAAGTTCTATCAGTTTAACGCATTTTTTTTCTAATATTGCTTTTTTAAAGAATAAATAAAGGTTGTTTCAAGATTTTTTGTGCTAATTTTTCGATCGGTTCACGCTCAATGATCGATTATCAGAACATATATGAATTTTTGAGTATTTCTTTATTTATAACAGATAACATTTTTCCTCGTAATTTATCTCGAATAGCATTTTATTATTATTATTATTATTATTTTTATATGTATAGGCAGTTCAAAAGGCTTTCCAAAAGTTTCTAGTTTATAAAACCAAAAGTAATCTTTCATGACTTTATATGCAGCACATAAAAAGGTAAACATTTTAAGACAGATTTAAAAAATGTAATACACAGCCTATCAAAACGTAGAAATAAAAAGTCTGTTTACAAAGTTGATTCATTAAGTGTGTATGAAAAGCTGCGATAAAAAGATTATTTTGTACACTAGTCTGTGGTTTGACTATCAAACTTTGCATACTGGGTCTGATTAGATCGGAGGATATTGTTTAAAGTTCACTTTAATTAAATAAATAAATAAAATATCCATGCCTAAAACGGCATGTTTGGAATGTCATTTGAAAAAGGAACTTGGAAACTGAAGACGGGTGTGCTAACCATTCGGCACTACATGTGCTACGACTTTTATAAAATAGATCTAGACGTTATTTTTCAGAATTTTTTTAAAAGATTTTTAAGAGCTTTTTTTAATCCTATGATTGTAAAGTCAAAAATACTAAGAATCTTTTAGTTAAAAGTAAAAAACTTGTTAAAAGTGTTGTAAAAAAGTTCTTTTTTGGCAAACACAAATTTGTTTAATATTTTAGGCGTAGGTCTTGAAAAGCGAGGCGTATTAAACCCCCGACGTTAGTTTTAATGTACCAACCCACCCATCCATGCTCTTCGATGTCTTTTTCTGTCAATTTTGTTTTTTTATTTCTTGCGGTGTTAGCCATTTTTTTCGCACTTAACGTTGCAATTTTTCTTTTTTTTCACCCCATGCTTTTTCTATGGATTTTTAGCATTTTCCCCCCTCGTATAAAACTATAATATAATATGTTACAGTTTCACGTTTTGAATACCGTAGGTTTTTCGACATATTATATAAATGTTTGTTTATAATATTTCAGTAACTTAGGATTTGGATAGCCAGTAATACATATACAGTGAAACACAAAATATTGCTGTAAACCATGTCATGCGTAAATTTTATAAAACTTTCCGGAATAATCTATATTGAAAGGCGAAATCTATCATTTTATTAACCCTACGTATTATCTAGAATAGTGCATTTTTTTATTTACTTTATTTATTTTATTTATTTAATTATTTATTATATTTATTTATTTATTTATTTATTTATTTTATTTATTATATCTAATATATTATTTTTATTCCCAAATTTTAGTCTCACAGTAATACCGAAATTGCTAAACTTTCTAATTTTTATATCACATTTATAACCACTATTTTAAAAATTATATATTTATATTTATTTTCTGAGATTAAATAGACTAAAATTAGGGATTTACTTTTTTAAATATTTTACATTTTTACATTATTTTAAAGTAAATATTGCATTATTTAAAAATGCAGAAACGTTTCATATTATAATTTAATTTATTTTGATGATATTAAAACTTAAAAATACATAAAATGTAATTGTTTGCGTTAAAATATATAATTTTATATAAATATTAGAATTTTTTGGAATTTTTTTTAATTTATGAAATACATTTTTAATAACTGTTTTTATAATTAAACTTTGAGAGCAGTTAATTAGTAAGAAAAAATATAGAAAATATTCCACAGACACTTTTTTATTAAAAAAAAAAAAAAAAAAAAAAAAACGCATTACTAATCATAATTTTAATCTTTTTAGTATTTTAAAACTTAATTTTCACGCAAAGTATAAAAAATAAAATAAAAATAATACCAGGCATTACGTTCTAGCAAACTAATTCTTATATTAAAAATATTAAATTAATAATAATGTCTGCAAAGGTCACGGCTTTGGGCTATTTATTAGTTCACAATAAACATTTTAATTAGTCATCATGGGATTTCACTTTCAAAAAACAAGTCTTTTCGCAAAATAAATTTGTCTTTTGCAAATACATGTTAATGAGCATTTGCTTAACTAATTAGGTGCAAACAGAAAAGGAAGAAAAAAAACACCTGGGATTAGTTTTATGAAATGATAAAATTAGTCAATGCGATAGTTTTTCTATTTTGCATTTTCTTTTGTTACAAATTTTTATATTAAACAATTTCTGTAAAATCATTTAGTTTTGAAATCGGAGAACATTAGTCATTTTAAATAGGCTAAGAGGAAACTAAATCTAAGTGTTTTAAATTACGCGACAATATTTATTATTTTTTTATTCTAAAAGACAAAGTAATACATTTAAAAAGATGTTTATTATCAAAAACAACAATTCAAAAATCGCTTTTATTTCTATTAGAAATATCAATGATTAAATATTTGTATTGTTTCTGCAAAACTTCTCTTATAATGTTTACAAATGGATTATATTTTTTAAAAGAATTTATAGCATTGCTTTTTACCTTTGTAAATTATATTTATGAAACGTTTAGTGAAACAAAGCCATTTTATTTAAATAATTTTGGAGATTATTTCGCAGAAGTGATAATTAATGTGTAAGAAAAGATAATATTGAACTTTTTTTTTTTTTTTTTTGTAATTGGTATGACCAACAAAATTATCCAATTAATATAACGATAAGACTTAAAATTAATATTTTAACCCTCTGTCATAGAACAGGACGTCATAGAACATTAACTTATACTGTGTCATGTCAATTCCTAAGATAGTAGGTTAATAAAAATAAAAATTGACTCATGAGAAAGGATTTTAAGGTATTATATTGAAGGAACTTCTCGATTAATTTAATTATCCTCGTTTACATTCTAATTCTTGTTATTCAGATTTAATGGTATGTACCTCAGACTTTTTAAAACGTTGGGTAATAAAAATTTGAAATTTTAATGAATTCTTCAGGAGACAATTATCAAAATATCGAAGGTTATTTTTTTGTATATTCGAAACTACAGGGTGGCCATAATTAAACTGCAAGTGTTCAAGGGATGCTGGAGAGGAAACTACTGGGAATATTCCAGTGAAATTTCGTATCTACACGTTTCAGAACATGCGCAAATCAAATATGAAAAAAAAAATCGCCATTTTCACCCGATAGATGGCGTTGTACCGTATTTCAACGCTCACCGGTGGCATATACAACTTCCAAGACCGATAGACAGAGCATAATGACATTCTAAGTGGCATATAAACAATATAAAACATCACTTACAGTTCATCAAAATTCCATACAATTCGCCTCAGTAATTAAATTTTTACAGTATCATGTAATCAAAAATTAACGTAAATGAAGATTACAAATTAAACAATCCATAAATTTTCATAAACTGTAAGTGATGTTTTTTTGTTTATATGCCTCTTAGAATGTCATTATGTTCTGTCTATTGGTTTTGGAAGTTGTATATGCCACCGGTGAGCATTGAAATACGGTACAGCGCCACCTATCTGGTGAAAAATGGCATTTTTTTTTTTTTTTTTTTTTTTTTTTGACTTGCGCATGTTCTGAAACGTGTAGATACTAAATTTCACTGGAATATTCCCAGTAGTTTTCTCTCCAGCACCCCTTGAACATTTGCAGTTTAATTATGGCCACCCTGTACTTTTAACACTGTGTTACTCGGAAGAAGTCTCTACGATGTTAAAGTTGAAAGTTAATTAAAAAATCTGGTGTGAAACAACCGCACGACTTCCATTACCCACTATTACACGTATTATATGCATTTTTGAAAGATAATGTGATCAGAAAGCATAAAAGTGACCTAAAGAGAAAATCGTTAGAGCCGTTTTTGGGATACCAACTTTTACAAAAAATCAATTATTAACCGGAAAACAATAATTACATACAAAAGGATATTTAAAAGTGAGTTAATAGGGCGAGTTTGAAAAAAAATCCGTACAGCCGTTTTCAAAGGAACGCGCTTGCAAGACCTGAAATTGAGCTATTTATAAAGAACGCCTATCAATTTTTCTGAACTAACCAACTATATCATTCGAAAGGACATCTAATAGAGTGTTTATATAGAAAATTTGAAGAAAATCGTTAGAGCCGTTTTTGAGATACGGACTTACGGTCCCACTTCCGGTTTCCGATGTCCTACTTCCGGTTAAACTCAATTATTGACAGGAAAACAATAATTACATACAAAAGCATATTTAAAAGTGAGTTAAAATGGCGAGTTTGAAAAAAATCCGTACAACCGTTTTTAAAGGAACGCCTTTGCGAGGCCTGAAATTAAGCTATTTATACAGAACGCCTATCAATTTTCCTGAACTAACCAACTATATCATTCGAAAGGAAATCTAATAAAGTGTTTATATAGCAAGTTTGAAGAAAATCGTTAGAGCCGTTTTTGAGATACGGACTTACGGTCCCACTTCCAGTTTCCGATGTCCCACTTCCGGTTTTTCAATTTTCACCAAAATTTGGAAATTTCATCTGTACACCGGACGTATTTCAATTCTAAAGTTTCGTAACTCTATCTTTATTAGTTTCTGAGCTATAATAGCCAGAAGATTCTCCACATACATACACACACACACACACACACACACACACACACACACACACACACACATACATACACACTGACCAATTGCCAAAAACCACTTTTTTGGACTCAGGGGACCTTAAAACGCGTAAATCAGGTGAAAACCCGATATCGAATTTTCCGACCGAATACAATACTTCCATTACCTACGGTAGTAGGGTAATGGAAGTAAAAATGTTTTTACATAGATTGTTTTCATGTTTACATATATTTTTAACAATTTGAACAGATTTTTAAACATAGTAAAATTTTTTTGTATGTAATTGATATGTATTCTTTTAACGTAAATTAATAGACTTCTGAGTATAAAAATAAATATTCTGGTGTGAAACAACCACACAACTTCCATTACCTACTATTACCCGCATTATATGCGCTTTTTGGAGAAATTGTGATGAGATGGCATAAAACTGATGCAACAAAGTAAATCCCTGAATATTTTCCGGTAAGAAAAATCTAGAATACATAATAAGAAATACAAAACAGAGTTTACATAGCGAGTTAAAAAATAAGAAAACAAAATCGTTAGAACTGACCTAAAACTGACCTACCTAATCAGGATAACTGTCAGTTTTCCTGTGGTAAACACATAATACATGAGAAAGGATATCAAAAATGGTTTTATATAACAATTTTTAAGAAAATCGTTAGAGTCGTTTTTGTGATACCGACTTTTCCTAAAACTTAGCAAACTCAATTATGCACTGAAAAAAAAAGTAATAATAAATAAAATAAATAAATAAATTAAAATTAAAATAAAATAAAATAAAAATAAAAACAATCGAAAGGCTATCTAAAATAGGGTTAATATGACGAATTTGAAAAAATATACATGCAGCGGTTTTTAAAGGAGGTCTGCAAGGTCTCCTGCAAGGTCTAAAATTGAAATATTTATGCCTACCAATTTTCCGGAACTAACAAACTAATTCATACGAAAGGATATCTAATAGAAGGTTTACACAGCAAATTTGAAGAAAATCGTTAGAGATATGGAATTACGGCCCCACTTCCGGTTTCCGATCTTCCACTTCCGGTTTTACAATTTCCATGAAATGTTGGAAATATCATCTGTCGTAAGACCTGCCTCAATTCTTAAATTTCGTAATCTTTATTTGTTTCGGAGATATGATAATTAGAATTTCCCCCACATACTTACACACACACACTGATCAATTGCCAAAAAACACCTTTTTGGACACAGGACTCCATAAAACATGTAAATCGGATGAAAACTTGAAATCGAATTTTTGAACGGAATACTTCCATTACCTACGGTTGTCGGGTAATGGAAGTTAAAAATAAATAAATAAATAAATAAATAAATAATAGAGTGTATACATGCAATAATCGGTCAGAAAGGTATAATAGATAAATTCTAATAGAAAAAAAAAGAGTGTTTGTTATTATAGATAAAAAGATATTTTTTAACCTTTTATTACTTTTTACTTGCATTTTTTTTAATATAGAACTGATAGTTACGAATTTAAATATTTACGTTGGCGTTACCTTTAATGAAAGTATATTTTCCCCGTTTCTATTCAAGTAATAAAATCGAAAATATTAATAACAAAAAATCGAGTTTTAAAAGAAAATGAAAAAACAAATTATGTAAGACAAAAAGTGGATTTATTTCAACATTTTTTCCGTACATATTCGCTATTCTTTTATTTATTTTATTTATTTATTTATTTAATTTTAATAAAAATACTCTAAAAACATTGTATCAATTTCTGAATGAAAATTTAGCATGGTTTAATAAAGTATATTAAAATCTTTTTAGCTTCATGTATTGTTACCGGGGTTTCTATTCATTTTATTTTTATAAGTTACCTCTTACTCATTTTTTGTTTTTATAAAATGTTTCATTTTATTTTTTAAAATGAAGGCTTTTTTTATTTTATTTATTTTATCTTTTTCTTATTATTATACGAGGAAGTGTTTCGCTTCTGCATCATGAAAATTTTATTAAATAAGAAGCTAAGTACTTTTTTTTTTTTTTTTTTTTTTTTTTTTAATCTTATCTCAATACCATTATGCAGTTCTTCCTCAGAGCGTACATTTTTTTCTCAAAAGAAATAATACCATTCAATATATTATAATACCAAAAAATGAAAAAAATGAGAGCTCATTCCAAAGAGCTAACCTCTCACTTATAGAATAGCATCCCTTTGCATTTTGACTTCTTAATATATGTAATTTTTTTTACTACTATATGTTTAAGTTTGAAAAAAAAAATATGAATGAAGATAAGACAAGTCTCAATGTAAGCAATTCTGTTATCTTAAAATCTATTTTTCCCTTTCTCTTAACCTGAACGTTTATTGTCAAGAGGCTCTTTTTATGCATACGTGCAGAGAAGAGAAAAATATTTTTAGCTTGTGGAAAAAAAATAGTTTTATCTTACAGAAACAGTGTTCAGATTTAAATACATTTTCCTAAAAGGCTTTTGTAAGAGATTTTTTTTTTTTTTTTTTTAATTTATGGATATAGTTATTGAGAATTTTGGAAGTTTATTTGTTAGGTTTATTCATTTTATATATTGGATTTCTCATTAATGCGTATGCAAAAGTAAAAATAATTTGTTAAATAATGTTGTTTATAGAATGTAGTTTTGAAATATAAGGCCAGTTATTTTGTTTATGAATATGAAATGTTTATTTTATTTACAAGTTTGTATTGAATACTGTATAAATTAAATACATTTTTGAATTACAAATTCTGGTTGGAGAATATATAAATAATAATATTTCGGAAACAATTGAGATTTTGCTAGGTAAAAAAATATTAAGTATATATATATATATTTTTTCAGATTTATAAATTTTTATGGTACACTCGGCAGCAAAATTATTGAAGAGCTAGGAAAAATTCGCATTTAAAAAGTGTGCACCAAATATTGTTTTGTTAAATAAATATTTGTCTAGTCATGATCTTAGTCTTTGAGCTGTTAGAAAAGTAAGTTGATGATAGAAATTAACGATCAAACAAATATATATATATATATATATTTGTGTGACGTGATTCAATAATTTTGCTGCTGGCTGTATTCATAGAATTTACTTAAAAAAAAAAAAAGTGTAAAAACAAAATAAATAAATAAAACTCTCATCGTCTGTTTTTCATCTAAATAATAGCAAAAAATTTCATGAGTGAAATAATAATAATAATAAATAGGCACGAATGTAACAACAAAACATTTTAGGCCCCACTCGAGCCTAATCTTTTAGAATATAGATAAAATAATAGCACTTTTAAATAAATGTAAGGCTTAATGTAAGCCTCCCTCATATTTAACACGAATTTTAGTAAGAATGCCATTTTCACAAGCTTAAAGTTTTGATAGCTAACCGGATTAGAGTTCATGCAGCAAACCATTTTTGGCACAAGTAAGTAGAATAGAAATGGAATCAATGTTATTTTAATTCAACTGCAAAGAAAAACTTTATTTTCTATCTGAAGCTGAAATTTTGGTATAGTATTGTAGTATTATCGTAGTGTTATCGTAGTAAACTGTTAATAAAATAGTTTATATAGGCAATTAAAAAGACGTATGGTATAGTTTATAAATAAGTAATCATTTTTGATATATGCTACTAATTTGAACATTTACTTAGTCTGTCTAACAAATATAAAATTCATTTGATCATTTTCTATTTACTTAAATTAAATTTATTATGAAAATGCTACGTAATCGTGATTACAGAAAATTAAACCTTGTATTATAAGGTACAGGTATTTAAACCTATATTGCAAGTAATTGTTCATAAAATCCTAATTGCGGTAAGTTTTATTGAGGCAACTTAGTAATAATATACAAAATATTGCAAAAACATTTTTACCTTTGCTTTGAATGCTATTCTATTTGTGCAACCAACTATCCAAAAATATTCATTAGTAGAAAAATCTAATTTTTGATCAACTTTTCAGATATCTGGTAAAAACCGTTTACTAAATAAAAGAAACTTATTTTGTCACAAAAATTATTTAAAATAATTGATGTATAAATTGTATATATATATATATATATATATATATATATATATATATATATATATATATAATTTATATACATTAATTATTACATTATTAATACATTATATTAATACATACATTAATTGATATATATAGTTCAAGTTAAGAAGAAATACCTTAATAGATTAAAACGCTGGCATTTAAAATATACGAATCAAGAGGCAATATTACATAATAATCGAATCAGTCAGTTTTAATAATGCGTTTTAAACTATATTCTCTAATTAAGCAGGGCAATTTCACAAAACATCCAAGAGTAATTTACAATTAACAATAATTTAGCTTATTAAATATTTGTTATTCAAATGAATATTTAATTTTACGAATTAGACTTAAAAAATATATTTAATAATCAGATTAAAAGTTATTTTTCTGTTTTTATGCACATTTAATATTTCAAATGTGAACAAATATAATTTATAAAGTGAAGTTATTATATGTATTATCAAGTTACAGAAGCTTCTGAATCGCTGAATCACATACAATTCTGATAATGTTTTAAAGATTAATGTTAATTAATTAATGCATTAATTAATGTAAAAAAATATTATTTCTTAAATTAATTAGAATTGATACATATTTATTTTAAAATATTAAAATATTTCCTTATATTTTCTCTTATATATACGTGGTATTTAAAGAAATGATACATAAAAAAAAAAAAAAAAAAAAAAAAAAATCGATATATTTAAACTTAAATCCACGAAAATAAATAAATAAGTAAAATAAAATAAAATAAATAAATAATAAAATAAAATTAGATAATTAAATTTAAAATTATAAAAATAAAAAATAAATAAATAAATAAACGCCATGAAATTAATTAATAAGTGTTATATACAAATTCATTTGAAGAAGCTTTCTAATAAATATAAATAAATAAGCTTATTTAAGTTTCACATGGCTAAGAAATATATTGAAATAATAGGTAATTAAGTTATATGAGAAGATGATTAATGGCTGTTAATTAAAAGTGTGGTATAAAATACAGAAAATACTTCCTGAAAGTGTTTCAAAAATTGAAGGAGAGAATTAGTATGAAATGGGGCTTTTCTTTTTAACACTGTTTGGCAAGGCAAATATGTGTGGAAATTTACAGGATTATTCTCAAAATTTTACGTCTAAGTGATGGATTTCGATAGTAAATATATCGATAGTAATTAAAAGAATTTCAGCAAGTAGATGAAGGTAAAGATTGTTTTATTTATTTATTTTTGGTTAAAAAATAAAAAATAAATAAAAATAGTAAAATAAGCAGAAATGTGAATTTGGAGCAAGGGAAAAAAAAAAAAAAAACTGAATAGTTTTATTTTACCTTTCTGCCTCAAAATAAAATTTATGTTAAGAAATGTTTTGCTAAAAATATTGTTAAGCAATAAAATTATACTATGCATGCACTTTAAATATTTGATATCAGAAGGTAAAATAAGAATATCATATGTGTATTAATAAAAATAAAAAAAATGGATTGAAATCTTAATATCTGAAGAAACATTTTATTTAAAAGTTATAAGTTAAAGATATTGACATTTTAAACTCTATGATTAAAAAAAAAAATCACAAATATACTATCATTTTATCTGAATAAAAATCTTACTTAATATGACAATATTTCAATATGTACTTTGAATTGGTCAATAGATGATGCGTACAAAAAGAAAAAGATTCTTCCTATAACGTTTGTAATTGTTGTAGTGGGAAATAATACCCTTTTTAAATAAATTAAAGTATTAGATATAAAAAGTATTAGATATAAATTAAGTATTAGATATAAAAACAGTATGAAATTCCTAAAGATGTGTTAAGTAAAATGAATAAATTGAACTAAAGTAAAAACGTTAAAACTCCAAATCGATAATAAAAATAATCATATCAAAATTAATTATAATTCATTCAAATTTCAAAACGTCTCCACCAGATTTATAATGAAATCCTTCTATTATAAAATTTTCTTATTTATTTTTCTTATTAAAGCCTTGAAAACCTAGCTCAATAAATCAGGAATTGTTAATAAAAAAATTTAATGCCATTTCACATCTTTTTATACAAAGGAATTCTTAGATGGAAAAATTCAATACCTGTATAAAAAGCATAAGTGCAATTAATTAAACGGATAATAAAACTGCAGATAAAAACTTCTTAAAAAAAAAAAAAAAAAAAAAAAAAAAGTAAAATAAACTGAATAAAATAAATTAAAATGCAGCTTTTCCTGTAGATTCAGTAATAAATTATCATGGCTTTGTGGGATTTTCCTGCGTCTTTCGACAGTTATTTTGAAAATACAATGAAAGCTTCGTTTATTTTCAAAATGTAAAGACTACAATTTATTTTAAAAATTCCGGATGTCGAGTACTTGTAATAAATTTCCGCGATAAAAAGGAAAAACAAATACGTATTTGAATTATGATAAAAAAGATTTTCTTATAAGAAATGTTAAATGACTATGCTCGATGGAGCTATGAAGAAAGCATTGTTTTCCCTACAGTATTTTACTACTGTACTGTAATTCTATATTAAGTTACTTATACTATAGAAAAATTAAAATAATTTACTTTTTCTTGTTTAGATTGATCTTATATTATCTAGCGTCGTTTAGATTTTGTTGAATTTATTCCTTTCCAAAATAATTGATTAATTCGTTACGTTGTGTTTAGATAATCTCACGTATCAGTTCTAATCTTTAACGTATTTAAAGTTATAGTTATATAAAAATATGTTTTCTTATAACTCTTAACTTTCCTAAATAAATGTTAGACCGTATAATTAAAAATAATTATTTTGATTACCAATAGATTTATTTTGGTCGTTTACTCAGAATCAGTTTTATTACAATTAATTAAAGACAATTATGATTATTCCTAATTAATTTCTGTGGATATCACCACTACTTGCTTAAATATGATCTAGGACCCTTAAAAAGACCCTAAAGAGGGCATATAATTCAGTCCTAAGACCTTTGTGTAACCAATCGGCTTATTCATACAGTAACACCACACACATGGTTAATATCTTTAATTAAAAAAAATATTAAGAGTCCACTCGACTTTTCGAACATTACGTAATTAACTGTTGTATAGAAAATGTAAAGTAAGAAAAGTCGTTAAATAAACAGAAGTGGAAATTATTAAAGTATGTTTGAGTATTTTTACTCAGTTGTTTAATTTTCCGCTATTGCGTCTCAAATAATTTGAGCTCACACATCATAATGATAAAGAATATTTTTTGTATCCCTGTAAAAATCTCTAAAGGCTAAAATCAGCAAATTCTATTCAACTCGTGCGACGGTGACCTATAATATGTGTATAAATTTCCTGCTCAATCGTTGCACTTTAAAATATTTTGGATCCACAGACCATAATGATAGAGAAGGTTTCTTTGTGCCCCTGAAAAAAAAATAATAAGTGCTAGGTTATCCAAAATGCATATACTTCGTGAGACTGTGACCTATAATATGTGTATGAAATTTCAGCTCAATCGATTGATGCGTTCAGACGCTATCGCACTTCAAAGAAATTGGGCCCATACGGCAATGATAAAGAATTAGATGATAATGATAAATTATTTTTCTTTGTGTCCTTGTAAAAAAAACTATAAGTGACCAAAAATGAGTACTCACCAAAATATGTAAAGTTCGTACGACAGTGACTTATACAATTTTTTAGCTTAGGTGAATAATGTGTTTAGGAACTATCGAAATTAAAAAAAAATTGGGCCCGTAGGCAATAATGATTAAAAAAAAAAATTCTTTATGTCCGTAAAAAACGATAAGTCCTAGGTTCACGAAAATCAATAATGTTCGTGCTATGGGGACCTATAACATATATACCAACTTTCAGCTTATTCGAACAAATCGATTAGGCACTATTGTATTCACTCACATATATACACATAAATACATACACGTATACATATATACAAACATCATCGTAAAAATAGTCGAAATGAATTCAGGGAACCTCAAAACGGATAGAAACACCAAAATATCAAAGTCCGATTTTTGACATTATTACAGTACTTTCCTTATATATGTATGTTCGGAAAGTAATAATTCTGATATAAAAATGATTACAACAATGCATAATTTTTATCAGCGTATGTGTATAGATATAACTTATTTATTTATTTATTTATTTTCGTAGAAATTGATCTTACGTTCAAAGCTTATTAATTCTAAGAGTATTCTTGATTTAAAAATAAAAATTACTGCTGGCAAATATATTAAAATATGTAGTTACTGTTAAATTACTTAATTACTTTTTTCAGAACCAAATATTTTGTGTGGAAATATACGCAATTACAAACCCCCAACTACATGAATTATAAATAATATGCGTAAAGATCCGGAAATGCTATTGTTTTTTAAATTTGCAGTCCAAAATTACCACTTTTTTTTCAATTATTATCTTATAACAAGTATGTTCTTAATGAAATTGTTTACTAATTTTTAAATTATTATTTGCTTCATTTTATTTTATTATTATTATTTATTTTTATTTATTTACTTTGTGTGTGTGTGTGCGTGTGTAAAAAACGATTTTTAAAATTTATGACAAAGCAATGTCATTACAAAAAGTTGTATGTTTAACCTGCTAAAAGAAATATAAAATCGGGCTTCTATATATGACGGATATTTTAGGTATAAAAAATTTTATTAAAAACTAATTTAAATATTATATTTTAGATATTACATTGAACATGCTAGAAATTATTATTATTATTATTATTAATTTATTACTTATATCTGTAAATTAGTGTCATTACATTCGTTTCTTTTCTTAACATTTTCTCAAATGAACAATATTAAGCATTAAAACTAAGTAAAAATTTTATTTTTTTTATTCAATAAATATTTTATTGAGAGACAGCACAGGCTTTGATTGGATAAAGTATATAAAAGATAAAACTACTTAATCAGAAAAAGAGCATGGCGATTCTTGTTTTAATGAGAAGTTTAAAAATGGTAAGCGATTTTCAAAATTTAGTTGAAGAAGGGTTTTTTTTTTTTTTTTTTTTTTCCTAATGAAAGATAAATCAGCTTAATTTCGTTATATATATATATATATATATATATATATATATATATATAACTATATATATATATATATATATATATATATAACTATATATATATATATATATATATATACTTAACTAATTATTTATATAACTTATAACATAAATAATATTTGTGAATTTAAAATATGTTATAAAATATTTCAAATACACCTATCTAAAGTTGGAGGGAAATATTAGCTTGAAATAGAACTTTTCTATTTTCGACACTATTAGGTAAAGGAAATGGGTACGGAATTTAACAAGATAGCTGTCAAATTTTCAATTTTAAGCGTTGGAGTCAGTTTCAGTTTGAAGTGTTGGATTATAATGATATGAATTTTAGTAAATAGAAAAAATAATGCCTTTTTAAATTATTTTTACTGAGTCTGAAATAGGAGCGCAAATATAAAAAGTATAAGATAATTTAACTTTAAATATCCGTGCATCAATGCAGGATGTTCGTAAGAGGCCGTTGTTTTTGTTAAATATTTTTTATAAAACTCGTTATTGGTTATATTTGTTATTTATTGATATCTTGAGAAAATTTCTATTCTAGTGAAATTATTAAAATATTCCTTAATTCAAAAATATTATAAAAACTTTAAAATGAAAGTTTTTAAATTATTCGTTAAGCATATTACTTCGTGCTTTGAGTAAAATTAACGTCTTTTTAGGGATAAGATGACATGATATATTACAATTTAAAATACAATAATAAAACAATAATAATAAAATAATAATAAAATACAATAATAACCCCACTAAAAATAATCTCAAATTATTCTGCAGATATTTTTAGAAAACATCTGCAGAATATCTTAAGTTATTTGGCGCATTCTTAAGAAAGTTTGCAAATTTTTTTTTATAATTTCTTCAAAGTTTCTGAAGATATTTTATAGAAAAAGATATATTTTCAAAATATTTTAAAATATTCGAAGAAAGTCTTAAGAAAATACTATATTCTCAAGAATATCTTCCGATTATTTTTAGTGGGGAATATCTATTTTAAAATATATGATTGTAATAATACAAATAAAATAAAACATTATATGTTATCCTATTTAATATTTTGCTAAGAACAATACCCAAATGTAACTTAAAACAATAAAGGAGACAAACAGACATATTTTTTCAATGTAAAATTGTGGGAATCTTACCCTAAAAGCCTTATACCATCTAATGGTTCCCTGTATAGATTTAGTGGGAGCATGACACTGTACATGATGATTCAAAATGAATGATGCAAAAATATCAACGGAGTACAATATGTATAATACTATTATTCAGCAAATGCAAATATAACGTAAAAGCACAAATTTACAAGTTTTATCTACCAATAACAAAAACTATTCTATAAACAAAATTTTTCCCCATTCAGGCTATTATTAAAATCGCAACACCTCCGTAAGACGGATCATCATACGGCGAACTTTCGCGTTCGCAAAATTCGCCACATAGAATAAAAACTCTTCTTTTGGCTGTAGACTACCTAAAAAATTTTCGCTGCAGCCAGATAAAACAACTAAACTTGTATTTCTATGATAATATTGCCATGGTAATGTTTAACATTTTGGATATGATAAAACAAGAATTTCTTAATTTCTTAATATAATAATGTATTATAGTAATTTAAATATCAATGTAATGTGAATTAGGAGCACTTAAGGTGTAATAAACGCCACCAGTGTCGGAGATCTTCTGCTGTCGAAGCTGGTAGACAAGATTTGATCGGTTCGATACTACGTCACGTTCATCGACTTAGCCACACGAGTTTCCATGTTTTTCTCCAAAGCTTGCTTAAATACTGTCTCGGAATTTCTGAAAAAGACTAGTGCGGAGGTCATTCTACCCAAGCTTATAATTTAAAACATATTGCAGAAAAAAATGATATTTTGTATTTTGAATTATTGTTATTATTATTTACTTTTTAAACTCATTTATTCTATACATGAGTGTATACATATATATAATTAATAACTGAAAGAGTGCGACATTTTCTTTTTCTTTTCCTTTTTTTTTTTTAAATAACTTATTTCAAAAAACAGTAGATTTTTTTCTATATATATGTTTTCTGAACAATAATGAACTATAATTATAAATCTTTATTTGTCTACTTATTTAATGTTGAAAAAAGTGTTTAAAAATACTTTTGTTTTTTCTTTTTAATAAAATTATGTGGAATAAAAAAAATGTAAAATAAAATAAATTATAAAATTCAATGTATTTAAAAGTAACTCTCAAATCAAAAATAAAAATAAACGCTATAAAATTAGCTGTAATTACTCATTGGTTCCTTATCTATATCGCAACTTTTTGTGCCATTCTTTCCTCTATGTTAAATTCAGTTCTATATTTTAGTGTGCTGTTATTGTTTTAGTTCTATTAATTGCTAAATTTTAAGATTAAATTTTATTACGTTATCTATTATTTATATATATATATATATATATATATTTTCATGCTGAATGTTAAAAAAAAAAAAAAAAAATCTGATTTACGAATCTGGAAAAGTCAAAATGAAAATAAATGAGTGGATAATATAACTTCAGGTAAAGTCTTCTTTTCCCCCACCCCCTTTTTTTTTTTTTTTTTTTTTTTTTTTAATGTTTCAAAGTAAAAATTGCATTTTTCTTTAGATTCAGGAATATTATATCATACTTTTATGAGACAATCCTCATCTTCATTTATTTTCAAAATATAAAGTCTTTATTCATTTAAAAAATCACAGAAGTTGAGAAAATTTAATGGAGGTTCTTTTAAATAAAGAAGAAAATCGTTTAAGTTTTTTTAAAATAATTCTTAATGAGATAGGATTTATTTATTTAAATATATAAACTCATAGAATTAAACATGTTACTTTTTAATATAACTCCTTATAAGTATTTTAAATTACCGGAAATTTCGCCATAAGAAAAGGAATTTAATTTTGTTGCTTATTTTGCGCAGAATGAAAATATTTCAAACCTTGTTCACATTAGATATTAAATGTGAAGAAATTGTAACTTTGAATTAATAGCTTTTGAAGTTTTTTTGAATCCTGTACTTTTTCCGATGCTTCCTTTTAATTCTGATGACACATATTTAAAGTTCATAATTTAAATACAGTTGGCAATTTTTTTATATGTTTAATTTTTTAATCAAAATATACGGTGAGACTACAATTTATGGAGCCTATAGAAAAAAAAAAAAAAAAAAAAAAAAAAAAAAAACGAATATTTAAAGAAAAAAAAATTGTTTTATATTTTTTTTTCAAAGACTGTAATGTTTGTGAAATATCATTCTAGTGGTTATTTATTATTATTATTATTATTATACCGGGCTTGTCAAAAAATGTATACACACTTTGAATCGGCATAGAAAGTGTATTTCCCGTGTTACAAAGTTCAATTTCTGGGAGATAGCACCCGCCGCACTATCATCGCGACGCACGAGCATACCTGGATCAAATTTTGTCAGGCCAATGGATAGGGCGCAGGGGCCAATCGAGTTTCCTCTGCGCTCTCCAGACCTTACGCCAATGGATTTTTTTTCTTATGGGGCACAGTAAAAGATGGGACGAATAAACGTAAACCACGTAACTTAGACGCACTTTGGAATGAGATTCAAGCGATGTGCGCAGAAATCCCATTGGACACGTTGGTACGATGTACGGAATCAGTGATAACTCGTACTCAGCAATGCATTGATACTGAAGGCCGCCATTTTGAACAGTAATCACATCTGCATCAGAAAGTGCATTTATGTTTCAAATGTACACATTTTATTTATTTATTTATTTATTTGACGCACCAGGTATTTAAAACTTCTGTAAGCGGTGTGATATCTCTTAAATATAATTATCAATATGAAGATTGTTATTTTGCTGTTTCAGACTTTTTGATTTTTTAAATTTTCAACTAATTTGAGGAAGTTCTATGTGACATAATCATGTAATATTTTTTGGCAGTATAAAAATTACATTTATTAGGAAACTACTTAAAAAATACTTGGAATTTATCCACATTTTCTTCACACAGAGATGTAGAAAATTTATAACTTTATCTTTATGCATACACTGTAAATGCAAGTGTTTGAAATTCAGACACAATTGTGTCTAAAATGGGTGTTCAATTCTAAGATGTTAAAAAGTGTCTTAAAAGGCACATCGTTTCACACATAAAGTGTCTGAAATTCCGCCATCTTTGTTCCTGTCTACAGTGAAAATTTTTCATAAATAAATATATGAAAAGATTCGTTTTATACTGTTTACCTATGAAAAAGATTTTAGAATAACCTAGAGCATAAATAATATTATAGTTTTGAAAAATTAAAGAACACGCTTTTATAGAAATGTGAACTAAAAAGCACAAAATATCTATCTTAGTGTTAAAATGCAGGGTATGAGAAAATCGTGTGAGTGACACACCATAATATTTACATACATTTAAATCTTTAATTAAAATAATTTAGAATTAAACAAAAATCATTTTTAAAAAATCTCCCCTGACTGGGATCGAACGCTATACCTTTAGGTTCGTATCGCGGAGCTATACCTCAACGCCACGGCGTTCACGTAGGGAAAGTCTTTTTTAACAATATAGATTTTTTGTTTGCTCCCAGAGCGGTTACAAACATACAAACATACATGCATACATACAGGTGAAGCTAATAAAAGCATGTTAAAAAAAAAGCATTAATAATTTTTACAAAAACAATTTCCGTTGCCCTCGCCGGGAATCGAACTGACAATCAACGGATTCACAGTCGAGCGTCTTCCCAATATAGCCATCGGTACTCACACTGGATGTTGGAATATATTTTAGATGGGATATATTTTAGATGGAATATATTTTAGTATCCGTAAAACAAATCGAAGTCTTACGTCTTTGCAATAAAACTTACCATAAGAGCTAAAGCTTAATGCACACCATTATCTTAAATTTCATGTGTAGAGGTTTAGATTTTTTTGTAAAATGCGTAATAAATATGAAAAAATAGTAGACTATGGATTTTAAACGATTTTTTTAAAACTGGTATTTGCAAGAAAACATACTATGTACATAAAACCAAAAAAATTGTTCTTTTACATTTTGAAGTGAAGGGAAAGATAAAATAATTAAAATGCGGAAAAAAATCAATTATGCACAAATTGTTTAAGAATATTTAGTTACGAATTTGCTTCTTAGCTACAAGATACATGCTTCGTTTATCTTAATATATATATATATATATATACTAGCTGACCCGACAAACGTTGTTTTGTCATATAAATTATTTCTAGAGAATATTTTGCGAGAAAAAAATAACTAACTTATTGTAAGTGTGTAAGGATGTGGTATATAAGTGAAACAGGTATGGAGCGCTGTGAACGGTGACTGTGAATTCCGATTATAACGTAAAAGACATAATTACCGAAATTTTCGCTACTTGCTTCTTGCTACTTGCTATTTGCTACTTTCTACTTGTTATTTAAAACCTCCGCTGAATGTCGAACAGCACAAAATTTTATTTCATACGGCAAATATTTCAATTTATGAGAGAATCTCTGATAGCAACGAATTTCACATGAAAATTCCGTCTTTTTTGAATAAGCTGTAACAATCCTGACCGATTTGATGAAAATTTTTATCAAAAAGTTATTACAATATCTAACATCATTACATGTACATTTATCACAATTCAATCAATCGATGCATGTGAGTATGTGTATGGTATGAGCGAAGTGAAATGCAGAGTTCGTATTAAATAAAAACTTAAACTCGTTTTAATTAAAGGTGAAAAAGTTGAAACTCAATTTATTTTATAACAGGTATATTTTTTTAATCTACAAAAACTTAATTTATCGTAATGCCATTGGATGTACAATACTTTTGGTTAATCCTTGAGGAGTATACACAAACAAATTCGAAGGTTTTCCAACCGTGGAACACGCAACATATAATTGGCCGTGAGAAAAGCAGGGATTTTCTAAATCTAAGCCACAAATTGGGACCCCTTTGGTGACTTTAAATATTTTAAGCCATTTTTGCGATGAATTGAAATGGCTATCTCAATTGTGGAACTAAAGATCTTGGCGAGAAGCGTCCGAGCTACTTCGGTGCCAAATTTCAAATTTTGCCAAAGGGATCCGATACTAAAAGGGGTTCCATACAAAAAATAAATAAATAAAATATTAGTGACATACACACGCACAAAAGTATGGGACCCCATTGGTGACTTTAAATATTTTAAGCCATTTTTGCGATGAATTGAAATGGCTATCTCAATTGTGGAACTAAAGATCTTGGCGAGAAGCGTCCGAGCTACTTCGGTGCCAAATTTCAAATTTTGCCAAAGGGATCCGATAGAAAAGCAGAGACTCCAACATCCTAATTAATATTCCGTAGTGTTGTTAGTCACGCCCTTTTTTAAATTTTTACAGTAATAGTCTCCAAATTCAATTACGATTAAATAAGAAGAAAAATGCTCTAAAATGATACTGGTGTGAAAAAAAAGGCGGGGCTAATAAAACTACGGAATATTAATTAGTATGTTGGAGTCTCTGCTAAAGGTGTTCCATTCAAAAAATAAATAAATAAAATATAATAAATTAGCTACACAAATAAATTTGTAGGTTAGGGTGGTTGTTAATCAACGCGCGTGTAAATTTGATAGAAAATTAAATAAAATACTCACTCCAATTCCGCACTAAATTTGCAAAATGTATAGTTTTTTATGCACACTTCAAAACTTTTCAAACACTAATTACATCTTGATGTAATATTTCAATTAGGACACAATTTTTTGTATAACAATAATAACACGAAGTTACAAAATATTTTCCTGAATTTGATCGCAGCACCAACTGTCGGGACAAACTGGAATTACAATAGAATATACGCAAGCGAAGTGTGACGTCACTGACCGTCAGTGAATGCAAGAAAAAGATTTCCTCTGTTAATCTCTCATTGGATTTTTTATAAAAAATTATTAAAAGTCGAGGAAAATTATTTCTCGATTTTAATCCCCGTATTTGGGTATAGATATGTATTAGTTATCGTATGCATGTGTTAGATTGAGTTATTTTGCTCTCAAATTGACAAAATTTTAATTTTAAATTTCAAAACTCTGTCTTCCTTGGCGTTTTTTGTATTTGGCGATCAAAAACGTAATACGAAAATATACATGCCAGATGTATATTTTCGTAATATGTATTGTACGAAATTGTTTCATATTATTCATTACTCTCTTAATATAAGTTGTTGAAATAACCATTATTTTTGAAAGAAATTAAATATGTTCGCCAGATGATATGGCGATATTTTTTTTTTTTTCCGCAAGGATGACAGAGTTTTGAGATTAAAAATTCAAATTTTATCAATTTTACAACAAAAACAACTCAATCTAACGCATGCACATGATAACTAATACATATCTATACCCAAATATGAGGATTAAAATCGGGAAATAATTTTCCTCGATTTTTAGTAATTTTTTACAAAAAATCCAATGGGCGATTAACATAGGAAATATTTTTCTTGCATCCACGGACGGCCAGTGACGTCATCACTTCGCTTGCGTATTATTGAATATTCGATACTACGATCGTAGCGCAGCCTGCCGGATCCAATGTGAAACATTTCAAAATCAACAACAATTTATAAGTGATAAATTAATTAAATAAACAATTTAAATTGGACTGTATTGTAAATCTAAACCATTCTCGAATCCACCTGAAGACAAATAAAAAATTTCATTAAACTCGGTCCAGCCGTTTAGGAGGAGTTCAGTGACATACACACGCACAAAAGAAATATATATATATATAGAGAGAGATACAAAGGTACAGCTTTAGTATAGACCTCCCCCCCCCCCTTGTCGACTTTAAATATTTTTGGCTAATTTTGCGATGAATTAACATGGCTATCACAATTGCGTAACTGACGATCTTGGTGAGAAACGTCCGTACTACTTCGGAGCCAAAGTTCAAATTTTTTCCAAACTAAAGCTGTTCCATACAAAAAAAAAAAAGAAAAACTGTTTTATGATATATATAAAATAAAAATAAAAAATTCTAATAAATTCGAAATTATTATTATTTACAATTAAGGTGAAAACATAAAAGAACCTTTATAAGTTACATATAAAGCCATTAATCAATTAAAACGAAAAATTTTATTTTACTGTAAAAAAGAAAAGTACTAAAATTTTAAGCTAATACCAAGTATCTCTATGAAAATATTTATTTACACGCGAATATTTTCATAGTATATTAATTTTTTTTTTCTAATTTTTATTATTTATCACGCGAAATTAAAAATATTTTATTTCCGGAAAAAAAAAATAAATAAACGTGAAATTTGTTTATTTTGGCATCAAATATATTTTTCTTTTTAATCATTTTAAAGTTAAAATGGAGTTTTTATTTAATATCTTTTGATCCAATTATCCGATTGAACTGAATTGTAAACCATTCTCGAATCCACCTGAAGACACACAAAAAATTTCATTAAACTCGGTCCAGCCGTTTAGGAGGAGTTCAGTGACATACACACGCACAAAAGAAATATATATATAAAGATATATATATATATATATATATCATTACATGTGAGAACTTTAAATAAAAATAACTTTGTTTTTTAATTTTTAACCGAATATGTTTTGCGTCTAAGTATTTTAAATAAGTTAACTACTTATAATATCAAATTTATTTGTTTAAAAAAAATATTAAAACAGGATATGCATGCCGCTTAAAGTAGATTTCACATGGACAATTTGTTAAGTAATACAAATGTCTGAATTTTCAAGTGTCTAAATTGTAAAATGTCTGAAATTTTATGTGTCTAAAATGTTATATGTCTTAATTTCAGACATATCAACCTTATTCAGACACTTATCTCAGCTCATTTATAAAATAGATACTTTCGCGTGGTAATTTAAGACAGCACATGCGTCTGAAATTTTGCATGAGTAAGTGTTTCAGACATTTATGTGTCTGAATTGACATTTCAGACACATTTCTGTCTGAATTTAAGACGCTTCTATTTACAGTGTACTTGAAAAAAAAAAAAAAAAAAAAAGACCATTTTTAATATATTCACAGCTTTATATATATATATATATATATATGTGTGTCCTAGAGTCAACCTTCTTTTCATCAGAGGCTAATTTCACGGTCCCTTTCATTTTTCAACAGGTATTGTTGTACAGTGGATTGGCGTTAGTGCTATTGTTGAATTTGATAATTGAATCAATTTGTGAAATCTTGTTGCTTTGTTTGGCGTGTGTATGTCTCTTTCGTGAATTGTTTGACTAACTATTCTTTGTTCTCATTCTTTGCTTCTACTATCAAAAGGATTATATATATATATATATATATATATTTTTTTTTCAAAAGTGTTTAAAATTCCAGAATATACATTAAGTAAATTATATAAAACTATCCAATTTAAAAACTGAAAATAAAAGTAAACATAATAAACTTAAAAAAAAAAAAAAAAAAAAAAAAAGATGTTTTGAAATCTTTGCTGTGTATTTATATAATACAAGCTTTAGCTTTTAAAATTCCTTATTAATATTATTTTTTAAATTTTTTAAATATTATATCAATGAATTTATTATCAAATTTTATATCAATGAATTGTTAATAAAATATTTTGACTACTCAAAAAAAAAAAAAAAAAAAAAAAAAAAAAAACTTTAAATTCAATATCTGTATGAACAGAATAAGTGCAATTAATTAAGTGGATATGAAAAAAAACTGCAGGTAAAAACTTACTTTTTAAAAAAAACTTCAAATTGAAAGGCACGGTTTTCTGAGAATTCAGTTATAAATTATCATGCCTTTGTGAGATTTCCCCTCGCCTTTCGACAATTATTTTGAGAATACAATGAGATCTTCATTTATTTTCAAAATGTAAAGAATACAATTTATTTTAAAGAATTCCGGATGTCAAGTATTTTTAATAAAGCTTTTCTATAAAAATGGGAAATATATGAATTATGAGAAAAATGCTTTAACAGCTAATTTTAAATAACAATGCTTGATGCAGCTGTTCACCAAACACTTTACATTATATGATACTTTCCTGTTAGATGAGTATTCTATATTAAATCGTTTAATTGAAGGAAAATTGCATAAAATGCAATTTTCTATTTTCAATTTATCTTATATTGACATGTATAGTTAGGATTTGTTTTCTCAATAAAGGAATGGAAAATGATTGATTTTTATTTAAATCCGTGCAGCCCATCTTAATAACTCAGAAATATACAAAAATAATGAGATTAAAATGAAGTATTATTTGCAAATAAATTATGCCCTTTAAGTAATAACGCTTTTTTTTTTTTTTTTTTTTTTTTAAAAAGATTTTTAGGCTATTGCTAGTGAATTTTTATTTAATAGCGCTTTATATTTGAATCTCAAGAGAAGCAGGATTTTTCCTTTAATAATAATAATAATAATAATAATAATAACCAAGATACGTCATTTTATCATTATTATATTATTTGCAATGTTACTTTATGTTTAAAATTGTTCTTATGACTATTAGTAACTATAATTTAAAAAAAAAAGTCAACTGTTATTTACACAATTACTAAAAATGTTAAATATTCTTGTAAACCAATCCAATGAAATAAATTTACGCACATCACACATGAGAGATTCCAAAAAATATGAATTCATAATCATATACACAGTGATAATATACATGTATGCATATACCACCTTTATCTAGAGAATAAAAAGTCTTTTCTGAATCACTATATTAGAAATATATATATCCGAGTTATGCATGTAAAGTAATTAAAAAAACTTGATAGAAAAAATGATCGAGAATTTCTAGTCTACACTTTTCTAGACTGAAAATAATATTATGAATATTATAAATATTGTTAATAATTTCTATAGCGAGAAAACCTCGCTTCAATTGGGTTATAAATTAAAATTATAGATACTAAAACTCGCCTCTTGTAATTGCATTTATTAACAAAGATTTTTAAATATCATTGAGGACTATAATATAGGAATTCTCACATAAATTTTTATATCTCGCTAAAAGATGAAACTAGTATATATAAAGTTGACATGAAAATATTTTTACTAGAGCTAGAATTTAGTTTTTACATGTCAGTAACATAAATTTGTTTTCAGTGACACTCAGAAGAAACTTAAATAAATAAATGAATAAGTAAAAACTTTTAATTTGAAACAAACATGAACGTAACAAAATTTATCCCTAGTGATTAAATTTTTGTTTGTTTAAAGTTTTGCTGCGAACAACAATAAAAGCAAGCAACGAGCGAGCAACAGTGAAAGCAATGAGATGAAAATATTTGACAAAATTAGCTTAGAATATTAAAGTTACAGAACAAATATAAAACTATGCTTTAAATAATTCTTCCAAATATTTAGGTTTCAAAAAATGTTTAAAATTTGATTTAAATGCATGGATATATGTTTATTCATCGGCAATTCAGAAAATTATAAATCATGTTAAAATTAAATAAATAAAATGAGCTTTTTCAATAAAATTTTATTACTGCTAAAATCAGTTAAAAAAAAAAAAAAAAAAAAAAAAAAAAAAAAAAAAAATCTTCATTTTAAGCAATTTATTTCATTAGATGTGTTAAGAACAAGTTTCGAAAAACTGTTAGAATCAATAAAAAACAACGAAGATTTATTTGAAATAAAACTGAAGTAATATCACCTGGAGCGTTTAAAGATTAGAAAATGAATTGAAGAATAGTTTACTTTATCGGTGAAAAGAGTTTTTGAAAAATAGGTGAGAAGAAAGAAAATGACTCGAAGGTAATTGATGGTTTATTCTTTTCTTTTATCACTTATGAGGACACAGAAAGAGGCCACGTGTTTCAATTTATTTGATCAGAGGGTTATATTTAACATAATTAATATTAGCTTTATACATCCAAATAGAAAAAAAAAAGTTATTAAATGGCATGCAATTACATTTTACGCAGGAGATTTTATAGATTGTTTCAGAATTTATATGTTTATATATCTTAATATGTACATATATATATATTATTTGACCTAACATATTCAAGATGAAACATAGCAAATGATTATTAAGCGAAATCTCTTATAGAAAGCAATAGTCCTGTGGTACTAACGCGTTTCTCTTTTTCGACATAAACGATAGATGTAATATATATATATATATATATATTTTTTTTTTTTTCATTTATGTCGGTAAAAAAATGTAAGTGTAAGGTAAAGCAAGGGGAGATTGCTCACATAAAGGATTGAAGAGAAGAAATAGATTGCGAGCACTGCTATTCCACGCAGTTGTACAACAGCAAGATTAGATTGCAACAGCAAGAATTGCCGACATAAATTGGCATGTTGATTGTTTCGATCGTCTAAGATAAAACGCGGTTCCTTTTGTGTGGTTTTCAAAAATAAATCCGAAAATTTCCAAATCACTTTTTAGGAAATTTCTAGAGAACGGTAGTAGAATAAAATATTTTTTAATTGAACGAATTATTATAAGCTACTAAACTAGACTAATAGCACAAATAGCGAATAATTATTGAATAAAGTGCTGCGGAACCTATCCTACCGAAATGGGAGGGTTTACGCATTTGTTACTTAGGAGATTGCGCGTTGGTTCATTTAAATTCTATACTAGGAGAGATTAGGCAGCTTATAGATAAACGATGAGTTTATTAAATGTCTGAAAGTGTACCAGGAGACAATTTCGACTAGTGACTGGACCAGTTTAACCCATTGGAGTTTACTCATATCTTTTTGGAAACCGTCCCCAGTATCCGAGATTGGGAATTATTCAGGAGTGGCAAGGATTGGGAAAAGCCATTATTGTTAGCTTATCGAAAATTTATCCCAGATTATTTAAGGTTATTATATATCTGTTGAGTTATGCAATATTTTAAAATATAATGTTGAAGATTTGTGTTGCTGTCAGCTGCTAAAAGAGAAGCAGTAAAACTGAATATAAACAAAAAATATCAGTCTTTCTAAATTCATTTTTAAGGACTGTAATCGTCTAAATTTAAGTAAAATAAAGTAAATTAAATTAACGTAAAGATTTTTAAAATTGAAACGAGTAGATTTCAAAGCATGTGAATTTTAGGGTTTTGTGTTTCGAACACTTTTCTGCAGAAGATTTTGAAAAAACAACTTTAATAAATGATAATCTGTTAGCGGATTCTGGTCAAAGTGGACGTAACCTGCTATTTGTAATTGGACACACGGTGTGCAATCCGATTCGAATGGGTCAACTTGTAGATAGAGGTTGCATGAAAGTTGTACCATTTGGAAAATTGAATGCCACTATAGTGGACAACGACAGATTGGGTCAGCAAACAAGAAATAATTCAGACTGAGAAGGAAATGTACTAATTTTAAGTTAAACGTGTTATCTAGTAACTTACAGTTTTTTTCTTTGAATAAATCTTTTAAATCTTTTTTAATTTCTTTTCTGATTTTTTAATTATTAAATTGAAATTTCCACTTCTAATATAAAAATATTTGTTCAAAAAAACCATACAACAAAGCCATTTAAGTGCAATTATTATTGTTAACATTTTAGTTAACAATAGAAAAGTTATTTATTTTTTATTATTATTACACAGGTAAAAGGCGATTTATTATTATTATTATTATTATTATTTTTAAGATGATACGCTTTTCTGGTGTAATTTTGGATACTGAGTAAGGAAAACTATTCAAAAATTTCCCTCACGTACAGATTTAACAAAAAATGGGATTGTAAGAGACTAAAGCTCCTCATTTACAGCTACCATCTAAGTTATTTCCCGTAAAATCTGGGTGATGTGTGTGAAGAACAAGGAGAGCAATTTCATCACGACAGCAAAGAAACGCAAAGAAGATATCAGGGATGATGTGATGTTAACATGTTAGCAGATTATTGCGGGTTGCTTCATAGAAAATCCCCCTCCCCCCCCCCCCCCCCCACACACACACAAAGGCTTAGAGCCGTGTACAAAATTATATTTTTTGATATTAATATATTTTATATACTCACTATTGTTTTGTTTATACACTCTGTAGACATTTTTTTTTCATACCTATCATTTATTACTTAAAGTAGAAATTTGAGCTGCTTTTCGACCAATTTTATATAAATTTAATAAGCAGATCCTTGGTGTGTACGTCCCCTGGAAGCTGCGGCAGCTGTGTTAAAAAGCGTCGAGCGCGTGATCGGAAGATTGCGTGCTTCATTCTCAAGCCGGCCAAAATCCGCCGTGTGCATTAATTATGGCCAGTGAGCAGTGCTGCCAGATTGAGGGTAATTTCCCTCAAAGTGGAACATTTTGATGCGATTTTAGATATTGAGGGAAAATGGGATATTTCTTCTCAAAAAGGGAAATTTTACTTTGTCAGTTTTAAAGCATTTTTTGTTCCTCCAACATAAACTGTCCCGAACTAATTTCTTTCGTATATGCTGAGATCTTAAAAGCTAATCAGTGCAATTTTTTCATCTTTTGTAATAATAATCTAAAATACTATGAAAAAAAAATATTGATTTAGTTTTATTTGTCCTATTAGTCATTCAAAGCATAAGCATTCCCTGATTTTCTCAAAAATACACGTGAATATTGACTACGATTCCTTAAAAAGATACTTAAGGCATTTTATCCATTTCTAGGTCCAACACATAGGGCTTTTAGCCTTCTCTGAATTGAATAATATACATTTTTAATATTGAACTTTAGTAATCTTTTGCTGTCATTTTTTTTTTGATTAAATAATATGAAGTTTACGGTTAAAAAAGAGTGGTATTTAATTAAAAGGCCGCTAGATGCCCTGAAATTGTGGATAATTTACCTTAACCCTTACACAATACCATATTCAGTGCCATATTCAATACCATATTCAAGTTATTTTACCCTGAATAGCTTCAAAGCCTTGCATGTTGAGCAATTGACGGAAATTGTATGCCAAAAAGGGAAATTTTCTAGCGAAATGTGGGAAGTTTTAAAATTTCGATCTGGCAGCACTGCCATTGAGTAGTGATAAGAAGTAGAGAACGGATTCCCTATACTGGCTGTGGAGGATGGATGGATAGTTGGGTTTTACGTCGCACTAGTGCTGCGCTGATGGGCAATTGACGGCGGTCTGGGACACACCCCTAGAGGTGGTCCGGAGACATGCCATCACAAATTTGATCCTCCCCGGAAGGGATGGCTCTCCCGCTTCGGTGACCCCCAGAGGTATAATTTTTGATGGGAGCATGGAGGACATTGCGGCCACGACAGATTTTACGTGCACCAGCCACCATTAGTGTACACGACGGTGTTTGGCCGGCTCGAGTACCGAACCCGCAATCTTCCAATTACGAGGCTGGCACTCTACCGACTGGGCTACCGCGGCCCCTGCCTGTGGAGGAAAATTCCGCGAACATCACTACGGTTTTAGAGTAAATAGGCGCCTTCTTTTCGCGATAATTACTTTACTGGCAAATGGTTCTTTGGGATACAAGTGTCATTGCAGCCGTAAATAACACATGCCATTACCGTTTATCCAGAAAAAATATGAAATTACAATAAGAACATAATATAAAACGCTGAAAAAAAATATATATATATATAAAAATCAATTGAGGTAGTGAATCAACGAATGTTTTGCCAGCTTCGCTGGTCACTATATTTAAAGGGGACTAATGTGCAAGTTGTACCTGACGGGACTAAAGTGAAAGTTGTTCCTCAAGGGACTAATGTGAAAGTTGTACCTCACGGGACTAATGTGCAATTTCCACCGAAAGAAGAAGCTATTTCTTTCAACGAAAATGCCTACTAACCCTGGACGATAGGTCTAATATATCGCATCATATTATATATCGTATTTATCGTAATATAACTCAATACTTATTTCGCTTCCCTCTTCGACTCGTTTTAATACGCATTTTTTATATGCATGAGCAGCCCCCGAAAAACAAAAACATTAAATCATTAAATTCATTTTTTTACTTATTTTTATTTCATATTATTTCACGCGCACTTTTTATTTCCTACTTTAAAATTATTTTAAAAAAACTTTTTCGATATCGCTTGTAACGATACTGATTATTATTAATTTTCTTTTCTTTTTCTTTCAATAATAATAATAAAAAAAAAAAGATTTTAATGAAATTCTAGCAAAAGCAGAATTTAGTTTAGGACGGAGGACTTTTATTATTATTTTTTTTTTTCAAATTATAACATCGCTTTCAAATGATTCAATTATATTTTCGATAAATTTTAGATTTCGACAAAAGTTCAACTATCGAAATCGACAACGCAAAAATCCCAGATTGAGACTAATAGGCCCTCAGACCTAAAAAAAAAAAACTTCTTTGAACATGTCACTGTCAAAACTGAAGAATACATTTGGACATTTCTTTTGACATTTATTGAGACCTATAGTTACAATGACTTTCGTCTTGATTGCTCCATATTTTTACGGAAATACGTCCACACAATATTGTTGAAGATAGAGACAGCACAAACATCCATGACCGCACCGAGATTCGAACTCGGTATCTGGGAACCCAGAAGGCAGCGCCCTGCCGACCAAGCCCCCAGGCCGGCAGTTGAAGAGTACACAGCACAGAAATTCTGAAACAGGGGTAGTGGGGAAAATCTGCTTGTAGGAAGTGAAATTTCGGTTTGGCAAATGAATTTGCGGGTTGATGGGGATGTGATATTCAGGAACAAATAGATTACTAGTCCGTGGTCTGTTCTATTATGTAGTTAACGGTTGTGCCTATTGCACTTGAAATCTATCGTGATAGTTAACCTTTTGAGAGGGGCTCTTACAAAATCCTATGGTGAAGCATGACACATGCTGTCACAGCCCCTTTCACATGGTTAAGACTTTCATACTTCATAAAAAGAAAAAATAAATCTGTGGTGGAAAGAAGCAACGAACCACCCCCTTCATAAAGATAATCAAAATTGTAAAACCATAAGGAGAGAGTTAAATCTTATTGGGGGTTAAATCTAAATCGTTGCCAGTTGCCCACAACTCAACATATACCTCAACACCCAGATGTTGATATATAGAATTCATTGATGTAGAATTGTTGAAGTATAGAAATCGTTCCTCTATGGAGTACAATCTTTATTAATTGCTATCTGAAAAAAATTTCTACTTTCTAATATCTGGTTAATTGTGTTACAAAAATTAATTATTTAAAATATAAATACCAAATGTTAGAGAAAAAATTTCAAAAGACATCTTTAGATCTTATTAAATGTACAAAGAAATATTTCCAAAAAATTTATTAACCCATACGCAAATATTATATTAACAAGACATTTTTTAAATGACTTTATAAGAATTAATTATTATTGTTTCCCTATTTTATTTTATTTTTTGTTTGTTTGTTTATTATAATTACTTTTTTTTTCTCATTTAAAAATAGTGAATTACCAAACCCATTTCATGTATACATACTTTCTATGTTTATTATATCAGAAAAACGTATTATTAAACGAGTAGATACACTCACATTATAAATGTCTCATTATTTCAGTTTAATGAAATCGCACTTAAGATACAAAATATATACTAGAAAGATCATTCTTTTTCATTAACTCTAAGTTATTATAAAGAAAAAAGGAAAAAAACAAAAATAGAATTTTTTTACCAATAGGTTGATAAAAGGATCAAAGAGGGAGATACAATTAATAAAAATTCCAAAGTGTCAGCGAGGAAACAAATTATCGTATGTGTTTATTCTCTAACGAGCCTTAAGAAATTGCATTAGATTAACATATATATATATATATATATATATAATGTATGTATACATATTAAATAAATTAGTATTTCTTAAATTAATTCAAATTTATAAAAGAATGCAATGCATATTTTCATAAGTGGGCTTAATGTCATAAGTGGGCTTAATATCAAAGATTCATATTATTTTAACAGTCCTCTGTTAAAAGCAACTCTCATTATGTATACACTTACACAAAATTGTTCTGTACTGCCACGTTAAACATTTTGAAATAATTTAAATGGCATGCCATCTGTTAAGCGATTGATCCCAAAATGTAATCGGCACCAGTTCAGGTCAAGATCCAACTAAGTACGAGTATCAAGTTTGGTTAAATTTCGTTCATTGGTTCGTGAGATAGTGTTCACAAAATTCGTGAGACAAACACACATAGAATTTATCTAACTAGTGTGATGTGACCACCACAAGACGTTCTTCTCTATAATTTTACACAAATTCATGCAGTGCAAATTATTTATTAGATTATTTTCCACGATAAATGCAGATGATTTTTTATCTGACAGATTTATAATACTAAATACACATCAGTGTATGTCTAGAAGCAATTAAATATATTTTTTCATAAATGTGTGCATTATATCGTGATATCTATCTGCCAAAACTTTATTTTATGTACACAAAGGCAGACATATAAACAGTCATCATACCAAGAACACGTTTTGGATTTCTTAAAAGGTATTGTAAGAAATTTTGGATTAGATTTCTTAAAAGGTATTTGGATTCCTAAAAGAAACCGAAAAATAATAATAATAATAATAATAATTCACGAATTTAATAATTTCTTCTATTGGATATAATGAAATGTATATTTTTCCTAGAACACTCAAAAAATCAACTAAAAATCCCTATACATATAAAAATAAAATATTTATAGTTTATATTTTGTAGTGGTATTAAATATATTATAATGTATATCTGTACTCCGTAGATAAATGATATCATGTCCACATATTTGCGATAAATGTTTGAGCCATGTACTTGACGTTATTATTATTATTATTATTATTATAATTATTACATTATTACATTACTAGAATAGCCCCGGTTTGGGAACGAACCGAATTCTGAATGCGGGAAAATTTTTAAAATCAAACTTGAAATGTACAAAACTCGGTCAAATGCTGCTTGCATGCCAATAGATCAAAGCTGGTTAATGAAATCATTTTTAAATTTATGAAATCAATGAACGTAGTGAATCAACGAAGGCTTTGCCCGCTTCGTTGATCACTATATTTAAAGACACTTTTTTCTATATCGCTTTATGAAATAAATAAATAAATCATGAATTTGCTCTAACCGCTTTGGTTCTCCGCTGCCTTCGGTATCGACCCACTCATTCGCAGACTCTCGGGTGCCTGTGTCTATTGTCTGTAACAATAGTTTACCAGTGGGCTTCAATTTGGGTGCTTATCAGACGACACTTTCGAAACGGACAGTATCGAAAATATCGAAGTAGCAATTTTATATTTGAATCCCAGTTACACATGAACAACTCTATACGTGGTGTACATAATATTTTCTTTCACGTTATTTTCTATATATATATATGGTTTATTCGAACAACCGCAAAATGACAGCAATTTCGCGCCAAATATAATATTACAATGTGCTATGATCGGTTACATCTATCGCATGAGACAATTTTTGGGGTTATAATAGTAGTTGAGTTAGTTAATAGTAGCTGGTATATAGAAAAATAAATATTAAAATAATGAAATATGTAAACCTGATCATGGTACAGCGTTAATATAGCTCCCCTTGGCGACTTTTGAAATTTCACCACCACTTTAGACAAAATACATACTTTATATGATTATTTTTTCTGTTTCTTTCTTTTCTTTTCTTTTTTCTTACCTGTTCTTTATTTTCTGTTTTTCAATATTTTATAATTTATTTATATTTTTGATGAGCTATTTGTCTTAAAGTGGCTTTTCCGAAAGTGGAATCCTTGGCAAAAAATGTAAATCCTTGGCATAAAAATTTTAAAAATTACCCATGATTAATAAGTAAAGTTCATTAATATAATGCTTAATTAGCTTTCATGCCAAGCGCAATTCATCCGTGTCAAAAACATGCTATCATGCTATTTAAACAAAAGGGGAAAAATCTAAAATTGAGGTATATATATATATATATATATATACCTCATATATATATATATATATACCTATATATATATTTTTTTTTTCTCGTGAAAGCATATTTTATTTCATTTTATGCTGAAAAAAAAAAAATCTTTTTTTTTTTTTTTTTTTTTTTTTTTTTTAACCAGGTTATAATTTTCATATTTTAATAAATTTTAAAAATCTAATCAAAATTTCGTTACAAATAAGGTACCAAATGAAAGGGTCAATTTTTCTAAATCCGTCGAATTAATTAATTTATTGATCGGACAATTAGATTTTTTTTTAATTAGCTAAAGTGTGAAAATATGTTGGCAATTTGCGTCAACACACGGGCAAGCAGAGTCCAAGAAAATCTCTTTGTAATTTTAAAAAAATCTAATCAATATTTTCTTGCAAATAAGGTACCAAATGAAAGGGGCATGAATACGTCGGATTCATTCCCTAACAGCACAAAATGTTCCAGAAACATAACAATCATATAACATTGAAACATTATAAACATTTCCGAACTGTTTAAAAACGTTCAGATTGCTTTTCGATTAGTTTCAAAAACGTAGAAATGTCCACGATCGTAACAAAAAATCAGATACGTAACAGAAACGTTACAATCACTTAACAGATAGAAAATCAAAAAGGACGAATGTTTTAGAAAGGTATCAGAGAGTATACTAAAACGTGTTACGTTTTTGAAAGATTGCAAGCTTTTTGCAACATATCTGAAACATTCTGTGCTGTATGGGTTAACTTATCGATCGGGCAATTATTATTTTTTTTTTTTATATTAACTAAAGTATAAAAATCCGGTGGTAACTTGCGTCAACTCACGGACAAACAGAGTCCAAGAAAATCTCTTTCAAGTTTATATATATATAGATTGCTGTCATTAATACTGTGTTAGAGTATCATTGAGGCGATTACAGCATTTAAAGTTCAACATGCATTTAAAGTTGAAAAAAATATATTAATATTTCTCTCCTGAAAAATTATAGTTTTGTAATATGGTGACCTTTACTCCCAGGGTACTGATATAATCTCCAAACAATTTTACTTTCTATCATTAATTTCACTGATAACGATCTGTTAAACACATTATTGAAAACTAATACCGAATACACTGACATTTATTCTAAAGCCTTAAATCAACAAGAAAATATTTCTTCTTATTCGAATGCGTTTTCATAAATTCTACATAACGAGCAATTTATAATTTGGTATTATTAAACAGTCTTTTCTCCCCTAGTTATTTATTGTTTTTATTGCACTTTTGTGTAATCATTTGTAGTTTAGAAAGTGTTGTACGTGATGTATGTTTTTATATTATTTAAAGAACAACAAAAAATAAAATAAAACAAAATAAAATATTTAATTTATGATCATAGGTGCCAAATCTCCCGTTTTTCAAGGAAAACTGAATACGATTTTTTTTTTAATATTATTATTGTATTCATCTTAATTAATTGGGGAAAATATATATGACAGATTCTTTAAAGGAAAAAAAAAATAGTGGTGAAAAATCTGATTAAAAAATTAGAAGTGTTGACAGATATGGTATTATTTAAACAAATTTTTCCTGTATAATGAGTGAACTTTTTTTAGTGTTTAAACATAAGAAAGGAAGAATTAATATGTTTAGGTGATTGTGCTAAGTCTCATGTTTATAGCATGTCAAGAATGATTTATACCTAGAATCAATCCGTTTTTCGATAGTTTAGCTTATTCACAGGAATATTATTATATTTTAACTGAATGTAAACGAAATACATTTCATTTGTATAATATATCTATCTACCGAATAGTCTTCATAGCTACCCTTAAATCCAATTACATTTACAACATGACTTTAGAACAGATTCCCTTTTCCTATTTAATTAAAAAAAATAATATTTATTCGCAAATAGTGGTCTAAAAATAAAACAGTTTGCAGTTACATATTTTCAATTTTATTAAAATAACATTTTTGCTAGAAATTATTTACCAACCACTCAAGTTACCCATATATGTACATATACGCATATAAATAATCAATAATAAATACACTGTCTGTTAAAATTATTAATTACGTTCTAACAATATCTTTTATTATTATTGTTATTTAATATAAAGTAAAATTATTTGCTATTCATGAAAGAGAAGCTTCATCAACTTCGTCTTGGAAAAAAAAAAAAAAAAAAAAAACTAAGGTGGAGTATTTTTTGACAAGTAAATTAAGACAAATAATAATGTTTTCATGATTAATGAGTTGAATAATGAAAACCTTCTTGCTATCTATTGTTACCTAACAGTTTTCTAAAGGATGTAGTTAAATATATTTTAGGTAAGTTTGATGAAAAATAACACCTAAATCATGTTACCTTCTAGAGACGAAGTAAAAGATTTTAACAGAAATATATTAAAAAAAATTTTTTTTTTCTTTTTCTTTTTGTAAAGAAATTTAATAATGAATTATTTTAAAGAATATTTAAAACCAGTGTATTTTTTAATTAAGACAATTCTTTTATAAACACATATTTGAACAAGTTATACGTCTGGTCATAGTACAGTTCTAGACGTACTATAAGTTTTAATTACTGTGCTAAATTTAGATGTATTATTCGGTGTGTTTACAATTTATAGACATATAGGGATGCACAAATTAGGCGAAAAAATAATTTCTGTTAAATATAACTATTTAAAGTGCTTTAATATAGTATAAATGTATCATGGTGATATTGGGGAATAATAATTAGGTTTTTTAGCCCCTATGATGGAAAAAAAATTGTTAGAGTTTAATTTTTTGAGATGCGTTTTAAAGTTCCCTGTATACGTAAATAAAAGTTTAGCGTTTGCGTTACGTAAATTAGTGCATGTCTATCGGAATAATTTAAAAGAAATAAATGCTGACTGTTGTTCATATTACTTTTTTAAAGATCGAATGTAAATACCGTTGGAGAATTGTAGTTAAAATTGAAAGGGATTTATTGACTGTAATATAAAATTGTATTTCATAACTACTTACCACGCATCAAAATATCCAAGTTTTTGTTGCAATGCGTATGTCTTAATAGGTTTTCAAAAATGTCATAATTTGCACACATCGTAGGGTTTTGTATGAGAATATTTTTAATCATACATATAAACATGGAAATTCATCTTCATTTATAAGTTATTAATTGGTGTTTTATTATTCTAGTGATGTTCTTATTTTAAAAGGGTATAATTATATATGTATATATATATTTTAAATGTTCGCATTTATCGCATGATTCTGTTTCTTTTATCACTCTTTTATAGTGGTTTCTAATGGATATGGCAATGTGCACCGGTGCTCTCTAGAGAATTTTCACGTGTGCCACGTGGTATTTAAGGAAAATATGCGCCAAGACAAAAAATGTATTTATTAACTATATTTTATGGGTTTTCTCAAAACATCATTAATATGTAAAATTTTCAACATTAACACATCGTTCAATAAGTCCCGGGACTAATCCCCAGATAGGTCATATATATAACGAAATATTTTTTATTGGTAATTGGGACATTCCCCATTATGTGCTAATTTAAAATTGTACACAAGAATTATATTAAATAGGTTTTCAATATTTTTATAACATGTAGTTCAGTAGTTATAACATGGAATTATAAAAGTAGCATGGATTTAGTAAAAAAAAAAATAGATTGAAAATAGTTGCTCTGAATTTTGTTTATAATAATTATGATTAAAAAAATTATAAGTTAGAATATTCAATGCAACTTAAATCAATAATTAAACATAAATAAATTAAACTAAAAATAATTTAAATAAAATCACAATTTCAATCAGGCTAATTAAATAAATCCTGGTGATTATTAATTCAATACAGAATAGAATGCTGATTTTTCCCGATAACAAAAACAAAAATTTATCTGGATAATTTATACTCTATTATAATGATTTATCTCTTTCTAGTGTCTTATTTATTTATTTACTTTTAGATTAGAACTTATTAGATTAAATTACCAAAGCCTAAAGCTCTAGGAAATGTGCGAACAGCCAAAAGACTTTCGCCTTTTGACGTTAATTTCAGTCAATACATCAGCTTATGCTAATTTCAGTAAATTCATAGTGTGTAATAAAATCACATAAACCAATTTAACTTTAAAAATTTATTTACTTTCCATTTTGTTTTCTTTGTTAATTCCAGTCCTGCACCATTCATCCCCAATCATGTCCCATTCCTTCCTATAAGTGGCGATGAATGGAACAATGAACATGCATGTATAAAAGAATTATTATTAATTAAAAATGATAACTTTTTATTAAAGTTAGTCTACTTATGAGCAATGTTACAAAATTCTGAGTTACATATGGTGAACGTTATCAGTAAAAACATGAAAAATGCCCCATTCATCCCCACTTTACCCTACACGTTAAAGTTTCATGATATTTCGGTCGTTTGTTGCCGAGATATCAATGTTTTAGTGACAAAGCTGAATTCCGTTTCTTGTTTAAACATTGTTTTTTGATGCACAAAAATACTGTTGAAACTGATAAGTCATTGCTAAATTTCAACAATATTTTTGCCTATCAGAAAGCAATGATTAATCAACTCATGAAATTCAGCTTTGTCCTTCATTTTGAAAACATCAACAGTAGAGTCCCTAAAACTTTGATATCTCGACAACAAACGATCGAAATATCATGTAATTTTAACGTGTATCTTTTGAAAGTTAGGTTTACCTTACCAACACAGAAATATTTCATTTGCGACGCTATCTGGGATTAGTCCCGGGACGTATTGAACGATGTGTTATTTTTATGTGCCATTTATACGGAGGAACGGTAAGAGATATGGACAGTGGTGCCAGATTGGGGATTTTGTCCCCATTTTGAGAATTTTTGAGGCTTCTGGGGACTTTTTTGAGGAAATCTAAAATTTTTGGGGACAAATCTGTGGAGTTCTTCAACTTTCCGTCATTGTTGGCAACGTAATGATTTATCCCTACGACTAGCAACTTTCAATAGCTTTATTGTTATTCGGAGATTATTTTCAAAAAATTCCTTCATTTGGGGAAAAATCTGAGCTTTCTATGGCTTAAATCAGGTTGATATATATATATATTTTTTTTTTTTTTCCCCCTTTTTAGTAGAAATTAAGTTGGAGATTTTTTCGAAAAAAAAAAAAAAAAAAAAAAAAAAAACCTGATTTGGGGAAATTTGAAGACCTGTTTGGGGAAATAGTTTTCAACCATCTGGCATCACTGGATATGGAACAGTCGGTTATATCTCACATGTACGGTGCTGCAACCTATGGGTTGTCAAAACAGGGCCTGTCAAACGTCTTCTCTTGGCCTCAAATATGAACGCTAATTCATTTTGTGTCAGTGAAATGAGCAGTTTTGTGTCACAAAGCATGTTTAGTTTATCAAGTTTCAGATTTTTTTTTTTTTTTTTTTTGAAGCAAGTCTTACGAATTCTATAATCTATTTAGGAAGTGATAAAATGGGAGAAAATATATTGTAATTTCTGGTAAGGGAGTTGAGTTAGTAAGCTGATTCAAATGAATTTATTTTTATCACCTGGTGGTTGATTTATTTTCCAAGGTGGCGATTTGGATAATATTGAATACCAGCTATTCCATAATATTTGCTATTTTTGTAAACACTGAATGTTGATAATTTTTCAATACTGTTTATTTAGAATATTAATTTCAAAATAAAATATTTATGTTGCAATTATTCATGATTTTCTGTAAACGTACTACCCTATTCCACATTATTCTAAATAAATGGGTTTTCCACATTTTCCTTCATTAATATTCCATATTACCCGACAATAGTTTTTACTTTCTCTTAACTAAAATGTTTGCATGTAAATTTTGTTTTTTGTGACACAAAATCATCAAATGACGTTAAAAACCTTTGAAAGTTTGCAAATAATCGAATCCCCGATGTTTCAAAATACTGCAGTTTCCTATGAAGATTTCAAATGGAAATGGTACTCCATATTCACCTACTCTTCTCTACATCATTTTAACACATTGGGTTATTTTTTCACGTCATTATTATGTATCATTTATGTACAGCATTTTAACGCGTCCTTATTGTGTTATTTTTTTTCTTCAAAAACAAGGCATTTAATTTCGTTTATGTAGTGTTACTCAGCTTGAAAGTATTGATAGTGAATATTACGTTTACAATACTTATTTTCATATAAATATACACAAAAAAGATTTTTGCATTAAAAGAAAAAAGAAAAATGTTTTATTTTACAACTATTCCAGAAGTGAACAAACCATAAATTTCAGTAAGAAATCAATCAACATTGCAGTCTACTCGGAAATATAATGGGTGTCGTTTTAATTAACGTACCTATTTAAGAGGGAATGGAACTTTGTCTTTCAAATATTTAACTTACTTAATTTTTTCTAAGAATTTTGTATGTAGTACGCGTACACATAATTTCAGGATTTTAAGTGTGACTCGACTATTAAAATTTCGAGAATCACTTATCTACCAAATCGAAGAAACAGATGTCACTCCATATAATATTTTCAACGTACTAGGGGATACCTATCACCTTGTTACTCTAGTAGATATTCATTTGCCCATGTAATAAGTGTTTTTTTTTTTTTTTTTTTTTTTCCCAAATTGTATACGCGTCACCTCATGAAAACTTATATTTCGGTCATGGTAAGAAAACGCATACCGAAAAAAAATAACGCACACCAGATTACGGTTAATGACCGGCAAGGAGTGTTCTAGTCACTGACCATGAAATAAAGTCATGCGCATAAGTTCGTCATGTTCTCTTTTCCTTCTTATAGAAAGGAAGTGATTAAAGTGCCACTAGAATATGATTTATTATTAATGGGATATAAATATTAGCATTTAATCAAAACGAATTCAAAATATTCAGAAAATAGAATTTGGCGTACATTCAAAACAATTGATTAATTAGGTATATATATTTTATTACTGCAACTATACGATAATAACATTTAGAACAATAATGCTAATGAGGAAATTAGATTACTCACTTCATTTCCTGAATCGTTCTTAAATATAGGATAGTACACATAACACAAATTACTCCAGTCATCTAAGAATCTTCCTATTTATTTCACTAAAGAAATTTGAGTAATTTGGTCCCAAACATGTGATTTGATCTGATTTAGAATTTTGTGAAGCTGACATAGCTTCTTAGAGTATTCGTCGGCTAAGCTGTGAAAACCGAACAGTTTTAACATTCGAAGCATGTAGAGCTCCAAAGAATTAATTCATTACATGGCAGCTGAAAAAAGAATGAATCGAATATTTAACGATAATTTAACGATCAGTTCTTCAAATTTCTTAGAATGCTTAAAACAGCTCAAATTGCACTTCGAGCATTACCCAACTAATTTCCGATTTTTTTTTTTTTTTTTTTTTTGTGTGTGTGTGGCCCTATACCGTGACAGCAATTTAGTACATCTTAAGAATGTCCGTGGGATGTTTTATCATCACTAAGATTATCCTGAGGATGTCCTGGGGAGAAGATGTGTTGTTTGGATAAAATATTAACGAGTGCGTTTTATCCCATATACTGTAGGAAACTTTGTATTATTTGTTATTTTATTTTGTTTAAATCTAAGTATTTTAAAATGAAACAACGATAAATTTCACCATTATGAGGGACTTATATAAATTATTTTCTACGTCTCTGCACACTCATCGCTTGACTGATCTCGATAAATAGGTTTAAAACAACATCCTCATATGATACACACTGTTAAAAAAATGCAGAAAAAATACAGAAATTCTCTGTAATTTCAGAAAAAAAGTCGTAAAATACGTTTTGTCTACGTAATTTTTCCGTAATTTACGCCTTTTTTTCTGAAATTACAGAGAATTTCTGTATTTTTTCTGCATTTTTTTAACAGTGCATATTTATAATTCTTTAATTTATGTATTATTTTTCTTTGATTTATGCTATTAGCAGACATACTAACAGCCACATACCCACACAAATATTTACGAAAGCACACGAAACAGTTGCTTAAGAGATGATTTTAAAATTCGAGTTACCTTAAAACAATTAATTAAAAATAATAATAATTTCTAAAACTTCATCCTAAAATAATACTTTTTGTATCATATGTAAGTAGAAAAAATACATTTAAAAAAATTACAAATAATAATAATAATAATAACTTTTTGGCTATTATATTTATATAATTTCTTTATATCTTGTGTCTAATATATCTATATCTTATTCAGATTTTTTTTTTTTTTTTTAGGCTAAACTTTTATAAACAAGTGATTATTTTTGCCAAACTTAATTAACATTTCAAATTAATTTACTTAAACACTACGCTTAGGGATTTCCCTGAGCAATAGGGAAAACTAATCAGTTCATATATCTTGCACAAACGCTGACAATGCTATTTATCGCATGACACACTCTGACTCTTTTATCAGGCTATTAGACGGAAGAAGCACATGTATCTGCCACTAGATACAATATTTTCAACATAATGAAGAATAACTATCATCTTGTTACTCTAGTAGATTTCCATTAACCGTGTAATGAGTGATTTATATTTTGGCGTTAACTTACCTTTTACTTTATTTAATATGTATTTATGTCTTCAGCAATATATTTAAAGATTAGTCTTGAACAGGATTTATTTCTGAAGGTATATAATTAATTTTGATATTTATTTTCTCTAGGGAGTTAAAGAATCTTCTTATTGACTAAACAAATCTTACATTACAAACAAATCTAAATATAAAATAGATTTATACTTAAATTGTATTTAATGTCATTAATGTCACTAATGTAATTAGCATTTAAAATTTGTATGTCAAACGAAATAATGTTAAAATAATAAATAAAGTTACATTATTTAATGTCTGAACTTTTAACGATTTCTTTAAATTTACTGAAATTTTTATACAGAATCTATGTAAATTTCCAATAATTCTTCGTTAAATGTAAATAATCAAGATTTTACTTTATTCTGTATTTTTATTTTTATTTTTATTTTTTTTTTTTTATGTAGAAAAATTAAAAATGGATGTTTTTTCTTTAGAAAATCATTCTAAGTAACAAATATAATCTCGCCAACAATTAATTAAATTAATATTAGACAATAAAAAGAATATACATATATATATATATTGAAATACACATACATGAAGAAACCGAAATTTATTAATTACAACTTGCAAAACAAACGAAACAATGAACTAACTCAACAAAAACTTAACGGAAAAACATAAACTGAAACGAAATTTATAAAAAAATAATTTAAGAAACTTGAAAAGGAACATAAGAAAGGATGGAAGGAGGCAGGCGGCAAGACTTGTGACTTGCATGTGGGGTTAAACTAGTTTCACGCCGGCAACACTCCTCCAGCCTCCCAAGACCAAAAATAAAATAAAAAATAATTAAACTACACTGAAAATAAACATTAAACACCAGTTGCCACTTTGAAACTTAATCTCTACTAGATAACAGACATCACTTCGCTTCGGTAGTTTTTATTTTTTATAAAACAAATGAGCAAAAATCTAACAAACTTAACCGGGTAATCTTGATCAATAGCTTGCTTGTAAACACGCAAATGTATATATATATATATATATATATATATATATATATATATACATATACATATATATTTTTTATTATCATTTCTGTTTGTTTTTCTCTGTAATATTACATAAGAATTAAGATAAATAATTATCAATAGTTTTCTGTTGAAATTTTTAACAGTGTGTTACATTGTGTTATCTTCATATTTTGTGTCTTTTAATTAGCTGTATAAATTCGTCAAGGCAAACACTTATATATTTATGGAAATATACCGTTTTCTTAAAAAGAAAAAAAAAAAAAAAAAAAAAAAAAAAAAAAAAAAAAGGAAAGCCACTTTTTCATTAAACCTACTTCAAATTTATTTTACGGAAGTTTGGCATACAACTTAGACACTGAGTAGAATGCAAAAGTATTAAGTATCTAACGAAATACGAGCATTTTTACTCAGTAATATTTAACTGCGCAAGAGCAAACTTTAACAAAACTTCCCTCGCATTATTTAATAGTCTATTGTACTCAGATACTTATATGAAAACCTCCCAAAATAACATGTGGATTCAATAAGTTTTGAGCTATAGAATGAATCTGAAGAATAAGAAAAAATTATAAGGGGGCTTTAGCAATATTTATTTATGATAAACGAACACTATATAGTCCATTGATTGAAACAAAACTATAGTGAGTAAGAACCCTTATCGTTTAATTTTTTAAGAGGAATAGAAAATTAGTTCATTCTGTCGCGTACATTTCTTCAAATTTACACGAAAATTATTTGAAGTTTTAACAGGAGCAGCCCAAAATTTTGTACTATTAAATTATGCAAAAAGAATTTGTAATTTCTTAAAAGTTTGCGCATGCATAATTCAAAATTACTTAGTAGAAACTCTCATATTTCATTAGATATTTGTTATTTTTACATAATTTCTTCATTGATATTTCAGGTGTATTTCGGATTTTTTTTTTCTTTTTTTTATAATATATATATATATATATATATTACGGTTATGAAGCTCTTTATACAGAAGAAAATAATTCTTTCAAATTTAATTATAAATAACTCACTTTTTTTTCCCAACATATCCTGTTTAACGTTATTCAGCAGTTAAAAGTTTTTTTTTTTTTTTCTTTTTTTAATTACATGTTTCTTAGACGATGGCTTTCATTACACAATACGGAAAAAAAAAAAAAAAAAAAAAAAAAAAAGGATAAACTACAAGATGACAGAATCCGAAGAAAATACTGTATATTTTCTGTTATAAAACTGCAAAATAATTTATTTAAGCCTACCAATATTATTGTCTCTTTCTTAAGTTTTTGATTTATGCATTTAAATGGTGAAATCACTGCTGTATGTGCATAATACATAAATGATTCTGGATATGGTCCAAATGATAATACAACGAATAAGTTCATTTCAATTAATAGTTATCAATATAAGTATTTTAACTTCTTCCATACTGCATTATAAATGCATAATACCCATGGGATATGATAAACTTTTGTTCACGAATATTTAAATATATAGGAAAGCTTTTATAAAAATGATAACAGGTTCAAAGTGTAAAAGTAATTAAGACTAAAAGCCTGAAGCCTTTTGTTATGCAATTAGTACGATAAATTTCGGAAATTATTTTCACCCATTAATGCTTGCCTTAAAAAAATTGTGAGCAATTTTTATTTATTGATTTTTTTTTTCCTGTTGAAAATATTCTCTCTTTATAGTTTTAACTAAAATATATTAGCTGAATATTTTTAACTTAGCTTTCTATACAAATTTTCTCAAATTCATAGTTATATGAAACAAGTATAATTGTGATAACCTTTTTATGTTAAAGTGAATGATTTTCTTGAAAAAACAATTTATGCATATTTGGTTTAAACCATAAGTATTAATTGTATTTAATGTACTTAAAGAAAGAAACTAATTCTATCAAAAATACGAAAAAGATATATACACTTTGTTTTAATGGTAGTTATATAAATGATTTATATTATTTAATATTTTATATATTAATTTATGTATAAAAATGCAGTCCAATATTTATAATCTAAGTGTTTTAATGGTTGCATAAAAAATTTAAATTACAATACATTAAATATTTTGTTTACATCAGAAATACATAATATCGTTTCAATTAAAAATAATTGCATTATTATGCATATTACTTAATTTAATAAAAATTTACATTCCTTGGAACTAATATAAAAAGAAAATTACTGGTTAATGTTTATTTTTACGAATATTAAAATAATTGTTCTAATTACAACAAATAAAAAATGTATAATTCAGAGAATGTCATTAAAAAATATGTATAGTAAAATATAATTTTTAAGTTTTATTTTGTTGTTTATCTTTTTATTCTTTTATGAAATATCAAAACCATTTTTTATATTTATTTGTTTATATTTATTTATTTATTTATTTATTTATTGTAAAAGGACTATTGCCATTTTAATGAAGATGCATAAGGTAAAGCTAGGAGAAATTTCGCACATTTCCACAAAACGTTATGAAAAGTCTAAATTTTAATTTTTTGCTTAACTGTTGGTGCATACATAGCTTTGAAGTGATCGTCCTTCTATGCATTTTCCTTACTATTTTGTTGTTATACTATGATTTAAAGACACAGCTGTAATAAAACCAAGAGATCTATTTTGCGCAATCTCTCCTAATAGGGTAGGAGAGATTGCGCTTAATTTTCACTGCAATTAAATTGTCAAAAATGACAATTGCACTTAAATGACATTGGTATAAGGGATTTGTTAACAAATATTTTTATATTACATGTAGATATTTCAATTTAACAATTTAAAAAAAATTAATTAAAATTAATAAAGTTCCTTTTCAGTTTGAATGGATTCTTGTTTGTTGACCTAATCTGTCGTTGTCTATAATCGTCACACTCGTTGCTATAAATGACGCAACATTCATGTGACCACCTGCCGCAAGTAAAATTTATAAACGAGTCCATGGGAAATCAATTAAATTAAAAATATTTTGTAATACTACAATTCTATAAAAGTTCTAGAAATGGTTTTGAAAATTTAAGCAAGCATTTTTTTTAAAAATGAGACACAATAACCCCGATTAATCTTAGACTTTTCAAGCTATGAGCATGTACATTTAAGTGGGCACCCCTCTATCGATGTTGTAGAAGTACCTGGAGTTTCAGAGCGTTCACTGTAACCCTTCCTGCCGATCCCCTATGTGCGCAATCTCTCCTACCGCGCAATCTCTCGTAGGTTTACCTTATAAATATGTGTTATAAAATTAAAAACTCGTTTATCTGAAGCAGACAAGACACTTGTCATTTTTGTTTAAACCTACTTATTACATGTTGCTTTTTTTTTTTTTTTTTTTTTTTTAACACTTTTTTTAAAATGTTAAATTTAACCATGCATTATTACAGATCGAATACACTATCTACCAATAAATATTTCACACTCTCAAATTTAGACATTTTGTTAAACAGCTAGTGAAAATCTTTAGCAATTACCTTGAAATGTTAGGAATAGAAAGAACACGTTACACTTCATATATTTCAGCAAATGTTTTATCCTGAAAAGGAAAAGGGGACCAGTAAAAAATTAATATAGAGTCAAAATGTTTGGGTTACCCGTAAAATATAATGTTTGACAAGCGTTTCTGCTGTAGTTTGGGATTATGAGTATTCTTCTCATTATTTGTGTAAATTTCTATAAGGCTATTCCATATCTTCATGGAAATAGAACGATTTCTTTAAAAAACTGCAAAAAAAAAAAAAAAAAAATAATAATAATAATCCATTTTTTTTAAATTATAACACGCAGAGTATTGGACCTAGTGTGAAGCCTTTTTTAAGAAATTTGGCATAAATGCATTAGACACAGCATACTGCAATCAGAATGCAAAATTGTTAAATATGTTGCGAAATATGAGCATTTTTATTAAACAAATTTTAACCATGCATGTGCGAGCATTTAAAAAGCTCCATTTCTATAATTTAATAACCAAAAGCACTGATCTACTTATATGAAAAATCCAAACAAATTTCCTGTAAATTCAAAAAGTTGTGAGAGATAGAATCAACAGAATTTCAGTTCTTCTCAAAAAAAAAAAAAAAAAAAAGAAAGAAAGAAAGAAAAAGAAGATGATAGGGGATTTTATCAATATTTGTTTACAATCAGCGAATTCTTTATTAGCATTGGCCATTGATTGAATCAAAATAAAAGGAATGAGTAAAACCCCTTATAGTTTAGTTTTTACTTTGAAAAGAACAGGAAATCTGTTCATTTTATCTCTCATAACATTTTGATTTTTAATGATATTTGTTTGGGGTCTTCATAAAAGTAATTTAATAATTTTGGCTATTAAATTATGCAAATGGAACTTTTTAAAAGCTTACATATGTGTAGATAAAAATTACTTAGAAAGAATCTCATGTTTTGTAAGATATTTAACATGTTTTAATTATGATTGCTGTGTGCTATCTCTGATGTAGTATGCGAATTTTCCTAAAAATGGCTTTGCACTGGTTCTTATATCCTACGTGCTATTATTAAAAAAGCAGAAATTTTCTTGGCAATGATTTAAAGGAATGGTTATATCTCCATGAATATGTGTGGTGGCCTCATGAATAAGACTCCTATGTAATAAGAGCTGGCGCAGTGTCTGCCATTTTCTAGCCCGTCTGGGAAAGTGTTGGCGGTAGTAAAAGCTAGGTTATCTGATTAGCGTTGTTATCGCCTTTAAACTTCTATACATATCAAGTGAGCTAGAACTTCTTATCAAGAAACAAGCAAGTTGGCAATTTTAAGAACATCACCAACATTCTCAAAACTGAAACCCTTCACGTTAAAAGAAATGTAATATTAAAGTTAATTTTAAAATTATTTAAAGTAATAACTTAAAAAAAACAGTACATTCATATTAAATTTGTCAAACAACTTTGAAAATAAAATGAAATAATTTGAAAATAAGGGAAATCTTACGCTACAAAGTTGTGCTCCTGCTCTGGGTATCCACGAGTTACATCTGTAATTTATAATCTACTTTTTCCTTCTTCCTAGATTAGAAGAAAATATAAACAGGCGGTGCCCTTTTTTGGAGCTATTCGTGCAATTTATTGCCGAAAAACCACCAATAATAAAACGTCAGCCGGTCTTGTGGGCTAGAAAATGGCGGATGCGTCAGCCTATCTCGGTAGGAGTTCTACTATTTAAATTTTATACAGATAATTGGAAAAATCCTTATAATCACGCGCAGCAGCCAAAACGTGCAAGCATTACTTTTTACAGAGTGCTCCAAAACATTTTGTTTTTTTAATTTACTTTTTACTGGCCGCCTTTTCCTCTTCAGGACATAACTTTTTGCTGAAATATAAGAGGTATAACATGTTCTATATTTTTTAATATATATACATACATAAATATATAAGAAACCTATTCAAAAGATTATTTATTCTAAGTTTTAGCATTCTCACAATTTTATTTCATAATTAAATAGGTTAAAAAAAATAAATAAATAACCATATTTGTATAAAATGATAAATTTACTTACTTCTTCAATATCAGTCATACGACTAATTAAATTTAATAATTAAATAACAAATATATTTAGAAATTTATTGGATATCGGTTATCAAATAGTTGAACAAAAGTTCTCGGTGTCTGATTAAAATCAATTTATCATTAATCAGGTACGGCACAAGTTATTGATTTTCTATACAAACTACACTTAAGTAGATATAAGGATATTTTCTTGCATAATTATAATAAAGATATTATATTGCTTATTTATAATTATATTTTGTTTAATTATAATACATATATATATATATATATATATATATATATATATATATATATATTATTTATGCATTAAGAGTTCAATTTCGCTTATGAGAGCCACAGAAACAATCTTTTGGTTGCGAAATTCTCCTAACTTAAAATCAGCTGACGGATATCGTATTTGTACATAGAACAAATAAAACAATTACAAAATGTAATTTTAATACGGACCCACATTTCTTATATTTATATTAAAATAATACTTTTCGTCTAAGAAGTAAAACGATTTCATATATCTAAGTTAGATTTTTTGATTTTTTGTAGGTTAGATATATTAGTATTTATAACAAAGTTACAATGGGACATCTAAAATGTGAAAAAAAATTGTAATTCCCTTGCACTAAGGAATCTATTGATAATTATCATTCGAATGCTGCCTTCATCACTTTAAAATTATAAGACACTAGTAGATGAATAGTTATTAAATTAAATGTGATTACAAAGTAATCTAAAAGGATAGTTACAGAACTTTAGAAAAAAAGTAATATTTCAATGATATAAAAACCTTAATGTTTACCTAACTTTTAAAAAATGCCAGTAACAAATGCCAGAGTCCTCATTTTCAAAAATGCACATCTTCACTTTTTTCAATATCGATTACGCTAAATACTGCACACATTTTTAAATACGTTTGAGAGACATGCCACCAATCGTAGTAACTAAGTTTTAATAAGTACATGCCCCCTAACGAGTTTTTACTTCTAATTTTAAGCATTTTTATCCAATTATTATTTCTGTTGCCCTTTAGTTATTTTCTCTGTCATTAAGTTTAATGGTCCCTTTTTTATTATTGTCATTCATGTCGGCGTATGTAATTTAAATTGTTTTTGTCTCTTATTGGTTCTTAATCTGTTTCGCAGCATTTTTGTGTCAGTCTTACCTATAAGTTAAAATCAGTTCTATTTTTGTTGTGCTGTTATTATTTTGTATGTATTAATTCATAAATTTTAAGGTTAAATTTTATTACTATATCTATCATTTATATATATATAATGATAATAATAAAAATGAGAACATAAATTAGACAGATAAAGAACTTGTCACAGCAACCAACAAAAGCCAATTTGGTAAATAGTTAACTCAATTAAATTTTAAAATAATTCCGATAAGAATACAAAACATATAGAAACATAAGAAAAAAGTATTTTTTAACGATCGTAATCAAAAGTTTTCTATTGAAACTGACAATAACGAAATGAAAAAAAAAAAAAAAAAAAAAAGAGAGAGAGAGAGAGAGAGAGAGAGAAAAGCTGGTTTTATGGAATAAGACACAAATAATTGAATAAATAAGGAAATAACAGTATCAGAATGTAGAAGAAATTCATCAAGAACCACCACCCTCACATTGAACTACAAATGCAAGGTTTCATTTTCTGACAAGCAATGTAACGCAAAATACACAAAAGGTGGCTCAGCCTTGCAATTAAAATATAACCTTCAATTAGAGTAAACAGAGCTTCACGAGAAATAAATTCATAAATAACATAGTATTAAAAGCCACACTAATCCAGTGATGCCGGATTGGGGATTTTGTCCCCACTTTGGGGATTTTTGAAGCTTCTCGGGACAATTTTGGAGACCTAATGTTTCTGGGGACTTTTTTGGGGGAATTCTAAAATTTTTGGGGACAAATCTGGGCAGTTCTTCAACTTTCTGTCAATGTTGGCAACGTAATGATTTATCCTTACGACTGGAGACTTTCAATAGCTTTGTTGTTGTTTGGGGATTTTTTTCAAAAATTGCCTTCATTTGGGGAAAAATCTGAGCTTCAATCATAGAAAAATCTGCATGTTATTATTATTTTTTTGCTCTTTTTAGTAGAAATCTAGCTGGGGATTTTTTCGAAAAAAAACCCTGATTTGGGGAAATTTGAAGACCTCTTTGGGGAAATAATTTTCGACCATCTGGCGTCACTGCACTAATCGTAAGTAGTAAGCCAAGCAAGAATGATGTTCCGATGAGGATTTCAATATGACCTAGAAAATATCTATAATGGAGAGAAATTTTATGTCTAATCGTTGTAAACAGTTCTTAGATTTAGAACTTTTTAATTTAACCTGTGTTAAATATCCCAATTAACTTTTTCTGTATATTCTATAATTAAAAACTGTATTTCCAGATATTCATAATTTAATATATGTTTCCCTAACACGTGTCCATAACACATCCTGAAGACGTCCATAGGATGTCGATAAATGTCATTCTCATCTACATGACATCCTCAAGATGTTATTTGAAGAAGGTGTGCTGTTAGATATATTCCATTTATAAAATATTAAAAAGGTATATATTTTTCCCAGAAGGTTTAAAATGCGCCAATAGCGGACATGTAAAAAGTCATTCATAGACATGTTTTTGATCCAGTTGGAGACAACTTTAGTTACTTCAACTGGTTAAAAATATATAATTAATTAACAAACATTATTTTGTGCTTAATTAATGCATTAAAAGAGTGAATAAATGTATGAGGATAATATAAATTACCTGTAAAAAGAAAAATAATAATGATTTCACTGACATTTTGTTTATTTTTAAAAATCTTGCTTTCTTAATGTAATTTTAATTATATTCGTGCGTGATTATATATATATATATATATATAAATGTCTATGCTAGCGAATATTACTTTCAAATATTTTCTAAAATTTGCATATTTCTAAATAATTGCAAATAGTTTCTCGAAAATTGAAAAGAAACTTTTTATAAATACATAAGATATACAGATCTGATTTCCAGTGAATAAAATTTAAATTCATTTCTATATTATGAATTTGAGAGCATATAGCTCTGTGTCTACTTATGGAATCTCCCGCTGAAAATCAAATGTAACCTTGTAGTGAACGGGGATTGCCGACTACGGCAATAGTGACCTATTGTGGTACTAGAAGTGGAAAGTCACAAAAAATATTGTACATTATAAGGAAATAAAATAATTAACTTCACGATTGATATTGTTTAGTTCATTTAGTCACGTGAAAGCAGCGTGCAATAAATTTGCTCGAAATAACCAAATACAACGCAAACAAATTTTAGCTGACATTACTCAACACCCCAGAATTTAACGATAATATGACAAATATTTTGCAATGATTAAGTAGAATTTATATAATGAATGTATTGTTGACTTAAAATCTGTATATTTTGAGATAGTAATAGTATAAAATTGTAACACCAATCTTGAATCGGATGGAACCTATGCATGATGTAGCAAAGCTATATCTAGACATTAATATACCTGTTATTTGTACGACGTTCTTTGCAGGTACACTTGCTTTATATACAGTATATATATACTGTCCCGAAAGTAATGCGCCCCATTTTAATCTGCCGTGACTATCCGTCGCACAGGGTTGCCGCTTGCACGGAAGGGTCGGTGGAGTCTTGGGAACCCAGCGCCACCAGCGAAAGTCGGCTCCGAGATCCTACAGAGTCACAGTGCCGGCTTCAGCGAACCCTTGTATGAGTGATCGGTCGAAATCAGAATGGAAAAAAGTCTCAAACAGGATTGTTGCAGTGTTGTGAGGACGATCCGGCTTTTTTTTGGATAATGTGGTAAGTGGTGACAAATCTTGAATCTTCTGATATGACCCAAAAACAAAAACATAGAGCGGAGAGTTGCACACGACGTCGTCCCCACTCCCCAAAAAGGCAAGAATGAGCAAATCGCATGTCAAAGTGATGCTTTTTTTTTTTTTTTTTTTTTTTTTTTTTCGATTCTAAGGGAGTGGTCCATTTTGAATTTGTTCCACCTGGCCAGCCAGTCAGCGCCAAGTTCTACGTCGAAGTACTGAAAAGGCTAAAGCAACGGGTCAACCGCGTCAGGCTTGAGATTAAGTAATCCTGGAAGCCGCACCGTGAATATACTCCCAGCCTCTCAACGCTCCCCCAGCCGCCTTACAGTTATGATTTGTCTCCACCTGACTTCTTTTTGTTTCCGAAGATTAAAAAAACCCTCAAAGGACAGCATTTGGGGACCCTGGAGAACATCAAGGCGGCTATGACGAGGTTACTAAAGGACATCCCTCTGACGGACTTCCAGGACGCATATAAAGCATGGAAACCGCGTTGGAACAAGTGTTTTGAAGCAGGAGGGATGTGTTTAGAAGAATATTGAGTAATAGTACGAATCGGTTCAATAAATGTCTTAAAATAAAAGTGGGCGCATTTCTTTCGGGACAGACCTTGTATATAATTTTTTTAATTATTAGAATCTAATATTCCACCGAAACAAGAATGGAGGTATGTCAATTTCAGATGATTTTTTTTAAATAACAGCTAAATGTGGGTTTAACACCTAGACCAATCTGAATAATTTGAATCGATCTAAAAAACAAGCGTGAGACGCGTTATAATGTAATACTGTGTTTAAATTTAAAGAAAATATTATAAATGCAGTAAAATTTCAGATTTTTATGATATCACATTTTTAATACATTTCACTATCACAGATATTAATATAGATGTGAAGTATCAATTTTAGAACATTAATATATACTGAAATAAATAAAAATGACATGAAAACATTTTTCCAGTTTTATGTTAGTTGTAAAATCAGCCATCAAAATGGCAGAAACATTGATAAAAAAATTTCATAATATATTGAAAGCCGAAACAATGAAATGAACTGAGGCAAAATCTTTAAATAAAGGAAAATATCAGAAAAGTCATGTTTAAGTTTTCATACCAGAAATATACATCATTTATTTCTCTTCTCGAAAAAAAAAAAAAAAAAAAAATCATTGTACTTTTCTTTTAGAACTCATTTCACAGCTGTTAAATTACGCTGTAAAACTGATGATACATAGAAATTTTAATGTATACTTTACATTTTTATGTGTTTTGTCATACTTGTAACATTTCATTTCTGAAAAAAAAAAATGATTAACTTATTTTATGATGTATATCAATAAAATGAAACACTTGTTTTATTTTTCATTGTTTAGATGTAATTTGTTTTTTAAGAGATGATAAAATTATTTGGAAATACATTTTTCTGAGTTTTTTTTTTTTTTTATGAATAAACCACTATTTGTTTAAGTTTCTTAATATTTTTATTTAGCAAACGTAGCTTTTTTTTAACTATTTCATTTCTTTATTTTATAATATAATAGCGTCACGATCATTTGGCATATTTAATTTTAAAGCGAATTTAATATTTTGAAAAACTGATATTCTCAAACATTATCGAACACTTCGAAAGTTATAATATGAAAAATAATAATATGATTACCATTGCGTTATTAATATATATATATATATATATATATATATATATAATAAAGAAGTTTTTAAAAAACTAAATTACATTTTTTTAAGGTATTTATTTGGTAGTACAATAGTTAGCGTTCCTGCAATTAGTTGTCAGATGTCTGGTTCGAATAACAATTCAGAAATAAATGATTAGGCCTAAATTATGCGGTACGACCCGTTCTAGTAATCATGTGCCATAAATAAACGTACACCAATGCGCCAAACACTTCGTTTTCTATTTTGTTTATAAACCTTCTGTTTAACATGTAAAACTCTAAATTTGTAATTTTTTAGAAGTAAATAGCCAGATAGCTTTCTAAATTGGTGGAAATTCTTTTTAACGAGGAAATTGCTTTTAAGATAATAAAATATAAAACTACGCAAAGTCTATAAAAATTCAAATAAAAAGTTGAATTATTTATGATAAAGAATATGAAACTGTTTTAAATGCTAAAATAATCCACGATTATTATGGTAAATATAACGAAAGAAATACTGGTAAGAAACAGAATTTTGAAATAAAATTTTATTGCAAAAGCAAAATAAAAACTGCTATTATGAAAATTTGGGCTGCTTCAAAATGATTTCTTAGTAAATTTGCATCGTAAACAAGATGCACATTATGACGAATTATAAGAAATATAGAGAATTATAAGAAAAGTAAAAGTACCAAATTTATTCTTTTATTTCGGTGTAAATGATTTTATTAGGTCTACCGGTTTTACTGGTTATACTGGTTAAGTGAAAAGTTCCGTCCTTTTGAATTGAAATACTGACATCGAAAATTTATTCTGGATAATATTTAAGATATTCTTGAATAACTTTTAAGTTGATAATTAATAAAGTACCGTATAAATATTATTAAACAAAAAATTTACGGTATCTTTTTATCAATTCAAAAGGACAGAACGTTGTGGTAGATGTAATATATCGCTGGATGAAAGATTATCGAAAGAGACAATACAAAGAAAATCTAATGCATTTTAATTCTTCTCTTTACCCAGATGCACGAACCCTTTGCGAATACAGAGTATTTAGTGGCCACTTAATCGATTACTATTATTATTATTATTAGTAGTAGTAGTAGTAGTGGAAATTTTAAACAATCGTTTGAAGTGATTTTTAGTGACTTTGGAATAAAATCACAGCAAACGACTACTAAATTTTTCTATTTAAAAAAGCGGCAATGAATCAAGAGATTGCGTAATGTTCTGCAATTACAAGTTAAAGATATTCATATAATATTCCATACGAAACAGATTTTAAATATTTAAATTAGGTTTACTACTAAAATTTCTTTTTGGTTATACAGATGTCAAACACAACACAGAGGCAAAGTAGTTCAAACAAACCACTACAAATATGATTTTCGAATTATGTTGACTCTAAAACGTCTAACTGCAGAAAAAAATGAAAATATAACCAAAAAATAATATTCCATTTTTACCATTAATAAGGTGAAGTAATAATATTTTGCATGACATTTAATAAAGTTTCACATGAACTGGGATGAAAATTATTCACAAAATGTTTGTCTTTATTTCGAAAAATATGTAATAAAGAATTAAATATTTAATAAAGAATAGTTTGATTTTATAAATTTATTTTATTTTATTTTATTTTATTTTTTTTTTTTAAAGTGAAGTAGTTTAAATTTTATGCAAAGTTTTTTTTTTTTTTTTTGTAAGATATGTGTTTTAGTTTTTTATGTTAGGTAAATAGATTTTTAACTTATATTTTTATTTTTTCGTTACGTAATTGTTATATATTTTAAACTCATGTTAGCAATATATATATATAGATATATATAAAAGATATCGTGCAATTATTTGTGATATTTGTACAAAAAATGATTGTATTCACTTCCCTTGCGCAAACGTTGGCAGTATTATTTATTATATGACATATTATGACGCTTTTATCAACCTATTAGTTAAAAGAGCGTGTGTAAGTCTCTCCAGATGAAATATTTTTCACTTGATAAAGATAAACTGTCATTTTGTTACTCCAGTGAATTTCCATTAACCTTAAGTAATGAACCATTTACATTTTGATGTTGATTTATCTTCTCATTTATTTAATTTAGTTGTTAGGCAGGACTGTGTTGAGTTCGTTTCTGATACAAATTTGTTTAAAAAAAATTGTGCTCTTTTCAAACATATAATTTTGTTTAAAAGTATTTTGTAAAAAAAAATATTTTTAGACATTTAAGTTTTTTTGAATGTTTTCTGCATTTCGATTTTAAATAATAGTACATTAATTTACAAGGGTGATTCGATGGCGCAGATTTAGCACCATACTTTCCATATGTGGTACCAAAGCTGCATCAGTATGACACTCATGTATTCATCATAATCGCAAACTTGCCAAGTTATTACGGATGGTCTGTAAGTTACATACCATATTTTTAATAAGAATTTCTTTAGATTAAAAAAAGATGAAGAATATTTTTTCTAAGTAGTTGTGGGAATTTTTTCGAGCTGTTAATAACTTGACATGATAGAGGTGATTTTTTTTTCAGGAAGAAAAAAAAAAAAAAAAAAAAAAAAAAAGGTTATGACTGGACATTATTTTACATTAATTTCTTTTATTAAAACATTAAATCATTTATTGGAAAGAATAAAGTGGCCATCAGTCAGTTTTCAACTCTTATAGGATAAAGGAAAATAAAAGTTTTATGTCACCGGTGACGAATTTTAAATGTTCGCTAAATCCACAACTATGGGCAGTGTATAAACTTTTAAGAATAGTTATCGGAAATGCAAAATATTTATGTGCAATTTACTTTGTATGATTTTTTTTTCTTTCAAATACAAATTAAAAAACAATATAAGCGAATTTAAATTTGCTTAAACACTTAAATTGAGTTAAAAATATAACTGAAAAAAAAAAAAAAAAAACTATAAAATTACATTTTATAGTCATTGTAATGTAAAATATTAACAGTATCTTTTTTTTTTATCTATTTAAAGAATAATTAAGTTTTCTCCTTATATTACATTAATTCTTTTAACGTGTTTACCTATCAGCAAAAGTAATCGTGTTAAATAGGAATCTTAGTGACAAGAAAATGATGACTAATGCTACGTACCAGAATCATGAATAATGTTGGGATTAGAGAAAGGCATAATCTTTGTACACTATCATAACTCTCAACTTATCGGGAAATTTAATAATATCCTTCTTTTATAAACTATCCATAAAACGTCTACATTTAGGTACAATTTTTAAGTATCATTTGAATTTTAGTTGAAATGCGCGAAAGATATTCGTCAAAAATAGGTTTCCATACAAAGAAAATAAAACTGCTTATGTAACTAATCTCTTTTTAAAATGTCGAACAGCTAAATTATTATTATTATTATTATTAACAATAGAACAAGTTATTAAACTTGCAACTATTAAAAAATGAATACGATGATTAAAATAATAATAATAATAATATCAAATTTTAAATATTGGTATATGTAATGAGATCACCGTTATGACAAAGTAATTACATAAATGTAGATCTAAATTTCGACATTATGCTATATAAAGTATTTTGTAGTAGTGTGAATACGTGAATGACTTTTAATAAGAAAAATAATAATAATTTACTTTCATATCTGATTTATTTCAAAGAACTTGAAAATTCCTAAAATAGCTATAAGAATTGCGGTATGATGTTTTAACTTAAGATAAACTTTTTATTTATATATATCAAACACACGTAAAATAATATAATTTTTAAGTACGTAATGTATAGATACTGGGTCTCAAAGTAGTTGTGTGACGTATTTAAACTATATTTCAAATGATAATAATACAAAATAATGACAGTATAAAATTATATATTTTATTTTAAAATATATAGTTATTCAAAAATCTATTTTATACTTAGTTGTAGTTTATTATTATTATTATTAATATTATTTGTTAACAGAAATAAAATGTAACTTTATTGTACTGTTCATATATTATTCGTACATTTTCTTTCAAAATTCACTGAGAAAAAATTCTGCAACTGGCATCTAGAATCTAAATTGCGGCTCTAGAAAAAATAGTTCCATGTCATCCTTATAAATTCTAGTCCCCTTGGAAAGCGAGTTCTAGAAGCCCCTATTAGAATTCTAGAGCATTTGCCTATGTTCTCGAGGAAAAGTTATTTAAAAATCTCTGCAAAAAAATAAGACTACAAGAGGCGGGTTTCCGCAACTATAATCTTGGTTTATTACCAAATTCTAGAAAATCAAGCGAGAAATTCTCGCAATATAAATGATTCAGAATATTCAGAGTATTGTTTCACTATCTAGAAATGTGTACACTAGAAATTCTCAATAATTTTGTCTATTCAGTTTATTGGCGTGCCTTATGCGCATAGCTCGGAAATCTATATTTCTAGTTAAGGGATTTAGAAAATGGCCACTTATTCATTCTAGAAAAAGGCGGTATATATATATATTTTTTTTTCTCAGTGTTTGATTAAATTTTGTATAAAATTTCCTCATAGCAAGTTGAAACTGTAATTTGTTTTCATTCCAAAATCAAATATATTTTTTCACGATTTGTTGAAGTCCATGTCTTAATGAATTATTTATTTATTTACTTATTTTTAAACTCTGAAAATGAATTTTGAAGGACGCAAATAATTCTATGTGAACATCTGTTAAAAGAACAATCTACTATTCTATTAAATTTTTATTTTGAAAAGTGATATTTCCATATGAAAAAATTCTTTTTTTTTTTTTTTTTTTTTTTTCCTTATTACGAAAAAAAAAAAAAAAAAAAAGTTTTACATCTGCTCAAATAAAAATATTGCTGTATAAAAAATAAATGCAACATCTTTCTTTTCTAAGAAATTCAGTACAGATAAAAGTAACAATGTAACAATGCATTATCTTTCGTGTAACCATTTTTTTTTTTTTTTTTCAAAGTTACGTAGTAATATATTTTAGAAATATTCTTTTATTAATTACTAAATATATATTAAGATTAGTAAATTCCAAAATGAAATTTTATAGACTATAAGCATTTTGTCGATGACACATTATTTCATTAAAAATATATCTAACATTTATTTCTCTAGTCCGATGTATCATTAATTATATAATTAAAGTTCGGTGTAATTTAAGTATTTTTGTTCATTAAACATTGTGTTTTTAATTAAACGTGTTTTTATAAATTACTTAAGTTTAGAGTGCACTTTTAATTTATATATATATATATATATATATATATATACAGATAAACAGCACAACTTCTAAAGCTGCGAATTTATTACCAACTTTGAATAATATTTCTACCACTATTAATAAATAATAAAATTTATCTCATTGCTATGCTTTTATTAAAACACTAAGAAAAAATAAATATACCGCTTTCATCTAGAATGAATAAGCGGCAATTTCCAAAATATCTTAACTAGAAATATAAATTTCCGAGCTATGCACATAAACCAAGCCAAAAACCTAAATAGACGAAATGATCAAAAATTTCTAGTCTACACATTTCTAGATGGTGAAGCAATAATTTGAATACTTTGTATTGCGAAAATTCTCTTTTGATTTTTTAGAACTGAGAAATAAACCAAGATTATAACTGCTGAAATTCGCATCTTGTATTCCCTTTTTTTTGCAGAGATTTTTAAATAACTGTGCCCTCGAGAATATAGGTAAAAGTACTAGAATTGTAATAAAGATTTCTAGAACTCGCTTTCAAAGGGGACTAGAATTAATAAGATGAGATGGAACTATTTTTTCTAGAGCCACAATTTAGATTCTATATGTCAGTTACAGATTTTTTTTCTCACTGAATATAACAATATAAAGATTACGTACAATGCGTAATAAACTGCTACCTATAAACTTACCAAATCTTAAAATCGGCTAGCATAGTCTCTTCCAACATCAGTGGTTTATTATCAGTGAATTTTGTTTAAATTAAATGCTTCGAGTGATCCATTTCTTGTAACAGAAAAATATATACTTTTATAGCCACAGAATTCCCATCTTCGGAATGAAAACCTTATTTTTTATCAAAATTAAAATATTTCGTCCTTTTGTTCATGTTTTTCAACAGTTAGTCTTTCTTTTTTGCACCTGAAAAAAAAGGCCGCGTCCTTCCGAATCCGGTTGTGCTGTATTCAATTTTATGGTGTGTGAAGAAGTTGTAAGGTTTAAATATAGAGTGTTCACCAGTTTTGAATTTAGTTTTGTAATCTTTCTTAATAGGAAGATATGGTATTATGGGGAAAACACGATATTACGGGGTCACACTCTTCATATTTTTGTATTGCTCTTTCGGGGATGAGCAGTTTCAAGCGTTCCCACTACCACTATTTTTATAGAAAAATTTCTGTACTGTTTAATGACAACACATTACTAAGAAAATATCATAAAAATTTCTCTATAAAATTAGTGGAAGCAAAATCGTCTGAAATTTTTAATCCATGAAAGTGCTCTAAATAAAAGGCGGAGAATGCTATCACTGCGGCTCATTTATTGAATAAACTAAATTTATTAAAATTAGATGAAATCATCTTGGAGCGTTCCGTTTAATATATTCGACTGTACCTGTATTTCTACATTTAAAAAAAAAATAATAATAATATTCTTTATCTGTGCTTGTTGACGTTACGCCATTGTTGGTATGAGGTTGTAAACTTGATTTTATATATTTCATATATTACAAATTTATTAATAGTTTATTAATAATATAATCAATTTTACATACGTTTTATGTAAATATTTTCTTGTATTTTCAAGAAACAACCTAATTTATTTTGTTGACACGTTGAATTGCCGTGAAAAGGTTTGTATGATTCCTCACTAGTTATGACATTAAAAATTAGCCATTGCCACCATTAGTAAGCTGTGTCATGCTATACATATTTACAGATTCTGACACTTTCTCTTTTTAGTGTTAAATCATTAGGAAACCTAAAGATATTTTTCTTTTTATCTGCTGATTTTCATAACTTCTTGGATGCTATATTAGAGTATAATATGGCACGCATTATGGGTGTTTATTTTCTAAAATTTTTATTCTATAACATTTATTGATTTGTTTTATTCTACATTGAAACATATTTTTTTTTTTAATAATTTTACTGACTTAATATCTGACCTCGTAAATCTTTAAAATCTTTGTCTGTTTAACTAACGTACACATTATTTTATTGTTCGTATAAGCATGCCGACTTGATGTTTTGGAGTTCACTTGGTCGGTTTTAATCATATAGTGTCTCGATATAGCACAATGGTCTGTTATATCAGAATTTAGTTTATCATTGTAAACATTTCGAAAACAATATTCCAACTTTCATTACTAAATAACCAATTTTTAGCGTATTGTGAGAGGCAACATCAAAGTTGTTGTACATCAGAGTACATATTGTTGTACATCAAAGGCATAGCCAGAAAGAGGTTTTTTGATTGCATAGTTTTTCTCCTTTGTGAAGTTTATCGGTTTTTGCGAAGTTTACTTAGATTGTATGGTGAGATTCAGTAGTATAAGAAAGATGAAGAATTGAGATTGAGTATTTTGCACAAAACCGTTGAACAATGACCTGATTTTTGGAGGAAAACTAATTGGATAAAAAATAAAAATTTTGATAAAAGTATATATATATATATATATATCAGAGAAATTTTGAAGAATTCTTTAATTTGAGCGGAATTTATTTTTAGAATGTTTTTGAGTAGTTTTAAATCGCGATGACTGGAACTACACAATGGGCATTTCACGATGTCCTGAAATTCACCTTTAAAGGCGGTCCAGGGAAAGAAATTGACAGTGTTTTGTTAAAGCTGATGGATACAGAAAATTCAATTTGATTTTGCAGTGACATGTAGTGATTAATTTCGAAGAAGGTAAATATAAAATGGCATAATTACTCTCAACTGTCAGATCCTTATAACGATAACGTTTTTAATCTACTCGCCGCTGTAAGCTTATTGGTGCTAAATATTTGGCTTCGGTTAAATTTTTAAAATTGAGTTTTTGTTATATTTACAAATTTGAGATGCCCTGAAAAAAAAAAAAAAAAAAAAAAAAAAAAAAGGTTCTTTGGTGTTTTGTCTCTGTGCTTGTCTGTGTGTATGTTATCAGCATAACTCAAGAACAAAAAGAAATAGGATTTCCAAACTTTGTATGCTAATTATGTGATACATAGGAATGCTACGTAAATTTTCACTGAGATCAAACAACTGGTTTGTGTGCGGGGATATACAAACGAATTCAAGTGCATTATATGTAAAATTTCTCTCTATGGGCGTATATGAGCAAAATTTCTGGCAGATATATTAACTTGCATAGGCTAGATTTAACAGAATGTAATAAGCATATATTTTTTTATGCACAAAGGCATATTCTGTATGTAACATGGCATAAAAACATGCATTAATCCTTTACAGGGCTGCACAAAGCAAATTAATTACATTGGGGCTATGCATGGAAATTATTGGAAGTGCATTTCAGGTTGTTTTATCTGCTATTTATGTAGGACTAATTTTAAGTATGTTATCTGGTCAGAGGTGCCAGGTACTACTAACAGGGATCCCATGCCCTACTACTAACGAAAAATCAACTTCATACCACAATAAAGAAAATGTAAAACTTGTCCTATTAAATTGCAGATAATTATTACAAAAGAATACATTAGAAAATTCCGGTATTAAGATTACGGGCAATCCGTAATAACTTCACATCTCTGTCTTGTGTGTAGATTATTTACAAGTGCACGGCTACTCAATATTGGGTGTAAACATTATTTTCTATTAAATGCATTGTTTAGGGGGTCTAATATATATATCCACAAAACTAACCATATCACAATTTTACTCAAAATTTTACGCATATTTCGTATGCTTGGGTAGATTTTCAGTTTGCGGTTCATCTTTTATTGCAGTGTATTTTATAAAATACTTCTTTTAAATTTCATCTTTTATTGCGGTGTATCTGCTTTCAGTTCTTCAGCTAATATTTAATGAAAGTGCGACTTGATTTTTTTCCCCGTTACATAATTTATGACAATCCAAGCGTTTATGGTAGAAAATTTTAAAATATTTTAGAATGTATGAATGGGCCAGAATCTTGAATTGGCTTTTATTGAATATTTCAGTTTGATTTAGTAAACAATTTGTTTTATTGTGAAAACTAGCGATGTTTTCTTTGAATTATATGTAATTGCAATACTTGCATAGAACTCACAATTATAATACAACTTTTCTTTTTGTACTGGCAAAACTGTAAGTGTTGAGCCCGATTTATAATTCTTCCAGTACTTTTGTCGAATATAATTTTTTTTTAACTAACTTTATACAACTTTATACAATCTGGAATTTCTCGTTCACCGTGCCATTTGAAGTCGTACTTTTTTTACTCAACCCAAGCAACTTAGAAAAAAAAATAAATAAATAAATAAAAATCAGCTGTGATATTTCTCCCATGTTTTGAATAATTTTGATTAGATTGTTTTTAATATTTCCTATATTCTCCCATAATATTGGGGATAGTTGGTTACACTCCCAGAAACACATTCTTTCCACTGTGAACCATTGCAAGCTGCATATTCATTCCGATTCTGAGATTAATCAATTTCAAAATCCTCGTCACTTTCCGATCCAGATGACACAATAAGAATAACATTTTCATTATCAGATTTATCCCCCGTGACAGACAGTTCCTCACCATCTGATTCGCCTTCAGACGGTTCTCTTTGAAGTGCAGTTATTTCTTCCACAGTTAAATTTTAATCACAGACGTTACTAAAACTAATCGAAACCCCAAAATTAACTACTCATAGTGCATAGGTAACCATGTGTGCACTAACTTTATGAGAAATGAAATCTCAGCGGCAAGTGTAGGTGCATCACAAGGCGTCAAAAAAGCAACATTCCGGGTCTTCTATTATTCAGTACAGTCACAACAACACAAAACAATCGCCAAGAAAAACTAAATTTTAAATGGGGGAATTAAAAATGCTGTAGTGTCCAACTGACATCAGTCAGGCGTTACAGGTGAAACGACTCGTAAGATAAGTTTAAATAAAGCAAATTTCCCACCTTTTTTTATGTGAAGTATTCATACAAATTTATTAAATGTTAAGAGATATTAAGTAATATAAATAATAATAAATAAAATTCATAAGTTTTATAAAAGAATATACATGCCTTGGTATCGAAATGACATCGCCTGACGTTCTAGTGTAAAAATATCTATTGTTTAAAACATGTTATTTACTGAATAATTTATTATTTAAAAAAAAAAAAAATATCTTTTGTAAATCTTTTTAAAATATCCAGAGGGTTGTTTATGTGTACGTTGCAATGTTGGTGAATTCAAAATACTTACGTTTTATTTTAGTACAATACATTTTAGTTCTTATTGTAATCACAATTGAATAAATGGCTATTTTTTATGAGATTTTTAAAAATTACTTTATACATTGTTCTTTTTTTTTTTTAATACCTTGGCATTTATGTCGAAAATTCATAATGGTAATGCAATAGATATATATATATAATTTTTAGTGCATTTATGAAATTTTGAATAAACTGTAAATTGTGGATCCATTTTATTTATTTATTTATTTATTTTTTACACATTAAATTTTCTAATTATTTTAACAATTTTTCTAATGTTTGGAATTTTTATTCATATAATCCAAAAGTTACACTTTTTTTTCCCTTTTTTTCCCCCTCTTTCTTTCTTTCTATTTTTTTACTTATTTATCTACAAATTTGAATATTTGTTATTACAATGTTTAATAGAAATGATTAACATTTTCCTGAAAATGATTATAAACGTTTTCGCGACTGCATGTTTTTATATTTTTGAGAGTAAGGTCCGCCTGTGGACGTTATTAAGTTACAATATTTCAGAACAAAATTCAGATTCTTATTGCAAATGGATATACATTATAATTATACTCTTTCTAATCAAAGTATTTATACCCGTAGTATACTCGTTGTACAAATATGAATATTGTGTATATTTTTAAGAAATAAATGGCATACATATTGCAAAAGTAATGACCTCTGGCGGAGTTACAGATTTTCAAATGACGTGAATCTACGTCAGAGTTCGCGAAAGTGTTAAGAAGGCTTTTACAAAATGTTATTTGTAAACTTTAATAATTAACTTTAAAAGATCTACGTTTTTATTCTATTAAGAATTATACAATTTAAAACTATTCTTAGGACTATATAATAAGGCAGGTTAATTCACAAATAGTAATATTTATATTTTTAAAATTTTACAACATAAAATCTTTTAACATCTATATTTATTTCTAACCATTTCAAATATATGTATGTAATTATAAATTAACTCGCAGATTCAAAATGTTTTGTTTAATATCATTCCCATAGGAATAAGCGTTATATTAAATATTTTAGTTAAAAGGCAATAGAAAATTTGTGTAATAGTTAACTATTCTAAATTATAAAACATTTAGAATAAGTAAGAATCAGAATTTTATCAAGCTACTCAAGAAATAGATTTAAAATTATTTAGTATAAATCACTATATTTATTCTTTAAATTAAGAAATAAAACATTTATACGTATATATATATATATATATATAATTACAATTTAATATTTAAAATATCTTTTTACTATTAGCTAAAAATAAGAATAATCTGTTTTTATGTAAATCCACTTTAATAATCTTCAACTTTAATAATACAATTTATTTTCTTTGATAAAAAATATCGTGAATTATTCTTTTCAACAAGAAATGTATCTGTATGACTATATACTGATATTTTGATATTTTGAAATGCTTATAATTTCTTTTGTGAAATTGAATAAATTTAAAGTTAAGCAATTTCACTATATGTAGTACAGTCGGTAACAAAAGTGTCCGAACACTAGCAAAAATTCCTATGTAAGAAAAATACACTTCATACGGTTTTGTTAAATAAATCCTTGTCGAATCCTGTTCTTAGTCCGCCTATAAACAGGATTCGATAAGGATTTATTTAACAAAACCATATGAAGTGTATTTTTTTTTACATAGGAATTTTTGGTAGAGTTCAGACACATTTGTTACCGACTGTAGATCTAAAAATTAATCCATATAATTTGGTATGTAATGTCTCAATTGCATAAGTGAAAATACTGATAAATTGAAATGAAATCATACTGCTGTCATTAAAATTTATAGATAAATCGATAAAAAATAACGTTATGTTGTCATATTGATGTGAATAATAATAATAATAATAATAATAATAATAATAATAGTAATAGTAGTAATAGTAATAATAATAGGCAAAAATATAAGATGTAGAAAGTGCAAAAAATATTGTAGGTGTGTTTAGCTGCTTTTCAGTAATTAACACCAAGAATGGTTAAAATGTGAATTTCCATAATATACACGTGCATGCCCGTAAATTATTGAAAAGGTAATATTTCATTATATGAGACCGTAATTTATACACTTTAATTATTGATATCTGGAGAGATATCGGTGCTATCAGCACTTCACACACACAGTATATATATGTATACTTACATTTGCATATTAATTTATTAATATATAAATGTTAATATATCAAAACTTCAGTTAATAAAATGGTGGCCGTGAAAATAAAGGATATCTGCATTCTTATAAGCAAAATGGAATGGGTGAAAATACAGCAGCAGTATGGCTAGTAAAACTACCCGATTTAAGGCAGGAGTGAAGCACTTTCCGTTTTAGAGGAATATTACGAAAGATGGAAGAATGGCCTAGAGCATGAAGCTGGCAACACTAGCATACAAGAAGAGCAGCTCGAATTTTGATCCAGATCAAGGCCGAGTAAATCCCACGATCCAGTTCCCTTAGAGGTGTGATTTTGATAAGAAATCAGAGGACTCAGCGATCACGACAAATTTAACGTTCACCAGTCTAAATATGATAAGTTTATAGTAAATTAAAACGTTGTCTTATATTACTCTCTTCTTCGAGAAAATCCATTTAGGTATTTTTCAATATATATTAATTAAAATTGCACCAAATTGTATAAGTAAAATGTTTATTAAATGAAACTATTAAATTATATGTAAGTTAGCCAGCAAAATACACTGCAATATGCAGTGATATGGAAAGACGTTTTGCGATTTTTGCGACATACTATTACTTCAATTTGTAAATAGTAATAATAATTATAATTTAAGTTTTAATATTGCGTTTTAAAATTTGTCTGATTCTTCTTTGGATAAAGAGATGTATGTTTATATGTTTAATACTAAATATTTATTTAAAAAGGACTGTTCTTATGCAAGCTGAAATGTTCCATACTTATACCTGTATTAAAACGAACATTACATGTATATATATAAGGAACAAAAATTTCAAAAAATTGTTTTTGAACACTTTAAAAAATTTGTCCGATAATAAGTCAGAATGAAATATTAATTGCATAAAAAAATGTACTTGTAAAATATGATTTTAATCTAAATTAAGTACGTCACAAATGAATAAAAATAAATAAATTACGTAAAAACAAATTAAACTTAATAAATCTAATTATAATACTGAATATATGTATATATATATATATATATATATATAATAAATTAACAAATAAAGGAAATACCCCCCCCCCAAAAAAAAAAAAAAGAACACGAAAGCTATCGCAAATTTCCGAGTGCTTTGGTAAATTTATTTTTATTCTTTTTTGAAAAAAAAAAAAAATATATATATATATATATATATATATATATATATATTACTTTTTACAGGTGTACTGGTGATTTGATAGTCTTTAATCGAAGTAACTTCGAATGTATTTCTGGAAAAATATACCTCAAAGATTTAATTTTAAACCATACAGATACAGATAAAATTTCCTTCCTGGATCTAAATATAAAAAGAAATAAAGAAAAATAGGTTATTGGTTTATATGATAAAAGGAAAGATTTTAATTTTAAAGTAAACATCCTCACTAATTGGTTTTTCAAATATAAGTAAAAAAGTTTGGAAGAATACTATGTTCGCGCAGTTTAAAAGAACTCGCACCATATACAATTATGATAATGATTTAAAATAGCTCTTCAGATCCAAGAAAAACCTTGCAAATTAACTGTTACCCGTCCCAGCTTCTAACCGAGTTTTTCCAATGTTTTCCTTTTTCGGTTTGTTCTAATTCATCATTCAAGGTCAATATTTAAATACCCCGTCGGCCAAAGAGGGTTTGTTTATCAGGTAGGGGTTTATTTCATTTGCTTTCTTGTACACATTCTGTAGTTTTTGATGTTATTGTATTTTTATATAAATTAGTTTCATATATTTTTATGCCTTTTCTAGATTTTTTACATTATATATATCTTATTTCTATTGAGTTAAAGGTGGTTTACTGTGTGAGAAGTTCGGGGCTAGCGATAGTTATTAGCTAGTTGCTACTATCCTTTCGGAAGCGTCTTCTTCACCCCTGCACGGTGGGGCCTCCCTGATAAAGACCTCAGTGTTTTGGGGGGTTTTATTTCTTTCATTTGCTATTTTATTTCATTCGTTTGTTAATTTATTCTTGTATTTAGGTTTTGCATTTCATCTTGCTGCAATTTTGCGCATTGGTTTGTAATTCTCCTTTTGGATTTTTATAATCTTTAAACCCTTATAATTTTTAAACTTTTATTTAATTTATATCCTATGCATATTCGTTTCAATTGGTTTATATATATATATATATATATATATATATATATATATATATATATATATAGAGAGAGAGAGAGAGAGAGATTATGAATGGTATAATCATCAGTGCGATAGTCAGCGAAATCTAATTTTTATTCAATTATTTTTATTGATATTGTTATGATTATTATTATTATTAACGTTAATAGCATTGCTACTACTAGTAGTAGTATTTGTCAGACATGGTGCACCAGTATAAGTTAAACCTATACATATTTTACCATAACCAATGATTTTTTTTTTTATTATTATTATATCTTATTAACTATATCTATGCAATTTACTTAAAAATTTTAACATTAAAAAGTTTTATTTTATTTTACTGTAATGCGTTTAAAAATATAAATTATTATTTAAAATATGGGATTTTAACACCACATGATTAATCAAGAATCAATTGATTCATTTCTTAACAGCACGACATTTAATATACGGATTTTTTTTTTCCGAGGTATTATCTTAAATAATTTTTCCTATATATATTTTTTTTTCATGCTAAGAAAAAGTGTTTCTTTGACAAGAAAATGATGACTAATGTTACATACCTATTTTTAAGATTAATGTGCAGATTTGAAGAAATAATGATCTTCGTGCTGACTTCTATTACTTCACACGTTCCAAAAAATAATATACATAATTATATCTATTTTCGTTCAACTGTATCTAGAACAACCTTTAAAATACATTTTTTTTTTTCATAACACTTTAATAATATTTTTAAAGTATAGTTTATACACAAAAGAAGTATTTTTAAATAAAGTTTAAAAAGACGTAAACAAATATATTGAAATACAAATTAAACAGGATTTTTGTGACAATTTTTTTTATTATTATTATAGAGATAAAACAGTATATTGATTTACTAATTATTGTACATTTAAGAATAAGTATGAAATATATTTAAATAAATTTGAGGAATATAGTGGTGTTTCGAAAATACTAATGGAATGGATTTTCGTCTAACACAATAAAGCAAATTAAAACAGAATTTACTAAAATATTAAAATTATTAACTTAACTATATATATTTTATTTTATATGTATAATAACTATTAAAAAAAAAAGTGTCCTACCTTTTATAACGAAAAAGGCAGCTATTATTTACATTAAGAACCGAAATTCTTTTTTTTTTTTTTTTTTTTTTTCAATTTAACAAACAAAAAGTTTGGGTTCATTATAAATCGATGGTTCGCTGTTTGTTGGGTTTTACATTGCACTGGTGCTGCACGTACGCAATGGGCAATGGGCAACGCCCTGGGACACACCCCTAGAGGAGGTCCGGAGACATGCCATAACAATTTTGAACTTCCGCGGAGGGGATGGCTCGACCCCCAGAGGTATAATTTTAATGAGAACAATGGGGGGCATTGCGTCCATGACAGATTTCCGTGCACTAGCCATCATTAGTGTACACGACGGTCTTTGGCCGGCTCGAGTACCGAACCTGCAATCTTCTCTTTACGAGCCCGGCGCTAAATCGAAAAATCCTGGAAGTGCAATGTAGTAAAACATGCAACAGTTGATTCGAGTCGAAATAACACTGGAACTATCATCATACCCTTCTTTAAGGAGAACTAGTGTGATATTAATTCCACCCAATCTCGACTTATATTAATATAGCTCTTATTATATTTTATTACTAGCTGACCCGTCCGGCTTCGCACTGATGAACAAATTTTAGTTAAAGATGGATTGATATGTAAAAAATCAAGAAATATATCAGCTTATATGTTATAGTCAGGCAATATTATTAACTGGAAAGTCAAAATATAATTTTACAATTATTTTTTTTAATTAGTTGTTAAATGTTGGCAATTTTTACTTAATGCTATTTATTTATTTATTTATCTATTTCATAAAAAGAAACATTTCTTTACTCATGAATGAAAAATATTGAAAAATAAACCTATGACATGAAAATGTTTTTGATAAAATTGACGTCATAATAGCTTTAATTATTATTTATTTTTTCATTTCGCAAATATATTTAATTTTTTCCATAATTGATTATTATTTTAATAATGTATATTAAAGGAGAAATCAATAATATGAAACAATATTCGTACAATATATACTATTACAGAATCTGGTGTAAAACAACCACACGACTTCCATTACCCACTATTACACGTAATATATACAATTTTTTGGAGATATTACTTGCATTTTTTCAGATTTTCGAGTAAGAGAAACTTGAGACACGTATAAAGACACATACAACAGAGTTTGCATAGCGAGTTAAAAAATAAGGGGAAAAAAAATAGATAGTTATTTTTTTAAACACGAATTTCCGAGATCTAAAACTGAACTACCTAATCAGGATGACCGTTAATATTCCTGTAATAAGCACGTAATACTTGAGAAAGGTTATCTAAATTGGATTAAAGAAAAAAATTTCAAGAATACGTTAGAGCCGTTTTTGAGATACCAACTTTTACCAAAACTTAACATACTCAATTATTGACCTAAAAACAATAATTACATACAAAAGGATATTTAATAGGAAGTTAACATGGCGAGTTTGAAAAAAATCCGTACAGGCGTTTTTAAAGGAACGCACTTGCGAAGTCTGAAATTGAGCTGTTTATAGAGGACGCCTATCAATTTTCCTGAACTAAGCAACTTTTCAATCGAAAGGGCATCTAATATATTATTTATATAGCAACTTTGAAGAAAATCATTAGAGGTGTTTTTGAATATGGGCTTAGGGTCCCATTTCTGGTTTTCAATGACCTAATTCCGGTTTTTCAATTTTCACGAAAATTTGGAAAATTTATCTGTACACCAGACCTGAATCACTTGTGAAGTTTAGTAGTTCTATTTTTAGAAGGTTTTTAATTGAAATTGACTTGGTCATCGTGTCTTCGTGTCACGCTAGTAAACAAGGCGCTTTCATTTTAAAGTAAATATAAGCTATTTCGTTTGTCGCTCTTTGGCTCAGTTGGTAAGAGCGTCCCGTTAATAGAGCGGTGGTCGTGGGTTCGATCCCCAGAAGGTCCAGCGTATTAATTTTTGCAGATAATTAGTAGAAAAGGTGTCATATGATACAAGAAAATTTTTCGTTGCCTACACTAAGAATTTTTTTAAGGAGTATTTTTAAGAAGCATTTTTTTTTTTTTTTTTTTTTTTTTTTTTTTTAATTTAGATATTGGAAAACACAAAACATTTTGATATTAAAAAAGGACAAAATAAAATGTTTCAAGTACAAAATACATAAATAAATATTTTTAGAAGTTATATATATATATTATATTATTATATGAAGTTGAATTTGTCATCGCGTTTCCTGTCACGATAAAAAACAAGACACTTCCACATTAAAAAAAAAAAAAAAAAAAAATGTAAGCAATTCATTGTATCTCAATCTCTTTGACTCAGTTGGTTAGAGCGATATGTTAATTTTTCAAATAATTAATAGAAAAGTGTCAGTTGATAAAAGGTAACATTTCGTTGTGTACACAGTATCCTAATAATGTTTGAAGATTTTTTTAAAATAGCTTTTTATCTAGTAACTAAAAAGCACAAAATAAAAATTTAAATAAAAATAAATAATTTTGTTTTTTAGAAGCTTTTTATTAAAATTGTATTTCGTTATCGCGTCTTAATGTCAGGCTAATAAATAAGGCACCCCAACTTTAAAGTAAATGTCAGCAGTGTTTATAGTCGCTCGTTGGCTCAGTTGGTTAAAGAGTCAAGTTGCTATTACGATGGTGGTGAGTTCCATCCCCGAAGGATCGATGTGCTAAATTTTGCAGATGAATTGTGTAATAGAAAATGTGCCAATTGATAAAAGAAAATTTTTCATTGTCTACACAGTATTCTAAGAATTTTTGAAGAGTTTTTTTGAAGAAGCTTTTTTTTAGATACTAAAAGCACAAAATATAAATATAAATATATATATATATATATTCTTTTAGAAGCTTTTTATTGAAATTGGATTTTTATCATGGTGTCTTTTTTGCCATTCTGAAAAAGAAGGCGCCTCCACTTTAATGTAAATTTAAACAACCTTTTTCGTCGCTTGTTAGCGCATTTGGTTTGAGCCTCATAGTGATAACGCGATGCTCGTGGGCTCGATCCTCGCAAGCCGACGTGTTACTTTTTTGCAGATAATTAATAGAAAATATGTCAATTGATAAAAGAAAATCATTCGTCGTCTACACAGTGTCCTAAGGAATTTTGATAGCTTTTTAAAAAAGCTTCTTTTCGAGTTACTAAACGCACAAAATAAAAATTTCAGCAAAAATAAAAATTAAAAATTAAATAAATAAAAATATAAGTAAGTAAATTAATTAATAAAAATAACACTGAAAGTTTTTTATTATTGTGGAGCCCTAAAAGACTAAAATAAAAATTTATTCTTGCAGAGACATGCTATAAAATCTTAAAATTTTCAACAACAAGAAAATTTTAAAGAAAAACATAGATATTTCACTTTTGCAAAACATGAAAATTTTTAAATATTCCAAATATTTTAAAAGCATTCGAGAAAAATATTTCTTTTGTATAAGTATTTGTTAGATTTTTCTAGAATGTTTTATGATTTTTCTTGACAGTTCTTAGGCTTTTGGTTAGAGCGTCATGCTGATGACACGATGGTCCGGGATTCGGTCTTCGAAAGACGATATAGTACTTTTTTTTTTCAGATAAATAATCAAAAAAAAAAAAAAAAAAATGTCAATTGATAAACGAAAATCTTCCATTGTCTACAAAATATCCTAAGAAATTTTAATTAGTTTTCTTAAGAAGCTTTTTCCTTTTTTGTAACTAAAAAGCACAAAATAAAATTTAAGTAAAAAATCATTTTTTAAAGTAAGAAGCTTTTTATTGGGAAGCCCTAAAAAGCATAAAATAAAATGTATTCTGGCAAAGACATGCTACAAAGAAATGAAAGTTTCAACACTAAGAAAATTTTAGAGAAAATTATAGGTACTTTTCTTTTGCAAGAGATGAAAATTTTTTAATGTTCAAAATATTTTAAAAAGCTTTCGAGACATTTGAGATTTCTGGCCTAACGAATGATTTTACAAAAACTAATAACTAAGAATATTGGTCTCGAAAGCTTTTTAAAATATTTTGAACATTAAAAAATTTTCATCTCTTGCAAAAGGAAAGTACCTATATTTTTCTCTAAAATTTTCTTTGTGTTGAAACTTTCATTTCTTTGTAGCATGTCTTTGCCAGAATACATTTTATTTTATGCTTTTTAGGGCTTCCCAATAAAAAGCTTCTTACTTTAAAAACTGATTTTTTACTTAAATTTTATTATTAGTTTTGGAGATATGACAGCCAGAAGATTACACACACACGTGCACATATACACACACACTGACCAATTGCCAAAACCTATACAATACTTCCACTACCTACGGTAGTAGGGTAATTGAAGTAAACACATACATCTCGTATTTACTACGATAATATACAGATTTTCGTATTACGTTTTCGATCGCCAAATACAAAAATCGCCAATGACGATAGATATCAAATCTATGCTTTGTTTTCAATTAAAATATTGAAAATTTTAATTAAAAATTTATTTTACCAAAATTTATTATAGCTTCTAGCACTTAGAGAGAGACAGTGTAACTTTTGATTATTGAAAGGAAAAAAAAAAAAAAAAGCAATCGGCTTTTTAGTTCTAGCGATCGTTCTCTACATATGCATATAAACCTTTCTTTTTTTATATTAGTATAGCTATAGAGCATAGGTATATTAAATAGGTTTCCAGTCAACATAATGTAACTCAAATAATTAAATGCTATTTACATTTCAGTAATGGCTGTATGCGCTATGTATATTGAGCTACTTGCCATAACTGTTAGTTGCTAAAAATAGTCGCCAAATAAATTTAAACATCTCAATACGCAAGCGAAGTATGACATCACTGACCGCCCGTGGATGCAAGAAAAAGATTTTCCATGTTAAACGCTCATTGGATTTTTTTTTTTTTTTTTTTTTTATTAAAATACTAGAAGAATTATTTCCCGATTTTAATCCTCATATTTGGGTATAGATATGTATTAGTTATTGTATGCATGCGTTAGATTGAGTTATTTTGCTGTCAAATTGACAAAATTTTAATTTTAAATTTCAAAACTGTCACCCTTGGCGTTTTTTGTATTTGGCGATCAAAAACGTAATACGAAAATATACATGCCAGATGTATATTTTCGTAATATGTATTGTACGAAATATTGTTTCATATTATTCGTTACACTCTTAATGTAAGTTTTTAAAATAACCATGATTTTTGAAAGGAATTAAATTATATTCGCCAGATAATTTGGCGATATTTTTTTTTCTGCCAAGGATGACGGATATCAAATCTATTCCGCTGCAACATATTAGTATATTATATCAGATACTTTATTTAGACATTTGAAAACAAATTTGACTTCAAATTATGATAGAATATTTATCCTTTCCCTTTTAATTAGTTTATTAGTTGGATGTTTATTGTGTAAATATCATCCTTTGAAATGAAATGTTTATGTTTTCAATCGAATATGGAAATTTGCCATTTTTTTTTCTAGAGTTTTGAAATTTAAAATTCCAATTTTATCAATTTTACAACAAAAACAATTTAATCTAACGGATGCACATGATAACTAATACATATCTATATCCAAATATGGGGATTAAAATGGGGAAATAATTTTCCTCGATCTTTATTATTTTTTTACAAAAAATCCAGTTCACTTTTTATATTATTGTTCGCGTGAAAATATATTTTATTATATGTCTAAAAATAAATTAATTCGTAAATCTTTTTGGCAACAATTATAAATTAAAATAAATAATATTATAAAATAGAATTTCTTATTTTATTTTATTTTATTTATTATTTATTTTTAAATTCCAATTTCGTTTACACACATCAGTTTAAACCACGGAGTAATAAAGACTCCGTGGTTTAAACATTGATGCTTAGATATTATCCGCGTTTGTAATGATCGATAGATGGCACTTTCTCAACTGCAGTTGTTAGTAAATATAATAGCCACGTGTATGAATTATTGTTCTTTCTTGTTATTCTATCATTGTTTCAGCGTGAAAGCTATCAGTGGTATGATAATTTCTCCTTAGCCCACCAGAGGGCGAGCATTTCATTACAATCGCAGATATCATATCATATCAAATTAAATTATTAGAAAAATAAACACTTTTAATTCTATAATGACGTCAGATTTAACGTGTAAGTTTAACAGTTAAAAAAGCTTTATATGAATTTCAATTTAATGCACGTGCAAATATATTTCTTTTCTTTTCACGTCAAGATATTTTAAAAACGAAATGAATATGTAAATGTTTCTTTTATGTTGGCAGCAGCTAATTTTTTTAATATTTCATTATTTCCATTTCTATTACGGCTTCTATGGGGATTTTAATTAAAATGCTCAGATTTTAAACTAAAATTTATTTTATCAAAATTAAATATAGCCTATAACAATATGGCATACTGTAGCTTTCGGTCAGTGAAAGAAGTTTTTAAATCGGTTCAGTAGTTTCAGAGATTACCCTCCACAAACAAACAATTTTTTGCGCTTTATATAATGATATAGAGTATTATTATTATTTATACACCTTTTTTTAAGTAATCGATAGCATTTTTTTATGAACGAAACAAGCGATATTTTTTTTTAACTAAATATTTAATAAGTTCTTATAATGCAATTTTTTTTTTAAATCAAAACATTAAATTACTTTAATTGCAGTCGAACATTACCATTAATGCTAAATAAATTAACAGTTATAAAAAATAGTATTGATAATAAAATTAAGTACTATCTTTTTCATCATTCACCTTACAATTTCATTTCACACTTTTTAATTTCACTTTATATTTTTTAACATATTGAATATACCATATGTTAAAAAAGTAACCAGTCTTACCATGTTTATATATACAGAAAAAAAAATGGTATCTAATAATATAGCTCGATTCGAATACCTATTATAACCCATGTAATACTCAATAATACCTACGTAATTTCTAAACTCTTTTATTGAAAATAACAACAAGTAAAATAAATAAATAAATAAAACATTCAAATTCATTTCACACATTTTTCTTGTTTACTCGCTTAATATTTCAAAATATAAAACACGTCATAACAAAATTTACTTTCTATAAATATTAAACGTCGTATTTTAGATGTTCCAAATTATCGTTTAAAGAAACCTAATGCTTAATTATTTATTTTCATTTCTAGACAGCCAGGAGTCTTTGATTCTTAGTTCTTCATTGGCTGTCATAATATTTTCGTCTCCTTTTCTGAAATTAACGAACTCCAGATGTTCAAAAAGGAATTAACTGACTAAATTGGTGGCAATTATTTAATTTTAGACACTCCAGAAATTGAGTTAAGTGGCAACATCATTAAATAAAAGCATTTTGCTAAGTTAGTTTCTGTCACGATAATTTATCATTTGGAATGGGTCTAACGATAATTCCATACAAGTAGATAGCTTTTTCATTTTGTATATTTGCTTGGGAAATGTCTTTAGTAATGACTGGGGTCATGAACATTTACAGTCAGAGACTTGACTGTAATTTGCGGTTATATATTCATTTAGGGATTGTGACTGTAATGTAAAAGATGTATTTAACTTAAGTATTATATTAAAATTTATGAAAAGTTTGTTAAATTGTTATTATAATTATTATTTTTTTTATTAATTCAAGAGCCAATAACTCCTAATATTAGTATTACTATTAAAAAGGCATTTGAAATATGCGGCCTTTTTTATTTTTATCTACTTCATAAACACATGAAGTTAATACGCGTAGTTAAATTAAACGATTGTATATATACAGTACGACGAAAAAGTTTAGACAATGACGTTATTCAGCTTTAAAATTTAGAATTATGACGTCAGAATTACAAAATCATATGTACTCATATTCAAAAAGTGTTTTAAAATGCTATAATCAAAAGACAGTCGTTTGATTTGCTATAATTTTAATTTTTTTGATAAAAATAAAAATTTGCTTGTCGCAAAAGTTTAGACACGATTATGAGTTTCTGTGAATATTTGCTGGCATATGCAAATTTAAAATCGAGGATGTCACAGATTTTGAGTACTTATGTTCTACAAACGATAACGCTTCGTAGTCTACATGCCGCGAGCTAAAAAAATTCAAGGGAATGAGGATTCAAGGATTTGGCAGTTGAAGGCTGAAGGGAAGCGCGTTTCAGAAATTTTGGCTGTTATTAATGGATCTAAGAAATCTATTCATCGAGTTTTATCGCGTGGTTGTAAATATAAAGCGAAATGCAGATCTAGGAGGCCACGTGTAAGAAATATACAAGAGAATCCCTGATACAAAGACTAGCGAGTACTCAACAAATGAGTGTACGTGGAGTTCAAAGGTCATCGCGACTGCGGATACGATTCGTAGACGAATTCTGGAAAAAGGAACAACAGTTTATAGCAAAATGAAAAAGAAACCAGCTCTGAAGCCATATCATAAGTTACAAAGAATGTTGTGGGCTCGAAAACATGTGTCATACGGACACAAATGGCAATCAATCATGTTTAGCGATGAAAAAAAGTAGAATCTGGATGGTTCATATGTCTGATCATCGTACTGGCATGATTGCGGAAAGAACCTCTAGGTTTTTTCAGTCGCAGATAAGGAGGGGTCTCGATGATGATTTGGGCACCTATTTGCTATAATGGACCTCTTTATGGATGGAGTACCTTTGACCTTTACCAGTGGTCGTCAAACATCACAGCATTATACAAAGACATTAGAAAAAACTTAATGCTATTTGCTGAGCTTCTAGGTGGCCCTCAGTGGGAATTTCAACAAGACAATGTTTCGATTAACACTGCAAACAATACAAAATCTTGGTTTAATTCTCATAATACAAGAGTTCTCGCCTGGCCAGCATATAAAACAGATCCTAACCCTACAGATAATCTTTGGGGCATCATGTGTCGCAAAGTTTATAGCAATGGTAGACAATACTCTTCTGTACAGGAACTCAAGACATCTATTCAGAATGTATGATACGACATCGATATCCAAACTATGCAAGATTTAGCTTCTTCGGTGGAATCTCGTATTTATAAAGTAATACAGAAGCATGGATGCACAATTAGGTTTTAAAAATTGTTTATTTTGATTTTGTTTAATTTTTGTCTATACTTTTGAGACAGTATTATATTTTTGTTACCATTTAATTACTTGCAATATGCACAGTACTACTTTTCATTGTTATAAATATTGTTTATACGCACAGCACATTACATTCAAGCCTTGTTAGGAAAATTTATTAAATATTTTTCGAAGTCAGCATGAATTTCTTCATTGTCTAAAGTTTTGCTTCGTACTGTATATACATTTGTAGAGATATATAGTTTGACTTCTATAATATAAACTTCTATTTTGTGATTTTTTTTTCCATTTTAGAAAGGTTTTTATCAAAGTAAGTATAATTTCCTTAAAAAATGACATTTAAAAAAGCAAAAAAAAAAAAAAAAAAAAAATTCTTCATTCAACAAAAGTTTATTTATTGCAACTTTTTTTCAATCTATTTTTCAATATTTTAGGTATCGACTTAATGCAAATGTTTAGTCTATCTCTCTTCCTTTATATATATACACACACACACACACAGATATATATACCGGGGGATTCAAAATAGATGATACAGTGATTATCTCGTAAACTAAACACTGACAAAAAATTCTGTAACTGACATCTAGAATCTAAATTGTGGCTACAGAAAAAATAGTTCCATGTCATCCTTATAAATTCTAGTCCCCCTTGAAAAGTGGGTTCTAGAAACCCCTGTTAGAATTCTAGATAGTTTGCCTATATTCTCGAGGGCGAAGTTTTTTAAAAATCTCTTCAAATAAATGATACAAGAAGCGGGTTTCAGCAACTATAATCTTGGTTTGTTACCAAATTCTAGAAAATCGAGCGAGAATTTCCGGAATACAAAGGATTCAGAATATTTAGAGTATTCAGAATATTGTTTCACCATCTAGAAATGTGTACACTAGAAATCCTCGATAATTTCGTCTATTTAGTTTATTAGCGTGCTTTATGCGCATAGCTCGGAAATCTATATTTCTAGTTAAGGGATTTAAAAATGGCCACTTATTCATTGTAGTGGAATTTTTTTTTCTCAGTGAAAGAGATATAAACATATTTCCTATACAAATTGGTAAAAATTAAAAGTAGATTTCTATCATGGCATTTTTTTTTTTTTTTTTTGTACAAGGGGCTGTATACATATTAAAACACGAAATATAATTTTTATTCGGTCCCTACTATCATCTGACTTATATTTAGAAAAATATTCTCCTTGCTCTAAGAAGAAACAAAAATCATCTTCTAAGTGAAAATCTCGCTGAGTTATTGCAGTTTGAAAATGATGACTTATACCACTTTATTTTCAATTTTGGCATGTATATTTCGACGCCAAAGTGCGTCCTATAGATAATCCCCCTTTCATAGTTCCCCCTTTAGGGGGACCTACTTTAACGCTTTCAAACACCGATGAAAAACTTTAATGACTTCGGCTGTTTAACACTTTCCAACAAGGTTGAAAAGCGTTGATGTCTTCATTTGCCTGTCTGTCCATCCGTCTTTCTGTCTGTCTGTCCAAGCTCTAACTCCCGTAAATATTAATGGAATTTCTTGAAATTGATGTATGTTATTTGAGTTCTCTATTGGTTGTTCTTGTTGAAAATGGAGTGAATACTTCTTCTAGCTTATGTACAGGGACATCCGGAAGCACTCCAAAGCATTGTGTTTTAAAAGATGTATATTTATAAGCCATATTTTAATAATTTTAAATTACACAAATATTAATAAAATTAAAATGTGTTATTCAAGTTCACTATCGGATATTTTATACAGGAAACGGTGTAAATACCACTACTGGTTTGTATCCAGGGACAACCGAAAGAAGTCCAAAGCATTGTGTTCCATGTGAGATATTTCTATAAACCAAATTTTAATTACTTTACACAAATTTTAATGAAATTGAAATATTTTATTTATACGCACAAAATAATGCTTTCCATAGTGTACAGTACCATTAGCATTAGATTTACGATGCACACAAAATATTCAGTTACGTCAGGGTTAGTACTAGAAATTTGCTGGAATTGCATTTTCGTTTTCATTAAGCGTATTTAATACTTTCCAACAATTTTTAACTGTGAATATGATTTCGATATGCGTATTTGTCTGTCTGACTGTACATCTGTCTATCTGTCCGTCTGCCCGACCGAAGCGTCCGTAAATATTTTCAGAAATTATATGTATATATATATATATATATATATATATATATATGTGTGTTATTCAGGTTTACTATGAATGTTCCCTATTTAAAATGACATTAATAGGTCATCTACAACTGGTTTGTGTTCAGGAGCGTCCCAAAAAAGGCAATGCATTGCGTTTTGGGACAGACATTCTTATAAATCACATCTAAATAACTTTTTAACTACTGTAAGAACCATAAAGAAATTCCCTCTAATTTTTAATATTCTAAATTAATATTTTGTAGAGAATATGATGTGATATTTATGTATAATTCTATGACAGAGGTGTTACCGCTCTTCTCACCCCCCGATTAATTATATTGCCTACATTTAATGAAACAAAACCAAGTCTGTTATCAATTTCCTTGAAACTTGTAAATTTTGATTAACTTTTTCAAGTGGAAACTGGATATGAAATACAAAGTACCAAATTTGAATTTCCTGCAGTTTTTTTTTTTTTTTTTTTTTTTTTTTTTTGTGAAATAATAATAATTCATTTTTATATTAATATATATACAGATAATTCATTTATATATATACAGATCAACCACCAAAAATTTGACTTTCGTTTTCAGGAGGCCTAAAAACGTCACCTTATACAGAAAATATCGATCTCCAAAAACAACTATGTTTACAGTATGGTATGAGGTATTAATTTTCTGTCCTGTATCAGCAGTGTTCTTTGACATTAAAAAAAATGCAGCAAAACACTTACGTCAATTACATTTAATAGAAAAAACTGTTTAGCTTTATTTTGGTTAGCCCTGTTTATTGTCTATAAACTTTATCCAACACATGACATTGTGTATATTTAGTGTTATATACAAAACGCAAACACAAAATAAAATACACTTCCAGCAATTCCCAACACTGAGAAAAATTCTATAACTGACATCTAGAATCTAAACTGTGGCTCTAGTAAGAATAGTTCCATGTCATCTTTAAAAATTCTAGTCCAATTTGAAAGCGAGTTCTAGAAACCCCTATTAGAATTCTAGAGCGTTTGCCTTTATTATCGAGGTCAAACGTATTTTAAAATCTCAGGAATTAAATGTGAGCACAAGAAACGAGTTTTAGCAACTATAATCTTGACCTATGACCCAATTCTAGGAAATAAAGCGAGAATTTCTCGCAATACAAAGGATTCAGAATATTGTTCCACCATCTAGAAACAAATAGACTAGGAATTCTCGATCACTTCGTCTATCCAGTTTATTGGCGTGCCTTATACGCATAGTTCGGAAATCTATATTTCTAGTTTAGGGATTTAGCAAAGGACCACTTATTCGTTCTAATATATCCAAATACTCTGGGTAACCCTGTAAGTAAATGATTAATGATTGCCACACCACAATCTACACAAAAAATGCTTTTATACTTATAAAAAAAATGTTCATTTCATTTTGTTTTGTGTAGCCTACAGATGGCACACTGTACTTTTGAGAAATTTTGCACATAGACGTTAATGTATTTGAATTCTCTTGGATGACCCTGTACACAAACCCTTTGTCTGATCTCAACGAATAGAATAGTGTAGCATCACTATATGATACGGATCTAGAATACCGAATTTGGACTTTCTGCTAATATTTGTTCTTGAGATATGCTAAAATCTCACACAGAGAAAGAGAGAGACCAACAGCTGAAAACATGATTTTTTAATTCAGGAGATCTCAGAACTTGTAAATATAACAAAAGTTAATCTTCGGAAATTTGATTTAAAAACCGTTTGTTCTCTATACCATGTATATGGGTAAGAGAATGTGTAAAGAAAAAGAAAGAAAAATGATTTTGAAAATTCTCTTTTAGTACATCAGTTATTCATATTATTATTCATATTATTCATTTTCATATTATTTTTGTTAAATTATCAATGAGTATTCTAGTGTATATTCACTCGGGCAAAGGCAGATATTACAGGTCAAAACAGCCATATTTACCTGAATAAAAAAGAATCTCCTCCCCTTTAATGAATCTATGCCTTGTTACAAAATCTATACTAATTATAATTTCTCACTTTTGATACAACCCTTTAAGACTTGGCGAAAAATGCTAGAATTTTCAAATTGCAATAACAGTTGCAATTGTTAACAGTTTAATTGTTAACAGTTTAATTGTAGTTATAAAAAATCGAAATCTATCCTACCCATGTGCGAAATGACACCTACACTATAAGGAGAGATTGCATACCTTTTATTGGTTTTATTACAGCTGTTCCTATAAATTATAGCGTAACAACAATTTGGAATGGAAATGTATAGTAAACGATTGAGTCTAAAATTATTCAGCATTAATATAGGAATATATATATATATATATATATATATATATATATAAATCATCACTCAGTGAAAATTTAACTGAGTGATGATTTTTTTTTTCTTTTTGGACTGAGGAGAATACTTTTCTAATATTAAATCATATGGTAGGAGGGTCCGTGTAAAAATTAAATTACGTATTTTAATACACACACACACACATATATATATATATATATATATATATATATATATATGTATTTTATAGACTCTTGTACAAAAAATGCATACCTGAAATCTAGCCTTAGTTTGCACTAATTTTGTAATTGGAAGTGTGTTTCTATCTTTCTTAGTTTACGAGATAATTGCTGTATCATCTATTTTGTATCCCGCGGTTTATATATATATATATATATACACTGACAGTCCACTTTTATTATAACCATCCTGCACTCTTCGAACTGGTCTTCGGTTTCATAGTTCCTTGAAAGCATTGTACGGCACGCAGATCGTTTATCACATCTTCGTTAAAATCTGATTCAGTTTTCGGTATTATTATTGTTCTGTTTTCTGATTAAATTTAATATATTTTCTGTTCTGTGTGTTCATTCCTAACTAGGTTACGACCACAATTTACCCGTTGAAGCCGCCATTCAGTTTTTTAAATAAAAATTTAAATGATGGGCACTTGCATAGAGAAAGCGGAATCAACCTACTCTTACGAATAAGCCTGAAGGACTTGTTTATTTATTCTAAGAATTTTATGGCATTTGATGAGCTGAAAATGAGCTTTTAAAAAACTGTGATGTATTAAACCGTGTTTCGATCGTCAACTATGGAACGTGACTATTTTTTTTTTTTTTTTTTTTTTTTTTTTTTTTTAATAAATGCTTGATTTTTTGTATCACTTTATAGGAATTTATATGCAAAAGAAGCAGTACAATATATTTTTAAATTAAATATTTCTTATAAGCTACTAATCAAGACTAAAGGTACGAACTCCACAAGCTTTTTATAAAATTGAATTATTTTTGAGGCTGCGCAATCTCTACTACCGAAAAGGGAGATTTGTGCATTTCATGCTTAGGATTGATTGCTCATTTATTCCATTAAAGTCTGTGCTAAGGGAAATTACTCAGCTTATTCGTAATGATAAGACAATGAGTATGAGCTTGTTAAATGTCTGGAACTGTACCAGTAACAACTTTGACAAGTATATGGACTAGGTTAAATGTATTACTTATAGCAGATGGCTACAAGAAAGCTGCTCAATTCAAAAAAATAAATTCAAGGTTTGTGAACAACAACAGATTAGGTCAGCAAACAAGAAACCCTTCAAACTGAAAAGGAAATGTTTCATTTGTAAGTTAAACGTGTTATCTAGTAACTTAATGTTATTTTGAATCTTAACTGGTCTTTTTTTTTTCTGATTCTTTAAATTTGTTTCTTTGAATACAAAATTTTAATTCCTTTAAAATTTCTTTTATTTTTCAGATTTTTTTTTTTTTTAATTATTAATCTGATATATCGACTCTTAATAGAATATATATATTTAAGTGCAATTATTATTGTTAAAAGTTTAATTGTAATTATAAATAATCGAAATCTATCCTACCCATATGCGAAATCACACCTACACTGTAAGGAGAGATTGCGTACCTTTTATTGCTTTTATTACAGCTGTTCCTATAAATTATAGCGTAACAACAATGTAGTAATGGTTTAGAAAACGAATGAGTCTAAAATTATTCAGCATTAATTTAGGAATATATATATATATATATATATATATATATATTACATATTATTATGTTGAAATGTGGGCAAACAATTCTAGCTTTACCTTATACAGAATTTCCCAAACCTATAGCGACAAACTTTACGAGGAAATAGGACTCATATTATTCAAAACTGCATAGGAACCCATGTGGTGTTTTGGGATATTTTTATTTATTGGGTGTCGACGTGGCTTTTTAATTTTAAATAAAAGAAAAAAAAAATCTTTTTTTTGTGAAAATGACGTATGTAGTAATGCTGCTGTTTCTACTCAATGTATTTATAGCAATGGCTATCTTGGGAAATGATGGATTGTACAAATTTCAAAGTTTACAAGGTAAGTAAATAAATAAAATAGCGAGTTACAAATAACTAAAAAAGAACTAGACCAGATATGAGCAGTCGATAATACTCATACATGTCGATAAGCGTTTTAAAAAAACAGAATGCTACAGTTCCTTTAAAGGTTAATATGATGATTACAATTATGGCTGTTATGCATTCCTCATTTTTTCACCTATTATCTACTTCTATTTAACGTTTGTACCTGTACGTTCGAAACGCCCATATCTGTTAAAAAATACCTAAAACACTTGGATCTTAAAGGATTTAGATAACATTTTTTGGACATGGGTTCTTACGCAATTACGAATCCTTATGAAGTGCCATATATCCTCTTAAAGTTTGTTGCTGTAATTTTGGGATACCCTGTATAGTATATATATATATATATGTGTGTGTGTGTGTTTATTTCTTTTTAATTAAATCCCCATTTATTCATGTGATATTTTTCATTTTATATACATTATATATATATAAGCAAAATAATTAAAGCCAGATGAATAATTAATCCCAAAACACATGAGGGCCTTCACCAGGGGAGATCCCCCCTATAGAGAAAGGAAAATGAGAAGTTTTTGACGAAACGCTGGTAATTTAACCAAATAACACGTTTCTAGCCCCCAACTTCTCACAGATGGAAGCAAGACCATGCAGCAAACGAATTTTAAATAATACAAAGCATAAAAAGTAATTAAATTCAGAAATCAAGTACAAAATAGAATACATCAATATAAAATACAAGAATATAAATAATACAAAAATATATAAATACATACCAGGACAAACTCGAATAGCCATTAGAATATGGAAAATTGAAAAACACGCCCATTATAAACATAGAACCCGCTTCAGCTAGTAGGACCACTTACCAGCACTTAAATGTATATATATATATATACATATATTATGTACACGTGCCCTTTTTTGATTATTCTATTTTGTGCATTTAATATTAGTAATCGCGTTATAATAATTAACTTATATCCATTAAAATAACAGTTAAAATACCTTTAAAACGAATCATTTGCTTAATCATTTTTGCAGATTGTTTTAACTATCCAAAATAACTCTAAGAATAATAAATAATCTGCGAATACAAAATGAGTACGCTTGATTATTTAATTACCCTTTTAAACATCATATTTTTTTCTCTAAATGAACTTTATTGCTTACAATTCATTCTTACAGTCATTTCTGACTTTAACCAGATGCACCGAGTTAGACTTATTCAGTGAATTGGGGTCAATTATATGACTTCTAACACTTCTTAAATTCAGTTAAGTGTTATTATCGTTATTATAAAGTATTTTATTAACGGAATAGCTGAACCTATCATTTGTCAGCTAAAATGAAAGTGCTTTTAGATTAAAGCAAATGCTTTGCCTTTTTCTTTTTTCTTTTATTTCTATTCATTTGCAAAATGCTTTCGATAACTGCATTTGTCGTTGATGTTTAATTCTCCTGGTTATAATTTACTTAAGTAATTGTTTTTAATATGAATCAAATGTATTATTAAAAATATAAATAGTGTAATAAAAATTATGTAGATAGTGTTTTATTTTATTTAAATATAGAAACAGTTTCTATTTTACATTTTAAGTTATGTTTTTACCAAAGATTGTAAATATTACTAATTTAGAATATACTTAGTTAAAATTTAAATAATTAAAGAAGAATTTTATAGTTCCTAAAATGTTATAGAAAGATTCAAGTTAATAAAAATTTTAGATTTTACTAATTTAATTGAAATCTTTCAGTTTACTTTACTAGATATTTTAATTATTTATTTTAAACATTAATAATATTTTATTTTATTTTATTAGAAAAAGTATTTCTTATCATTTATCGCTTCATTTCAAAGTTATAAATTCCTTTCAGTTAACATATAATCAAGGCAGAATTTTTTTTTCCAATAATATTATGATTTCTATTTTTCTGTAAGGATACTTAAAATCTAATAATTGTTATTTTTGGTAGAAAATCATACATATTACATTTTATATAAAAATCTATTTTCTTATGAACTTATTCACTTTATACAAGGGGAGGGGGGTAAAATGAATGTTTTGCATGATTTTATAAATTTATATATCAGTCTGGTTATCGAGAAATATTTATTAATAAATAACGCTCATGTATGAAAATATTTATATTAGGATTTATAAATTAAAATCATGTAGTGTACTACAAAAGTGTAATTTAAAGATAATGAGTTACTTGTTGAGGTGTAAATTTTTAATGACAACGAATAGTGTGATATTATTCCGCTAGGGTCAAGATTTTCAGGATGGCTTTTACATAAGAAAACTTTCCTTTTTTGAAAATATATGTATATATATATATATATATATATGTATATATATATATATATATATATATATATATATATATATATATATATATATATATATTATTTAATAAATAATTTATATTATAGGTACAGTCGGTAACAAAAGTGTCCGAACACTAGCAAAAAATCATATTTTAAAAAAGTACACTTAAGGAAAGCGCAGGCGACGTCACACTCAGGGCAAAACACTCTACTCAGGGCAAAACATTGGTATTTCCACCAATACAGATCGTCCTTTTGCCATTCGTGAGTAGGAATGCTTGATTAAAGGAGCATTTGTTTGTAAACATGCTCTTTTGTTATACTGTTCTTAGTGTCTAAGAACATGATTCGATAAGTATTTATTTAACAAAACCGTATGAAGTGTACCTTTTTTCCATGGGAATTTTTGCTAGTGTTCGGACACTTTTGTTACCGACTGTACTTTAATGTGTTAAATCGTGCTAGGTATTATGCGTAAACTAATATCAAGCTCTTTTCCAAATAATTTCTCATGAGAGTACGAAGATGGGAAAATTTTCCTCTTCACATTCTCTTTTCGTTAGCTATGGCGAGATGTTATGATTAATCAGTTTTCAATTTCTAGTATTTATATTTGTATTTAATAATAAAAATAATAAATAACACTAAAATCAGTTGTTTTAAAATCACATTAGCCATTCACATAGAAAACACAACTGAAATTCAAAAAGAGAAATAGACCTATGTGCAAAAGGAAACAAAAATGCAACTATTCTGACAAGATGCGATAAATTTCAGCGTAAAACTACATTATGAGCATAACTCATACTTACTATCACTCCCTGTTAACTCCAGTAAAATAAACAAAAAACACACTCAAACAAAGTAAACCTTGTTAAAAAGTGAAAACTTTAACATATAAATAACTAGTAGGCCACGTCCATTTCGCTGGTCATTAGATTTAAACGAATTTTTAAATGAATTGAATCATTATTTATTTTTCATATCACATTTTGGGCTTTATAACATAAATAAAAATTCCTAGGTCAAAAAGTCAAAATACCATATTACAAATTAAATTAAATTAAATATTTCTTCCGTTTTGCACTCGTTTTGCAACAACGCTCTATGGATTTATGTGAAGATTTCAATAATGAAACAACAATAGTTTACAAATTTTATTGATTACGTATTTGAAATGAGTATGCTGTAACTTAAAAATTGCCGCTCTTAGAACTTCAAAACTGATAATTTTTAAAAACTTATTCATTATTCTTTAATATTAGACTCTTTTTTGTTTAATATTAGACTCTTGTTTTAAAATAAAAGAAATCAAATGATATCGCGTTGTGATACTTTGCAATATACCTTTAAATCTAATAACTTGATGTACACTGCTCGACATTGAAAATGCAACACCAAGAAGGAATGATAATAAAAGAATGAAATTTGTTGGACACTTACATTATAGTAGAAAGAACAATTAATTAAAATTTCATGAAAATTGGAGTAATATGTACTGAGGAAACAGTAGATGATATGTACGGGTAGAGCACTACTTGAAGCTTCAACACGATGCCACAATTCATCGATCGAAGTTACTAGTGAGGGGGGGGCAGTCGCTTTTCAACGATTAAACAGTCATTGTCATTGGTGCGAGATCAGGAGAACGCGCTGGCCAGAGCAACAGTCGACCACATTCGGCATCAATGAAGGTATAGACAGTATGGACGCCTTGCGGTCGTGCATTGTCCTGCTTAAATGTTGCTCTTCGGAGACCTTGAACATAGGGCAGAGCTATGGGCCTTAAAGGCCCTCTTCACTCACTGCCGTCGGAAACCGAACCTAATGTTATTCTATAAGAAATTTTTCTTTACAAATAACTTATTAATTAATACATATTTTTAAATTCTGTTTTCACATTCTGAAACTTCCCAGCTGTTAAATTGACGCACCTTTTCTATAAAATTATTATTTTTTATTTTTTATATTTTATTTTGAAGCATAAAAATACGAATTTTCAGTATGTGAATTTTTTTCCTATTGCAATTTCAAAATAAAATATTAAAAATTAAAAAAATACATTTTTAACAAAGGTCCGTCAATTTACCAGTTGGGAATTTTCTGAATGTGAAAACAGAATTTAAAAATATGTATTAGTTAATAAGTTATTTGTAAAGAAAATTTCCCCATAGAATAACATTGGCTCGGGCTTCCGGTGACGGTGAGTGAAGAGGGCCGTTAACTCGTCAGAAATGTAATGGCTGGTACTCAGAGTGGCGGGAATGAAAACAAGAGGTGACCGGGACGTGTATCCAATGGTACAACATACCATCAAACCAGGTGGTGACTCAGTATGCGGCTACCAAAATTCTGATTACCCTCAAATATGCATCACTGATATGGGCGCCATTAATGTGTGATCAACGATGAACCTGGACGCAGGAATGGCGTGAAGTCACTTTTCAGACAAATCACAATCCTGTTTACAGCATCAAGATTGCCTTATCCGTATTTAACGGCATTATGAATAATGCAGATTGCCAGCTGGGATTCGACATCATCATACAGTCCATCATTTGCAATGATATTATGGGTTCCCATTGGATACACGTCTCGATTACTTCTTGTTCGTATTCCTGGCACTCTGAACAGCGTCCATTAAATTTCTGTTGAGTTAAGGCTCGCCCCCTCTGTATTCGAGGCCTCCGTAGAGCAAAATTTAAGCAAGATAATGCACGACCGCAGGTTGTTTGTTCTGTCCGGACCTTCTTTGATACAGAATATGTTCGACTGTTGCTCTGGTCAGCGCGTTCTCCTGATCTCGCACCAATGAAAAATGACTGTTTAATCGTTGAAAAGCGACTCACCCCCCCACCACTCACTAGTAACTTCGATCGATGAATTGTGGCATCGTGTTGAAGCTTTATGTACTGCTCTACCCGTACTTGTCATCCAATCGCTGTTCGATTCAATGCCTAGGCAGATATGTGCTGTTATTGCTCACAGAGGTCGCTGTTTATGTACTGTTTTCTCAGTACATATTACTCCAAATTTCCTGAAATTTTAATCAATTGTTCTTTTTACTATAATGTACGTGTCCAACAAATTTCATTCCGTTATTATCATTCCTTCTTGGTGTTGCATTTTCAATGTCGAGCAGTGTATATAGCAGTATAGCAGTCAAGCAGTGTTTTCATAAAAAATTAACAGTTTCTAGAGCTCTTTTAAAAACGTATAACATCTGTACAGTATCTTTTTAAAAAATTCATCAGTTTTTACCTAAAAAAAAAATACTCGACCTTCATCAAAAGCAATTGAATGATATCGCGTTGTGAAACTTTGCAACGTAATATCTTTAAATCTAATAACTTGTTGTATATAGTTGCCTCACAAGAAATGAACAGTTTTTAGAGCTTTTTAAAAAAGTATAACATCTATGCACTATCTTAAAAAAAAAAAAAAAAAAAAAAAAAAAATCATTAGTTTTTACTAAAATAGCCGACTCTCATCACCAAAGTAGTTAAATCTAGGCCAATCAGAAATAGGAGTGGCCCACCCGAATGTGTACTGCCGGCAGACTCTTTGCTTTATTTATATAGATTAGCCAGTAAATATAAATAAATAAATATATATATATATTAAAGGAAGAACAACCAATATTTAAATATACACAACGTCTAGACAATTTTTTATACTTTTATAAACGTACTAGCAGGTCGAAAACAACTGTAAGTAACAAATTTTCATGTATACAACATCACATGCGCAAAAAAAAAAAAAAAAAAAAAAAATCAATCATTTTGAATTTTTTTTAAAATTTTGCTAACGCCAAACTTCAAGGATATGTTAAAAGATATCAAACAACAACTTCACAGAGAATGAAAATAACCACGTGCTTTCATTGGAATAGCAGAAAAGTGGAAATAAAAATAATTAAAAATGTCTACAAATTAAATAAATAATTATATTACATTAAACAATTATATTATAAAAACATTATAATTGTACATTTATTATTTACAGCAAAATTCAAAAGTAAAATAGAGAGAAATGCTTAAACAAATAAGACAAAGACAAATAGAAAAATTTATGTATAGCATTATATATATTCAACTATAACATTATCAAAAACATAAACAATTACTTATAATTCGTCTTTTATTTTTATCTCTCCAAACAGGAAGCAAGACAACAATTTGAAAATTCGTAAATAAGAGAAAATAACAAAATGTATTTCTAAATAATGTATAACAAAATATATTTCGTAAATAACAAAATGCATTTCTTTTGAATAAAACTTATAACTAGCAATACTTGTCTGTACTCAAATACACTAAAATATATATTTTCAATATCCCACCCCTTTCACCAAGACGTAAATCCAATGAAGGAGCGTAATTAAAAATTTAATCAATTTCATTTCAAATTCAAATTCAAATTGAATTCGTCTCTCCCCATACGGAAAAGCAAACCACCTGTCTTTGGATATACACAAACAATACAAACGAATGCTCGCTTTCGAAAGCACGCAGTTGCAAATACACTCATGTCCATGTCCATAAATTAAGGATAATTCAGATTCATACTGAAATCGAACTTTAATGCAAAAATTTCACCTGTAGAAATACCACACACATCTTTAAGAATAATATGCAAATTATAGGAAGCCATCAGATGACGCCTATATGATTATAATATGACGAAAGTGTAAGAAGGGGGTAGATAAGGAATGGGAGCGAAGAAGGAAAATTGTTCACAAGCGTTCTGTGTGCAGCTCAGTGCCACAACCGAATAGTTATGACACAGAGGGCGCATGCAGATAATTTTTTACGTGGTATAATTATCGGCTGACTAGAATGTGGGCGTACTCAGTTAGAAGTATCAGTCATTGTCATTGGTGCGAGATCAGGAGAACGCGCTGGCCAGAGCAACAGTCGACCACATTCGGCATCAATGAAGGTCTAGACAGTATGGACGCCTTGCGGTCGTGCATTGTCCTGCTTAAATGTTGCTCTTCGGAGACCTTGAACATAGGGCAGAGCTATGGGCCTTAAAGGCCCTCTTCACTCACTGCCGTCGGAAACCGAACCTAATGTTATTCTATAAGAAATTTTTCTTTACAAATAACTTATTAATTAATACATATTTTTAAATTCTGTTTTCACATTCTGAAACTTCCCAGCTGTTAAATTGACGCACCTTTTCTAAAAAATTATTATTTTTTTTATTTTTTATATTTTATTTTGAAGCATAAAAATACGAATTTTCAGTATGTGAATTTTTTTCATTTTGCAATTTCAAAATAAAATATTAAAAATTAAAAAAATACATTTTTAACAAAGGTCCGTCAATTTACCAGTTGGGAATTTTCTGAATGTGAAAACAGAATTTAAAAATATGTATTAGTTAATAAGTTATTTGTAAAGAAAATTTCCCCATAGAACAACATTGGCTCGGGCTTCCGGTGACGGTGAGTGAAGAGGGCCGTTAACTCGTCAGAAATGTAATGGCTGGTACTCAGAGTGGCGGGAATGAAAACAAGAGGTGACCGGGACGTGTATCCAATGGTACAACATACCATCAATCCAGGTGGTGACTCAGTATGCGGCTACCAAAATTCTGATTACCCTCAAATATGCATCACTGATATGGGCGCCATTAATGTGCGATCAACGATGAACCTGGACGCAGGAATGGCGTGAAGTCACTTTTCAGACAAATCACAATCCTGTTTACAGCATCAAGATTGCCTTATCCGTATTTAACGGCATTATGAATAATGCAGATTGCCAGCTGGGATTCGACATCATCATACAGTCCATCATTTGCAATGATATTATGTGTTCCCATTGGATACACGTCTCGATTACTTCTTGTTCGTATTCCTGGCACTCTGAACAGCGTCCATTAAATTTCTGTTGAGTTAAGGCTCGCCCCTCTGTATTCGAGGCCTCCGTAGAGCAAAATTTAAGCAAGATAATGCACGACCGCAGGTTGCTTGTTCTGTCCGGACCTTCTTTGATACAGAATGTGCTCGACTGTTGCTCTGGTCAGCGCGTTCTCCTGATCTCGCACCAATGAAAAATGACTGTTTAATCGTTGAAAAGCGACTCACCCCCCCACCACTCACTAGTAACTTCGATCGATGAATTGTGGCATCGTGTTGAAGCTTTATGTAGTGCTCTACCCGTACTTGTCATCCCATCGCTGTTCGATTCAATGCCTAGGCAGATATGTGCTGTTATTGCTCACAGAGGTCGCTGTTTATGTACTGTTTTCTCAGTACATATTACTCCAAATTTCCTGAAATTTTAATCAATTGTTCTTCTTACTATAATGTACGTGTCCAACAAATTTCATTCCGTTATTATCATTCCTTCTTGGTGTTGCATTTTCAATGTCGAGCAGTGTAAATAGTGTTTTCATAAAAAATTAACAGTTTCTAGAGGTCTTTTAAAAACGTATAACATCTGTACAGTATCTTTTTAAAAAAATCATCAGTTTTTACCTAAAAAAAAAAATACTCGACCTTCATCAAAAGCAATTGAATGATATCGCGTTGTGAAACTTTTCAACGTAATATCTTTAAATCTAATAACTTGTTGTATATAGTGGCCACACAAGAAATGAACAGTTTTTAGAGCTTTTTAAAAAAGTATAACATCTATGCACTATCTTAAAAAAAAAAAAAAAAAAAACAATAGTTTTTACTAAAATAGCCGACTCTCATCACCAAAGTAGTTAAATCTAGGCCAATCAGAAATAGGAGTGGCCCACCCGAATGTGTACTGCCGGCAGACTCTTTGCTTTATTTATATAGATTAGCCAGTAAATATAAATAAATAAATATATATATATATATTAAAGGAAGAACAACCAATATTTAAATATACACAACGTCTAGACAATTTTTTATACTTTTATAAACGTACTAGCAGGTGCAAAACAACTGTAAGTAACAAATTTTCATATATACAACATCACATGCGCAAAAAAAAAAAAAAAAAAAAAAAAAAAAAAAAATCAATCATTTTGAATTTTTTTTAAAATTTTGCTAACGCCAAACTTCAAGGATATGTTAAAAGATATCAAACAACAACTTCACAGAGAATGAAAATAACCACGTGCTTTCATTGGAATAGCAGAAAAGTGGAAATAAAAATAATTAAAAATGTCTACAAATTAAATAAATAATTATATTACATTAAACAATTATATTATAAAAACATTATAATTGTACATTTATTATTTACAGCAAAATTCAAAAGTAAAATAGAGAGAAATGCTTAAACAAATAAGACAAAGACAAATAGAAAAATTTATGTATAGCATTATATATATTCAACTATAACATTATCAAAAACATAAACAATTACTTATAATTCGTCTTTTATTTTTATCTCTCCAAACAGGAAGCAAGACAACATTATGAAAATTCGTAAATAAGAGAAAATAACAAAATGTATTTCTAAATAATGTATAACAAAATATATTTCGTAAATAACAAAATGCATTTCTTTTGAATAAAACTTATAACTAGCAATACTTGTCTGTACTCAAATACACTAAAATATATATTTTCAATATCCCACCCCTTTCACCAAGACGTAAATCCAATGAAGGAGCGTAATTAAAAATTTAATCAATTTCATTTCAAATTCAAATTGAATTCGTCTCTCCCCATACGGAAAAGCAAACCACCTGTCTTTGGATATACACAAACAATACAAACGAATGCTAGCTTTCGAAAGCACGCAGTTGCAAATACACTCATGTCCATGTCCATAAATTAAGGATAATTCAGATTCATACTGAAATCGAACTTTAATGCAAAAATTTCACCTGTAGAAATACCACACACATCTTTAAGAATAATATGCAAATTATAGGAAGCCATCAGATGACGCCTATATGATGTTAATATGACGAAAGTGTAAGAAGGGGTTAGATAAGGAATGGGAGCAAAGAAGGAAAATTGTTCACAAGCGTTCTGTGTGCAGCTCAGTGCCAAAACCGAATAGTTATGACACAGAGGGCGCATGCAGATATTTTTTTACGTGGTAGAATTATCGGCTGACTAGAATGTGGGCGTACTCAGTTAGAAGTATCTGGGGAACTTAGAATCGCCCAAAGTGTCATCTCTAGGCTTTGGCAACGATTCCAAAATGATGAAAATGCTAGTCGACGTTACAGTACTGGTCGGCCACGAGTTACAATTCCGAATGACCACCGGTATTTGGTAGTAACTGCCAAAATAAGCAGATAAAGCGCAGCATCAGACCTGTCTCGTAAGCTGTCTGCAGCCACGAGTACCACAGTTTCAAGACAAACCGTGGATAGACGTTTGGCAGATATTGGTCTACATGCTCGCAGGCCTGTTAGATGTGTTCTATTCACTGCAATGCACTGTGCCAGCGGTTAACTTGGAGTAGAGAACATGCAATGTGGACAGCGGCACAGTGAGCTTGTGTGATGTTTTCCGACAAGTCCAGATTTAGCTTGCAGTGTGATTCACGCCAGACATTCATATGTAGAACGTCAGGTACCCGTTACCACCAATACAAAGTCATTGATCGACACCGTGTGGGGCAAGAGTGCTCGTTTGGGAGGGGGGGGGATCATATTGGGCACCAGAACAGATCTGCATGTTCAAATCGGAAGAATGATAGGCCAAATTTATCAGGACATCATTCGGGAACAACATGTACGTTTGTTTAGGGGTGCCATGAGCCCAGAATTTGTGTTTATGAATGACAATGCACGTCCTCACCGTGCAAACGTTGTACACGAATACCTACAATCTGAAGCTATCACTCGCATGGAATGGCCAGCATTCTCACCAGACTAGAATCCGATAGAACATGTGTAGGACATGCTTTTCCGACGAGTTATAGTCCGTCAACCACCTCCTACATGTGTTCCGGAACTTCGAAGAGCATTGCTTACTGAGTAGAGTAACCTTCCCCAAGATCAGATCAATAATTTAATACTCAGCATTCCTAGGCGTTATAAGGACTGTGTTTCATCATCTAAGAGACATACAATATATTAACCATCATACCAACCATGTAATGTTTAGTTTTTGTAAGGGAGATATTTTTTGTAATTGCTTCCGAGAGCAAAATCGTAGTTTTTATAAATGGTATCCTGCATAAACCACCTTTTTTTGTTCTTGATCTTTTGTTTAATAAATAGACTTTATGAATAAGTCATGTTTGTTTTGCTTCTGAACCTTTAATTGCCTCAGCTAGTATTATCCTTAATTTATGGACATGAGTGTAACTTATTCATAATGAATCTAAAAATTTCTCCTATAGACGACTTTTAGAAATTGAAAATAATAACTCCAACAGACAGAATCCCACTTAAACTTCGAACTTGTCATAAAAATCTACACAATTTCAGTTTTCCATACATACCAAACAACACAAAACTTTTTCGTATATTATTATATATATATATATATATAATCGAACTAAAATCACAATTCGGGAAGACATGCAGCAATCACTTACACTAAAAAACTTAAGTTCGTTTCCAGTTTCACTATAAGAGCAGTCGCTGACAAATGTATAGGGGAAAACCGTGTATTATGGTCCCCTTAGAGAGAATGCTCATAAAACTTAAATTATTAAAATAAAAAGATTTAATTTGTTGCCTGCTCATTACAATTGTAGAGTTACATAGTTTAAACTTGGTAAAGTATTCTGGGAACTATTAATAATCGCAGAAAATAATTATTATATTTACGTATCGGTGGTCCATATTACACGAACGTATGTGTAATATGGATCAAGTGGTCCTTCCCGTTCCCCAACAGTTGACACACTTGGAATTGTGAAACGAACTATCCAGCATGTTCCCTCACACACTTGTACATCTCTTGAGAAATAGCAGAAATGGACGAAAAAAAAAGTTAATGGACGAAAAAAAAAGGGAAGGTCTAAAGGTTATATCCAATGGGTCGTAGTGTGCTAAAGAAGTGATAATTTGATTACCTCTGCTTCCCTGGTCTATTCTATAGACTCAAGATTTTGAGTATGCGACATATGTACGCCGAGCATTAACAAAATATCTATGTTTTTATTATGGGCCACTGGTCTATATTGCACAACACAGCATGTTTCATATTACACGCGTAAACAGAGCAGCGTGGTTTCCAATCAAAAATCGCTATGTAAGTTGATGCCCATGAAGCCCATGTCTAAATTGTTCATAAAATAAGTACATTTCCTACTATTAACGCGAAAATTATATTACAATTACCTAACAGTAAAAAGTAATACTTTCATTTTAACATACTTGTTACATCGGTGATCATATAAACCGAAAACTCCATTTCATAATCGTCTAAATACTGGTACGCATGTACAAGTCACTTCTTGATTTAGATAACAATAATATTCACTAAACGCAGTGAGTGCTGAACATACAAATTTCCTCATGGTCCGTATTACACGATGGTCCATCATACACGGTTCTCCCCTACATATATATACAAGCGTGAAAGCAAATAAAACAATTCTACAAATTAATTCTTTTTTAATTGTTGTCTGGAATTTTTTTAACTGACTAACTTTATTTCATTTCTGTTTTCAAATATGAAAAATGTTTTTTTCGATCAACTCTTGAAATTTAGATTTGATGAAGCTTAATAAATTACTTCTTGAAACGCATCTTCCATAATTTTGGATCTTTCTTTTAAAGTACCTCGGAAAAATGTGTAGTTTCAGTTGAATCAACTATAATTATACGTTTCAGAATATTCGACTCAATCGTGGAGCCATCGGTTCACCCAAATAATGTAATAATTGCTATTTTTGTTGTTATTATTAATGTTTATATCTATAAAGTTATTTATTTTACACGTTAATGAAAATAAAGAATGGCAATGATTCAACGAAGGTGTATCAAACGTATGGATATCTTTTGCTTCATATGCAGAGAGAACACCCTAAATGAGAACAGAAAAATAATTTTTGATTTTGTTAAAATAACTTATTTTTTATATTTTAAAATTAAGCTTGAAGACGAAGATACAACTTGGGTTTTACGCATTTGGTGTAAAACATGCATAGAATACCTACGACAGTAAACTAAAGGGAAGAGATGAAGTCTTTGGCGTTCCGAATCATTTGGATCGATTACATGAAAGAGAAAGAGAGAAAGTCTATACAAAGAGAGAAAAGCTCAAATTTCAGTTTAACCCTTTCATTCCCAAGTTTTTACCTCCATAAAACAATAAACCTTATATTTAGTCATTAATTTATTTCAAAGATAATATAGATAAATATTTTTTTTTTTTAAATAGGAGTAATAGCAGAGTACGAATTAATATAACTAACAAAGCAACTGAGAGGTATTTATTTATATTTAATATAACCAGTGATGCTATTTAAAATCATAACTTTTCAATAGATAAAAATATCAAAATTTTGGAAGAAATACATATTGTAATTAATTAAAATACAAAATATAAACATTAAAAAATAAAATAAAAAATATTTCTAACAGTTAATTTACTTAAATTGCCCAAAACAGGAAACTGATTCCGATATTATTATCAGAAATCGGTGATAATAATATCGATTTCGACGATATCATGGGTCCTATCGTCCAGGATTAATACGACTCGCCTAGTATGTCATTCATTATGGCCTACGGACAGAATTTGTACGTACCGCAATAGTATCCGCATAAATCACCTGATTAACTTGCAAATTTGTACAGAAATTCAGGCACTGTGTAGAAACAGATGTATAAATTTTGATGTCTATATCGTCGATAAGTAAATTTATCGATCGATTTATCGATCGAAAGTATATTTTGTTGATAAATAAAATATACTTTCAGTTATCAACAAGAATTGTGAAATCATCTAATATATATTTTTTTCGGTAGGAAAATGTGTATAGATTTTAATATTGTTCATTTTGAACCAGTGGAAGTGTTAGATGTTAAGAAAGAAAAGCTGAAATGTTATGATTCCAATTGGCATCACGGGGAATGAAAGGGTTAAACGACTGTCATAAACTGTTTTGTAAAGCACAATGATTTAAACTATGTTGAACTACTGAACAGCATGCCTAACAGTTTCAGGGATCTTGAATGTAGCATGAGCATTAATATTAATTTACTGGCACAGTTATTTAGAACATTTTCCTTAAAACTTTGGCAATGGCAGTGAAAAAAAAGGTGAACGATTTCCCCATGATATAAAAATAATTGTTCCTTACCAGGGCAGAAAGGATGATAATATAAACACAAATTACTGTTAGAATTTGTAAAGAGATTATAAAAATTCTGTAAATATATAGTTAACAATGTTAAGAAAGGTGTTTTCAAAATTTAACAAAATAATGTTTTCTTCTCTTGTTATCTGGTTCTTTTCATTTCTAATTGTTAATTATGTCATAGTTGTTGTACTTGAATGCTGCAATGCATTTATCAGTTGAAATATTTTGCAAAATATTCAACTAAAAGTGTTTTCATTTAACGCCTGTATCTTTTGACACGAAATGAATTATTTATGAATGCTTATTATTTTATGAATGCTTATTATTTTATGAATGCACTTATTACGCAATGAAGTGCATATCTAAAAATGAAGAGCTCATGTAAAGAATAATGAAAAAAATCATGTGGTACGTATTCATTATTAGCACTTTAAAACTGTTTGTACACATTGCATCACATAACATCCAGTATTCGTTGCCTACATTATCACACAGCAGATAGACAGAAGGACAGAAAGGCAGACATATAGATTAAATGATCTTAAACAGTGTTCGAAAGTTCTAAATATGTTTTATACACAAACGGAAATGCAGCCCTTAATATAGCTAAATATTTTAATGTAGCTCTGTAAGTCTTAATAATAAGCTTATCACATTCTACTCAAAATATTATTTTGAACTATTAACAATAAATGTCAATTTCTTTATCTTTTGTGCAAGAGAAAGTTATGTTAGTGACAATACATGATATGAAATAATTAGGTTGGTTGGTAGATTGGTTGGGCGCGTTTGAAACAATTATGATTTATGAAAAGCAAAACTCTAAAATTTGATAGGTTTTCTTTTCTTTTCTTATCATTCTTTTTTCACTTGAGTGGGAAAAATACGGTGTTTATCAAATCATGTATCTCTCTCAGTACACCTGCCTTTACCACAACAACAGCAATAATAGTAATAATAATATCAGTTTTAGTAACAACGGGAAAACTTTGAATATCACAAACATTATTTGGCAATAAATAATATGAATTACTTTAAACCAAGTTTTTGAGGAGAGCGAAAGAATACGCTAACAAGTTATAATATATATATATATATATATCTTTAAAAAAGTACTTCAAACTCAACACTTGATACATGGTATATAGCGAATATAAATTGGAACACAATTCTAGTAAAATAATATATGTAGCTCATATGTAGTGCCGCATAAAACTCTTGGAGTAGAATACTGATTATGTTTGATTTTTCTTTTAGAACCACTTTCATATTATTAACCAACCATTTTTTCCAATATTTTTAACAATGCTTTTTTTTTTTTTTCTAACTGGCTAATCCACATAGTAAAAAAAAAGGAAAGAGTTTGTCGGCGGAACACATCCGGGCGGACGACTTCTATTTTTGATTGGTCTAGATTTAACTACTTTGGTGATGAAAGTTGGCCATTTTTTTAAATACAAACTAATGAATTGTTTTAAAAGATACTGCATAGATGTTATGCTTTTTTAAAGAGCTCTAAAAACTGTTAATTTTTTGTAACGTCAGTATATACATAAAGTTAAAGATATTATGTTGCAAAGTTTCACAACGCGATATCATTCAATTGCTTTGGTGGAGATCGGATCGGCCATTTTTTTTTTTTTTTTTTTTTTTTTTTTTTTTTTTTAGTAAAAACTGATGCAAAAAAAAAAAAAAAAAATACTGCATAGATGTTATACTTTTTAAAAAGGGCTCTAAAAACTGTTCATTTTTTGCGAAGACACTATATGCATCAAGTGATTAGATTTAAAGTTATAACGTTGCAAAGATTCACAACGTGATATCATTCAATTGCTTTTATCTTAAAGTAAGAGTCTAATATTAAGGAAAAAACAGTCTAAAATATTAAAGAATGACGAATAATTTTTTAAAAAATATCAGTTTTGAAGTTATAAGAATTGTAATTTTTAAATTACAGCGTACTTATTTCCCATGCATAATCCATTAAATTTGTAAACAATTGCTGATTCATTCTTGAGAATCATTCGCATAAGACTATAGAACATTGTTGCAAATCGAGTAGAAAACGGAAGAAATATTTTATTTAATTTATTTTGGGATATGTTATTTTGAGTTTTTGACCTTAAAGGAATTTTTAATTATGTTACAATGCCCAAAATGTGATTAAAAAAATAAATAGTGATTGCATTATTTTGAAAATTCATTTAAATTTAGTTACCAGCAATGCGGGCGTAGCCTGCCAGTTATTAATAAATTTTTCCGCGCTTTTTTCAAATGGTACCATATAAATTTCAGTATTATTTAATTTTTATTTAAAGCAACTTTAAAATGAATTTAGTGCAATCGTTGGATTAAAGTCAAATTTTTACTTATTCAACCTCAGAGTATATATACTTTTTTTTTTTTTTTTTTTTTTTTTTTTTTTTGTAGAATTATAAAAAATGAAGTTGAACAATATAATGCAGTGATTTCTTTCTTTTATTTTTTTTTTATTAACCCTAATTTCATATGCATTATCCACAGATCTCTTTTAGTATAATATAACGTTCTTCATCACCTCTAATACTTGGGACAAATAAGGATAATAGTTAAAACTATAGCTGACAGCATTACTTCCAACTTATTTCAGGGTAGAGTCCGGTTAGTACCTTCCTATTTCTCACCATATTTTTTTTTTAAATGTGATTTTATTTTTATCCAACTGCTATTACTTATTGAAGAAAATAACTTCACGAAAAATATTGTGTGAATAAAAGGCGGGAACTAACAATGCTTAGGAATGAAAATATATATATATATATACTTAGTCTTGCCATAAGTTCTGTTTCAAATTTTAGATTTGTAAATGAAAACAAACAAGATATCGCAGAAACCTGTCCTTTGTCCAGTGTTTATGTTTGATATATAGCTTTAAAACGTCACTCATTTCTTGTCCATCTTTCATTGCAGGAAAATGGGGCGACACATTGAACAGAACCGTCATGCAGTTATTGCTCTTCACAAGGCAGGTAAATCCAACTCTGAGATTTTCAAGTTGCGTAAATCTTCGGGTATAAACCGTATGTTTGTGTGGCGCACCATAACCCGTGTCAGAGCAACCTAGTCTGTCAAGGATAGGCCCCGATCAGGTCGTACCAGTTCTGTGAGGGCGAAAAATGCCATCAAAGCTGTGGAAAATCGAATTCGGAGAAATCCACTCCGAAAACAGAAAATCATGTCCCAGGAGATGAATATTTCACCAAGATCCATGTCCAGGATATTTAAAGAAGACCTTAAGATGAGTGCATTACGTAGAAAGACTGGACAAAGACTCACAGAGTCCCTTAAAAAATTAGGGCTGAAAGAGCCAAGGTTCTTCTGAGCTGGTACGCTAATGGTTTCCACCGCAGCATCTTGTTCTCAGATGAAAAAAATTTCAACATTGAAGAAATATTTAACCGCCAGAACGACAAAGTTTATGCTCACAACCCTTTGGAAGATCAGGAAAAAATTGGGATAGTTGAACGAGGCCATCATCCAACCTCAGTAATGGTGTGGTGGGGAGTCAGTTTTGATGACACCACAAAACTCCATTTCTGTAAACAAGGGGTTAAAACTCGAGCCAAAAACTATCAAGAAGATGTTTTAGAACAAGTAGTGAAACCCCTGAGTGGAACCCTCTTTGCCGGAAAACATTGAGTCTTCCAGCAGGACTCGGCTCCTGCACACAAAGCTCAGACGACTCAACAGTGGTTGGCAATGAATGTTCCAGAATTCATTAAGGCTTCAGATTGGCCTTCAGGAAGCACAGATTTAAACCCCCTGGATTATCGACTGTGGTCTCACTTTGAGGTGATGGCTTGCCGCAGAGGACACACCAATTTGGAGAGCCTAAAATCTGCTTTGATAAAAGCAGTGGACAATTTCCCACAAGAAGTGATGCGTACTGCAATAGATGACTGGTCCCGGAGACTCAGAGCTTGTGTCGAAGCAAAAGGGGCGCATTTTGAATAATTCCATTTTTGTTTTAACTTATAAAAGGTTGTAATTTAAAAATTAAAAAAAAAATAACAATCTTATGTTGGTATTTTTTTAGAGACATATTTTGGTGTAACAGAATTTATGGCATGACTAAGTATATATATATATATATATATATATATATATATATATATATATATAATGTCAGCTTAAAACTTACATAGACATTAGAAAGAAACAAAATATAAATTTTTATTTCTAGTTACGTATTCTGTATATTTTTCTTTCACTTTTTAAACAAAATAATAATAACAATCATACTCATATCGAACTAATGAAAAAATATATTCTTATTATTATAAATTTTTAATTAAAATTCCCATGATTATATTCTCTTATTTATAATTTTAAACTATAAATATTAATTTAGGTACTGAATTAAAAAAATAAAAACATCAAGCGAAATACTCTTTTTTTTCTATTATTATTAACAACTTAAATATTTCTTCATATTTTCATCCAACTTTAAATTTACTTTATACAAAATGTGAATAGCGCAATTAATGATGTTTTATTAGGTGAGAATTGGCATTTTCAAGTTTAGAAAAAAATAAATAAATGTTTTCATTTTAATTTAAAGATGCAAATAGCTAGTAAAAAGATATTTAAAATTTTGGAAAAATTCTAGAAATTATTTTATGAAAATTACTTTCTTTCACAAATATTGCATTTTATAAGTTTTTTTTTTTTGTTGTTGTTGTTTGTAAAAATATTCTTGCACTTGCAGGCTACGCCCGCTTCGCTGGTCACTGTATTTAAATTAATTTTCAAAAGAATTGGATCAGTATTTATTTTTTACATCACATTATTAAAAAAAAACAAAACTTAAAAAACACTGATATCGCTTTAAATCTCTCTTCTTCGGGTACCCGTTGCCTAAGGCAGCTCTTTTTTCTGCCCGTACAGTATCGGGTCCAGTTTCCCACTGTCTACAGAAAGTCCTTTCCCGGGCACTTCAATCTGGGTATTTATCGACGACTTGTGGATTTACTGTTATTTGAGAACTACGATTTTAAAGATGCCTGTATCTCAGCATCTATTATATATTTTAGTTTTTGAACCATGTGTTTTATAGTCCCCGTTATCTACTCTATATTACGATTTGATTCCGATCAGTGCAATAAAATGAAATAAAAAAGTAGATTTTATTTTAAAAGGAATTAAATACATGAAAAACAAACGAATTTTAATCAGTTTTATCCTTTCTACAATAAACTACCATTTTTTTTCACCCAAGAAATATTATAAATAAGGAAAAAAAAAAGAAAAAATTTTCTTTTAAAGGAATTAATTAAAAAAAAAAAAATGAAAAAATAAAAAGTTGCTATACTATAAAATTTATACATAAACGTAACAATTTATTTCTATTGCATTACCATTTGATTTTCAATAAATTTAATAATAATGAAAAAAAAAAAAAAAAAAAAAAAAAGAAAATCGCCTTCAATTCAATGTATTAAATAAAAAATTAATTGCATAATAGTCGTTGCTAATTTACGCAGACGATCACAATCGAAGAATAAATTCATGAAAAATGAAACATTAAAGCCAATGTTTAAAATCGAAAAAACATTAATTTAAAAAATTCAATTTCGAAATTCGAAGAAATCTCGATGATGTGCACACCTGCAAAGTCCCAGGAAAAGTCCCCCCATGCCAAATTTGGAAGCTCTGCGATCAGTAGTGTGAGCACCAGAGCGCAGACAAACACACAGACACACAGACATATAGATTTATATAGATTAAAACAAAAGTTAAATTTCATAATAACCTTTTTTTTTTTTTTTTCAAACACGTGCTTCACTTGTTTATTGGTTATCACTTCTCTATATTTCTAAAAAAAGCATGCAATTATAAACTTATATTCAAGACTAAAAATTAGATACATCGTTTTATATTTCCTTCTAAATTAAGTTTACTTGGAATAAAATTATTTAAATGTAAATATAAAGTGTAAAGTTTTAACTGCATATATATAACAATATTTTTTTGACTGAGAAATGTGTTTTCATACTACAAGAGATAAACACTTATATTTAAAAATAAAAATGCTGAATTTTATACAGCAGTGACAAATTCATGTAATAGAGTCAACGCAGATGTTTACTTTGCATGATTTATTTACATTATATGGTAATACAAAATGCTATAAAATGAACATTTATTCATGAAATAAATCTGCATTTCTATTATCCTCATTTTCTCCACACAAAGACTTCCAAATATAAAGCGTTTTATAATATTTTTCAGAAACAAGGATAAAAGCGGATAATTTCAAATGCTTATATGGAATATATTACATATGTTGAATTTATTTGCATATAAAAATGGTAAAAAAAAGGTTAGAGAAAAACTACTTCGATAGAGCATTAATATATATATATATATATAATCTGGAGTGACTCCACTCGACTTTCCGAACATTGAGTAATTAACAGTTTTGTAGATAAAGTCAAGAAAGAGAAGTTGTTAAACAAACAAAAGAGAGAAAACCATAATAGAGTGTTTGAATAGTTTTCTCCATACATTACACGGTGTTTTATTTAACTCTACTGAATTTTGAGCCCATAGATCATAATGATAAAGAATTTTTCGTTGTGTCCCTGTGAAAACCTATAAATGCTAGATTCACCAAAATACTTACAGTTAGTGGAACAGTGATTTATAATATTCATATACATTTTCCGCTCAATTGAATAAGGCATTTAGATGCTATCGCACTTTTAAAAATTTGGTCCCATAGGACATAATGATAAAGAATTTTTCTTTGTGTCCCTGTAAAAAAAAGCTGTAAGTGCTAAATTCACCAAAATCTATACAGTTCGTTCAACTGTGACCTATAAGATGTGTAAAAATTTTTTGCTCAGATTAATTAAGCGTTTAGACGCTATCGCACTTTTAAAAATTTGGCCCCATAGGCCATAATGATAAAGTATTTTTCCTGGTGTCCCTGTAAAAAAAAAAAAAAAACTATAAGTGCTAAATTCACCAGAATCAATAGGGTTCATACTATGGTTACTTACAGTATACGTATCAACTTTCAGCTTATTCGAACAAAGTATTTAGACGCTAGCGTGTTCACTCACAGACATACACGCACATAGATACATACATCATCGTAAAAATAGTGAAAACGAACTCAGGGGGCATCGAAACATATAAAAACATCAAAATCTCAAATTCGGATTTTTGATATGATTGCAATACTTTCCTTACTATAGTGTTCGGAAAGTTAAAATATGATATTGTACTTATCACCTGGTTTTATAATATCATATATATATATATATACTAGCAGACCCGGCCACGCGTTGCTGTGACTAAGTTATACGCTGAATTATACGGCTGTAAACTATTTAGTACAGTCAAATTATTATTTACGAACAAAGACGAAAACGTTGTAGCCGATGTAAAAATCCACAGGGTTGAGATTTGAAACTTAGGTCAAAATTTGGAAGCGATTGATAAAAATTTTCGTAGTGTTGATATTAAGCACAAATTAATTTTATTGTAGGGTCCTATAAATTTTAATGGAGAAGTGATATATATTATTTCTAATGCTACTTTGGATAAAATTGCTAAAATGACTAATATATAAATTAAATTCTATTAAAATTCTATTAAAAAAAAAGTATAAAAGAAACAGACGATTTTAAAATCAATTTTTATGGAGGAGTGAAATATAATATATGCTATAATGGATAATTTTACTATAAAATGACCTCATCATTTTAAATATTTTAAAGAGGGCAACAGCTGTAGTTATAAAAAGGAAAACAATAAGGCTAAATCAGAAAAATAAGTAAATTTGATAAATATTTTAAAACTTTAAAATTGGAAATCTTATGAAATATTGGACATTTAAAGTAAATACATGTATCATTTTAAATAGAAAAAGATTTTGGAAAAGTTTAGTGTATTTTAACGAAGTGATGAGAAGTTTTTGAGTATGTTAAAATTTCAATAGTAAATTCAAGTTAATAAAGATGGGAAACGTTGAGGATTAAGATAAGAATAATTATAAGATAAAAAAAATAAAAAAAAATAAAAAAATTTTATATACTATGCTTTTAAATTTTAATATACTAATAATATACTAATTAAAAGGAAAATGATAAATATTCTATCATAGTTTGAAGTCAAATTTGTTTTCAAATGTCTAAATAAAATATCTGATGTAAGATACTAATATGTTGCAGCGGAATAGATTTCATTTCTGTCATCCTTGGCGAAAAAAAAAGAATATCGCCAAATCATCTGGCGAAAATATTTAATTCCTTTCAAAAATCATGGTTATTTTAACAACTTATATTAAAAGAGTAATGAATAATATGAAACAATATTTTGTACAATACATATTACATGTCATACATACGTACAATGAATAATACATATTACATTCCGTACAATGTATACATCTGGCATGTATATTTTCGTGTTACGCTTTTGATCGCCAAATAATAATAATAATAATAATAAAAGCCAAGGGCGACAGAGTTTTGAAATTTAAAATTAAAATTTTGTCAATTTGACAGCAAAATAATTCAATCTAACACCCGCGATAACTAATACATATCTATACCCAAACATAAGGATTAAAATCGGGAAATAAATTTCCTCGATTTTTAATAATTTCTTACAAAAAATCCAGTGGGCAATTAACATAGGAAATCTTTTTCTTGGCTGCACAGACGGTCAGTGAGTCACACTTCGCTTGCGTATAGAACTCATAGATATAGTATAGCATATATAGAATAGAGTGATCATTGGGGAGAAAAAAGTTATTCCTTTTCATTTGGGAAAAGACGACGTTTTTACCAAAACATGGCCGTCTTTCCCCGAGTGAATACACACGGGAATACATACTAATATTTTAGCAAATAAAATTTATGAATAATTTATTTGCTAAAGGGGAATGGAAGACCCCAGATACAGTTTCAAATTCATATTTCTTTCTTTCTTTTTTTTTTTTTTTTTTTTTTTTTTCAATACCACTTAATGGCTGTTTCGAAAGCTTTTATTTATTTTATGTTTTTTCGGCATCAAAAATCTTTGTACGATAACATGGGGATGAGAGATCTATATATATTACTATATCTATGATAGAACTACATTAGCACTTTATCAATGTGTATAAAATCTTTAAATTGATTATGACGTCAATTTTCGTGAGATGCATAATTTAACTTTTTATAATTTTTTAACGTTCACGTTTAATTAAATGTATTTGTTTTTATGTCGAAAGAAAATGAACTCGTATTTTTTTTTTTTTTTTTTTTTTTTTTTTTTTTTTTTTTTGGCAACAATTAAATTAATGGAACTCACAGATATTTTGGAGCAACTTTAATAAAGGTCTATAATTAACAAATAATTGCAATAAAACAATATTGTGACAATAAATTGAGATAAAAACTATCCTATCTCTCAAGTTGGACCAAACTGCACACAGTGTGCAAAATTTCATTAAAATCGGTTCCTTAGTTTAGGAGTTTACCCCGGACAAACATCGTGACACGTAATTTATATATATATACAGATATTCGTGTGTGTTGGAATTAGAAACCTGAGGCAAAATATCTTTTGTGGCAAACTGTGTACCAATAAGTATTGGGACACTTTTGAAGTTAGACATTTCTCGGAAAATCTTTACAAATTACCTTGAAGCTTTTGGGTTATAAGGAGCATGCAGTACCTCATATGTTTCCGCAAAAGTTTTTTCCCGAAGTAAAAATAGGACCAGTAAAATATTAAATTTTTTTAATCATCCTGTAAAAAATAAGACTTGAGCCTTGTGAAAAATAATGCTTGCTCACTGTAGCATAAGATTATAAGGTACTTTTAATTGTCTTTATAAATGTTTATGTGTCTATCACAAATATTTATGGAGCTATAACGATATTATTTTCTTTTAATCGCAAAATTAATTGCAGTTTTTAAAAATTATAACACGTAGACCAAAACAAAGACATTTTAGGATACTTGGCATATTACATTCTTCACAGCTTGTTGTAATCAGAAAGCAAAAGTGTTAAATAACTTATAAAATATGAGTACTTTCATTGAATAACTTTTAACTGCGCATGCAAAAGATATAATGAAATTTCTTTTGCATAATTTAATAGCCAAAGTTATTGAGCTACTTAAATGGAAAACCTTAAACAAATATCACGCAAATTCAAAAAGTTGAGGGAGATAGAATGAACATAATTTCAGCTCTTCTCAGAGAAAAAGAAGATGATAGGTGTTTTATCGATATCTATTTACAATCAGAGAACACTGTATCGCCATTAATTGAATAAAAATAAAAATATGAGTAAAACCTTTATAGTTTATCTATTATTTTGAGAAGAACTATACATCAGTTCATTCTATTGCAGATAACTTTTTGAAGTTACACGATATTATTTGGAGTTTTCATAAGTAGCTTATAACTTTAGTCTACTAAATTATGCAATTATGAATTTGTTAAAGCTTACGCATGCGTAGTTAAAAAAGTTTTAGTAAAAAGCTCATATTTTATAAGTTATTTAAGATTTTTACATTCCAATTGCAGTATTTTGTGTCTACTGTAGTGGTTAATTTCAGCAAAGTATAAAAATATTTATTTTACTTTACAAACCCAAAATCAATGTTGTCCCGAAATAATCGACCTTCCTACCCCAAGAAAGGGGTAAAATGCCAAAATGAAACCGCTCACGCAAGAAGAGAAGAAATAAGAAAAAAATCTAATATTTTGTGCGGTATTAATTTTTTCTCTCATACAGTATGATCTTTGTCTGAGTGTTCAAATTTGAATCACATTGTTTAGGTATAAGGGAAAGTTCTGTCGTTTTTGAACACGTACACTTTTATGCGTTGTCGATTATCGACTGAAACCGGTTTAAATAGCTTAAAGTATGATTGATGATTTACACACATTTTTAATATTTTTTTTTTCTTTTTTTTTTCAAACTTGTAGAACTGTCACGATGGGTGAAGATGAAGTGCACAATGTAAATTATTTTGAGCAGTTCTTTCAAGAAAATTGGCGATTAGCACTTGAAAGAGATCATGACTCGACAAATATTTACTTAGCAAAACAGTATTAGGTGCCCATCTTTTACACAGGAGTTATTACTACTGTTTCAATAATTTTTTTGCCGACTGCAGCATATTATTAATGTGACGTAACACCTATTCAGCCTGTATCTCAATGTTTGATAATGTTAGAGACGTGCAACGCAAAATCTAGAAAATTAGGTAAAGTCGGCAACAAAAATATTAATGCACTAGCAATAATTACATCTCAAAAGGTTGGCACCTGATACAGTTTTATTAAATAAATATTTGTCAAATCATGATGTTAGTTTTATACTGTTTACCCCACGAGGACGCGCGTCGGGTCAATGGACCCGTTTCCAAAAAAGCTTCTCAAAAAAGAGGTTCCGGCTAATTCCGTGGCGAGAAACTGCCAATTCTTGTAACCATAATTCGCCCTGTTCTAAGATGACGCAATATGACGGCGCTTAGGACTGGTCTGATTGGATTTAACGTCGCACTTGTCATGCGCTATGAGTAATTGGCGACGATCTGGGATTCAGCAATGTGAATTTTTATGACAGATTTTGTAGAAAAGCTGAAGGATGTTTGATTTCTAAACAACTTGGTTGGTGCCTTTTTAAAATAAGTTGTACTGAGTGTTTTTTTTTTTTTTTTTTTTTTTTTTTTTTTTTTAATTCTTGTTTAATTACTTTTACAGTTATATTTTCATTCTGAAAAATTATTTAGTTTTGGATGTTGAAACATACAGCTTATGAAACCATATTTATGTTAAAACATTAAAATTTTGCAGTGAAATATCATCGTAAAACAATAAAATATTTTTTACCTGTGATAATGCGTGATGGACCTAACAGGCCCAGTTCAGGTTGAGTGGATTTTACGTTGCACTTGTGCTACATTATGGGCGATTGGCGATGATCTGTGACTTATCCTTAAAGATGATCCGGAAACTCAAATTTGATACTCGACTGTAGGGATGACTTCCCCGTTTCGGTGACACGGTTGAGTTCGTATGGGTTTTACATCACACTGATGCTACACTGTGGGCAATGAGACATAGTTTGGATGGGAACCAGGGGACCAGTGAGGCTACGACGGATTTTACGTGCACCAACCACCATTAGTGTACACGACGGTTTTCGAGTGGGTCGAGCATTGAATCCACAATCTTTTGATTACGACCGCGGCGCTCTACGATCAGGCAATAAGGGCTCTCTAAAATTTTATATTCGGATGTGAAACCTCCTGATTTTCTTCCGCAGAGGATGCAAATTTTAGTGGAATATCTCCAGACCATCCTTAGGTGTATGTCCAAGACTACAAGCAATTATCCTTAGCGTAGAACTAGATCGACGAAACATTTACTCACCCTTCCCCTTTTTGCGAAAATTGTTTAGTCTATCAGCAGCTGCTATAAAAGTCACCTTTCCCTTCTTTCAACTGCATGTCTCCAGATCATCCTTAGGAGTGCGTCCCAGATCATCACCAATTACTCATTGCACGGTACTAGTGCGACGTTAAACCCATCTGACCAACAAACCAACCAACCCTTCCGTACAACGTGAAAGAAATACATCGAAGCTGTTTTTAGATTAGAAACAGAAATCTCATGTCTGAAAGTCTCAAAGAGCAATTTCGTATTTATGTTTTCGTGTGAATAAACGTTTCTATGTGCAACAAAACTATTATTAAAACGAATATTCTCGAAAACAGTCAAATAGAAATACTAATTCTTCGAATATTCTGGAAGCTGTTGAAGCTCTTACTCGTACATTAAAAGTCACTATTCGATGAATGGTCGAATCAGAGAACGCACGTAAATCGTTTACGCAGGAATCACTATAACGCACGTATGTACGCTTCACGCACATGAAAAAAAAAAAAAAAAAAAAAAGATGACGACGAAAAATCCTACATCGCTGAGCATTAATCTCAGAACACTCGAAACTCGGTTCCGCGGCAATTACTATCATGCATGTTAAAACAAAAAACATCACTGGACACCCCTACCACGCTGTGCATGAATTTGAAAACGCACGAAACTCGGTTACACGTCAATCACTATCACGCATGTTGAAACCAAAAAAACATCACTGGACACCACTACCTCGCTGTGCATGAATCTGAAAACGCACGAAACTCTGTTCCGCGGCAATCACTATCACGCATGTTAAAACCAAAAAAACATCACTGGACACCCCTACCATGCTGTGCATGAATCTGAACACGTACGACACTCAATTCCGCGGCAATCACTATCACGCATGTTAAAACCAATAAAACATCACTGGAAACCAGTACCTCATATCAATGAAAATCAAATAAACCAAACAAATCTCTCGTAATTCCTCAAAACTTAGCTCTAGTTGAACGAAAAATACACTCAATTTAATGAAAATCAAATAAACCAATCAAATCTCTCCTCAGATTCTCCATTCTGCGTCATTATAGAAATGGAAAGTTTTATTTTCATATTTTTATTAATTAAAAGAAAACTAACCAAAAATTCGAAAATCTGATTTCGATGTGCACAAGGACACTTCGGAGGGCACCTTTGTGTTAAATCACGTGACGGTCCGAGCTACCGTTTTCGAGAACAATGAAATATACATATATATACAAATATTGCTCACTCAATAGTATAAGATAATTCTAATCAATATTACCCTATCTTTAAGTTGATCTTTCTCAAATGCTGTACTTTAGTGTAGAGTTATATTTCTTGCAGAGGTGCGATATGAGAAAAATATCGTCTAGTGAATAAATTAAATTAAAACTAGTATGTTGTTGCCACCACAAGACTTTCTTCTATGTTTTCCTGTACAAATTCGCTCAGTAACAAAAAAAAAAAAAAAAAAAAAACTAGCATGTTGTGGCCACCACAAGATTTTCTTCTATATTTTCCTATATATATTCAATCAGTAACAATATTATTAAAAAAAAAAAAAAATACAATTTTTTTTCTTTCTGTTAAAAGTAAAAAAAATCGATGACTTTGTTTTAAATTATCACAGATTTATAGTTCCACCATTCGTTTTAAAGTTATTGACGAGATCTTTCAAAAGATACCCATCTTCAAAATTTACCCCCCTGGAGGGTACTTCCCCCCAGGGGGGAAGCCATGCCCCCACATGCACAGAAAATTTTCCCTAGTTAACTATTACTATTATCAATAACTCATAATAATTTTACAATCAGAAGTTACAAATAACTCATTATATACATTTATACGAAATTTTGTCCTATACTGCCAAGTTAAAAATTTAGAAAACATGAAATCACACCGCCACCTGTTGAGCGATTGATCCCCAAATGTAATCTGCACCAGTTTATGTCATTGACCAACTAAATACCAAACTTGGTTAAATTTCGTTTAAAAAAAAAAAAAAAAAAATGTTTTTAATTTTTTTTTTTTTTTTTTTTTTTTGTTAAAAGTAAAAAGAAATCGATAACTTTGTTTTAAATTATCACAGATATATGGTTCAACCATTCGTTTTAAAGGTATTGAGGAGACCTTTCGAAAGATACCCATCTTGAAACTTTGCCCCCCCACCCCACGCACAAAATCTTTTTCCTAGTTAAATACTACTATTATCAATAATTCATATTAATTTTACAATAACAAGTTTAAAATAACTCTTATTATGCACATTTATACGAAATTTTGTCCTATGCTGCAATGTTAAAAATATAGATAAAATGCGATCACAGCGCCACCAGTTGAGCTTTTGATCCCCAAATGTAATCAACACCAGTTTATGTCGGGGACCAACTGAATACCAAGTTATTTCGTTAATAAAAAAAAAAAATAATAAAATAAAAATACGATTTTTTTTCTAAGTTTTTTTTCGTTAAAAGTAAAAAAAATCGATAACTTTGTTTTAAATTATCACAGATTTATGGTTCAACCATTCGTTTTAAAGGTATTGAGAGACCTTTCGAAAGATACCCATCTTGAAAATTTACTTTTCCGGAGGGGGGGGGGAGTACGCCCCCCCCAGGGGGGGAACCGATGCCCCCACATGCACAAAATTATTTTCCTAGTTACCTACTACCATTTTCAATAATTCATATTAATTTTACAATCACAAGTTTAAAATAACTCTCATGCCCATTTATGCGAAATTTTGTCCTATTCTGCCATGTTAAAAATTTGCATAAAATGCGATCACATCGCCACCTGTTGAGCTATTGATCCCCAAATCTAATCAGCACCAGTTCATGTCAGGGTGCAAATAAATACCAAGTTTAGTTAAATTTCATTCATTGGTTCGTGAGATACAGCGTCCAGAAAAAAATGATACAGACAGACAGACATTTTCTAAAAACTAATAATTCGTGTCCGGGACATCCTAAAATATGTAAATCCATCAAAAAACGGAGGTCGAAAATTTTCGCGAATCCAATACTTTCTCTATATTACATATAGAAAAAAGTAAAAAAAAAAAAAAAAAAATGTTGTTGTTGTTGTTGTTGTTAAAAGTTTAAAAAAAAAAAAAAAAAAAAAAAAAAAAAAAAAAAACGATAACTTTGTTTTAAATTATCACATATTTGTAGTTCAACAATTCGTTTTAAAAGGTATTAACGAAACCTTTCGAAAGATACCATCTTGAAACTTTTATCCCCGGGAACCGATGCCCCCACATGCACAATTTTTTTTCCTACTTAACTACTACTATTATAAATAATTCATATTAATTTTACAATCACAAATTTAAAATAACTCACATTATGCACATGTACACGAAACTTTGTCCTATACTGCCATGTTAAAAGTTTACAAAAATTGCAATCTCAGCGCCACCTGTTGAGCGATTAATCCCCAAATCTAATCAGCACCAGTTTATGTCAGGGTGCAACTAATTACCAAGTTGGGTTAAATTTCATTCACTGGTTCATGAGATACAGTGGACACAAAATTCGTGATACACACAGACAGACATTTTCTAAAAACAGTCAAATCGTGTTCAGGACATCCCAAAACATGTAAATTCATCAAAAAACGGAGGTCGAAAATTTAAACGAATCCAATACTTTCTCTATTTTACATATAGAAGAAAGTAAAAATATATTGTAGAATATCTCATGCACACACATACAGTACAAACTTCAATGAAATTCACTCACTTGTAAATGACCTATCTTTCCTGGTGAAACTTTTGGTTAGTAAAAGATACATTGTGCTCAAAAATCTAGTTAACTTCGTTCTAAATTAAAAGAGGGCTTTTGTTAAGAAAGGGCTCTTCATTTTGCAAAACCTAAACTATTATTTCCAGTAAGTTTATTTCCCAATCTCGCAAAATTCGTGGTCATTCCCTAACTTCTTTCAAGACAAATTCCATTATGTTCCTCAAGCCTTTATACGTGTTTTCACGCCAACAAAAATTCTAATAGAGGAAGCTTTATAATTTGTGTTATCAATGTTGCAAAGAAATAGCTTTTTATTTTTTTTTATTTTTTTTTTCTACATCAAAGTTGTTCTTCCGAAAAAATTTCAAGTATAGTTAAAGTTTAAAGAGTTGATTTTTACTTTTTCATGTGCACTAAGTTCTTTAATGGTAATTTTGACGACTTCTCGTCCAGTTCGGTGACTTCACGACTAAATTTTGCAAAAATGGTAATTTAATATTGACAAATTCTGAAGGTCTAACTTATGGGAATATTCAGAATAAGTCATTGGCTCCTACCGAAAAACTACGTAGAAAACTCTATAAGTCATTAACCATACAGATAACATTTGCGTGGACATCTCTAATTCGTATCAAGAGAAAAAAATAAAAATTTTACAATTACATAACATACATATATACTTACATAACATACATACATATATATATATACATTAAAACCTGCATGCAGATTTGCAACTTTTCTATGTTGAAATATTTTTAAGTTATATGATATATATATTTACACGTACACCCACCTAGATGCAAACATGACGAAAAAAATTGTGGACATTTTTAAAGTAGGAGTTGGTATCAAAACCAAAGTTAGATGTGTACATGTACAAATTAGATGTCATGGCATTTGGAAATATAAATTTGGAACATTCTCCGACATTTCATTTTTGAGCTAAGCGAAATACTCAGTCTGTTTTGTCAATCGATTTTGTAGTATTTCCATATATTTTGCATAATAAAGTTAAAACAAATCGTTAAATAGTTTTATCACAATCATACTAATGTTACGTGGTGCCACTTTTGATTTACAAAATGAAATATGTTGTTAGAAAGCGACATTTTTTTTAACGGGATGTACAATGTATAAATTAAATAATCTGGTGTGTCACACACACGACTTTCTCTTACCCGGAAATTTAATACTATAAATACAGGTTGCAGATTAGGAGGTAAGATAACGAGTACTGTTATGTAAACCTGTTTTAAACAATTCATATTAGGCATCTGAAGAGTTTTAAATGATAATTAGTTCTGTGTGAGGAGGGCTACCACCCCCCTCTTAACCCCCCGTTTCATTAATGCACCTACATTTATATAGAATTTCATTCGGCTATTAAAAAATAATTATGTTTTTAAAAAATAATTTATTAAAATTATTAGTTAAAAGAATTATCTTTCATGATAATGCAGACGATTTCCATATTAGAGAAGTAGTATAACACTAAATATCCAAAAAAAGTTCATTTTATTCTCAATATTAACTAGTGGATCTGCAGATCAGGAGCCTCAACGTCCTATTTGCATCAGACATTATTCAATAGGTCATTTTTATTTATTCCTTATTATATAATAGTATATATTGATTCGATCGACTTATTATTAGAAAACTGAACATTAAATTAACTTTTATATGACCGATATTTTCATTTTAGTCAAGAAGTGTTTTAAAGATTATCATTTATCCCAAAGAATATTCAATGCAGTTGTAGAGAGAAATATGCGGCACTCCTAGTTAAAAGAAAAACATGAACTGTCCACTCATCACTTTTATCAACTCTCTCTCGGTCGTTTTCAATTTCTAATGTAGACGTAATGTAGCTTCTCCTTGATTCTAGCAGGGCGTTAAAACGCTCTTATAATATGCTTAATATATTTATAATTTTTAATAAGTACATTTTAATCAAGATATTAAATTAATACATAAATAAAAGGCATCCATTTAATCGCCCAAACTTAAACACAAAGTAATAATATTATAGAATTTAAAGTTTTATTTACAGATTAAATCTAGACTGGAAACTCCAGAATGACTGGATATTATTCAACTTCGATGTATGCTGAACCAGTGCTGTATGCCTTATCCAGGTAAGTGAAATCTTACCTCTTCATTATTAATATTATTTAATATAAATAAAAAATTATAGAAGCGCTCTATCTCTATGCAAATATATATAATTTTATATGAGATCAGTTATTTAAGACAGCGCAAAAATTTGTACTACTGAGCATTCAATTTTATATTTAGTTATTTACAAAACTTATTACCATAATCAGATACATTCCTGAGGGGGGCGCCAGCCCCCATCAACCCCCTGCTGTATCTCTCTTTGTATACCTATTTCTATATCATATAAAGTGTTACGAAATTGTAAATAATTGCATTTATTTTTGTATGAATTCTTTCAAAGAGGCTTAGTAGGTCAATAAAATGCTAATTTTGTGCATTTCAAGTCGTTTCAGCACTAAAATAGCCTAATTTTCCTTTAAAAACGCATTAAAAAGCTCCAATAAGGGAAGAAATGGATTTGGCGCCAAATTTGGCGACTGTTTCCCTCCTTGGCGATTTTTTGCCAACCTTGGCGAGAAAATTCTTATTAGAGATATACCATATCTGGAAGCTCTAATCTCATTGGCTGATGAGATACGAGAATTTTCCAGAACAGTCTGTGTTCGATAGAATAGTACATTTTTTAGCCAAGGCGGCCAATCTCAGAACTGTGTCAACAACAGTTTTGTCAAATGCTTGCTTTACTTTGAGCCTCTTTGAATGAGACTTGCTATTGACTTGCTTGTTATTGATAAACAGTTTGTACTGTTATTTTCCTGTTAACGGCTGTTGTTTAAGCTATGTTTACTGGTTGAATTGAACCTGATACTTGGTTTATAGACCTGTATTTTTCTGGGAACTTTCTGTGAATAAATCACTGAATTTTTGGACGTTTCGCCTTTCATTCTCGGACAACTTACGAACCCCCAAGTACGCAACAATGTGTATTCTTAATAAACGATGGTCTTGTATTATTTCCCTGAAATTCATAAATACTGAATTTCATAACTATCAAATTTCATACAAAAAAAAAAAAAAAAAATACAAAGCATATCGGAAATATTTTGCGTAACCTTTAAACTAATTATCAAATCTATGCCCACAATTTTCAACAGGAAAATATGCTTTTAAAATTCTAATAAAATTTCATTATATTTGATGGGGTGTAACCATGTTAAAATACACTTTTAAGAAATACCAACTGTAGACCGTAATATCACGAAATTCCTTTATGTATCCCGGAAAAGTAGCCACAGTCATTATAAACGCCAATAATAAGAATAAACGTAATTAATTATAACTCATTAATTTTTCAAACTAATTTGACATCATATGGACGATTACAGTACATACTCGGAATTATTTTGTGTGGTCCGATAAATTATTTAATCTATACATATCCTTTTTTAAGAGTAATCATGATTTTAAGCATCTTTATAATGTATGTTAACTTTATTAAGTTCAATTCAGCATAATCGCATTAAAGTGCGCGCTTAAATTAAAAATTTGCCCATAGGCTCTAATGTTACGAAATTCTTTCGTGTGTCTTTGTAAACGAACCATAAACATTGTATACACCAGTAAAAACTATTCAGCTTAATTTGCGTTTAAAATTAAAAATTGTTCCAAATTTAACATCGTTTGGATTACTACGTGACATTGTCACAACACTTTTGTAAGGTATTGTACATTAATTAGAAAGCTTCATGCACATATTTTTTTCAAACAACATAAGTTTAAGCATCTTACTCACGTACGCTAGTTTCATTCTCTCCATTGCAAAGTAATGATATTAAAATGCGTTTTAACGAAATTCACCCCATACGCCGTAATGTTAAGAATTTTGGCGTGTCCCTGTACACAGTTTATAAAAAATATAGCAATAAAAATTATACAGCTACTTATATGAAAAGCTGGTACGTGTGCGCCAATTTGCCAGTCAATCGAAGGATTTTTGCGGCCGCTATTGCGGTACATACAAATTCTTCCCATAGGCCGTAAAGATAAGAAAAACTTTGGCGTGTCCCAGTACACAAACGACAAATGGAATACAGACCTAACACTATACAACTAATTCTGTTGGGCTCATGGATATGTGTACCAAATTGCAAGTCAATAGCGTTATTTTGGGGGCCGCTATCGCGGCACATACAAATTCTTCCCATAGACCGTAATGATAAAAAAAAAACTTTGGCGTGTCCCTGCATACTAACAAGAAATGGAATGTACACCCAAAACTATACAGCTAGTTTCGTGGGGATCATGAACATGTATACAAAATTTCAAGTCAATAGCGTGATTTTTGCGGCCGCTATCGCACGACAGAAAGACAGACAGACGGACAGACGGAACCCAAAATTCTTTTGAGTCTCAACAGAGAGCCTACACTGACGTTTCGGCAAAAATTGGAAGTCAGTAGCTTGATTTTTGCGGTGGCTATCGCGATACATACAGATTCTTCCCATAGGCCGTAATGATAGAAAATCTTTTGCGTGTCCCTGTACACGAACGACAAATGGAATACACACCTAAAACTGTACAGCTGATTCAGTTGGGCTCATGAATATGTGTACCAAATTGCAAGTCAATAGCGTGATTTTTGTGGCCGCTATCGCGATACATACAAATTCCTCCCATAGGCCGTAATGATAAGGAAAACTTTGGCGTGTCACTGTATACGAACTACAAATGGAATACATACAAAAAATTATACAGCTGATTTCGTGGTTCTCATTAACATGTGTACCAAATTTCAAGTCAATAGCGCTATTTGTGCGGCCGCTATCGCGCGACATACACACAGACACAGCCCAAAACCGTTTTGAGTCTCAACAGAGAGTCTCCACTGACGTTTCGGAAAAAAAAAAAAAACTTTTTTCGTTAAAAGTAAAAAAAAAAAAAAATCTATAAATTTGTTTTAAATTATCGCAGATCGATAGTTAAAGGTATTGGCGAGCTCTTTTGAAATATACCCATCATGGAAATTTACTCCCCTCGAGGGGGGGACTTAACCCCCAGGGGGGGCGGCGAGACCCCTAAATACACAATTTTTTTCCCTGTTGACTATTTCTATTGCAATATATATATATTCGTTTCATTTGGTTTAGTGCAGTGTATAGACGTTATACTCTACTTACCTGCAATTTCCCCCATAGACGTAATGTATTTAAATACTTTTGTGTGTCCCTGTACACGAACCATTTGCTTGGTCTTAACGAAATATTTAGTGTAGCATCCTTATATCATACATATTTAGAATACCAAGTTTGAACTTTCTGCCATAATATTTTTTGAGATATGCTGATAAGAGGCGCGCACACACACATACACAAAGACCATTTGCTAAAACCATGATTTTCGTATTCAGGGGATCTCAGAACATGTAAATATAACAAAAATTCGCGTTCGAAAATTTGACCCCAAAACAATACTTTCTCTACCTTATGGGTAAGAGAAAGTAAAAAGAGAGAGAGATTAATATGCTAAAAATACTTCAAAAAGGCATTTCTGTTGATCTCTACTTAAAATTAAAAAATAAAATAAAAAATGGGTAGTTCAGAAAACTATTTCATATCATTTAAAGAATCCGCTCCTTTACATAAAATATAATGAGTATCGATATTGAAATCCATAAAAATATAAAGTATTTCTACAATTCACTACCAGTTTTGCAAAACAATCAACAGACATTATTTTTCATATAACGGTCTAAAATTTAACAAAAATTTCATTAAAAAAAAACCCAGAGAGGACACAGTTTATTCATTCTGAATATTATAATGAAAGTACAGACGAATAAATACAAAATTCAGAAGAAATTTCTAAAATAAATTTAGTTTTAATTATTGAAGACGAACACCTTCCAAATTCTCAGGTTTATTTAAATATTGTTTTATGAAATTTCGCTTAAATTTTAAACGGTATATTTAAAGTTATTGTATGTTGTTTGTTTTTAAAACTAGTAGTGAATTGTAGAAGCACTTTACCTTATATATTTTTTTTTATTGATATTCATTAAATCATACACAGAAAGACGAATTTTCGAACGATATCAATATTTTACTGAACTCTCTCTCCCTCTCTGTTTCTTAGTTAAAATTTAATATTCAATAAAATGTGCGACAATAATGATTTTTTTTTTTTTTTTTTTTTTTGGCACTAGAATTACGGCGTCATTTCCAAACAAACTTATTTCTTCAATGTTTCTTCTATTTTTTCACAAATATCTTAAACCTTTCTTGACTTTTCCTACATATCATTGTGCTTTTAAAAAAAATAAAGTTTCCAAAAAAACCCTATTTAACTTTAATCTTAATAAAGGCTTATATCTAGAAGTATGGACAGGTGTCATTTTGACCCCTGTGAGAAAGAAAGATATCTGAATATTTTTTCTATGGTAAACTATTTTTGTTTCCAACTGAAAAAAAAAAAGAAAAATAAAAGAAAGGAAATGATGTGTTTGTGTAATCTCTCATCTGCCAGTCAAGTAATTTGAATTTTCAGAAATCATTTACCTGTGAAATGAGTAGGCCACCACAAGACTTTCTTCTATATTTTCCTATATACATATTCAATCAGTAACAATATTTAAAAAATAAAAATAAAAATACGATTTTTTTTCTAAGTTTTTTTGTTTGTTAAAAGTAAAAAAAAATCGATAACTTTGTTTTAAATTATCACAGATTTTTCGTTCAACCATTCGTTTTAAAGGTATTGACGAGATCTTTCGAAAGATACCCATCTTGAAAATTTACCCCCCCCAGCGATGCCCCAACATGCACTGAAATTTTTTCCTAGTTAACTATTACTATTATCAATAACTCATATTAAATTTACAATCACAAGTTAAAAATAACTCTCATTATGTACATTTATACAAAATTTTGTCCTATACTGCCATGTTAAAAATTTAGAAAAAATGCGATCACAGTGCCACCTGTTGAGCTATTGATCCCCAAAGGTAATCAGCACCAGTTTATGTCGGGGACCAACTAAATACTAAGTTTGGTTAAGTTTCGTTAAAAAAAAAAAAAAAAAAAAAAAAAAAAAATCGATAACTTTGTTTCAAATTATCACAGATTTATAGTTCAACCATTCGTTTTAAAGGTATTGACGAGATCTTTCGAAAGATACCCATCTTGAAAATTTACCCCCCGGGGGGGTACTTCCCCCCAGGGGGGGAACCGATGCCCCCATGTTACAATTTTACATAAAATGCGATCACAGCGCCATCTGCTGGGCGATTGATTCCAAAATCTAATGAGACACTTTCCATGTCAGGGTCCAACTATACACCAAGTTTGGTTCAATTTCATTCATCGGTTCGTGAGATACGGTAAAAATACGGAATTTTGCGATCACAGCGCCACCTGCTAGACGATTGATCCCCAAATCTAATCAGCACCATGCCCCGTCAGGTTCCAACTATACACCAAATTTTGTTGAATTTCATTCATTGGTTCGTGAGATACGGTGAAAAATACGAAAATTTGTCCTATACTGCCATGTTAAAAATTTACATAAAATGCGATCACAGCGCCACCTGATGGGCTATTGATCCCCAAATCTAATCAGCACAATGCCCCGCTAGGGTCCAACTATATACCAAGTTTGGTTGAATTTCATTCATTGGTTCGTGAGATACGGTGAAAAAACTAAACCACAGACACACACACACAGACAGACAGACATTTTTTAAAAACTATCAATTCGTGTTCAGGACATCCCAAAACGTGTAGATCCGTCAAAAAACGGAGGTCGAAAATTTTCGCGAATCCAATACTTTCTCTATATTACATATAGAAGAAAGTAAAAAAGCTTATGTTCGAGGAAATGTTCGCAGATTTTGCTACGCATTTTCTTTGTTACATATAATAACAATTTTTGATAAATTATTTTGTTATATTTATGTGAGTTTATTATATACTAATGGCTCGTAGAAGAGGACTAACGCAAGAAGAAATAGTTAAATTTATGCAAGAACTATCTGATTGCGACTCTGGTTCTGAAATGGATAACAATTCTTCAAATAGAGATGAAAATGGAACCTCTAGGTAATTCAGAATTTGTTATAACGAATGATCATGTGATATCATCTTCTAGCTCATATGAAAGTGAAAATTAATTAGCACCCAATAATTCAAATTCTTACATAATTAAGAATGCCAAAGCAGGAACTGGTACTATATGCTCAAAAAGGAATAATAAGAAATTCAACTTTATTCAGTTAACTATTTGTCCATACCCTTTAAAATATACTTCATTCATTGTAATTTAGTTTCTTTTATTGGATTTTCAAAAATACATATTATTATATAAGGAAATATGCAGATTTTTTTTCCAGAGGTCAAAATGACCCCCGCCGTATTTCTAGGTATACGAAGATCACCATAATTCTAGTGTTAAATATGAGGATTTAATTTACCGTTAGCATTTGATCAGAAAAATTGGAATTTTTTTTTTCCTTTAAGGCCTTTAAATGCTCATTAAACATTAAAAAGAATACTTAAACAAGGAAAATTTATTTTCTAAAAACTTACTTATAAAAAAATTGTTTTTCCAAAATGTTTAAAAACAATAAATTCTGTTTAAAAACTTACTAGTGAAACAATTAAAAACACCAACATCAAAAATTGCTCATACAATGAAAATAGAATTATCCATTAAAAAATATTTTTCTTTTGTAAATTTTTTTACAAAAAGAAATAAACAAAAAATTAGTTGGCATAGGTGGACTCTGTTCAGTTCCCCATCATATTTATGTTCTCATAAATTTCTAGTGTAAGACATATTATAATCATGTTAAAAGAAATTAATTTGACCAAAGCTTGATACAGTGACAGAATGGAATCCCCGCTTAATAGGCTATCCACCGTTCACTTTTATCTTATTCTAATCTATTAATTTATTTTATCAGGGTCGATTCCGTTGTTTAGTTTTCATGCTACTATTTCCAAATAAATAATCCTCAAAATTCATATTTATATGAAAAATATCCAATTTCGCTTTGTTGATAAAATCGTAAATTACGATTAATTTACGAAATTTTCCTATTAGAATATTTGTATTCAATCATGTTCAAATAAATATCATAAATGTAATTTTGAAGTTGTCTAATTTATTTATGATCCTCAAGATGGAAGTTTATGCTCAATTTTGCCTTATTCTGACCTTTAGTGCAAAAAACTATACATTTTGTATAAATTTCTGCACTGCCAGTGTCCCCTTAAAGTACCTGTATCTCTCATAGAACGCAATGCTTTATAGTACTTTCAAGTGTCCTTATACATACACCAATCGTGGTATTTATTCTATTTTCATTACAAAACGTCCCATTATGAACTTGTATCAGTTTCAAGAATTTTCGTGCATATTTATGGGGTGTTAGGGCGCGGAAATATAGACAGACGCACAGAAAGTCAACACTTTTCAACTATATTGGTAAGTGTTAAAAATAAAAGAAATGCAGAGCGTTCAGAGATTTTGTTAAAAATATTCGTTAAGAATGTTTCATGCTCACACATAGAACTCAACTTTTGTTCGTCCCTGAGTTGTTCTTTGTTAAAGAAAATGAAAAGTGATATTTTTAGAGAAAACTGTATTAAAGTTTCATTTTCTTCACTCTTATCAAAGTTTACATGAAAAAGAAAGTATTTTATTAAAATGTACATTATATTTTCATTGACGTTAGAAATAAAAGAAAGAAAAAATTCCAGAATAAAAGGTGAAAAACAATTTGTTTCAATTTTCACAAGTGCAATATAATTCTAATAGAAAGATTGAAATATCGCATTTCTGTTTGTAAATTTCGGAGCATTTCCTAAAAGAAGCTTAGTTTTACGCGTAAGGGAGAAAGGGGCACAGTGGGACAATTTTCACATATTTATAATATATTTTTCTATTTAATTTAAAAGAAATTAAATAGAACAATTGAGAATTGCTCAAGTTGCAAATTTTTCTCAAATTGTTCTCAATTTGCAAATTGCGAACAATATTTTTGCAAATTTTAACTATCGTGTATTTTTTTTTTTTCATAATTTTTACTTATTTTATTCCTTAAGAAAATGTATAACTCTAAAAATGTACTCACGCTGCCCCATTGTGCCCCGCATTAGGACGTAATAGACTAAGAAATGGGTACATTCGGACAGTAAGTAAAGCATATAGGAAATCAACATTATTATAACATAAAATTATTAGTATTACCTGAATGTCCTAGTAGTATACTGGATATCATTGTAAAAATCATTCTTAGTGTAGATATTGCTTCGTTTTCAAATAATTATAATTCTTATTTTTTTTTCTCCGTAGTTTCCAAGTTACACTAAGAACTACTTTTTTGGAGATAAGGAAAATTCAAATTGAATTATCATATCAAATCTTTCAAGCAGTTTCCTAGAAGACATTTCGGCTATATATTGTTCCAGTAAATAACCAGAGCTAGCTAATTAAAAAAAAAAAATGCCGTTTTTTCTGCAACGGTTAGAGAGGGGGTTAACTGTCAGCGTTAACATTTCAGTAGATGAAGAAAATTCAATTTCCGAAATCTTAAATATTTATCAAAATCGTTTGAGCAGTTTACAAGCAAATCAAATTCCATCCATATTTTGCCAAGATGGAGAGAGGATAATCACAGCAGTAAACGTTACCTTTCCTGGAATTGAGGATATGTCTGACAGGTACCTCATAAAAAAAAAAAGAATTCTATGTTTTTATTAAAATAGATTTATTTATTTATGATAAAACCAAGTTTCTGCCATATTTTGCAATGGGCAGGAAAGAGTCAACAGCGAACGCAAATTTTCGTAAAGAGGAGTATATGTCAGGTGGATTTATCTTCGCAAAAAATCTTTTATTAAAATCCACATATCCATTTCTTAGTAAACACAAAATTTTGCCATATGAACCGGTAGCTAATGGGTTAGCAGCAAACGAAAATTTTCGCTAAGATCCAATCGATCCCCTCACTCCACAAAACCTTTAATCCACAATTCGTTATTTAACCCTTAACCCCAATCATTCCTCAGTCAAAAAATCTATTTCCGAGTAAACCCAGTTTCACTCTTATTTTACAACACAGAGTAAAGGTTAACAGGAGACGAGAATTTTTCTAACATGAGAACGAGTCTAATCGATTTTTAATAACAAGACACTCTTAACCCCAAACTCACCAAAATCATATTTCTTTCCTAGTTAACTCAATTTTTGTGTTATTTTGAAACTGGTGGGTAAAAGGTTAAGAAAGAATGAAAAATTCTCTGAAAAAGAGCATAAGTTTAAATAATTTTTCATCGTAAACAATATTAACCCCAAACGTTCATTAAAATTGTTATATCCATTTCAAAGTAAATTCAATTTCTGAGATATTTTGCAACTAACAGATAAAGGATTCAGTGTGAACAACAATTTTTAAGAAAATGTAGATAACTATAATCGATATTTTACTCCAAAACGTTTAATCCCAAGCATTCATCAAAATCGTTATAACCATTTTCGAGAAACCCCAATTTCTGTGATATTTTGAGAACGGTTATTAAGGAGTTAAGAGTAAACGTGAATTTTCCTAACTGTAGAGTTAACTCTAATTGATCCCCCCCCCCTCTCCCACAAAACAAACTTAAGCTTAATCAAAGCCTTTAGATCCATTTCCGAGTAAACCAGATTTCTGCCATATGATGTAACTAAGGGAAAAAATGTTTAACGCCAAACACGAATTTTCCTGAAGATGAGAAGTCCATTTAATTTAGTACCTCAAATAGAAAAAAAAAAGAAAAACTTAGACCCAACCTTTTATAAAAATCCTTGTAAACCCAGTTACTGCCATATGGTGCAACCGGTCAGTAAAGGATTAGCACTTAACGTTAATTTTTATGATGATGATAAGTCCAAACGAATTAACACCCAAAAATTACTTAATTTCGAACTCTTATCAGAATCGTTGTATTCATTTTCAAGTAAGCCTAAATTATTACATATATTAAAATCTTTGAATAAAAGGTTTACATAGGACATGAATTTTCTAAAATATGAGGATGAGCTCAATACATTTTCACCTCCTAAAACGCATGACCCCAAATTTTCATCAAATTCGTTATATTCATATCTGAGTAAACCCAATTTAGATCATAGGTTGCAAGTGACAGATTAAAGATTAATAGCGAGCTTGAATTTTTATGAAGATGAGGACAAGACACTTTTTTTTTTTTTTAAACACCTAACACCAAACTTTCATCAAAATTGCTGTATCCATTTCCGAGTAAACCCAATTTCTTCAATATGTTGAGAATTATCGATAAATAGTTAAACTGATAAAGGTATTCAAATAAAGTTACCGATAAAGACAATAAAATTTTTCTAAAGGATAATTTTTGTCATTTTTTTTTACACTCCTCCCACCCTCCTTCCGAAAAGAATCTAACCCTAACTTTTATCAAATTCATTACATCAATTTTGGATAAAGCTTATTTTTTGACATACGTTGCAAGTGGCCAATAAAGAGTTAACAGCGAACTCTATATTTACTGAAGATGAGTCTGAGCCCAATCTTTTTTTTTTTTTTTCTTTTTTTCCTCTAACTTTTTATTTAATAATTTTTTTCCATGGCTTCATATAAGCTCTAACCTAAAACTTTCATCAAAATCGTTAAAGCCCTTTTCCGAGATCCTAAAGACAAATGTATGTATGTATATATATAATAAGTCACGTGATTAAATCATTTAATATCAAAAATAGATTAAATAAGGTGTGGATTTTGAATAAAGAAAATATGAAAGCAGTTTTTAAATCATAAGACTTAAAGACAGTTAGGTAATTAAAACACATTTAAGAGTTCAAAAATTACTTGTAAATAATATTTTATAAATTAAAAATAATAAAGTAATATACATTTAAACACCAAAGGATTAAAAAATAATCTGGTGTGTCACTCACACGACTTTCTCTTACCCTGAAATTTAATACAATAAATACAGGTTGCAGATTAATAGGTAGGATAACGAGTACTGTTATGTAAACCAATGTTAAACAATTCATATTAGGCTTCTGAAGAGTTTTATATGATAATTAGTTCTGTGTGAGGGGGCTACAGCCCCCCTCAACCCTCCGTTTCATTAATGCACCTACATTTATATAGAATTTAATTCGGTTATTAAAAAATAAGTCTGTTTTTAAAAAATAATTTATTAAAATTTTTATTTAAAAAAATTATTTTTCATGATAATGCAGACGATTTCCATATTAGAGAAGTAGTATAACACCAAATATCCCAAAAAAGTCCATTTTATACTCAAAATTAAAAAAAAAAAAAAAGTAAAAAAAAATTTTCGAAGTTTTTTTTTCGTTAAAAGTAGAAAAAATCGATAACTTTGTTTTAAATTATCGCAGATCGATGGTTCAACCATTCGTTTTAAAGGTATTGGCGAGCTCTTTTGAAAGATACGCATCATGAAAATTTACTCCCCTCGAGGAGGGACTTCCCCCCAGGGGGGGAGGTGAGGCTCCTACATACACAAAAAAAATTTCCCAGTTAACTATCTCTATTACATTATACATATATTCGTTTCATTTGATTTAGTGCAGTCTATAGACGTTAAACTCTATTTTCCTGCAATTTTCCCCATAGACGTAATGTATTAGAATTCTCTTGATTGTCCCTGTACACAAACCATTAGCTTGATCTTAACGAAAAGCTTACTGTAGCATCCCTATGTGATACACATTTAGCATACTAAGTTTGAACTTTCAGCCATAATTTATTTTTGAGATATGCTGATGACACACAGACCATTTGCAAAAAACATGATTTTCGTATTCAGGGGACCTCAAAACGTGTAAGTATAACAAAATCTTGCGTTCGAAAATTTTACCCAAAAACAATACTTTCTCTACCTTATGGGTAAGAGAAAGTAAAAAAAAGGATTTTAAAATTTCATATAAATTATGGAATGACATTCAAAATCTACAGGGAAAAAAAAAAAAAAAAAAAAAAAAAAAAAAGTCATCGTTCTTTTTGTTTTCCTCAAGTGATAAGTTTTAGTAATTTCATTTTGATATCACAAAGGAGAGCTGAATATGTCGTGTCGTCATGGAAAATAAAATTGCATTCTAGCACATACATTCATATACATAGCAAAATTATTCAAAATAATTCGCTTAAATTGCAAATAATTAAAAGCTATTTAGCAATAATATGATAGTAATAGACTGTTAAATGCATGTTTTAGATTCCATTTAAACTGCATTGAAAATATTTTATTTAAACAAACCTTCATTAAAATCCCTTTACATAAATAATAAAAATTTTGATACTCGAAAATGTATTTATATAAAGTCATAGTAGGATGGCGTCCCTTCGTACTCCCATCCGTCAAACTATATCCAAAAAGTATTTTTTAAATCAAAAGTTTAAATGTTTTTACAAAATTTATTAATATTGTAAGAAACTTTTCGCACATGCAATTAAGAAAATCTAAGTTTTTAATGAATTTATTGTTCCGATCTTCAAAAATAAAACTTGCCTACTTTTTCTAACAGGGGTGAACAAAATAAATATGTCTGCGACTTCACTGCAACATGAAATATGACATTGACTAGTTTTTACAGTGTAACTTTATTAATTAACTAAACTATGTCATATTTTGCTAATTTTCAGTCATTAGAATAATTGAAAAATACTTTTGTTCCGCTGTAGGCCGTGTTCCAATGTACCCCTTCTCCCTTATGTGTTTCTATAACAGATTTACATTGAGGAAAAAAAAAATGGAATTCACATTTTTCTGTTACTCTGTCATCGCGAATTTGTAGAATAACTTTTCGAATTTACAAACCTATAAATCTACGAACTTCTGTGTTGTTCCAGAAAAGTATTTTAGGAAACCATCGTCTGTAAATACAAAAACTTTTTTTCTGTAAGATTGAAAATACAGTTAACACTCATGGTGCTCTCTGTCATTATAGATCTAAAAATAGGAAAGGCCTTAGTGAGAAGTTTTTTTTTTTTTTTTTTTTTCTGAGGAGGGTCTGGCTCATATTATCGTTAAGCAATATAATCAATAAAAAACACACAAAAGTCTGATCAAACAACTCATCACAAAATGGACCATATCAGTTGGATGGATATTTATGTAAAACAAGCAGGCTACACACGCTTCGCTGGTCATAATTTTTAAATAAATCAATATGATTAATGAATTCCCAAATTTGTATCAATTTTTATTTTATGAAAAAAAAAAAAAAAAAAAATCTGATGAGGAAAAATGTCGCACCGTGCCTTCTCTAATAGCACCGTGACCGTTTGTGACTTCAGAGTGACATTACATCGAGTGGTTGTGCTATTAGGGCTATTACTTTCGTCAGCGCAGGCCATTGTACGCTACGCGCGCATATATGTTCGACACTCTTAATGAATCACTATGTTATCCCAAGTGAAAAAAAAATATAAAATACAAAAAATAATCTTTTCTCATCGTTGGAATAATTGGTCCAGGCCTCCATTGCCTACATCAGCTTATACACTCACGCACGGCACGCGTCTTTTTTCTTCCACCATTCCCGCCCTTCCTAACTATTTTACACTTTCAAAAATATCCGCTATCGTTTTTTCGGGTTTTTAAATCTAATACTAATCTCCAACGTTCCTTCCGAATTTCTTTATATTTGCCCCCTGCGCCCACCCTCGCCCTACTTACCGCCCCTCATAACAATTCTACACTTTCGATAATATCGGCAATCGATACATCCAGCCTTAAAATCTGATACTAATTTTTAATGCTCTAACTCTTATTTCTATATTTTTGCCCCTCGTCTTGATAACTTTACACTTTCAAAAATTTCCTCATTCGACTTACAGGCCTTTAAAAACCTATCTGTACGAATTTTGACCTGTATAACTGTATTTCTATATCTATATATATATTTTTTTTTGCCCAATAGCCCCCTCCTTCCCGCCCCACCTGGGTCGAAAGACTGAAGTTCTAGAAATGGGTTTTTAGATATTTGCTTGAGCTAGAGGAAAAATCTCACATATATCTTTTTGTTGTTGTTGTTGTTTGTGGACTTGCCACGTATAGAATTATCTGAAATCACGTTGTTTTACCCCCCCCCCTTTTTAAAGGTTAGTTTCTAAAACTCCAGAAATTGATTCAGTATATAAAAAATGCATTTGTGAGATAAGCCTAATATACAACTTTAGTTCGAATTGATTGAGAATTTCAAAAGTTATCGTGCTAACAAATTAAGCGCTTGTTACTTGAATAAAAAATTCGGAGCAAATTGTTCAGTGAACACATCCAAGATATTTGTAAGATAGATTTACTGTCCAACTTTGGTTCGAAATAATTCAGTAATTCAAAAGTTATCGCGATATTAGATTTTAAAGTGGCAGCGTTCAAGTGGCCGCGACTTGGAAAATATTGAAGGGAAACTTGCCTCCGAAATCATGGACATTTGAATGATAAATCTATTTTTTAAATTTGGTTCGAATTAATTAAATATTTCAAACTTTTTCGTAATAACAAATTTTCTAATGACCGTCACTTGGAAACAATATAACGGAGCAAGTTGCCTAACAAACTCATCCAAGATAATTGTAGCTTATGTTTACTTTCCAACTTTGGTTCGAATCAGTGCAGTACTTCCAAAATTGTTATGACAAATTTTTAAGTGGCAGTCTAGTTGGCCGAATTTTGGAAACAAAATGGCAGAGCAACTTGCCGAGCAAAATTATTCAAGAAATTCGTATGATAATTTCACTGTCCAACTTTCGTTTAAACTAATTCAGTACTTCAAAAATCATCGAGATAAGAAATTTTCAACTGACACTGTGATTTCAAGTGGCCACCACTGAGAAACAAAAAAGCGAAGTGAGTACCCAGCAAATTTATCTAAGACATTTGAATGTTAAAACCACCGCCAAAATTTTATACGAATTTATTCAGTATTACAAAAATTATCATACTGACAAATTTTCAAGTGACCGCCACTTAAAAATAAACTGATGATACAATTTATCATATGAACATATATTCAAGATATTTGAACCGTAACTTCACTATCCAACTTGGGTTTGAATCAGCTTAGTATTTTAAAAGTTATCATGATTGCACATTTTTAAATGGCAGCCTGATTTCAAGTGGCCACAACTTGGAAACCAAATGACAGAAAAAGTAGCAGAGCGAACTCATCCAAGATATGTTAAGTTCGCTGTCTAACTTTGGTTCGAGTTGATTTAGGAGTTTTAAAGTTATCATGATTATAAATTTTTAAATTGATTTTAAGTTGACCCGCTTAGTTTATAACATCCGCACTTTCTTAAAAATGGTGGATAAAGTTCATTAAATTAATAAAATTTGTATAAACCCTTATATGGTCTATGTATACATTAAAATTCAAGCAAATTCTGTCTTAAATACGCTTTTTACCATGTGGATTTGAAATTTTCAAAGTGGCCTCTACTTAAAAAAAAAAAAAAAAAAAAAAAAAATTGGGAGCAACTTGGTTAACAAACTCATTTAAGATTTTTTTAAGATAAATTCTCTATGCAAATTTGGTTCTATTTGGAGTATTATTTCGGAAGTTATCGTGATTTCAAATTTTCAAATGGTAGTCTGATCTCAAGTGGCCTTGCTTAATTTAAGATATCCAGCACTTTGTTAAAAAATGGCTGATAAAGTTCTATTTGGAGTATTATTTCGGAAGTTACCATGAATTTAAATTTTCAATTGGTAGCTTGATTTCAAGCGGTCCCGCCTAATTTAAAATATCCGCCACTTTGTTAAACATGGCAGATAAGGTTCATCAGTAAATTCGTTTGAGAACCTCATATGGTCTCTATTTACATCAAAATGCAAGTAAATCCAACTTTAAATACGCCTTTTAGAATGTAGATTTGATATTTTCAAGTGGCCTCCACTTGAAACAAAATGGCGAAGCAACTTTGTTAACGAACTCATCTGATATAAGATAAGTTCGCTATCCAAATTTAATTCAATTTGGAGTGTTTTTTCAGGTTTAATCGCGGTGAAAAAATGTTCATTATAAATATAGATAGATGAAATGATTCCAATAGGTCAGTTTCTAAAGAAATCAACCTAAAAGTATTAATGAGCGAGATGATTATGCAATGTCCACTTGAAGCAAGACACTGTGGCGTCTCTTCATTGGCTCCAAGTTTGAGGGATGACTTTTTATTTAATGAATGACCATAGAGCGACTTCTCATATACTTCAGAACAGAGAGCTAATTCTGCAGGCACCAGGACATTGGACGTTTCTCTGCCGTGTCCAGGACACTAAACTTGTATAATTCCCTTAGATTTTGTTATTTGAAGGTAATTGGAGTAAAAATTCTGTTTGGGAAAATTAGAAGGTGTGATAAAACTCGTGTTTTAAACTACATTTTAAAACACTCGGACAAGTAAATATATTAATTGTTCCCTATCTTCTACAACTGTAAATATTTTGCTAATTATATCACACTTAGGGATTACAAATAGTTTTAGATGCATTAATAATATAAACTAACTTATCAAGAGTGCATTATATATCCCTTTTATATAAAATGTGCCTAGTACACTTCTGAAAAGATATCAAAATTTACCGAAAATGAGTTTTCTCTCACATTTCTGTCATTTTCTGACTTTGCGTTTTGATTTTAAAAGCCCACATTTTTTCTTCGTGTTCGTGCAATAAAACTCGAAAGTTTTCACAGACAAATTACCAGTAAAGAAAAAATAATAATCCTGCTGTTTTTATACATTACTAATACTCTCCAAGTGTACATATTTGTCGAATAATTTTTAAATTAACCTTCAATTTTACATTGCTGACATGATCAGACAATGGACAGTGAAGTATGAAAAGAACTCAGATTATTTGAAATTCTGACATATCTTAAGAATTGTTGAAAAAGTGTTAAAAAGACAACACAATCAGAGTCGCTCTTTCAGCACTTTTCTGTTATAGAACTTAAGACTTCTGAATATTTTAATGTGGACCTTTAAATATTAATGCAAACATTATCATATTCAATGAAAATACTTTTTACGTTATGAATAAACATTTTAATTTTATTGTGATATAGTATGATGCGGTATTAAGGTGGTTTATAAACATTCCTCTCATAGAACGTAAAACATTGGCATACACAAAGGAACGTAATAAAGACTATCCCCGTGTTCCAGGAAAATGGTCGCTCTGACGTTTTATCTGTCTTTAAATCTCAAAATTAAATTCATAACAGTGTTCTTAATTTTAAACCTATCATCTCTCCTTCAACGTAAATGTATTGTACATATTATGGTTCCTGTAGAAATTATGAAGCGTCTTATGTTTGAGAGACAAGGCGTTCTGCTAATATCAGCAGTAAAGAACACAAAATATGTATATAAGGATAGTAACATTCGTTCAGATTCATCAACTATGCAGGTAAACCAGATTGTACTATTAAATTTGAAAGCTATAGAATTCTTAACTTAGACATAACTTCCATTCGCGTATTTTCCTGAAAAGATGAATAGCAAAGATTCAACCGACTCCAGTTAATGACGAATGCACTGCATTTATTTTTTATTATCAAGGGAAAATATTCAGGGACAAATGCTCCAATTCTTTCTCACAAATAAATCTTGGAAATAAATCAAACTGCTGTTAAATGGAAAAAATTAAAAAACTATAATATAGCCATTATATACAATGTAGATTAGATGATATACTGAATTTATTTTACTTTATTAATAATAATATGTAAGTATTCAGTGATTTTCTGTGGAAAATAAGATCTTAAAAAAATTAAACACCTGTTGAAGAAAAAATAAATTAATAGAACTATAGAGACACAAAATCGTAAAATTAGCACTAACGCATGTTCACATTTAATTATTATTTTTTTTTTTTACTTTAATACATATATATATATATATATATATATATATATATATATATATATTACTATTTTTTTTAAGTTATTACTTTCTGATGTGATGAAAATTAATTACGTGTGATAAATAATACTTGATAAAAAAAAAAAAAAAAAAATGAGCAAAATAATAATAGTTATAAGAGGACAAGTCAGAATGTAGTTAAAAAATTGCGTGCAATAATCTCAGCACAAAGCTAGGTGAAAAACTATTGTAATAGTGACAATTTTTCCAAATAAAATTAACAAAGTGATCTACACTTTAATCTATAACCGAAATTGGGATTCTCTTTTGCATATCGACGAAATTACATTTTGGTAAAATTTAAACGAACATGGGCTGTGGCCATCACAGAACCTCTTTCGTCATTATTCTAATATATACATTAATTGATCAGAAAGCAATAATAGAAGACAGTAGCAGCAAAAACATTTAGATTTTTCTCGGGAATCCACTTTTCTCATGTAACCCAAAAATGAATACTTTTGCTTAAATTCCTGGAACAAAATATTTTATTTTCTTCGTCATAATAAGATGCGCTGCATTTCTGGTGATATGTTAGGAAGGTCAAAAATTATTGTAATAGTGACAACCTTTCCAAAGAAAATTGACAAAGTGATCTATACTTTTCAATGTATGACCGAAATTGCGATCGTTTTTTGCATATCGGCGAAATTATTTTTGGTACAATTTAAATGAGCATGGGCTGTGGCCATCACAGACCTTATTTAAGCATTATTATAATATATACATTAATTGATCAGAAAGCTATAATAGAAGATAGTATCAGAAAAACATTTAGATTTTTCACGGTAATAAACTTTTTTCATGTAAACTATAAATTAATACTTTCGCTAAAGTTCCTGGAAAAATATATTTTACTCTCTTTGTCATAATAAGATGCGCAGCATTTCTGGTGATGTGTACCACAATAAAAATATCACATCATATTTATGATCCATGATGGAAACAAAAAACAGCAAATTTTGCGTAATTTTAAAGGAGAAAATGGGTTGGTTGGTTGGGTTTTCCATCACACTAGTGCTGCACAGATGGACAATTGGGGACGGTCTGGGGCACACCCCTAGAGGTGGTCCGGAGACATGCCATCACAATTTTGATCCTCCACGAAAGGGATGGCTCTCTCGCTTCGGTGACCCCCAGAGGTGTAATTTTTTATCTGAACATGGAGGACATTGCGGCCACGACAGATTTTACGTGCACCAGCCACCATTAGTGTACACGACGGTCTTTTGCCGGCTCGAGTACCGAACTCGTAATCTTCAATTACGAGGCCGGCACTCTACCGACTGGGCTACCGCGGCCCAGGAGAAAATGGGAGGTTTATATATTTTTTTAGAAGAAATAAATAATTATTTCATCGAATACAAGTTAATTTCAAATAAGTAGAAAATATTTTTTTATTAAAATTTAAGAAATTAGAAAACCAAAACCTCCTTAATTTTAAAGCTTTTGCGATTATTTTCCCTCATAACTCTAAATTTTCAAACATTTTGTCTTTACCACTACGTTTTTCCAATAATCTTCTGTAGGCATAAATTTCGATAACGGACAACGAAAAAACAATGTATGCATTTCAACAAAAAAATGTTTTCTTTGGGGGGAGGGGGAAATTACGTTCCTTTAGAATTAACTCTCTGCCAAAATTAGTCAATTATTGTTGAAAGATTCATGTGTATCTAAACCTGCAAGAAAGAAAAGATTTTACTTCAGAATATAGCTGTAATTTTTCACCAGCACCCTTCCAATAAAAAGAAAACTAAAGTCAAATATATGCCTATTTTGAATCGTTACAGTGAAAAAACTACGAGTTTTTAGAAAACTACAGTGGAAAAAGTTAGGTAATTGAACAATATGCTGATTATACGAAGCATTTTTTTTTTTTTTCCCAATTGAGATATGATGTGATATAATTCGATTATTTGCCACAAAATTTTTATTTTGGAAAACAGAAACCAAAAGAATTGAAGTTTTCTTTATTATAAGCAAATAATCACTTATTTGGAAATAAACTTTGACAAAAGAACAAAATCATGGGGACTGATTAATGTATGTCAGTATAACCCTAAAAGTAAATAACATAGGAATAGATTAGAAGCATCTACAGCTCCAACCCGCACCCATCGTTTGAGGTGACAATTCCTCAGTGGGCTTGCATTCATTTCCATTAATCTGGTGTGTCACTCACACGACTTTCTCTTACCCTGAAATTTAATACTATAAATACAGGTTGCAGATTAAGAGGTAAGATAACGAGAACTGTCATGTAAACCTATGCTAAACGATTTAAATTAGGCTTCAGAAGAGTTTTATACGATAATTAGTTCTGTGTAAGGGGGGCTACCGCCCCCCTCAATCCCCCGTTTCATTAATGCACCTACATTTATATAGAATTTAATTCGGTTATTAAAAAATTATTCCGTTTTTAAAAAAATATTTATTAAAATTATTATTTAAAAAAATTATTTTTTATGATAATGCAGACGATTTCCATACTAGAGAGGTAGTGTAACACTAAATATCCAAAAAAAGTCCATTTTACTCTCAAAAAAAAAAAAAAGATTTTTTTTTTCTAATTTTTTTTTCGTTAAAATTAAAAAAAATCTATAACTTTGTTTTAAATTATCACAGATTTATAGTTCAACCATTCGTTTTAAAAGTATTCGCAAGCTCTTTTGAATGATACCCATCATGAAAATTTACTCCCCTCGAGGGGGGAGGCGAGGCTCCTACATACACAAAATTTATTTCCCAGTTAACTATCTCTATTACAAAAAATATATGTCCGTTTCATTTGGTTTAGTGCAGTGTATAGACGTTAAACTCTACTTACCTGCAATTTCCCCCATAGACGTAATGTAGACGTCTCATGATTGTCCCTGTACACGTACCATTTGCTTGATCTTAACGAAAAGCTTACTGTAGCATCCCTATATGATACACATTTAGAATACCAAGTTTGAACTTTCTGTCATAATTTGTTTTTGAGATATGCTGATAACAGACAGACACATACAGACACACACACAGACACACAGACCATTTGCTAAAAACATGATTTTCGTATTCAGGGGACCTCAAAACGTGCAAATATAACAAAATCTCGCGTTCGAAAATTTTACCCAAAAACAATACTTTCTCTACCTTATGGGTAATAGAAAGTAAAAAAGGGCAACGAGACCTTCTAAGACAAAGAGGTGTAAAAGGCTTATAGAGTGGCGACTGAAATGCAGTACTAGATATGCACATTGCATTATTTTTATATATATATATTTTTTTATCTTGAAAAAAAAATCTGGAGTGACTCCACTCGACTTTCCAAACACTGAGTAATTAACAGTTTTGTAGATAAAGTAAAGAAAGAGGAGTTGTTAAACAAACAAAAGAGATAGAACCACAATAAAGTGTTTCAGTATTTTTCTGCATATATTACACGATGTTTTATTTAACGCTACTGAACTTTGAGCCCATAGATCATAATGATAAAGAATTTTCGTTGTGTCCCTGTAAAAAACCTATAAATGCTAGATTCACCAAAATGCTTATAGTTAGAGCAACAGTGATTTATAATATTCATATAAATTTTCAGCTCAATTGAATAAGGTGTTTAGATGCTGTCGCACTTTTAACTAGTATGTTGTGGCCACCACATGCCTTTCTTCTATATTTTCCTATACAAATTCACTCAGTAAAAGTAATTTATTAAAATTATCACTTAAAAAAATTATCTTCCATGATAATGGAGATGATTTCCATATTAGAGAAGTAGTATAACACTAAATATCCAAAAAAAGTCAATTTTATTGTCAATATTACATTAATATATATATATATTGTTAAAAATGAAAAAAAAAAATCGATAACTTCAATTTAAATTATCGCAGATCTATGGTTCAACCATTCGTTTTAAAGGTACTGGCGAGCTTTTTTGAAAGATACCCATCATGGAAATTTACTCCCCCCCCTAGGGATGGGGGAGAAGGCAAGGCTCCTACACATACAAAAATTTTTTCCCAGTTGACTATCTCTATTATAAATAATTCTGGTAAATTTCATAATGATTATTAACAAATAATTCTCTTTATGCACATTTATACAAAATTTTGTACTATACCACCATGTTAAAAATTTAGAAAAAGCGGGATGGCAACGCAACCTGTACGACAATTTTTACCAAAATTTGATAGGCACTAATTTATATCAAGGTGCAAATACATACCAATTTGTATGAAATTCTGTGAAGTAGTACCTGAGATACAGTTGCCACAAAAGTTTGTCACACACACACAGACTGACAGACAGTTTCTAAAAATGTCAAATCGTGTTCTACAGCTCTCAAAACGTGTAAATCCATCAAAAACCAGAGATCGAAAATTTTTACGAATTAAATACTTTCTTCTATTGAATATAGAAGAAAGTAAAAATTTGATCTCACAGGCCATAATGATAAAGAATTTTTCTTTGTGTCCCTGTAAAAAAACTGTAAGTGCTAAATTCACCAAAATCTATACAGTTCGTGATACTGTGACCTATAACATGTGTACAAATTTTTTGTTCAAATTATATAAGATTTTAGACGCTGTCGCACTTTTAAAAATTTAGCCCCATAGGCCATAATGGTAAAGAATTTTTTTTTGTGCCCCTGTAAATAAACGGTAAGTGCCAGATTCTCCAAACTCTATACAGATTGATTAATTGTGACTTATAATATGTGTATAAATTTTTTGCTCAATTGAATAAGGCGTTTAGATGTTATCGCACTTTTAAGATTTTGGTCCCATAGACCATAATGATAAAGAATTTTTCTTTATGTCCCTGTAAAAAAACTATAAGTGCTAGATTCACAAAAATGTATAGGGTTCGTACTATGGTGACTTACAATATACGCACCAACTTTCAGCTTATTCGAACAAAGCGTTTAGACGCTAGCGTGTTCACTCACAGACATACACACACACATACATACACACATACATACATACATAATGATAAAGAATTTTTCTTTGTGTCCCTGTAAAAAAACTAAGTGCTAAATTCACCAAAATCTATACAGTTCGTGCAACTGTGACCTATAACATGTGTACAAATTTTTTGTTCAGATTAAATAAGCTTTTAGACGCTGTCGCACTTTTAAAAATTTAGCCACATAGGCCATAATGGTAAAGAATTTTTCTTTGTGCCCCTGTAAAAAAAACTATAAGTGCTAGATTCACCAAAATGTATAGGGTTCGTACTATGGTGACTTACAATATACGCACCAACTTTCAGCTTATTCAAACAAAGTGTTTAGACGCTAGCGTGTTCACTCACAGACATACACACACACACACATACATACACACACACATACATGCATCATCGTAAAAATAGTGAAAACGGACTCAGGGGTCCTCAAAACGTATAGAAACATCAAAATCTCGAATTCGGATTTTTGACATGATTACAATATTTTCTCACTATAGTGTTCGGAAAGTAAAAATGCATTCATATAGCTTTGAATTTGGAGTGATTCCATGCCATACAGCTGAAATACCGCTAGCATGTGGAAGAATAGCACTTCTCCCTATCCTTCGATAGGCATCTAAACTTAAACAGCAGTTTTTTTTTTTTATTTTTTTTTATAACTATCTCTTATAGTTGCAATATTTTAACTCATATTTTAACAATCGTTAAATAGTCTTGCATTTTAGAAAACTACAGTGAAAATATTACGTAATTGAGCAGTTTGCCTGATTATACGCAGCATTTTTTCTCACAGTGATATGATACTGTGAAATTTGACTTTTTGCCACAAAATGCATATTTTGGAAAATAGAAACTAAAAATGTTTGAAATTTTCTTATGTTAAGCAAATAATCACTTATTTGGAAATCACTTTTGACAAAAGTACAAAGACTTGAGAACTGATTAATGTATATCAACATACACCAGGAAGTAAATAACATAGGAATAAATTAGAAGCATTTACTGTCCCCTCCCGCACATATAGTTTTAGGTGACAATTCCTCAGTTGACTTGCATTCAATCAGAAAAAAAAAAAAAAGGTCAATGTGTCCTTTTAAGACAAAGATTTCGCCAGAGAGGTATAAGAGGCTTTTAAAGTGGCAATTGAAATTCAGTACTAGATATACATATTACATTATGTTTTATATTGAAACTAATAAAATATATATGCTATTGTATAGCTTCGAATTCGGAGTTATTCCATGCCATAAAGCTGAAATATGGCTAGCATGTGGAAGAATAGCACCCCTCCTTATCCTTTGATAGGCATCTAAATAGAAACAGCGGAGGTTTTTTTTCCTATAACTATCTCATATTGTAATATTTCAACTCATATTTTTAAAATCGTTAAATAGTCTTGCATTTTAGAAAATCATAGTGGAAATATTACGTAATTGTGCAGTTTGCTTTATTATACGCAGCATTTTTTCTTAACAGTGATAGAATACTGTGAAATTCGACTATTTGCCACAAAATTCATATTTTGGAAAATAGAAACCATAAAAAAAAAATTGAAATTTTCTTTATTGTAAGCAAATAATCACTTATTTGGAAATCAATTTTGATAAAATAACAAAGCCATGAGGACTGATTAAAGTATATCAACATATCCCTGGAAGTAAATAACGTGGGAATAAATTAGAACCATTAACTGTCCCCTTCCGTACATATAGTTTTAGGTGACAATTCCTCAGTTGGCTTGCATTCACTTAAAAAGAAAAAGGTCAATTTCACCTTCTAAGACAAAGATTTCGCCCGAAATGTATAATAGGCTTTTAAAGTGGCAATTTAAATTCAGTACTAGATATGCATATTACATTATTTTAATTTGGAGTTATTCCATGCCATAAAGCTGAAATATAGCTAGCATGGTGAAGATAGCACCCCTTCCTATCCTTCTATAAGCATCTAAAATGAAACAGCAGTTTTTCATAATCTCATATAGTTGCACTTTTCTGGTGCACTTATACACTATGAAAGCTAAAATATAGAATTCTTTTAAATGGAGAAAATTGCAACATAGCGGCTTGCCTGTTGGTCTATATTCAAAACTGCGTCAGTATAACTTTATAACCATCTCAAGTTTGGTGAACTCACACACCACAGAAGAAGATGAAATGCTATTCCATTATATGATATGATTAATAAATGTAATTCCATTATGATTTATTATGATGAAGTGTAAAGGGGATTTATAAGAATTCCTTACATAGAACATAGTATAGTGGCATACACATTGATACGTAACAGAGAGACTCATGTTTTAGCAAAAAGGAGAAACTAACATGTTCTCTGTAATGAAATGTCATAATCAAATATTTTGTCTTTACCAATACGTATTTCCAGTAGTCAGCATACATTTCAATAACGGGCAACGAAAAAACAATCTATGTATTTCAACAAAAAACTTTTTTTTTTTTGGGGGGGGGGAGTGAGGGAAATTACGTATCTTGAGAATTAAATTTGCTACAAAATCAGTCAAATATTGTTTAAATATTCATGTGTATCTAAAATTGCTAGAAAGAAAAGCTTTTGCTTCAAAATATAACAGTATTTTTTCACCACCACCCCTCCAATAAAAAGAAAATTAAAAGTGAAATATATGCGTATTTCGAGAGTCGTTAAATTTCAGAAAACTACAGTGAAAATACTACTGATTTTTAGAAAACTACAGTGGAAATAGATAGGTAATTGAGCAGTTTGCCGATTATTTGAAGCATTTTTTCACGCAATTATAAGTGGTATGATGCGGTGTAAATCCACTATTTGTCACAAAATTCATTTTTGGAAAACCGAATTTAAAAGAATTGAAATTTTCTTTTTTTAAGCTAATTATCACTTTTTTGGAAATAAACTTTGACAAAAGAACAAAATCATGGGGACTGATTAATGTATCTCAGTATATCCCTGAAAGTAGATAACACAGGAATAAATTAGAAGCATCTACAGCTCCATCCCGCACCCATCGTTTTAGGTGACTATTCCTCAGTGGGCTTGCATTCACTTCAAAAAAGGACAACGTGACCTTCTAAGATGAATTCCCCGAGAGGTGTAAAAGGCTTTTAGAGTGGCAATTGAAATACATTACTAGATATGCACATTGAATTATTATTGTTATTTTTATCTTGAAAAAAAAATACATTTGTATAGCTTTAAATTTGAGTGATTCCATGCAATACAGCTGAAATACCGCTAGCATGTGGAAGAATAGCACCTCTCCCTATCCTTCGATAGGCATCTAAAATTAAACAGCAGAGTTTTTTTTTTATAACTATCCCATATAGTTGCAATATTTTAACTCATATTTTGACAATCGTTAAATAGTCTTGCATTTTAGAAAACTACAGGGAAAATATTACGTAATTGAGGAGTTTGCCTGATTATACGCAGCATTTTTTCTAACAGTGATATGATACTGTGAAATTCGACTATTTGCCACAAAATGCATATTTTGGAAAATAGAAACCAAAAAAATTTGAAATTTTCTTATGTTAAGCAAATAATCACTTATTTGGAAATCACTTTTGACAAAAGTACAAAGTCATGAGAACTGATTAATGTATATCAACATACACCTGGAAGTAAATAACATAACAAAGCATTTTTTTTTTCATCTTGAAAAAAAAAATGCATTTTTATAGCTTCGAATTCCATGCCATACAGCTGAAATACAGCTAGCATGTGGAAGAATAGCACCCCTCCCTTTCCTTCGATAGACATCTAAAAGGAAACAGTAGTTTTTTTTCCCTTTATATATATATATATATATATATATATATATATATATATAACTATCTCATATTGTAATATTTTAACTCATATTTTGACAATCGTTAAACAGTCTGGCATTTAAGAAAACTACACTGGAAATATTACGTAATTGTGCAGTTTGGCTGATTATACGCAGCATTTTTTCTTAATTAACAGTGATATGATACTGTGAAATTCAAATATTTGCCACAAAATCCATATTTTGGAAAATAGAAACCAAAACAAATTGATTTTTTTTTTTTTTTTTTTTTTGTAAGCAGATAATCACGTATTTGAAAATCACTTTTGCAAAAGAACAAAGTCATGAGGACTGATTAATGTATATCAACATACCCCTGGAAGTAAATAACATAGCAATAATTATGAACCATTTACTGTCTCCTTCCGTACATATAGTTTTAGGTGACAATTCCTCAGTTGGCTTTAATTCACTTAAAAAAAAAAAAAAAAAAAAAAAAGTCAATTTCACCTTCTAAGACAGATTTCGCCAGATAGGTATGAGAGGATTTTAGAGTGGCAATTGAAATTCTGTACTAGATATGCCTATTACAGTATGTTTTTTATCTTGCAATTAATAAAATATATATGCTATTGTAAAGCTTCGAATTTGGAGTTATTCCATGCCATAAAGCTGAAATATAGCTACCATGGGGAAGAATAGCACCCCTTCCTATCCTCCGATAAGCATTAAAAATGAAACAACAGGATTTTTCATAATATCTCATGAAGTTGAACTTTTCTGATGCACTTACACACTATGAAAGCTAAAATATAGAATTCTTTTAAATGGAGAAAATTGCAACATAGCGGCTTGCCTGTTGGTCTATATTCAAAACTGCGTCAGTATAACTTTATAACCATCTCAAGTTTGGTGAACTCACACACCACAGAAGAAGATGAAATGCTATTCCATTATATGATATGATTAATAAATGTAATTCCATTATGATTTATTATGATGAAGTGTAAAGGGGATTTATAAGAATTCCTTACATAGAACATAGTATAGTGGCATGCACATTGATACGTAACAGAGAGACTCATGTTTCAGCAAAAAGAAGAAATTAGCATTTTCTCTATAGTGAAACATCAAAATCAAATTCTAACATTGGTTTTATAATAAAATCTATTATTCCTTCTTCAATATACCAGTATTGTATATTGTATTTTTTGTAGAAATTGTGAAGATACTTCTGATTGGAGAGGCAGAGTGTTTTGCTGATATCCGCATCAAAGAACACAAAATATGTATATAAAGAAAAGTGACAGTCGTTCAAAATTGATCAGTCATGCCGTTGAAACACAGATCATGCTACTGAATTTGAAAATATTTGAATTATTTTCTCAGGATGTCATAACTATAATTCCTGTATATTCCTGAAAGGATAGCTATTAAAGTTGAACACGCATCAATTAATGAGGCATGCGATGCATTTGTTTCACGACAAAATTAAATACACTGTTCTTTTCTGAGAAACAAAAATCTTGGGAAAAAATCAAACTGCTAATAAAAAGAAAATTATTTAAAAAAGTATAATGTACACATTATATGCAATGTTGATAACACACTCATTTTACTTTACTTTATTAATACTAAACATGTAAGTACTCAGGGAATTTCTGAGGAAAAGTAAATCGAAAAAAAAAATCAAACACTTGTTGAAGAAAAAGTAAATTTTACGAATACAACTCTATATACATTTTTACAGTAACACAGACAATATATCAATTTTACATTTTTAACATCACATTTTTTTTTTTTTTTAAGTTTTTTTTTTTTTTTTTTTTTTTTTTTTTTTTTAAGTTTTTAATTTTTTTTTTTTTTTTTTTTTTTTTAATGTTTTTTTTTTTTTTTTGAAGAAAAAGAAAATTATTACTCTCTGAGTACTTAAATAAAATAAAATAGAAATACAGAAAAATAATAAACACGATTATGTATGATAAAGAATGATTATGTGTGATAAATAATGCATGATAAAAAAAAAAAAATGAACAAAAGGAAACATAGAAAAATAATAAACATGATTATGTATGACAAATATTCATGATTAATGAACAAAATGAAATAAAGCAAATAATAAACATGATTCTGTATGATAAATAATACATGATAAAATAATATGAACAAAATAAAATAGAAATAAAGGAAAAAAAAATAAACATGATTATGTATGATATGATTATGCATGATAAATAATACTTCATTAAAAAAAAAAAAATAAATAAATAAATGAACAAAATAAAATTAATACGAGAGCAAGTCAGTATGTAGATTACAAACCTATTTGCAAGGTTCTCAGCAAAATATTAGGTGAAAAATAATTGAAATTGTGACTTTATTTTAAGAAAGTTATTTAAAGTAACCTATATATATATATTTTATTTATGAACTAAATAGTGATCCTGTACTTTTAAGCATTTTTATAACGAGTTTTAGTTCCATTATCTTGAATGCAGCATAAACGAGTTAAAATGCGCTTAAATAAAAATTTGTCGATAGGCTGTAATGTGACAAAATTATTTTCTTTGTCACTGTAAACGAATCACAAACATTGTATACACTAGTAAAAACTATTCAACTTATTCAACATTTTTTACGAATAATTGTTTGAAATTTGGCATAATGTAAAATGATTACGTGACATCGTCGGAACACTTTTTGTAAGGTCCCGTACATTGATTATGTAACCTGAAAAGATGACTTTAAGAAATTTAGTAATCTACGCTAGTTTTATTTTGTTGAATGCAGAGTAACGACTTTAAAATTCTTTCAAATAAAATTTCTTCCATAGGCCGTAATGATCAGAAAAACTTTGGTGTGTTCCTGTATACAGTCCGTAAACATTACACACGTAAAAAAACTATACAGATTTTTACTAAACAACTGACTTAGGCCGTTTTATTTTTAATGACTTCTAAAATATTTGTTGAAAAATAAATCTCTCACGTTTGCAAAATACCAAACAGATGAGATTATACCTATGTACATTTTCGAAATAGTAATTCATTTTATTACACACTACGAAGTCTCTTAATAAAAATCTACATAAAACTTCCTTTTTTCATGTAATATAATAAACATATTCCTTGTATTCCATTATGATTTATTTTATAAAATAAAATTATTTATTTGTTAGATCTGAATGATTTCTTATTAAAAATGCGTATTCTGCATTGGGTTAATTTCACATTTATAAGGAATTACTGCTTTAATGCCCAATGGCATAGTATTATACACTGTTTTGATATAAATCTAAGAAATTTAACTGTATCGAATATTTTAAATAATTTTTTTCTAGTTCTTCCAGAATTGTAGGTAGCAAATTTCGAATTTCCCCCCCTCTACAGCGACTTTTTTTTTTTATAGACTAAACATTTTCGAGAGGATTGAGATTAGGACCATTTAGAGGTTTATCATTAAAAAAAAAAAAAGAAAAAAAATACAAAAATTAATTAATAAGTGCCGAAAGATCTCTATCTAATGTCTATATGAAATCTCTAGAAAAACATCACTTATTAAAAAAATAAAAATAAATAAATAAATAAAAAATCTGTAATTATCTGCTCTCCCCCCCCCCCCCCCCAAAAAAAAAAAAAAAAAAAAAAAAAAGGATAAGAAGACGAAAGAGGAAGAAAGAACAGGAAGGAAGAAGAAAAAAGAAGACGACGTATAAAGAAGAAGAAAAAAGTAGAAGAAACAGAAAATAAGCAAGAAGAATGTAGAAGAAATAGGAGAGAAGAAAGTAGGAGAAATAGAAAAGATGAAAGAAGAAGAAATAGAAAAGAAGAAAGAAGGAAAAAGAGAAAAGAAGAAGGAAGAAAAACAAAGAAGGAGGAGAAAGAACAAAGAAGAAGAAAAACGAAGAAAAAATCTATGGATGAAATTCTGTCAATGACAAAATTTATTTATTACGACAGGACTACTTATATATTTTTTGAAAGGATGTTAAAATACAAACTGAAATACTCAGGGGAAAATTCAGCTGAGATCTGTGTGCTCTCTGATCAGAGTACACAACTACGATTCACAACTACGGTCGACTATATTAATAATTTTGTTATTTTACAAAATAAATAAATAAATAAAATATATAAATAAATAAATAAAAATAAGATAAAATATTAGATAAATAAATACGATAAATTAAAATAAATAAATAAAACCTTGCATATGCCAATACGGCAAAATGATTTTGTGAAACAGTCCTTAAAAAAATATATTAAAGAGCAACAGTGTTCTATGCATAACCCAGTTGAAACAAATCTCCCTTTTATATAAACAATTCTAAATATCTAATAAACATTTTACGTTATTTTTAAATATGCATAAAAAAGAGAATATTCCTTTATATATATATTTCTTATTTTCCTCTAATATAGAAATTCAAAGGATTTACAAATAAATAACCATCGAGTCCAGTGTATTTTCATGAAATTTGATAAATTATTACTGCAATGCTTTTTAATTGAAATTGTTTTTTCATCTTGCTTTTCTTCTAGTTGTTAATTTTCTTCCTTTGTGCAACATTAATTTTTTACACCAAAGGAAAAAAAAAATGTGAATTGAACTCGTCTAATAAAGAAATATGAATGTGATTTAAATGAAAGAAGTTGAGCAAGAGACCATTTTGTAAAAGAAGTGAATTTTAAGTTTAAAAAAAAAAAAAAAAAAAAAAAAAAAAAAAAAATTACTGCTGAGAACCTTGTGATATGAGTGATCGAAAACTAACAGTAAATTGTTTCCAAACGAAAATCAGGGTAAAATACATCAATATATTTTTCAATATCAGGATGACACTATATTTAAGGACTATATCTGAAATACTACTTCTCTTTTCTAAAAAAAAAAAAAAAAAAAAATAACAGGAATATGCATAAAATACAAGATGATTTTATAAAACAAACTTAAAAAATGATTTATGTAGCAGATAGTGTAAAGCACATAAACAGATAGAGCAAATGTATCACTATAAATGATATTTATGTAGAGAAATAAACATGCTTTTCATGTATGTAACTTTCTTTCCTTTATTTTTAATGGCTTTATTTACTGACTTACCCTCATAGAACACTTATCTCAAGAAAAGAGCACAGCCAAACAAAAGAACGGGGGAAAAAATGTTTTTGGCTTAACCTTCCGTTAGTCGTACGCACCTCAAATTTGCATCCCTTTGAAGAAATGTTTTAACTTGAATATGGGATGATGAAATAAGTAATCCCTACACAAGTCTCTTCCAAAGTTCTTCATATTTCTTTATTTTCTTGAATATTTTGACGCTATTTTTCAATATAATTTGTCAATTAAAGAAGTTGTTTAATACTTTACATCGCCAAAGAAATTTTGTAGGTAATAATTAGCTAAGTAAACTAGAATAAATTTCACTTGGCTTTCAAAAAACCAGAAATATCTCGACTAACTACGTCAAAAAAAAAAAAAAAAAAAGACTAACGGAAGGTTAAAGATTTGAACCCTCTGACCATTTATGAGGGATATTAAGATTCCAGATATTTTATATCAGAGATTTTTATTATTATTTAAGAACACACAATATTAGTAACAAAAATAACGTAGAAACATCTGATGCAATCCGACTGCTGTTAAAAAGGGGGTTGTGATTTACATAATACATCTAATTATATGTGTGATTATTTATAACTTATCATAATCACTTATATTTCATGAGCAGGCTTAAGTTATATTATATTTGTGTTGGAAAGTTTATTAAAATGGTGATGCATATAATAGTTATATGGTTTATCTTCTGATGAATAGTTGAGTTTAATTATGAAGCTATAATAATATGTGTAACCATATAATATACATTACCCTAATTTTAGATAACACATACCACAAACTACAGAGCGAAAACAAAATCACATTTTTACCATTTTTCCCCCCCTTCTTTTCCTAGCTGGTCAGAGGGTTTCAAATAAAATGCTAAGCCCATGAAACTTAGGTATAATTTGTTCACTCTACTTAAATCTGAACTTAATAGGTAGAAGTCGATTTTTGCATTAATCTACTAAACACCATACGGCGCGGAGCAAAACACCACTCAGAGGAATATTTTGTTCAGTAACAAAAAACTTCTGTTTAAATGTGTTCCAATAGAAATTTTGTTTAGAGTAACAAAATATAGTTTGTTTTTCTGTTTAAAAATTATTTTACTCACAAATATAAAAAAGTTAATATAAAGTTAAATAAAATATTTTTTTAGTATAAGCAAATGCAAAGAAATTTTGATGATTTTTTTAAAAATTTATTAACAATATATCCTGCTGTGTCATAACAAAACCGATTTCCTTACTTCAAATGAAAATTTAAATAAATAGCGTCAATAAGCCAAATTTAGTAGTTTAAATCCAATAGACGACATGTCTCTCGGATGTCATCCGACGTCTTAATAACGATTTTCTTTCTTTTAAAGGTGTCTTAATTTAAACCACAAACAGTGGAATATAGCCAATCATAGTGCATACTTTCCACACAACCTTTGAAAGTTCCACTTCGCTCTAGTCGTCCAATCTTCCTCTTTTGTTCATTGACTACAATTTGAAAGGCCAAAGATTTTTTTTTTTTTTTTTTTTTTTTTTTTTTTTTATGTTCAAAAATCAATTCTAATTTATTCTGATATATATATACAATCATACTATAACTTTAAAATAACTTAGTAAAATACGAGACCATTACTCATTTTAAATTAAAAATAACGTAAGTTTTCGAAAGGCTTATGTCAAAAAGTCCCTATTTAATAGTTTAATTTAATTGCAATTTTATTTAGGTAATTTTACACGCAGAGGTTTAGAATTACAATCAATTGTTTTAACGTAACTTTCAAATCATAATTCAGCAATAAACTTTGTTCTTAAAACAATACATTTTATGAGGAATTTGTGCAATATATAAAGCTCGAGATGGAAGCTATCTCAGAAAAATATTTATTTTTGAAACTCCCTTTGTATAATTTTATTCTATTTATTTATTTTTAAATGAATTCCTGACCTCCGCATAATATTAAGCAATTTTAAATTATCTATTTTAAATGAAATATCTATATTCATGATGTTAAATGAATTGCATTTCGTAACAGATTCCAGGTTGAATATTTTCTATAATGCTTAACTTGAGTGCATTGCTTTGGATTATATGAAAATAACTACCCCTTTGAAAAAAAGAAAAAAAAAAAAAAAAAACTTATCTTTTCTACTTTTTTGATGGGTAATTCATGATCTGGGAGGGAAAAATAGAATAATGCATACATGAAAGTGCATATACTCTTATAATAAAAGATTTGAATAATAGGAAAAAAAATAAAAACGTTAATTTCTGTATTTTTTACCTATTTTATTTTATTGTACATATTTTTTGTCATACCTTTTCATATAGTTACATTAAACGACAAAGAACTTTTTTTTTTTTTCATTTGTTTATCCTGCTAATTTGGGTGCCTTCAAGAATTTTTAATTTTTTTTTCAGATAAGAATTTCTTAAAGTAAACACGAATTTCTTTCTAGTAAGACGTTGATGTACGTTTTTCGAGAATTATCTAAATATTCAGAAAAAAAAAATTACCGTAGCAAAATTCGAGTATTAGAGGAATTTTGGGAAAAATGGGATTATTCAATTGTGCGATTTCTGATCTAGAAAACTTATCACAGTTACTGTCAGATACGAAATATCGTTTCTCTACATTACTTAATTTCCATGCATAATTATAAGATATATATATTGAATATTTCGGTCACTGCTTTGTCTTCAGAAAATCAGGATCAGCCTGGGATTATAACATTTTTCTATAACTGTTGCTTAAAATTATGCATATAAGGCTACGGAAAATGTTTAATGACCAATTTTAACAAGAATGTATAAAACCGATACCAATTTGCAGATTAAATATTTCTAGGAAAGGAGCATAAGCTAAAAATACAAGTTTTACATTTTTCTAGACTATAAGTTCAAATCCGATCTAAAATATAAATGTTATGTAGTCTTCACTTCAAGAACTATCATTTTGAAACAGATCATATCATAAAATGCCGCTTATATTTATACTTTTCAGTTCTTTCCATCATTAAGAAATATTTAATTCATTTATGTGTTAGGTTCACCTTCAGACATTATATTTCAAACAAAAGCACAAACTAAGATACACTTGTGGCATGAACAAATAAGATCGAAATTAGTAAAAGATTTAAATAGAAACTAATTTTAAGATAGTAAAGAAATTAAAAGAATCTGTAATACATTTTTAGAAAATGTTTATATTTTATATTTTATTATTTTTTAATTTTTAAAAAGTTTATAATAGGTGATTTGAGAGCAATATAAACCCCCAAATAATTGAAAGGAAAATGTTTTTTCTTGCGTTGGTTCCCTCCTCCCCCCCCCCCCCCCCTTCACAAACAATACACTCACACAGAAAAAAAAAAAAAAAAAAAAAAAAAAACTACTAAGCTTCTTAATTTTTCCGTAGAAAATGAAAAACATAAAGAAAAAAAAAAACTAATTTACAAAGAAAATATGTAACATTCAATACTCAATATTTATTTATTTTTTTTAAACATTTATTCTGTAAACATTATTCTGAGTTTATTTCTTATTGAACTTAAATACAAGAACTGAAAAAAAAATTATGCACAACCTCTAATTCCTGATTAGAACTGGAATATTACGTGGAATTCGGAATCCTTTTTAAGCTGAAAATCTGTATTTATTAAAAGTAAAAAATTTTGTATAATCTATCACAGCCAAATTTCTGGCCAGTGTGTTTTAAACTAAGTTCCACGACAGAAATACTTTTTAACAAGTAGATTTGCTAAAGGAAGATTAATTGTGCTCTTCAGTAAGTCTGAAATGTGAAAAATAATTTCAGTGTATTTTAGTATGGAATTTTATGGAACAACATTTGCTTCTGCTTGGGTGATATAAACATATTTCAACATCGATCCCCTCCTCTTCTCTATCTAAATCATTCTTCTCCTATTTCTCTTTAGATAATTTTGAAAACTTAGTAGGAATTTAAGTTTCTCTAGATCCACATTTTTAAATTTTAAATGGGACATTACTTAAGTATAAAAACAAATATCCCACTTTTTCAAATGAAATTCAACTCTCTTAACTTAAGAATCATTAGACAAATACATTTCGTAATTATTTATATATTGGGACTGTAACTTTTATTCAATTTTTGTACTGGTAACGATTATAATTTAATATACTTATTGAAAAAAAAATAATTTTCAAATAAAGAGTTCTCACCCCCCCCCCCCACACACACACAAATTTGTGTTAATATAATATTTAATAATGAAAAATAAAGAGTTTGGCAAAATTCTTTTTATAGACTAGCATTTGAGCTGTAAATATTTCCACCCATAGAGGAGGAAGGGATGACCCTACATACATTACAAAAAATCTGGTTTACTATTACTATCATAAATACATATATATTATTTAAAAATTGAAATAAATTTTATTATTTACATTTATGCGAAATTTTGTCCGATACTGCCATGTTCAAAAATATGAAAAATAGGATGCTAGTGGCAACTATTAAGCAATTGATCCCATTATGCAGTCAGTACCAGTTTAAGTTAAAGTCCAACTAAATATCAAATTTGTTTGAATTTCGCCCATTGGTTCGAAAGCACATACCTTTCGACACACTGATAGTAAACAGATAGTTGTTTAAAAATGACCGAATCGTGTCTAGGGTATTCCAAGAAGCGTTAATCCATGAAAAGCTGGAGTTAAAAACAAATTTTCGACTTCAGCACTTTTTCGTTATATAAAGGTATAATGTGTACAGACTTTGGATTTACGCATGAAATGTGAGCAAAAAATATATTTCGATTCAGGCTGTTGAAAACTAACAAGAGTTGGAAAAACTGATCCAAAACACCCCTCATAAAAAAAAATAAAATAAAATAAAACAATAATAGTCAATGCAAGTTTGTCGAAGATAAACTGACTCATTAAAATAAATATAATTAAATAAATTTTCTTTTAAATATAATTTTGTTTCTGGAATCTGAAATGAATTTATCACGCAGCAACTGCTTTTATTCTTAAAAAAAAAAAAAAAAAAAAAAAAAAAAAAACTATATTTTATTAAACAAATTTGGAAATAGAAAGATGAATATATGGATGAATTTTATAGAAGAATGTTTATGTAATTTGTCATTTTTTTTCCTTCTCATGTGTAAAATTTGCAATCTTCCTAAATGTATCTTCACATCAAGATAACGTAGATTTTAACATTTTGTGATTTTTGATAAATATTATATTTATAAAATTCTTTCCCGTTAATATTTTCCGTACAAATGTAAATTATATTTGTAAATTATATATAAGTATATAGGAAATTAGAAATAACTAATAATCGACAAATTTTAAAAATATGCATTAGTCAAAGTAACTTTAAAATAATTAAAATAAATAAAAACAATGGTGGTGATATTGATATAAGATAGGTCCTTCACGAAATTTTTAGATTATTTACACATTAAAAGGACAAATATTACACAGTCGAAAACAATTTACACCAATAGAAAATTTAAATATAAATTTGGAATAATAGCGTAATTTTCTCTAACCATTTACCAATATATATATATATATATATATTTTAATCGCAAACGCTTCTTAATCAATATAGAAATCACGTATTATTTGATCTAAATTTAAAAATAAATAAACAAATAAAAATAGAGAGGTAAGTAATTGAATTATTATATCTAAGTGAGATCTAATTGAAAGAGGAGTAATGGAAAAAGGTCACTGAAATGATTTTTTTTTAAGGCCAAAAAATGAACACATTTGCACAAACATTATATCGTATATTACGCGACAAATTCTGTAATATATTTCTTTGAAATATCAGTTGAATTATTTTCATGCCAAGCATCAATTATAAATTTTCAGTTAGGCATATATTTTACAGGAGATTACTTAAGCATGCAATTGATGCTACAATACAAAAGTAGAAAATGTCACAGCATTTAAATAACATCTGTATTTATATGATAAAACATACTTGATATTACATAAGCTGGGAAACAGTTTTAGAACATCGACAAGTAAAATACACAACTTATGAAAAATGCTAGGGAAATTCATAAAACACAATGTTTAGGATTTTTTTCTCATGCCCTTTTTTTTTTTTTTTTTTTTTTTTTTTTTTTTTTTTCCAAATAGCTATATTTTTTTTTTTTTTTTTTTTTTTTTTTTTTTTTAATATTTAAATAGCTTTTTTTTTTTTTTTTTTTTTTTCAAATAGCCATTTTTTTTTTTTTAGGCCATGCATTTTAATAGCTATGTTTTCTTTTTTTTTTTTATGCCTTTTTTATTCTTTTTTTTTTTTTTTTTTTTTTTTGCAGCTTTTCTTAGGCTTTTTTTTTTTCTATTAGGCTTTTTTTTTTTTTTTTTTAACAATGTGTAGCTAATTATATATACATTAAATTATAGCTTCTGACATATAAGTATACTACAGTATGTAGATATATTACATGGTATTTCATGAGAGATATATTACATGAATAACAAACTACTTGAAAATGAAATAGTATGAAAGATATTCATAATTATTTTCAAATCTTCATTTACATGTATGTATTTACAATCCACTTAACATTGCAGGTGACACTTTATGACTTTATGAGTATGAAATTGAATTTAGAAAACAAATATATAGAAATACATTAAAACTTTTAAAGATAAAGCTATATAACCCTAATAACAAGCCTTTTTACAATTTTCATTAAAACTTGCGTTTTATTATTATTTTTTTTTTACCCTAGCGTTTTATCTATAATTAATATAAGTATCGGCAAAGACCTATTATATGAGAAATTAAATATTTGAAAATAAAATTATGCTAGATTAAAAACATTATAGAAGTAGAATATCAAGTTATGCAATTAGCGATTTATCGATTAATTCATCAATATATGCAACGTATTTATAGTTGAAATTATCAACGTATAATTATTTCTAATTAGACGACAATTAAGCAGAAAATGTAGTCTGATATGTAAACTACAATTTAATTTCAGCCACTTTTTTGACTACAAATGTATAAGCAAAATTGCTTATATATATATATATATATATATATATATATATATATATATATATATATATATATATAATGTTATTGTTCTGAACATAATTTAAGAATACCAGAATATGTGACTGGAAACAGTTTTTTTTTTCCCCAGACTTTAATTTTCCAAAGCACATAAAATATATAAGTATTCGTGACCAGATAATTTTTCCCTGTATCTTTCTTTTTTTTTTCTTTTCTTTTAACATTGTAAGAAGTTTTTTTCTTCTTTAAATACATCGTTTATTTTACATCCATGAGATAGTTATTATATACTCATTCCTCTGAACGCCCTATTATATTAATAATATGAATATGTATTTCTAGAGCATAATTTATTACAAAACACCTTTAAATTTAAAGCTGAAAAAAAAATCAACTGACAGAAATACATATATATATATTAAGTGCGTTCAAAATGGTTTTAAAACAAAGCAAAATGCTAATTTGGCACAAAAAGTTAATATAGAATTATATATAGAACAAAGATTTATCATAGAACAAGGCCTGTTTTTTGAATAAAAACAATTATATATATATTTTATTTTTATTTATTATTTTATTTATTTATTATTATTATTATTATTTTTGAAGGACAGTTAGTCACAAGTATATACTTAATACACATATATACTTAATAGATGAAAACATTTTAGAATTTATACATCTTTCACATAAACACTGAGCATCCTACATATCTTTGCAATACCAAATGCCAGTACAAATACACACTAATTTTGTAATACCAATTTGTAGCAAATATCACATTAAATTAAATAACTTCAAAAAATTTTAAATTATAATTTACTTTTACCACTTTTATTTACTTTTTTTTTTTTTAATAATAACAAAGCCATTAACAGTTTTATGCTTTAAAAATTTTGGTGAATAAACTGGAACTATTTTAGCCATGCACATACTTAGAATCCAGTTACATGAGTGAAGACATTTGTAACAGAATAATGTGCATAAAACTCAATTCTGGCTTATCAAATGGATATAATGCTCCTTTTTCAGACACACACACACAGTTCTTTTCTAATTTCTGTGCAATCACCATCATCCCAGCACTTTAAGAGTTCTGACGGGTTCGAAACCGATGCTTACCCCCACTTCAATTTGAATAAAACTTGAATAATGACTTGCATGGTTAAAAAGTTTGGTATGCATCAAACTTTCCTTATGGGCTCTGTCATTGTGACTGGGATCCCACCTACTTTGACTGAGGATCCCGGGAACCCGCCTACTTTGATTGGGGTTCCCTGACAGAGAGAGAAAGTCATATTTTAAATTAGAGTAATTTCTTCAATGAATTTCCAGTTTTTCTGATTTTGTAAGTTTTGTACGATAAAATCGTACATAATTAAAAGATCTTGACAAAATTGGACATTCATCTATTTATGTCAGTCTTGTTTTAAATAGTGCAATATATTGTCCATAAAAGAAGCTATGTCCAGACATTTTTCCAATGGCGAGGCAAATTTCTCATCAAGCATTTATACGAGGGGTCGCCGAACTGATGACTATTTGTGAAGGAGCACCCAATGGGCGGCCATCGCTACTCCTAACAAGCAGAAGATGTCCGGTTACGTAGAAATCGTTCATGACTCAAAAACCTTGACGAAATTGGACAGTCATCTATTGATGTCTGTCTTATTTTAAATAGTCCAATATATTGTCCAAAAATTTTTCCAAAAGCGAGACACAATTTGCAACAGGTATTCATACTTGAAGTCATCGAATTGATGGTCATTTGTGAAGGAGCACCCAATGGGCGGACATCGCTACTCCTAACAAGCAGAACATGTCCGGTTACGTACAAATCGTAGATAACTCAAAAACTTTGACAAAATTGGACAGTCACCTATTTATGTCAGTCTTATTTTAAATAGTCCAGTATATTGTCCAAACCTTTTTCCAAAGGCGAGGCACATTTTGCAACAGGTATTCATACTTGAAGTCGTCGAATTGATGGTCATTTGTGAAGGAGCACCCAATGGGCGACCATCACTACTCCTAACAAACAGAACATGTCCATTTACGTACAAATCGTACCTAACTAAAAAATCTTGACAAAGTTGGACAATCGTCTATTGATATCAGTCTTGTTTTAAATAATATATTGTCCATTGATGAATATACGTCCAAATATTTTCCAATATGAAGACACCATTTCCAACAGTCATTTGTACGAGAGGTGGCCAAATTGATGGCCATTTGTGAAGGAGCACCCAATGGGCGGCCATCGCTACCCCTAACAATGAGAACATGTCCATTTACGTTTAAATCTTAACACATACGTCAGAACGATTTTCTTTATTTATAAATTTATTTGAGACATCACAAGCATCACGGGAGCTTTGGGAATACCTACGGTGGTCAAGACCACCGCTTACCTCCACCTAAGATTTCTTGTATGATCAGCAGATGTTGATACTGCAGATGTATATAGAACTACTGGGCTACTTGTATATGAAATACTTCTGCTTCTGAAATTTAGCATAGCATCGAAAAATATGTGTTCCAACTTTAAACTATATTGAATACTTGCAAACAGCATCACTGATTTTTTTTTTTTTTTTTTTTTTTTTTTTTTTAATCAACTGTGGTAAAAGTAGTTCTCTACATGTTCATTGACATTTATAAAAATGTGTATATATATATATATATATATATATGTATTTTTTTCCTTCAAACTTTATTCAAGGAACTGTACAAATTTAGCATTTTTGAAATTTAGTTTCATAATTTTTTATGAAAGAGAATGCCAAATGTAAAATATTAAATAATGCGACATTCAAACATAAAAACTTCTTCACGCACCATACAATGGTGTGTGAAGAAATTTTTATGTTTAAATATATTGTATACCAGTTCCTTATTTATAATGGGATTTTTGCTAAACAAATTAGTACATAATAGAAAATTTTAACATAGTATACTACCAATATAATATACCAAATTACAAAATAAGATGTCATTCGATTTTTCTGGCAATTTGAGCATTTCCTTTTCCATTTTCCGTGTAGTCTTCTTATTCACGAATGAAAACTGAAAATAGAAGACTTCCGTTGTCCGCATTTATGAATCAAATATTATTGCACGATATTTATCAATCCACTATTAAATTTATTTTACTTAAAAATTTAGAATACTGATTTTTATAAATAAATCACTGTAATTTATATTAGAGAAAAATATTATTTATAAAAGCTTATTTAGCAAAATTTATAAATTTTACATGTAAAATTTTATGTAAAATCATTAAATAAAGATAAATTTTATTATTATTTAATTAATTTATTTATTTTGAAACAATAAATGCGTTCAACGGAGTGATAACCTCTTACCGGTCGCAATACTAATGAAAAACCTTAGCATTTTATTTTTTTAGACTATTTTATTATATTTACAATATACTTTTCCTTGTTATGTAAAAAGTAATAGAAAAAGAGTGCGGCTTGAGATTTAAAAAGTTCTATCGATGAAATTACATCAGTTTTTCACTAAAATACATTGCGTCCGGTATAAGGTGGTATGCTAAACATATAAAATACAATGCATTGAATAAATTGCACTTTTTTTTTTTTTTTTTTTTTTTAAGATTTTGTCAAATACTTTGGTATATTACAGGTTCTTAAAAAACAAATGACAATTTTTAAAATTGAACAAATTCCAGTGACCTTTTTCTCAGTTTATGTATTTATACATTATTTTTCTCAGAACTATAACTTTAACTAAAAATCTAGTATTTTTATTTAGTAAAAGTAAGTAAATAAAAGAGAATTAATTTAATAAAAAAGAAGTAAAGACAAATCTTAAAACAAAAAATTTATAATTTATGTGATATTTGTCCTTAAAAAAAAAAAAAAAAAAAAAAAAAAATCGCACACTATAATGTATTTTATTTATAAAAGTTCATTTAATTTCGTTGTTAATTACAAGCTGACTCCATTTATTTATTTATTATTATTATTTTTTTTTATGCAACCTTAAAATATTTTCTTGGTGTGAAGAGACATTTGTTAAGACAGCAGTAAATAAACAGAGAAGCTTACAATTATTCTTATGCTTGCCCTAAATTTTTACAGAAGTTTGACTTGCATTTTTTTTCTTTTAATTTCTTAATAAAAATATTATTTTAAAGTGTGTAATCAAAACAAACTTTTTAACAGATATTTTTAAAAATTAAACTTTCTGTTTCTAAAAAAAAAAAAAGACGCTAATTGGAAAAATATTTGGAACAAATTTTAAAAAAAGAAAAAATATTAATAATGTATTTCATGGGGATAATTCAGTTTAGAGGTAACGATGTTTTGGATCAGTTAAATTAAATGTTCTTATCTAACACCAATTTATTTTTTTGGTTTTATGTAAATAAAAGTTCCCTTCCAAACTTTAGGTTTAATTACTAAACCATTTCACAGATTTTTTTTTTCCCCCAGTGTGATGATAATGTGTTCAATAATTTCACACAAATGTGCGTTATGAGGATTTTTTTCACTGTGAAGTTATTGGACAAGTTTAATAATATCAATTGTTGCACTGTCATGAACATCTTTGACTATTAAAAATTTGCAAACTTCGTCAGTTATTCGAAATTTGCGATGTTTATTTTTTAACATGGCAGAATCGAGCATCAGTTCGCATAAACTAGCATCATAGGGATTATTGAATTTGAAAATACTGGGGCTACATTACGCCCTAGTAAAAACTAAACATCAAGTTAAAGTATCCAAGTGAAAGCATAGCCTAGTGAATGCTTTTTTCGTAAACACGCTGGGTAATAGGCAGACCTTATTTTATGAAAAACGCAAATATATTACAGAGCTATCGTATATTTTTATGGAAATAAACATACAATATGGAAGTGAGTAAAGTTCACCTATGTCAATTATATTTATTAACTCACTCTTAAACAATTTTATAGCAATATTACACAAATTTCAATAAAATAAAAAAATGAGGGGGGGGGGGTGAGAAACAGGTTTTTTTTTTTTTTTTTTTTTTTCAAAAATGCATGTATATGAAAATATTTTTCACATATAGAAATCTATATATAATATAGAAAGTAATGAATAGAGATTTCCAACTTATAAGGATTCCAGGCGGCTTAGAATACATAAATAATGTGATCTTCTTGCTTCTTTATTTTACTTCATTTATTTATTTATTTATTTATTTTTTTTGTATGCGAATAAATTATTTTAAAACCACACATACGTCTATAAACACTGAATGAGATGTTCTTTATAAATTTATTGACATTTTATATTTTTCTAGCAAATTTCATAAGTTTCAAATAATCAATTATATTTTTAGAAAACTATTATGGAAAGAAAAAAAGAAATGCGCAGAGAAAATTTTCGGACTTAATTTTCAACATTTATGGACATTGTTATTTCAGCTATCTATAATGTTCCCTTAACACAACTTTATTTATTTATTTACTTATTTATTTATTTTTTATAAAACTGTTGAAATTTTTTATTTTTTCTAAATCTCAAAATTCAGATAAATTAAATTAATATTAATTAAAAAATTATTTCTTATCTTAAAATTATATAAAATTTGATAAAGAACATACCCCCTAACTTATCTTCAATTTGCTAAAAAATAAGCGCAAGAGAAAACAGGAAAATGCTTTAATTTTTCAAGCCAATGTATAATCTTAATTTTAGAATTTAAATAACGAGTTAAAATGAAATTAATATTTCTTCCAATGGAAAGAAGAAAAAGTTAATATAAGCTAATAGTATATTTATGACGCAAAAACAACTTTACACTTCTTGACGCGCTTGACTACGAATGTGGACATTTAATTTTTTTCCTTATAACATGAGTTACTATTATGAATACAAAGAACAAAGTTTTAATAATTTTTTGACTAAAGAAGACTACGGTAAATATCTCATGCTTCTGTGGAACTGATAACCTGAAAAATCGAAAATCTGAACTGAGGCTGATCCTGAAATAAGACTTAAAGGTGCAGGCCATTACCCTTAAAAAACTGAAAAATCTTTTAAGTTGTCGTGACAAAAACTATGCGAGACATTTTCGTAATATTGGTAAGAAATGTGAAAAACTAGTATGCCTAGAATGTATGAAGTAACTTCCCTTACAAATTACTTTTCACGCTCATGTTCCTCAAAAGGTCTTTTGAGCATTTCATTCGCGTTATGGTCTTTTGTGCATTTTCATCACATTTTTCTTTTTTTTTTCGCTATTTGAATACTTATCAATAAGAATAAGTAAAATCTTAATTAAATAAAAATAAAAAATAAAAAAATCATTTTCTCTTTTTCATCGTTTTTTAAGAAGTTAATTTAGTAACGTAAGTATGTTATGACGTTATTTTGGTGAAAGATTTGTAATCTCCCATGGGCTTTTGAAGTAAATAAAAGAGGTTACTCAAAAAAGATAAAAATCTGAACATTTTAAGCATTTTCACGAAAAATAATTGCAGACTCCGGGAAAACAAAAAATCAAAGCAATGCATCAATCTCTTCACCTTACTAATGGAAACTTTTAAAAGTTAGCCCCGTTTGTAAGGAGACGGAAAATGGAGTTTTATATATATATATATATATATATATATATATATGTATGTGTGTGTGTGAGAGAGAGTTTATGAATGTACCAATGGTTTGAAGGTTGTTAAAAATATATTTTTAGATGCTTACTACATTCTTTTAATCTCAAAGTAAACTCAGTTGAAAAGGTATCGTACTAATATGAGGATATAAGTTTAATTCTGCTAATAAAGCATCGTTACAATTTGGCTTGTAATAAAATGTTTTGCAATCAACCGATGAAACTTTTCTAAGAGCTAAACATTTAGGTTAAAGATAGTATAACTTAGAAACACACAGCTAAACTATCCCATATATTTTGGCGGAAAATACCTTATTTTAGATAAAAAATTCTCTGGGTTGATTTCGAAAGAGAATAACTTAAAAAAAAAAAATCGTTCCAGTGTAGGGAATTACGCAAGATTCAAACTAGTGCTTTTAGTAAAGCAAAGCCACCGTTGCTGAATTTTGAAAAACAAATTTCAGTGTTAAGTCGTTAAATTACCATCATAAAAATACGAAAAAAATACATTTGCTTAGTTTTAAATGTAATATAGAGTAGAAGCACACTATAAACAGAAGTTTTTGTTATAAAAATTTATACTATATTTCAAGCGAAATATAAACAGTAACCAGCGTATTTTGTAATCGGTTCTTCCGTTACTGGAAAATTGCAAAGAAATGTAAAGTTCACATACGTAAGTAGATATGCAAATTTCCAAGCATTCTAGTATATTTAATAATACTTATAAATTCAATTAAAAATATAGTTCGATAGATAATAGTAAATGTCTTTCATATGTACAATTAATTTCACATCATTTTGACTTTCGAACAAGTAACAGAGAGTAAAAAACCCCTTTTCCTTTTAATTTTGTGTTGTAATGTTAAATAATTGATAAATTACTTATAATTGACGTTACTGTAGATTTATCCAATCAGGTTATCGTGGGTTATTGGAGACCCGAGCCATTTTTCTTATGTCTCATCCATCAGAATCCATGTATAGAAGAAATACCTATTTATCGTGCCCATGACTGTTTTCGTAAAAATGCCATTCTTAAACTTTATTATGCAATTTGAATTTTTCAAATATCTCAGTTTGTTCAAAAGTTATAAATCTTTAGAAAATGCCCGCATTTTATACAAATGGGCGTATTTCTAATGAAAAATAAAATATTTGTTTAAATTTCTTTTGCAATATTCATTGTCTGCCCTTAAATTAGAAGTATTCAAGAGTGTTCAAGAATTGTCATATTTTTTTTTAGTTATTATTATTAAAAATTATATGTTCTAACATTGCTCGGGTCTCCTGCGACCATGATGGGAACGAATGGCTGTGTTCTTTTCTTTAAGACAGACAAGGGATGATAATAAATAAATAAATAAAAATGATGATGATTCATACCCTGTAGTTGATGACTCTCCTCCTAGGTCTTAATCGGATGGCTAAAAGAAAAAAAATTACATTGATAAATATAGATTTGTACAATATCACAAAAGAATATTTTATGTAAACACTCACAGAAAGTCTGTAGTAAAACTAAATCCGCCAATATTTTCCTTATCATCCAAAATTAAAAGATAAGAGAATAAAGAATACAATCAGAAAAAAGAACAGAGCAATAACTGATTACTTACGCAATATATTGTTGAGATCGATTCCCTGCAGAATGCGAGGGAATCGCCTTCTTGGAGGAGGAGGAGGAGGAGGTGGTGCTGGTGCAGGAGGTGGTGCTGGTGCTGGAGGTGGTGCTGGTGCTGGAGGTGGTGCTGGTGCTGGAGGTGGTGGTAGTGCCAGCGGTACTGCTGGTTGTGCTATATTGCCCACCTATCAAATAAATAAAAGGAATTATATAAAAATTATACGAAAATTATACAAAAATCATTCATAACTGAAAATAGTTTTAATAAATAATTTATACAGAGTGAATAATCTGTATAAGAAAATGGAAGAATACTTCGTGGTATCTACAACAGAATACATTTGTGAAGTATATTTAAATTTTACAAATTTTAACAGACCAAAATAGTGTGGTAATTTATGTTGTAGAAACGAGATTGGAAATTTCTGCACTTCCACTATTATTATTTTTTAATATAACTATAATAAAAATGCTTAAAAAAAATAATTCGCTTTTAAATAGTTAAAAAGAAATATTTTTATGGAAAAATTTACATACACAAACGTTTAAAAATTTATCATATTTCTGGAAAGAAGTACTTGATCTCTCAGGGTCGTAAATCCTCATGAATTTGTGGTGTTAAAGCTGAGATAAAAATCGCGAAATTGTAAATAAAACTTTGATGCTTTCAGATTTATTTAGCATTTAAGAAATTTCTATTACTTACCCGATTTTGATCTCCGTTGTCAAGATCATCAACCTAAAAATAAAAAATAAAAAAAATAAATATGTGAAGAATATTTCTATAAATGTTCTTTTCAAATAAATAAAGTTTATTTATATTCTTATAATGAAAGGATTTTGTCAGTTTAGGTGACAGTATATTTTCAAAATATCGAAATAGCACTAAAAATTGGATATTTAATTTTATTATCCCCTTAACGTACACGCTCGAATTACTTTGTATATTGACCTTGACCTCGGTGAACATCTTCCGTTATATTTTTCCGTACAAGAAAGCACCAGATAGCCCTAATCTACGTATAACATATATGGAATTTGGTACTGAAAAGCATGCATTATTAATCATATATACATTTTTTTTTTCAATTTATTTTCTATAATTAATGAAATGTGTCGATGCTGTGGGCGTATCGCTTGAAAATATACAACCGTTAAGGGGTTAAAATATGAAGCTACACGCCTTTATATGTGTATATATATATATATATATATATATATATATATATATAGTAATGTGTGGCATTCATAATATAACTAATTGTACTAAAATTATAAGTTTATTCTTCTTATATTTTTATCATCAGAGGTGATGACTAAAAAAATAAATGAATAAAAAATTTAAAAAAATAATAAAGTGATTAGGCCATGCTAATTCATGATACCAAAATTAAAATATTTAATCAGTTCTCAGAAATATCCCTCTTGAAAATAATAGTTCTTGACTAATAGCAGCGCCTTCAATCGTCCAATAAAAAAAAAAAAAAAAAGAAAACGAAGGAAAAAATAAAAGAAAAGAAGAAATGTAAGAAATCGAAATGCCCGAGAAAGGCAGCGGGAGTGCTGACCCGACATAATAGGAATTATATAAGGAGAAAGAGAGAGATAGACTCTCCCGAAGGAAAAGGGTACTCGAACCGATGTTCAGAGCATATTTAGTGGGATTTTGTATATTTTTAGTTTTCATCTTTAAAATTGTTTAAAAAAAAAAATAAAAAATGTATTCAATTTTGAAAATCCATTTCATGGATTGGATTAGCGAAAGAGGTAAAGCCTGCTAGTAAATAAAACTTTTATAAATAATTTATATTGCGTGAATTTTCATAAGCTAATACAGAAGAAAATATTGGTGGTAACAACATACCAGTTTAACTTTGGTACCTGAATGGCATGACTTTATTTTAAGTGTATCATTCGCAGGCTAAAGTAAATTAAACCGTAGGGTACTTTTTATATTTATTATTTTATAATGCAAATTTGAAATTTGATTTAAACAATATTAAAGTTACCATTACTAAAGTTACATAATATAAATGAAGAAATTAAATATATCATCAAGACTCAACTTTTCATTTTACGAATTAAAGTTTTCTCATATAGTTAAGCTCCTAATAAATGTAAGAAGGTTAGAATAAATTGATTATCACATACATATAGCTAATGTTAAGTTACCGCAGTGCCCAGATCCGTTTTTCCGAGCTCATGTATCTTTAACTTAATTTTTCTTTAACAATTAGACGGTGTAAGTTTCGTTTTAATTTTTTTCTACCCACGTCCGATAGCGAAATTTCTTTTTTATACTGAAACGAGGTAGTGCTTTATTCGTCGACACGCATCAACGCAGAAAACAAATTCGATTAGAAATACGGCAGAGTGAACGATTAAGATATTTATTAGACCCATTCATTCATCTGATAAATATTTTTTTTATAAAAAACGGCGCAATGAACTCAGGAATTGAGTTTAATTTAATAACACATAAATTAAAATAAATAAATTATATATATATATTTTTTCAAAAGTTACTAAAAATTTCAATTCAGTATATGCAGATGTATGTATGCAACAGTTCAGCTCGATCAGTTGAGAAATAGTAGTTTAAAATTCTAAAAGAAATATTAAACTGTACTAAAGAGCCCAGTATTACAGTATCCCCTTTTCCAAGTCAGTTACTGATAAATATACATTGTCGTACGAATTATGCATATAAGCATAATTTAACTCCTTTCTAAGATAGGAAACGGGTTTACATTTGAAATAAATATTAAACTGCATTTTAGGGTCCAGGCGTCACAGAATCACTTCATTAAATTCGTTGAGTATACATTAGTTGAGTATACATTTTCGTCAGAGTTATACATGTATGTAAAATTACAGCTCTATCAGATAACAAGAATTAAATAGAAATTCAATTCTTATATTTAACTCTTGCACTTAAAAAATGAATACAATAACCAACTAATTCAATAATAAACAACATTAACAGTGGAATAAAAGTATGTTAAAAAAAAAAGAATAAATTTGAAAATTTTTGGTCTCAATAAATAGGGAGGTAACTGAGAAGTAGTGAAAAAAATTTAAAAACATGTATGAAAAATCAAAAAAAGTAAAAGTAAAAAACTATTTACTTTTAAATTATTTAAGCAAATAATTAGTTTTCTCAAAACATACATATATATATGCAGAGAGAGAGAGTGAGAGAGAAAAAATTCCCAAATATTAAGCAGAAATTCCTTCATAATAAGAAATGAATAAATAAAAAGCAAAAAGACTCATATTTATGTATATAATAAACACATATATAGAGCATTTTATAAATTTTAAACTGAAATTGATAAAATATATTAAAATTTTGATTTTCCAAATAATGAAATTTGAGAAGCTCTACCTCAGGGTCAGATGGAGGTGGTGAAGCCCTTGGTGATGATGCTGGTGATGATTGTGCCCTTGAAGATGATGACTGTGCAGTTAATGTTCCTGATGATGAGTGTGCTGTTAATGTGTGTGAAGATGAGTGTGAAGATGAGTGTGCTGTTAATGTTCGTGAAGATGAATGCGAAGCTGATGGTGATGAATGTGCTGTTAATGTAGGTGATGATGACTGTGCAGTGATTGTAGGTGAGGATGACTGGGATAATGTTGGTGAAGATGTCGGTGATGATGACTCTGGCCTTAATGACGCAGTGTATGATGATGGGGTGTGATGTGATGATGGGGTGTGATGTGACGATGAGGTGTGATGTGACGATGCGGTGTGATGTGAAGATGCTGCATGTGATGATGATGAAGAGCCCTGTTGGGAAAAATAAACGAAATTTCATAAATCACAAAAATTTGAACAAATATAATATACTTGATTTAAATAATTTCATGAGTAACAACACAAAAGTTTCTCCAATATCATTCTGTATGACAGAACAACTTGCCAATTAGCATGCACTAAAATTTAATCAATAAAGCAATTCATAACAAAAATGTTTATCTTGTTTAAAATGATTTTAGCCAATAGATGTTAGGTATACCCAGAAGGAAAACCGTAGAAGGTGTGTAATTGCATCTGACTACGAAACAGAAGATAGCAAGTTCGAAACAACATAAGTCAAATTATCTAAATATAGTTTTTATTAAAATTTATAATGCTCAAATTAATTATTTTAAAATTAGCGTTTTAAAAAGTTTTTATTTTAAAAATACTGTTTTACACAATTGAAAAACTTAAATTTCATAACAAAAATAGAATTTGTATGTGTACACGCTAAAACTTCATTATTATTTTTTTGCATACAATCTGATTTTTTTTTAACAATATATACTGCATTAAAAACAAAAATTAGTTGTAGATACATACTCTCCTCCTTTTGGGTGTGGAACTGGCCCCCTCAATATCTGAGATGTTATCGAAGGGACGTTTCCTACAGATGACCGGAGAGTTGTGGGGCACTTCATCTGAGGACGAACTTGTCTCCCCGCCTTTTAAATTCAAAATGAAAAAAATATTTATAAAAAATGCATTTTATTTACTGCTAAGCAGAAAAAATGTTACTCATTAATGTTTTTAATTCAAAATAATAAGAATTCTTTAGAAATGATATTGAATATCTGTCCAAATACTCCAGCATAACCACCTTCTTATCTTACATAATTCATAAAAATTTGGAAATAAATAAATATATATATATATATATATATATGTAGTATATAGATTGAATGGCCAAATTATTATAATCACTTGATATTTTATACAAAAGGGTTTTTGCGTCACAGTGTTACCTCTGTAAAAATAAGTTAGTATGAAAAAAAGAACGAAGGATTCATGTTATTCACGTGAAATATTGAATCTTTTCAAGCGTGCGTACTTGATTCATCGTTTAAATCATCAATTTACTCTTTTAGCCTACGTGATCGCACAACGGACCGACAGAATAACAGAATGACAAATATTTTAACTTTAAAACTTCTTAAATGTTTTTTGTACCTGAGGAAGAAATACCATGGCCTCTCGAACCGGCCGTGCAATTTTTATTTTATCGTTTGTTACGAAATTTTGAAGTTTAAATATTTATTGTACACTGGTCATTTCAATTAAATTTGGACAAACAGTTAGTTTTCGTGAATTCTCAATCATTCTAAAGCTTTGTTGAAAAATGTTAAAACACTTCATAACAAACGAAAATGCAATTCCCAATTGTAGTCTTTAATATATCTGACTATTTTAGAGTAACTCTTAACGCTAAATACCATATTCAATAGAAAACATGCTTTAGCCTATGAATGACAATTTCATTATGATCGATGCAGTTCGAAGTTATTTAAATATGATATATAAAAATGTATCTCATAACACGCAGTGCATTGCCATTATTTTGGATGACCCTGTTCGCAAATGAATGGCGGTATTTACTGCATTTTCAGTAGGATACCCCTCATATTGAATTTGAATAACATATGAAATTAATGAATATTTTTAGGAGTTAGAGTGAGGGCAGACGATAAACCGAAGTTATATACTTTTTTAATTTGTAGGAAAATGTTAAAAAGGAAAACAGCTCCTAAGGCTTATGAGTTTATAGGGAGAAAGGCTTATGAGTTTATAGGGCTCCTTATGAGTTTATAGGGTGAAAATAGGATCTGACGAGCTTTCTAGATGAGATGATTGGAAAGGTGCATGGAACAAGTATGTATATGCAAAACTGCCACATTTGTAAAATATTAACTAGCAGTTGTAATGAAAATGTTATTAGTGTAGCATGCAAAAGACTGATTAAGTAAATTGTGGTCGTCAGCAACTTATAAAGGATCACGCGGATCAGAGCATATCCTGCATTGTATCAAAAAGCAGAACAATAACAGTGCAACAAAAGAAAGCAGATCTTAGCCAAGAATAATTTAAATCATCCCTATGTGTTCTGTGTGTCGTACTAGGATTTCCAAGAGCTACAGGAGCCGAAAATGAATGCGGGGTTGTCATAATAATTTGGCCACACACTGTAAAAAATAACGGAAGTTTTTACATCAAAATGTGCTGGCACCTACACTGCTAGCAAATTCTGTTGTTAAATAAGACAATTTACAGCGGAAACATGTGTAAAGAGAGTCTCTTTTACAGTTGTTTCTGCTGTAAATTACTTCTGTCTAACAGCAGAATGCACTGGTACCAATATTGCCAGCACATTATGCTGTAAAAACTGCCGCCCCGCTGTAAATTATTGTTCTGTAAACTGCCAAGTTCTTCACATTAAAGCTTTCATCTCTGCAGCTAAACTATATTTCTTATAACATTTCGTGTATTTAAAATACTTATTAAACCAACTTCAAAAATATGACGAACATAAAATAACATTATAACCCGTTATGTAATCTAATTTCAATAAATAGCTCAGTAACTAATCAAAACAATGTTATTTAATAATAACCTAGTAGCTACAAGCATGTCTCTCGAACCAATCTTTGCAATTTAAAATTACATATGTTAATCTCATTAATTTTTTTTTTTTCTTACAATCTTCCTGTTATAAAGATTCCTCACAATACCGATTCCTCACTTTTGGATTGTATTGTGTTATTGTAATAGCTTTAGAAAGACGTATTCATCAAATTAAACGAATATTTTTTAATATTATATAATTTTTGATTCCCCAAAAATGGATTGGTCAATTAACACTTTAATTATTGATCCATTTAAATATTTACTTATAAGAATCAAGAGACATTATAACACAAAATCCATGCAGAAACGGAATTCAACAAAACTCATTGAATAAATTTTTTTCTCTTAAGACCTTTCATAATAACAGTTAAATTTGCATATTAAAATTTCATTGATTTAAATAATTGTATCAATAAATTGAATAATAGTTTCATCTGAAAACAGCAAATTTTATTAAATACTAACACAAACTAAAATACTACTTTATTGAATCACTGTGTTACATTTAGAAAAATAAAACTTATCTTTGCAGTTTAAAATAGTTTCAAGAAAGAATTCAATAAATAACATAACAAAAAAAGGGTAAAAAGAAACTAAGGTATAAAGAAATTTAATTGGTTTAATTTAAACCTGCAAAATTGAAATTTACATAAATACCAATTTTAAATCTTTCAGCGAGATACTTTTGGTAATTTATTTTATTTATATACTGTGTAAAACAGTTTAGTAATTCATTTAGTTACTTTTATAAAACATTACTACACCTACAAAACTCCTTAAAGATAAATTAAACATGATTAAATTAGAACAGTAAATAAAGGTCACATATATAAAGGATGACTTACATGTGATTAGAACTTAATTTCAAATAATTAAAATAAGGTAAAATAGTTGAAGTTTAATTTGTTTAATTATTACTTCTTTCAGCTAGATCAAAATTTAATCGGTTACTTTAATCCATGTTTGATTAAGACTAGATATAATAGATTTGATTCTAACACTCATATATATATATATATATATATATATATATATATATATATATATATATTCGATTAAGAATAACCAGAATAAATCTATATCACAAATCATAAAACCAACAAAAATTTTAAATGAAAACTCTTCATTTAATAAATATTAGAGGCATATATAATTAAACAATTACAATTTAAAGACTTCTGCTGTTCTACAGTTAAGACTTTACTTTTCTGCAATAAATAAAATTATGCATAAACATTTAATTAATGAGTACTTACCAAAATGTTTTTGGCATTATGTGAGTTAAAAAATGTTGTAAGACAATGGTCCAAAACATAATTTATATATTGATAAGAAAAATGAAAATATAAACCTACGTATCAGAAAAAATGATTGTTGCGATTCTCCAAAACCAGCATATAATAAGGAGATTACAGTTTCTCACCACCATCCAATTTGTCCTCAGTCACTGTGGACTATCAATAAATACCCCGATATTAGCAAATTCACATACACCTTTTCCTTTTGAAATGAGATCAAGGCTGAACAAACCAAGCATTGGTATACGCGAGTGAATATGCAGCTTATTTAGCTGATGAGACTCTACTGCATATTGACTCTACTTCATATCTACTCATTTAAACGAAACTGATGAATCACAAAATCAGATAGAACCATCAATCAGTAGAAAAAAAATGTGCACAACTGAAACCATCTTATTCAATCAGGATACTATTCAGACTTCAATCCAACTACGATACTACGGCAGCTATGAAACCAACATTATATATATATATATATATATATATATATGTGTGTGTGTGTGTATATAACTCAAAACTTTTAACTAGTACGCATAATAGCAGTACAACATGCAGTTTTGCAGCGTGAGTGTAAAAGTAAAAACAAAGAGCTCAAAAAAGAGTTTTTTCACTTTCGATGAGCAATATTTGGAGAAATTAAAATTCAGTGCATTTTACATAGTGCTAACAGCACAAACTCTTTATATATACATATATATATATAACTGTACTGATAAGTATAAAGGATTTAAGTCCATATTCTTCGTTTTTCAGGAGACTAAAAATAAAGTTAAACTAACTAAAAACTAATCAGAAGAATCGATTAGGAAAAAGGGATTATGTTGGTTTATACCCTTTATACCGTTCAGTGATTGTCAGTCTTCATTTAATAAACGGAAAAAATTGAATTAAATATTTTATACCTCAAAATAGCGACACTTATTCAATATGGGAAACCTATGCATCAGTAGACAAGAATTTTCAGAAATCGATCTTATATTCAGCCGGGGTTAGCAAAGCCGAAACATTTTTCATGAAGAAAATGACACGAGATTTCGTAAAATTTAGATTCCTAAAATATGTCATTACTTGAGTTATACAAAACTAGTTTCAGCTACACATTCCAGCCTTCGAACTTTCACATATCAAAACTCACGAACAAGAGATATTGAAAAATAAGTAAATGGATGCACAAAAAAGACAAACTGAAAACACAGTATTTAACATGTTTAAAAACTTATAATTACTAAAAATAAATGATTACAAAATATTTATTAAATATTAAAATTTAATTTTAATACAATGAATGCTAGAAAATAATTTTATTTTTTAAATCAAGTTAAAACTTGCTTTGAACGTATAACAAAACACTGGGAAGTAGGCGAAGTCAGTTAGTTAAAAAAATAATAATAAAAATAAATAAATAAATAAAAATATACAAAATTGATATAGAGCTCTGTTTAAATATCTTGGATTTATAAAATAAGAAAATCAAATCTACTATGGATAAATTAATATGTATTTTGCTTGCATTTAAACGCAAATTAAAAACACAAAATATCATTAAAATATAGGAATAAATCGACCACAAATTGAAGAAAAATATTTGATATATTTCAAAGAAATTACACCTTTATGCATGATTTAAGGAATCGTGTAATAAAATCCATAAAATGTTTCAACCAATCATAACCAGTTTAAAAACTTTCAAAAATATGACTTAAAATTTAACTAAAATCTCTTTTAAAAAAATCACAGGAATTGAGAGGATACAATCTATTATTATGTACTCTAAAACACAAATGTAAGTAAGCAAAAAAAACTTTACAAAAAACTAATAATTTATAAATATATATATATGTCTGTATAATACTAATATTTCCACAAAACAAGCGTTACAAATATTGTACAAATTAAGTGAAATTACTTGCAAAGTTATAAGTCATTTCTAGATTTTTATGATACAGTTTAATCGAAAGTATTTGTACTTTTCTTCAATATGTGTTTTTTTTTTTCTCCACACTGTGCTCGTGAGTAAATTGATACTGGAAAGTGCGAGATTATGAATGTTTTTGACTGCCTGAATTTCAAGGCTGCTTCATTCAGTATACTGAATTATTCAAAAAGATGGATCCAAATTAATTACTTTGTAGTTCATAAAGTATAAATTGATCTCCGCTCCGCATAGTAATAAAAAGATGAAGTTTCAAAGTTTGTGTGTACAGGTCATAAATTTTTAACCTGTTTACCCTTGGCTTCACGACAAACATATATATAACGGTAGGAATATTTAAAAATTTTAGTTACATATATATATATATATGTGTGTGTGTGTGTGTAAATAATCTTTCAGTTATCGCAAAAGCATGCAAATTTTGCAAACATTAAAGGAAATTATATGCTAGCAGAGATTAGCAATCACATCCAGTTTCATGAAGTAGGGTGAACCAATATTTGATACTTTTCCAAATTCGTAGATTAACGTGGATTGGATTTGGGAGTAAGGCCGATTAGCATCTCTATCGTCTTAGGCCTGAGGAGAAGTATCCTGTCTTTCTAAAGGGTACAAGCCTGTATTTACGCAGATTTTGAGGAAACCAAGGAAAACTCCGAATGCGTCCTGGGATACTGAACTGACATCTAACGTGTACCAGCTTTAAGCATAGAACGACTCGGCCGCTGGTGGGCCCTGGCTAATTCGGCGTCGGATACAAAATGAACACTTCACTGTAACAGATGATTCAATTCTTTCAAACTAGAGAATATACTACCATATACTGCCTCGTAGCCATCAAAATCACAACTGACGGTAAAATGAAATGCCTGCCTATTGACGCGATTAACCAATCGGCCATTTTAGCATTTAGCACCACGCCAACCGCGGTACTGAAGGAAAGAGAAAGTTTTTGAACATTCCTCGTTCCTTCGAAAGGTAGATCTTTTCATATCTTTCCAATTTATGCTTCATGAGGAACAAAGTAAACGAATCGGTTATATCTTTTTGAATAACCCTCTATTAAAATAATAAATAATAATAATAATAATAAATTAAAATTAAAAAGTTTTTAATAATTTGATCGCTCAATGTACATTTTAATGATACATAAATATACATTTAGGATATAAAGTTATGCTTAAATAACATAATGAACACACTATAAAGATACACACAAGAAATAATACGAAACATTTTATGTCATACCATAGAGTATTATACACATAGTGTGCACAGTGTAACGGTTCAACCTGAAATATATCAGGTGCCTACCGACGGCATTCCCTGTATAAAATACAGTAAACTCTTCGGCAGACACCTGGTAGTTCAGATCGAACCAGTTACCTGTATCGAGCTCCTCCATGACGAAAGAGACATCATCCAGTGGCTCGGGGGGATTTATGAAGCGAACACTGAAGAATTCCTCCATCCCTATAAAGTACAAAGAAAAACCAAAAGAAAATTATTTAATAGAACATTTATATACAAAATAATAAACTGGTTGATTCAAAAGTGTATATATATATATATATATATATATATATATATATATGATATACATACATTATTCAAAACCTATTAACTGTTGCACTATACGATTATCACTTAAAGGCGCAGAAAAGGCATAGGATGTTTTAAAGCAAAGTAAGATTTATTGATAAATCAGTTTAAGATTCCTCCACCAGGTTTCGCTTGAATTATTATTATTATTATTATTATTATTTATTTATTTATTTATTTATTTTGCATTGGCATAGTACATTGAACTACGCAACAAGGACTATAAATGTTTAATACGACGGCCGTTGTTGAGCATCAGGGAATTCTGATGAACAAGCTTAAATAACAATTCTCTGTATCTTAACAATTTCATGATTTTCTTTTTGAATGACTAACAGTAATAATAAACACTAAATGTTTAATTTAAATATTCGCTAACATCTGGAATCATATACAGTACGACAAAGTCAGATTAATGAGCAATCGCAGTATGGCGTCATATGAGAGGACAGATCTGACTAAAATATGCGAGGATTCCGCAAATATAGCACCATCTGTCAGGTAAAATTGTAACCAATATTTTTTTTCTTGACTTGTATATATAAACATGACTTTCTCCGCATTTTAGTGAAAACCGCTCAGTGCTTCTGTCAATACTTTTTGAATATACATACATATACATATATATTTTTTTTTCTGTGACTATTCGATCATCTGGTACCCTTACAAACTATTTGTAATTATCATTAAAATTATAATTCAAGTATGTGTTACACATGCATTCTACAAATCAAAACTTACAGAAAAAATTTATTTAATGTTGTAAGTTTATTTAAAATAAATCGTGTTAAAAAAAATATTCCCAGCCGTGATAACATACTTGCTTATTTTTATGAAAAGTTAACTCCTGAATCCGAATATGACCCCATTCTGCTCAATCACCCACCGTTTTCTCTGGACGCCATCCTTCCCACAATTTTTAACGCTTTTCGGTAATTTTATGGCCAGGAATTGGTTTTCGAGAATGGAAAAAAGCTGTTTTAACACTTAGAAACAAAAAACAAAATATATGTATAATATATAATAATTGTTTAATAAAATAAATGCAATAAATAATTTCAGTAGCAAATCCTTTACCCCACCCTAACTTTCCACCTCCTACAAATATTCATGTTTTAAAATTTTCCAATTCTGTAGACCCATTAGAAAATATTCAATAGTTAAAATAATAACCCCCCCCCCCCCAATACAAATCAAATTTATAACTATAAATATTACCGTAAAGTGATAAAAATTGGGCGTCCCTAAAAAACGGTGGGTGTTAGGGCAAAATGGGCGTCTTATTAGAATTGAGGAGGTCATTTTACATATGGTGTTGGTGTCGATTTTCCTGCAGAGCAGTATAATCCGTAGTATAGTGAGACTCGTTTTTTCACACCAGTACATTTTTAGAGAAATATTCTCCAAAGGTTATTACGATTAAATAAGAAAAATACTTTCCAAAATTACTGGTGTAGAAAAGAAAAGGGAGGAGGGGTGGAATAAACAATCCTAAGGCTTATCAATTAGGGCGTTAGCAGATATGATATTATATTAAGGTGCAACATGCATTTTAACATGTCTAGAGTATTTTAAGCAATAACTGAAATTAGTTTTTAAAATCAGATTTTATTGTATAATTTGAACATATTTGACACATTATGTTTAACGGCAAATGTAATATGATATATAGCTTTCAAGTCTTTAAATTATAAGTAAATCTTTAATCTAGTATGAGATATAAATAATGCTTTTCACAAACAAATAACTGGCATATAGCAGAAAATGATATTTTTGATGATTAATGTCAACTGATAAAGGATTTTTAAAAGGGTACACCTTTTATTATTTTTAAAATATTTTATATAATTAAAATATAATAAATTGTGTTATATTTTATTTATGTAAAATATAATACACACTCATATTTTTCAAACATAAAAATATGTCATAAAATAATCTCAGACAATTCACTGTAGAAAAATAATATTTTTATTTATACTAATGAAAGAAAATGTATGTCTATCAGCGAGCGACGGGCAGAAGAGAAAAAAAAAAATAACTATAGAACGTATAGTTCAGAAAATGCATTTCTAGATAAAGAAATGAATTCAGATTTGAAGGACACGTTTAGATTTTCAAAATTCTTGACATTAAATATATAGGGGAGACCCGTGTACCTAGGGCCACCCCACTTTATTTGAATAAAATTTAGTTTTAAGTTTTAATACTCAATTCGGCAAGTAACAATACAAATTGCTACTTTTACAACTACTTTGGAATTTTTGAGAAGAAAGTTTTGACAAGTTACACATAGAAAACGAATTTACATGGTTTGAAGTAAAATTTTGCAGCTCATCTCTTTTGCTATTTTACAAAGGCAAGTCAAATATTTTTCTTTTATTTCTAGTGTATAATTTTGTTTATATTGAGCAATAAATGAGATATTTAATTAGTCCTCTCTGCCTATGGATTTTTTAGTGGACAGCATTTTGATTGAAGTTACCAAAACTTGTACCTAGGGCCACATAGCTGCCTTGTACCTAGGGCCAGTGTGTTTGGAACTTTTAGCACTTTCGCAACCGCATGTTTTTGTCTTTTTGACAGTAAGGTCCGCCTGTGGGCGTTTTTCTCATAAGTTACAATTTTTCAAAACAAAATTTTCCGTATTCACATTCATATTAAAAATGGATATGCGTTATAATCATATTCCCTCTAATCAAAGTATTTGCATCCATAGTATACCGATTGTACAAATAAGAATATTGTGTATATTTTTTAGAAACAAACAACATACAAATTGCAAAAGAAGCGCCCACTTTCAAATGACGTGAATTTACGTCAACGGTCGCAAAAGTGTTAAGTAACACAGTACAGTCTGTAGTAATTGGATGCTGGCAAACCCTGGTAAACCAATCACTATATAAGACGTTGCTGAAAATTTTGGCAAGTCCTATCCGTCGGTCTTTACTACTGTAAACATTCTATCAGGCTTTCGTGTATCTGGCATATGGCCAATGAATCAAAACACATTCACTAAGGATGAATATTTAATTTCAAATGTGACTGAAAGATAAAATCCCTCCCTAAATTAAAAAAGATTTTCCAGGAAGAAAGTGAACCAATAATGATAGAACTGGATGTCTCTGTTCCGTGTCCTGTTGAAATTTCGAAACCTTCAACATCTAACATCTTTTCGTGTGTCGTGCTTTAACAGGTACGGATCTACGCAAAACCTTTACCTAAAGCAAAACATCCCACATCAAAATAAAGATATGACCGAAAACCAGAGATATCTAGAAATACAAGAGACACTCCAGAAAAAAAAGAAATTGAAGAAAAAGAAAATATTCTGTTAAAATATCCCAAAGAAAAAAGTGAAAAATTCCGTGTTTCAAATTAAGGCAACAACATGATAATTATTATATGATAAATAAATATATTACTTGATATTGTTTCTTTTACAAAATACATGTTTATATGCTTATTTCCTATTTATTACAAAGTGAAATCTAAATGTGAGAGAATGGCCCTAGGTACAATGAGGTCTGGCCCCAGGTACATTGAGGGTGTTGTACCTAGGGCCTCGAGTGAGGTTTTTTTTTTTTAAACCTTCTATTTGTCGGAATTTATTATTTTAGATATTTATATTAATCCCAATTGGAAGTAATTAGTCCTAAAGATATGTACATATTAGTTTTATAATTTTAAACAGGTCAAAAGCTCTGTTTTTGGGCATTGAAACAAAGCGGCCCTAGGTACACGGGTCTCCCATATATATATATATATATATATATATATATACGAATTGTTACTTCTTTCCTCGACATTTATATTTACGTTGTAATTTCAGACTGATTCCAATAAAATAAATTGCTTACATTTTTTTTTTAACCTTTTCGCTCCCAGCGGAAGCGGACAAAATCCTACCGCTACGCCCATAGAAAGGTATCGTAAAGCTGCACACTGTACCCGAGCACTTTTTAATATTAAACGTTCTTTTTGAAAGTACCAAAAAAGATACTTTGGGTCATGAACATAGCTTACTGAGCGTCTCAACATAGATATGTTGGGCTCAAGAACTTCTTTATCGTATCAAATTAGATACGTTGGAAGTGAAGTGTTTAAACGTAAAAGGATGTATTCTCACAAGAAAAAGAAGCAGGAACAAGTGTGGGTGGGTGAGTAAGTGAGTAATTTTGAGTTAAAATTTGTAAACTACATTAATTATTTCTTTTTTAAAGGAAAGCAGAATATATTGAGCTATTCAAATGAAAACTCAATTAGCGATAGTAAAAGTTGAAAAAGTTATCATCGATAGAATCAGACGAATGCCAATGTCCCCTTAAAAAGAAAAAAAAAAAAAAAAAAAAAAAAAAAAAGAGGGGGGGTTGGGAGTGAAAGTTGGTTTTATCAAAAGTGTTGTTGCACAGAAGTGCAGAATTTTGATTAAATCTCCACTTTATTAGGAATTTTTATTACTCTTTTCCAATGAGCAGTTTAAAAAAAAAAAAAAAAAAAAAATCACAGTCAACAGTTAAGTCTTAAGAACGTGAATAGCAGCAAAGTCTGTTTGAAGTCCGGTGAAGGTTGGATCAAGGAGCTAAAAATAATATAAAAGAAAAAAATATTTAAAAAACTGCTCATTGGAAAAAAAATAATAAAAAATCCCTGATGATACTTTACTATTTAAAAGCAGAAAGCTTCGAATAAAATTTTTAATATCTTTTAAATAACATTTAAATTTACGTGTTTTTAAAGTGTTTTCAATATAATTAACAAATGACACGTATTTAATTTATCTCTTTTTTTAGAGATTATTTAATTATTTTATCCATCGACACTGCCTTTGTTTTATACCGGACACTTTCGATACTAGATATATCTCAAATATCTCAAAACGTACGAACTATTATGAAACTTCCGGAGTGTAAAGAACGTTATTGCTTCAAAAATTTCAGCGAAACATTTGCCGAAAAAGTGGAAAGAGGAAAAGTAAGAAAAAAATAAAAATAAGGAAATAAAGAAAAGAACAAAATGTTCGGAATGTGCTTGTAAAAAGTAATGATTGGTAGCAGTATGTGGTTATGAGGCTTTTTCAATTAACTCTATTCGTTTTATATGAGACAAGTGCATATATTCTTTGAGATAAAGGTTTCTTAAAAAAACCTTTTAAATATTGTTCACCTCGCTTTTTTTTCACAGCCAATTCACATTCAGAGCCAATGCAAAGGCGCTTTTAGGAAACGTATGCACCTACCACATTACAAACAACATTCTACAGTCATAATATAAAACAAATGACAACTCCAAATTTCTAACTGAAAATAATAGTCTTGTCGTGCTAAAAACTAATAAGAACCCTTCCTTAACCACACATACACACATAAAATATTCTAATAAACGTTTTGGCTCCCTTTATGTATGAAAAGAAAAAGAAATATCGCAGTATCATTTCCTCCTGTACATTTTACTAAAAAAATAAATTTAAAAAAAATGCACAAATATCTACATATAAATTTAAAGCTAATTAAAATTTCGAAATACTTCATACAGGTAGTTTAAAATTGGGTGCAAATCTAAACACTTGTTGAATTCTTATTCAGTTTCGTCTTGCCCGTTCCACGTGATATCCAGAGAAAAAAGTGTTCTCGAAACCAACACTATTCTAAATTATATCAAGGCGAATTTCTGGTGTGTAGGTTTGGTTATCTGTATTTAACACACATAAGATAATTTTGCAACAATACGCATTCCACTCATTGGAGAGTGGCTGTACCCATGGAGTGTGTAGTGAAAACTTTTTTGCAACGTTTACCATACTTTTATTCCTAATTTTTAGTTCCCCATCATACTATAGGTATGGGGAACTTAGGTAATCGTGAAAATTTTCGACCTCGGGTTTTTGACTTTTTTTACACGTTTTCAGGTGAGGAATCCGAAAATGACAAAATTTGTATGGTGTCTGTCTGTAGGGTGTCTGTTAGTCTGTTAGTGTGTAAATCCGTTAGTTTGTTAGTCTGTGTACACGATATCTCAAGAACAAATTGTGGCAGAGAGGTCAGATTAGTCTTAAAATATTACTTTCGACACTGGCAAAAACCCTATTTATTTGCAACATTCGAATTTAAAAACTTCGTAAGTTATTAGAAATTTACGATTTTCTTAACATGGGAGAATAGGACAAAAATTCACTTAAACGTGCATTAAATGGAAACTTTTTACTGTAAAAATGTCAGACCAGTTTTAAAATATCAGTTTTGATGCCGGAAGGAACATCAGTAACTATAAATATGCTACTGTGAAAATTTCGAAATTTATTGGAAATTTACGAATTTCTTAACATGGCAGTATAGGGCAAAATTTCACATAAACGTCAATTTTTAGAGATATTTTCATCGTAAAGATGTCAGACTACTTTTGAAATATTATTTAGGACACTGGTATGAATATTAATGACTATGAATTTTCCAATATAAAAATTTCGTAAGTTACTGGAAATTTACGAATTTCTTAACATGGCAGCATAGAGCACAATTTCACATAAACGTCAATCTTGAGGGATATTTTCATTGTAAAGATGTCAAACCACTTTCGAAATATTATTTAGGATACTGGCATGAATATCATAGACTATGATTTTTCCAAAAAAATTCGTAAGTTATTTGGAATTTACGATTTACTTAACATGCCAGAATAAGGTAAAATTGAGCATAAACTTTCATTTTGAGGCTCATAAATACATTAGACAACTTCAAAATTACATTTATGATATTTGTTTGAACATGATTGAATACAAATATTCTAATAAGAAAATTTCGTAAATTATTCGTAATTTACGATTTTACCAACATAGCGAAATTGTAAATTTTTTATATAAATAGGAATTTTGAGGATTATTGCATTGGAAACAGTAGCATGAAAACTAAACAACGGAATTGACCCTGATAAAATAAATTAATAGATTAGAATAAGATAAATATATCGAAGTGAACGGTGGATAGCCTATTAGGCGGGGTTTTCATTCTGTCACTGTATCAAGCTTTTGTCAAATTCATTTCTTTTAACAAGATTATATCTCTCAAACTAGAAATTTAAGAGAACATAAATATGATGGGGAACTGAGCAGAGTGCACCTATGCCAACTAGTTTTTTTTAGTGCTAGAGGCCTATTTCAGTCGGTACAGTTGTCGAATTTTTATAATACACTCTTAATTAGTGCTAAGGGCCTATTTCAGTCGGTTTATTGAATGGGGATTTATTGAATGAAGTCCCCCCAAGGCCCAACTTTGACATGAGTCCCCCCCCAGGCCCAACTTTGACATGAGTCCCCCCCCCAAGGTACCCCTATTTCAGTCGGTACAGCGTTGTCGAATTTTTATAATACACTCTTAATTAGTGCTAAGGGCCTATTTCAGTCGGTTTATTGAATGGGGATTTATTGAATGAAGTCCCCCCAAGGCACAACTTTGACATGAGTCACCCCCAGGCCCAACTTTGACATGAGTCTCCCCCCCAAGGCCCAACTTTGACATGAGTCCCCGCCCCAAGGCACACCTCCCATTCATTGGGAAAAAGAGAAAAAACGTTGTTTTGCGGATATAAGACAGTTTGGACTTCCAACGTTATTTGTTACAGTATCTGCAGCTGAAACACATTGGTTTGATTTAATGAAAACTTTATCATGGAATTTAGATCGTCACGAATTAACTAAAGAAGAATTTGTCGATATTAACAAGTTTAGCAGTAGGCCTCTGGCACTAAATTAAAATCTGTCAATGTCAGATTTTCATGTTTTAAATAATGAAATAATGTCGTGTCTGTATATATATATATATATATATATATATATATTTTTTTTTTTTTTTTTTTTTTTTTTTCAGATTTTAATTCAATTTAATACATTTTAACTTGTTGTCAAAGGGAAAATTATCTTTAAATTATAACAATGAAACGTAGAAAATGATTACAACATGAATTTTCTGATTGAAAGCAACACTCCAGTCGTACTAAATGTCAATAACGAAGCCTAATTTTTCTTTTGTATCTAATAAAGATAAAACTCTATGAAGTATAATTTAGTACAAGAAGGCACATTTTAGTCAGTTATTACTTAATAAAGCATGCTGTAATTGTGATGCGTTTCTTAACAATGGTTACTATATTCCTTTATAAAATTTTCTTTGGTATTGCTTTAGAACTTTTGTTGCTGTTATGATGATGAAATAAAAGGGCTAAAGTGATTGTATAAATAAAGACTTTGGAGAGGAAAATCCAGGCTACTTCGGTGACAAATTTCGAAAAGTATGTCTTAAAGTTGTTCCATTTCTTTAATACAATTTCTCTTAATTTTAAATACATTTTTAACTTGATGTGAGAAGGAAAAATAATGTAATTGCATTTATATATACAAAAAAAAAAAACGTAAAATATAAATAAATACATAAACAAAATAGCAGATTTTTTAATTAAAGTATGAAGTTACGTTCCTTGAACCCCGCGACATAAAGATAGGGTTTTTTCATTGATTTTTCTTAAAATAACATTATCTAACTTGTGCTTATCATTTATTATCATCATAAAATAACACTATTCCCGGACTAAATTTTGATTTAAGACTAATTTAGAAAAGTTTTAAGATTAAAATTTTTCTAATTTAAGACCACACTCCGTGACAAAAAGATAGGAAAAAAGGTTTTTTTTTTAATTTTTCATAAAATAACAATATCTAAATTCAGCTGATCATTTATTATCATAACAAAATATTATCATACGAAAAACATTAAATATTTGAATCATAATCAAAATATTCAAAATAATCATATTCAAAAAATTAAAAAAAAAAAAAAAAAAAAAAAAAAAACTGTTCCTATCTTTTTGTTGCGGTGTGTAGTCTTAAATTAGAAAAATTTTAGTCTTAATTTTTTTAAATTAGTCTTAAAACAAAAATTATTCTGGGAATAGTGTATTTTATGATAATAATAAATGATAAGCACAATTTAGATAATGTTATTTTATGAAAAATCAAAGAAAAAACCCTTTGTACCTATCTTTTTGTCGCGGGGTGCTTAGTAAAGGTTACTGTATTTTTTTTTTTTTTTTTTTTTTTTTTTTTTTTTAATTTCTTTTTCAGTATTTATCTCAGTTTAAAATGGTTTTTAATTTGTTCCAAAAGGCAAAATTATTCTGACATGTTCAAGGCAAAACAAATAAAATGATGACAACGCTCATTATCCAAATAAAAGCAATAGTCCCGTGTCGTAATAAAAGTTCCTGGCAACCTTTCTTTTTCTACACATACGCACATAAAATATTCTAAAAAAATTTTACCTTACTTTATGTCTGAAAAGAAAAAAAATAGCGTAATTATTTTCATTTGCACACTTTGATGAAAAAAACTTATTGCCCATGCGCAAACATCTTTTGCATATAAATTTGAATCTAATTACAATTCCGAAATGCTCTATACAAGTAATTTTCAATTTGGGTTCAGACACCTTCCCAAATGTCATACGATTCTACCGAACGACATTCTATTCACGTAATATCCAAACCAAAAAAATATGTTCTAGAAACCATGTCCTCTTTCCACAAATACACAGAAAATATTCTGAAGTCATTTTTAGCTTCTTTGTCTCATACAATTTTTTTTTTTTTTTTCTTTTCCCCCATGCAAGTTGTTTTGCTGACAAAAATATTATGGCATACTCGCATTTTTTACTTCCTCTTACCCAGCGTCGAGGGAGTATTGTTTTAGGGTCAAATTTTCGAACGTGAGTTTTTGTTATATTTACAAGTTTTGAGATTCCCGGAATACGAAAATCATGTTTTTAGCGAATGGTCTGTGTGTCTGTCTGTCTCTGTGTGTGTCTGTTATCAGCATATCGCAAGAACAAATAGTAGCAGAAATCCCAAACTTGATATTCTAAATGTGTATCGTATAGGGATGTAAGCTTTTCGTTGAGATGAAGCAAATGGTTCGTGTACAGGGACACATAAAAGTATTCAAATACATTACGTCTATAAGGGAAATTGCAGGTAAGTAGAGTTTAACGTCTATAGACTGCGCTAAACCAAATGAAACGAATATATATTTTTACCATGTTTATATTAACTTCGATTCTTGTTTGTGGGTTTGTTTGTTTGTTAGTTTGTGTGCTTGTCAGGGACAAATCTTGCAATCGATTTTTAACTAACTTCCCGACTAGCTAGATATTTGAAATTTTCAGGACAGCTCACAACTCGGTGACAATACATTTTTCTAATAATTTCTGTCAACTGTTTCAAGTCCCGCTGCCTTCGGCAGCGCTTATATGATTCGACAAAAAATTTATTTAACTAACTTCCCGACTAGCTACACATTTGAAACTTTGAGAATAGTTCAGAACACGGTGAAAATGCATTTTCTTAATACCTTTAGTCAACTTATTCGGGTTCCTGCTGCCTTCGGCAGCGTTATCAGTACAAAGCTTGCAATCGATTTTTCACTAAATTTCCGACTAGCTAGACATTTGAAACTTTCAGGACAGCTCACAACACGGTGATAATACATTTTTGTAATAATTTTAGTCAACAATTTCAGGTCCTGCTGCCTTCGGCAGCGCTTATATAATTCGTCAGAGCATTTATTTAACTAACTTCCTGACTAGCTAGACATTTGAAACTTTCAGAATAGTTCAGAACAAGGCGAAAATGCAATTTTTAAATATTCTTAACCAACTGCTTCGGGTTCCTGCTGCCTTCGACAGCGTTACCAGTACAAAGCTTGCAATCGATTTTTCACTAACTTCCCGACTAGCTAGACATTTGAAACTTTCTGGATAGTTCAGAACACGGTGAAAATACATTTTAACTTTAAAACATACATTTTTAACTTTAGCCAACTGTTTTGGGTTCCTGCTGCCTTCGGCAGCGTTTTCAGTACAAAGCTTGCAATCGATTTTTCACTAACTTTCCGACTAGCTAGACATTTGAAACTTTCATGCTAGCTCATAACACTGTGACAATACTTTTTAAAAAACTTTTAGTCAACTGCTTCAGGTCCCTACTGCCTTCGGCAGCGTTCATATGATTCAACAGAAATTTTTTATAACTAACTTCCTGACTAGCTAGACATTTGAAACTTTCACAATAGTTCAGAACACGGTGAAAATACATTTTTTAAATACTTTTAGCCAACTGTTTCGGGTTCCTGCTGCCTTCGGCAGCGTTACCAGTACAATGCTTGCAATCGACTTTTCACTAACTTTCCGACTAGCTGGATATTTGAAACTTTTAGGATAGCTCAGAACACGGGGGCAATACATTTTTTAAGTACTTTTAGTCAACTGTTTCAGGTCCCTACTGTATTCGGCAGCGTTCATATGATTCAACAGAAAATTTATTTAACTAACTTCCCGAGTAGCTAGACATTTGAAACTTCCGGAATAGTCCAGAATACGGTAAAAATGCTTTTAAAAAATATTTTTATCCTATTGCTTCGGGTCCCTGCTGCCTTCGGCAGCGTTTCCAGTACAAAGCTTGCAATTACCTTTTAACTAACTTCCCGGCTAGATAGCCATTTGAAACTTTTATAATAGATCAAAAGACGATAGCAAGGAATTTTTTTAATACTTTTATCAAATTGCTGGGGTTCCGGCTGCCTTCAGTAGCGTGTATATGATTCAACAGAGAATTTAAAAATATTGTTTATAATTTTTTTTTTATCTTATAATAATTTGTAATAGAGATAGTCATGTAGAATTTTTTTTGTGTATGTAGGCGCTTCGCCGTCCCCCCTCGAGAGGAGTAAATTTTCATGATGCGTTTCTTTCAAAAGAGCTCGCAAATACTTTAAAACGAATGGTTGAACCATCGATCTGCAATAATTTAAAATAAAGATACCGATTTTTTTTTCATTTTTAACAAAAATATTTTTTATTTTATTTTAATGTTATTACATTAAAAATAAATTCTTTTTTTTTTTTTTTTTTTAAATATTTAGTGTTCTACTACTTCTCTAATATGGAAATCGTCTGCATTATCATACAAGATATTTTTTTTTTAAATAATAATTTTAATAAATTATTTGTTAATAACCGAATTAAATTCTATATAAATGTAGGTGCATTAATGAAACGGGAGTTGAGGGTGGCAGTACCCCCCTCCCCTTTCACACAGAACTAATTACCATATAAAAATCTTCCGAAGCCTAATTTGAATTGTTTTACACAGGTTTACGTAACATTACTCGTTATCTTACCTCTTAATCTGTAACTTGTATTTACAGTATTAAATTTCAGGGTAAGAGAAAGTCGTGTGAGTGACACACCAGATTATTATATTATTTATTTATTTATTTATTGTGCCTATTTTTCTAAATCTAATTAAAATTTCGAAATGTTTCATAGACATAATTTTAAGTAGGTTACAGGTCTAAGCCTTTGTCAAGTATCATTAAATTCCGTTTAACCAATCTCATGGTATTCCAGGACAAAAAAAAACATTTACAGGTACATAAACAGAATGTCCCCCCCCCGCCCTCTATCCCCCTCCCCCCCCCACACACACACACTGAGAGTTAATATTCTGGAGGACTTTATGGCTTACCGATGTCCGAAACGTGAAAAGATTGCAAAATATTTCGATTCTGGGAGATTTACAGAAAAAAAGTCTGATTTTTGTTCTTATACATATAATTAATAAAATCAGACATTTGTCTGTAAATAGCTCAGAATCGAAACATTTGCGGTATTTTCACATTTTAGACATCATGGAAGACAAAAAATGTTTTCAAAATATTTTGTGTGCGCGTGCGTGCTCTACGGTATTTTTATTTTTTTCTATATTCAATAGAAGAAATTATAGGATTCGTAAAAATTTTTGACTTCCGGTTTTCGACGGATTTGCACGTTTTGTCAAGTCTAGAGCAGGATTTCACTATTTTTATAAAATGTCTGTCCGTCTGTCTGTCTGTGTATGAGACAAAAATTTGGTGGCAACTGAATCTCCGGAACTACTGTTCAGAATTGTATACAAATTTATATATAGATGCACCTTCACATATGTTAATGCTAGTCAACTTTTGGTCTCAGCCGCTTAACAGGTTACGCTGCTATACATTAATTTCCGAAATTAAAAGAGGAGGATATATCTTAGGTTCTATTGCGTATAATCAAATAAAACTTGGTATGTGATAAAGCCATTCAGTATGAGTCATTATGCTTAATTAAGTTGGATGCTTATAGGCCATAGATGGCGCTGCTAAAATGGAAATTTCCTCGATAACGGGAAGGCTATATCCCACCTTTTATGGCCTATAACAGTATGAAACTTGATATGTGAGATAACATTTATAAAAACGCGTTTTTTAAGATGTTATTTATGAAAAATGAAACTGTCTTTCTTTGAATATTTAGTGATAATTTTCTCTGAGAAGACAATCATTTGCATTCTCCCTGTTAGATATTTTTAATATATAATAGTTTTAATAAATTATTTGCCCTTAGTGAATTTGATTAGAAAAATGTAGGAAAATGTCTTGCGGTGGACACAACATACTAATTTATAAAGGTATCACTTGTAAACGGCTGAACGGAATTCAATCACACTGAACAGAGGTTAAGGCCTGTGTCTAACTTAAAATTATATCTACAGATATTAAAGATATATATATATATTTCATTTAGAGATATGGTAAAAAAATATTGTCAATGCCCAGTTAAAAATTCAACATTGTTAAAAAAAAAAAAAAAAAACGTGCAGATTGGAAATTAATTCACAATAATTGTACATTTCAGACATCACGGAATCCAAAAATTCTTACAGAATATTTTCTGTGTATTGGGTTGGGTGGGGGAGCAAAAATAGAAGGTTTTTTTTTTTTTCGGGGGGGGGGGGAGGCTCTGTTTTAACGGGTAACCACTGAGCAAATAGGTCCTCCTCTGAAACTGATTTTACTCACTTTTAGAGATGAGCCGATAACAATATTATTTGCAAGTATTATTCTTACCAGGAACAGGTCTCAGATGCAAAATTCTGTTTGACTGTGCCGTACATTGACTCATTTTTGATGCACTTTTGTTGAACACATTTTGCTTAAATTTTAATTGTTAGTCCATAAGTCCTATTGAGGAATATATAGCACAGAAATATTTTCATAGTCCCATTTCATCAGGGACAGATTTCAGGGAAAAAATATCTGTGACATCAAAGCATTTGTTAAATAGTTACAAGCTGACAAAAGTAAAAACATACGGTTTAAATAAATAACTCCCTCCTTTTTTTTTCGGGGGGGGGGGGGACAGAGGACTATTAGTTTCAATCTATTGATTTTTACGATAGTTAGACATTTATCGAAACTGAAAATTTATCGAAAATATAATTGAATAATTTGATAGCGATATTATTTGAGGAAAAAAAAAAGACTACAGTCCTCCGTACTAAACTAAATTCAATTTTAGCCATGTTATGAATCGTCATAACAATTTCATGAAAATCTTTTTTTTTCTTTTTCTTTCTTTTCTTAGGAAAGAAAAGAAAATTAATAATAATCACTTTCGAAATAAACCATATCAGAAGTTTTTTTTTTTTTTTCAAAAACTTTTTATATTCGCGTGAACATATATTTTATTATATGCTGAAAAATAAATTAACTCGTAAAAATTCTTGAGAACAATTATAAATTAAATTAAATAATTCAAAAGTTTAGAAGTTAGAATTTCTAATTTTATTTATTTATTTTTATTTATTTTTTAATTCATTATTAAACTATTTAACTATATAAAAGAAAATTTGATGAGATAAAAACTCTTTTCTAAAATATACATTGCTACCAGACAGCTTTTTTGTTCAATAACCAACAATGTATTTCAAAAGTGCTATTTCATACACATAAGAGACAATTAACCTTTTTATTAGCCAACGTTCCCAATTGGCAACATCAAATTAAAACTTATTTAAAAAATTTAATTGCACCAGTATTGAAATGAAAAAACTAGTAGACATATTTTAAAAGATGACTTGGTTTTTTAGAATAGACACAACATTCCTATATCATTGGTAACTGTAGAAAAAATCTTTCAAATGATTTTTTTTTTTTTTTTTTTTTTTTTTTTTTTTTTTTTTACACAGTACAATTAAAAGAAATGCATAAAAGTTTGAAAGTATGTGATACTTCTAAAAATCATTTGGTATATTTTAAGAACTCTTATTATCAAACAGGACATCAAATTTGATAATATTAAACGGATGCTATTAGTAATATATAAAATTAATCTTAATAATCTAATAAGCTTAATAATTATTATTAATGATAATTAATATTTATGTATATACATATTTTTATTTTCATTTAAATGATTAATATCCCTTCACTAAAGCATTATAAGGTAAAACATGCAAAAAAATTAAGAAAAAAATATACCTGGATCTAAATTCCGCCTGTGAAACGTTTAATATTTGAAGTGAATGGGCAGGCAAAATGATTAAAATTTAGTGATGGATATTGAATAGAAAGTCACCAAATCTGGTAATACTGCAAGTATAACAGTATTCAACAAATTCACAATTTCAGTTGAAATGACAGAAGTAGGAAAAAATGCAAAACATATTTTATGGTGGAAGAACTTACCCAGCCGGCCGTAGATGGAACCTTGTCCCCATATTACACACTTCAACTCCCCGGATGCATCACGACCACAAGCTACGAGTAAAAGAAAAACAGAGTTGAAAGCAAATATCGATTTCGTCTGTTTCTTTAGTAGTATATATCATTTTACAGTCTTAAGAAGAGAGGGGAGGGGTATATGAAATTTAAAAAGTCTCATTTTTTGAAAACTTTTCATAAATTGCTTCTGGTTTTTACACAGAAAAATAAGTTAAATATTCTTGAACATTCTTTTAAAATAAATGTGCAATGGCTAATCTTACTAGAAATTTAAATAATCGTTACGTATAACTTCTTAGATATTAAAAAAATATTAAATGGGAGGAGGGAATCATAAGAGGGAAAGGTATTAAATTTACATACGACTTTACATTTGGCATACGTTACATGCATTAGACATACGCCACACATTACACATGCAATATACCTACATTATATATAAACTCTCTTTCCTTTTATTTATTTATTTAAGTTCATCTAGGTTAATGAATACGCTTGAAATTTTTATATTGCGCTTATTCTTGTTTGTGTTTAAAGTTTGAAATAAGCAATGGACAGCGTATATATATATATATATATATATATATATATATATATATATATATATATGCACAATTTAATATACAACAGAAATATTAAATTATTAATTCATATTGCTCACTATTGTAATTTTTATTGTTGTACAAATTTAATCGTTAATTATTAAATTATTCTAAAACTAAATACAAAGAAAAAAAAAAAAAACTAAATACCCGATATTAGTACTTTTTTTAAAGAGGAAAAACTTGTAAAAAAAAATAATTGTATGAATAAAAAAGTAACTTTAATTAAAAAATAACTTACCCATAGGGGGAGAGACGTCTTGATCAGATGATGAAGATGAGAACATTATCTAAAAAAAAATAAATAAATGTAGGTATGACATTTTCTAAAATTAACGTTAAATTACTCATTAAATCAGAGGATAGAGAAGGATTATAGTAAGATGTGAAACCTTTTGAAAAAAAAAAAAAATGTGCATTTTTAGACGAAAACCCATTGTTTTTATTTTCTTTATAAATGCCTATGGAAATCATTAAAATACCTGCAAAGTTTATAAAATGCCTGAAATAACATCAATCTAAAATAACATAGTGTACTCTACGAGTATACTATGGAAGGTAGTAAATGAAAAGATAGTGTACTCTATGAGAACACTACCTTTCCATAAAAGACCGGACACTTTCGATTTCAGACGCTTTTCCCCAAATTCTTATGTACTTACTGTCATTTACTACGGTATGTTTGTGAATCTCAAGCTAATAAAAAATGCGCCTCCATTTTAAGGTAAATATGAGCTTTTTCATTCGTCTCTCCGTGGCTCAGGTGGTTAGAGCGCCATGTTAGTAACTCGGTGGTCGAACGTTCGATACAACGAAGGTCCGGAGTGTTAATTTTTGCAGATAATTAGTAGAAAAGATGTCAATTGATAAAAAAAAAAAAATTGCGTAGACTACACAGTATCCTAAGAATTTTTAATTTTTTTTTTTTTTTTTTTTTTTTTTTTTAATGTTTGAATGCTGAAATTTAAGACAAAAATCACATCACGACAGACACAAATATAAATTTGCAACATTCTACAACTAATTGTGTTTGAGCTATGTGAGATAGAAAATACATTTCACAAATTAGGATTACTATACTTCCTTACACTTTGTACAAGGAAGTAAGAATAAGGGGTTTTCACAATATGTATTATAATCAGCGAGCACTATATTACAATTGACTGAATCAAAATAAAAATGTGAGTAAAACCCCTTATAGTTAATCTGGTTTCTTGATTGGAACTGAAAAACAGTTCATCCTATCATGTACAATTTCTGTATTTACACGATACTTCTTTGGGTTTGAAATATATATATATATATATATACACTGATGGAAAAAAAATCTTAACATCAGGAAGGAGCTGTGCTAGATAAACGAAATTTGGTAGGCGTGTTTATACATCTGAAAGATGACGTCGATTCAAATTTCGAGCTACGCGCATAAGTGTGGCGTTAGTAGCAACACTATGAACATGCAAATGAGGTTTGCTTTAATTAAGCGCTATGAGGTTCGTGATCGTTATTTACAGTTGAGATTTGACGTAGTGGGTTAATGTTAGTCAAGGATGCTTCTAAGAAGACGAAGAAGCCATTATCAACAGCTCACTGAGTTTGAACGAGGTCGTGTAGTAGGGCTACGAGAAGGTGGGTTTTCTTTCCGCGATATTGCAGAAAGACTTGGCAGGAATGTAGCCACTGTGCATGAGTGTTGGCAGCAGTGGTCAAGGGAAGGTACTGCCTCAGGAAGACCGGGTTCCGGGCGGCCACGTGGCACTACTGCGAGGGAAGACCGCCGTGTTCGGCGTATGGCTGTGACTAATCGTACTGCGTCTGCAGCTGAAATTCGAGCTGCAGTTGGCACCACAGTGACACAACGAAGTGTTACAAATCGGTTACTTCAAAGAGAGCTCCGAGCCAGACGCCCTGTAGCGTGTATTCCACTGACTCCAAACCACTGCCGTTTGCGACGTGAGTGGTGTCAAGCTAGAGCTCATTGGAGGACGGAGTGGAGATCTGTTGTGTTTTCTGATGAAAGCCGGTTCTGCCTTGGTCGCAGTGATAGCCGTGTGTTGGTTAGAAGGAGGCCAGGTGAACGCCTGCTAGCGACCTGTCTGCGGCCTAGACACACAGGGCCTACTCCTGGAGTTATGGTTTGGGGAGCAATTTCGTATGACAGCAGGAGCACTCTCGTGGTTATCCCACGCACCCTGACTGCAAATTTGTACGTCAGTCTAGTGATACAACCTGTTGTGCTGCCATTCATGAACAGCATTCAAGGGGGTGTTTTCCAACAGGATAACGCTCGCCCTCATACCGCTGTTGTAACTCAACATGCTCTACAGAGTGTCGACATGTTGCCTTGGCCTGCTAGATCACCAGATCTTTCTCCAATTGAGCACGTATGGGACATCATTGGACGACAACTCCAGCGTCATCCATAACCAGCATTAACCGTCCCTGCATTGACCGCCCAAGTGCAACATGCATGGAACTCCATCCCACAAACGAATATCCGACACCTGTACGACACAATGCATGCACGTTTGCATGCTTGCATTCAAAATTCTGGCGGTTACACCGGTTACTAATGTACCAACATTTCACATTTGAAATGGCTCTTCTCGCCAATGGCTCTACCTGTGATCTTGAAACTTTAATCAATTAAATGTTACCTAGACAAATGTATTGCTGAAATTTCATTACTGTACAATAATTTTTTCTTGGTGTTGAGATTTTTTTTTCCATCAGTGTAGTTATTCACAAGATTAAAATGAAACCAAAATTAACCATTTAACTCAAATAATCACTCCGTCTGTCTACACACAAGTACTTTTGATACGATGATTATTTACACTTAATATTTACATGGTTTCAAGATGATTAGGAAAAATATTGTAAATCAGCACCTTCTGTGCTATTTAAACATAAAAGTAAATACAGAACAATTCTTTTCTGTCATATTTAACGTGAGTCCGTCTGACTACACTACTTCATCAACCAACGAGGAACGGAACAGCGACTGACTGTTCGATCGAACTTTTTTCCACCAGTCCACTTGTTGCCATTCTCCAGCTACAAATATTGAAGTGGCAAAGTTGTAGTGGTTTTTCCTCTGTAAGTGGAAAAGTTGAAGTGCTTTAAATTCACATACATATATACATATAGATCGACCAAGACATTTGGCTTTTAAATTACGCAAATAAAATTTCGCTAAAGCCAGCATATACGCAGTTAAAAATTATTTAGTAAAAGGGCTCCTATTTCGTTAGATATTTAATATTCTTGCATTCTCTTTGCTGTGTGATGTATCTAGTATTGGCATCAAGTTTTCTGAGAAATGTTTCGCACTCAGTTTAATACCTTGCGTGTTATAGTTAAGAAAGTGACAATTTTTGGGGGGAAATTTTTAAAGAAACCGTTATATATCCATGAATATATGTGGTAGCCTCAAAGATGTAAACAGAGAATAAAAATAAGCCTCATCATTACATACTACAGCCATAGTGTATTTCAAGAATTACTTTTTACAAATTGATCCAAAGTATTTTCATTTAACATTTTACTGGTCCCCCTTTTATTTTTGAGGCAAAACTTTCACTGAAATATATAAGTTGTAACACGTTACTCACACTCCTGAAGTTTCAAGATTATTCTTAAAGTACTTTTTTGCGATATTAAACGAAAAAAAAAAAAATCTGAAATCAATAGTGTCGGGTCATTTATGGAAAGGTTGTGTAAATATACACTAAGCGACAAGAAAAAAAAAAGCCGCACTTGGATATTTTTTATTTTTCTTTCTGTAATCGCTTATTTTATTGTTTAAAAAGTAAATTTTTGAACACATTTTATTACGGTGTGTTCCGCGTGCAATTTAGTATTTAGCCAAGTGTTAAAAAACAAGATGCAATTGTTCGGAAAACTGTAATTTTAGAAAGTATTTCAAAAATGGCAAAAGTAAGGAATTAACGATAACACAAAAAATATTAATTTTAGAACGAAAACCAAAAAAATATTTTAATACGTGGGATGTCAAAATGATTAAATTTTAACAAAATATTAGTGATCTGGTTTTTAGCAAGATAAAATACTTTTTGGCTGTTTAAACTGCGCATTTATCCTTAAGCGGCCACGTTACTCATCCAGTCGAAATGGCCGCAAGTTAAAAAGCTAGCGCTAAAAAAATCAATTTGTATTACATTTAGAACATAACAGGGATTCAGAAAAAGTGTGTAGTAACGTAATTTATCTAAATACAGGGAAATAACATTTAAACAAAGTAGGTTTAATTGCCAGAAAATCTGAAAAAAATTCATTCTTAAAGAAAAGAATTAGAAAACCAAGACGTTAGAGGGATAAAAAAATTAAAAAATAATCTATTATTAAGCTGAAGTTGTTCTCTTTGATGAGTCAAGTTTAACTTATTTCGAACAGACGGAAACAACCGGATCTGATCACGAAAATGTGATTGACCTAATGCAGATCGCATTTTTAAAACAATGACATATTCCCCGTACATTATGATACAAAAATGCATAATTTTTCGGTGTCTGGCAAATTTTCATGTTCAAGGGTGTAAATTAACCCGAAATAAAACTTGGTCATTAAAAAATTGATACCTGGCCGACTGCTTTGGGGGTATTTCAGATTCTTCTATGATCAGCATTTCAAGATGATAATGCGCCTTGTTATATGGCGCTTGTGATACACTTATTTTATTCAAGTTTTTAAAAGTACTTATTCATTCTCATGAGCATCTATAATTTTGTAAGTTATCATAATTTTTTTTTTACTTAAAATTAAATTGCACAAAGAATATCGCAGGATTCCTTCTTTATTAGAGCTGAAAATTATCCTCATGTCAATTCGCTCAAAAAAGTTTAGTGTATAAAAAAGGGTGGGGATTAGAAATGTGTATCCCACATTTTTGAAAAAACTCGAAAAAAATATTTATGACATTTGGCACAGTGAAATTTCTGAGTTTCATGTTAAAAAACTGTAAAATACTATGCCATTGCGGATTAAAGCAGTAATTCCATATAAAGGCGGAATTATATCCAATCTAGAATACATATTTTTATTAAATAATTGTTTAGATTTAACAAATACATAGTTTTATTTCATACATTAAAATAGCACTTTATTAATTTCGTGGGGATCATGTACATGTGTACCAAATTTCAAGTCAATAGCGTGATTTTCTCGGCCGCTATCGCACGACAGACAGAAAGACGGAACCCAAAATTCTTTTGAGTCTCAACAGAGGGCCTCCACTGACGTTTCGGCAAAAATTGGAAGTGAATAGCTTGATTTTTGCGGTGGTTAACGTGGTACATAAAGATTCTTCCCATAGGCCGTAATGACAGAAAAACTTTGGCGTGTCCCTGTACACAAACTACAAATGGAATACACACCTAAAGCTATACAGTTATTTTCGTCGGGCTCATGAACATGTGTACCAAATTGCAAGTCAATAGCGTGATTTTTGCGGCCGCTATCGCGGTACATACAACTTCTTCCCATAGGCTGTAATGATAAGAAAAACTTTGGCGTGTCCCTGTACACGAATTACAAGTGGAATACACAGCCAAAACTATACAGCTGATTCCGTGGGGCACATGAACATGTGTACCAAATTACAAGTCAATAGCGGGATTCTTGCGGCCGCTATCGCGCGACAGATAGACAAGCACACAGACAGAGTCCAAAACCGTTTTGAGTCTCAACAGAGTGCCTCCACTGACGTTTCTCATCTAGTGGATCTGCATATCGGAACCTCAATGTCCTATTTGAATATCACATTATTCAACAAACCATTTTATTTATTCTCTATGGTACAATATATATAATGATTCGATTGACATGCTACATACACAGATACGTTTCTGATGGGATCTGACCCCCTACTCAACCCACCCCCTCTATACTTATCTTTATATATATTCATATTATATGTATTATTATTAACTGACAATCTTGTATTAATTCCCTGTAATTTATAAATATTTGTGCTAAATTTCATGCAAAAAGATGGCGTAGAATATCGGAATTATGTTGTGTAATCCTGCAAACTAATTACAAATCCTATGTCCATAATTTTCAACAGGAAGACATGCTTTAAAAATTCTAATACGATTTCATTGTATTTAATGCTGTCCAAGTATGTTAAAAGACACTTAAAAATACCGACTATAGACCGTAATAGTACGAAATTCTTTTATGTATCCCAGAAAAGTAGCCACAGTTATTATATATGCCAATAATAAGAATACACCTAATTAACTATAACTTATTAAATTTTCAAATTAATTTGACATCATTTGGATGATTACAGTCGAACTTCGGAATTCTTTTGTGTCGTCCCGTAAATGAATTATTTAATCTATAACTTTTTTTTTAGAGTAAAATGCTTTTGAGCATCTTTAAATAATACATGGCAATCCCATTATGTTTAATGTAGCATAAAGTGCGCTTAAATAAAAATGTGTCCATAGGCTCTAATGTCCTGAAATTATTTTGAGTTTCTCTATAATCAAATTAAAAACATTGTATACACCAGTAGAAAGTATTCAACTTGTTTTATGTTTTTCATGAACAATTGTTCGAAATTTCACATAATTTTGATGATTACGTGACATTGTCAGAAATGTTTTTTTTAGGTACTGTACATGAATTAGGAAGCCTAAGAGTACATATTTTCTACAGAAAACAGCAGTTTTAGCATCTTACTAATCTGCGCTAATTTCATTTTGTTGCTTGCAAAGTAATGATGCTAAAAATGCGTTTAACGAAATTCACCCCATATGCCGTAATGATAAGAATTTTGGCGTGTCCCTATACATTATCCATAAGCAATAGAGACATAAAAAAATTATACAGCTGTTTCTGTAGAGAGCCTGAATGTGTAGGCTACTTTGCAAGTTAAACGGGGAAATTTCGCGGCTGCTATTGCGGTACATAAAAATTCTGCTCATAGGCCGTAACATAAGAAAAATCACGTGATTTTCTAAAAAAAGTGTGTTTTTACTTTAATTTATTTATTTATTAGGTCTTTGCATAAATTCGTGCGGTTTTTTATTGCTTCATTTCCTAAAAATACATTAAATCAAATGACAATTTTTAATCAAAATATTCTCCATTACTTTCTACAACCTTTGCCCATTTTTCGGGTAACAAATGTATACCACGGCGACAGCAGCTCTCGTCTTTGGAGGCAATAAAATGATCCGCATCCGCACGAACTTTTGCAACGACCTAGTATTTTTATTTTATTTTTTATTGTGTATTTTAAAAAGACTTCGAAAACGCATAAAATTTTATTATAAATATTAATTATGAGTTCAGTCAAAAAACTAAATCCAGTTTAAAAAAATCTTATGTGCCTTAAAATCACATGCCTTCCTTATACACCCATTGGAATATACATATTGTCATGAAAACATTGATATTTTTCTGTGAGGTAACTCATTTTTAAATAAACAGGCATGTTCCACTCCACGAACTTCTATAAAAACAAGCACAATATTAAAATACGGCTACTCCAACAACAGTAGTTCCGATAATTGGATTACATTTTCCGCTGAGACAAATATAGCAGTTTTTAGATTTTTCAGGAATGGTACTCCACAGCTTATTACAGGAACTTACATTGGCGTATACACAGCTCAGAGTTCAATGAAACTCATTCGAGAACAAATGTTCTATTTTTGATCTCTTTGGCGAAGATTTGTGAGGAGAAACTATACGTTTTATCAAAACACAATTCACTCAGATAAAATTGAGAAAGTGTTTATTAATTCTTGCTATCCTAAATCAATATTTACCGCCAAATTTGATCAATAATCTCGTCACTAAATCATTAGAGTTTTGTAATGTGCAATTTATACTCATGCATTTCTTTTAATATTCACCGCAAGACAAAAGTATTTACATCAAATACTTTGTATTGAAGCGAAGTTTTCAGGAATGTATCACAAGAACTACCTTCACATTTGAAATTTTAAAGTTGACTTTCCCTAGTGCGTTACCCTTAGCACCCTAGGCATAATTTTTTTTTACCAAAAGAAGTCCCTTTGAATTCATTGAACACTTATTTCGCTATTTTTCAAAATTCCTACCTATTCTTGAGATAGGAGGAGAGACTTTTGGTGGACCCTGTGTGTCTGTATATATATATATATATATATATATAGAGAGAGAGAGAGAGAGAGAGAATGAATATAACTGCTCTTTGATCGGTGATGCAAATGCAATATTTAGGTTTTTTATTTGCAGATTCATTTATTGTATGCAGTACTTTCTTTTCCAAGCTCTATGAACCTTAAAAAAAAATAATCACATTTCACGTTGAACGTTGATTGCGAAATTTAAAGTTGAACGAGCTGTGAAATGATGAACAGGAGCAGCAATGTCCGTAACCGGACAGATACGTCTGTAATATAAAAGGTCGATGTGAAAATGTGTTTATAGAACTGATTACTTCAAGATATGGTTACATACAATCCCATCAAAGTGGGACTTTGTTTCCCAGAAATAAATTCTGTTTCCTTTCGATAGAATCAGAGTTTCTGTATTGGAGCGGCACCGCACAGCCATCCCCCTTTCAACATTTACTTTTACTTTTTTTTTTTTTTTACTTCCATTACCCGACTACCGTAAGTAATGGAAATATTGTATTCGGTCCAAAAATTCGATATCGAGATTTCACATTATTTACATGTTTTAAGGTCTCCTGAGTTCAAAAAAGTGTTTTTTGGTAATTGGTCATTGTGGGTATGTGTGTGAGTTGGTGGATAAGGGAGGGATATCCTAGTTGTTATATCTAGGAAACTAATAAAGATAGACCTACGAAACTTTAGAATTGAAACAAGTCTGGTGTACAGATGCATTTTTTTTTTAATTTTGGTGAAAATTGGAAAACCGGATGTGGGACATCTGAAATCGGATGTGGGGTCATAAGTCCATGTCACAAACACGGCTCTAATGATTTTCTTCAAAGTTGCTGTATAAATGCTCTATTAGATATCCTTTCGAATGATATAGATGGTTAGTTCAGGAAAATTGATAGGCGTCCTATACAAATAGCGGAATTTCAGGTACTGCAAGTGCGTTCCTTTCAAAACAGCCGTATGACTTTTTTTTTTTTCTTTACTTGCCATATTAACCCTCTTTTAACCGTTTGAGTCCATAGCAGCGCGCTCGCGCTGTTGAGATTTTATGTCAAGAAAACCCAGTACATTTCGAACATTGTGGAAAACTGACGGTGCGTTACCGATTGTTGAAGTCGCACGCTCAGATTTACTGAAATAAGTATATCACACAGCTCCTTTTGATGTAAATAGTACATTTTACGATAATCGCGTTACCTAACAAATACAAGAAGCGCTGTTGCTCCGATTGGGATTCATCGATGTAAAATAAACAAAGTGCTATCGCGCCGCTTGGTATTTCTCGACATAAAATAAAACAAGCGCTATCGCGCTGCTTGGATCTTTTCGCACTCATTTAGAGGAAGCGCGGTTGCGATGTTTGGGATTCGTCGACACTGTTTTTTCAATACCGCCAGGGACTCAAACGTTTAAATATCCTCTTGCATGTAATTCTTGTTCTCTGGTCAGCAATTAATTTTGCCGACATTTTTAGTAAAAGTCGATAACTCAAAAACGGCTCTAAAGAATTTCTTGATAATTGTTGCATAAACCCATTTTAGATATCCTTTCTGATCCTTTAATTGGTTATCGCAGGAAAATTAATAGCCACCCTAATCAGACAGATCAGTTTTAGATCTCGAAATTTGTTGTTTGAAACAAACAAATAAACTCTTCCAATTTCCTTTTTTTCTTTTCATTTCTTTTTCATTAATTAAAAAAAAAAAAAAAAAATCGCTGCATAAATTCATTTCTATGTTTTTACACGTGTATTAACTTTCTCTTACCGGAAAATTTTTAGGTTTCTATTTCATTGTTCAATTCTATGTCTTCTGATAACATTATCTCCAAAAAGTGCATATAGTATGTGTAATAGTGGGTGATGGAAGTCGTATTGTTTTATCACACCAGATTTTAACTTGGAGAAAATTATACGTAGGCTGGAAACTCCGTTGATATTTTTATTGCATTCTTAAAAATTACACCTGCGATGATTTAAACATTGCTTGGTGGATTTTAAGGCCGATCGACTCCGAACGTGTTCTAGGCTTATAGAGGAAATGCCCTCCTATGGGGCTCTTTCTATAGGGTCCAAGCCCGCATTTGCGCTAATTTTGGAGGAAACCACGGAACACTCCTTACGGCCAGGTCGATGAGCGCAACCTGTGATCGAACCCTTCCCTCCCATCTACCAGATTTGATTGCAGAACCGCTCGACCGCGACGGCTTAAAAGATTTGGAGGCTTTGAATTAATTAGATGAAAGATATTATTTTCCAGAACTTATAAAAGCATAAGGAAGTTCATATAGGCAACAATTTGTACATGTTTTGCTGTCGGCGTCCCTTTCCAAAAATTATCAGTTCATAAAAATGATTATCTAATAATATAAAAGTTCCTAAAAAGGGCCTTATTACAAAATTTGAACTCATTAAAAAAAAAAAAAAAAAGCTGCTTTACAAAATTTCATTGAATGCAAATGATCTCTTCGTTAGATATTTGCATGCGCGAAGCCATTTTTACTTCCATTACCCGACTACCGGAGGTATTGGAAGTATTGTATTCGGTCCAAAAATTCGCTATCGAAATTCCACCCGATTTTAAGTTTTAAGGTCCCCTGAGTTCAAAAAACTGGTTTTTAGCAATTGGTCAGTGTGTATGTGAGTGTGTATGCATGTAGGGAATCTTCTGTCTATTATATCTCGGAAACCAAAAAAGATAGAACTACGAAACTTTAGAATTGAAACAGGTCTAGTGTACAGATGAATTTTCGAAATTTTGGTGAAAATTGAAAAACCGGAAGTGGGGCGGTAAGTCCATATCTCAAAAACGGCTCTAATTTCTTCAAAGTTGCTACATAAACACTCTATTAGATGCCCTTTCGAATGATATAGTTGGTTAGTTCAGGAAAATTGATGGGCGCTCTGTACAAATAACTGAATTTCAGGTCCTGCAAGTGCGGTTCCTTTCAAAACAGCTGTATGATTTTTTTTTCAAATTTGCCATATTAACCCTCTTTTAAATATCCTTTTGAATGTAACTGTTGTTTTCTGGTCAACAATTGATTATGCCAAGCTTGAGTAAAAGTCGGTATCTCAAAAACGGCTCAAACGATTTTCTTGAAAATTGTTACATAAACCCATTTCTAGATATCCTTTATCATACTTTACTTGGGTACCACAGGAAAATTAATAATCCTGATCAGATAGATTATTTTTAGATCTCGGAAATTGGTGTTTCAAAAATAAATAACTATACCAATTTTCATTTCTTTTTTATTAAAAAAATAAAAAATGAAAAATCGCTGTGTAAACTTTGTTTTATGTTTTTACATGTGCATTAATTTTCTGTTACCGGAATATTTTTAGGTGTTTATTTCATTAGATCAATTCTATGTCTTCTGATAACATTATCTCCAAAAAGTGCATATAATTCGCGAGTGAGTAATAGAAATCGTGTGGTTGTTTCACACCAGATTTTTCAGTATATCAAGTGACGGCATATCCTAAATACAGTGGAGTATAACTTTTAATGGCTGATGAATTTACAGATTTACATGATTTCATTTTTCACAGAAATAGATATATTCAATTTTATTTTGTCAATTAACATTTTGAAGCTTGAAACCTGGATCGAACATTGACACTTGATTAACTTGTACTGATAAACCGCAGAAGAATGATTCCTGGTGTCATCTGCGCATGGGTGAAAAGGGTTGGTTTATTTGTAAAATAGGAATGCCCGTAGTATCAATGATTCTTCACATAGCATACAAAACAAGTGTAATAGAAAAAAATTCCCCTCTCTCTTCCATTGCTGTCTTCCTTAGCGCGTGAGTAGAATCGTCCTGGCACTTTGCCAACAAGGATCAATCTAATGCGGCCGGATAGTACTAACAATACTTTTCAGAGATAAACATAAATATCGGAAAACATGTTTCTACAAATTTTCATAACTTTTTTTTTTTTTTTTTTTTTTTTTACACATTGAAAAACAAAGTTATGAAATATAATACTACATAAATTTCAATTGTTTTTTCTGTTACATGGACATTTTTAAACGGTCAGAAATAGCCAATTTCAAAACTATACATGTTGTATATCTTAAACAGTAACTTCATTGAAGAGAATTTTTTTAATCGAGACAATTGTTTATAAATCAATATAAAAATATATCAAGAGACTCGGCAGAGTCTCAAGTGACGCAAGCGCAAAAACAAACGAACGCTACGACACTCAGCGGAAACGGAAAAACGAACGCAACTGCGACACTTATATATACACCAATTTAAAGATCAAAGAAACCGCTGAAAGCCGACACTTAATATCTCAGGAAATATGGGAGGTTATGTTCTAATAATTTCAAAATAGTCTTTCACCTTCTGTCTGATCCTACCGTGAAATCGCTACATTTCTACGTGCAATATATTTCGAGATATGAATTGGCTCATTTAAGCTATAAATGGGCGGCCTAATGTGTAAGAATTTTTTCTCGAATATGGCTCGAGCGAATTTAGTTTAATTTATATATGATATTAATCGCTTTTATCTGATGTGCCTGACATCTCCCTTTTCCCTAGGAAAACTCTTGTTTTTTTTATAACTCAGTTTAAAAATCGAACTATTTTTACTACGCGATGCAAAGATTTCTATTGATAATTCTCAGAATTCTGAACAGGTGTTATTCGGTTTGGTCGTAGTTGGTTGGTTGGTTCAATCTGAATGCAGTCAATAAAAAAATAAGATTTTGTTTTTTAAAGCAAGAAAGAAACTTTATTGTTTCTTTTAAATATTTATTGTATATATACGAAATAAAATTTCACTTAAATATATATATTTTTTGTTATAAAGGAAATATTTAAGATTTTAAAATTTCGCATTTCGTGAAAGAATTATTTCGATAATATTTTAAATAAGAAGTATTTTGTAATTTTAGATATTCCATTTTATCATAATAATGATGAATTTACAATTTTTTAAAGCAAAAAATTTTTAATCATTCATAAACATAGATTTTATAGTAGCTCAATGATTTGCGATTCCTATTCATGTATCATTCCGCGCAGAGATGGGAAAAAACAGTAAATGGTGTTTTGGCGCCATCTTTTGTCTTTAATTTAAATTAAAACACACACTTTTGCAAATATATATATATTTCTTTTTAAAAATTAAAAATCTCTTTTTAAAATACAGTTAGTTTATTCATATATTTACTTTTCTGACTTTAAAATGATACATATTTTAAATATTAGCATAATAAAACTAATATTTTTATTATTATTTAAAGCTATAATGACTAGGAAATGAAAGAAGGGATATTCATGACACTGTATATTAAAAAAAAAAAAAAAACATGAAAATAGAATTAAAATTCATGAAAAATGTGTCAAATAGCAATTATTGAAAAACACGTCAAAATAAATAAATAACATCTTTACTTTGAAACCCATAATTTATTTAAAAAATATAATTCTCTCTTTCTTTTCCTTTTTTTTTTTTTTTTTTTTTTATTAATTAATTTCTGCATGAAAAATTCCATTTCATAACTATATTTAAAACTACAATAAACACCCTCCTTTAATTTTAAATATCCATTTCTACATGTTTCTAAGCAATTAAAAGTGTTTTTTTTTTTTTTTTTTTTTTTAAGAAAAATAGCTTAAATATCGGAAAGTATATGGTTTTATCATAAAGGTAATAATTTGGCCATCTCGTGGCTTGTATTGAAACCATATACATTCCTATATTAAATTTATTTTTCCTTTAAAAAAAAGACACTTTTAATTGCTTAGAAAAATGTTGAAATATTTATTTACAATTAAAGGAGGGGTTATTTTTGCTTATTGTAGTTGTAAATATATTTATGAAATGGAATTTTTCATGCATAAATTAATTAATTTAATAAAAAGAAAGAGAGAATTATACTTTTTAAATAAATTATTATGGGTTTCAAAGTAAAGATGTTATTTATTTATTTTGACGTGTTTTTCAATAATTGCTATTTGACACATTTTTCATGAATTTTAATTCTATTTTCATATATATATAGCGTGTTTATCCCCTCTTTCATTCCCTAGCCATTGTTGCTTTAAATACTAATAAAAAATTAGTTTGTGTTAATATTTAAAATATGTATCATTTTAAAGGCTGAAAAGTAAATATATGAATAAACTCTAACTGTATTTTAAAAAGAGATTTTTAATTTTTAAAAAGAAATATATATATATAACTTGTATTTTCCATAAAACTTAAGCTTAACTTGTATTTTAATTAACTTGTATTAACTTTAGCTTAACTTGTATTTTCCATAATTTTTTTCTCAATGATTTTATCTTATTTTTAAAATTATAGAAATGTACAGCTTAATTTATATTTTGTCAATTTTTTTTCCACCAAATATTTTTATGAAATAATTTTTACCTGCATTTTTTAAGAAAATTAAAATTGTGAATATTGGAGCTTAGCCTCAAAAGGGAAAAGAAAATAAATAATTTTCCATTTTTAACATTAACTTGATTTTTTTTAAATTGTTTAATTTGCATTTGTAATTCTCTAAAAAGAAACTTGCAAAATGTAAATTACGTAATTCTAAAACTTAAATTTGAAATTTCCCACTTATTATTATTATTATTTTAAAGAGTTTGAGAATCCCACTCAATATTTTTTTTTAGTGTGAAGCTTCTCCATTTTGTTTCCAAGTGGCAGGCTACTTGAAAATTTGTCGGCATGATAACGTTTGAAATATTGAATTAATTCAAACTAAATTTGTAGTTTGGATTTATCTCAGAAATGTATTTGTTATGTCCATTTGCCAACTTAATCTACCCTCTTGTTTCCCTGTGCCAGCTCACTGAAAATTTCAAATTTACATTAGAAAGGTTCTATGTTAAAACTCCATATATACAAGACTTCATTAATAAATCCACCAAGTCCATTAATAAATTGTAGAATTGAAAAATTGTAGAATTGTAGAATTTTGGAAAAAAAAAAAAAAAAAAAAAAAAAAAATGGTGGCAACTTCATAATAAAAGATAAATCAGCTTACCCTTTTCTAGGAGCCAGAAGGACTTGTTTTAATTTTTTGATCAATAACCCCTAAAAAGTAATGATATCAGTACAAAAAAACCCTTAACGGGTTAAAAGTTTATGACGCCGCTACTTTATGGCTATAAGAATTAGAAATATGAGTCTTAAAAATAATGATATCAAATTTTAAGTGACGCTTTGCAATTAGTTAAAATATACATAGATTTTCTTATTTGATCATTTACTTTCTACTTTTATTTATATTTATAATGCAAACGTAATATTTTTAGCTTCAAGATCAGACAGATATATAAAATACACTCACTGATGCTTTTTCATTCACATTTCAAATTCAAAATAACAGTTTTAAAAGGAATGATATAAAAATTCCAGTGGCGCCTCGGTGTTATTTTAAAAGATTTGTTTTTAGATTCCATTAAAATTACTTTTGTTTTGTCTAATAAAGTATATTTACATATTGAAACAGTGCTTTTAATTTTCAAATATACTGTCAAATAATTATACTTTCACTGAGTTTGCATTATAAATTAAAATTATTTATTTCAATAAATTGATTTATCTTTTGCGTCACGCTATCCAAAACTGCAAGTAAAATCTGTGTAAAAATTTTCTTTACGTTACACTACCTCTTTGCGCAAATTTTCACTCAGCTGGATACTATGATAATGATACTATGTTTTGTATAGCGTGATGCAAAAGATAAATCAATTTATTGAAATAAATAATTTTAATTTATAATGCAAACTCAGTGAAAGTATAATTATTTGACAGTATATTTGAAAATTAAAAGCACTGTTTCAATATGTAAATATACTTTATTAGACAAAACAAAAGTAATTTTAATGGAATCTAAAAACAAATCTTTTAAAATAACACCGAGGCGCCACTGGAATTTTTATATCATTCCTTTTAAAACTGTTATTTTGAATTTGAAATGTGAATGAAAAAGCATCAGTGAGTGTATTTTATATATCTGTCTGATCTTGAAGCTAAAAATATTACGTTTGCATTATAAATATAAATAAAAGTAGAAAGTAAATGACCAAATAAGAAAATCTATGTATATTTTAACTAATTGCAAAGCGTCACTTAAAATTTGATATCATTATTTTTAAGACTCATATTTCTAATTCTTATAGCCATAAAGTAGCGGCGTCACAAACTTTTAACCCGTTAACCCATTCATGGTCATACCATTTTTAATTTTTTCATTTCAAAGCCATTTTAGTGGGATGTGTTTTATATATTTTTAAGTCATTAAGTTCTAATAATATTACAAAATTATCAGGAATACTGAGAAACTGATTGTTTTCTAATTAGCAAATTCGTAGCAATGAATAAATGATTCAGAAGTAAAAAACTCTGACCGTGTATACACGTTCATGACCATGAAAGGGTTTTTTGTACTGATAAATATTACGCTGCGCTGCAAAGAAAAAAAAATTGAGCTCCGATTCCATTCTTGCTGATTCTTATGTAAAATGACCGGCTGAATCCGAATACGACTTCCATTTTCATCAGTCACCCATCGTTTTCTAGAAACACCACCACTCACTCAATTTTTTATCCCTGTTCGTTAATTTTGTGACCACGAATTTGATTTAGAGAATTTAAAAGAATTAATTCATTTGCTAAAAAGAAAAGTATTACATGTTTATTTAATAACATTAACAAGAGATTAAAAAAATATAAGAAATATAATACACAATTTCAGTGGCAGATCCACTCCTTAATTTTCCTCTTGCCGCAAATGTTCATGTTTTAAAATTTGCATGTCTGCAGCCCCTCAAAAGATAATTCTGTACTGATAAGTACAAAGGATTTAAGTCCACATCCTTGATTTTTCAGGAGACGAAAAATAAAGTTTAACTAAAAACTAATCAGAAGACTCGTTTAGGAAAAAGGGATTAGGTTGATTTATACCATTCAGTGACTGTCAATCTTCATTTAATAAAGGGAAAAAATTGAATTAAATATTTTATACTAAAGATTAATGCTAAATTTCTGTCTTGAATTTTCTTTTACCAATGAATTTTCTCAAATACTAAATGACATGGATTTAAATCCTTTATACCAAATGATAGAGAATTTTTTTTTTCTGAGTCTGACTATGTATTTAACTCAAAATCGACATTTTTGTACTTAAATCCTTTATACTTATCAGTACAGAATTAACGGTTTGAATAATCCTCTTCTCTCGCCCCCCCCCCCCAAAAAAAATAAAAAATATATATAATAAATAAATAAATAAAAATAAACACAATAACATCGAAAAGTGATAAAATTAGGCGACTGTCTCTAAAAAACGGTGGGTGTTATGGTAAAATGGACATCCTATTCCGCATCAGGAGGTTATTTTACATAAGAATTTGCCAAAATAGTGTTGTGGGTAATTTTCATGCTGAGCAGTATTATCAGTCTATAAATGAATAAATTCATTTCTCACACAAACGAAATATACAGTTTTAGTTTCCTATTAATTTTATTTAAACATTCTTCATATATTCATAATTATGAAATAAAAAAAATCACGAGGTTCACATTAATTTTCCTAATTCTATATGTACTAGTTACACCATTTAAACATTGATATAATTTGATTGTGATCACGAAATGGTCAAATAGAATGTTAGAACAGACAGGTAGTCTATGCAGGTAGTTTATTAATTCACAATAATTCTTAAACCTTGTTGGAAAGTGTTAAAAACGCTTAAGTGGATAGCGAACATAAAAAATCATTAAAAATTGGTCCTTGTTATTAGTTATCTGATCAGACTTTTTAATATATGACTTATAAAAATACTTCTCATAGAACACAATACATAGGCATTCTTTTCCGTGTCCCTGTTCACAAGCCTGTGGTGATATTTACTTTTAACACGTAGGCATAACTCAGACAAAATGAAATACCAGACAGACAGACAGACTAATTTCAGATTATGATCACTATTTCTTAAATACTGCTAAAAATTAGTAAAATTTCTCAATAAAAACGAAAATACTATTCGAGCATTTTCTTATCATAGACCTTAATGCATATGTTTATATTGGCTTGGATCTGTAAATCTTACTGATAAATTATATATAAAACATTTCTTTGCGCATAGTTTTCTATTTACATTCTTAATATGAATAACATATGTCAATTCTCCGTATGATTTGTGTAAAATAAAAGTATTAAAATACGGTTTCTAGAAATACCTCCCATAGAATACACTTGCATCCTTTTCGATGATTCTATACAAACCAATCGTGCTATTCACACAATTTTCAGAAAGGAACATCCCATGGTGAAGTTGAATAACATATACCCGTTTCATGGAATTCCATGAAAATTTCTAAGAGTTAGAGCATGGGTAGACAGAAAATCTGAAGTCAAACAATTTTCAACTTTCTCACTGAGTGTGCCGTTAGGAAGAGCAACTTAAAAATTTCAAATAGAAAGATATGCGTTGTTGTACATCCCTGGAAAACTCTTAAAAAATGATGAATTCCATATTAATAGTTTGTCTTGTGATAATTATTATATAAATGAGTATAAGATCTACGTTTTAAAACGTTTAAAAAAAAATAAAAAACACTCTTATCGCGGAAGTGAGCTAAAATTTGTAAAAATGGCTAAACAAGTGTTCAATGAAATTGAAAGGACTTTCTTTTGTTGAAAAAATTTTGGTTCAGGTGGGAAAGAAGGTACGTGGGCCGATTAGTAGGTCAAATTTAAAATTTCAAAGTAGATGCCATGACTTGTGATATATCCCTGTAAATATCTTTTCAAACAATGAATTTGATACGAAAAAATTTTAGCATGCAGTAGTTTTTAATGGAGATACATGAAATTTCCGAGTTTTGAAATGTTGATTTCCTATTCATGCACCACCTTTAATAATCATCACAGGAAAAAAAAACAATACCAAATTTATTGTCTTGAAGATACCTTTTACAAGGATGTATCTCAAGACATAACCTTTTATTTGAAATTCTAAAATTGACTTCACTGGCACCCCCCTCCCCCCCCCACACACCCAGCAATATTAATTCAAAAGACATCTTCTTTGAATTCAGGAGCATGTGTTTCACCATTTTTAAAAATTCCTACGCATTTCGGAGATAGAACTGGGAACTTTTGCCGGAATCTGTACGTGTATATATATGTATATATATTTATATACACCAAGTCTTTTTTCTAAATATCTGTAGAAGCTTTAGCATTTTGAAGACCATGAATTCATGAAGAATCTAAACTCATAACACAATTTAAATATTTAAAAATATTTAAAAAAATATCTAAAACCGTAAGGATTTTTTTTTAATATATATTTTGCGAAACAAGCATAATAAAGTTAAAATATAAATATAAAACAGAAATATAATCTTTTATATGAAATCTTCAGTAATATCAAGTTCCCTTAAGTGTTTTTGCTGAAAGAAACTCAGAAACAAATATATTTCCAAATTTGTGTTTAGTTTCATAAAAAGCACGCGCAAAAAAGAAAAAAAAAGTACAATTAGTAAGAAGTAAATATATTTCCCTTTTCTCTTTTTCCACCCCCATTTTAATAAAATTTCAGCAGTCTTTACGTATGCGTAATCACTCTCATTCAACTATAATGGGGGGGGGGGGAGTATTTAAGGTTTCCTAATAACCTCTCATTTCTAACGATAAAATGAAGCATTCAAATATGAAATCAAGTTTCTTAAACTACAAAAAAAAAAAAAAAAAACAGTTTATAATCAATAAATTGCAGACGATTGCCCATGCAAGAGAAACAAGTAACGTAATCCTTTCTCTACCATCAGAATTTTAAAGCTTCTTTTTATGATAAAGAGTAATGAAATCGATGTTTGTTTGTTGTTGTGTCTTTGTGGCCATTTTTTGCGCATTAAGGTTCATTAGACTGGGATACACGGTTTAAAGTGGAATCAGAACACTACGAACATCCATGTCAAAAGAGGAATTCGAACCTGGCACCTAAAAGGTAGTTTATTGTAGGGTTTAAGGCCGATTGACTACGCTAAGATTCTAGACCTTATAGGGGAAATACCCTTCGTGGGTGTCTTCCTAAGAGGTCCTAGCTTGTATTTACGCGAATTTCATAGAAAACCACGGAAAACTCGGGACGGCTACATCGATGAGCTCGACCTGGGATCGAACCAGGCACTTTATATCTAACAGCTTGGCCCTGGCACCTAAAGACAGGGCCTGATTATCCAAAAGGCTCATTAAGCACAAGCTTCCCTTCTAAAATTTAAGAGGGGCCCACATAAGTATTAAAAACATGGTCTTTAATTTTTTGTTTCATATTTTCACACTGAGATTGAATTTTTTCTGAGAAAGGTTACCTAAAACAAGACAAAACACTCACTATTTTGGGAAAAATCTATTGTTTAACCTAAAAAATCTGAATGTTCTTAGTTAAAAAGTTGTATGATTTTAATGTTCTGAGTAGAAACCACCCAGATGTAGGAAAAAATAAATAAAAATTAAAAACACACAGTATTTTTTGGTCTATAGCATTTTTGTATTACAATATGTAACAGGAAAACAAGATTTTCCGAAATGAAAGGGAGCCCCGAAATGATGATGAGCTTCCCCTAGTTTCAAAGCTTAATCGGGCCCTGCCTAAAGATCATTAACCATCACGGGCCAGATGCTTGCGCATGAAATCGGATTTATAGAAAGAATGCGAAAGAAACTTCTACGTATAGAACATATAAACTTCACTTTAACCGCATTTAACGGTAATACACGCTAAAGAAGCCGTTTTTGTTCTAGAAAGGATTTAGTAGCGAACTATCACTGTTTCTCATTACCATTTTTCGTGATCTTAATCTGTGTTAAGATTGTTTCATTTAATTCTATAGCGAAAAATAAGCTACCCAAAATCCTAATTATATAGACTGATAGATAGGATATCCTAACTTTTATATTTTAATTATATCATTTTACTCAACTTGGTATGTCGATTAGTTATGTGGGGATTGTTGTTTATTTAAGCGTATGAGTCAAATCTGAGAAATGGTTTTTTACCTACTTTCTATCATCCAATTGAACGAAATTTTTCATACTTCTATAACTCTGGCGACAATACATACTCATGGGTAACTCCGACGAGAAAACATGTTTAAGCAGTCACAGATTTTATTTTTTTTTAATTTTTTTTTTAACCGATTTATAAAAAGCTGAAACTGGTTAATGAAATCATTTCCTCAAACTTATTTTTAAAATACCAATTGCGTAGAAATATTCCACCTCGAAGGTCCCATTTCATGCTTCCAAAATAAGAATTACGCATATTTTTTGATATAATTACTTGCACTATTTCCATTAATTATGAAAATGTAATCTGTTTTAACAATTATAATCTGCCGCTTAATCTGTTCAACGCATGATAATCAATAAAAGCGATATAAAAACAACTAAAATATAGACAAAAGAACACGTCAGCGATTAAACACACCCTGAAAATGATCAAGAACTACCAATCAAATAATCAATCCTACAAGACAAATTTGTGTTAAAAAATATGCATAAGGGGGAGATATCTATTAGAATATTTAGTGTGTACCACTGAGTAATATTTTTTAACACACATTAAAAACCATTAGATCGATAATTATGGCTGTTAAAGTTGAATCTGAATCACTTAGAAAAATCCCTATATCGAGATTCGAACCTGGCTACTGGCAAATGTATTAAATGACAGGACTTAGCTTCCTAAAGATTTTTTTTTTTCCATTCCTGGTTTAAAGCAAAAATAAAAATTGGTTGATAAAATCAAGTTCTTCGATAATACCATTTTAAACATGGAAATCCGTCAATGATTGGGAGAAGAAGTAGAAAACTTTCACGAACTCATTACCATACAAATATATTTTTTTTCTTATTTATTTAAATTTAAATATGATTTCACGACTGAAAAGAGTCTCTTATAATTTGGTTCACTTGCACAACTTTATTATTCGAAGAGAGTGGATTGAGGGGGGGGGGGAGGGGTTAAGAAAAGTGTAGTTATGTAAAAGTTTTGGTAAATAGCAATTCTAGGTATGCAGAATTATTACGATCAGATTAGGAAAATACAAATAGACTACAATAAATTTAAACTCTCACTTAAAAAATATTAGATAAGAATACAAATATACGAATGTGGGGTGCGATGTAATCACAAATATACACAAGGATCATTCAAATCTCCGTTAAAAAAGTATGTTTATAAGCGTTTTTAATGTTAGTGTTTTGGATTAAGGGCTGTTAACATCACGCGGGTCCTGAACCTATAGGTAGAGTTCTCAACATAGGGGGTCTTTCTAATTAGTCAAAGCCCGTATTTAAGCAAGTTTCGGAGAAAACAACGGAAAAATACTAGCAGCTAGGTCGACGAGCGTGACCTGGGATAGAACCCGGCACTTCCCGTCTACCAGTAAACACAGAACTACTCGGCCATTGGTTAAAGGCTATGATTTAACCCTAGAACACTAGTGGTACGTAAATTTTACTTGCGGTCTTCATTTATTGGTTCTTTTCTGCCTTTTCCCTACTATCGATACCCTTGGTTGACCTTGAGTGCTCCGAAAAATTATTCAGTTAAGAAAAAATGAGTAATATTGGGTAAAATAAAAAGTAATTAAACATATTTAAAAACAACATAATTGTAATATAAGCAAATAAACGAATTTTTCATGAGCACGTAAATTTTACGTATGTATAATACGTAATACTAGTTTTAAGACTAGTTAAGACTAGTTTTTATAATTGCATAGATTGCGTGTGGTTGGACGGTAACGTCTAAAACAATTTAAAGGCTACTGTGCTGCTTCGCAGCGTTCCGATACCCGCGATAAATCTGTACTGATAAGTATAAAGGATTTAAGTCCAAAAATGTCGATTTTGAATTAATTACATAGTCAGACTCTGAAAAAAATTATCTATCGATTGGTATACAGCATTTAAATCCATGTCATTCACTCTTTGAGAAAATCCATTGGTAAAAAAAGATTCAAGTCAGAAATTTAGCATTAACTTTGGTATAAAATATTTAATTCAATTATTTCCCTTTATTAAATAAAGATTGACAATCACTGAATGGTATAAAGTGTATAAACCGACATAATCCCCTTTTCCTAATCGATTCTGCTCATTAGTTTTTAGTTAGTTTAACTTTATTTTTCGTCTCCTGAAAAATCAAGAATAAGGACTTAAATCCTTCATACTTACCAGTACAGAAATATTATCGTGTCAGATTTTGTCATGTCTAAATCAAGAAACATGTTTTACTTGAATTTAACTCAATCTTCTCGCAATTTTACACTGTTTTTTGCGGGAAAAAAATTACGTGATAATTGATGAGACCTCCTCTCCCCATCCACGGGAGATTGGGTGAGATTCAGTTCGACCCACCCCCTCCCTAAACACCTCACGTAATTAATGGACTATATGAATTTTCAGCTCATCCCGATATGTCGGTTAGACGCTATCGCACTTTGAAGAATTTGAGCCCATAGGGCATAATGATAAGGGTTTTCTTTGTAACCCTGGAAAAACAATATAAGTGCTAGATTCACCAAAATCAGTATTCGTGTTATGGTGACCAATAATATACGTACCAACATTCAGCTTATTCGAACAAAGCGTTCAGACGTTATCGTGTTTGCTCACATATACACACGCACACACATATATCCACCCATCATTATAAAAATAGAAAATATGAATTCTGGGGTCCTTAAAACATGTAAAAACACTAAAATCTCAAACTCTGATTTTTGTTATGATTACGATATTTCCCTCACTTATGTATGTTCGGAAAGTAAAAAAAAAAAAACAGGGGGAAAATTCTCTGAATTGTCCCGCCATTTTCTTATGGGTCGGTCTGTAAGATTTCATGTTATGCATTCTGCAAGTCTGTCATACTGTTAGGAATCTTCAGGAGGGGATTGGGAGGTATACATTTATGAATTTTTTAAGCAGTATTTCTCATAACATATATTTTACGTTTATTTTATAAATTTATTTGAGGGTGGGCACAAAAAACATGTAAATTTATCCTCAGGAAAAAATACTTTAAATTCTAAAATGAACTCATTTAAAATATACAAATGAACACAGGACTAACTTAAAAAAAAAAAAAAAAAAAAAATCTAAATGTGAATGTCCGAAAAAAAAAATACCCCCCCCCCCCCCCACAGTATTAAAATGCTTGCAAAGATATGCAATCAATCATAAACGATCGTTTTACATGGTAAAAGAAGAAATATTTTAAATACATCGATAACCGCTATAAAATATTGTTTAAATGCAAATTCCCATTAGTTTTTAAATTAATTTGTTGTTGAAATTGAACAGTAATTTATACTTATTGAATGGCCTTACGGGTGAAAAAATATTGTAACAAAATACCAAAGAATAAACTAAAACACCTTTTGTTAAATTAAAGATTTATCCAATTGGTATAAACTCATATGTAAATAGATAGAGATATAGTATATAGGCCCCTTTATCCGAAATTGCAAATTATGAAAATTAAGTTCGTAAAAATTTTATCTAGTCTAGAATGAGTTCACTTTTACAATATTGTATCCAAGATCAGTATAATACCAATTATATGTTATCACTATTTTGAAACAAAGAAATATAATAATTACATATGAAAAATATTATTATAAGAATGCATAGAAAAATAAAAACAATTTCAAAGTCACATAAATTAAAATATCAAAAATGAAACATTATAATTGATTTAAGTTACTTACGAATTTGAAAATGATATAAGAATCCAAAAAGATATTAAATAAAATAGATGAGAAAAAATCGTGATAATTATGAAAAAATAACAAAAGAATTTATCAGAAAAATTTGAAAATCAGTATCAAAAAAGCACGCAATATCAATAATAATTGAAAATGCAAGTGATTGTCCCAACTTTAGTTTTAGATAAACAGAGTCATGGTACCTTCAAGTGCGCATGCTTCAATGCGATATAATTCACAAAGATAAGCAAGGGATGAATCACAGATTGTCGCGAATTGCTTTCGTAGATGTAGTGCAGGGTTAAATCCACTCATCCTCATCCAAGATAGGCAAGTCCATTCCCTTTGGAGCCCACAGTGGACTGGTGGGTTAAGATCAGTTATTGCAAGGTTGGTTGGTTGAGTTTTATGTCGCACTAATGCTGCGCAATGGACAATCAATTATTGCAAGAACATTGTTTTTAAAACAGCAATGAATAAGACCAGAATTTTGAAGGGTGTATAACTATTACTAGCTCCAATAACTGGTAATAACTATTTTAACTTGCAAGAAACTCTCTGTGATTGGAGAAAATAATTATTTTCTCCAATCACAAAGAGTTTTTGCAGCTGGTAATAATTATTTTTTTACAGTGTACGTATTTCTGAGCCCTCCGTGGCCGAGTGGTTATGTCACCGCACTGCTGATACCTTCGAGCGTAGGAGAGTGGGTTTGAATCCCGCGCTGGCCCTGTGTGTGTTTCCATTTCTTCCTATTGTAATTCTGTCATGTGCTATCTGTAATTATATGACGAATTTTTTCAAGCGGACTACAAGTCAAGCATAGAAATCTGATGTGTATGTCGTCTATAAACAAACAAATAAACATTACGTTATTCTTCAACAATTAAGTTATAAAACACAAATGGCACTCCTAAGTATATTCCGTGGGCCGCGGTAGCCCAGTCGGCAGAGCACCGACCTCGCAATTGGAAGATTGCGGGTTCGGTACTCGAGGCGGTCAAAGACCGTCGTGTACACTAATGGTGGCTGGTGCACGTAAAATCTGTCGTGGCCGCAATGTCCTCCATGTTCCCATCAAAAATCCTACCTCTGGGGGTCTCCGAAGCGGGACAGCCATCCCTTCCGTGGAGGATCAAAATTGTGATGGCATGTCTCCGGACCATCTCTAGGGGTGTGTCCCAGACCGTCGCCAATTGCCTATCTGCTCAGCACTAGTGCGACGTTAAACCCAACCATCTATCCATCCTAAGTACCTTCTTAAAAGTTAAAAATACTGAGCTTGTGGCTTCTGGCTATCAAACAGGTGAGTGAATGAGTTGGTTTTACGTTGCATTAATGCTACACTATGGGCAATCGGCTTGGGGCTCACCCCTAAATTAGGCTGAACATACGTCCTCGAATCTCGGGGATAGCCCTCGAAAACTACCTTCGTCCCCAAAAAATTACAACAAATTTCGGGACACCGGTTACAAAATTGTGAATGTTTTATTATAATAACTTATTATATAGATAATAAATAAGCTCAGATAAGTTTTTTAGATGCTTTATACATAAAAATTACTAAATTTTACAATTTAAGGTGATTTAATTATTTAGTTATTTTTCGTACTCGAAATTTAAAGACACCGCCATATTTGTCCCCAAATTCAAGGAAAAAAATATGATCACTCTACCCTAAATGTGGCAACTGTGCGATCAGGTTCCCAAGAAAGATTTCAGATAAGTTTTAATAGGTATATTCTTTAATTTAGTAACATGTGTGGAACATTTTTTGCATCAGCTTCCAGTAGGATAAAAAATTGTTTGTAAATCTCTAAGCCCATGATTTCATTGCGATGGACATGCAAAATTCTAAAAAAAAGTTCATAGATTTTTCTTTTCTTTTTTTAATTTCTACAATCGGCAGCAAAACAACTGAAGCACTAGCAATAATTCGTATAAAAAAGCTGTGCCCTTAATACTGCTTTTTTAAGCAAATATTTGCTGAATCATGATCTTAGTTTTTATGCTGTTTAAAAAAAAGGTAAATTGATTTTAAAAATTAGCGATCAAACTAATATATATATATATATATGTATATATATATAATGCGGATGTGTTGTGCTTCAATAATTTTGCTACCGATTGTACATTAAATATATATATATATATATATATATATTATTCTTCAATCACATTTCTTGAGACCATGGAATCATCTACGCAACTGCTGACTCAACGAATCCAGTGCTAAAATAGATATGATAGTAATCTCATTGACAGAAAATAAATGATAAGAGAACTCGTGAATGGATGTTTTCCAAATCCCAACCTATGTGTCAGTTTGGCGCATCTCTAAGATGCTTTTCTAAATCTTAAAAATTTGTAACTAAAAAATGATTTATCTTTATTAGGTTTCAGGCCTTCATTTACAAACAAAATTAAACTGCTTTAATTATTAAGGAAATGTTATAATTACTAATCCTTTTAATTTATAAAGGTGCAGTCGGTAACAAAAGTCTCCGAACACTAGAAAGAATTCCTATGTAAAAAAAGTAAACTTAATGCAGTTTTGTTAAATAAATCCTTATCGAACATTTGTGCGTGCGTGCAGTGTTTGTGCGTGCCAGTTTTTCTGCAATCATTTGCCGTACGGAGTCAAATCTTGCACTGCAGGCAACATGTGTCGGGTTGTCAACTACAATTATACTCTTTAAAGAATTTAAATTTTAAATTGTAATATCATGTTTAGCATATGGCTGTTCGATCAGACAACCTTTACAGAATTTTACTTTGAAATATAAAGATATCAACTGCTTTCTGCCGTGAAATGCTCGGAAAGTAGAGATGTAAAAAACCCGGGAATATTGCTTCTGGGGAATAAACATGGGGATTTTCGGGTTTAAACCGGGAATTTTGGGAACTTTGGAAACTTTGATGGGAAGAGACTAATATTCGATGTTTAAATTTAATTTGACTTATTTTAAGAGTACCAGACATTATTTTATAATATTTGCTTAAATAAAAGTGATATCAACAATTATGTGATTATTTTACAGAAAATTGTAAACAAAATAAACATTTACGTAAATGGCAATAATAAATGATGAAGTTTTGTCTGCCTATTTAAATAGCTTGAGATTTTTTTTTTTTTTTTTTTGTTTATGGATACCATAATAAAATAAGTTATAAAAAATTTCATTACAATTAAAATAAATTATGGTAAGAATACTTTAAAATTATTAAATTTTATTATAATTCATCTAACAAAATTCCACATTAGTTGATGAAATTTTGTTATAATCAGTCAAAGAGCACTGGGAACCAAATCGAACATGAGTTCTTCGGTTATTAAGAATTCAAGCAATAAACTTTAAATCATTAAATTAATACATAAAATATTCAATAGCTAATAATTAATAGTTTGGCTGTTATTTTATTCTTCATTAATTTTTGCATATTAATATTGTTGAAATTTTAATTGAAATAATATTTTCCAGTGTAATATTATTGATTGTTTTAGTAAATGCTAAATATTTTGAATCATTTTTGTTTTATCTTTGAAATAAAATGTTAAAGATATACAACTGAAACATGCGATTGCAATAAATAAATAAATAAATAAATAAGTAAAAGAAGAAGAATTGTTCTATTGAACTCGGTTTGTATACTGTCAGAACTAAGATATAAATATACGGCAATAACAGAGAATAAGTCTGTTAATTAATGAAATTTGAAGCTTAAACTTTTTAAATTTATAGACGTTAGAAGCACTATTTAAAATTTGAAAGTTCATGAAAAGCATCTAAATGTGAGATAACATTTTGAAATGCCTTAGAACATCTCTAATCGCAGAAAAAATAAATAAATAAAAAAGCTGAATTCGCAACTTTTGAAAACTTTCAAAATTCCCTTCCCAAAAAAAACGGGTTTATTCCCTGGTTTAAACCCGGGTTTTTTCCCCGCTCACATCTCTATCGGCAAGACAAACCTTCCAAAAATGGCACGGAAAACAAATAGTCTAGCATTTCCTCCAGTTGTTTTCTAGCGCAGTGATTTTAAATGATTTGTTCCTCTTACTACCAAAATTCTAAAGAAGAGTTAAACAGAACAGCTTTCATCAATAACAAGGATTAGATTATAATAGCAGGAGACTTGGCGTTGGAATATTAAAACAGGAATAAACTACTACGTCAGAAACGCCAACGTTCTTTGGCGTTTCTGACGTAGTAGTTTATTCCTGTTTTAATAAGGATTAGATTACTTGCTTTCCATTTCAGCTTGTATTTAATTTATCCCCATTCGAAATAGAAGAGGAAACTTGCTTTGTTAGAAATGGAATGTCAGTCTGGCGGTAGAAAAATCGATTTGGCAAATGAAATGTGGAATGGCGGGGATAGGATCATCGAAAGCAAAAAGATTACTTGTCCAGGGACTACTCTAATACAGTAAGCTGCAAAAGTATCCGAGCACTAGCCAAAATATCTATATAAAAATGTGCTCTTAATACTGTTCTATTAAATAAATCTTTCCCGAATATCGTTCTTAGACTGACTAAGAACATGATTCGACAAGGATTTATTTAACAAAACAGTATTAACAGTACAGTTTTACATAGGAATTTTCGCTAGTGCTCGGATGGCTTTGCTGCCGACTGTATTTCATCGATGCAATTAATAGAGCATGCGGAATTCTAAGAGAGTTTAGAACGCGGTCGCTTGTCAATGGATATATCTATGAGATTGAGTTGAATTTAATTAAGTTAAATTATTTTAACAGTAACTGTAGCTGCAATGTGGAGAATTCGCCATGATCTGGCATTCCCACAGACTAAGGAATTACGTAGACCTGGCAAGACGACTATCTGGTATGGGGGAAAAGTGAAGTAACTGAGGTGCTTGTACTAATATGGCTGCTCAGTTACAGTTGAGACTTCCCTTTTAGAACCGTCTTGCCGGGTCTAGTTTACGCTGACCAGATCATAATAGAGAAGCGTTAAAAAATGCTACAATTATCCAATTACGGATACATTTTTTCATTCTTAATAAATAAGGACTAAAATTAAATTATTATTGATTAATAATTTACTTTCTACGATTTTTTTAAACTTAGGTAGGTAGGTAGGTTGGGTTTAATGTCGCACTAGTACTGCGTTATGTGTAATTGACGATGGTCTGGGACGCACCGCTAGGAATGGTCCAGAGACATGCCATCACAATTTTTATCCTCCACGGAGGGAATGGCTCCCCTACTTCGGTGACACCCAGAGGTATAATTTTGATGGGAATATGGAGGACATTGTGGCCACGACGAATTTTACGTGCAACAGTCACCATTAGCGTACACGGCGGACTTTTACTGGCTCGAGTATCGAACCCGCAATCTTCCAATTACGAGCTCGGCAGTTCAAAATAGTTTCAGAAGCAGTTTTATTTGACATATATTTTTGTGTGAGAGGGGCTAGCCCCCTTTTGAAGCAGATAGTTCTTAGTCTAAGAACATGATTCGAGGAGGATTTATTTAACAAAACAGTATTAAGTTTGCTTTTTTCATAGAGGAATTATTCCTAGCGTTCGAATAATTTTGCTACCTACTGTACTTCTTTTTCTCCCCATACCAGATAGTCCTCTTGCGGTTCTAGTTTATTCTTGTTTTTGCACTTCCTAATATGGCTGCTCGGTTACAGTTGAAGCTTCACTTTTAGAACCGTCTTGCCTAGTCTAGTGATTCCGTAGTCTGTGTTCAGCTCAGTGCTCTGTGCAGGGCCTGATTATCGCACAAGCCGACTAGGCCTCGGCCTAGGGCACTTCTATCTAGGGGCACCAAAATAATTTTAAAAATTTCAAATGCTATTTTTGGCAAAGATTTCCTTAAAAAAAAATTAACTGAAAGTTAGCTAATGATAACAATCTTTCGTTGAAATCCAATCCCCTCCGTGAAGGATCAAAATTGTATGGTACGTCTACGGACTACACATTCTTCGTCAATTTCCTATTATCTAGCTTTAATGCAACGCTGTACCCACTGAATCTAAACTTCAAGTACTTCAAGTTTGTAGCCAGTTTCATTTTCTTAACTTTGTAAAATTTTCTTACCTTTTTTTTTTTTTTTTTTTTTTTTTTTTTTACATTTTTATAACGTTTTGAAAAAAATAATAATAATAATAATAATAACAATTATAATAAAGATGCTTTAATTTATTTATTTATTTTTTTTTTTTTTTTTTTTTTGTGGGGGGGGGGGGGGGTGCACCAAAATCGTCCTTGGCCTTGGGCCTCAGCAGGCCTTAATCGGGCTCTGGCTCTGTGGTTTTGCTTGTACCAATATGGCGGCTCGGTTACAGTTGAGACTTCACTTTTAGAACCGCCTGGCCGGGTCTAAGTGTTTCCTTAGTCTGTGGGCATTCCCCTTGATGCACGCTCTGTTTGGTTGAATGAATCTACGCACTCTTAAAGGATTTATATAAGATATATCTTTTCCAGGTGAATCAGAACCCATATAGTCTGATCGGTAGAGCACCAATCTCGTAATTGAAAGATGGCGAATTTGATCCTCGAACCGGTCGAAGAATTTCAATCACATTATATTGGCTGGTACACGTTAAATCAGTCGTATACGCAAATACCTTTATGTTCTCATGCAAATTACAGTCGACAGCAAAAGTATCCGAGCACAAGTAATAATAACTGTCTAGAAAAATTTACACTCAATACTGCTTTGTAAATAAATCTTGTCGAGTCATGATTTTAGTCAAAGAACATGATTCGACAAAGATTTATTTAACAAAACTGTATTATGTGTAGTTTTTTCATATCGGAATTGTTGGCTAGTGTTCGGATACTTTTGCTGCCGACTGTATACATATGCGTGTCACCGAAGTGAGGGAGGTATCTCCTCCGTAGATGATGAATGATTAAAATTTGTGTGGGCATATCTCCGAACAACTTAAGGATGGGTACCATACCGTTACTAAATGCTCACAAAATAGCACTGATTTAACCTAAATCGAACTCACTCACCCGTTGAGGATCAAAATATTAAAGGTATGTCTCTGGACGTTATTAAAGGTGAGTTTCTGATTATTTATGCTTGCTTATACTGTAGAGCTAATACGACATAAAAGTTCCAGAACCTGAACCTAAAGATTTGATTCAAGTTGACGAAATGCAATCAAGAATGTAGTTGAAGTATTTTAACATCCGTTTATAGCTACACACTGAGCGATTTTCGATGGTGTGGCATTCCACACTAGAAAAAATCCGGTTGATTGATTGATTAATTGATTAAGTGGTTTTTACTTTGCAATATTGAAAAAATATTGTTATAAGAATCATCCCTTAAACAAAGGATATATATTATGATGGCATGTCACCAGATCACTCTTATGTTCCCATCCAAATAATATCTCTGGATGTCTCCAAAGCATGGGAACTATCCCCTCCGTTTAGTATCGAAACTGTGATTGGCATGTCTCCGGACCATCCTTGCAGGTGCGTCCCAAACCGTAGATAATTACCCATTGCGAAGTACTAGCGCGACGTTAAATCCAACAATCCAGATCACTTTTGGGAGTAAGTACTATTTCTCCATTGCTTGTAGTAAAAGCACAAAAACGGCATAAAACCCACTGAAACTTAAGATTTTGGTTTAAATGAAATCCAATACAGCATGTGGAATTTTATATACTTAAAAACTGTTTGCAATTTCGTAACGTGTCCTGTGGTTATATTTACGGGGTTAGATTGAATGGAGTTGGGTGAGTTTAACATAACTCTATAGTTGCAATTGGGCAAATGGTGACGGTCTGGCATTTATCTCCGATAAATTTCTGTTTAATTATATGCTTGGGGTTTTTATGTAGCACTCTTGGAGGAATAATCTAAATTATAATTGCTTGTCTCTGGACTGCTATTACAAGAAAACTCTATAAAGTGCTAATCACTGATTTTCAAGAAAAATATTACTAGCAAAATATTTAATTGTAAATAGCATTTTCCTAAAACATTAGCTGCTTACCTACTATAGAAAAAATGGAGAAAATTACTAAAAAATAAGAGCATGTCTGCTATATCTCCAAATAATCCCCTGTTTGGTGTTTCCATTTTTGTAATTTTCATGTTAAGTAGATTAAATATTTGTAGATATTCAATTGCTTTGCTAGCCCAACGATTTTCATATAAATTCGAACACTTTACAGTGAACAAGAATTTAATAACGGGCAGACAATAGAACACTCGAAATTCTAGATATCATTATTCAATATTTATAATTGTTAAAGGGATTAATCAGATGTATATGATCGACCAGATCGTGGCCATTTACCCATAGCGCAGTATTAGTTTGACGTTAAACACAACCAACCATTCCCAATTATTCAATGCGCAGCTACAGAACGACTTTTAAATTCCTCACTCACATTGTAAGTGTAACGTAATATAAAGAAATATAAAAATAAATCTAAAATTTAATTTGAATTATATTAAATGTTTTCAATATATTTATGTTAAGTCGTGAGTTTTATGTCGAACTAGAGACACATTCTGAGATATACCATCACAATTTTGATACACCGCGGAAGGGATGACTTTTCACTTACGTAACCGACAGTGGTATTAATTTCGGATCATGTATTCATTCCGATATTTGTATTCATAATTTACAGTACAGCTTTAAACCCGTATGAGCATCAAACCCGTAGTTTTTTACTGATGAACGCAACAATCTATTAAGTATGGCCTTTTCTGCAATATCAAAAATTTTAATTCTTCATGCAGAGAATGCCTAAATTTAATAAAAAATATTCGATATTACATAAAATTATGAGGTTTCTATTTCCTCATTACCAGACCCCGAGCTCATAATTGGTAGATTGTGGAAAAATTGAATACTCGAGTCGACAATAGATTGTTTTTTTTAATTAAATCGTATCTGGTGTGTGCAAAAGCGATCGAGGTTGCAATATTCTCAAGGTTCCGAAATTAATACCTCTGAGTGTTACATAGGCGGGGAACCATATCCCCCGCAAGGTACAAAAATTGTGATTACATAACTATGCAGTACTAAAAGAGGTGAGTTCAAGATCCTCGCCAATTGACCATTGCCTAGAACTATTGCGACATAAAACAAAGTTAACATTCAACAACAACATCGTTGCGGAATCGATACTCGAGCCGTACGATGACCGTCCGTCGTGTGGACTGATAGAGGCTGGTACACGTAAAATCTGTCATGTTTTCAATGGCCTGCATGTTCTGAAATTTAAACTCTGGCAAATACAAAACGAGAGACCCATCCGCTACGAAAATGATGAAAACTGTAATAGCATGTCTCCATACAACACCTTATTGTCCAAAGGTAACATTAATGCACCATAAAATCCACTTAACCACATAGACCGCATCTAAATGTGACTTCCAGACAGTCGACAATTGCGCAAAGAGTAGCTAAAATATGATAATAAATTCACTCATCTTAAGACTTGAGTTTCTTGGCATAACTGGGGTTAAAGTAATTTGGCTATGACTTTCATATTTGGCAAAGAATCATAAAATTTAACAACATTTGCGGCCTTTTTGCTATGATTCAGTAGTTAAATTTTTTATCATTGAAATAAGTATAATTTGAACTATTTTCTGTAGTTTTTTCAAGAAAATCGGCGGTTAGCACTTTAAAGAGTTACTTGTTTGACAGGCGTGTTCAAGTTCGTCGTTGTTTCCCATATTGCAGCACTAGTACCACGTAAAACGCACTGAACCGAAACGTTTTAGTTTTCTTGACTAAAATTTGAATATTTTGGTGCTTAAAAACCGTAGATACGGTTGCTGCCGACTGTTGATACCAACGACATCTATAAAAGTGAGTGATAAATGAATTAGAATTTGAGTAATAAATGAATTACACCCTTTAGAAGATGTAAGATTATTCATGTGACATGCTCCCCTTGCGCCTAGTATTCGGAAGTTTTCTTGGTTACAGTTTATTTTCAATGAATTTATATACCAATTGCTTAGAAATATCCGCCAATTCTTTATTTACTTACGCAATGTAACTTTTTTTTGTTGTTGTTGTTCTAAATCATTTTTGTTTAATTTTACTTCTTTTTATTTCGTGTAGTCCAAATTTAACTGACAAAATATTTAAAAATAGTTGATAAATTATTAATTGTTGTTTAATTTAGCTCTTTTAAAAGTTTATTTTTCCTTATTAACACTTATAAACTTTGTTGGGAAATGATGAAAGAAACAGTATTTTATTATTTGTTTTAATGTGAAATATGTGAAAAATTATTTTAAAAACAATTTATTTCGGTCATAGGACTCATGTGTTAACAATTAATACTAATTTGCTAAACTGAAATTTTAAATTGCCAAAAAAGCTTTAAAATATCAAACTTAGCAACCTATTGGTACAGCGTCTAGAATAAACAGTGTGGAAAGCGGTAAATAAAATTGTACTAAAAAAATTAAGCCTGCCACCAGATGTCATTGTAATCGAATCTAGTGTCACGACATCAAACCCAGACCCCCCTATTGGTTAATTATGCTCTTAGATTACGTGATTGAGCTGACGAAACTGAGAAAAGCCAATCAGGTCTTCGATTTGAGCAAAAGCTTCGATCACTGCGACATCTGGGGAAGCTTAATTTTTGTAGCATCATTTTAACATCACGATTATAGGCGATTTCCACACTGTTTATTCTAGACGCTGTACTATTGGCTCATGTCACGTGATTCATCTTGAACCACGTAAAGCCAATACTTCATCCATTGAATCAGCACTCTAGTATATATCTCGTTGGTTGATACGTAAGTACAAGTTCCATGAAGGTGGTAGGTAGGTGGATTTAACGTCCAACTAGTGCTGCGCTAATGGCCAGTTGGTTCGTGTAAAATTTCAGAGTTCGTTCGGTTTAACGTTTTTCTAGTATTTCGCAATTAGCCGATGTAGAATTTCAGGATAAAATCTGATTAGAGTGATCTCACATGTCTTATGGTTTTAACTATGTAGTTGAGTGGGTTGAACATAATTTATAACTACAAACGAAATTATGGGCGAGTGTCTGTTATTCCATTCTGAGGAATCTCTGCTTGGTTTGTTTGTTAATTAAATGGGTTTTATGTCGCACTCTTTAAGGAACTATGTAAAAGTGGCATGTCATTGATCCACTCATAAGGGAGTGTCCCCGACAAAGAAATACAAGTAGTTGCTCTATCGCTTTCAAATCCTAACAAACTCCACACAAAGTCGAGCACTTGATAGTATAGAAGACAATCAAATATCACAACACCCGAAATTCTAGATAACATTACTCTTTACTATACTGACCAAACGTCTCCATTTTCTGGGGACAAATGGGGACTTGCTTTTTTAAAGGCATTTTTCTAAGTTTTAAAAAATTGTATAAAGAAAATTATTAATCAGTAATACTTTATTCTTAATCCTTATTTAATAGGAATGATAAAATGCGTCCACAATTGGATAACTGTAGCAATTTTTAACGCTTCTCTCTTATAAAGGTACTTTGATCTGGTCAGCCTACTTTTTACTTAATTTTAATGTTCGCTAAGGAAATTAAGCACATGTAGATGTTCTTTCTTTTTGGACAGTCAAACTTCACACGGAGTGAAGCACTTGAGAGTGCAGTTAATAATTTTATTAAATTTAGCGCAGATTTTTAGAGAGTTTTTGGTACAGTTGTTCGCAAACTTGTATAATATATACTGCCAGTACCTCTGGCGGTCACCGAAGCAGGGGGGACATACCCTTCAGTGAAGATAAAAATAGTGATGACACATGTCCATACTGTTTTTAGAGGTGAGCCCCATATATTCACCAATTACCCATAGCGCAATAAAGTGCGACAACTCAACCAACCTATATATTACCAGAAATTTACGCAACTGCATAATAGTGCTTAAACCTATGTGTTTCCAATTTTAAATATTTCTAATTTAATTTATTAATTTCAGGGTTAATTCTTACTGTTCCTCATCCAAATTATACCGCATGTCCTGGGACCATCTTTACGGGTGAGACCGAGACCGTCGCCAATTGCCTCTAGCACAGAATTAGTGGGATGTAAAATTGAGCCAACCATAACCAGATTATACCTCTGGGTTGGCTAACTAGTTGGCTAGTTGTTTGGTTGGATTTTACGTCGCAGTGCTGTGCAATGGGTAATTGGCGACGGTCTGGGACTCACCCCTTGAGGTTATCCGGAGACACGCTATCGCAATTTTGATCCTTCATGGAACAAATGACACTCCTACTTCGATTATCCCCAGACATATAAATTTCATGTAAACATGGAAATTATACCTCAGGAGGTCGACGAAGTGAAGATTGATCCAGCACTTCCTATAATGGGATATTATAGGAAATGCTGAGCCATCCCCTCCATGGAATATAAACACTGCAATGGCATGTCTCCCGACCTACTTACGGGTGAGTCCTAGGATGTCGCCAGATGTCTCTAATGCAGTATTAGTGCCACGTAAAACACAATCAACTCATTGGAATTATTACTCATTATTTGGTTTTCACCAAAGCTGATTTCTCTTTCCTCATTTCCCTGAGAATTTCCCTATAGATACCAATAAAACGTATAAATACAATATTTTTCCACGCATGATATCACATCTATAAATTTTATTTCGGAAAATGGATGACATTGCGGTGTTGATGGATTTTACGACACCAGCTTCCATTAATTTACACGACCCTATGTCTCGGACTTGTCTCCGGATAACCCATACGGGTGAATCCCAGATCATCGTAAACTGCCCACAGCAAATCTATGATATGATGGTAAACCCCATCATCTCATCTCGTCTCACTTCTCCAGATCTTTGGTATCAATGAACGGATGTTTTTGTAATATCTCTACGACTTTTATGTATTTGGCGTTTAAATTATAAAATGTAACAATTTTTTACAGCGATACGATTCAGCAGTTCCAAAAAGAGAATAACGCGATGGAGGCAACAAAAAACTTGTGTGACGTGTTTCTAGAGGACGCAGTAATAACTCGAACATGCCAAAGATGATTTGCGAAATTTCGTTTGGGTGATTTTTTTTTTGAAAGATGAACCCATGGCCTGTCAATGACGAAATGCTACAGTATGATCAGGATAAATCCCACGTTAACTTCCACAGAAGTGGGCTTCAAGCTTGGATTTCATAAGACTACTGCTTAAGATCACATTAAAACTTGTTTTCATGTCCAAAACTCTCTGTTTGAGTGCCACACAACGACAGAACCTTCCCTTACACCTAATAATGGCCTTAAATACTATTTCAGATTCTAATTTGCATTCAAATGACTTCTCAATTCGAATCTCAATGGACAATTTTCAGTAAATTGATTATATAATATTTATAGTACATTCAGGTAAAGCTAATCAATTTTGTTGTTAATTATTTAAACCATTTTGTTTAATTTGCGATCTATTGTAAATGAATATAATAAAGTCTTACAAATTTATCGCATAAAAAATAATTTTCATTGATATTTAGATATTTATGGCTAACTTTTATGTTAAGCCTTTTTTAATATATATATATATATATATATATATGTAAGAGTGTGTGTGTATTAATTAAAATATGTAACAGTGAAAATAAAACCTATATAAAGATCTCGATTTCAAATAAAGTGAATTATGTAAAATACTATGGTAAAATCTAATAGTATCAACTGTCGAGAGACATTCTAAATGCTTTGTCCAAATTTATGTTCTGAAGAGATATTCGTAATTAAATTCAAACTTCTAGAAATAAACTTTTAAAGTTAGAAATTATGTTACGTGAACAACGACCCAGCAAATTGCATTGAATTTCTGCTTGTTAAATTTTGTTCGTTTCGCTAGTTCTAGTAAATCTTATTATTAAATTTTATTGTTTTTTTTTTTTTTTTTTTTTTTTTTCTTTCGAAAAGAGTTCAAATGTTTCATAATGAATAAAAACATTTGTTTAATTCTTAAGAAAATAAAATTAAAGCAGTTAATGGAATTATTTTTTAAAACTTTTATACTTTTAAGTATGGAAGAAATTTAGAAAACATTTCATGTATATTTTAATTTAATAAATATAAATTACGGAGAAACTTTTATTTTACGTTTTTGTATCATTGTAGGCTATAATCAGTTAACCCGTTAGTAGTCGCATTTCGGTCCTTTTGCCGCCCATCGCTTATAAAACCCTCCTGCAGATCACCCTTAAAAAAAAGTGGGGAAACTCTGTTTACCTGATCTTGGGTGATGTCCTCTAACATAGTATGTTTTAAAGTGATTCCTGCTATTTTTTGAGCAGTTAAAAAAACATTTTTCTTCTCAAATCGGTATATTTGACAACGACGCGACCACTAACGTTGATTCATTTTTCTTCCCCTTTTCGGTTTTTCAGACAGGTTAGAGTTTTGCGGAAAAAAACGTCGCATGAATTAAAGGCTCTTCATCTTTCTCTACTGACTTCTTTCGGCTATCCCCCCAACACTAAACAGCGGCGGCAAAAAGACCGACACGCGACTACTAGCGTTATAAAAAATGATGCGACTACTCTCGGTATGCGACTACTTTACTCGTGTCTACTACATAACAGAGACACAGTGAGGCTGCTCTTAAAATCAGATCGTTTGGTAACAAAACTGACTGAATGATCGGATCGGGATTCTTTTTATATCTGCCTATATATCGAGAATTTTCCAATATCTTTCTAAATATTCGAGATTAGAGCTTAGATTACACATAAATAATAAGGATTTTCTAACCAAGGTCGTCAATAAAACAGCCAAGAAACGATAAATTTGCTTAATTCGTCGCCAAGGCCATCACCTCTCCTAGTGGAGCTTTTTAACGGGTTATTAAAGGAAAATAAGCTATTTTAACGCCAAAGCAAACTAAAATTACAGAAAATTAACATTTCATAACCTGTCTAAGCCTCTTTGAGTGAAATTACATAAAAATAACTGCTATTATTTACAAATTCGTAACAACGTACATGTGTGTGTGCGTGAATGTATGTTCTATTTCTTTCCAATATAACTCTATTGAACTCAAGGTTGCCAGATTTGGCCTTTTCTTTATCCGATAGTCACCAATAATTTTTGGGAGGCATACAATTGTAACAATCGCAGCTATCGTAGATCACAAGTCAGATCGTACACTCCGCCGCAAAAGTATCCGAGCACTAGCAATAGTCTCAGTCTTAAAAATGTACACTTAATACTGCTTGGTTAAATAAATCCTTGTTGATTCATGTCCTTAGTCTGTCTAAGAACATGATTCGACAAGGATTTATTTAACAAAGCAGTATTAAGTGTACTTTTTTTAGACAGGGATTACTGCTAGTGCTCGGATATTTTTGCTGCGGAGTGTACAATCCGAATTGTGAACTTCGATAGCTGCGATTGTTACAAAAGTATGCCTCTCTTTGTTTGTATAGGAAATCACATCTCATAAAGAGATATTTAAAACCACGTGTCATTGTATGCAGTAGTTAAAAATACCACTTTGAAACGCGTAAGTATTTTTATTAAAAGCTATACTTTCATTAAAAACATTATAAAAAATTTACAAATATATTTAGTCTAAGCTTTTCACCCAGTTTGCCTGGGCATCATCAGGACACATTAAAAACAGAAGTTTGACAAATGGAGAACGAGACATTCATTATATAATAAAAAGTCACAGTACAGTTACAGTTAATTTCGATCAGTCCTTAAGTTACAAAAAAATTTTTTATTAGTTGAAACTTTTTCAGGTCATCATAGAGCAACATGCTGTATGGAAAAACTTGCATATAGTTTAGGTTTCCTAGGGATACCATGTAGAATCATAGATACTGAGGAACTTACATGGAACTTTGTCGGGAAGGACCAGGAAAAAAACTTTCATGTAGTTGAAATTTCAAAGGGGTACAGTCGGTAACAAAAGCCTCCGAACACCAGCAAAAATTCCCATACATATAAAACACACCCGACACATTTGTGCCGAACAAATCCCCGTCGAATCCCGTTTTCACACTGACAAAGAACAGGACTCGACAAGGATCCACTCAACAAAACTGCACCAAGTGCATTTCCCCTACATAGGATCCCCCGCCAGTGTTTGGAGACTTCCGTAACCGACTGTACCACTGGTACAGCCAATATTTCTGACCATTTGTAACAGTAAGGGACGGTTTTTATACTCATTACAATAATTACATAATAGCACTGTCTACGTCAAAATCAAAGAAAAGAAATGCGATAAACGTACTGGATTAAAGACATTAACGATTGACGACAAAATGTGATAAACTTGCCGGACACCTTCATTTATAGCAATAGTATGCGTCTGATTCAATCAGCCCATGAGATGATGCAATAATCTGCGCAAATGATGCAATGTGTTAAAATACTGAATATCGGCTACTTTTCTTAAACTTTTACAAATAACTGTAATAAAAACTAATGAAACAAAACACTTGATATTTCCACTGTAATACCTTCAAAGGAATTACAGGAGAAACCTACTTGCGTGCATTCGCAAAAGTCCGGTATAGGAATCCAATAGAGGAAGAACCATTCATCGGCAACCACCCCCGACACCCCTCTCCTTTCTTCCTTCCTATGTTACCTTTGAGATTTTTGTTGCTTCGTTTTATAAGGATATTTCATTCAAAAAATGAACTTTTTCCAATTCTGTTTTTTTTTTTTTTTTTTTTTTTTTTTTCTTTTTTTGAATTACACTCTTTGAATCTGTCGTCTTAAAAAAAAAAAAAAAAAGAATATATATATATACATATATTGTTTCATAAAGTAAATTGAGGACTTTAAGTTTCTATCTCTAAACGAAAGTACTAGTAAAGTATCTCTACGTACTAGTATACTAGTAAAGTACCTCTAAGTACTCTATCTCTAAACGAAAGAATTAAATTTGGTTCTTTTTATCAAAAAATTGCTTACCAAGCTAAAAGGTGACATATTAAGCAGTATTATTCAAAAAACAAAATTCGAGAAACTTCATTTTTGATTGAGATATCTTTATAATACAAAGCAACAAAAATTCCAAACGATAACACGGGAAGGAAGAAAGAGGGAATCTTACTGATATACAACCATAAGGAGAGTCATAAGAACCAATATCCTCCAGAAGGCAGTGGAATTGTCTATTACAAACTTGAAATTAATAAATTTGGGAGTAATTTTGTGTTTGTATGTTTCACTGAGAAAAAATTCTACAACTGACATCTAGAATGTAAATTGAGTCTCTAGTAAAAATAGCTTCCATGTCATCCTTATAAATTCTAGTCCACTTTTAAAGCGAGTTCTAGAAACTCTTATTATAATTCTAGAGGGTTCGTCTATATTATCGAGGTCAAACTTATTTAAAAATCTCTGAAAATAAATGCAAACATTAGAGGCGAACTTCAGTAACTATAAACTTGGTTTATGACCCAATTCTAGAAAATCAAGCGAGAATTTCTCGCAACACAAAGGATTCATGATATTCATAGTATTCATAATATTGTGCAATCGTCTAAAAATGTATAGACTAGAAATTGTCGATCATTTCGTCTATTCAGATTATTTGTTTACCTTATACGCATGACTCAAAAATTTATATTTCTAGTTTTAAGATTTAGAAAATGACCACTTATACGTTCTAGATGAATACATTATACATATTTTTTCCCCAGTGTTCTTTGCACGTTTTTAATAACAAATAATTTAAATAACACGCTCCTTTCCTCTGAATGTAACATAAAGTGGAAAAAATGTTTTAATAGATTTCTCATCTCATTAACTTCATATTAATAAATCATATGTTATGTAGAAATTTATGTTTCAAGTTAGACAGTGTATTTACTTTTTGTTAATTTGGTGAATTACATTATGGAGTTTTAGAAAATATCTAAAATTAAGCTTCAAGTTGACTCTTAAAAAAAAAAAAAAAAAAAAAAAAAAAACTGAACAGATTAAACTAAATTAAATATATTCCAGCATCAACACCAAATTTCAAATAGCTTAAAAATTGTAGAAAAAAAAATTAATTTAAATTTACATCATAAAAATAATAATAATAATAATAATAATAACTTGTATAAGTTAAATACACAAATATTTATTATCTAGATTATTTTTATTATTCGCGTTTGCTTTTTCAATAGTAAAATATATATATATATATTTTTTTTTAATTTATCACTTTAAATTGATATATATATATATGAAAAATTTTATGGATTTACTTTAAAGCACATGTTGCTATACCTAAACTTTTAATTATTGTTGAATATTGTATTATTTTCCTTATATATTTTTTATAAATTTATTTTATATTAAATTTAAAATATAGGAATATGGATTTTTAAATACATTTCAAGGATTTTTTAAATATCCATGTAATTAAAAGTGAACACGTAAATCTTTTATAATCATGAGAAACATAATTTCTGCATAAAAATCCATAAATAACTGAATGTGTCAAAAATCAAGGTGTGTTACATGTATTATGATGTATTAAGTAGATGATTGATTTTATAACATTTTTTTTCCTTGGCTTAAAAGCTTTTAAGAAATTAACTATAATTTTCAGGTTTTATCATTCTAGTTTGATAAATTGTCTAAAATTTTTTAGTTATAATTTTTTCAATTATTTTTCTTAATAATTAATAGCAAAAATGATACATTTTATCATATATATTTTTTAAATATACCGCAAGATTTAATTTTCTAATAAAATTATTGTTAAAATTCTTTAAATCCTTAGTAATTATTTAAAGGCTTTTATATACTTATATTAGGTAATTAACACACAGTTTATGTTTTGCATTTTTTATGCAAAAATAAAATGTGTTTAAAGATTTAAAGTTTAATGAATATTTAGCTATAGTGACTATTGAATCTATTTATGAAAATAAAACTAATTATTATAGCATAGGTTTAATTTCAGTTTATTTAAGTATTTGATTTACAGGAACTGCCTAATTGTCAAAAAAGCAATACATGAAGTTTCCATATATGATTTTACTTTATATCTATACTTCTGTAAAGGGACTAGACATGGAAATTTTACGACAGAAATACTTCTATTATGTATGATAAATCTCCATTTCGCCTTTTTTTACTATGGCGGACAAACAAATTTCACTTCCACCATTTTGGTTATGCTCTACGGACGTCAGTCAGTGATGCTACTGGAAAGGCCCCAGCTGAACTACTTTTGGGACGAAAAAATCAAACTCCATTTCAAAAATTAGTTATGACAAATCAGAATGCATCGAAATATATGACACAGAACACCAAAACGTTGATAACGGAAGTTCAACATAACTTACAGAAGGCACAAAAACAGCAAGCTCTCAATTACAACCTCCGTCGACGTACCTTAGAAGTAAATGTAGGGAACGATATTCTTTTAGAATCACATTTCCTCAACTCAAGTAAAGATAAAAGTGTTCGTAAGTTTGGGCCAAAATTTATCATTCCCATCAAAGTCTTAAAAGACGAAAACAATAATTCAGAGATAGATTTCAATGGCACAGTATCAACAATTAATGTTGACCAAGTGCGAATTTTTAAACAATGTATTGATAGCCCTGATGAACTAAACTCATCGGATTATGATCTAGTGGATCGAAGTTCTTTTTCATCTAATATTGTTAGTCACAATTCCAGGGAGTATGAAACTTTCGAGGTAAACAGTGTAGATATTGCACAAACACAACCCAAGTAACCATTAAACAACCAATGTTCAAATACTTTAAACTTTACCAGGCAGGTAGATAGAAAATGTACAATACTCCAGCAACTTCTTCCCGCAGTACAAAAAACAAAGTCAGACTGGTCGGAAGCGTGACCAATCCTGCACTAATGCTTCTTTTCTCTCACCACAGCACAAAGGGGAAAAGTTTTGGAACATGTTTCTCAAACGGCCTCGCTCATGGGCATCCAGGGAATCCAGTAGCAAACAGCCAAACAAAATTCTAGCCATCCCAGACTCAGTCCGGACCGGTAGGTATCGTCCATTCCGGCGACCGAAGGCTCCAAAGCGAACCCCTTACTCTTCATCAGTCAGTGGTCGACACGGGGAAAAGAGCTTTGCAACACTTTACTCTTCAAAGTCTAAGAATACCAGCATCAGCACCACTTTAGTAATGTAAATATAATGTGAAGCGATGTATTGGAAAAGTGAATGTGAAATTTAATTTGCATTGTTTTAAACTTTTGCAATATTGAGGTTGAATCGATGTTGAATGTGTTACACGTCAACCTAGAGCTACGTAATCGGCTGTCAGTGACGGTATATAACTCACGCTTGGGATTGGTGAAGAGTGCCATTTATTCTCACCAGAGGGGATGTCTTCTCCGCTTCGTAATCCTTGAGGCATTAATAAACCTTATTAGTATATTGGTTTTGAAGTTAAAACATTGATTGTTTTCACCAAAGCTGATTTATCTTTCCTCATGTCCCTGAGAATTTCCTCACGGAATACAAAAATTTCCATATAGATACCAATCAAACATAAATAAAATATTTTTGCAGTTTTTAATGCAGTGGTCACGTGTAAACATCACGCATGATAACACATCTATAAATTTCATTTCGGAAAATGGATGACATTGCGTCGCTGATGGATTTTACGACAACAGCTTCCATTAATTTGCACAACCCTATGTCTCGGACTTGTTTCCGGATAACCCATACGGGTGAATCCCAGATCATCGTAAACTGCCCACAGCAAATCTATGGTGTGACGGTAAACCCCATCATCTCATCTCGTCTCACTTCTCAAGATCTTTGGCATCAATGAACGGATGTTTTTGTAATATCTCTACGACTTTTATGTATTTGGCGTTTAAATTATAAAATGTAACAATTTTTTACAGCGACACGATTCAGCAGCTAAACTTTTACTTGTACGAGTTCCAAAAAGAGAATAATGCGATGGAGGCCACAAAAAACTTGTGTGACGTGTTTCGAGAGGACGCAGTAATAACTCGAACATGCCAAAGATGATCTGCGAAATTCCGTTTGGGTAATTTTTCTTTGAAAGATGAACCCATGGCCTGTCAATGACGAAATGCTACACTATGATCAGGATAAATCCCACATTAACTTCCACAAAAGTTGTCTTCAAGCTTGGAATTCATAAGACTACTGGTTTGAATCACATTAAAACTTGGTTTCATGTCCAAAACTCTCTGTTTGGGTGCCACACAACGACAGAACCTTTGTATAAATACCCCATTTGCTTGTATAATTGTATATCTGTGCTGTTAAACTTTTGTAGTCTAAAATCAGTACTATAATCCTTGTGAATCCGGTTTTTTGACTGACTAAGACAAGGATTCGACAAGGATTTATTTAAAAAAACTGTATTAAGTTTACTTTTTTATATATTAATTTTTGCTGGTGTTCGGAGCCTTTTGTTACAGACTGTATACATTAATAGTAGGAGAAACCTTTTTTTTCCTTTTCTTTCTTTTTTGTTTATGAACTACAAGCATAAAGCCGCGTTTATGTTTATAACATTATAATGACTTACATTTGAGTTTTTCCGCATATGCTTTAGCCCAGGAGGAAAATTTTTTGTATATAAGTCATATATCTCTATATATTAAAAAAAAAGTTTATGTTGCCGGCGTCATTTTTTGTTTGTTTATTTGCGAGTTGCGACAACATCTTCTCGCAGATGGCAGCATTCTCCACCTCATCAGATATATCAGTGCATTCCGACTACTTCAAGAAAGGCATTTCAGCTGCTTAGAAATTTCTATCATTTTAATTAACGAAATTATTAACTAAAAACGTCAGGTTTATTAAGGTACTCTATTTACCACCGTAGAAAAAGTTTATCTTATGACGTTAATTTTCTGTCATGACATCCTTTTCTGCGGGAAAATTAAAGTGTGATCCATGGTGTAAAAAATAATAAAATCAATGTCAATGTTGCTGTTAAGAAAAATATATCTATTACTCGAAATTTCTTATGCTGTTTATAAATATCTTATACGTTCGTTCGCGAAAAATGATCGTGATTTTCCATTATCCATTATAGGTCAGCAATTAATTCGGTGATAATTTTGATATCTAAATCTGTATTATAACTTTAGATAATAGATTGATCATTGTAGAGAAAAAGTGATTGCTTTTGACTTGGGAAAAGACGACAATTTTACCAAAATATGGCCGTCTTTCCAAGAGTGAGTACACACGGGAATACACACGGAAATACACATGAATATTTTAGCAAATAAAATTTATGAATAATTTATTTACTAAAGGTGAATGAAAAAATCCAGATATAGTTTTAAATTAATTTTTTTTTTTTTCAATACCACTTAATGGTTGATTCCAAAGCTTTTTTTTTCAGCATCAAAAATTTTTGCACGAAAACGTGGGCTATATATATTACTATATCTATGATTATAACATGTTATTTTTGGTACGATTATAGTGTTGGTCCGCAACTGGATTTAGCGATTTTTCTTTGGTGCCGTTTTGAACGATAACGGCATAAATAATTAAAAATAAGCTTAATTAATTTTGTACATTAATAATAACGCCATTTTGAAAACGCGTTTTGCTTTTGTTTACGCTTGGAATCGATGGCAACCATTTTCGAAAATGGCATTTCGCCATAATAACCAAAGAAAAATCGCCAAATGCACTTGTGGACCAACACTATGCTAGTTCCGGGAAGCATATATATATATATATATATATATATATATATATGCATACTGTTGATCCTTGTTATTTTTTCATGCAAAGAAAGGAAAGTTAATTTTAAATATTTATTTTATTAATATTAAAATTAGGCTTAATTTATTTATGTACATTACAAAACAGATGCATTTTGAAAAAAGCGTTTCCACTTTGTTTACGTTTGGAATCCATGGCAACCACTTCCGAAAATAACATTTCGCCGTATTAACCAAAAGAAAATCGCTAAATAGAATTGTGGACCAACATGCAATTTGTTCGAAATAGAGTCAAAATCAAACTCATTTATAAATCTTGTAATTTCGCACTGGTAATATTTTAACATTACAGAACTAGACATTTCAGGGACAGATTTCATATTCCTAATTATGGCAAGACAAAAATTCATCACCTAAAAAGTGAAGGCAACAGAAAAAGTATAAGTATTTGGAAAAAATACAGGCTTTAGATTATAAGTACTAGATTTTCTTAAACAAGCAATTACAATAAAAAAATTCATCGCGAAATACTGACAAAATTTTAAAGTTGCCAAGGAGGTCATATATAATAAAGTTGTAATACAAAATGTTCTTAATATTATAAATTTCTTTCTACTGTTAAAAAAAAAAAAAATAAAAAAAAAAAAAAAATGTTTGGTATTAAATATTATGTAATTCAATTTGACATTAAATAAGGGAATTTCTATAACATTTTTTTTTTTGTTTTTTTTCCTTGTGTTATACACTATTAATATTCATACTCATTGAAAAGCCTCACAGGGATATTAATAAGTGTAGCAAACCGGGGGTTGGTGAGAGGTGCGAGCAAGGGGCAGAACCCCCTAGTTATGTTAATAGAGGTAAGACTGACTCATTTCTTTCCATAGGCGTATTATAACTTCTTTGAATAAGCATACTGTAAGATTTATTTTTACTATTTCAGAAACTACTTTTTTCATCTTGGAGTATTTTGGCTATCGAAAAGCCAGTTATACTTTTCTTGCCTCACTATGAAAAGCTGATGTTTATTCTGATGTAAAGATGATCTTACTGTCAATCTGACATAATGTACGATGAAGTCCCTTAAAGAGAAAAATTGCTGTCAAATCACATTTGTTGTACAGATGAAAACTCGCGTTCAATGAAAATATGTAAAACGAGATTTTTATTATACTCACTATATATCTCCTGGCTGTCAGGAAAGTATGTCCCACCTTGTAATTATAATAAAGAAGTAACTAAAATTTTTAGTTCGCAGAGTCTTTCCTGGCAAAACGCCATTTTTTTTTCCTCTCTCTTAGCGAGCTTTAAATGAAATTAAACTTAATTTTATCATCTTCCTTACCAAATTTCCTTCTTTAAAAGAAATTAAACCTTTGAAATTGTATGTGAGGAAAACCTTTACTACAATCCACTATGGCACTGACTAAGATTAAGTGTTAAGCTTTAGGTTAAATTAACTTTAAGAATGGTCTAGTATGATAAAGTTTTATTTCGGGCTCGTTTTGAACTCTCACGGGAGTTGTGAAGCAGCAGTAGCGTTGAGTTGAGGAAGTAAAGGTCGACGAAGGAAGTTAGTGTGGAAAATGATACGTCGAGTTCGATTGAATGTTGGTTGAGAATGGGAATGTTTCTAGCTGCATCCAACATAGTTTAGCGATGTTAGATAAATCGTTAGTTAGATAAATTGAAAACAGATCTACGTAGGTTGAGGAAGTGTTTAAGGTTTGAATGTGGATAGTTTTTTAGGAAGTAGCTTGGTAAATTCAAGAGAATGATATTGCCTATTTTGGAGGACTTTAAATAGAGTGATAGTTGTGTCGTGGTGTGTGGTGTTGATAGATGAGATATTTGGAGGTTAAGTGATGGTGTCGCTGGAGGTGCACTGTGTTGTGATAGCCATAGTTGATTAGAATTGTTGTTTATTGAGTTTAGAATTGATAAAGGTGTCATGGTGATTAATAGTACGAAGTGCTTTCCATGTGCTGTGAAGTGTTCCTCACAATCCTCATCGTTGTAAAAGCACCTGATCCAAGTTACCCTTTAGTAATAGAAAGCTACAAGTGGCGAGCCCTATTTCTTTACCATAGTTTTAAGTTATTTTGTTTAAAATATCATACAGTTCCTCCTTAATTCCCTCTCCAGTTTAAGTTAAATAAAATTGACTGTCTCTTTAAAATAAGTCTCTTAATTTTCTCCTATCATATAATGTAAGTATAATGAGCACACAGTTGAAGTCGGAGAGGAGACTTCACAGTTTATCAACCAATTTGAAATAATATTGGCGTAGTGATTAATAATATCAAACACGTGTATGTATATATATATATATATATATATATATATATATACATAGAAAGGACGTATTCGCAATGGAAAATAATAATAGTGATTCTCATAATATATATATTTTTTAATAACATACAAAAATTATGATTATTGCAAATTCGTTTTCAAACTCTTTTTTTTTTTTTAGTTTGAAATACAATTTTTATTAAAATCACACATTCAACTGTGGAAGAAAATCATATTTATTGAAATTTTATTTTTCCGACTGAGTGAAAATAATGCCTGGACCGGGAGTCGAACTCCGGATCTTTGACTTACAAGGTCAAGGCTCTACCAATTGAGCTATCCAGGCCGACAAACCGGTCAGCATTACTCACTCAGACAACCTTTAGGCAGAAACATCACTGGTCTATCATGTAGATAGCTCAACAGATATAACCCGCAGGAAATGGAAAACACCATTAAATATTGGGAGAAAGAAATACAATTTTTATTAAAATCACAAAATCAACTGTGGAAGAAAATCATATTTATTGAAATTTTATTTTTCCGACTTATTGAAAATAATGCCTGGACCGGGAGTCGAACCCCGGATCGTTGACTTACTTCTGTTGAGCTATCTACATGATAGACCAGTGATGTTTCTGCCTAAAGGTTGTCTGAGTGAGTAATGCTGACCGGTTTGTCGGCCTGGATATCTCAATTGGTAGAGCCTTGACCTTGTAAGTCAAAGATCCGGGGTTCGACTCCCTGTCCAGGCATTATTTTCACCCAGTCGGAAAAATAAAATTCCAATAAATATGATTTTCTTCCACAGTTGATTGTGTGATTTAATAAAAATTGTATTTCTTTCTCTCATTGTTTAATGGTGTTTTCCATTTCCTGCGGCTTAATTCTGTTGAGCTATCTAAATGATAGACCAGTGATGCTTATGCCTAAAGGTTGCCTGAGTGAGTAAAGCTGACCGGTTTGTCAGCCTGGATAGCTCAATTGGTAGAGCCTTGACCTTGCCAGTCAAAGATCCGGGGTTCGACTCCCAGTCCAGGCATTATTTTCTCTCAGTTGGAAAAATAAAATTTCAATAAATATAGTTTGAAATAATTATTCTTCGATGATGTGTAAAAATATTCCCTTTATTTTTATTGTACTGCTATGCATTTATATTTATTACTTTTTTTTCGCATTTCCATTTATATGAAAAATAACAATAATGATCTTTTTGATTATATACACGTAATTATAAAACAGAATGGACCACACAACAGAAAATGCGACTCGTTTATATACGAACAGCAAATTGTTATAAACATTATGGATTTTATGGACTATCATAATAGTTTTCGCCTTTCCCCCTTTTATTATCGCCTTTCTCCCTTTGTGAACTCTAGATGTTGGATGGTAGATTGACTTACAGGATGCATTTATTTAATTTTAGAATAATTAAGTTATGACATTATTAAAAAAAAAAATAAGAAAACGTTTTGTGAAATTGAAACTACTTCCTGTCAAGTCTCTTTTTCTCTTTAAATGGGTATAATAATGCTTTATAACTTTTATTTTTATTTATTTATTTTTTTTTCTTAGGACTGAGGACTGAGGACTTTTAGTCCCAATCTGGGATTTTCATTTTTAAACAGTTGGACATCTAAAATTTATAAAATTTATCTAAAATGTAATTGAATAACTTGAAAGCGATGTTGTAATTAAAAAAAAAAAAAAAAACTAATAGTCCTCCATTCTAAACTAAATTCTGCTTTTTCCAGAATTACATCAAAATCATATACATATTGAGAAAAAGAAAAGAAAAGAAAATTAATAATAATCAGTATCGAAACAAACACTATCGGAGAAGTTTTTTTTTTTTTTTTTTTATAATTTTGAATTAGGAAGTAAAAAGTGCTCATGCAAAATGAAATAAAAACAAGTAAAAAAAATTAATTTAATGATTTAAATATTATGGAAAATATGATCGCGTGCTATCTTAAAAAGTAGATGTAAAATGTAAAGATTATGTGATGCGTGTGTCATCTATAAAAATTGTTTTAATAAATAGAATAGAATAAAGAAAGAAACGATGTTCGTTCATTTTGTTATATAGGTCGAATTTCTGAAAGTAATATAGAAGTAATTTTACAGAACTAATATCTACCGTAGGAATAATTTCTTATGTTAAACTATACGGAATTGTCATGCGAGCACAAGCGATGCTACTTTAATAATTTATTTATATATTTATTTATTTGCAAAATGATAATGGTTTAAAAAAAACACTTATTTTATTACATAAAACAAACGTATTTTTTCTCATAATTAAACAAGCAGTTCCTTCATGATATTTTTTATATGCTGTTTTTAGGGCTTAGTCTCAATCTGCGGATTTTTACTATACCAGTTTACGATAGTAGGACATTTTGTCGAAATCTAAAATTTATCCGAAATACAATTGAATAATTTGAAAGCATTGTTATAATTTGAAAAAAAAAAAAAAAAAAAATAATAATAATAACAATAGTTCTCCGTCCTAAACTAAATTATGCTTTTTCCAAAATTTCACCCAAATCTTTTTTTTTTTTTAATAAAGAAAAAGGAAAGAAAAGAAAATTATTATTAATCAGTATCGAAACAAAAACTATCGAAAAAGATTTTTATTTATTTATTTTATTTTTATTTATTTATTTTTTTTTTTTTGCTTCTAATTCATGACATCAAAAACAGCAATGGTAATAATCGCCCTGTTACAGCATTAATTTTACTATTTCTCCCTTTTCAACTTCTAAAGAGAATTTGCTCTATCTGTGCAAATATTTAAATTTAAATCAGCAGTTAATCAATGTTCCATAACGTACGAGTATAATTTCAAACCTTTGTCTAGAAAGAGTTTCCAAAATAAAATTTAATGATATCCTTAAAATCACTCAACTTGTAGACAGCCTCAAATCTTATTTAAAACCAAAGAACCAATTTTTCTATTTTATAGTTCTATAATTACTATGTTAATGAAATTCTTCATAGATTTCCCGTTAAGTTTTAATTTTTGCTTGCCCTCTTCTTCTTCTTCTTTTTTTTTTTTTTTACCGTAATTATTATCTTCATATTAACTTATTTATTTATTTATTTATTATTTTTTATTTTTATTTTTTTTTTAAGTTTATGTTGGATTTTTTAATTTGTTATGTTCATAAGACCATTCTGCTATGATGGATAGAGAAAAATATAAAAAATAATTTCAAAATAACACTTTATATGCATAATATACCTCTTTTTTGGAATTATGACATTTAATAAGATTATTTCTTTAATTTGACAAACATTTAGCTTCATGTACTTAAATTTTAAGTTAGCGGGGAAAGAAAGGAAAAAAAAAAAAAAAAAAAAAAAGAAAATTCATGCAGTACGCATTGATTAGTAACACTTTCCAACTTAACGCAATTGTTTTATCGAATAACTATTAATATTCTTTGCCTACGTTATCGCACAAGACAGAAGGACTGAAAAACATACAGATAGACTAACTGATTTTAAAATTACTCTTAGTCATTTTGGAAAGTGTTAAAAAGGCTTAACGGAAAAGAAAATGCAGCCGTTAGATTATAATTACGGCTTTTAAACTCTTTGAATATTTTACTGTAGCCCTGTAAATCTGAAAGTTAATCATATCATATTCTATACAAAACAATATTTTAGAATATTAATAATACATGTCAATGCTACTAAGATTTTTGTAGTAGAAAGTTTTTTTAAATATAATTTTAAAAAATTCTGTCCTAAAACGTAATACATTAGCTTTTTTTTATTATTATTAATGTTGTTGTTGTTGTCCCTGTAAAAAAAAATTGTTGTACAGGACCTATTAATGAAATTTTAAATATGGAACATTCCATAGGAAACTTGAGTGTATCATTTTAAAAAAATTCTCAAAATGTTCACGGATGATAGGAGCCGGAGACAAACAGATAGAAAGGTAGACAATCGGACAGACAGATGCATAAATTGAAATCGCATTCTCACAAAAATTATAAGAAAGTGTTCAAACGTTTATGTAAACAAAAGTACAATTCCAGCAAATTTTTATTAATACCTCTTAATGTAACCGATTATTTTTCTGTAGTCCTGTAAATATAATGCTAACCACACTATATTACACAGAAGTCACACTCTTTTGTGCATACGAATAATATATTTCAATTACATTAAGCTTTGTGAAAAATAAAACTATAAAAATTTGATTTATAAAAATAACTCTCATACAACACAATGCGTCGGAGTACTTTCAAGTGCCCCTGTACACAAGCCAGTTAGAAATGTACTCTATTTTACATATGAAACATCCGATAGAGAATTGAATAACATATTAAAATTTCATTAAAGTTTCTATACATTAAAGGTATTAAAATATGATTTATAGAAACTCTTCTCATAGAACACAATGCTTTCGAATACTTTTGGGTGTCCCTGTACATGAACCAGAAGAGGTATCCATTCCATTTTCAATAGGGAACATCCAATAGTGAACTTCAATAAAATATATCGGTTTAAGTAAATTCCATAAATATTTACGGGTTTTCAAGCGCTGAAAAACAGACAGAGAGACAGACAGAAGGACAGAAGAACAGTGAGACATATACACAAATTGAAATTATATTCACACTAAAAAAATTATAGAAAGTGTCAAAAACGCTTAATGTAAACGAAATTACAATTCTAGCAATTTTTTATTAATAGCTCTTAATATAACTGAATATTTTTGTGTCACCCTATAAATCTAATGGTAACCATGCTATATTCCATGCAAAACATTCTTTTGTGCATATAAATGACATATTTCAATTTCCTAAAACTTCGTGGAAAGTAAAGTTATTAGAATTTGATTTATAGAAATATATCACAAAGAACGCAATGCTCTGGAGTACTTTTGAGTGTTCCTGTACATAAACTAGTGGTGGTATGTAATCTGTTTTAAATAGGAAACATCCAATAGTGAACTTGAATAACATATTTCAATTCCATGAAGATATTGTACAGTAAAGGTATGAAAATATGGTTTATATAAATACCTGTCACAAAACACAATTCTTTGAAGTACTTTCGTGTGTCCCTGTACACAAACCAGTAGAGGTATAAACTCCATTTTCAATAGGAAACATCCGATAGTGAACTTGAATAACATATATCAGTTTCAAAACATTCCATAAATATTTACGGGAGATAGAGTGCGGGCAGACAGGCAGACGGACAGACGGACAGATACACAAACTGGTATCATATTCATACTTCAAAAAATGTTAGGAAGTGTTAAAAACGCTTAATGTAAACGAAAGTAGAGTTCTAGCAAATTTTTAATAATAGCTCTTAATATAACAGAATATTTTTGTGTCGCCCTGTAAATCTAATGCTAATCATGCAATATTCTATGTAAAGCATTCTTTTGTGCATATAAATAACATATTTTAATTTCCTAAAACTTCGTGGAAAGTAAAGTTATTAAAATTTGATTTATAGAAATATCTCTCATAGAGCGCAATGCTTTAGAATACTTCTGTGTGTCCTTGTATATAAAACAGAGTTGGTATTTAATCCATTTTACACAGAAAAAATCCAATAGTTAACTTGAATAACATATTTCAATTTCATTAGGATATGTGTACAGTAAAGGTATGAAAATATGATTTATAGAAATACCTCTCATAGAACACAATGCTTTGAAACACTTTCGGGTGCTCCTGTACACAAACGAGTAGGGGTATAAACTCTATTTTCAACAGGGAACATACGATAGTAAATTGGAATAACATAGTATTTCAATTTCATTAAGATATGTGTACAGTAAAAGTATGAAAATACGATTTATAGAAATACCTCTCATAGAATACAATGCTTTGAACTACTTTCGGGTGTACCTGTATACAAACTAGTAAAGGTATAAACTCCATTTTCAAAAGGGAACATCCGATAGTGAACTTGAATACCATATATCAGTTTCAAGAAATTCCACAAATATTCATGGGAACTAGAGGAGAGACATACAGACTGACAGACAGACGGAAAGACAGATAAACAAAAAGTCATGTACACTTTTCAACCTTGTTGGGAAGTGTTAAAAATGTTAGAAAGTGTTAAAAACTCTTAATGTAAACGAAAGTACACTTTTAGCAAATATTTATTAATAGCTCTTTATATAACTGAATATTTTTGTGTCACCCTGTAAATCTAATGCTAATCATGCTATATTCTATGCAAATCATTTTCTTTTGTACTTATAAATAACACATTTCAATTTCATAAATCTTCGTGCAAAGTAAAGTTATTAAAATGTAGTTTGTAGAAATATCTCTCATAAAACGCGATGCTTTAGAATACTTTTGTGTGTCCCTGTACACAAATCAGTGGTGGTATTTACTCCATTTTATACAGGAAATATCTGATGGTGAACTTGAATAACATATTTCAATTTCATTAAGATTTGTGTACAGTAAGTGTATGGAAAAATGGTTTATAGAAATGCCTCTCATAGAACACAATGCTTTGAAATACTTTTGTGTGTCCCTGTACACAAATCAGTGGTGGAATTTACTCCATTTTATACAGGAAACATCCGATAGTGAACTAGTATAACATATTTCAATTTCATTAAGATTTTTGTACAGGAAGGGTATGAAAATATGGTTTATAGAAATGCCTCTCATAGAACACAATGCTTTGAAATATTTTCGGGGGTCCCTGTACACAAACCAGTAGAGGTATAAAATCCATTTTAAATAGGGAACATCCGATAGTGAACGTGAATAACATATATCAGTTTCAAGAAATTCCATAAATATTTACGATAGTTAGAGCGCGGATGGACAGACAGACGGACAGACAGACAGACAGATGGACAGACAGACAGACAAACCGAAGTCATAAACACTTTTCAACCTTGTTGAAAAGTGTTAAAAAAGAGAAAATTTTTTCGATAGTGTTTGTTTCGACACTGATTATTATTAATTTTTTATCTTTTTCTTTCAAAAAAAAAAAAAAAAAAAAAATGATTTTGGTGAAATTCTGACAAAGACAGAATTCAGTTTAAGACGGAGAACTATTAGTTTTTATTTTTTTTTTTTTTAAATTATAACATCGCTTTCAAATTATTCAATTATATTTTCGATAAATTTTAGATTTCGATAAATGTCCAACTATCGAAAACTGATATCGTAAAAATCTGCAGATTGAGACTAATAGTCCTCAGTCCTAAAAAAAAAAAAAAAAAAAAAGAGTCCAAGATGAGCATTATTTAATGAAATGCTGAAATTCTAGTTTCCCTGTAGAGTACTGCAATGTTACATGCAAAATGTATACATACATTCAGTTTTACTATTCTGCGAAAATAAATTTATAGACGTATTGTTACACTTTGAATAGCTAAGATATTTACAAAAGTAACAATAATGTATGCATATGAACATTGCATTGTTATAAGAATAATTGTTTGAAGCAGAATGATTACCAAAATTTTTATTGTAACAATAGCTATTCAAGAATTAAAAACTTTTTTTTTTTTTTTTTTTAAAGAACAATGCATAAGTTTTAAGCAAAGTTACAAATAATAGAATTAATAAGATAAATAGCAAATATTACATATTTATCAAACGTTATGGCCCTATTTATGGAGGATTTTAGAGGCTACGAACACTTGTATGATGCTTGCTTACGAACTGAAGACGGCTGTGAATTTCCAGTTCATCGAATCCTTTTAGTTATGCGAAGTAAATACTTTCGTCAGTTATTATGCACCTTACCAGCAGAACAGACTGATTTCTTCATCCCAAATATTAAAGGCTCAATTTTAGAAATCATCTTGGAATACATTTATTCTGGGAAGCTGACGTTTTCTGAAAATAACATCAAAGACATTCTTGTCGCAGCAAATTTCTTGGGCATCGAGAAACTTTTAAACAGTTCTAGAATTTCAGCCATTGCAAATTTGACCACAACAAATGCCGTGTCTTTGTTTATTGAAGGAAGAAAAGATGAAACGTTGGGCATTTTGAAGGCGATTTTTCGTTTCATTGAAGTGAATTTTGAACGAATAATAATAGATCAAAACTCAGGATTCGAAGATTTAATGGCTGAATCCTTAAAGCAGCTGTTGTCTTCTAATTCTTTGAATGTATCAAGTGAGCGTCAGGTATGGAAAGCTATAGAGCGTTGGGTAAGCAAATCTTCAGAAGAAAGGGAGAAATATTTAAAAAATCTAATTCCATGCATATGTTTTAATAATACCGACAGTGACTTGTACAGGGAAGTTTTTGATCACCCATTTGTAAAGTCACATGCTTCTCATATCGAATTAATGGAATCTATCCGATCAGTAGTACCAAAACCTCGTCTTCCTAAAATGGTCTATTTTTTTACCAAGTCCATCTTAAGTCAATCAGATTACGTTGAGGGCATTAAAGATTTCATTACTTACGATGGAAATATTGACATTTGGTGGAATGTAACTTCGAAAATTGTCTGTCCGGATGTCATTCTTCACGGTTCAGGTCCACTTATCGTAATGTTCGAAGAGACAGAGAACGTCATGTATGCATTTGATATTTTTTCACAGGCATGGTCTACTTTAAATCCACCAGATAGGCCTCGTTGGAATAAAAATGTAGTAAAATTAGAAAACTATATTTATGTTTTGGGAGGACTTTCAATGGATGAAGACGGTACTCCCATGTTGGATGAAGTCATTACATCAGTGGAGCGATATGATTTTCATTCCAACAGTTGGGAATATTTGGCGGCTCATGATTCATTTATTGAAAGCGTAGCTACTACAGTCGACAAAAAAATATATATTGTTGGTATTCAAGATATTTTCTCTGAAGTTTTGTCTGCACAAGTGTACGATTCAGACACTGATATATGGCGTACGATAAACGCTCCAGAGGTCTACCGGCATCTTTTCTCGATGACAGTATATAAAGAACAGCTTCTTATATTAGGTGGGCAGAACAATGTAGAATACTTGAAATCTGTGGAAGTGTATGACCCTTATCGAAATACCTGGAGAAATTTTGAAAATCTGCCCTTTGCTTATACCTTACCCAAAGCTGTCATAATAAAATATGTATTGTACGTTTATGACAGCTATTCAGATGAGATGTATGATTTCCGATGCCCTGTCGTTTTTTGGGATGAGACAAGTCTTAAGTGGCAAGTAGTCGAAGCCTCCTCACCTTTCTATGATTTGTATAATTATCAGTTTTGCACAATCGAAGACCCAGCAGTTATAACAGAACTGAGGAAAGAAAACACAGATGCGAGATGGGTGGAAAGTCCTTTTTTTATTCATTTAAATTCTTAGAAAAGTATAAACTGTATCAGAAAAATTGAATATTTTATTATAAATAATGTAAAGAATTAACTTGAAACCATTTTCAATAAAGAACTGTAAAACAAAACTTTTCAGTTTTTTTTTTTTTTTTTTTTTTTTGTAGTAGTTTTTAATCAACGTAAAAATAAATGTTTTTTGCTTATTGAAAGTATAAATATTCATTGTATAGTAACAAATAAAATTGCATGATTTAAAACTTCTTTGCGTACGCATCTGTATACCATATTTGAAGCTTAGATGAGCGGGATTCTTATTAAAGGAAACACCGCGATGCTATAGATCAAGAAATATTGATCAATAAAAATTCTTAATACACCTATTTATTTATTTATTTATTTATTTATTTATTTTAGAATGTTATGTATTATTTGTAAAGTGTTAACTGAAGCGTCTGTGGTTGTCTGAGAGAATTTTCTGGTATATTCGTCGGTTTCAAGGTAGCATAAAATGTTTAATTACATTGAATCTGGTGGATAGGTTTCTACCACGTATATACGAAATCAAATGCAAACTTTTCATGCCTTTCTACGCACAAAAATTTGAAGAAAAATATATCTAATATTGTCGGCAATGTGCACGTTACAAAAGTGCCATATAACTGGGTTACGTGGACCATCAACGTTACTTGATCTAACACAATAAAATGATTATAAATCGCTCCTAGTATTTGTATATTCAAGTAATGGACATAGTTTGTAGTTTGTCAGCAAAGGATACGAATTACGTTTACTTCTTCATTGGTCCATTAACCTCCTCCTCCTTTCAGGGTCAAAGTGACCCGGTTTTACGGTAAATAATTACTATTTAAATAACCATTGATGTAACTACTATTTATTTTGAATTTTTATATGTCCACTATAAAAAAATATGTCCTATTTGCTGCCAGAAATTCTCTGTAATTAAAAAAAATACGCGTAATTTAAGATAAAATTACGTTGTCAGAACGTATTTTCTCAAATTACAGAGAATTTCTGGCAGCAAATAGGACATATTTTTTGCAATGTATCGCTGAAAAAAACAAGTGACACAGAATTTTTCCGTCTATATTTAATACGATTCAGAACTTTCTAACCATTCATTTCATTTTTCCAGAGATAGTGGATAAATTTTAATAAACTTTATGTGTCGGTGTAAGGAACTATACAAAAGTTTTTATCTAAGTATAAATATGTAAAATATTTTTCTGAAACTTAAAAACATATCGAACATTTTACGGAAACAATGCACGATAGTTTATTCAAATATTTGATGTATCTATTTAAAAAAAGTTAAATGATGTTAAATAAAAGCTAAATTTTTTATGTACCTATTTACAAAATAAATAAATAGGAGTTAAATTTTAATTGCTGACGCCTATAAAAACATATCCGAATTTTTCGGTGAGTGGTTATAAAGCTCAAGTGTGTTCAAAGAAATGTCAGTTCTGAAAAAGTATCATGCAGATAAATGAAAATTCAGGATATATTTCATATTAGCTCGTATTTTCTGTAGACCTCTATATTTTCCACTCTCTTCAGTAAAATTTCCATTAGAAATCACCTTACAAAAATTGATAATTTAAATGAAAACTTTTGTTGAAAAGTCGCATTTGATTTTATGTATATTCAAATGCATTAAAATGGTGAAATAAAAGAGATTTTTAAAAACTTATTTTTAGATTTTTAATCGCAAGAAAAATTTGTATTTAATGTCAAATAAAATCGCACCAAATATAGTTCAAACTATTAATATCTTTAATAATATATATAATATATAGGGGAGATCCGTGTAATACGGAACACCTAAGGAAGAATGCTCATAAAACTAAAATTATTATTAAAAAAAAAGATTTCATTTGTTTGCTGCTCATTACGATTGTATAGTTGCATGGTTCAAGCTCAGTAAAGCACACTGGGAAGTATTAATAATTGCAGGAAATAATAATAATTATTATTATTATTTCCATTGACGTCGGGCTGCTGCAAGATGCCTGTTTCACTCGAGAGGTTACCCTGTATGGTTTTCCAGCCTCCTGGGCCAAGTTCAGCGCACATAGTCATTAACATCCCAAGTCTAATAATACCCATCTTTTTACTGCGGAGCATTGTGTCTTCCTGACACTGGTCACATTTGAGGGCGAATTGATCATCGACAGTGCTTACGCAGCCCCGTCTTCGAATCTTGATGACTGTCTTGAAGAGTGGCAACACCTTATAACTCAAAAATCTCTCTTTCTTTGTGGTTGCGACTTGAACGCGAACTCTCCATTCTGGTGTTCACAAGAGAGGATTCCAGGAGTTGCAGCCTAATCAAATGTTTAGTATCCAATAATATCTGTCTGGCAAACATCGAGAACTCACATCCAACCTTTGAAAAAATAATGCCAAGTGCTGGCCGGATTTTACTCTGGTCAACCCAAAAACCTTTGAAAAAAAATGATTGGTCAGTACTAGACATACATAATAGTTCAGATCATAATTATATCCCATAGTCTCTAAATTCTACACCCTCCATTTCTCACTCTAAAAGATTCGCTACAGTACACGGTAATTTCAATAAATTTAAATCTAATCTTAAATTAACAACGTCTTCTATCCAAAATTTAATATCAACAATAACTAACACCTCAAAGTTAGAGCGCGTTACAGAAAACTTAATCGACTCGATTCATTCAGCTGTCTCTTCAACTTTCAGACTTAAGAAATCGGGCGGGCAATTCTTCTTCAACCTCTGGTCCCCCCAACGCCGCTCCATGTGTAATAAACTGAGAGCCATTAAGAGACAATTAAAATATCTAGGCCCAGTCCTACACCCTCCGAAAAATTTAAAGATTAAAGAACTCTCGGCATATTTCAAAAAACATGTAAACAAAGCTAAAAACCAAGCATGGAGATAATTCTGCCCTTCACAAACAAACACTTTTGGCACAGCTCAAAAAATTTTCACAAACAAATATTTTATACCCACAGAGCTGAAACTTGAGCGTGCTCGAGCACAGTCCTCAAAACAAAATAATCTTGAATATATCACGGATATTCTTTTTCCTCTCAGTAAATACCCAAATTTTGCAATCTCCTCTTTTTTAGCTCCCTCTTCTGCACCCTTCACGGAGGCTGAGGTTCGAACCACTCTACACAGTTTCAATATTAAGAAAGAAAAAGGTCCAGATCATATAGAGCTTAAAATTCTTAGGCATACATATTACACCATCCCACAAATCATCATTGACTTGACAAATCTCTGCTTGAAATTTTACTATTTTCAAAAAAATTCTTCGCAAGGGAGAGGTGGTGTATTTTCTAAAGTAAGGAAAACAACCTCTGAACCATCTTCTTACAGACCGATCTGCCTGTTACCAACACTAGGAAAATTACTAGAAAAACTCATTGTTATAAGTCTTAATTACTTCCTGGAAACCAATAATTTACTGCATCCATACCAGTACGGGTTCAGAGAGGGCAGGTCGTGCGAAATGACTTTACAACAGATGATTTCCTGCGCCGTTAACATTGATGCTCTTATCTCCCTTTTTATAGAAGGTGCTTTGGATAATATCGAGTGGCCTCATATTCTAAACACCTTATATGAACTTAACTGCCCGAGGAACTTGGCGGGGGTCATTACCTCTTATTTATCCCACAGGAAAAATTATTATCAATTGGGGCAGTGGTTTTTCTAAAAAGCCACAAACATAAAGACTGCCCAGAGTATTCATGCCTGGGACCTATTATTTGGAACCTTATAGCCAATCAGATCTTGCTATGCATGAATTCTGGGTTTTTTTCCACATTTGCATATGCAGAGGACTTCTCGCTGATATCTCGGGCAGAATCAGTAAGGACCTAGAGGACCAAGCCAGTGAGGCACTCTCTCTTTTTAGTCAAACATTAGTTTTCTTGGACTTATCAATATCTACTACTAAAACACAGACTCTTACATTTTCTCATCCCAGATTGCTTAAAAGGATGCCTGTGATGAGAATCGACGGTGTCAGTGGGAATCACGTACTCCATCTTAAGATCATGGGCATCACTGTTGGTAGGGGACCCAACTGGCTGGCCCACATGGATTACCTTAAATTTACAACAATTTCTCATTATCACAGTGCAATGAAAATGGTAGGAAGGAGATGGGGGAATATCCACCTCCTTCCTTAAAACATGGTATTATGCAATAATAGACAAAATACACTCCTTCTCATATTTAAAAGGACACTTTATATTTTTAAATAACTAATGTAAAAATAATTGTGAACAAGATTATACTAAGTGCACTTAATATATCTAGTATTCTAAAAACCAAAATTGCTATAATTTTTTTAATATAAAACAAAATTAATAAAACATAATGCAAAATGTGTTTTTCTCCACGTTTTTAGATGTTCATAATTATAGGGACAATCCAGATTTTTTCGTTTTATTTAACTTACTAGCGAATAAATTACAGTTGACATGCGAATTTTTTAACTACTGGGCTAGATTAACTCATATATAAGCCTTCAATTTTTCTTGGACGGAAATTACTGATAATTCCTCGAAAAAAAGAACGTTCAAGTAGTGAAGTATGATAAATGTGTGTTTTAAGTGGAAGGATAATTTCAATCAGCCGAATTTCTAAAGAAATTCGAAGGTCTAAAATTGCTGAAGGAAATGTGATCAAACGTTGAACTGCTGGTTCGATACGAGAGAGATCTGATGAAAAATCAGAGTTGTTTTACAGAGATCGAAGACTCATAATTAATCTTACTGTTCTACTCATAATGACTGCTGCTGAATTTGCTCGTAATTTTTAACGAAAGGTTAGGGTCCACATTTATGAATGTTTAAAATAATTAATAATATGTTAAAATGAATAAAAAACCTATAATAATCAATCAGCATTTAATGGGGGAAAGAACGTCTGTGTTAAAGTTGAATAAAGACAATATTAAATGGTAAAATGTTACATTTTCCGATGAAAACATTTTATTCTTGATTAACCAAATGGTTTTAACAGTTACTGGCACGATCTGAATATAGCGAAAGACAGAGCAGGTTTTTTAAAGGCAGATATGAATCGGGCATTTTAAAGGTGGATCTAAGGTGCTCTGGGTAGCTGCTTCTACTGAAGGCAGAATGAATTTAGTAATTTTTTTTATTATTATGAACATCAAGAGAATATCTGCAAATTTTAAACGTGGAATTATCAGATTTTTTGTTAGATTTTGGAGGGTAATAATATTTTTTTCAACACGACTTACATTTTTGCTCTACTTTTAGAGCAATAGGAAATAGTTTGAAGAAAGAAACTTCTGTATTATTGCCTTTCCCATGACCTAAAAGTTGAAAAAACCTTAACTTATGATATTAGAAAAGTGCATGCAAGTGGAAAGCAATTTTAAATAGTTTAAATGTATTAAGAATATCATATATGCTATACGAAATGGTATTGAAACTAAATATTAAACAAAAATGTATATATACCAGAGAGAATGTCTGACTGTTTAAACCTAAAAAGAGACCCCATAAAATATTAATTTAAAGAACAACTGAAAAACATTACTAAAATTCGAGCCTTACAATTGTGAACACCTGAAAAATGACATTTTTACCATATTTAAAGTTTTTTAAGATATAAAAACGTCTATTAATGAAATTCAAATTAATTAAAAATATATTTGTTTAAATAATAGTGTTCAGTGTTTAGTTAATATAGAAAAACGGGTGTCCTTATAATTATGAGAAGGAGTGTAATAACGTATGGGGCTGGCATTTGGGGAGGTCGTCTCAGGACAGATGGCCAAACCATAATCAACTCTATCCAAAGAACCTTTTCTCCTACAACTCTCCATGGGCTACAAGACGATCTCAACTGACGCCCTCACTGTCATCACAGGTATTCCTCATGCTCATCTTCATGCTGAATATAATTTCTTGAAAACTAATATCTTACAATTAAGCAATATAAATTTAGCAAATAATTTTTTCCCCAATACTGAAATTCAAACTACTTCTAAAAGCTGGGAAATTAGCCCTGCCAAAGATGTTGCTTCCAAAATAATTAACTGTAACAAAAATAGCTACACTCCCTCTGCTCCTGTGGCCATCTACACCGATGGTTCCAAGACAGATCACGGCGTCCCCGCAGCTTTCTGTGTGCTGTTTAAGGATTCTGTGGTCCATCGGTGGGCTAGCAGACTTGCTGACCACAATTCAGTCTTTCAGGTTGAATTGTTTGCAATCCAAAAAACAATTCAATTGGTTGAAGATAATATTGAGACCCCACTCTTTTTTTAACATATTTTGGAACAGTCAATCGGGTCTGCTAGCCATTTCCCGTCACAGGAGTATTCATCCTCAAATAGTCTCTATGAAATCCAAACTAATCTCTCTCGCTAACCTCTTATCCCTGGCACACGTTTCTGCCCACAGAGAAGTACTCGGGAATGAAACTGTTGACTCCCTCGCAAAAGCTGCTACCGAAGATAATTCCATTTACTATACTCTTCCCGCTCCATCCTCCTTTATCAAAAAAGTAATAAAACATAGATTAATACAAATGTGGCAGGATTTATGGGACTCTTCAAAAAAAGGAACATTCACCTTCAACTTAAACCCTGTAGTCTCCTCCAATTCCTGGTAGTCTCCTCCAATTCCTGTAGTCTCCCTCCTCCATCCACTTCAGTTACTGCATTCCTAACGGGCCATGGCCCCTTTCCATCCTACCTAAGCCGATTTCATTGCAGACGTTCTCCTCTGTGTCCTTGTGGGCTAGAGGGAATTCCCAACCACTATTTTTTTTTTTTTTTTTTTTTTTTTTTTTTTTGTAATCTCCCATCAGCCTACCATATAAGAAACCCAATACCAAGACCTTCTGATTGGCTGAAAAACATCCTTTTTAGAAAAAGTTTGCTAATAAAACTAAATAAAATACTTGAAATCTTAATGGATATTTGTAATTTAACAGATTAATTATTTACCTACTTCCCCTATTTATACATTCAATCAAAAGAAATTTCCCGCCAGAATAATGATTAAACAAAGCTCTTGTATCTTCTGTGTCTTACAAAAATTCAGCGTTTTATCTGAAGTTCAGTGCCACCATCCCCTGTATCGCGTAGGGTAAATAACCCGGGAGCTAAATTTTACTACAGGCATGCAATGAACTTACTTCTGAAATGTCATCAATTCACTGAAATGTTTTTAATACTTCATGCCACCTATCGCGTGGGGCATAGCCCGGCAATTTTAACTTCTGAATCATTACCCACTGTCGGCTCTAGGCTAAAGCCTGGCGATTTTTTTTCCCTTTTGAGATTTTGAATAAACTGCGAGTAGTCCCCTTAGAAGCACTCTAAGTTGAGTGATGAGCGGGAGCTGCTCCCTGTTAAATAATAATAATTATTATTACTTGTTTTTTCTGCAGTCGTTTGCAAAATGTTTTAAATAAAGGTCGAAAAATAAATAAATAAACAAATAAGTGTACTTAAAAGCATAATATAATCTTAAACATTTTTTTTTTTTTAATGGTGACATGATTATAATGTAAAAGCATAATATAATCTTAAACATTTTTTTTTTTTTTTTTTTTTTATTATATAATGGTGACATGATTATAATGTTTTCAACAGAAAATGCAAATATGTAAATAAAGAAAGATTTCGAAGAGAATTTTAAGGTGAAAGTTACATTTTAGATTATAAAATTAAATGTAACAAAAAACAATAAAAAAAAAAGCACCGCAGAACTGACATTTTTAAGTAATAAGCAAAAAGACTTTTTGTAAACACTATATAAAGCAAGATTTTGGAGCAATTATTCAAATCGAATATATATATATATATATATATATATATATATATATATATATAATCATAATAGTCTCATTAGACTATCGTCGTCATTTTTTTAAATTGTTATATCATAGAACTGATTCCACGAGCTTAAATATTGTCCATTTATAAATCTTATTTTATTTTTTATTTCATTTTGCACGCGCGCTTATTATTTCATAATTCAAAATTATATATATATATATATATATATATAATAAACAAATAAATAAACAAAAAACTAATAATTTATATATATATATATATATATATAAGATGAAATTACGGCAAAAACAAAATTTAGTTTAGTACTGAGGACTATTAGTTTTTTGTTTATTTATTTGTTTATTTATTTTTTCAAATTATAACATCGCTTTCAAATTATTAAATTATTTCGATGAATGTCTAAGTATCGTAAAACTGATAGCGTAAAAATCCGTAGATTGAGGCTAATAGTGCTCAGTTCTAAAAAAAAAAAAAAAAAAAAAAAAAAAAAAAAAAAAAAACAGCATTTCCTCTTCTATCTCTTTTTATCGTTTGGAAATCCGTAAGTTTTTTAATTATTTAAAAATTTTAAAAAACTCGTTAATGATGTTTCTTGCACACCGTACCTGACTCATGCTTTAAATTATTCACATATAACTTCAGTTTCCCTTTAGAATATTTATTATGTTTTTTATTTTTAGATTTTTTTCTTCTTAGTTTTTTTATAATTATGATCATGGCGGTATTTACATTGATATTCATTTTTATTTTATTATTTGCGTTACTGCTTTGTTTACTGCATGCGTGTCTAATTTGTTTGCCTGAAGAATGGCTGTGTTTTCTTCAAACTGAAACAATTGTTGCAAATTTGTCAGTTTCTAATGTTTATTCAGAGTTTTCTTACTTATTAAATTAAATTATTAAAAGGAAAAAAAAACTAAGCTTTAAGCAAATACGATAAACTGCAACAACTGCAAAAACATTATTTTCGGCCGAAATAATTGGGCAGTGTTCTCTACTAGACAAAAAAATAATTGGACCAAATGACATTGCTGTATTCATGCTAAAGTTCGTACTACTTTTATTATGTAGATTCCTTATAGGAGATCTACCTATTGCAATGGTTCTCATGACACGTCTTCTGGTTTTATTCTTCATATCTTCACCGATCATGACCCCTAGAACCCAAAATCACAATCCGTTCAAAAGTTTATATATATATATATATATATGTATAACGCTTTTTCTCATGTTAAGTTGTGAACACGATAACTGGAGTAATTTTCATTTAAATTTAATCAGCTCGGGATATGTTGTCAGGAGAGTAAAAATCTCTGTTCCGTTCGTAAATGGGGCATCCAGATCAAAGGGGGTGGAAATGGTGGGGGATGGAAATTTTCATTTCCCCATAATTTCTTTAATATTGAAAATACTTCAAATCAGGCGAATTACCGCCTTACACCAAAGAACAACTTTTGTATTTAAACTTTTTTGATAGCTTCAGTTACTTAAAAGTTACAAGTTGAAAATGATTTTTCGTCAATTGTGATGAAGACGACTTTATCTTAAAACGACATTTTAGTCGTATAAAGCTCCTGCCGTAATTTTGCTTTACCGACACTTGAGGCAAAGGTGCTTGTAATTTTAACTTTTAAATCCTCATAAGTAGGGCTTTAGTAAAGCGAATGAGAAGCAATAAGTTCATACCATTATTTTGTTTCTCCTTTTAAGGAGTATTTTAACCAACTAAATCTATCAGCAATATCAATTTGACAGAGTTCAAAGTACGGTTCAAGCTCATCAAAGAAACAAAGCACGTTATTAGAGCCAGTAAAATAGACTCGAGCGAGAAAGGGGTGTCGAGAGAAATGGGCGCCACTGTGAGGTATAAGTGGCCGCCATACCTAATCTTAACTTAAGTATCTTAAGTAGTAAGTAAGAAATAGCACGAGACTCAAATTGAAATACAAATAAAGTTTTATTAGAGCTTAAGTGCAGGGAGGATACTTGGGCCAAACTCAATATCAGATTTTTAATAGCTTAAGTAAATAGCTTAAATAAATAACTTAGATAAATGAAGAAAAGAATCTCACCAACAGTAGATAATGTAGTAGGATGATGGCTGCTCTCGGTGAACCACAACACTACTCCAACTTACAAGGGAAGTATGAATGAGTAAAATTCCGATTTAAACAAAACCGAGCTTAAATTAAAGAGCATGGTCGAAAACATACGGTAGCGTACAAATTTGCTGCAACAACCCTCCATGGAGCGAGAAAATGACCCTAAAAGTTTTAGTTGTTACTGTAAAAACCTACGAAAGAGACTCCGTTAGCAAGACGGTGTGAGATAGTGGTTAGAGTATTCAATTCCAGTGCGAAAGGTCGTGAGATCGAACCCAGGCGACTGCTCGTTTTTTTTTTTTTTTTTTTTTTTTTTATAATATTATTATTAATATATATAAATGAAATAAAACAAAATATTAAAATAAATAAATAATTTTAGAGAAAATAATTATGAAATTTAATTATGAAATTAAAAATAAATATACTCTATACAAAGATATTATTAAGGAATATAGGGTAAAATTATCTTTTTACGGGGAAAAGATTAAAAAAAAAAATAAATAAATATAAAAATGCTTAAATTTCAAATTTAGTGTCAATTTAATAATGACTATGATTAGAAATAAAAAATGATCAAACCATAAGCATTTTTTAATTTATAAGCGCAACGTATAAACGAAAATTTATCACAATAATGACTATATAAATAAAAGTTCTTTCTTTTTCCGCATTAAAAATAATTCAATTAAAAGCAGCAGACGATCAGCTTTTGGAGGCGCTTTATGCTTTAGCAGCGCTGGAAAAAAAATATTAATTAAGAATTTATATAAAGCAAAAATAAATAAATAAAGGTAATATTTTTCTTTGAATTATTCATTTATTTAATTTAGGAAAAAAAAAAATCATTTTTTCGCCTGAAATAAAATGTTTTAATAATTTAACAGAAATACTATTCATTTTTATGTACGATGAATAACAAAATTAAAAGCAGACGATCATTATTTGCTACTAGCGGCTTTGAAGTAAAATATTGATAAAAAAAATTAACTGAAACTTTAGGAAAGAAAAAAAAAATGTGTAAAGAAAATTTATTTTCTCTTAAACTCGTCATTTATATAAATTACAAAGAAAATTAAAAAAAAAAAAATTTCAGTTGAAAAAAAAAATGTTTTAATAATTTAATTAAACATTTAAATATATTTTTTAATTAAATTTAATGATTATCTTCATTAATTTTTTTCCTTTATTTTATTAAAAAAATTATGCATATAATATATCTGTATATGCATATTTGGGAAAGAAAAAAAAAAAAAAGGTATGCGTTCCGTCGGGGCTCGAACACAGGGACTACGTAACACGAATCCAAGACCTTGCTACAGCACCACGCTTCTTCGAGCTGGAGTCTTCTTTTTTCGATTTTGATAAAAAGCATCTGAAAGTTAAAGGGTCATTTCTTGCCCCCTGGGGAGTTGTTGCAGCAAATTTGAACGCTATCCTATGTTTTCGACCACGCTCTTTAATTTAAGCTTGATTTGGTTTAAATCGGAATTTTACTCATTCATACTTCCCTTGTTAGACTAAGATGGTAGAATTCCCTGTATCCATCTAAATCTACACTATAATTCAACACCTTCAAAACCACCACAACATTTACCGAATTAAGAATCTTAATCACTTAAGAACAATTCTGTTCTACTCCACACCTATACTTCACACACACTCTACACCGAAGATACATTCATAATTAATCTACATCAACTCTAATCACTTCACTTAACAAACTCTAAAACCTCTTCGTATTCAATCATGCTCCGCAACTTACTTTCTTTATTGCAGCACTATGCTGACGCAAAACAATTCCATTCAAAAATTTAGCCTACTACTGGCGCCGAAGTACTTTTAGCTTTCCCAACACTCGAGTTGCTGGATCCAGCATAACTTCAAAAAACCTGTGGTGACCTACCACAACCTCAACCTTACACAATTTTTTTCAAATTTGCTATATAAACACTCTGTTAGATGTCCTTTCAAATGATATATTTTGTTAGCTCATGGAATTTGATAAGCGTCCTATATAAACAGCTCAATTTCAGGTAACGCAAGTTCGTTTCTTTAAAAACGGCTGTACATATTTATTTATTTATTTTTCACATTAATATTCTTTTAGATATCCTTTTGAATGCGATTGTTGTTTTCTGAATAAAAATTTAATAAAACAGGTTTTGGTAAAAGAAAATAAACTAATTTTAAACTAATTACAAACTTAAACTAATTTTTTCACCGTAGATATTTTGAACCATCTACTATCACCTTTAATTTTTTCGTTGAACTTTATGAGTTTAGCTTAAGAATGTTTCCTGGTATGAAGCTTTTTAGGATAATGTTCATCGGTACGCTGTTCCAAAAATATTTTATGTAACATATTGCACACAGGTGTCATTGCATACGGATTTTGCTATGAAATTTATAGAAAACGCTGATTAATCACGTACATCGATACATGTTACAGATTTTATGACCGATTTCTTCCTGAAATAACATTTTAAGCGCTAATCGTTAAAAAAGTTAGTGAATGCGAATGTTTTCTTTAAGTGGAATAAACGTTAATTTTACGTTTTGCAATGTTAAACAGTCGGATGTATATGCGCAGTTGTGCTAAAACAGAACAATATTTTAAATTAGCTTTCTGTCCCATTGTACGAGAAAAATCAGAGAAAATTGCACTTGTCAGCCATGAGTTTTTATTACTGCATTATGCCGCAGAAGAATTTTTTTAATCCCTCTAATGTACCAAACTAATTGTTTCCTGTAATAACTAAGGTTCCTGCCTGGGACTAGTCTTTATGAATATCATAGCCAATAACATTCTCATAAAAATGAACTCTGATGGCTATGAAACCTGTGCCTACGCTGATGACTTCTACGTTATTCTCTCTGAGAAACGTAGGAAAGATCTGGAGGCACAGGCCAAGGGGGCCCTCTCACTTTTAGCAATATTTTAACAGCACTAGACATTTCCTTATCTTTATCTAAAACCCAAGCTTTACCTTTCGCATACCCCAAAGCTTTCCAAAAGTCTCCGGTGATGAGGATCAATGGTTTCAGTGCCAAAAACGCACACCACCTAAAACGTCTTGGTGTGACAGTCGACAGGAGGCTCAACTGGATTGCCCACATCAATGATCTAAAACAAATAACAACATCCCATAACCACTTTGCAGCCAAAATGGTAGGAAAGAGGTGGGACATCTCAACCTCTTTCCTGAAAATATGGTATAATAACATAAGTGACAAAAATTTTACATAAGGTGCGGTCATCTGCGGAGGTCATCTGACGACTTCAGTCAAGACTAAGCTTAACTCTTTGCAGAGGCCATTCCTCTTGCAGATGTCCAGAGGCTACAAAACAATCTTAACTGACGCATTGAACGTCAAGACAGGAACCTAGACCTCCTCAAGAGCAATGCCGACAAGTGTATTATTCACATGCTCTGCTGCAGAAATGGATTCAACGATCAGTAACCTGTTGCCCCTTGTCGCGAGGAGTGCACGCCCGGGAACAGGTGATTGCACTTCAGCACGTATCTTAATATGTTTCAGCTGTTTACCTCATGAACTCTAAATGAACTTTATCGAATAGAACTAATTCAAACCAAGAACTTTTCTCTCAATTATCATATCAACGCTACCAGTGCCACATGTTGCGAAGGGCCTTGGCTCGGCACTAACCTCTTATCTTATGCATAATTGCCCATTGTCGGCTTCAGGCACTTAGCCTGGCGATATCTCGTAAATATTATTTAGAATATCAATTAACGTCTGGCTGGGCTGGGACTCTCCCGATTCTCCTCCTGAGTGCAAGGGGATATCCTCGGAGTAGCTCCCTTTGTCTTTAGACATTAAAACGCTCAACATCGCTCCGAAAGTGATGAGCGGGGGGCCGCTCCCTGTTAAAAATTATATTACTAGTTCCCGCCATATTGCACGTGATGATCAGTTGCATAATTTCCTTGCATCTCTCGTTGTTTCCGGTAATAATAGAAAAAATATTAATTTACGGAGCTGGCATTTGGGGGGGGGGGGTCACCTGTCGGTTGCTGCTCAGACAAACTTAAAGTAAAAATCCAGAGGAACTTCCTCCTCCAATTATCAAGAGGATATCGAACAATCTCCACTGACGCCCTCACTGCTGTTACGGGCATTCACCACGTCCATCTTCAGCTTCAACAGACATACTTAAAAACTAACGTTCTTCAATTAAAAAATATCTTTCACCCCTGCAAAACCCCTTTTTCCAAACACAGAAACACAATCCACAGTCAATAGTTGGAATATTTAGCCCGGCAAAGATGTTGCTTCACAAATAGTAAATTGTAACAAAAATAGTTTTTCTTCTTCTGCTCCTCCTTCCCTCCTACACTGTTGGCTCCAAAACGGACAATGGTGTGGTTGTGGCCTTTTGTGTGATGACCGATAGTTCGGTAGTACATCAGTGGGCGGGCAGACTGGCCGACTGTAACTCTGTATTCCAAGCGGAATTATTCGCGATCCAAATGGCCATAGATTGGATTGTGGCTAATATTATTAACTATCTCTCCCATAATATTTTCAGTGATAGTCTGTAAGGTCTGCTACTAGCCATTGCACGTCACAGGAGTAAACATCCGCAGGTTATCTCAATTAAATCTAAACTTATAAATCTGGCTAAACATTTCTCCCTGGCACACGTTTCTGCCAACAGGGGAGTTCTCGGAAATGAACCTGCTGATTCGCTGGCCAAATCAGCCACCGAAAACAATTCAATAGATATTTTACTCCCTGCCCCTGCCTCATACGTTAAACACGTATTAAGACAACAATTACTTAGAGATTGGCAGGAACTGTGAGATACCTCTCCAATGGGAAGATACATCTCATTCCACTCGTAAACTTAAATTCTTGGTGTCTTCCCCCCCCCCTCCCTTCGACACACATACGTGACTGCTTTTCTGACAGGTCATGGCCCATTTTCATCCTATTTATACAGATTTCATTGCCGACGCTCTCCTCTGTGTCCTTGCGGGGAGGAGGGAACTTGGAGGAATCTTGTGCTGTGGGACATTTCAAAACAACATGAGATATCGTCATCAACAACTGCAGCCTATTGTCTTGTTTCACAAAATCAGCATAAAAGAACCTCCCAGTTAAATGACCTCAGCATAATAGTTATTATGGTGCCACTTGTCGCGTGGGGCACAGCTCCGGACATATAACAATTAGTTTTCATGTTTAAATTAACAACAACGTTGCCCATTGGCGAGAAGGGTTTCATATAGACTTTCACAGTACAAAAATTTATAAAGACTTTCCCAGCACCAAATCTTTCCTCATGAACTCTCACCAATACCTTGCTACCATATCTCTTTAGAGCATGCCGCTCCTGGCGGCCTTTTTTTTTTTTTTAGTTTACATAAACTCCGGAAGAGGGGCCTAACATATCTGGAATCTCTCGACACTGCTCCTAGAGCTGTGAGCGGCACCTCTTCCCTGTTAAATAGTTTTCGGTCTTAAACATACGTATGAATGTGCTCCAATAAAGCCCGATAAAGCAGTTTAGTTTCATAAATGTTGAAAATCTGAGGTGGAACCTTTCAGCAAAACTACTGTTTCCCAGTAATTACCGTGAAAATCCGAGTTCTACTTTTCCCTGTAAAGTTTGTCAAACTGCTATCCGTAGGAGTGGAATTTAATAAATTCATTATTCATGTGATTTCCATTTTTTTTTCGAGAATATCGTACAAGTTATGGGATTTTTTTTTTCATCATGGCCTTCTTAAACCAATTATTACTTTAACTATTGCTTTTCCTACGCCATTCCACTTGTGCTACAAATTAACGCATTAATGTTATTTCCATTCTCAAGCAAACTGCATAAAGCAAATTCAGAAATTGCAAGTTCTGTTGTGCTTGTGCTTGTACATTCCTTTGGACTTATTCGAGGAAAATCATCATTACTTGGCCAAAATTAAATGCTTTCCATTTAAATTAAAAAAAAAATCCATTTAAATCTCTTACTACGTGGCTATTTCATAATAAGAACTAGAAACGTCTAATAATTCAAAATGAAGAAAGAATATTACTGATGAATTAAAGCAAATTTTTGATTTAATACCGCGCTAAAAATACATTCTTTAAACTTGTTACTAAGATAAGTGATGGGTCATGGATTTCTGTGTTTTATTTTTATTTTTCATTTAAAAAATAAAAATTCACAGTGTGCATTTTTTTTTTTTTTTTTTAGCGACCATAAATGTACATGTCTGTTACTGATTTTTTTTTTTTTTTTTTTTTTAAGTTTATTAACCGGCCATGCTGAATTTACTAAATAGCGGATTTAAAACTAGTTTGCATTGATTTAATTAGCGGATGATTTTATTAACCAGTGAATTTATTAAGTGTCCGATACTACAATAACAGGAGACTTGGCGTTGGAATATTCAAACCCGAATAACTACTACGTCAGAAACGCCGAAATAAATATTTGCGATGCATACAGCTGTTTCGGTAGCCTGAAGCGTACCGCCTTCAGTGCAAAAAGAATTCGGAATCTGGAGAAGTGCTCGTATCTATAGGAGAGGGACCGAATTTAGTTCAACCAATAGGATTACGGGAAAGGTGGAGTGTGTGGCTAATATTAATTTAGGAATATTAGCTGTGAATGTTAGTAGAAAAATTAAGAAAATGTGCACTGAATGTAAAATTTCCAACAATCGGACAAATAGGGAACAGCGAAATCCCAATTTTCAAGGTTTTTAAAATTTTTATAAATATGAAAAGCTTCAAAGAAATAGAGTTCATGAATGGATTTAGGTCTGCAAATTATTTTAGCTGAATTAAATTTAAAATTATGATTTTACTCCCAGCAATGTTTAGAAATAGCCGATTTATTGGTTTCCTGTTTGCGGACGTAATTCATATGTTCTTTTAGACGAAATTTAAAACTGCGTTTAGTTTGGCCAATATATGATAAACCACACTGACAGGAAATACTATAAATTCCCTAAGAATTATGCATATCAATGGGATCTTTTAACTGAGAAAAGGTGATTTTATTGAAAGGCGAAAGTATTATTTTAAAAACATATTGTTTGAGAATTTTAGCTATGGTTTGACTGGATTTAAGAAAATAGGGTAAAACAATACTGATATTAGAAGAGACTGATTTAGTAGACGAAATACGAGGGAGCTGTAATTTTTGGATGGCTTTGTCTATAATGGAAGGGTAACACCCTCTGTCAATTGCAATGGCTTTCAGGTAAACCGTGCCCTCAATAATTATTCAAATCCTATTTTATTAAAATCCGAAATTAAATACCTGAAAAAAATTTGAATTTTTAAATAAATTATACAAAATTATTTTATGAAAATTTATTTTCTTCACACACATTGTGGTTTGAAACATATGATGTCTCTCATATTTATATCATGTTTATATAAGCATTATTATTAAAAATAAAATTTCTTAAAAGTAGCAATATTTTAACTGAATTTTACTAGCTTAATTGTTAATCCTTTTTATATTTATTAAAAATCAGGCACTTGAAATCTACATTCAATAATAAAATCGGAAATCATTCTTTTCTTCTTCAAAATTAAATGTATTTGGTATAAAATCATTTATATGTATAAAACACAAACATTTAATTGCATAAATATGTGTCGTTGGGAAATAAATTTCCATATTACAATAGATAAATATTTATTATTAAACGAGAAAAATCAACTTATTTTTATTCAGAAAAGACAAATTCAAGAGGAAAATGCTATGGAGTTAATACAGATATTTATTTGGCATGATTTATTTATACTATATGGTAATACAAAATGTAATAAAATGTATATTTATTCATGAAATATATCTGTATTTCTATTATCCATATTTCCGCCACACAAAACTTCTATTTATAAAGTGGTTTATAATATTTTTTCTGAAACAAGGATAAAAGAGGATCAATTTCAAATGCATTTATGGCATATAATACATATGTCGAATTTATTTGCATATACTAGAAAAATACAGAAAATACAGAAAGCCTATTACTATAGAGCATTAATATTTAAACAAATATATTACTATATTTCTACATGCTTTAAAGCCTTGTGTATTATATATTAAAGTTTGTCTGTTTGTTTATTAATCAAATAGTGATAATATTTTCCATGCATATGATTATCTGCCTTGACGTTTTGTTAAAAAAAAAAAAAAAAAGAAAGAAAATATAAATAAATAGATAAATATATATATATATATATATATATAATTAAAATAACAATCTTAAATTTACCCCTTGGTAAAAATGTTCATGTTTTAGAATTTCCAATTCTGTAGTCCTTTAAAAGACATTTAATGGCGCTTATAATGCTTTCCTCCCTGCAAATCAAATGCATGGCTACAAAATTATCGAATAGTGGTATAAATAGGAGGTGTGCCTCAAGAAAACGGTGGGTGATGGGGTAAAATGGGAATCATATTCGGATTCAAGAGGTTTTTTTCAAAAAGAATTCGAAGGAAAGGTTTTGGGGCTGATATCCATGCAAAGCAGTGTAATTTGCGCTTACTGCATCGCAGATGCCTGCTTTCATTGCTTTGATTTTTTTTCGTCGTGCACAATTATTTTCACAAGAATTTTGATTTTGATAGAAATTCGAAGCAAAACTTTCACGTACATATATGTTCTTATAGAAGCAGAAGTAATGTTACCAGTAAAAACGCTCGTAGTAATAATGTTGAAAAGTAATGAATAAAAAACTTGTCATGAAAATATCATAAAATATGCATAAAAATAATTGCAACATTTTTTTTTTTTTCGGTTCGAAACAGTGACACTACTTTTAGTCAGGCGAGCAAAATAAGCATGAATATAGAACAGAAAGTGGATTTGCATGCTGCAATCATTCTGACAAATTTCTCCCGAAGATGTGCCCTTGTATTATTTTGACAGGAAAGATTTTTTTTTTTTTCAATTTATAGTATTTTAGTACAATTTTTTTCTATTTAGTATAAGCTTTGTTATTTCTTTTTTTCTTTCTTTCTTTTTTTTTCTTTGTTTAAAAAAAATAAAAGTTTGATAAGCTTCATCACTTTAGAATTTTTCTTTAAAGATACATTTAATTTGTTTGATAAAAATTTAACTTTTATTTCAATAAAATCTGGTGTGCCACTTACATGATTTTCTTTTACCCCACATTGCAATACTATAAAGTTAGATTGCACATGAAGTCGCAAGATCAATATGGTAAGATGGTGTTATTAAGTTTTCTTTAAAAATAGTCTAAAATAGGTTTAGGAACAGTTTTATTTGACATATAATTCTGTGTGAGGGTCAGACGACCCACTCAACATACCGTTCAGTTATATACCTACATTTATTAATTTAAAAAAAATCAAGGCACTTATTAATTTAATAAAAAAGCACCACAAAGCTGGCGTTGTAAAAATTATTAATTACAGACTTTGAATAAACACCATAAAATGCAATAAACTGGCAACAATTGTTGCGAGCTTATTGCATTTTATGGTGTTTATTCAAAGTTTGTAAGTAATAACATTATTAATTTACTTTGAAACTTCACTGAGAAAAAATCTGTAACTGACATCTAGAATCTAAATTGTAGCTCTAGAAAAAATAGTTCCATGTCATCGTTATAAATTCTAGTCCCCTTGGAAAGCGAGTTCTAGAATTCTTATTAGAGTTCTAGGGCGTTTGCCTATATTCTCGAGGGCAAAGTTATTTAAAAACCTCTGCAAAAAATGAGACTACAAGAGGCGGGTTTCTGCAACAATAATCTTGATTTATTACCAAATTCTAGAAAATCAAGCGAGAATTCCTCGCAATATAAATGATTCAGAATATTTAGAATATTCAAAATATTGTTTCACCATCTATAAACGCGTACACTAGAAATTCTCGATCATTTCGTCTATTCAGTTTATTGGCGTGCCTTATGTGCATAGCTCGGAAATCTGTATTTCTAGTTAAGGGATTTAGAAAATGGCCACTTATTCATTCCAGAGAAAGGCGGTGAATTTTTTTTTTCAGTGTTGCTAATTTTGAACAAATTTTTTAAGTGGAAACCTAATACAAATTTTAAAATTTCAAATTTGAATTTTCTGCAGTTATTTGTTTTTATGTTATGTTATAATAATATCTGCATACAGATAAACTGCTAAAAATGAGACCTTTGTATTCAGGTAACCTCAAAATTTGGTATTGTATAAAAAACCAGGGTTAAGCATAGAACCTCAAAAAATATTTTGTTTACAGATGGGAGTGAAAAATTATTTTTCCTTCCTCAGCGATGATCTTCGACATAGTAAAAAGTACCAAAGTACTCCCATCAATTACAATTAGTAGAAAAGAACGATCAGCTTTATCTTGAGTATCCCTGCATATTTTCCATAAACTCTATGCACATAACACAGTGAAAATAAATTTAGTATATGAATAACTAATGTTTATAATATGAAAAACACCTAACACAAAAGGAAATACACTTCCAGCAATTTCCAAATATAGCCCCCTTTATATCCAAATAATTTGGGTAGCCCTGAAAACAAATAATGAATGATTCCCATATCACAATCTACCCAAAACATGTTTTTATGCTTAGGAAAAAAGAAAAAAATGTTCATTTCTTTTTGTTTAGGGCACCCTACAGATGTTACACTGAACTTGCCAGAAAAATCCCCCATAGATGTAATGTGTTTGAATTCTCTTTGATGGCCCAGTACATGAACCATTTTCTTGATATCAACGAAACGTTTAGTGTAGCATCCCTGTATAATACATACGTATAATGCCAAATTTGGACTTCCTGCTGCTCTTAAAATACGATGATACACAGACAGACACACAAACACTAAAAACATAATTTTTGGATTTAGGGGCCTAAAAACTCGTAAATATGACAAAAGCTCAATTTTTAAAATTTAACAAACAACAACAACAACAAAAAAAAAAAAAAAAAAAAATAGTGTGAAAGAACCACACGACTTCCATTACCCACTATTACACTTATTATACGCATTTTTCAGAGATAATGTGATCAGAGAACATAAAAGTGACATAAAAAAGATGAAACCTAAATTTTATTCGGTAAGAGAAACTTATAAAGACATATAAAACGAAGCTTACGTATAGCGAGGTAAAAAATAAGAGAAAAAAAATGGTAGAGTTATTTTTTGAAACACAAATTTCCGAGATTTAAAGATGACCTACCTAAGCAGGATAACTGTTAATTTTTTCCTAATAACAACGTAATACATCAGAAAGAAATTGATTTATATAAAAATTTTCAAGAAAATCGTTAGAGACGTATTTGAGATACCGACTTCTACAAAAAACTCAATTATTGACCGGAAAACAATAATTACATACAAATGGATATTTAAAAGTGAGTTAATATGGCGAGTTTGAAAGAAAGCCGTACAGCCGTTTTTAAGGAAACGCACCTGCGAAACCTGAAATTGAGCTATTTATACAGGATGCCTATGAATTTTCCTGAACCAACCAACTATATCATTCGAAAGGACATCTAATAGAGTGTTTATATAGCAAATTTGAAGAAAATCATTTGACGGACTTTGGTAAACGATTTTATCCAAAAAATGTTATTTACAATATACTTGAAGTGTTTAGTCCCCTTCTACATACAAAAATATCGGCTAGAGCGCAATTGTATTTAAATGACAATCTGAGCATGCGATTTCTGTTTTAAAAATAAAATAAGTAATTTGGTTTGGGCCAACAGTGGAGAAAATCGATTTGCGGTGTTCACTAACTTGCATAGCACTGAATGATGTATTCGTAATTTTCGGCGTTTAAAGGATGAAATGTTAAAACAATTTTCAAGATTCTAATGCGCACACTACTGGTATCGAATACATATGTTTTTTCTTGTCTCCTTAGTCACAATAACCGCTCTGGATTAAAAAAAAAAGCCCTGATACCATTTCTGCTGATTCCTATGTAAACATAGTATTATTACATTATTATAAAAAACGTTAAAATTCATAATTCTAAATCAAATATTATTTAGCCATTTTAAGCAACTAATTTTTTAACTAAATTATTTTTATTTTTGCGACGTTATTTTTTTTTTCTAATACTAAATGATATTTATTTCGATAACAATTAATTAACCTTTATTGTAATTATTGAGTACAAGAAAATAATTAAATAATAAGTCAAAAATATTAGTATTTTATGCCATATTGATTTTCTCTGCTCTAAGTGTATGGTTATTGTAAATTTATATTTTATTTTTTATATCATACTACAATTTACGTTTAAAAACATTCAAAACAAGATCTTAATATAAAAAATATCATCGAACTGATTATCATGAAACTTATTTATAAAAATATTTTAGAAATGTATTTTAGAAAAATTACTTTTATTACTCAGTTTGTGATATAAGAGGTTTATGATATAACTTGTTTAGGTATATTAATGCAGTTCTTATGAATGCCTTTTTTTATTTTCAATCTTTTGAACGATTTGGTTTAATTCACACTCTACTGAGATTTAAAGTTATTACGTATTATAAATTACGGCGTAAAAAATAGCATGTATTGTATTTTAGATTATTGTTTTTTAATCTATTTTAAATAAATAATTCAAAGATCTATCACAAGTGAAATAAGCTTATTTAATGTTTATAAAACATTTAAAATACACAGAATTGACAATTTTAAATAGAAAGAGAAAATACAATATCACGGCAACTCTGAAAATTATACTTTTTTGAAAGCTTTCTAGAATGTCTAAGTTCTGAATGCATGCTCTGAATGCATGCTCGCAATTAAATTCTAACTTTTAGGAATTAACCTGTAAAGTTACGAATTATGTTATGGGAACAGCGACCCAGTCAATTACATTGAACTTGTGCTTGTGAAGTCTTGTTTATTTCGCTAGTTCTAGAAAATCTCATTACTAAAATTTATAGACTTTTCTTATAGAATTTATAAGTTTCGCAATGAATAACAGCATTTGTTTAGTTTTTAAGATAATAAAATTGAATTAGACAATAGACTTATTTAAAAAACCTTTATGTTTTAGAGTATGGGGAATATTTAGAAAATAGTCCGTCTACATTTGAATTTATTAAATATACAAATATGTAATTATATGTAATATATGTATGTATATGTAATAATAATATGTAATTATTGAAAAAATATAAAATGTCATTTTATGTTTACGTAGCATTATATTTATTTTAGATTATATACATACGTATATATAACAATTCATGTACTAATTGTTTTGAGTAGAATTTTGCTGAATTGATACAACTAAATGCTTGATAATTTCTTGATAACATAAAAGAAGGACAAACCAACCAGCGGGCATTGACTGTTCTCCGATATAAGAATTTTAATTAGCTATTGGATAAGCTATCTACGTATTGACAGAATCTGTAAGGAGAGTTACAGGACCTAAACACTGTAAGTGAATTGTGGAACTGTTTATTACAAAAATAAATTTGAGAAATTTAAGAATATATATATAAAATATTGTGTGTGTGTGTATTTCTGCGCATTGGCAGAGGGAAATTGGGAATGATTACTAAGACGGGAAAAGTAACTCACTGACAGCATATACTGATAAGTTGGAGGTTGAATTACAGAATTATATTTGTATACGCAGGCATACACTACGCGCTAATATACATTTTATAAGAGTATAATTAATAATTACAAAGTATATATAAATGTTGCTAGCAAATTTTGTTCACATTGTAAAATAGAGAATATTTGTTTGACTTTCAAACTGCGTAAGAGTAATTATTTAGCTTATATTAAACTACATTGTTTTAAATTGTAGTATTTTTGGAAAAATATAAAATGTCATTTTACGTTTACTTAGCATTATATAAATTTTAAATTATATATATAAGCATGCATAAGAATGCATGTAGTAATTGTTCTGAGTAAAATTTTGCTAAATTAATACAACTAAATGTTTGCTAATTTCTTAATAACATACAGGAAGGACAAACCAGCCAGCGGACATTGACTTTTTTCCAGTATAAGAGAGGGCCGCGGTAGCCCAGTCGGTAGAGCGCCGGCCTCGTAATTGGAAGATTGCGGGTTCGGTACTCGAGTCGGCCAAAGACCGTCGTGTACATTAATGGTGACTGGTGCACGTAAAATCTGTCGTGGCCGCAATGTCCTCCATGTTCCCATAAAAAAATTATACCTCTGGGGGGGGGGGGTCACCGAAGCGGGAGAGCCATCCCTTCCGTGGAGGATCAAAATTGTGATGGCATGTGTACGGACCACCTCTAGGGGTGTGTCCCAGACCGTCGCCAATTGCCCATCTGCGCAGCACTAGTGCGACTTAAAAACCCAACCATCCATCCATCCATCCAATATAAGATAATTAATTAGCTATTGTATAAGCTATCTACTTATTGACAGAATCTTTAAGGAGCGTTAGAGTACCTAAACACTGCAAGAGAATCTAGAAAATGTCTTAAATAATAAATGTCTTAATATACAGCTTAGACATAACAGATATCTTAATTTAAGTCAGAAATGTGTCTCAAATGCTATTTCAGACACAAAAAAATATTTGAAACGCGTAAAAATGCGAAATTTTAGACAAAAAAAAAAAAAAAAAAAAAAAAAAAAAATGCGTCCAAACTTACTAACATTTTCGAAATTCAGAAAGTTGCACTACTTAACAAATTTTTCATACGGAATCTACTTTAAGCAATATGTTAATCCTTTAAAATCATTTCCGCATTCTATAAATATAATATTATCTTACATAATAACTAGTAAAGCTATTTAAACTATGTTAGTTTATGAAATTAAATTTTCAAGGAATAATACTCTAGACATTTGTATGATATTTGCATAGAATTATGCTTAATATAATTCCTAAACAACATATTTAGACACAAAACTTTTTTTTAAAGTCTTTAAAGCTTTCTCATATTAAAAGAAAAAGTGTGAAGAAGAATGTGGTCAGTAACTTGTAGCGAAGTAAGTCGAATCTTGAATATTTTGTGCATAACTGCTTTTTATTTATTTATTATTAATATTATTCTATTTAAAATCATTTTCTTCCACATAATTATCTGCACCTAAGTGTAAAACAACAAATTTTCTGGTATAAAACAACTTATTTAGACACAAAACTTATTTAGTTAAAAAAAAAAAAAAAAAAAAAAATCTTTGTCTTTAAATCTTTCTCATAATAAAAGAAAAAAGTATGAAGAAGAATGTAGCCGGTAACTTGTATCGAAAAATCGAATCTTGACTATATTGTGCATAACTGCTTTTTTATTTATTATAATTATTATTCGATTTAAAAACTGTTTTCTTCCTCCTATTTGCATGCACCTAAATGTAAAATAACAAATTTTCTGACATTCATGTTCATAATTTGTTTCCTTTTAAATATCAGATTAAGGAAAGATACGGATTTAAACATAAAATTGCCTTTGTTTGTCATATAACTGCAGTAATAGAAGGTTTAACGACTTATGTGGTATTATGATTTGCAAGATCCTTGATTCGAATTCAGGTTTCGTGTTCTACTTCAAATATGAGTTCGATCCCACCTTCGGTTAAAAGCTTATTATTTTTACAGTAGAACTTGGATAATTCGAAGTTGAAGGGACCAGAGAAAAATTCGAAATATCCAAAAATTCGAATTACATATACTATTTTTTCAAAAGAAAAAAGAAGAGATATATTAAAAAATTGAAACTCTACTATCAAAGATTTAACACATAAACTTTATATCTAAAAATACTGCTACCCCCCCCACCCCCACCCCTCACTAAATCAATATTTTTTACGAGCTTAATTATTCAACACTTTTAAAAAAATAATCAGATATTTTTTATTTCTTCTTTCAGTTACAACCTTTGTGTCATAACATATGACTTGATACAAAAATAGAATCTACTATATTAGACATTATTTTCAATTTAAAAAAACCTCGAAGTTCATGTATATTCACCATACCATATCTTCTGTGCACTAGATAGGGGCTTCTCTTGTATTTACTTATTATTTTTTTGAAAGACTGTTAAGATATATAATGCACTTTAGCCAAGAAAAATCTCGGGAACAAATCTTACTTTAATATTTTAAAGATAATCGTATGAATAATTCGAATTATCTAAAATAAAATTCGAATTATACATGATATTTTAACATTATTTTAATATAAAAATCAAGGGACCGTGTAAAAAATTCGAATTATCCAAAATTTCGAATTAAACAAGTTCGAATTATTCAAGTTTCACTGTATTATTATTAAGAAAATTAATAATACTTCATTTATGCTCCAGAAAAATCTAGAATTCCTTTAAAACAGAAAAACAGAATCGTGATCCATATTTATTTATTTATTTATTAAAAAGCATTAAAATTAGCAGTGATTTTAAACCAAAAATGACGGTGTTTTAAGGCATGTGCAATGTGTTAATTTCACATGCAAAAATATGTCTTAAAAAGTAAGATTTTTTTCTTTTTCTTTTTCGCTATTAAAATGACTTTTGAAACTGGTGTTAAGACGTTTGCAGTAAACAAACATAAATATAAAAGAAAAATACAAATTTAAAATTAGAAAATACAGAAAAAAAGATAACTAAAAATAACTATTATTAGATTTATTCTTTCGAAAACCAAAACAGTAACAACTGAAGGAGATTTGGAATAAAAAATACGTTTTTATTTAAAATATGTTTCTAAAATTCAGTGTATATTTATTTTGAAATTAATGTCTTACTATTTAATAAAAAAGTAAAACTATATGCATTATAAGTACAGATATCTAGTAGCTAATTAATTATTATTATTGTTATTTTATGAGTATTTTTCTTTCAACAGTAAAACATATAAAAAGGGTTTTTAACTTTCTATTGCAAAAAAATTAATAAAAGAAAATACCTTATATATTTCATGGTTTGACTTCAAATTCCACGATCCTCTTGCTCAAACTTCAATTAATTATTCAGTATTGTAATATTTTATTACCCCTTTATCATGTAAAATTTGAAAAAGGAGGGAGTAATATGAATATTTAAACATACTAGGAAATATTTAATTAAATTAATCTTTGCTGAAAAAAATGGAAGGAAGTACAACTGAGGCCATAAAGCTTTTACAATTATTAACAACATAAATCCTGTAAGTGTATCCATAAATTTCTCAATCTGCCAGATATAAAGGTGTGTGTTGTGCGTATTATGATGTCATAAAAATGTGATTGATTTTATTATGTAACAGATTTTTATTTTGACTTAAAAGCTTTTTAGTAATTAACAATAATTTTCACGCGCTATCCTTCTTATTTCATGAATTATCTAAACTGTTCATAATTTTTCAATTATTTTTCAAAATAATTGAAAAAGGGATACATTTTCATTACTTCTATTTAAATATGTGTTTGAATTTTAATTGCACATGCAATTATAGTTAACCTTCCTCAAATTTTAATAGTAGCTAATTGAGAGATTTCCTAAGCTTACTATATTAAAAAAAAAAAAAAAAGTATTTTGCATTATTATTATTATTATTATTATTAGATGAATTTTGTTCAAGGTTTTCATATTTAATTTTTATTTCTGAAAATAAAATTTGTTTTCAAGACATAGGTTCAGTTGTAGCTAATTTAACAAACGTGTCACAGGACTTGTCTTATAGTTGAAATAGTAAGATTTTCTCACACTTAAAGTGATTTTATATATTTTCTTCTGTAAATGGAATAGACATAAAAGTTTTACGATAGTGAAATTCGCATTGTTTCAGAAAAATAATAAAGATATATATATATATATATATATAGGATGTGAATAAACCACATTTTAGAATAAGGAAAAAGAGGAGAGGAAGTGAAAATTCCTACAAAATAGCATGAGTGGTGTGATATGGATAACCACATATTCTTTCTTAAATTTTAACTGCATTTAACTTCTTAAAATTATTCATTTATCATATTTCTGTTTAAAAGACTTCTTTAAACGAAAATAATTAGATTTACTTTCTGCGGAGGCAAACGTACTTTCTTTCAGGTATTTCAGATAAAAAAAAAAAAAAAAAAAAAAAAAAAAACTTTGAATCACCTTTTTATTCTAAAAACGTAAAATAAAATAAAATAAATAAATAAAAGAGTAAATCAAAATAAATGTAAATCAAAAACTCCGTTACATTTTATGGCTGCTCGTGATTAATTAATGCAAGCCAAATAAGTGCAATATTTCATTTAACAGTTAATATACATTTAGAGAAATAGATTATTATTCTTATATCATATTATTGAATCTGTCAATAGATGATTGCAAAACAAAGAAACGTGTGTAATTACATAATATGGAATCGTGATATATAACATGTAACATGACCTGATCTTCCATAATTTCAGAATTATATGATGTGACGAAACGACTAGATTTATCACAATAATTCAACGAATCTAACGGTTATCATAGAAAGTGTAAAGTAATTCTGGCGAGGAAAAATCTGAGCCACAATATTTGAAAAAATATATGAAAATGTCCTTAACGGGCTCAAACAAAACTGGTGTTGCTTGGGCGTTACAATTTGGCGAATGATTGTTTTGAATTCTACTTCACTTTTGATCTTTTCCTCGGTCTAGTTAGACCTCTATTTTTACTCTCTTTAAAATTGTATGCTCCCAGTGCACTTTAAATTTTATTCAAAAATACTTTTTTTTTTTTTTTTTTTTTTTTTGTATGATCAACGTTGATAATGGACTACAATAAATAATTAATTAAAGAATTCGTCATTCCTGAGTTATTCGACTACCATAACGCATCTTATATTTTACCTTTACGGCTGTTAATGGAAATTAATCCGTAGTGCTAACCAAACCACTTAACAAGGGGAAAAAAAGCACAATCACAATTGTGTGAAAAAACAAATAACACTAATCCGAAACTGCAAGAAAAATAGACAAGAAAAAGATATAGTAAACAGCGGGGCAGGTGGGATCCAGAAAACATATTTTGACTACTTTTAAAGAGAAGCTGTGATTTTTATGAAAAATTCAGATGAACTATTTATGAGGATTTACGATTGTTATTGTAATAGTAAATATAAGGTTGTGATCTGTAAAAAGTGAGATTAAATTTGTATAAGCCTATGCTTTACAGGAATCAAATACCTTGAAAGAGTTCGGTAAAAGTAAGCCATTTAGAATATTTTACTGTTGTCTGAAGATAAAAACTAAGAATAAATTAAAATATGTGAAACCTATACGAAAGTTCTCAGAACCTTTTTTGTATTCCGACCTATTTCAAACTTACTTATATTTCTCTCTCTCTCTCTCTCTCTCTTTTTTTTTTTTTTTTTTTTCGAGTGCAGAAACTTGCGAGTTTTGAAAAAAATAATTAGCTTTAAATTAGAAAAAAAAAATGCTTTTTTTTTGTTGTTTTTGTTTATTGAAATATTTATCTATTAAAATGGATTGTATTTAAAATGATAGTTAGAATTTAAATAAAACTAAAATCATCTTAAAAAAAAAAAAAAAAAAAAAAAAAAGGATTTGTACGGATCTGCACATTTTGAAGAAGTTTTCGAAAACTAATATTAAAAAAAAAAAAAAAAAAAAAAATCTTATGGCAAAAATTATTATTAAATTAGAAGTCAAGGAAATTTAGGACAGGGTACTACCATATCCATCACAATATGTTAAAATGTAAATGTTTGTTTAATATATTTAATACTCTGAAGAGCTAGAAAATCAGGTACACGCATACGTGTAAATAATGAAGGCATACAACCAATCAGTATTATTCGATGAGGTAGGAAAAAACTATTTATGAAAAGCCTGTCTTGTGAAGCTGTTCCTGTTACAACAATGACAAATTAGGAAAATTTAAGTTATATTTTAAACAAGACGTTGTAGTTGGCACACATGAGAGAAGACATAGCATCTTTAAAGTAGCGCTTAAATTTTGATTTAATTTAGGAAACGACCATTTCCCGAGTCCGCCGTTAGAACGGGCATCCTGTAAGTCATCGAATTTCAGACACTCGCCTCACTCAAAAAAGACCTCGTAAGAACGAGAGAGTTGAAGATATATGACAATCTTTAAATGAAATTGACGTGCAACAATTACTTAAACTGCCTCATATTTCAATGCAGCTGCCATCTTGCAAAATGGTGAGCGGAACATTTTTGAGATACACGCTTTCAAATTCGAAAGTTCCCTCATGTCCACCTCGTACTTAAAAGCATGGCACAAAGACTCACTTGAACTCCCCAAAACCGCCATTGGACTGTTCATGACTATCAACTGGTCTGACGATTCCCGCATCCATTAATTAAAAATTAAAATATTTTATCCAACCTATCATAAGTGGATTGTTCAAGCTTCTCGAGTCCGTGGGATGGTATTGATCTGTTGCGATTTGCCATCACTAAACGTATTAAGTGTTCCATATATGAAGCACTTAATACGTTTAGGGATGACTGTGACAAGTGATGGGTACTTAATCATCATATCCAACCACCTACATCCATTCATTTCATTACCCACAAGTTTTCTCCATTGCATCCTGTACCCATTCATGTTCCACTTATATGTCTTTGTCAGACAGTAGTCGGGACTATGCCATGTCCTGTATGACCCTCTGTGGTCTCGTTATTTCCATATTAGAATGGTGTACCAGTTTTTCTGGCTAGTCAGTGTAAAAGTAAAATTATATTAAATGTTTTATTATTATTATTATTATTATTATTTTCACACATGTTCATTTTCTTTATACTTTACTTTGCTTTTAGAAGAAGATAGTGCTAGACCTATAAATGTTTTCAAATTTGGTTTTCGATGTATTTAGAATTTTGAACTGTCCAGGACTCGATTTAACCATTTTTATAAAATATTTATATATTTTTGAGTAGCAGCTTTAATTCAAGAACTAATTCACGTAATTTCACTTAAATTTACATGCATAACCTTCCAGCGGGCGCGCTGCTTATACGAACATGAAAGTTCGCGCGTATTTTTCACATACACTATTGTAAAATATGTATTTTCAAGTATCGGAAAATTTTAGTTATACTATAACCATTTAAAGATTAATAAAATCATTCAATTGGAGCTTTTATGCATTAAAATAAAAACTGAAACAATGAAACTTAAAGCACAAAATCAATATAAAGTAATCAAAGAAACATTGGAATTATCTGAAAATAAAACAAAGGATATAGTTGAACTGTTATCATTTTTAATGAAAAGTGTAAAGTTAAATGTTAATTAATTTTAAAAAATATTTAAAATAATAATGTTTAAAACAAAAACAACAAAGAATAATTTAAACATCGAAAAAAAAATCCAAATATAACAAAACGTCACTTGAACGGTCGCGCGTATTTTTCAAATACAAATAGCAAATATACAGCTTCACATCATTGTCTCGAGGTTTAAAAGATAATTAAAAATAGGTCAATATATACTGAGTGAATAGCCTAGGATAAGTGGTCCATATGCTCTTTGACTTTAAGATATACAACGAGATTCACCGCTAGTGTATCTCTCATATACGCGCGCCCGCTAGAAGGATAATTATTTAATTTATGACATACATGTCAATTGCCATAAATTAGTGACTGTCAAGTTTTGATTAAACTTGCTAAAAATATGGTGTTGTTATCCAGTTTTTATTATTTCAACATACATATATGTATGTATGCACATACATATCGGTATAAGGACTGACATGAATGCAACATATGCGGCCCAACGTGTAAATACCCACAGTGAGAAACATTTTTAACGAATAACTGTGAAATTACAAATTATTATTTATAATAGTAATTGTCAACTACAGAAAAAACGTGCATGTAGAAACACCCCTTTCCCTTTAGGGGAATGTAAATTTTCAATATGAGGTGTTTCTTTCTTTCTTTCTTTCTTTTTTTTTTTTTTTTCTTTTTCTTTTCTTTTTCTTTTTTTTTTTTTTTTTTTTTTTAGTCCAACAAAATAAATTGCTAATACCTTTAAAATTACCTTTAAACCATTTAAAAAAATCCTTTTTTTTTTTTTCATTTTTAACAAAAATGTTAAAAAAGCACCTATTTAGATGTCATCAATAGGGCACGAAATTGACTTTATTTCGACATTTAGCAGAAGTAAGTGTTTGCCTTTTTTGTTGTCACTATCTTCCATAGATAAAAATTTATTATATTTATACTGTATATTTTTGTGACTGAATATTGTAGATATTATTGATAAAAAATTAGTGATATATATATATATATATATATATATATATATATACGTCTCTAAACTGAATTTCGATTGTATCCATCTGAATTTCGATTGTATCGTAAAATAATCATAAAAACAAATATTTTAATAAATAATTTTCACTGTTGTAATTTATATAGGAAACTATAAGTTAAAGTTTCGTGAAAGATTACTGATAAAATGATTAAACTTGTATGAATACTGCTATAATTAAGCTAATGCACAATCAGTTTTTATCAAACAGTAACACACAGTGCTAACACACAAACAGTAACATATCTTAAAAAAAATTGACATTAAATCAAATTAAATGGCAATTTTTATTAAATACACATAAAAAACAACAACAACAACAAAAAAAACTATATATGAGAATGGGATGAACAAAAAAAAAATCAAAATAATTATCCTAATTTACACATAAAAAAATAAAAGTTACAAAATAATTAGTGATATATATATATATATATATACGTCTCTAAACTGAATTTCGATTGTATCCATCTGAATTTCGATTGTATCGTAAAATAATCATAAAAACAAATATTTTAATAAATAATTTTCACTGTTGTAATTTATATAGGAAACTATAAGTAAAAGTTTCGTGAAAGATTACTTATAAAATGATTAAACTTGTATGAATACTGCTATAATTAAGCTAATGCACAATCAGTTTTTATCAAACAGTAACACACAGTGCTAACACACAAACAGTAACATATCTTAAAAAAAATTGACATTAAATCAAATTAAATGGCAATTTTTATTAAATACACATAAAAAACAACAACAACAACAAAAAAAAAAACTATATATGAGAATGGGATGAACAAAAAATAAATCAAAATAATTATCCTAATTTACACATAAAAAAATAAAAGTTACAAAATAATCATTATTAAATAAAAACAATTATGTTTTTATAGATTTAATTTATGTTTAAGTTAAAATAAATATTATTCGATTCATTAAAATATTTCATAAATTTTAATGTATTTCTTTTTTCTCTCCTTTTCTTTAAAATCTTCATTCTAAATTATTCTACTTACGTAAAAAACAACAATAATTATGATTATATACATGCAATTACTTAACAGAAATGGCTAAAATACTACTTATTTATATCCAAACAGCAAATGGTTATAAACTTTCAGAACTTTATTGACAATAACAACAGCTTTATAGCGTTTCAGACTTAACGAAGTTCATGTGCTTAGAAGTACAATTTTTTTACAAGACACATTTGTTTAATTTCAGACATTCGTAAAATTAAATTAAGTAGCGAAACTATTTAGAAAAAACGTTTCGTGAAAGTATTTGCTGTCATGACTATTTCTCATTTTGCATGTATATAATATTGACTGTGAAATTTTAAATGATTCAACTAATTATAAAAGTCATAAAATAAAAATGTTTTTAGAAAAAAGTAGTACTTAACGATATATAAATGTATGTGAGTGTGTTAACATGTAACAGACGTATTGTAAATGGTTAAATAAATAAAATTAAAATATTAATTAAGTAAGTAATTAATTAAGTAATAAGAGTCTAAATAAAGAAAACTTTTCGGATAAAAGTTTCGATTTACGATAATAGATGGAATTTTTAAATCGACAAAGAGAAGGAACTATTAATAATCACCACAAATTACAGAAACACACAGGAACGACAGTAAGTCAAAATGATTGTTTATGACCATTACTTAGAGAAACTAATATGCTATAGTGATCTCCAAAGTTTCTTCTATAGTTTCTTATATAAAATCACGCAGTCTAAATTATTTATTATAATTTTTCTATTATGAAAGCAGACTGTTTTCATCTCAGAGAAGTATTACACAAAACGTCCAACGGAGGTAATTTTTTACCATGCAAGTGACATCGTTCCTTTTCATTGGGACATTTGAAATATCGCAACGCCACAAATCGGACAATATGCGTCTAATTTGAATCAGCATATTGTATCAAAAAAAAAAAAAAAACATTTTGACATATGAAGTGTTGTTTGATTATGCATAATAGAATCTGAGATATAGCCTTTCCCGAAATTGCAGAAATCAATGTGTAAAGCAACGTCACCTATTGAATTATCGGTACTAAATGTCAATAACAATTGATTAATGCCAAAGTGCATCTACATATAAATTTATATGCAAATCTGCTCAGTGGTTTCTTATATATAACCTTCCCTAAAATTACGAAAATCACTGTATTGCACAGCCATCTTTTGAATGATTAGCTCCAAAAGACGAATTTTGTATTGTTTTTTATCAAGGTGATTTTTGTCTACGTACAAATTTATATGTAATTTTAAGCAGTAGTTCATGAAATACAGTTGATGATTTTTTTTTTTTTTTTTTTTTTTTTTTTTTTTGACTGAGAACTATTAGTCTAAATCTGCAGATTTATACGATTCCGGGGCATCTATTCTCCGATCTGACCACCATAGCCATCGTCCTTAAACAACGACATTCGTCAAATCAAAAGTCGGAATGTGACGTCACGTGATCAAAATAACGACTGCCCCAGTCGGATTTGATGTATAGTCTGGTCGGAGAATAGATGCCCAATTTTACGATAGTTGGACATTTATCAAAATCTAAAATTTTACGAAAATATAATTTCAAAGAAATGTTATAATTTGAAAAAAAAAAAAAAAATAATAATAATTGTTCTCCGTCCTGCTAAATTCTGCTTTTGCCAGAATTTCATACTTTTATTATTATTATTATTATTATTATTATTATTAATTTTAAATTAGGAAATAAAAAGCGCTCGTGCAAAATGAAATAAAAGAAACACAGGCAAAATAATTAAATTTGAATTTGAGTTGGCAATTTAAGGATGCCATTTATATAATGAAAATGCACTTATATAGTTTATCACAGATAGGTTGTAACTTTTGCTGACTTGAAGGATCGCATATCGTTACATGCGCGGCAGATCACTGGCGATCAACTGCGGTCAGCAGTTGAACACACAGTTCGTCGGCAGCAGAGTTTGCAACTTAATGATGGGGCTCACATTAAACAATATGCTTTACACCGCTACATAGTCTGTAAAAAATAAGAAAAATGCCTGTAATAGTTAAAAAAAGATGTTTGTATTGAAATTTGTAGCTTGTTTGCATTTTGGTGTATGGCCCCTCTAGCGGAATTTTTTATTTGATATTCATTTATTTATTATTTTCAGATTGTTTATTTTTGTATTTATTTTTCATACACTTTAAACGTATTCTCTGAATTTCGTATATACAAATTTTCGACTCAATCTGTATTTTAGTTATTGCTAAAGAAAGCGCTCAATAGGCCAAGTTTAATTATAGCCATAATGTACATAAAAATCTCTAATTAGGGATTCACAGTTTTTTTTTTTAATTTAAAGTAATTAAATATTCTTTTTTTAATAGAGAAAGCAGTCTCGCATATTATTATTTTAAGCATTTATCTTTTTTCTAATCAGAGAAAAAATCTATTTGTCTCAGCTATTCATAAATATGTAATATTAATCAATTTCTTACATTGGTAAGTATTTTTCTGTTTTAATTAATTATTTATTTATTTACCAATCATGTAAAACAGTTTATATTTCTTTCCCCTTATACCTAATAATGTTTAATTGTGTGTTTATTTACAGCTTTTTTTTTTTTTTTTTTAGATTATTTAATAAGTTTCTCGCGAATGAAATATTTACTTCGATTAACGTTGTGAAAAAAAAAGAACTTTTTGCTATCACTTTATTATTATTATAATTAATAATAATCTCCAATTTATACATACACAAGCAAAAAAAAAAAAAAAAAAAAAACTTGTAAGCCCAAACATTGCATCAACTTGATTAGAAAATTGAACAATTAGTTCTCGATAATATATATCAAGTTTTTTTTTTCTTTTTACGATACGTTATGCATATATTTCATGTTTTTTTTTTTTTTTTTTTTTTTTATATAATTACTAACTATTAAATAATTTACTTCACATAATAATACATGATTATCGATAATGATAATTGGTCGTGAAAAGATTTCAGATTTATAATTATTAATTATAAACAGACTTTGAAATTTATTATTAACTTTTATTTGTCGGTGAATTTGCACTATTAATAATATTTATTTTATACTGTTTGAACGATTCTTACTAATTCCCAAAATGTACATTTTAAAACATTAGAAATAAAGTTAAACTTTAAAATGAAAAATAATTCACACAACTTAATCATTTTTTTTTTTTTAATTTGAACAAGGGAAAGATGAATATTGCAATATGTTTCAACGAAAAACATGTCTTTATGTATTGTAAATAATTCTTAATTAAATTTTTCATAAAACGTTTTTTTTTTTTTTTTTTTAAACGATGCAATCATAAATAATACTTTTACAATCTAATATGAGACAAGAAATCTCAATAAAACCATTCTGCTGATATTACCCCTGAGGGAAAAATATTCAGACCATACTTTTTAATCTAGATAGGAATTCGTCATGGTATCTTAAGGAACATATAAAGGTATATGAATCTCCAATAAAAGGGCATTCTTCTTTTCATCGGGCAAACAAATATCAGCTTTACTTTTTTACAGAAGAATGATTATTTTCATCAGGGAAACAAGCATTTGGGGATTGCTTTATTGATAGAAATTGATGGAAATATATGACAGAGCATAAAATTGAAGAAATGGACATTACTGATTTCCAGACTTATATTGGTTAACGAGGGCTTATTGTTAAATGTTTTTTTTTTTTTTTTTTTTTTTTTTTTACTTTCTTCTATATTTAACAGAGGAAGTATTGGGTTCTTCCAAACAAATGTGTATATTTGTGTGTAAGTGAGACAAAATTTTGTGGCAACTGTATCTCAGGAATTATGGCACAGAATTTAATATGAAATGCAGTGATATGTAGTTGCACCTTGACATAAATCAGTGTCTACCAACCTTTGGGCAAAATCGTCCAACAGGTGGCATTGACATCCCCATTCATTCAATGTTTTAACAAAAACGTATAGGAAAAAATTTCGTATAAATGTGCATAAACAGAATTATTTTTTAATACTCATTATGGATTAAAATGAATTATTTATAATAGGGATAATCAACAGGGAATTTGCTTTATATGGGAATCCCCCCACCTCCCGGTGGTGGGCAAATTTTCATTATGTGCATCTTTCAAAACAGCTCATCGATACCTTTAAAACGAATGGTTCAACCAACGATCTGTGATAATTTAATATAAATTATCGACTTTTTCCTTAAGAAAAAAGAACAAAAAAGTTAGAAAATAACCACATTTTTTTATGATGCTATCTAGTGAATAAAATTGAATTTTCCTTGGACATATAGTGTTATACTTCTCATGAATAAAAATCGTCTGCATTCATCATAACAGTTAAATTTAATAGATAACAAATTTAATAATGTATTTGTGCTGAGTTAATTTTTATAGGAAAATAGGGGAGACCCGTGTATCTAGGGCCACTTTTTTTCAATGCCCAAAACAGAGCCCTTGACCTGTTTAAAATTATGAAAGTGATATGTACATATCTTCAGGATTAATTACTTCCAATTGGGATTAATATAAAAACGTAAAATATTACATCCTTTCAAAAAGAAGGTTTTTAAATAAATTTCACACATGGTCATAAGACCCCATTTTACCTAGGGCCTCTCTTTTTTAATACCACAACACAAAGCACCTGACCTGTTAAAAGTCATTAAACTTATATGTACATATCATTAGGACTTCTAACTTTTAATTAACATTAATAAAAACACTTAAAATAATAAATTTCGACAAATAGAAGGTTTTTAAATAAACTTCACACATGGCCCTAGATACAACATGCTTATTGTACCTAGGATCACACCGCATTATACCCAGGGCCTCAGTGTATCTAGGGCAATTTCCTCAAAATTAGATTTCACATTGTAATGAATAGAAGACAAACATACAAACATATATTTTATAAAAGAAAAAATATCAAGTAAAATATTTATTTATCATATAATAATTATAATGATATTGTCTTAATTTAAAACACACCGAATTTTTCGATCTTCTTCTACTTTCTTTGGGATAATCCAATTGCACGCTTTTCTTTAATTCTTTTTTTTTCTGGAGTGTCTCTTACATTTATAGCTATCCAGATTTTAGGACATATCTCTTCTTTGATTTATGAGGTTTTGCTTAAGGAAAAAGTTGTGCCCGTTCAAACATGATACACGAAACGATTTTAGATGTTGAAGGTTTCGAAATTTCAACAGGACATGAAACAGAGACATCCAGCTCCATCAGTGTTGGTTCACATTCTTCCTGAAGAAAATCTTTTTTTGGAAATTTATGGAGGGAGCTTGTCTGCAGGCCACATTTGAACTTAAATATTCCTCTTCAGTGAATATGTTTTGATTCACTGGCCATATGCGAGATACACGAAAACGTGATAGAATGTTCACATGAGTAAAGGCCGACGGATAGGACTTGCCAAAATTTTCAGCAAAGTTATATTTAATGATTGGTTTGCCAGGGTTTGCCAGCATCCAATTCTTATAGGCTGTACTGTAGTATTTATTAAAAGGTCCAAACACATTTCTGCCCAATGGTTGTAGCAATATCCCTCATAAAACAATATCCTTCATAAAATTATATATATATAAAAATCAATTAAATTGTAACAACATGTAGAATATGATTGCAATTGTAATATTTGATTGTTTGACTGTAATATTTAAAATGTTTTGATAACTTCATTCAGAATGCCTTGCACTAAAAAAAAAAAAAAAAAAAAAAAAAAAAAAAGAAACATACAGAGAGGACGAATTAAATATTTGATTTATTACTCAGTATAACAAGAAAAAATAAACATTAGAGATGAAAGAAAATTATTTGACTTATCTTTATAAAACAGCAAAAGAGTTGAGCTGCAAAATACTACTTCAAACCATTTAAATTATTTTTCTACATGTAACTTGTAAAAAATTTAACTCGATGGTTTCAAAGTGGTTGTAAATGTAGCAATTGGTGTTGTTACTCACCCTGAGTATTAAAACTTAAAACTAAATATTATTCAAATAAAGTGTGGTGGCCCTAGGTACACGGGTCTCCCTTATAGAAGAAAATCATGTGGTAGCCGCAACATATACTAGTTCTTATTTCTTTAGATATTAAAAAATAGTACTGTTAATGTGGACAAATTAATAAGTAAAACACATAATTTGTAAAGATTTTAACATACTCTGTGAATTAAAATTAAATAAAACAGTATGATTGGCGAACCATAAATAACCAACTATTATTTATATTAGTAATTATACCAGTCAGTAATAATTCTTAAATATCATACTTGCATCATTCAAAATATGTTTCATTAAGTTTTCTTCTTAAATATAAACAATAATGGGGATGTACCTTATATTAATGCGCTGGTAAAGAGAAACATTCTCAATCGAATATTGAAAGTGATGTGAAAGGGTACACATTTCCTTTGCACCTTATTAATTTGATCGGATTTGAAAAAAAAAAAAAATAATAATAATAATAAGTATAAACTAAAATATAATTGGTTGATTATTTGATATTGTTTGGCTAATTATTATTATATTGTTATATAATTTGATTGATTTGACAAGATCAGTTTGGTAGAAAGGTTTAAAAATGAATCACAATAATTGTCAGGAGCAGGTATATTTTCCCCCGCGGAACAAACCAGTAGGGAAACAGAATTCTGTAAATGGTTGCATGTTCTATTGTTATCTTCTAAGAATGCGGTTGTAAAATTTGAACAAAGTCAGTTGGGTTGGAATGGTTCAAAAATTCCCTACGATATTTAATCCAAGGGGAAAGAACAAACAAGATTAAAAAAAAAAAAAATGTACTGCAGAATCATGTTGATATATTATAAAACCGAATTTGCTTCCTGTTATCAAGATATTTTAGACTTTCGTGATATCTGAAATACAAAAATATGGCAAATATTACCATTCAGTGCATTTTTTTTTAAATCGGAAAAGTCTTATTGTGTATGCCCAAAACTTATACGCTCATACTCAAAAACTAATGATTTTTTTAAGAAGGTCGATACATATTAATTTCAGTTTCCTTACGTGGCTTCAAACCTCGAAATTTTCATTCTATTCCGTATAGCCATTACATGAAATCCAGAGAAATAAAAACTTTCCAGATACTCTGCCCACCCCCCTCCACACAGTCAGAAAATGTTTTGTGTCATTTTTGGATTTCCTGATATCTCAAATGTAAAAATATCACAGTCTAATTTCATTCTGTATATGTACTGATAAAAGTCTTATTGCGTATAGGCAAAAAACTTTTATCCATATACTTACGTTTAATTAAAACTTCGAAATATTCAATATATATATTTTAAGGGGAATGCATGCCTAAATTTCTACCAAGTGTCATTCAGTTCGTCCAGCGGTTTTCATTTAATATACGGACAAACAGAAAAAGTCCTTCTAGATTTTTCCTCCTAACACACACGCATATAATATTTTGAAAGCATATTTTGTTTCCTTGGTGTCTGAAAGTAATACCATAATTTTACTTTCTATTCTGCGCTTTTTCTTATAAAAGCATTTTTCCAGATATGCAGTTGTGTTTTGCCCATACCTCTAAATAAAATTAAAATTTTGAAATATCTCACAATCATAAGGCTAGTTTGGGTACATTTCTAAACCCCTTGTAATAGTCATTATATTCCATTTAATCATTTCTAATAAATATCCGCCAAAAAAAAAAAAAAAAAAAGGAGAGAAAATAGAAATAGATAAAATTTCGAATTGCTCTGCCACATGCACAATATACAGAAAAAAATTTAGCTTCTTGTACGTAAATATTTTTCAGCAAAAATTTTTTCGCCATTACAACTAAATCTAGCTAAAATTTCGAAATTGAGCATCGCTATAATTTTAAGTTGGGTGCAGCCGTAAACCCCTGTCAAGTGTCATCCAATTCAGACAAGCCATTTCATGTAATTTAAGGATACAGGAAAGTGTTTTAGCGACCCCCCCCCCTCCACACGCACACACACCATTCGAACACATGCTATATAGATGTGATATAGATAAAAATGAAATAAAAGTATATCATTAGGATATTGTATGGCAATTTATTTGTGAGAAAGTGAGAAAAGTTTGTTCTTTAAATACTTTTAATAAAAAGTGAAGAACGAAATTACATTGAAATTTTCAAAAGTGTTTTAAAATCACATTTATTAAAAGAACTTATCCCCTTCAATTATAGTATATATATATGTATATATTATATTTATTTATGCATTAAATGCATAAGATAAACTGTATTTTATTAATTTACAATAAGTGCGGTTACTGAAAACATAAATAACACCTTACATTGTAAAAACTGCAATATAAAAAAGGCAAATCTAAAAAAATTTTGAAAGAAAAATTTCCATGCACGTAACATACTTAGACTCATGCGTTTAAAGAATAAAAAAGCATGAGACCACAACGGAAGTTTAGTATGTTAAGACGGAAAGTTTTGTCAGGGGAATAAGAAAAGAGAACTTAGATGAGGGGGATGGGTGAGCACTGAATTTTACTTACAGATATATTTGAAATTTTGTTGCTGGTAAAAGGGATTTTAGATGATTTAGCGGGAAGGAAATCCTCAATTTGCATATCGTTTGAAAAACGCTTTGCTGTGACTTATGGAAAAAGAGGGAACTCTCTTGAAAAATGCTTATCTCCGTTCTCCTTTAAAAACAATTTTGGTGATAGCAATGCAATTACGATCGATTTTAAACAAATGTGCTTTTTATCTATTTTCTATCCATAAAATATGTAATGGCATATTTTTTAGCATAAATTTCTTATAGATATATTCTGTTTTTGAGCTAACTTCAGTCAGGAGAATTAAATAAAAAATGTGATTTTAGCGAATTTTTTTGTTTTTATTTTTATCATTTTTATTTTATTTTTTTATTTTTTCTATCTATTTACATTTATTTATTTATCTCTTTGCAAATAAATTATATATAGGTAAAAAAAATAATAATAATTGGGGAAGGAATTTTGCAATTTTAAAGGACTAACCAAACGTATTCTATAACAGTTACCTATTTTAATAATCATGATATAATTAATTGTAGATGTGTGTACACGGTATCAATACCTCTGTATACATTATCTACCAGCTGTAGTCTGTGAAATCTAACATTCTCAGAAGTCATTGCGTAATTCAATATTATGGAGGGTTTGGGATGTTTCTCTACGGTCATTTTTTGCACATTAAGGTTTATTAGGCCGGGAACTACCGCTTAAAGGTTACGCCGAACCCCTGTGTGTACCCAAACGTATACCGGGATTCGAACCCGGTATAAGCTTAGATTAACCAGTACCTTTCAATTGAAAGACAGAGCGTTTACAATTCATCTTTTAGATTGTACGGCCGTAAAATTTAAGCAAATGTACGTGAATAGTGTTTGGGCGCTTTTAAATGGCCATTTTTAAATCACAATTATAAATTTTATGTATTAATTGTAAAACATTAATTATACCTATCATGTCCACTTATTACAGATGAAAACATTTAAATGAGGAAGAGTTTTTCGTTTTGTTAATAATAGTAATGACAGTGAAGTATCCGATTTTAATTGTAGTGATGATAGTTTAGATAGTAATGAAACTGTAAACTGAAAATTTTATTGTTGTTAATTATACATATATTTAATGTTATATGAATAGATCCCAAAGAAAAAAAGGGCCCAGTCGGTAGAGCTCCGGCCACATAATTGGAAGATTGCGGGTTCGGTACTCGAGCCGGCCAGAGACCGCCGTGTACACTCATGGTGGCTGGTGCACGTAAAATCTGTCGTGACCGCAATGTCCTCCATGTTCCTATCAAAAATTATACCTCTGGGGGTCACCGAAGCGGGAGAGTCATCGCTTCCGTGGAGAATCAAAATTCTGATGGCATGTCTCCGGACTACCTCTAGGGGTGTGTCCCAGAACGTCGCCAATTGCCCATATGTGCAGCACTAGTGCGACGTAAAACCAAACCAACCAACCAACCCAAAGAAAAAAAATCCTGTATGCTTCTACAAAATGCAATTTAATATGTATGTTAATTTCAACAAGTTTGTTTTGAACTTTATTACAAATTATAAATTTATGTGCAATATTGTCTATCTAATGAAGGATTTAAGAAATACTTTAAATGACATATTTATAATCTTTGGTTGTTGTAGTCAATAATTGCGCACTTTCTTTCTTTTATTCTTTCTTTTTTTTTGTGAAGAATTAGCTATTTTTATCACGCTTGTTGGCTGCTATAGTGACACAACTCAAAAAATCAGCTTTTGAGATAAATGTGTTTAAAAAATTTCTCTGCAGTGGAGAAATACATAAAACAAACCTAAATTTAAACATGCCTTACAGTGTATATATAGAATTATGAGATGAACCGATAATGCTGCCGGAAATAAAGTACTTTTTTTCACATTGAGCACTGTATTTAGTGCAAAATGCGTATTTTTTGAGTTGTGGCATTGGTCGCAAACATGTTTTTCAATCCTCAATTACGAACACTACAGCCTTTTTGCCAATGTGCTGTAGTATGTGACGTCATCTTTTGACCACCGAATATCACAAATTATGATTTATGTCCTAGTCTATATATTTAAGTTCGTACTTTGAATAATTTTGAAGTACTCTGAAGTACCAACTTTGTTCGTACTTTGAAGAATTTGTGAATATTTTTGACAAATATAAAAGTAAAATGTCAAATTTAAAAGTTATTTTGTAAACTTAAAAAAAAGTTTTCTGTATCACTGACATAAAACATTTAAAATTTTGACGCTGTTATTTAGTATTTAGAGTAAGTCATGAAAATCCTTCTTTGAAGATGCATTTAAAATATAAAGCTATTTTTGCGTGAATTCAATAAAATTTATAAGTTTTTGTGTGTGTGTGTATATATATATATATATATATATATATATATATGTGTGTGTGTGTGTGTGTGTGTAACCATTAAAACTGTACACGTGAAAAAAAGTTATCACTGTACCTAATAATTTATTAATAATTCACTTAACATTGTTATTATTATCATTATTATTATTATTATTGACTTGACATAATGGTTTCATAAATCTAAAATACGAACCAAATATTGCATTTCCAACTGATATTTATAAAAAAAAAATTGTATAAAAATTTAAATAGTTTTCTAAACGTATAAACTTAACCCTTTATCTACTGCATTATTAAAGAATTAAAAAAAAAAAAAAAAAAAAAAGAAAAGAAAAAGAAATAAATTCTTTAGTTGCTTAAGAATATTTTTAAAAGATGTATGCAATAAAAATTATAAATATTGTCTTGTCATAGAAATTAAGGGAGATTTTGTGAGGTGGTGGTGTTACAGTATACTGCTGGTATATATAAGTCGTAAAGAATATATATACCTTAAAACAACATACAATAAAATAAAGGAAGATTCTCGAAGCAATATAGAAATGAATTAAAAAATACGTGAAAATCGGGGAAAATGCCAAACAGAAACAGCGAGAGCACTCTAAAAAATCCTTTCTGGAACATTTCTCGTCTCGTGCCTTGTAGGGCATCTCTTCCATAAATTCAATTTTACATGCTTTTTAAATGAATATCACTTTGAAACACTGCCGGCACATAAAAGGTTAAAACACATAATTCTATTCTAAAGTGCTTTCAAATTTCTGCTCCTAACACAGGCGATTTTAAGTAGACTTCACGACTTTAAAATAATTGTAATATGCTTTAATAAGCTTTCTTGGAATATTATAACATTATGTTTCAATAAATACAGTCAAAACTAGTACATCATAAGATTCATCTGAAATGATTCTTCAAAAATTATTACAAACATGCTACTACCAATGTATACTTATTTAAATACAGCTTCAACAAGAAATAATAAGGAAGTATAACCAGTTCCCAATCAGCGTACATGTGTTCCTTTTCATCTGCCAGCAAATCCCATTTTCATTTTCTTGAATCGAAAAAAAAAAAAAAAAAAAATTACAGCAGTTTCATAAATTTATAGCACAAACACTTTAGAAAAATAATGTAAATTTCAGCGAAAATCACTGGAATTTACATGGACTGGTGTTTTATTGTAAACTTAACGACGTTAGCTTGCTTAAAGAGAAAATTTAGGGAAAAGGGAGAGGATGTAGAATTCTTTCGTTTTAAGAAGTGAACTAAAGAAATAAAAAGTATCCATTATATAATGTTATATACACAAATATATATATATATATATATATATATAATATTGAATGGTATACCTGCAATGGTGTTAAATATTATTATTTTAAAATATTCAATCATAAAAAAACACTTTTGAATTAAAAGTTAACGTCAAAAAAATTCATTTCACTTTATGTTCCAGAATATGCTGTAACTTAAGTTATATTACTCAGAAGCATTTTATTGTAATCTATAAGATAATTTCCTCTTTACCAAAGGAGGAACTTAGTTTTTTATATAAAATATGTAAAACACAACATCACGTAAAAAATTAATTTTTATGATGATAAAATGGTGCAACGACATTCTTCTTTTTAAATAAAAACTTTTGAGTTTATCAAATGCAAAACCCAACGACGCGTACTTTTTTTTTTTTTAATCTAAACTGTCAGAAAGAGAGTAGCGTATTATTAAATTATACGTTAAAGAATTATTATTATTATTATTATTTTTCAGTATTCAAGCTAGCTTTGTTTAATTCATAAACTTGGTATTAAAGACTAAAAAGATTTACTCTACATAACTGAAATTATGTAGTTTTCATTTCTGTATTAAGATTTAACCACAAAATCTCTGATTTTTTTTTTTTTTTTTTTTTTTTTTTTGCAATTTAAAGTTTGATGCATCAGTTCATTAAATCTAAAATTTCTAAAAGTAATTACTATTTTTTTTTCATATTTATTTAGACCATGATTATGAAGAAAAAAAATTGTTTGGTAAAAATATAAAACAATCGTGTATTGAAAAGTTGACATGAATTGTCACCAGAATCTATTAATATGTTATTTTTTCCTTCAACCCTTCATTATTTTTCGTTCATGAGTAGTTTATAAGGGATGTAATGTGATAACACAGTGCATACGGATTTCATTTTGCAATACCTTAATTTTAATATAGAAATTTTTGTCAAAAAGTAAAACTATAATTTTAAGAATTTTATTGTTAATAAAAATCAGCAGATGAGTTTATTGTATAAAACCGGATCAGTGTTGGGCATAATTGATTAAAAAATAATTGAATTACAATTAAATTACAATTATAATTATTTTACTGTCAGTCGATTATCAAGCAATTGATTGTCAGTAAACTAATTATAATTGTAATTTAATTGTAATTTAGTTACTTTTTAATCAATTATGCCCAACACTGAACCAGATCCGTACGGACCCCGAATTATTAAAAAAAAAATAACTATACGAATATATAAAAACTTAAACAATTTGGTTTTGCAAATCATTAAAACAAAAATAATAATTTAAATTATTTAAATTCGTTAAACAGGAAAATAGGCAGACATTCTTGAAAAACATATTTTGTAGTAAGTTATTAATTTTAAACTAATAGCAATATAAAATATCTTAACTGAACCTGAATTTTTCTTAAAGTTACATCGAATAACAATTTTATTAAAATCCAATAAATAATACGTGACTGAAATATGCTAAATCATTAAAAATTTATAAAAATTTCAGTTAATCATATATATTCTTTAACAAAATTTATAAATTTTATTAAAAATTATCATTTTCTTTTCTAATCGATATTATTTCATGTTTCTAAATTTTAAACAGAAAATTAGCAGTGTATTAAAATGATTCCCTCATTTCAATACTCATAAATATTACTTGAAGACTAACAACCTCCTATTAAATAGCTTCAGTGACTTTGTATTTCCGTAATATATATGTCTCTACATTATCAACGAAATATTAGCTCGGCGAATAGCTTCTATTAGTATCTCATGCAAATGACTCGGGACACGCAGATACTTTTCCCTCCTCTTTACTTGTTAATAGATTGCATTTTATCACAATGACCTTTGAAAGTAAATTTATCTAGAGTCGGTGAACACGAGATATATTAGTACAACCAATAAAAGTCTTCTCATATTAAGTATATTTAAGAATATATTTGTTTCGTAATATTGAATAGAGATTGCATAGAGTTAGTATGAATAACGAAGTGAAATTTGACAAACGAAGGCAATATGCATACAAGTATTCATATCATATTTTATGAGACAAAAATACTATTTTTAATCGTATAATATCTTTTAAAATGTCAAGGTATGCAAAATATAAGTCTGTTTCAATTTATTATAATTATTTTAGTTTATATTAAAACTACACAAACAATAATTATGTTTAATGTTTTTTTTCTTTTCTTTTAGAAAGTCATAAAAATAGCACTCCTAATAAATTAAAATAAAAATATGTATTAAATTTTAAATTTATCAGAATTGTTCAGTAACTTTTTCACGATTTTCAATTTAATTTAGAATTTATATATTAAAATATAACTTAAATAAAAATGTTCGTAAAATTTCATTCAATATAATAATGTAATAATTTTTAAATAATTAAATAATTTTAATATGTTTATTGATTGATTGAACTAAAACTTCAAACATTTCTGTATATTCTATTGCATGATATTTATAAATGTTTTATCTTAAGGGACATCTGTATAATTAATGCATTTTAAGAAAACATTTTAATTTATGTTATATATTTAATACGTAAATTTTAATTTAAGTTATAATTTATAAGTCACGAATTTGATGATACACATTATCATAAGTAGACTGTACATTGTGGATAATGCAATCCTTCGTTGCATTCGCATCAAAAGTTATCCAAAATGAACTCCTTTCACATGTTGAAAATTAAGAAGGAAATTGTCAGTGATAGTCTGTAAAGCGTCACAAGAAATCGACGCGAAAGCTTGAAAAATAACCTTCTCGAGCTCATCAAGTGTTGGAAGGTTGTTACAGTAAACAAAATCCTTCAGTGTGCCTAACCAAAAAACAGTCAAATTGAAACGACGAAATCTTCGACGACTGATCGAACTTGACTTCGACTTCAAATACTTTCGGCCGGAAGCGCCTGTGTCAGAATTACACATTTTCCTCTGCATAAGAGTATATTTAAACGAGAGGGGATGTCCTGAATTTAAATTTACTGGTAAAGGGGGAGAATAAACATAAAAGACTCAAACATTACAAAAAAAAAAAAAAAAATCAGTAAAAATGAAGCATAATGTAATAAGAAAGTTTGTTACAGCTCTGCACAACTTGTAGGATGGCTAGAGACAGCAAAAATGTTTTTGTTTCTTTTAGAGGAATTTTTTTCATTTTAGAAGTAATTACGCACAGACTGCACTCCATACAAAATTCCATGCTATCCTACATTTTTAATCATTATTAAAACAAAGGCAAAGAAGAGGACAAACACAGAACAACACAGGATATATTATCTGAGAGAAGTCAGTTTCAGAAGCCATAGAAAGAGGAAGAAAATATAGGAGATAAGAAATAAAGAAAAATGATTAAAAGTGGGAGTTATGGCGGAGTCCTGCTTTGGAAGTATCGTTGTAATCATATATAGCAAGTTTGTTTAAATAAAGATTATACAGAGTTTCTATGGACAAATGAAACTCAGCATTTAAATGTTGTATGAAATCATTAAGTCTTGGAGTGAATACCACCTTATAGTATATATGAAAATTTAGAACATATCAGGGTATGATAAATATTTGCCGAATAGTCGTATTTTTTGCTCTAATGAGTAACTTGATATAGGTTTTGACTGTGCATGACCACACCATACATGCGCAAGTAAAATGTAAATGCAAATAGGCAATGCAGAGGAGTATTTTATTCTTAAAGATTAATTTTATGTTGCGAGATAATAGAGGCATAAATTTTCTTCTGGCAGCTCTGAAATTTATTACGCATAGTAGTGATCTTAAAAGTGGGGAATTAGAAAATAAAAAGAAATTCCAAGGCAATGGAAAGCCACCAAGGTGAATTTCAAATTTATTACTGTTATCATGCACCATGGATCTTCTTGCACGTGTAAAAAAAAAAAAAAAAAAAAGAAAGCCTCAATTTTCTTCCATTCTGAAAACCATTTTGAAAATAATTTGTGGTAGTGGGAAATAGTCGGAAGGAAATTGTGACAACATTAAATGCAAAAACACAGGTGTCGTCCACACAGGTTGCCAAAGAACTGTTAAAAGAGTGGGAATACCATTAATATAGATAATGAATAGTTTAGGTCTGATTTTAGAGCCTTTTAGAGCACCGTATGTGGGAAGTAGTTTCATGAAAAGTATTTTTCACTTTGACGTGGAAGTTTCTGTCGAGAAGGTAACTGTGATTTAATTTAGTCTGAGGAGGGAGAAGGTATAATTAATTAAATTATGGATTAAGAAGGAAGTAGGAGTATAAACTCTTCTCAAAAGGAGCCATAAATTCGCTTACAGCGCCATCCATTTGCGCAATTTGCATTTAAAAATTCTAAGTTTACTTTTTTTGTTCTTTTTTTTTTTTTTTTTAATAAACATACTATCAACTTTGATCTACTGTCTATCACTGTTTAAGAGTTATTTATATTCAAAGTTGGAGGGTCCTTTGTGGAACGCTGGTAATGTATGCATATACATATATATATATATATATATACATACAAGAATACATACATTGATAAAGGCTGAAATTTAGGAAGATATATATATATATATATATATATATATATATATATATATATCGTCCTAAATTTCAGCCTTTATCAATCCACTGCAGAATGAAGGCCTCTCCTAGGTGAATTCACTCTGCCCCGTATTCTATAGTTCCTCTCCATTCTGCTCTTTCAATTTTCACAATCTCTCCAACGACACAGTGGACTCTTTATCGGTCTTTTCTTATAACTTGGTATATAAAACAGGACTTTGGTGGTCCATATATCATTATTTCATCTATCAAGGTTCCATTCCAGCTCCATTTTAACTTCATAGCTGTAGAAATAACAACAGTTACTTTGGCTTGTTCCCTAATCCAAGTGTTTCGCCTTCTGTCTCTTCTGGAGAATCCAATCATGCATCTCTATATTTTTCCCTGGGTTGTTTGAAGTTTTTGTATAGTTTTGCACGTTAATGTCCAAGTTTCTGAATCATAAGTTAAAACATGCAAAATGCACTGATCAAAAACTTTTCTGTTCAAACAAATTGGGGGGTTACTTTTAAGTATAGCCTTTATCTTTCGAATACTGTCCATGCATGTTTAAATCAGTTGTTAATTTCTGCCACGACGTTCCTGTTCATCGTTAAGACTTGGTCCAAATAAATATAACTGCATGTTGTTTCCAATTTATCCATATCAACAGTGATCTCTATATAGTTATGTGGAATTAATTTTTATTCCTGAGCAGCTTTCTTAGGCATAGTAAAATATATTAAAACACAAATACTTTTAATAGAAAACAATGTTTAAGTTCAATTACTTACTTCTATAAATTACGCAAACACCATGTTCTTTAATTAAATACAGTCCTATATTAATAACGTACAATGCAACCTGAAATGAACTACCAACAATTTCCAAGTATAGTCTAACAATATTCTAGTTCTTTTGGGTAGCCTGTAAATGAATGGTGAATGATGAATCATACCATATTTTCACGAAACGCGATTTTCTGCATATAAAAAGTATACGTTCATTTCATGTTGCTTAGTGCCGCCTATAAGTGTTAAACTGTAAATGTCAAATATTTCGCCAATATACTGAGAGAACAATTATGCCGATATCATCTAGAACGAATAAGTAGTCATTTTTTGATTCTATAAACTAGAAATATAAATTTTTGATTTTTTTCGTATCAGCGAACCAAACAACCTAGACAGACGAAATAATCGAAAATTTCTAGTATATATTTTTCTAGATGCTAAAACAATGCTATGAATATTATTAATCCTTCGTATCGCGAGAAGTTCTCGGTTGATTCCCTATAGTTGGGTTATAAATTATATATAATTTATACTAAAAAATACATAAATTATATATAAATTATACTATTGGGTGATAAATTATACTAAAATTCACCTCTTGTATTTATATTTGTTTGAATAGATTTTTTAAATAATATTGATCACGATAATATAAAAGCTCCAGAATTCTGATAGTGATTTTTAGAAATCGTCAGCAGTTTGAAATAAAGTTTATAAGGATGAAATTAAAGTATTTTTACTAGAGCAACAATTTAATTTCTAGATGTCAGCCATAAGTTTTTTTTTTTTTTTTTCAATGTAGATGTAACGCGTCTGAATGATCTTGGATGCCTCTGTACAAGAACAATTTGCTTGAACTCAACTAAAAATTAATGTTGCATCCCTATATGATACATATTCAGATACCGCAATGTGAAAAAAAAATCTGCAACTGACATCTAGTATCTAAATTATGGCTCTAGAAAAAACATAGCTCTGTGTGATCCTTATAAATTCTAGTCCCGCTTGGACTAGAATTTATAAGGATATATATATATATATATATATATATATATCGTCCTAAATTTCAGCCTTTATCAATCCACTGCAGAATGAAGGCCTCTCCTAGGTGAATTCACTCTGCCCCGTATTCTATAGTTCCTCTCCATTCTGCTCTTTCAATTTTCACAATCTCTCCAACGACACAGTGGACTCTTTATCGGTCTTTTCTTATAACTTGGTATATAAAACAGGACTTTGGTGGTCCATATATCATTATTTCATCTATCAAGGTTCCATTCCAGCTCCATTTTAACTTCATAGCTGTAGAAATAACAACAGTTACTTTGGCTTGTTCCCTAATCCAAGTGTTTCGCCTTCTGTCTCTTCTGGAGAATCCAATCATGCATCTCTATATTTTTCCCTGGGTTGTTTGAAGTTTTTGTATAGTTTTGCACGTTAATGTCCAAGTTTCTGAATCATAAGTTAAAACATGCAAAATGCACTGATCAAAAACTTTTCTGTTCAAACAAATTGGGGGGTTACTTTTAAGTATAGCCTTTATCTTTCGAATACTGTCCATGCATGTTTAAATCAGTTGTTAATTTCTGCCACGGCGTTCCTGTTCATCGTTAAGACTTGGTCCAAATAAATATAACTGCATGTTGTTTCCAATTTATCCATATCAACAGTGATCTCTATATAGTTATGTGGAATTAATTTTTATTCCTGAGCAGCTTTCTTAGGCATAGTAAAATATATTAAAACACAAATACTTTTAATAGAAAACAATGTTTAAGTTCAATTACTTACTTCTATAAATTACGCAAACACCATGTTCTTTAATTAAATACAGTCCTATATTAATAACGTACAATGCAACCTGAAATGAACTACCAACAATTTCCAAGTATAGTCTAACAATATTCTAGTTCTTTTGGGTAGCCTGTAAATGAATGGTGAATGATGAATCATACCATATTTTCACGAAACGCGATTTTCTGCATATAAAAAGTATACGTTCATTTCATGTTGCTTAGTGCCGCCTATAAGTGTTAAACTGTAAATGTCAAATATTTCGCCAATATACTGAGAGAACAATTATGCCGATATCATCTAGAACGAATAAGTAGTCATTTTTTGATTCTATAAACTAGAAATATAAATTTTTGATTTTTTTCGTATCAGCGAACCAAACAACCTAGACAGACGAAATAATCGAAAATTTCTAGTATATATTTTTCTAGATGCTAAAACAATGCTATGAATATTATTAATCCTTCGTATCGCGAGAAGTTCTCGGTTGATTCCCTATAGTTGGGTTATAAATTATATATAATTTATACTAAAAAATACATAAATTATATATAAATTATACTATTGGGTGATAAATTATACTAAAATTCACCTCTTGTATTTATATTTGTTTGAATAGATTTTTTAAATAATATTGATCACGATAATATAAAAGCTCCAGAATTCTGATAGTGATTTTTAGAAATCGTCAGCAGTTTGAAATAAAGTTTATAAGGATGAAATTAAAGTATTTTTACTAGAGCAACAATTTAATTTCTAGATGTCAGCCATAAGTTTTTTTTTTTTTTTTTCAATGTAGATGTAACGCGTCTGAATGATCTTGGATGCCTCTGTACAAGAACAATTTGCTTGAACTCAACTAAAAATTAATGTTGCATCCCTATATGATACATATTCAGATACCGCAATGTGAAAAAAAAATCTGCAACTGACATCTAGTATCTAAATTATGGCTCTAGAAAAAACATAGCTCTGTGTGATCCTTATAAATTCTAGTCCCGCTTGAAAGCGAGTTCTATAAAACCCCTATTAGAATTCTAATGGGTTTGCCTATATAATAGAGAGCAAAGTTATTTAAATATCTCTGCAAATAAATTCAAATACAAGAGGCGGGTTTCAGCAACTATAATCTTGGGTGATGACTCAATTCTAGAAAATCAAGCGAGAATTTTTCGCACTAAAAAAGATTCAGAATTTTCAGAATTTTCAGAATACTGTTCCACCATCTAGAAATGTATACACTAGAAAGTCTCGATCATTTCGTCTATGTAGTTTATTGGCGTGCATAGCTCGGAAATCAATATTTCTAGTTTAGGGATTTAGAAAATGACCACTTACTCCTTCTAGATGAAAGCGGTATATATTTTTTTTTTTTCTCAGTGCGAGTGCTGTCGTCCTGCTACTATTTGTTCTTGAGTTATTCTCTTCACAGACATACACATACACACACACACAGAAACCAAAGACTAAAATTATTTTTTTTCGTGTTGAGGTGACCTAAAACGTGTAAATGTAATAAAATCTCAGTTTAGAAAATTTGAACAGAAAACAATAATTTCTCTGATATATATATATATGTACGGGCAAGGAAAAAAAACGCTTTCTAGATAAAATTATCCTTATATCTCAAATCTCAAATTATACTATTTTAAGGTTAAAAGTTGCACTCACAATATTTCAGAGTCTAAATATACCTCGGAGAGTTTATTTCAAGAACATTATCGAAATACTAATTCTGCGGAATGTTTTATGAATATAACATGCAATTTACTCAAATCACGCAAGCTAGTTTTCATTTCCTTCCCTTGATGACAAATTACTTTTCATAAAATGGCATTTGGAAGTGTTTGCTGAAGAGTTATACAACAAAAATAATAAGTTTATATTTTATGAAAATCTAATTTTAAACACCATAACTTATCAATTGGTTCCTTGAATAAATAAAGTATTAATTCTTTGAAATTAGTATAAAAACTTAAATGTCGCGAATTTTTATTGTATATATGTATATATATATATATATATATATATATGTGTGTGTGTGTGTGTGTGTGTGTGTGTCTTCATGTGTGCGTGTGTGTTTGTGTGTGTGCGTTAGTATAGCATCATATAATTGCGGTCAAAGCTATTAAAATATTGTTATATATTATAAAATAATGATTTTCATATTATTTATATTGCAAACTTTCAGATTGTTATTATTATTGTTATTATTATTATTATTATTATTATTTTAATAAATAATTGATTAAGATTAAAAAAGAAAAAAAAATAATAATTTATACATTTTTTTTAATTATGTTTTTAATTATGCATTTTTATTAAAAATATAATTGGCATTTTTATACCTCGTGTTATTAACATTTTCCTAAATTTAAATTTTTATATTTAAAAATGACGAAAATTATTAATTTGTTTTAAGAAGACTGGTGTGAAACAACCACATGACTTTCATTATCCACTATTACACATTTATACTTACCCATTTATATGCACTTTTGGGAGATAATGTTAGAAAAAATAGACCTAACAATGTAGACAACTAAAAATTTACCGGTAAGAGAAAGATGATACACGTGTGAAGACCTATAAAACACATAATGGGTTTAAACATAAGAAGAGAAAAATCGGTTGAATTATCTCATGAACCTAAAAAGAATGTGCACATGAAAAAATACATTATAGTTAAAATAATTTTGCTAAAAAGGTCTCTTCTTCTAAAAAATAATTAGAATTATCAAGAAAAAAAAATCACCATTTGTAGATTAATTAAATTTATAGTTGCAAAACTTTTAATGTTAAGAAGCTAATTTTTCGTCTATATCTCATGTAATAGCTGTCAAATTTTTATTAAATTTTGTAGAACTATGACGGAGATTTTGTGTGCTCAAGATTATAAATCGATAAAAAAATTCGCTCTGATATTTTTACTAAAATAAATAAATAAATAAATAAATGTAGAATTGTTTTAAAGACTGTAATAGAGAGATAAAGTGTTTCTTAATGTCTCTTAAAATTTAAAAGTTTGAAAACTAATTAGACTGCGCTGCAGTAAAAATAAATGAAAATAAATAAATAAATAAATGAAATGAGAGACCTGATACCATTCTTGCTGTTTCTTATGTAAAATGACCTCTGAATCCTAATATGACCCTCATTTTGCACTTCCACCCACCGTTTTCTCGGTACAGCACCTTCTTCCCCAACATTCATCACTGTTCAGTAATTTTATGATCATGAATTTGATTTGGAGGATGGAAAAGAATTATTTTAAGACTTAAAAAAAAAAAAAAAAAAAAAAAAGATAATGCATAATAAATAATAATAATAATTGTTTAATAAAATACAACAAATGTAATATATAATTTCAGTGGCAAATCATCTTACCTAAATTTTCCACTTACTGCAAATGTTCATGTTTTAGGATTTTCGAACTCTGTGGCCCTCAGAAAATATTTAACAGTTAAAATAATCTTTCCCTTCCCACCGACAAATGAAATTTACAGCCACAGAATTACCGAACGTTCCAAAAATACAGAGGACGATAGGGGAAAATGGGTGTCCTATTCGGATTCAGGTGGTCATTTTACATGAGAATTTGGGAAAACGGTATTGGGGCCTATTTTCCTGTTGAGCAGTTTTATTTTTGTATTTTTGTAAATAAAGTTATAGTCAACTGTTTGTCTGATATTATCTCCCCTTTTCCAGAACCCTTAAATTAATAAGAAACAGATTGAACTAACAAACGTAAGTATCAATATATAAACACTCAGATTAAAGAAAGAAATCTAGTTTACGATAGTTAATTATACAAAGAAAATCATACAAGGGATTAGAAGTAAGCTGTAAATCGTTTTATAATATTTATGAGTAAAATATTTGGAATTAATATTTAGAAAGTAAACATAAATATTTACATTTTAAAAAATTAAAAGGATTGATTTCATAAATTATTATATTAAATATATCTTATTAAAATCCTTAGAAAGTTTAAGCTAATATATTTCGGCGTCCCAAACGGGGCCATCATCAGAGCTCGAAATGACAAACTACATACATTGTCATTTCGAGCTCTGATGATGGCCCCATTTGTGACGCTGAAATATATTAGCTCAAACTTTCTAAGGATTTTAATAAGGTATATTTAATATAATAATTCATAAATATTTAGTTTACATCAGTGCACAGTCAACATTAATTTAAATTGTTATTATTATTATTATTTTAATTAAATTTATAGAAAGGTGATTCCACGGAAAACAGGACAAATATGTCCGCAACGTGACAGCTATAATTTCATTAACCAAATTATAATTAAAAAATGCAATGGAAAAATTATTGCGCTTAAAAAATCATATAAACTTATATGATTTTTTAAGCACTATTTTTTCCCATTGTATTTTTTAATTATAATTTCATTAAAAAATTATAATTAAAAAATACAATAAGAAAAGAAATTGTGCTTAAAAAATCATATAAGTGTATATGGTTTTTTAAGCACAAAATTTTTTCATTTGCATTTTTTCATTAGAAATTTTTTAATGAAATTATAGCTGTCATGTGCCGACCATAATTGTCCTGTTTTCCGTAGAATCACCCAGATATATATTTTTATAAATGTCATATACTACCAATTTAAATCCATCATATAACAATTTTATTTAATTTAAATTGCAGTTTACTAACCTTTTTATACACAATGAGCCAAGTATTTCTGTGATACACACACTTAATGAAAATAAATAACATAAATAATTAAAGCTTACTAGTTAAGTTTCAATCAGTAAAATTCTTATTATTATAACTTAACTAAGCTTAAATTAAACACCATAGTCGAAACTTTTTGGATAGGGTGCAAATTTTGTGCCATAATACAACAACACATCGTAGGTTAAAATATGACCCTAGAAGTTTTAGTAGTTTTTATGAAAATCAAGAAAGAGATGCTGTTTATCAAGCCTATAGTAAAGCATTTCCTTCATGTCTAGTAGATGCTCGAAAACCGTCAGGGTTCAGTTTAATTTATAATTAAATTAAATTTATATAATTACTTTTTGTTTTCGGAAATTCCTCTTTGATAATGTACTCCTAAACACACACACAAAAAAAAAAAAAAAAAAAAAAAACTAAAAGCCTTTCATTTGTGTCCAGTAGATGCTCGGAAATCATCAGGGTTCAGTTTAATTCATAATTAAATTAAATTTATATAATTAGTTTTTTTTTTCGGAAATTCCTCTTTGATAATGTACTCCTAAAAACACTTTAAAAAAGAAAAAAAAAGCTAAAACTAAAAGCCTTTCATTCGTGTCTAGTAAATGCTCGAAAACCGTCAGAGTTCAGTTTAATTCATAATTAAATTAAATTTATATAACTAGTTTTTTTTTTTTTTTTTTTTTAATGGGGGGGGATTCCTCTTTGATAATGTACCCCTATAAAACACTTAAAAAAAATCTAGTATAAATAAATAAATAAGGAAAAATCATAATGTGTGATATTTGGAATTTTACTTATTGATTAGCAGCCTCATCGTTATCTTTAAAATAAAACTTTAGTAATATATTTGAAAACTTTAATTTTTTTATATTTAGAAGACAATGTCAATTTCAATCTGATACAGAAACGTTTTCTTAAATTCTGCAGAATTTAAAATAGTTCAAAATACTGATGCACGCTATCGCATGGCCGGGGAAAACTTTGTATTCTAAACGACGGTGCATATGATCAATAGGCAGGGGAACTCTTTGCAAAGAGGGGACTGTTTCTTTGAATAAAATGAAACTTATTTGAAGAGGAGCTTGAGCGTAGCAGATGGAACAGTGGGAGAAATTCAGTGGGGAGGTTCGTTTCTAGAATTTAAAACCAACTATCCGTTCGAGTGGAATTTCTTTTCACGTAGACAAAACATTTCATTTATATTCTGGAATCTGTTGCTCAGTTTGTGCGGGTAAATCTTCCCCTTGAAATCTGCGAGGATAATGTTGAGAAAATATTTAAGTTTTGAAACATTAGACAAATGTATATTGCCATCTCCTTTAAGATTCTGTAAATATTTTCAGTTTGTATATTCCCCGTTTTTTTTTTTTTTTTTTTTTTTTTTTTTTCTAATTCTTACATTACGTTACGTTCTAAAATGTATATTTATATTTTGAAAAGTTAGATACATAGTTTAGTTATAATTTCAAAGGTTATATATTTATTAAAAAATAATTTACTTCCGCAGTCGTTCCATGAAATGTCACATCTGTCACAAAATTTTATGTAGAATTTTTGAGAATATAAATTACAGAATTCTTTTGCTACTGCAGCAAGTGCATGCATCGCAAAAGGCGTCAGTACAATATCTTATTTTCTACATCGCATTCTAAAATAAAAAATTAAGAATATAATGTAGGCAAAAAGGTCGGAAATAATATAAATCGTTTAAATTTACGACTTAGTGACGTTAATAGATTGGTTAAATTAAGGTTTGATTTAAACTGAAATACAGAACAAATGTTTTTTTTTTTTTTTTTTTTTTTTTTTTTTTTTTTTTACGAATATGAACGAAATATACAAATCAGCACATGACAGATTTGTTTTTTAATTTTAATTTTAGTTTAAATGAGGTTTTTTTTTTTTTTTTTTTTTTTTTTTAATTTTATAATTATTACTAATATTTTGAATACTTAAAATATGTCTTAGGTATTGTATACATACAAACTTTAATTGAACTCAAACAAGTGTAGTTTATTGTTTTATAAAAATGGTGAAAAACACATTAGCTTTAAAGCATTAAGATAATAAAATAATAACATTATACTATTAATAACATTATGGAAGTGAATGCCGCTTTTATATACTTAATAACGACGCCATTGCACTTATATTAAAACAATATTTTATAAAATCCATACACAAATAAAAGGCAACTGAAAGGAACGACATATACTATTTATTTAATATATATTATTAGACGCATTGCATTGTATAAATAACAATGCAAATGATTCTAATCCTCCTTTCGGTAAACAAAAATGTTCAATTTCAGGGATATTTTGGTATCAATTGAATAGAAACAGTTTCTGTTAAAGTGACATTTCGCAGGTCACCTGGGAGCTGTCTTTCCCATCGGATTTCACTTTCAAACTCATTCCGGGTAAGACAGAGGAATTGCAACTCTTAGAATGGATTGTTGCTATAAGTGAGAATGACATTGTCAGATTATATAAGCTACATTAGAGGTGGAATTGAAAGAGAGGAGTATTAAATATAAGGAGTAGTTTATCCAGAAGGACTTTTCGATAAAATAAAAGAATTTTATTCGGGTCTTAAAAGACCTAAAAAAATAAAAATAATAATAAATAAAAACTAAAATAAAATAAAATGTATGAAGCACTCGTACGTAGCTGATAATTAATTTGAAATATTTGAAATTTAATAACAGTTATATAAGTACATTTTTACCATGTATTTATTAACTTCTATTCTTGTTTGTTTGTTTGTTTATTTCTCCGGTACAAATCTTGCAATCGAATTTTAACTAACTTCCCTACTACTAGACATTTGAAACTTTCGCAATAGCTCACAAACCAATGACAACACAATACTTGGAAGTCCGATATTCGAATTTTCGAATAGTTTTCTTATAATTAATTAAAATACGAAAATAATAACCTCCTAATACCTTATAAATAGCCATTAAAATATTAGCTATCATTTAATTGTTGTCAAAAAAAAAAAAAGATGCGAGTTCATTTTCTTTTGACATAAAAATAAATACATTTAATTAAACGTGAGCGTTAAAAAAAATGTAAAAAGTTAAATTATGGATCTCACAAAAATGGACGTCACTCTCGGTTTAAAGATTTCATACGCATTGATAAAGTGCTAATGTAGTTAGTTCTATAGTTATGATTCAACAGAAAATTTAAAAGTATGGTTTATAAAAAGTTTTTTATCTTATAATTATTACCGTTATTGGCGTATAGTTTTGTAATATATATACATACGATACTATATTGCTCTCTTTTATTCAATGCAAGGGTAATACAAATTTAGTATGAATATTTGTTTTTGAAAATTCATTATAAAGAAAAAATAAATGTCAAAAACGGACCAAAAAAAGTATGTTATAAAATCTGTTTACTTTTTTTTTTTTTTTTTTTATGTAACGAAAAAATTAAATAAAATTAAAACAAAAATAAGAATTTATATTATAAATGAAATTTAATGATGCTAAATAATGTGTATAATGTTAAAAAGTAACAATTATTCATTTAATACTATAAAGTCAATATATATTCTTACCTAAGACATCACTTTTAATTAACATGATATAAAGAATTCATGTTTTTTAAGTAATTAACTGAAATCGCATAAGAAGTTTTTAAAAGGAGATTATGCACATACTGCAACCAAATATTCAGAAAAATAATAGGAACACACTTTTATTAATATAACAATTTTTTATATTACGTATTTCTCTGTCGTATTATAGATGTCAATTTAAATGCCTAAAGTAATAACTTTCTAAGCATGGAATAGAAAATTTATGTTCTTTTCCATCAAATGAATGGAAATTGTATCAATTAAAATCGTAGTTTATAGTTCATTTGGGAAATACTTCCAAAATCTGTGTTTAAAACTCGTTCTCAAACGAAAAAATAACGATCGCATTACATTAATCTTATTACTTCCATAATGGTAAAATCAGATTCCCAAAAATATAATATAGCTTACAACAAAAGAAGAAGAATTATGCGTGGGTTATTCTTATCCAAAATAATTTTCTAATGAGCCAATAGGTTTTTAATACTCTTGAATGAAAACGGTTTTAGAAAGGATGAAATATGCTATGGATGGTAAATTAACAAAGAAATTAAATGTAATTTATTGAAAGATATTGCATGTAATGTAAATGCAAGGGCTATATTTTTAGAATATTATAAAAAATAAGTACATACTAAGTGCAATATTTTCTTTCAATAAATAAATAGATAGTACATTGTTAAAAAAAAAAAAAAAAAAAAAAAAAAAAATCATGCTATATGATAAGGAAAATATATGTTAACTAAAATTTTCCGTAATAGAAAAATACAGAAAATGTTCTCACATAACAAATTTTTCCCTTTGGGCATAACGTAAAAAAAAAAAAAAAAAAATCCTTCCACGGACTAAAATTCGCTTCCTCCGCCAGTCAGAATCGAACCGGGGACCACCGCATAGGAGGCAATGACTTTACCGCATAGCCACGAAATCACAATAATCGCTTTTATTTGATATTTCATAACCCTGCTCTGAATCTCAGTTTTAGGCATGAAAAACAGAAAAATATGTACTTATCATGAAATCTGTAACCATTGTTACACATTTTATCTGATTCTTTTACAGATTGAGATGTAGTTTTATAGCACGTTATTGTAGTTTTAGGAAACATGAGTTTTCTGTAGAAAAGTAACAAAAAATTATTTATTTATTTATTCATTCATTCATTCACAGTGCAACTTGAAATTTCAAGCGTGTTTTCTCTATTTCATTTAAATGATTCATCGAAGAATTAAAATTACTGCAAGGATTTAGTGTCTAAGTTAAGAGAAATAAACCTTTATAACTGCAGAACTCAAGTTGCTTTTGACTTTCTATAACTTATTTAAAATGTTGAAATCTAAGATCAAATATAAGTTGGAAAAATAAGATTTTGGAAATTCCAACATGAAAGATTTGGGGTGAAAACATGAAACATGGGTTGATCAACCAAAAAATACAGCATAAATGAGGTTAAACTAATAATTTAGAATGTTTATTTTTATAAGGTTTGTTTTTAGTAATTAAAATGTTGATTTTTATGTTTGTAACGGAATGACACCTTAGAACTTTGAAAGAACGAACTCTGGCATCCCATTATTTAATATTTTAATTACAATAAAGCACAATCACAATAACTATATACATCGCGCGCAGTAAACAGAACATTAGGATACATAAGAACGAATATTCTTACAGGCCTCTGCCTGCGGCCCATGGCCACAGGGGCGTCTTACACGGAAAAAACGACTACATCTTTCAGCGAGAGCTGACGAACATCTGACTGACTTCTGAAAATAAAATGATTTCACTTCACTTTATGGATCGGCAAAATATCATTAGATATTTTGCCAAGAATGGCGACAGCGCCGTCTGTATAATTTTAAATGACAGGGAAGATGGCTCAGTATTGATAGGCTATTTAGTATATTCGTAAGAGTTTGAATTTAGCGCTACATGTTTAAATTAATTTATACTTTGTCTATAATAATAAGTTGAATAATTGAAAATTATAAGTGTACAAATAAATTTAAAGTCATAAAGGTTTTAAATCACATTTTTGAGTTTTTTTTATTTCTTAACAATTATTACAAGAACAGGAAATACTTAGTCTTCCTAATTCCTTAGTTTTCTTAGTTTTACTAATAAATTTTGTAATGTTACATTTATATTTTTTTCTAAAGCGTAGCAAAATTGTATTGTGGGATTTAAGACTGACTGTTTACATTTGGTACCAAGGCCTATGTGAATGTGTTCCATGGGAGAGTTTTTCTAAATGCATTATTGTAATATAGCGAGTTTCGAAGAAAACCAGGGAAAACTCCAAACAGCGACACCAACAACCACAACCCTGAATTCAACATCTTCTGCCTGACTGCTTTGCGAGCAGAATCATTGGTGAAGCAAAGCATTGTAGAGATAAAAAAACACAATAAATTGTTTAAATGAATATATCAGAGAGGAAAATTAAATCATTGGCGAGAAAATCTACCTACCTAATAGAAAAATCATGATTTTTTTTTTAATTTTTAGATTCGTTTATATATATATATATATATATATATATATATATAATGCCTTTTAACGGAAAGTCATCAACTGGGCCGTAATATATTTGGAAACAAACAAAGAACAAAATTCATTCTTTAATCAAAGACACGTACAACTATTTTCAGCAAATAAATTTAAGGAAGGGGTCGGGAAGATAGGCAGATAATCCTATCAGTATTAATATACGCAACAGAAATAAATTGAAGAGAAAAAAAAATAATGAAAATAAATGCTAGATTTTCCCCCACTATTTTGTAATACATTTTTTTTAATGAAATATTTGCTCTTTGAAACTATACAAAGTAAATAATAAAATATAAAATTATAAAAAGCAGTAATTTCGCGACGGAAGATTCTGATTTCTTTTGAGAAGAAATTTTTCACGTTATTAATATAGGAATTTGTGTGTTTGATATAAATATAATGCATTTTAAATTATCAAGATGAAAAAGATATACAGAGAGACACAAAATATTTATATATAAGATATACATACAAACATTGCATAAATGTGCGTGTGCATGTTTGTGCATATTTATAAATAAATAAATAAATAAATATGCATATATTTGCATATATATTTTGTTTAGACTATGCCTTATGTCCTAATGCTTCATGTCCTGAAGGCCACCACAACACAACTTTGATAATATTACGAAAACAAATGCTTGTAAATATATAATTTATTCTTCACGAAATCTATATAGTATGATGTAAGTTATCTATTGAAAAATTTAAAGAATATCAGTTTAAAAACGCAAAATAAATTCTCGGTAATAAAACTGAACATTAAATTAAGACAAGATAAATGTGTTAAATAGTAAAAAAAGGGTCTTTGAAAGTGAGACATTTCCATTATATTCATGGATTTATAATTTTCCACATATCATTTTATTGTATAACATCTGAAACGCTATTAAAGAAAATAGGAAATGTCTCAATTAGAGTATATTTAAAATTAAATTAATTTCAATGAATATAGCACTAAATTCAAGACTGGTAACCAAATCTAAATAATTAATATTATTTCTTTGATCACAAGTTTGATGTAGCAGTTAAAAGCCTATTAATTTACATAGTTCTTTATTTAAATAATTTGACGTATGAATTTCGATTACTTATTTTTATTTTCAAGTTTTGCATAAATATTTGTTATAATAATTATTAATAAAATAATCTTGAAAAAACTACGATTTTTTTTTAAACATAAAACGTGAACCGCATGTTAATAAATCGGGTTTCTGTACATCAACGTAAAGTAATTATAAAAAATTTAAGGGTAGGTAAGTTTAAAATCAGAATTTGCTCTGTACTAGTCTAACAAATTTTATTTCGGAAAGGGGAATTGTCAAATATTAAATTAATTTCTTAAACATTACAAAATTTAATACTTTAATCGTACCATTTATTTACGTTATATGACGTATAACAATTCGTGTTATAGTAAAATTAGCTTGTTTAACAAAAATATATCTTTTTAAATTGTTTAGAAATAATTCATAATAGTAGCGTTACCTAAAGATCATAATTTTTTTAAGGTGTTTCTAAGAAAACTTTCATTGCTCTTCAAATGATTTTTTTCATTAAAAATAAATCATCCATAACAACACATATTTCACACAGAACATCGTCAGGATATCCTGGGGATAAATGGACATCCCATGAACATTTCTTAGGATGTACTAGGGATAAGTGTGCTGTTAGGGATTATATGATAAAAATTGTATTTGATATAAATTTAAATAAATGTATTTTGTATATCTTATTCAATTTTTTTTAAAGAAATATTTAAAATAATTAAATTTAATTTAACTCTGGATAAATATGTGGATTGAACTATAAATGATTAAAATATCAGTGCGATGCGGTAATTAAATAATTGTTATGTAACAGTACTACATAAGCAACCTTTAGCAATGCAGTAAAATAAAGTCCTTCCATATTTTCTTTCACATAGCAACATATTATTTGAATTTTAAAAAGTTAAAAGAAAATATGAAAAAAGAAAAAAGAAGAAAAAAAAGTCACCATAAAGAATAATGAATCATAAAGATAGCAACGCATTTAAATAAAGAAAAAAAGAAGAAAAAAAAAACGCATAAGATAAAATATCTAATAAATTAAAAATAAAATATATTTTAGAATTTAAATAAATACATTAAATGTTTTCACAGTTTTTAAGAGATACGTCTCGCTTGTCAAGACCGTGAAAATTGGCCTACACTGGTGATTTTATAACAATAACAGAGCTGTCTTATCAAGCTGGAAAGTTAGCAACCGTACCACAATGGATTCGCTTTGCGTTTGATATAAATCGCTGAAGCGGATGACGGCTGATAAAACCCAGAGGAAAATCAATAAGGATTATACTGACAGTAAAGAGACATCTCATACAATTTCATGATGTATATTGTTTGAGAAGTATAACTTGAAATTCCCCGTGCAGGGACCGAATTAAGTGCTCATTTTAATTATATAAGATATTACTTTATATGATATTAGATACCAGGTACGCGTTTTCATTTAAATTGGGGTGAAATATAAATTTATAAGATCGTAAAATTTATTTATTAACATTTAATTAGTTATAAACATAAAAATGTATTCTATCAGTTCAGAGCAGTTATTTTAGGGGAATTTAAATTACAAAAATATAAACAATAATAATGTAATTAAAGCATTGAGACTTCAGACGTTGCTAATGATAATTATTTGTTAAAAATAATTTCGTATTTTACGTTCAATTTCATATTACATGATAAATATCATTTTTATTTTATTCTATACTTAATAGAAGATAATATAGAATTCATAAATAAAAATGAGTTCCGCTTTGGAGGAAGTTACACGTTTTAAGAAGTCCTAAAAGTGTTTTGACCACTTTTGGAAAGATGTCTATCTGTGTGCCAATCTGTTTGTCTGTCTCTCTCTCTGTAAATGACAAAAATGTTTTGCAAGTTCTGCCTCAAGAGGTATGGCATAGATTTTCTGAAACATTTGTATTTAGTCGCACCCAACGAGATAAAGAAGAGTGATAAATGGTAACCCTGTCATGGTCCATCATGAGTCATGTGACATGAACCCTCTACGCGTTGGTTCCCTTGGTAACATCTTATTTTCAATAAATTTCTATGGCAACGGTTTGGAGATTGTTCTTGGAAAAAGTCATAACCGCTAATGTTTTTGTTTACTTATGTAGTTTAATATCCTTTTATTCTAAATCCTTTTTTATTTTTATTTTACTTCTTTGTTATTTCGTGTAGTCAAAATTTAACCGAAAAAGGCTTAAAAATAGTTGAAATATATTATTTGCTGTTAAATTTAGCTCTTTAAAAGTTTGACTTTTCTTTTATAAACACTTTTAAACTTTGTTGGGAAACGGTGAAATAAAGGTACTTTATTATTTATTAAAATGTGAAATATCTGAAAAATTATTAAAAAAGAAAAAAAAAAAGAAAAGAAAAGAAAATCTGTCATAGGAAAAAGAAAATCTGTCATGTTACCTAATAATAATGATAATTTACCGAACTGAAAGTTTATATGCCAAAATAGCGATAAAGGGCCAAACGTAGCAACCTATTAGAGCATGTCACGTGATTCATCTTGAACCACGGAAAGCTAATCCTTCACCCATTGAATCAGCACTCTAATTTATTTATCTCGTTGGTCGCACCTTGACATAAATCGATTTCTTATCGACTTTTTGGAGTATATCCTTTAATAGATGGCACTGCTAAATTGTAATTTCTTTCATTTAATCGAGGGCATTATATCGTATTTTGTAGCATATAATATCACCAAAAATGATATTTAAGATGGTCATTAGGGAACAAAATGCTGACATAATTTAGACATACATCGAATGAAAGGTGGCGTTGCCCTTCGACACCTTCTGCGATTTTTCATGTTTCTAATGAACAACATTCGTTAGTTTAAAATGCACCAAAATCCATACGTAAAACCGATATTTTTCAAATCGATATTGATTTAACAGGGAGCAGCCCCCGCTCATCACTCTTGGAGCGATGTAGAGCGCTTCTAAGGGGACTACTCGCAGTTTATTGAAAAACTCAAAAAAAAAAAAAAAAAAAAAAAAAAGAGAAAAAAAAAAGAAAAATACAAATTTCGCCAGGCGCAATCCGGCCTAAGCCGACAGTGGGCGATTATTCAGGTGCTAAATTTCCGGGCTATGCCCCACGCGACAGGTGGCATGAAGTATACGAAAGTTCTTGATTGAAAAGTCTATATGAGTAAAGTCTCTGGGAAATGAAAAATCGATATTGATTATTATTATTACTATTATCATCGTTATTTTTTGTGTGTAATCGCTCGGTGGATTTGTTGTATAGAAATAATGTTTTGTGACGGTTGCAACATGTTAATTATTTTTTTATTTATTGATAAGAAAAATGTTTTGAATTCCGGTTTTTAACAGCCTAATGTTTTAGAGGATACTGGTCTGTGCTTCAAAAACCATTTTGGTGTTTCAATGTCATCTGTTGAGTGTCAAACATTTTATCACTCGAATCCTTATTAATGAAAACATTTATCAGGCACATTATAGGAATAGGTTAAACCAAAAAAAAAAAAAAAAAAAAAAAAAAAAAAATTCGAAATTTTGAAGTAGTTTCTCTATTTATAACAAAATTTATCACACAAAGCAATCGGCATAAAATTGACTAAATTTGCTATTTGCATCGTTGACAGGTCTGTTTTTATCCCTTTTGGAAAGTACATTTTTACTTTCTTCTATATTCAATAGGATAAAGTATTGGATACGTAAAAATTTTCAACTTCCAGTTTTCGGTGAATTTGCTCGTTTTGAGAGATTTTGAACACGGTTTGAGAATACATTTTTAGAAAATATCTGTCTGTGTGTGTGTAAGACAATTTTTTTCTGGCGACTGTATCTCAGAAACTTTGCGCAGAATTGCATATAATTTCATTTGTAGATGCACCTTGTCCTAAATTAATGCCTGTCAACTTTTAGTGTCATACGCTCAACAGGTAGCGCTGTTATACAATGATTTCCACAAATTTAAGGAAAGGCTATATCTCAGGAATTACTGCACAAAAATGCATATAAATTCATATACAGATGCAACTTGATATAAATTAGTCCAATATGGTATCTTAGTGTCAACCGATAAATAAGTGGCGCTGCTATGAAGCTATTTTTACAGTTGAAGGGTAGGCTATATCTCAGGAAATACAGTGCAAAAATGCTTAAAAATTTATATGTGGATGGACCTTGGCGTACGTAGTGCGAATCAACTTTTGGTACTAATTACTCTACAAGTGGCGCTGCTGCACAGTGGTTTCTTCAGTTTAAGGGAAGACTATATCTCAGGTTCTAATGCTTATAGTAAAACAACACTTGATAAAGCTATTATGAGACATTACATCAATTCGGATGTATATCCACCAAAAGGTTGCGGTGATATAGTACAGTATTCCCGAGGACGGGAATGCTGTATTTCAACTTCTATGGCATTTAACTCTATGAAACTTGTTATATGAGATAACCATTATGGAAAAACATTTTTTAAGATCTTAGTCAAACTGTCTTTCTTTGAATATTAAGTATTAGTTTTTTTCCTGAAATGAAAATCGTCTCCATACATCATGGTAGGTAAGTTTAATAAATAATTATTTTTGTAAATTATTTGTACTGAGTGAATTTGTATACACAAATATTGATGAAGTGTTGTGGTGGACACAACATACTAGTTTCCTTTATATTTCTACACGTTGGTAAGTTTATCTAATTTCTAATTAATCTTATCTAATGATAGTCTATTCGGACTCTATATACTTGACCAGTTTCGCAGTTGTGACTTTCTTGGTGCATGTATCTTCATGCAAACATACGTTATTTGTTTCTGGATGAATACATAATTTGTACATTTCATGTTTTCTTAAAAAAAAAAATATATATATATATATATTTAAAAATAAGTATATATATAAATATATCATAGAAATTTTATCCCAAGTCTCATTTGCGTATTAGATGCAGAAATAGTGAGACTGCAATTAAAGAAAATGCATTAACATCTCATAAACAGAAAAATACAACTCGACAAATTTAAAAAAAAAAAAGATTATTTTTAATTTTTACTGTACAGCAAATAGAATATATGGTTAATAACTGAAAGAGAATTAAATATTAAAAAGAATATAGGAAACCCAAAATCATTAGAAATAAAATTCATTTTATATTATTTTTAAGATAAACGTAAAACACAAGTTTTACAGCCAGCAAAACATATTGATAGACATTAAAAACGTAAACCATTTTTTAAGGGAAAAATGGTATGAAAACAAAATTATATTTAATTGTTTTTCATTTAAATTCACTTCGTTCATTTATGTAAATTGCTCTTCTTAAAACATACATATGTCTATCTATATTTTTTAATTTTTACTTAAAAGTTCCCAAACTATTCCAGTTGTTTTTTAAAAAAATATATTTTCCTTTCTTTTTAAATTACAGATTAAACATAACTTTAAAATTCTGAATTAGTTTATGTGTCAAACTCATGGCACAATCCATTTCTTCATAACAAAGGAAGAATTATGATATACTACAAGTTTATTCAAGCAAATAATTGAAAAAACGCATTGAATAAATGAACTGTAACGGGAATTCAGATCCTTCCATCAACAGCCCATGTCTTTATCAGAAGCCTTTGTGCTTAGTTGGTTATTCAACTGAAGCTATCATTGGCTGGAAGTTAGTATTATTTGTCACAGGTCATTCGTGTAATACCAGGTTTTTCCGAACAATTTATGCGTAGGAGTTTTCAATGATCTCTTTTTTTTTGTAACAAAAAGAAGGAGAATAATGAAGAATAATAAATTTATTTCAAGAAGTTTTCACTTTTTAAATGAATGAGTAAATGAAATTATCTAGAAATTTTACATCTGAAAATTTTTAAAGCTATTTATGCAAATTTATTAAACTTTTTAGAAATTCTACAGTAAAAAATAAACGCTATATTACCCAAGAATAAATAATAATTTGTTTGCTTTTAATTAACATTCATTCCTTTTTTTTTTTTTTTTTTTTTTTTTGTACGATAGTTCGTACTGGTATATTTCTTTCAGACAGCGTCGTAGTTATTTTTTCTCAGTCCAATTTTTATTTTTATTATTATTATTTTAAATCTAATTATTATTTTAAATCTGAATGTTTTTCATTGTATCTGTCCGGATTTAAAACCGGGTTTAGGACTTTATCAAAAGTTGGTACATTTATTAATCAGGGCAAATTCAAGCTAACGTGCGTATTTTTTTTTTTTTTTTTTTTTTTTTTTTTTTTTTTAGTTTAGTCGGATAAATGGTTAAAAAGTTGCAAAATAAAAAACCCATTTTAACTTTAAAATTAATAATAGTAATAATAAAAATACATCTAATTAATACCATAAATAAATAAATAAATAAATAATTATATTTCTTTTTATCTTGAAAAAAAAAATTGAACGCTCAAACATTTTTTTTAATAACTAAAAGAAAAAAAAATCCAAACGAAACAGTACAGCTTCAGTTTAGAGCCCCTTTGCGAAATTGGAAACTTGGCACTGAAGTGGCTCGGGCGTTTTTCGCCAAAATCTTTACTAACATAAGTGCGATAGCCAATATAATTTATCACCAAGATGCCCCCCCCCCCAAAAATATATATATATATATATATATATCAGAAACACTAAGGAACTCTTATGCTAAAGCTGTACACACGAAATTTTATGAAATGAATATCGTAACGGAATTTTTATCACTGTCCGGTAATTTTATTGCCATGAATTTGATTTGGAGAATGAATAATATTAATTTATCACTTAGAAAAAATGCAATGTTTAATAAATAATAATAATAATAATAATAATAATAATAATAATAATAATAATAAATTAAAGAAATATAAGAAATGTAATACAAAATTTCAGTGGCAAATCCCCCCAATCCTAAATTTTCTCTTTGCCCCAAATGTTCCTGTTTTAGAATATTCCAACTCTGTGGCCCCTAAGGATATATTTAATAGTTAAAATAATCATTCTCCCCCTAAAAGTCAAATTTATAGCCTTAAAATTACCTAAATTTGATTTAAAAAAAGGGGGGGGGGGGCGTCCCTAAAAAAAATAGGGTGATAGGTCAAAATGGGCGTCATATTCGGATTCAGGAGGTCATTTTACATAAGAATTTGCAAAAATGGTGTTGGAGACAATTTTCATGCAGAGCAGTGTTATTAATGTTAAGGAGTTGACTTAATGTTGATTTAAATGTGCATGGTGATTTTCAGAAAGACTTTTCTGTGTATTGTGTTCCTTACTAATAATTAATTTTTTTACATTTATTCTTTAGTAAACATATTGTTATATAATGCAGAAAGCGCTAAAGATATTCCTGACAATTAAATTATAAATTTTTCTGTAGTTTTTAACCCTCTGAATACGGTGCCCATGATTTCGACGAGCAAAAAAACTTTTTATATTAAATTTCATTTACACCACAATTTCTAAAATGCTATTTTTAAGAAATAAATTATTGAAAATTATTATACCCCAGAATTACAATTCCACCACTAATTGTAAAATGCAATGTTTGGTATTTATAAATCCCGAAAACTAATGAAACATGTTTTTATTCAAAAATAGTGGCATTGTAAATTAAGAATTTTTGCAACCTAAGTATGTAAACACAGTAAACACAAAATAATATCCCCGTGCGCGGAGGGTTAAAGATGATTACTTAAAAGAAAAAATACTATGAAAGTTTAATTATTTTATTCTATTTTTAATCTGAATCTTAAAATTTCTCTCACAAATAATATTTTTGTAACTTAAATTTAGTAAGGGAATATATATATATATATATATATATATATATATATATAATGTTAATATATAGAAACATATAATATCTATTCTATTAAATGAAACATACAATATTGTTTACTTTTTCGATGAAAGATCATTAAGCGTCAAAAATTTTACTTTGAATGGATTTGTTCTGTTAGTTACTTAATTATTATTATTTTTGTTTGTTTTAAGATTTATTAAAATCCATAATGTGTGGTAAATGTTTGAAATAAAACTTGCAGAAAAGTGGTGAACACAATAGCGTTGGTTTTATCAACAAAGTAAGTAAACTAACCACAATAGATTCGTTTAGGGTTTGACGTAAATCACTGAAGTGTACGACAGGAGATAAGCCCAAAGTAAAACCTACAGAGATTAAAATGAAATGCTAGAATGAGTAAAATGAAACCGAGAGAAAAATCTTAAGTTTATATTTTCAGTTCAAAATGTATTAATTGTATTATTTGGAATTTATTTTTTATTTTATTACTTATAACCTCTTGATTACTATTATTATTATTATTTTGTTATTTTGTACACATTAATATTATTATTACTATTATTTGTATGTTAGACTTTGTACCTGATACTAAAGTTTACGAAATTATAAATTTAAGAGGTTATTTCATTATAATTATAGATAACACTGCTCGGTATTAAAAATGCCTCTGGCACCATTTCGCATCTTATGTAAAATGACCTGCTGAATCCGAATATGATGTGAATTTTGCCCTATCACCCACCGTTTTCTAGGAATGACTCCCAATATTTATCATTTTTCGATGATTTTATGGCTATACGTTTGATTTTTAGGAGGGGAGAGGATTATTTTAGCCGTTAAATATCTTCTTAGGGGCTACAGAGTGGGAAAAATCCAAAACATGGACATTTGCGACAAGGGATTTTTTTTTTTTTTTTTATGTTTTTTTTTTTTAAAGTTTATATATTTTTGTTTTTAGGTGTTAAATTAATTATTTTTCATTCTTCAAATTAAATTCATGGTCATAAAATTATCGGATAGGGAAAGAAATTGAGGAATGGAGTGGTGCATCTAGAAAACGGCGGGTGACTGCCCAAAATGAGAGTCATATTCGGATTCAGGAGATCATTTTACATAAGAATCAGAAAGAATGGTATCAGATCTCGATTTTTTTTTTTTCAGAGCAGTGTAATTATAATGAAATTATAATTAATTTTTAAATTATATGTTAAATGGTTAAGTATGTATATATATATATATATATATATATATATATATATATATATATATATATTCTCTTTCCCATTCGTTTAATTTGCTAAAATATGACTCGAAAAAAAAAAAAAGCAATAAAATAATAAATCATTAAAGAACAAACTACAAACTTAAAACCATGTTGAAATTGTTTAACTATATGTGGTGTTAAGATTAAAGACAACTGTCTGTGTTAGCATCCTAAAGACTGAAGAGAAATGCATTTTGTGGAGGTCTTTATAAAGGGCCCTATTTCTTATTTATGCCTGTTAAGGAAAACCTCAAACGTCTAGGTAGTTAAGCACAACCTGGGATCGAACCCGGTAACTCATGTGCATTTTAATCAAGAGTAGAACGCCTTGGCCATTGTACAGTTAACTGTAAACTGTTAAATATTGTATTCACTGACAGAAAGTCTTTTTCTCCCTAAATTCATAAATTTCGTCAGTCAGATGGCTAACGTAAAATGAAAATATATACTACAATAAAACTTCATATGGCATTACGTTAACGTAAAAGCATCTTATTTTTCCATAGAGAGTTTTTTAAGTTCGTCGATACAAATGGTTACAGCTTTTTTATATTTTATTTCTCATACCATTGCCTTTTAAAAGAAACGTCTTATTCTTAGTTACGTATTTTATTTAAATTTTTTGATTTACACGTAAAATATAATTATCGGTTATCTACTTCAGAGTATAAATTAATAAACTGTTAAAACTATTGCTATTAATTAATGAAGTATTAAATCTACGAAGCATAAATTAGTAGATTAAAAAAAGACGGTATATTAATTCGCAATTGCAACTTGAGACGAAAATTGTATAAAGAAATATCAAAATATTAAATTGTGATTGTGTCATGATCATAAAATGGTAAATAGTGTTTTAATATTGTTCATTATATATGTAATATATATATATATATATATATATATATATATATATATATATATATATATATATATATATATATACAATAAATATATAAATAAATAAATAAATAAATAAAATTGAGAGTTTGATAGTTAGAAATTTTGTGATAGTAATGAAAGTTTAGAAAGTATGTAAATAATGTAACTGAAATATTGTATGTAAAAGATGCGTTTAATAATATAATATATTAATTATAAGTAAATAATTTATTCTTTTTAGCGAGAGTCCTTTTTCCCTTAAGAAAGCTTTTTATAGTTCAGTGGATGGAAATCTTGATATATATTAGCCATTTAAACTTATTGCAAAAATTCCATACTCACTATAAAATAAATTTAGTAAATGTCTACCAATCGCTAAAGAAAAATCATAGATATATAAACTTAGTTGAGGAAACATTTCTGAAAACAAATAAATAAATGCACTGTTTTTTTTTTTCTTACCGATGAAAGAGAGCTTTTCAAACCAGTCTTGATTGCTACCATTTTATAGGCCGGAGACTACTGTTGTGATTTCATAAATTGAAAATCAAGAAAAGAATTAAAATCAGAGCATTTCTGTAACATTCATGGGCTAAATGTCTTGTCTATGGAAAGAGATTTGAAGCATTGTTATCACTAGAAAGAAATATTAGTATTTAGTGATCTCTTATCTTTCTCAAGGAAGAAAAAAATACAGAGCTAAACGATCTTAAATACAATTATTTTATTCAAAGTGTGAGGATCTTAGAATGATATATGGATCTCTATATCGATTTGGAATCTAAAAAATAAATAAATACATATATTAAATAAACACAATAATAATATTTATAATAATAAAATTATTTGTAAATTTTCTTTCTTACTTGCAAAAATACAGAAATAAAATGACTTTTACTAAATTTAAGTAAATATAACAATTAGATAAATTTTAGTCAAAAATATGTTTGTCAGATTATTTACGGAGAGACAATTTATCATATTATTCACACAAACTCTCTTATATCGAAAAAAAGATAAAATTAGAAATGAAAATGTATTTACCATTTTCTTTTGATTTTCAAGATTTCTATTTCCCATACGTTCATTAAAAAAAAAAAAAAAAAACAATTCTTAATATAAAATAATTACATGAAGAATTTTTGTCAAATGCATAAATTTCTCTAAAATCTACATGAAACTTTTATCAAAATTTCTGTAATATACTTCTTCAAAAGTAAACTTTTTGATTTTGTAGTTTTACTTGTCATAATAATAATAATAATAATAATAATAAAGTCATTAGTTTTTTTTTTTTTTTTTTTTTTAAATGCAATGGCATGTAGTTTTATCTTTAATATGATAAAGATAAAATTAATAATATTTTTTTGAAAACTTCAGTTACATGAAATATCATAAAACAATTAACTGTAAAAATTTAGTTCTTAGTTAATTAAGCTCGAAACAACTATTGTAGATTTAGATTATATGACTATTTTTACAAAATTCTTGTTCATGTGTGCTACATTACAAATTGCAAAAACTATTACAAATAAATATCAATATTAGTACGCATGTCTTAAAAATTTAAGCAAAAGGTGAAGCTAGGAGAATTACAAAAACTATAACAAAAAAATATGAATATTATAGCATGTCTTAAAAAAATAAATTACATATAAGTTGGAGAGTTAGCGTTGTAGAAAAGATTGCGCATATAGAGTATCGAAAGGTAAGAGTAGAGTGAGCGCGCTGCGACTCCAGCTAGTTATATAAGAGCAAGAATGCAGTTCCGTCATGAGAGTACATGTTGACTCTGTTAAGAATACAAGATAAAACAATATCATTTTTGTCTTGCTTTCAAAAGTTAATGCTTGAATTTACATAAATACTCCTAGAAATTTCTATAGAATAGCAGTAGTACAAAATGTTTCAAATTAAAACGATTTCTCAGAAGCTACTAATCTAGACTAATGTTAAGAACACCAACGGTTCTTTTTAAAAGCGAAAAATTATTGAATAAAAATCTGCGCAACCTCTCCTACTGAAAAGGCACAATTTGCGCTTTTGCTACTTGGGAGGGATTGCGAATCGATTCTATTAAATTCTATACTAGAAGGAATTATGCAGCTTATTGGTAAGGAAAAGACAATGATAATTAGTATATTAAGTGTCTGGAACTGTACTAGGAAACAAATTTGACAAATCATTGGATTAGCTTAAATATATTACTGGTAGCAGATGGTTCCAAGAAAGCTGCACCTTTTACAACAATATGTGTAACGATTGTAAACAATGGCAGACTACTTAAGCAAACATGAAAACAGACAAACTATAAAGAAAATGTACTAATTTTAACCCATTCGAGACGGGCATTGTTTTCCCACTTTTTTTTTTTTGGAGGGGGGGGGGGATCATTCTCAAAATCCAAAATTCCATTTTACTTTGTATTAATAAAATATTGATGCATATACGGCGTGTTATCCGTCTTTATTGACTCGAAAATGCATTGTCTAGAATGGGTTAAGTTATACGTGGTATCTAGTATTTTATTGTTATTTTCTAATCATATCTGGTCTTGTTTTTTTTTTTTTTTTTGAGATTCTTCAATATTTTTCTTAATATATATATATATATATATATTAATATCTTTTTACTTTTCTCATTTTTTTTTTATTATTGGGTTGAAATATCCACTTCTAATACAAAATACATGTTTACAGAAACCTTAAAACAATCTCATTTAAGTTCAATTGCTAATTTTAACAATCTGTGGTTATAATTAAGAGCAATCTTTCCTACCCATGTGTGCAGTCACAACTGCTCTGTAAGGATAACTTGCATAATATAGTTGTCTGGTTTTATTAAAAGTGTCTGTTTAAATGAATAAATAAATAAATATATATATATATACATGTATATATTAATGGAAATGCCTAGTAAACGAATTAATTCAATATTATTCTGTGATAGTTTAGCAAAAAAGAAATAATAATTATAACAAAAACAATAATAATAATAATAATAATAATGGAAATTTCTGTATTATTTTGTTGAATTGTAAACAGACTCTCCTAGTTCTCCCTTTAATCTCAATATTTTCTTCTTTTAGGCTTTCACTCTATGTGTCTGTTTGTAAGCACAATAAACCTAAAAATACATATCATCTAAAAAGGTTTCACGTAAAATATGTAGGTAAGGGTGATTTCAGAAAGAAATAAAGGTGAATATCCAGACCAGTATGCTTATTATTCCGAGAGGAAAGCATTAAATTGGAAAATCGCTTTACAAGCTTCCTATTGCGCTTCCTGGAAAGATATTCGAATCATTTTTGACATTGCGTGATCGGAATCTATGAGTGATATAGACACAAAGCTTTCTTTGATATGCTAAAGCTACATAGAAATTTTTATCGCATATTTAAAGTTATAGACATTTCCACGGTACATTTATACGTATATTTAGCTACGTACATATTTTTACTGGTTGTCAACATATTTTCTCTTTAAAAATATTTGTTTAACATATTCTGTATGTTTTGCATTATCTCTTTCAGATAATGTTTCAATTTAATGTAAGAGAAATATATAAAAAATTATAAAATAAAATTATTTCTTAGTATGAACGGATGAAGTCATCTCCAGTGGATTTTAACACATTTACCTTGAAAAAACTGAGCTAGCATGCACATTGAATTAAGTTTTGTTAATTAGCAAAAGAAATGCGTTCAAACATGATTCATTTGTGTTGTTAGGACTATGTTGTAGAGCTTCAAGGAAAATTGTAATTTTAAAATAGTGTATTCTACATTTGTTAGCTGCTCATAATATATGCCTCACATATTAAAACCTTTCGTATCTCCCGGGATTGTAGTTTGGATGGTCTGGGTTAAAACACATATTCTAGAACTATGTTACCCAAACACTGACGTCCTGATTGGTAATCTGCCCTTAATCATTCTCTTAATAAATTGCAATTATTATCTCCCAATTCTTATTTAATTTATCTATAAAATAAAATTTTGACAGTACGGATTTTTTTAAATATTACAGTAAAAAAAAAAAAAAAAACTTGTTTCTTAAGAAAAGGAATATTTTAAAAACTTTTTACAGGTGGATTCAATGCAAGTTTAAATTTTAAAAATAATTATGTTCATGCACGCAATGCGGCAGAGTTCATTAAATAACTATCATTTAAAAAAATATTACGTGGTTAAATTGTACCGAAGTAAAATTTCAATGAACAGTATAATTATATCGATAAATTTCATGTGGTATCCATATCAGATTATTTTTATTTAAAAAATGCCGATGCTTTAAAATGTTTTATATCTTGACAGTGGAATTTAATAATTTATTTCTGTTTAACAAAACAATTTTTAATATTAGCATATGTATATTCTGTTCATAAAAAAAATATATATATATATAGATATATATAAATAAATAAATATAAACCTTCAAAATTACTTATAAACTTTGGCTTTGTACATCTAAAATTATAATTCATAATATGCATGATATAATCAACACAGAAAGCATCTTTTTTTTTTTTTTTTTTTTTTTTTTTTTTTTTTTTTTAACCATTAATAATTAATGAGCAATACTTAACTTAAGCACTGATTAAGTATTGATAAGTCAAGCTGACAGAAATAATAATGAATAGATTTGAAGAAAGACATTTTATAAACAACTCGAAAAAAAAAAAAAAAAAAAAAAAAAAAAAAAAAACGTTCGTTTAATAATAATAATAATAATAATAATAATAAAATCATCCTTAAAAAAAATGTTTACTAGATGTAATCGTTCGATAAATTAACTCACAAATTTTAAGATCGTTGAATAATAGAAAAATGCCCTTAATTCATAGAGTGAATCACCACCACTCACAGGTTTACCCTGTAAGGATTTTTTTGCTGTTTTTCATAAGAAATTACTTGTAATGGATGTATATATTATTATATAATACATGAATTATATAAGCGTTTTGTAATAAGCGTTTGCATGCATACACTTTTATTTTTTTAAATAACAAATGAATGATTTGAAAGTACATGTTTCAGTCATGTTTTTGATATTGTATAATAGCATCCTTTAGCTACAAATAAATGTATCAAATTGTACACACACATATATATTTATATGAGAATCGTTTATGATCATATATCTTATAACATGAGGTAATACCGAATGTAAATAAAAGTGAAAATGATTTTATTAAGAATAAAAGATATTTCACAAAACATAACTGATAGCTAATAAAGCAATTGAAAATATGAAATGTCAGTATGACCAGAAACATGGTTATTATTTTTTAATTACACTTATATATATATAATATCTTTACAGATCCTTAAAAAAATAATAATACATTTTCTTTTTTCTTTCTTTTTTTTTTTTTTTTTTTGTAGAAAAACTTTTTGAACTCAAAAAATGTGTGTTATTTTTAAATGGTATAGTATACTTCTATTCGAATTTTTGTAAACTTCTAGAATCTGGCAACATTTTCCCGCAATTTTCATTTTTTTTTCTTTCGGAATTTTAATGTACTTCCTTCTCTGATATGCCTGAGTGTCGTTTCTTTACGGCTTTCTAAATGGAGCTGAAAATTGGATTTCTGTTTTTCAAGCCACAAATTTGATTCTTGTTTTACTCGGCTTAGGGAAGTGAAAGTTAAATTTATTTTTCATCCATTTCCCAGGTCGTCAAATTTACAAGATTTTATATTATTAAACCGGATATAAATCAAAGCAAGCGGGTTTAAAAGACACAAAATAAATTCTACGTTCAAAATATAATAAATGCAAAGGAGGGAAAAGCTAATTTTTAAAAAGTAATGTCGCTTATATTTTGCGAATGTAAGCAATTTTTTTGTAGAGTTTATGTTTCAACAAATGCGTTGCTGGTTCTTTTTAAAGATTACATAAAAAATATATCACACATTGAGATGCTACTTAGGACATAGTCTCGCTGAATTTTAAAATACTTTTTTTTTTTTTTTTTTTTTTGGGGGGGGGGGGTTGTTAGTTAATTGTACTTTATTTAAAAAAAATGCATTGAAAGTCTTAACTCTTTCAATCTTCACGTTATCATATTTAAAAACAGCTTTTTTAAAAACGTAAATGCAAATTATTAATATACACAAACACCATATCGTCTGATCTGTACTCGTGTTAATATAAGCATGCTTTTTTCTAGCCAAGCATATACAGTTAAAGAAGCATGTACTAACAAGGCTGACCAGATCAAAGTACCTTTATAATACAAAAGCTTTAAAAATTGCTACAATTATCCAATTACGGATGCATTTTTTCATCCCCAATCAACAAGGACTAAACATAAAGTATTATTCATTAATAATTTACTTTCTACAATTTTTTTAAAACTTAGAAAAAAAAAGCCATCAAAATAAAGGAAGTCCCCAGATGTCCGCATTTGTCTCCAGAAAATGGGGACATTTGGTCAGCTTAGTATTAACACCCCAAATATTCTGTTGTACAATAAAAAGTTCTTTAAGTATGTACGCATGTGTTTATAGAATGTTGCTTTTATACTAATAGAGAAAACTAATGAATTTTCTAATATATTTTAAGTTGTTTTTGCATGCGTATGTCAATTGAATGTCTCACAACAAAACTATTTTTTTTTAAATTATTAAATAGATATTAACTTACTGTATTTAAATAAATGCTTTTGCCAGGATTTTGGGGAGAGAAAAATAAAAGAAGAATTTTCATTGAGAACTGTGTTTAGAACACATAAAAAATTATCTCTGGAAGAAGAAAATCCGTGTTGAGTTCCAACCGTCGTTTATTTAGTTTGAAATCACATTTAAACTGCTTGATCGTAATGTTTGTGGTGATTTATAGCGTTAGAAATGAAAATATTTCAATTATTATTTATTTATTTGGGGGAAAATATACTTGATAAAACTGCACCAATTTCCTTGGTATCTTATAGAGCGTTTATGCGTTTATGGAAATGTATCATGTATTTTTATTCCAATAACTAAGATTTCTGTTGCTATAAAGTCTACGAAATCTGGAGACTTTTATAATTATATATATATATATATATATGTAATTTTTATGAATTATGTACTTCAAATTCATATTTAGAAATTGAAAAAAAATGACATTTTTAAAAGAGAAATTTTGAAAGCAAGAAATTAAAAAAAAAAAAAATGTTTAAAAAAAAATAGCTCATTGAAATGGGGTAATATGGTGTACAAATATACATATGTACATTAATATACATATATGCATATATATTAATAACATAAAATAAAACAAAAGTTTCATTTGTAGAACTCCTCATAGTATGATGTATTTATCCAATATTACAGTGCCTAGAAATAGGTAGTGTGTTGTATCAGTCTTAAAATGATACTTTAGAAATAGATTGACGCTGACTATTTTTGTCCCTAACACCATAAACCACCACTAACGTTACGATCAAGCAAATAAAGTACGATTTCAAATGCTACAACAATGGCGCTGGGACCTCGACGCCATCTGGTGAATTTCTTTTTTTCAAAGACACATTTTTAGTAAGGTTATAGTGTGATAAACACACTACAAAGTTCTAAGCACTATACCGCAAACTAAACTAATTTTAAGCCCGGCAAATTGAGTATTTTACTTGTGATTTTTACCGTTCTATATTTCTCGTTGGGATTTTGTTTTTTCAAAATTCTGTTTTCACGAAATTTTAAATTAAAGAAAAAGTAATTTTAGTTAAAAATATTTGTTGCATGCAAAATGTTATTTATAGAATATTTTAAAATCATGTTTAATTAGAAATTTAATTTTACTCATATTTATTTTAATTTGCCTTAAGGAATTTCCAAAGCATGTAAATTAATATTAACTCGTGAATTGTGAATTTGTATTTGTAAAAATAGGCACAACTTATTTGTTTTTCAATCTTTCCCTACCTGGATACATGCGTCACTTTTCGATAGTTTTGTCCTTTAACGGCGAACTCTAATTGGAAAATATGAGATCTATAATATCAATTATTTTGCATACGAGTGTTTCTTTTGAACTTTGAGTCATGGTTCCTATTCTCAAGTTAGCCTAGGTTCTGAGGCGTTTAAAATTTATGCTGAACATAGGAGACGAAATTGAGTGCCCCTTTATTTTAAAACGGAATTTAACAAGTATGAGATTTGTGTATATAACACTGGCCATTTTATGTTGTCACTCAATAAATGTTAATACGATTTAATTTACCACAGTTTAAAAAGGCATGAACTTATCAAATAAACTTGACTGTTTTTACGAAAGTGTTTATGTTTTTATTTTATTTTTACACGAAGATTAGTTACATATTTTTACACATTTTTAGTTATATCTAATTAACCCTAGGTTAGAAATTAAAAATACTGGACTTTTCAAATGAACCTTATTGCTTCCTTTTTCCACTTCTCAACTAGAGTACGTTAAAGAAAATTAAAACTGATTAAAAATCTCTATAATTTTTATTTTAGAGAATATTTCTAAATATATTTTTGTATAAATTGTTTATAAACACAAAAATACTTTTTTATTTAGTTCTCCTTCCTTGACATTTCCACTGATCTACAGTGTATAGATGCCAACATTTTAGTTTACTCTGAAGTATTTTTATCCCCGCTTTTATTACATGCCACATATTTTTAAAAGTAATTTTTTTTTTCTCGAAGTTATATATTACAGAATTTTTTTCTATAAATAAAGTGGTGTGAAATAAAGGCAGGGCTAAAAATACTCCGGAATAAAGTAAAATGTTGCTATCTACGTGCGTAAGAAATAGTTTGTTACAATATATATATATATATATATATATTACTCAGGTAGTTTTCTAAAATTTTTCCATCACAAAGAATTGAAATATCAAACATTTATATTCAATCCCATGTATTGCAATTCCTTTTAACTATGAATGATTAATATTATAAAAATTGAAGTTCAACTGTAAATAAAAGGCGAGTGTCACACTGGAAAAACAAAATCCTGTTACATTACAGAAAATTTCTGCCGCCAAAGTTGCCAGAAAATATCTATATACTATGGGAAAAATTTTCAAACAGAAATTTTCCGTAACCATACAAATAGATTTTTTTCTGTAGTACACAATAAAAAAAAAAAAATAATCCACATGACAAAAAAAAAAAAAAAAAAAAAAAAAAAAAAAAAACAGCTCAACCAGGCAGAATCGAATGAGAACCTTCCTCTCAGTAGGCAAAGCTTTTACCTCAATACCACGGAATGACGTTTCACATTGTTGCTTAAAGCTTCCCAATTCTGATTTGACACCAAGTTCTCTTTGCAGAAAACGGAAAAAAATCCGTACCCACCAGATAAAATCTGTAACAATGATTACAGGTTTTATTTGTTTATAGAACATATATATATATATATATGTCTGTTGATAAATTGAGATATGAATTTATAGTAAATTTTTGTAGTTTTAGGAAACATATATTTTCTGTATAAAAATTACGGAGGTTCTCTGTTTTTTTTTTTTTTTTTTTAGAGAATTTTTTGTTCAGTGCATTGTTGTTTATAAAAAGTAAAAATCCAAGCATATACATAGCACTGCACACTTGAATTTTATCTGATTCTTATTGGAAGAATGAATTATGATTGTTTTTAACTTACCAAAACAATAAATATATATTTTCCCTATACGTATCCACGCTCTTCAACGGATTCAAAAGAAAACGCGTGTATCATATTTATATATACTGTACTATATTTTTATGGTCAGTTAACGGGAAAATTGCTGTATAAATACAGTAATGTAAGTATATGTAAGTAATAGTATGTAAGTAATGTAATGCTGTATAAATACTGTAATGACTTTGCCAACGAATATTATGTGAGAAATGCCTGGCTGGTAATCAGCCAGGGTAGCTCAATGGTTTGAGCATCCGCACGTAAAACGGAAGGCCCGGGTTCGATTCCCGGCTCTGGTATTTTTCACATAGTTGGTACAAAAAATCAGCCTTCCACTCCACAATTTTCTGAAATTCGTAATGTAAGAGTCTGATAAAATGTGAATCCGTAGCCTGTGTTTTATAATTATTGTCTGACCTCATATTAAACAGTTCTTACTAAACTGTAAATTAAGTCGCTTTGTTCTTTCTCGACCAACCATATAAAATAACATTTTTCTTGTATAAATTACAAATTTCCATTTTGAAAGTTTTTCGGTGTCCATTATTCGAAACAAGCATTGCTTCTAGTGGATTATTCATTTATGGTTACATATTCTACATCTATTTATCACGATGAATGAATGACACGTGTAATGCGTACCATCCTCGTCGGCTGTGTTATTAAATTCCTAGGGCGTTGTTATTCTCAGTAGTACTTGGTTAATAAGGTTAGTGGTAATTATTATTAAAGCATGGTAATTGCGGAACTTAACATCACTAATCGCAAGTAATTACTTTTCTTTAACAATTCGCAGAAAGGTATTATAAAAGACTACGTATAAAAATAGTGCCATCCTTGTATTTTCATATCACTAAAATAACCTCGTCTGACGGTGATTTTTTTATAATCTTGTATACTACTCAACATGTCAAATATTCAACATTTTTGTTATTTTTTCTTTCATCATACATAATCAATAATCATATCTTGCTTCTCATAAAAATTATCTTAATATTCTAGACTAGTTATATTAACAAAAGTATTATTATTTATAGTTATAGAAAAAAAATAAGGAACTAGAGAAAGCATTTTCGAATATTCTTTCAGGGAATAATAGAATAATTCATAAATCTCTCAAATCTAACATGTTCAAATATAAGTTTTATTTAAATAATCGTTTATGAATATTTCTTAAGATTCCAGTTATAATTAAATTCGAACGCTATTTTCCCACAGGCTATGCCGAAAAGTAGAAATGTGAATGATATTTGTTTGTAAAACATCGAACGCTTTTAAATGGAAATGCAATTCGAATATATCTGAATATGTAGATAATCTATAGCTTAATATTAAATAAATATGCAAATCTTACGCTTATGAGATTTTCTTTAGTAGTAACGTAAACAAATAGTCAGTTAAGTGGATTAAATTTTAAACTCTATTTCTTGAGGGAATTAAAAGATACTAAACTTACAACTGAAATTTTACATATTAATTAAATAATAATTTATTTACAATTACTTTTAGACTAATTTATTATATTCGATCTGATGAACATTAAATCTAAAATAAATTATATAGTTCTATCTCAGTTTGTTAAAGAAACACAAATTGCACTCATTAAGTTGGACAAAATATCAGAAATTGTTTCTAGATTTTTTTGTTTTACAATTTAATTAAAAAAATTTATGTGTAATAAATGCTCAACTTACAATATCACCACTACTACACATATTATAAATCTTTTTTGGGGTGATATTATCAAAAACATAAACTTGACCTAACTAACCAGAACTCCTACCAAACTTCTTGTAGTAAGAAATTGATATGTACATCCTGCAGAAAAACATATTGAAGCCCTATTAATAATTCCTACTTAATAGATGGGGATCTAAAAATGTAAGTTAATGATAAAAGTTTGCAATCAAACTATATATATATATATATATATGTGTGTGTGTGTGTGGATGTGTACTTCAATAATTTTGCTGCCGACTGTACGTCGTAAGTACAGCTAAAATGGGTATTTGTATAAATTCTTTCATTTTTGAGAAATATTCCACAATAAATAAATAAATAAACCTTGCTTATTTGGTAAGACACAATATTGATAAAAAATTTCGCACACTTCCTCCTTCTAATGAAAAAAAAAAAAAATACAAAATACAAAATTACAAAAACATAAATTAAAATCTTTATAAAATGGATGTAATATAATAAATGTATAACTTATTTAAATCACGTATTAGTTAATATATTTAATCATATAACAATCATAGGTTTAAATAAAATCTCAGAAAAAAAAATGTACCTACGTTACGTATTTATATATTAATTTGAAACATGTTTTTGTCAGTGTCAATTAAATTGAGAGAACGGCTAGATGTAAAAATTTGGTTGAGGTGTCTAAAAGAAGGTCTTGGTCTGTAGATGAGCCGTCAAAGTATAAAAATAAAAACAGTCGAACGGTCCCCCCCCCGGGGGGGTGGGCTTGAAACATGTTTTTGTCTGTGTCAACTAAATTGAGAAAACGGATAGGTGTAAACATTTGGTTGAGGTGTTTGAAAAAAGCTCTATGTCTGTAGACAAACCATCAAAAGAGAGAAAACAAAAGGCGAACGGTCCCCCCCCCTCCCCGGGGGAATAGGGGACGAACTTAGTTTGAGAGGAAAATCCGTTCTAGACCCACACATGCAGCACCTCATTTTAAAGGTCTTGAAATTTCACGTTGATTGAAAATGTTTGTATACAATATAGTGCGCTCTCTGGTGCTGAAAAATTGAACCAGGGGATTTTGTAGTAGGTCCTATCATGTTTTTAAAGGTCTTGGTATTTCCTGACCGTTGGTGATGTTCGTACATAACACACTGTGCCCCCTGGCGGTGGAAAGTGCAACTAAAGGATTTTGCAGTTGGCACCACCATGTGACACCTTATTTGAAAGGTCTTGGAAATTCAAGGCAATTGGTGATGTTCGTATACAACATACTGCGCCCCATGGTGGAGGAAAGTGGATTTTGCAGCGCGTTTTTTCCGAATTTCTTTCTTTTTTTTTTTTTTTTTTTTTAAGTGAAATGTCGTAAATTAAATTAGATGTTTTAACTTTAAATACATTTAAATAACGATGCGACGATGTTTGAAACATTACGGTCAATAAAGTGACCGTCGAATTCCACGGGTTCCAGCTAGTACAATGTTTAATTCCATATATGTATAATTTTAATTTTCATAATCTAAACTCATTATTATGTACAATATCTGGGACTGAAAATTAATAGTTTCTATAACAATATAACGATTGTCACATTTTATATACCTTTTGTAAATAAAAAAATATATATATTAATTAAAATTAATCAAAATTAAATTAACAAATTAAATTAATTAATTGAATTAATAAGTTTAAAAAAATAGATATAAAATAAAAGAAGAAGAAAACCAAAAAAGCTCTCTTTTTTTTTTCTATTACAACAGGTTCTAGGACTACAGAGAATTTTGAATCAACTCAAATACATTTGCCTGATTAAGATTAAAACTCGCCAGCCACCAACTAAAAAAGAATTGTTAGAAAAGGCTAATATGCAAAACCCAATTGAGAGAATATGTATCAAATATCGACATAAAAGTTGTACAGAACTAACGCTTACTTACATAGAAAAATTCATAATATTATGACAACAAAAAGTGCAAACCAACAAAAACGTGGAAATCAGCGTTTCTGGCCGAGTAACAGTGTAAAAGTAAAAAATTGAAACACAAGATGTCTCTATAATGTAGAAAGATATGAAAAAGGATCTGATGAACGGTATAAGAATGCACAAGATGTGTTCTGAACCAGATGCCTAAATGTTGTTGCTTTAAGCAATATATAACTACGCTGCAAAACGCAAATGTTCCTACCATGTTTGCGCGGATAAAGTCTTGCTACGACCTCCAGACGGATGATTGAATAGTTGGTATGAGTTGAAAGCATGAAGTCAAAATCGTAACAATCGGAGACATAAGCTTGATTCAGAGTTGAAACGTCAACCACGGTTCTATTTTAATTTTAAAATCAACTGTAAAGACTTCTCATTTTAATTTAATTTACACAAATACTGCTATAACTACTATTATATTACTGTACACTAGAGTTGCACTGAATATTCGGTTACTATTCGGTGGTCGGCCTATTCGGCAGATCACGCCGAATATCTTGATATACGTCAACCGAATAGTGGAATTAAAGTTAAATTTAAAAGTAAGTTACAATATCGAAATTGTTTATATTTTTATTATATAAAATTAAAAACGATTTGCATTTTTAAAAATTCACAAGCCTTATGAATAATGTATTAGTAAAATTATAAAGAACAATTTAAAAATTATTTCTGTGCTTTAAAATTAGAACAAATATATTTTATTTAGTGTTCATTTCATCATTAGTCAATATATATATATATATCCTGTAAAAGACTCGTCTGTTCTCTTTGAAGTATTTTATTTTATTTTAGGAAGAAAAGGGAATTTTATTTAAAGATATTTTCGAGTTTTCAAATATTTATCACACTAGGAAGCGTGTTTTCGCTACCATGTTAAATGATCGAATGTGCATTTTTTTTTTTTTTTCATATCTGATATTTGTCACTATTTTTTACAATGGCATGTACAATGCACAGAAAAAATATGCTTAACCAGCAACTCAATAATACAGAAAATGTATAAAATTAGGTTATTTTTTTCCTGGTGCTGGTTTTGAGTTCACAATTACAACAGATTGAAATCTGTCTTATAAAGTTACCATTTTCACGTTCAGTAGCGACGGTATTCGTGTGTGAGAGAGTCTGCTGTTATTTGATTATTTTGTTTAAATTTATTACCTTTTTACTCTGAAGCTTACAAAATTTTTTTAGTAGTTTATGTATCTATATACTCCTGCAGAAATAAGATTAATTTTTAAAAATTCAAATACGGAACATTTTTCCGATTTATTACTATTTAATGTATTTGACCGTCTTAGTCTATTTACTGAACTTCAAGATTTTACAGGGGAAAAAAACAGTTATTTATTTATATATATTTTTAAACTTATTTCTCTATTCTGAATTTCTTATTTCTCTATTCTGAATATAAAATTTATCCTTTAATACTTAGATTTTATGCTGGTACTTTTTGTTCCACATTGTATTTATTAATATATAATAAATCATAAACATTATTAAGCTATTTTGGATATGAAAAAAATATTTAAATTGAAATTTAAGTATTTGGCCGAATACCAAATATTCGGTGAGAATTTTGACCAAATTTTCGGTATTTGGCAAAAATCACTTTCCGGTGCTACTCTAATGTACACTGTGTAAAAAGAAGCACTGAAAACTGAGTAAATAGACGTGCACATTTCGAAAGGAGTAATATTGTTTTTAAAAGGTAAACATGATTGACTCATTTATTAAAAATAGCTTATTTTCAAATTAATAGCTGTTCACTTCCTAAAGCTTTATAAATAGGCTGAACTAAAAGAATTTCTTTAATAGAATTTCTACAAATTTAAATAGGAAGGGTTAAAACACAAATTTGATTCCCTCAAATCTACATAACTATATTTCGTGGCAGAGCGAACTATATAACTATTTCGAACTATATTTCGTGCTGGTTTGCGGAAGAATACATAAATGAAAATCCGGGATATTAGGATTCTCGATGATCAATGTCAATTTTACTGTTCTGCAAAAAAAAAAAAAAAAAAAAAAAAAAAAATCGAGATCGGATACTATTTTTGCTGATTCGTATGTAAAATGACTTCCTGAATCGGAATATTGCTCCCATTTTGACCAATCACCCACATTTTTCTAGATGCACCACCCCCTCCCTCAATGTATTTCTCTCTTCATTAATTTTAAGACCATGGATTCGATTTGAAGAAGGAAAAATAATTAATTTAACACCTAAATACAAAAATATATAAAGTTTAAAAAATAACATTAATAACAGATTTAAAAATATATATAAGATATGTAATACATAATTTCAGTAGCAAATCCCCCTTAAAATTTTCCCCTTGTCGCAAATATCCATGTTTAAAATTTGTAACCCCTCAGAAGATATTTAACAGTTAAAATAATCCTCCCCTCTCCTAAATGTCAAATTTATAGCCATGAAATAAACGAAAAATGATTAAAATAGGGGACCATTCCTTAAAAACGGTGGGTGATAGAGCAAAATGGGTGTCCTATTAGGATTCAGGAGGTCATTTTGCATAAGAATAAGCCGAAATTGTGTGAGAGGCAATTTTCATGCTGAGCAGTTTTTTTTTTTTTTTAGAACTATTTTCAGTATGTGACATAACTCAAATTTGGACCAATTTTACTTATTTTTCAATACTTTTGCTCCTTTATTTTTTGGTTTCAGTGTATTTATTTTAATAAAAATGTTATAGTTGTTTTATGAGCAAATGTATAATTTTTAACAAAAATCGAATACTTCATAAAATGTAATGTGTACTCACTATGAGAAACGGATTCCCTGTGTTGTAACTATTGCGATAAATGTTAACGTAACTACGATATGAAGTCGATGATAACGTTATATCGTAGATGTGTAACATTATAATGTATGAGGATAACGTTATTACGACATTTTCAAACTGAGATAACTGTTTTCTTTTAATTATTATTGGGTTTGAACAATAAATAAACACTAATTCAATAACAAAATTACAGAACTGATTTTACAGTATTTTAAACAAGCCAACTCCTTTATTAAAAAAATAGACAATATACTGCAGTACAGCATTTTCAAAAAAAAATGAAAAAAAAAAAGTATAAGTATTTTTTCTTAAAATATTTGTTGAAAAGCGAAATATATATCGTAATAAATTTCATTTAAAAGTCCACAGTAGCAGTAAATTTCAATTAATTTTCCTTTTTTTTTTTTTTTTTTTTTTTTTTTTACGAACTTATACGTTGTTAGATACGTTGCTTCTTTTGACAGTTTAACCGATAATAAAAAATAAATAAATATAAAAGGCTTACTTTTGTTTCAGACACATTAATTTCATTATTATTTCTTAATTCCTTTGGATAAATGGAATAAAAGTACATAACTTTAGATTTTTTAGTGATATGTTTCGAAGGGTGAGAAGTAAATTATAAAAAACAAGAAAGAAACACGATTTTTCCATTTCCAATTCCATTAAAGTAATCATGCCGCATTCAGAATTTCAAATACGTGTATATTCTACTGTGGTTTCATGTTTATCTCGTAAGTACCTTTTATAAAATTGGTCTCAAAATAAATTTTAAAGTTAGTTTTAGACTTGGTTATAGAATTTGATGTAATTAAAGATTACAGTGTAGAGATGTTACAATTTATTTCTTAAAGAAAACTTCTTTAAAATTCAGATTATTTTTATTATTATTATTATTATTAACAAAATATAAAAACAAATTTATGATATTCATATAAAATTAAGTTATTAATTATATATGTGCTTATATATATATATATATATATATATATATATATATATATATATATACATATATATATAAAGAAATAACCTTTTTTATTGAAGGGGGAGGAGGGATAGCAATTATAAAACACTTGCGATTTTGAAAGAGCATTTACTTGTATTACCAGAATGTGGTAATTGAAGTATTGTATTTGGTCAAAAATTCGATATCAGATTTTCACCTGATTTACATGTTTTAAGGTTTCCTGAGACCCAAAAGTGTGTTTCATTAGAAATGAGCCAGTATGTGTGTGTGAGAAGGGGGGTGGAGAGAGAGAGCATTATGACTATCATACCTTCAAAAGGAGAAAAACGTGGAATGATGAAACTTCGCACCCGCCAGAATTAATTACAGGCAAGAATAAATATAATACAAGAATAACTATTACCAACATAATAATATTAATTATTATGTTGGTATGACTTATTATTATTATTATTATATTACCAACATAATAATAATAAGTCATAATATTATGAATTGTTCAAGTATTTTTATTAGTATTATTATTTTATTTCATATACTAATAATATGTATGTTTTTTTTTTTTTTTCACATCAAGAGAATACATTATTATTTAATAAATTTACAAATAATGAAATTCATTTTAATTAATTAACAGAAATTAATTAAGTATTAGACTTTCAATAGTATTAATTATATTTTATTTTATATTTTCAAATATGGTCTATTCTGATGCAAATTTCATATTACATGAAAACGTCTACTTTACATGAAATCCTACTAGTATATATTGTCAGATTTTGCGTATATAAATAACATCGCTAGCTGTATATTTGCAACCCACAAAAATTGTTTAAATTAATTCATTAATAGACATATATATTGTAAAATAAAATGCGTGTAAAAAAAACAACTGTCAAGAAAAATTCTGAGTTCTACGTTCAAAGATTTCCTATTCATTGTGAAATTTCAATAAAAATTGAATATATGAAACCATTCAAATAAATATTGACTGATTTTAAAACGATTTTTGTTCTGTATTGCTGAGTGTTTATATTGCGAAAGTTTTCGAAAATATCGATACAAAAATATTTAATCTCTCAAAACGCAATAAGAACGAGATTTAATAAAAATATTTTATTAATTTATTGATAACATATAAATCATATTTGTATGCTTGACTATTGAAGCCCGCTTTTAAATCCTCGTCAGATGAAGACAGATAATAGATGATAGAATTACAGTACGAAGAATCAGAAAAACATACAGGGCCAGCGCAGGAATCGAACCCGCTCTCATACGCTTGAAGGCGATTAGCTGTGTGGTGACATAACCACTAGGCAAAATATTTCATTATATTTCCATAGTCTAATATACATCACAAAATAAAAATGGATGACCTTTAATTATCTAACTTCTACACAGGCATATTGAAAAAGAAAAATCATCAGCATTTAAATAGAAAATTTACAATAACAATAATAATAATATAAATAATCTCTAAAAAAAGAGTTAAATTGAACGCGTGTCATTTGTTAATTATATTAAAAACACTTTAAACACACGTAAAATTAAATTTTATTTAAAAGATGTTAAAAAAAATTATCCCAAGCTTTTCGCTTTAATAGTAAAGCATCATCAAGGATTTCTATAATTAATAATTAATATAATTAAATGCAAAAATACAATAAATTCCAAAAAAGCTGCAATTTTACCAATAATTGGCACAATGTTATAAAATAGATAATAGTTTATTTCTGCTAATTCATGATAATTTTTCTCCTAGAAAAGCCTCGTGTGGTATTTCAATAGTTCCAGCTTCTCTTATTTTTCTTAGCTCATTGATCCAACCTTTACCGGACTTCAAATTGACTTTGCTGATATTCACGTTATTAAAAAACTTAACTGTTGACTGTGAAAAAAAAAATATTTAAAAACTGCTCATTGGAAAAGAATATTAAAAATCACTGTTGGTGCTTTACTATTAAAGCGAAAAGATTCGGATAAATTTTTTTAACATTATTTAAATAAAATTTAATTTTACGTGCGTTTAAAGTGTTTTTAATATAATTAATAATAATAACAATAACAATAATAATAACACTTCAGTTAAATATCATGTATATTGAAGATTTCATCTTTTAATAAATTTTGTGAGAAGGAAAGGAAATATTAAATTCCATCAGAGTAAATATGTAAGTCTTCAATGCTAATCATGCTACGTGAAGAACATGGAACTCATCACAATTTAACGGAGCATGTAAATCTATTAAAGCTGAAAATATTAACGAAAGTAAACAATTAATTTGATTGACTAACACAGTTTCGTGTCATAAAATTTAAGTGGCACGATATTATATTTAAATTAGGGCAGCGTTTTCTCTTAGAAAGGTAATACGCTCGACATTTAAAATATTTTCTATTAAAATGTTACTGATTTATGGGTTAGATAATTATAAGTAAATAATTCATGCACTGAGTTATGCCACACTTTATTAATCTAGTATAAGGGAGGGAAAAAAAGCATAATTAAAACTAATCTTATTTGTAACAAAATGTTTTATATTTTAATATATAACTTTTACCATGATAAAATTTTAAATATCTAACTACGCCCACAGTTATAAACTCATATTTTAATAATGTTTTATTTTTGAATTGAATTCAGAAGCATAAACCAAAAATTGTTACGTAGATTAAAAAACTTTTTTATAGATGTATATATACATATACAGTCATTTCCAAAAGTTTAAGACTAGCCATAGAAAAATCGGATTTAATGGAATTCCGCCAAAATAGCATACATATTTTGCATATAAAAGAACAAAATAGACTGTGCGTGGTTATTTACTGTAATTATAGTCAGTATTTTGTAGGACCTCCTTTGTTTTTAATAACTTATGCAGGCATGCTATAAATAAGGGAAATGTCTGCGCACCAGACATGATTTATTGCTTCAACAAGTGCCGTAGCAGTGGATGGTTGCTTTTTAGCGACACAATACACCACACACACACAGTAATACACCACAGATTCTCCATTGGATTCAAATTCAGACTGTTACCGGGCCAGTTAATCACTTTAATTTTATGTGGCCTCATATACTTCTGGACGGTCTTCGCCCAGTGACACGGAGCCCCATCAAACAGAAAAAATTGAACATTTATGAACACGCATTTGAAGCTTCAACTTCTCACATAACAAATTAAGGTGCCACTTTCCGTTCACAGTGGTTTTAGGTTAGTTAGTGGCAGTGGCGAAGCGTCCATGGAAGCGATGGAAGCAGCACTTCCCTTATTTAAGATTAAAAAAAAAATAATCAAGTAACGTTGCCTCGTCTAAAGACTGTATTAATTATTCCTCTGCTTTTGGAAGTGCTTTTTTTCGATGCTTCCACAGTTTTCTGAACCACGTCTCGCCCCCAGTTAGTGGTATATATATATATATATTATTTCACTTAATTTACATAATGGCAATCCAATAAACGGGTTAGAGCATTTATTTTAAACTTTTATTTCTTAATTTTCTTACATTCCATAACTTGTTTCTCTTTCATATGTAAATTGAAAATAACTAATAAAGTTCTAAAAAGTTTGTAATATTCTCGAGATACATCTTTTCAAGTATACAGAGTGTCCCAAAAAGATAAAAACGCGATGTAATTACCTATTATCAGTGGGCAATGTTAATTTAAAATATTATTATTAAAAATATGATGATTAATAATACTACGTTAATTTTCAAGAAGGTTACATAAAAAAAAAAAAAAAAATGCGACTTTCATATGGAAATTTGGTTAGATTTGATGAGTTAGAATTTTATAATGTAGTCGTCTTTTTTTTTTTTTTTTTTTAATCGCTGAAAATATATTTTAGAATACTTGCCATGTTAATTTTGATAACAATGACTTTTTTTACAGAATAATTTAATATGTCTAATCTATAAAAATAAACAAATGGTGAATTTTTGTTGGATTTGTTTATTCTAAGCGTTATAGAAACATATATATATATATATTTAACATGGCAAAATTACTCTGCTTGAAGCTTGAAATTTGGATTTAAAAATTCAAATAAGGTACAACAGGTTCAAAAATATGAAATACATACTTCTAAGGAATTAACAAAAATTTATTTTTGTATTTAGTAAAATTTGGTTGTTAAACTAATATTTATTTATCATTAAAGGGAAAAAGATAATATTTGCTCTAAATATGTGTTTTTCGTTTACTTTGAAGAAGTATCATGCATTTAATTGTAAGCTTATATATCCTTTTAATAAAAATAAAGTTAGTATTTCCTTTTTAATGATTAAATTTAAGATCTACAAATAAATTTATGTCAGAAATCTAATAAGAAATATACAATAATTAATGCAGTGTTTATAGACAAATAAATATATACACACATTACGGATTTAAAAAAAAAGTGAGACTTTCAAAAAATTTATTATTTAAGTAAATAAAAATGGAAATCTGAAATTAAAATACATTTTAAGATGTCTTATTATTATACAGCATTGTACAGAAAAACCATCAGTTACATCTTTCTTTTTTAGTATCAATAAATATTTGAAGCCGTCTTGGCATAGATTTAGGGTGACCAGATCAAAATTCCTTTATAAAAGAGAAGCGTTAAAAATTGCTACAATTATCCAATCACGGATGTATTTTTCCATTCCTAGTAAATAAGGACTAGAAATATTATTGATTAATAATTTACTTTCTACAATTTTTTAAAACTTAGAAAAATGCCTTCAAAATAAAGGAAGTCCCTATTTGTCCACAGAAAATGGGGACATTTGGTCAGATTACATAGATTCCAGAAAAAGACTTGAGAACCTCGAAAGTTATTTCCTTCCATATCAAATCTTCCTTCCATTCCTTAACCGTCTTCTGTCCTGTTTTTTAATCTTTATTTTTCATTATTTCCCCAAAATACTCTGTGGCCTTGAGATCAGGGAATGAAGCAGGCTACTTTAAAATATTTATTCAATGATCATCCCGCCGTTTGTGATTTCTCTTGAATTGTGAGACTTTATAAAAACTCTTTATACGCTAGTTTATATGGCAAAAAAGAGAAAAAAATGGTTTACTCGAAATTTTATGTTTCGTGATAATTTTTATGACAGTTTTGAATTAAGGCTTTATTGTGAAAAACATCGATTGAGCTTATCATGATCTTAAGGAAAATTTGTGTACACTGTTAAACCTTCATTCACCGATTGCAAAATATGCCACAAAATTGGGTATACTCGGAAACAGATCTTAAGACTTTAATAAAAACATTAGGTTATTTTTTTTTAATACAAACCCATCAAGTTTATCATCATCTTTAGAAACATTAGCGGCTACTGTTAACCCTCATTCCACTCTCTGAAAATTATGAAAAAACCTAGTTTTCTATGAAATAAATCGAATGATTTTGATAAAAAAATTTAAAGTTAAGAGACTTCTGAGATTGCAGACTCATCTTACTTATCCTCATAGTCAGGAAAATTATCGCTCATTGTTAACCTTCACTTCACCTGTTGGAAAATATGGCAGATATTTGATTTCCTTGAGAACGTCTGAAACGACTTTGATAAAAACTTAGAGTTGTGAGTTTTTGAGATGATAAATTCATCAGACTTGTAATCGTTTTCACGAGCATTAGCGCTCACTGGTGATGCTTTTTCTTCCCTTGCAATATATAGCATAAACTTGCCGGAAATGAATCGATTAATTTTAATAAAAACATAAGTTTTTATTTACTTATTTATTTATTTATTGTATTTTATTGGTGTGTGTGTGTGTGTAAAACGTGTCTGAAATATTCTCATTTTCATAAAAAAATTAGTTTGACTGCCATGTCTCACTTCAAAGTGAGAAACGGCAGATATTTGGTTTTCTTAGAATCTACTTGGAGATTTCTTAAGTATTGGTGGATTTTTCGTTCTTTTTTTTTTTCAATCACTAAGATGATAATTTGTACTGATTTTTTCTCATATTCAGGAAAGTAAAAGATTACAGTAAAATCTCACTCCATCCATTGCAAACTACGGCAGAAACGTGGTTTTCTAAGAAAAGAATGTTACGATTTTATAAAATTTGGCGCTAAAGGTTTTTTGAAACGAGAAACACTTCAGATTTATGCACATCTTACGAAAATTAGCATTCAATGTTAAACTTCTGTCTGCTGGTAGCATACCATGGCATAAACTTAGTTTTCTTAGGAGCTTCTTTTACTCTTCTCTTTAGAACAATTGTAGTTTAGTGGTAATATACGCTTTGCTCGAAAAAAAAATGGCAGCAACTTTGTTTTCTTTGGAAGTAATCGAATGCCTTTGATTAAAAAAAAAAATAGATTTTGTGTGTTTTTTAAGGCAAAATTTCTGTATGAAATGTCCTTAACTTCATTATAATTCGCGTTCAATAGTAATCCACATTCAATCTGAGAATAATATGGCATAAACTTGTTTTTCTTGAAAGTCGATTGAATGTTTTTGAAAAAAAAATGGGTTAGGCATTTATTAGTTTTATTTTTTATTTACTTATTTAATTTTAGATGAAAAACTCTTTTTACTTATCATAGTCAGGAAAATTAACCGTCTTTGCTAAGCAGTACTTTACCTAGAAGAAAATATAGAGAAATCTTATTTTCTAGGAAACTATTTGAAATGTTTTACGAAGGAATTGCAGTTATAGATTTGAGATGATATTTCAATTTAAATTTTCGTAATCTCTCGAAAAATTAGCTTTTATTGGTCACCTGCTCTCCACCCTTTGAAAGAAATTAAGGAATATATTTCCGAAAACATATAATTGTATTTACACTATGAGTGATATTTACAATGAGAGCAATCATCTATGTACTATTTCTAATTTGTACCTATGAATATTTTTTATATCATGTCCCAGTTGTTTTTTGACATATTAGATACATAATTATTTGTGATAAATTATACAAATTACATGCATTAAAGTATTGAAAACAGAACAATATAAGCTCGAGACACTATAATAATTCATTTCATGTTAAAGCTTACAACTTGTGAGGAGAACTCTTGTGTGAACTCCTCATATGACCCCAGAAACACTTTAATTAAAGCTCTTAAGTGAGGGGCGGGGGACTAATTCTCTAGACGTCTCAAAATTATGAATGACCTCTTCCTTAACTTAAATATAAAATAATGAATATTTTTATTCACTAACAACACAATAAATGCCAGTAGTCTGCGTTTTCGTTTAACTATAAAACAATAATTGTTTTAACATTATCTATATCTCTTGGATGTGACATAAGGTACGTCAGATTTGGCTATATTCTTCAATACTTCAGGTGCACTAAACACGAAAAGCTACCTCAAACGAGGCTGCAGTCAGCTAAAACCCTTTGACATGCATCCCTTTGTACTGAACTGCGCTGACGGAACAGGACAGAACCAAATTCCGAGTGCTTATGCTGCTTATGCCCCTTTATACACTGCTGATTCAATTTTCATATAAACACAATTAGTTTTTACTAACGTGTGCCCACCAGCAGCCGAGCGGTTCTATGGTCAACGTTGGTAAATGGGGAGTGCCAGGTTCTATTCCCGGTCGCGCTCAACGACGTATCCGTTTAGAGTTTTCCATGGTTTTCTACGAAACTTGTATGAATATGTACTAGGACCATTTAGAATGACCCACATGGATGGCATTCCCCCTATGGGTCTAGGGCACTAGCTTAGTCAATCGACCTTATAACCTCCAACCAACAAACGTATTCAAAACTAACTACTTGCTAAATTTCAGAAAGTCAGGTTTTCCTTTTAATTCGTTGCCCGTGGTTATTTTTGTTTACATTGATAAACTCATTTAAGACTTCTAACGAAACTCAACTACTTCGCATTTCCCGCATTGCTAACTTCATTTAATAACTCCCTGAAGCCTCACAAATTAACAGATAACGTGGTTCATAAACTAGAAACAATTAACAAAAACTTTAATGTACAATAAAAAATAAATAAATATAATAAATAAAACAATAAAAAACCCAAACAATAAAGATAAACTGTTAGCGATAAAGCTATAATTAAGAAAAATACACGAATTTATTAAACGCAATTGTCACTGCCGGTAAAACGTTTCGATAGATGTGTACAAAAGAAAATAATATGGTGTGTCCCTCACGCGACTTTCTCTTACCCTGAAATTTAATACTATAAATACAGGTTGGAAATTAAGAGGTAGCATAACGAGTACTGTTATGGTAAAGCAATTCAAATGTACCTTGCTTGAAGCCTATGCTTCAACTTTTGTTAAAGCAATTTAAATTAGGAAGCGTTTTATATGATAATTAGTTCTGTGTGAGGGGGGCTGTTGCCCCCTATACCCCCCCCATTTCATTACTGCACCTATATTTATATACAATTTAAATCTGACATTAAAATTAAATGCTCACTTAAAATTATTCAGACAACTTTCACACGCAACATGCTTTGAAACTTATCAGTCTTGATTAAACTTTTCCAGCAACAAATTTATGTTAATTTGAAAATACAACTTTCGGATCTCCTGAAATTATTCGTCAGACAATCATCAAACTTTAAAAAACTTGACTTTGGTAATCAGGAAGCCTCAAAACGTGTAAATACACACACGCACAAAAAAAAAAATGCATATTTAACTTAAAAACAGACATTATTTGTGATATGTTTATGAGAAATTCATTTCCATTCCTGAACAGCTTTCCTGGATATGGTAAAATATTATAATAAAGCACTTCCATTAACAATAAAAAAGAATGTTATCGCTTAAATATTTGCAACCCTGTATATCTCTTGAAGAATATGTAGATGAGAGGAGGGTATTATGGAATACTATTTACATTTCTTAAAATAACTTTACTTGTTTTGAACAAAAATCCCAAAAATCATGATGAGAACATATTGTAATTATTTGTAATGAATTATCAATAAAAAAAAATTGTTGTTATAAAAATTTTATTTAAAAAGAAAGTTACAAATGGAGGTTAATAGCCGGGTAATATGGAATGGGTGGTTTAAACTGTTTAATCCATAGGAAAATTAATTAGACTTCATAAAATCATCTTCGTAGAGTTTTATGTGACAGAAGATACATTCAGCGTCTTTATTTTCTGATTCTTTAGTTGAATACATGAAGTCAGTTTCAGATGATACCATGAAATACCTAGTATTCCATAATACCCGACACGCCATCTTTGAAAATAAACTTTTAACGTGATGGACAAATATTTGCAGCTAAAAAACAACCAACGTATAACAAAATACAATTCTTTGATCATACATTATGCTTAACATCAATGGTTAAACCTCATGTGTACTAGTAAGTTCAAATGTTGGAAAACGTACCTGCAAAAACTCTTGAAAATCACAAAACATACATGTTCCATAGCGAATGGTACGACAGAAACACGCGGTTGCTTCTTACTGTATTGCTTCATGGGAATTCTTCTTGAGTAATTCGTAGTATTTTGAAGAGATAACTGCCCCAATCAGAGTCGAAACCTCGGTATTCCATATTTCCGACTATTCCATAATACCCTCCTCTCCTCTACAAATCGCATAGGGCACCTAAATATAATCCTATAGTAATAATATACGACACAATCTGAAATGCACTTCCATCCATTTCCAGCTATTGTCGCACTAAAATCAAATTCTTTTGTGTAGCCAAATGAACAGTGAATGATTTCCCTGTCATAATCTACATGACGCATGTTTTTATGCTTATAAACAAAATATATTCATTTTATTTAATTTAGTGCAGTCTATAACTGTTAAACTCCACTTACCTGCAATTTTCCCCATAGACGTTATGTATTTGAACTCTCTTGGGTGTCCCTGTACACGAACCATTTGCTTCATCTCAACGAAAAGCTTAGTTTTGCATCCCTTTATCATACACATTTAAAATTCCGAGTTTGGACTTTCTGCTACAATTTGTTCTTGAGATATGCTGATAATAGACACACACACACACAGACCAACCCCCCAAATCACGCTTTTCCTATTCAGGGCACCTCAAAGCGTGTAAATATAACAAAAACTCAATTTTGAAAATTTGACCCAAAAACAATACTTTATATACCTTATGGGTAAGAGAAAATAAAAGGTATATATATTTAGACCTAAGCCATAGTACACTTTTTTTGCGAAAAAATTGCAAAAGGGAATATATATATATATATATATATAATATATATTAAAGAAAATCATTTTTCGCATTTATTTATAGTGCTTTGAAAATTACCTTTTTTTTTTTTCCATTTACTTTTATTTTATTTTTTATACACGCATTCTCAAGATTCCTCTTTACATTCTTTTAAAAATACTTTTGAACCTTTTTTTTAAATTATTATTATGCATTTTTTCTAACTCGAAAATTGTGAATTACTCTATGCTCCAAACTTACGGTTGAATCTAGACGTCATAACATGTGAAGAATTATGATATACTACAAGACTATTCAAGCTAATAATTGAATAAATGCATTGAATAAATGAACTGTAACGTGATTTCAAATTCTCCCATCAGCAGTCTAAGCAGATATCACAAAATCTGGAGTTTAGTTCGTTACTCAGCTATGACTGGCTATGACAGCTCTATGACTGGCTAGAAGTTGCTCTTATTTGTCACAGGTCATTCATATAATTCAACATTTTTTACTAACATTTAGTGCGTGGGAGATTTCATTGATATTTCTTTTTCAAGTAAGAAAAAGAAAAAGAAAAAATAAAATAAACGAATTATAATACATTTATTTCAAAAAGTTTTAATTTTTTGAATGAGAGGATATTTGTGCTCATTTTGAGTGTTCATGCAAAACAAGGGTTTTTAAACAAATTCTATAAACCATTTTAATTGTATTTAAAAAATATGGAAAAATATATACTATATTATTCAATTGTAATTAATAGTTTGCTCGTATATTCATTAATATGCGTATACTTTATTCTAATTATTATTAAAAAAAAAAAAAAAAAAAAAAAAAAAAAAATCGTATTCTTTTGGCAGATTTTAAATGCAGCTTTCATTTATGAAGAAATTTGAGATTCTTTTTTTTTAAATAATAAATTCACATATTAATTACTAACAGAGTAAAATTACAAATATATATATATATATATATATTGTAAACCGTCACAATTTTTAACTGTGACTTTTCAGAGTTTTCCTATCTCGGTTTGTTCTACTTCCTCATTCAAGAGCGATATTGAAGTACCGACGAGTAGCCCCGTCGGCCGAAGATAGTTTGTGTTCCAGATGAAGGGTTATATTTTTATTTCAGTTTATACTTTCTTGTTTACTTTTAGTAATTTTCTTTTGTATTGTATATTTTTTAAATGAATTGATGTAATTTTGTAACTTTTACAATTTGATAATTTTATAAAATATTTTTAGTAGTTTCATACATTATATGTATGTTTGATTTCTCTTCAGTTATTGGTGGTTTTCTGTTTGGTGAGAAGTTGGGGGCTAAGGATAGTTATTAGCTTATAGCTACTCTCCTTTCAGAAACTTCTCGTTCACCCCTACACTGAGGGGCCTCCCTGATGAAGATCTCAGTGTTTTTTGGGGTATAATTTCATTCATTTATTTATATATTTCTGCATTTATATATTACTACATCTAAGTTTTGCATTTCCTTTCGCTGCAATATTGCGCATTGGTTTGTAATTCTCCTATTGGTTTTTCTAATCTGTAAAACTTATATATTTATAAATTTTCCTGTCAATTGTTTTCTATATATATATATACACTGCAAATAAAAGGGTCTTAAAGTAAGACATAAAAACAACTTAAACGGCTTTTAAGACACGTAAATGTCTTAAAGTGTACCTTAGACGTTATAGATATTTTAATTTAAGACAGAAATATGTCTGAAATATCAATTTAGACACAAAAATGTCTGAAACACGTAAATACGCGAGTTTTCAGACAGCAAAACGCGTTTGAATTTTCAGACACTTTAGAAATTCAGACACTTGCATTACTTAGAAAATTTTTCATATGGAATCTATTTTTAAAAAATATGCTTATCCTACTTCTTTCCACATTCAATAAATATATTATTATTTTATATAATAAGCAGTTAAACTACTTAAATTATGGTAGCTTTATGAAATTATATTTTTATGGAATAATACTCTAGGGATGTGAATGATATTTGCATGCTATTATCTTTAACACAATTCATAAACAACATATTTAGACACAAAGCTTAATTTGTTCCGAAAAAAAAAAAAAAAAAAAAAAAAAAATCTTTGCCTTTAAAGATTTCTTATATTAAAAGAAAAAGTGTGACGGCAGATGTAGCAAGTACATTGTACAGAAGAAAGCGAATTTATAAGTGAACAATCATGAATAATTTGTGCATATTTTTTTTTCTTTCTTCTTCTTATTATCCATTTAAAAACTTTTTTCTTTCACAGATTCACCTCCTACATCTAAATGTAAAACTACAAATTTTCTTGTATTCATGATTACAGTTCGTTTTTATTTAAATATCACTTTGGAAGGAAATCTTTATCATCGAGGGATGCAACCTTCACATACTTGTTATGCATTATTAAAAAAATCTGTTCTTCTAAATATGAAATTTAAGATAATAATATTTATTAAGCTTAAGATACCATACTATCAATAGTTTTACGGCAGAAAATTAGAAGTAAAACATAACACTGCGATTTGTTTCACGAATACTGCAGTATATTATACAATAAAAACACATATTGCTGTATTCGACGTTAGCGTGATCGGTAAATGCATCACCCCGTCGATGTTTGGTTCGAAGTTTCGGTTTCCTTAAACTGTGTGAGTTCGAATCCCAACGCCGGAAAATTAGACTTTTTCCTTTTTTTTTCTTTTTTTTATATAAATATTTCATTAATGTTCTAAACAATTCTAAAATATATTTTTAACAGAAAAAAATAATCGCTCGCCATATTTATTTATTTATTTATTTATTAAAAAGACTTAAAATCGGTAGTATTTTTAAGCCTAACATGGCGGCGTTTTTAAGCCTAAAACATGGCGGCGTTTCAAGACGTTTGCAATATCTTAATTTCTGATGCAAAAAGGTGTCTTAAAAAGTAAGACATTTCTTTTTCACTTAAAAAATGACCATCCTTTTAAGACACTTTTTAAACTGAATTTAAGACATTTACGTTTACAGTGTATATATTGTATAAAAAATATAATATTAGTGTGAACATACGCTTTCTTTATTAATTTAAGATTTATTGAATTATGAATATTGAAAAAAAAAATACATATGAATATTTTTATGCATTTTCCGCTTAGTGAACACTTACACAAACTGCCTAAATAATCATAAACTAGCAGGGCACGTGGTTCATAAACTAGAAACAATTTACTAAAACTTTAATTAAAATAAATTAATAAATAAAAATGCTTAAAACCCAAACAACAAAGATAAACTGTTACTGACAAATTTATAATAATAATAATAATAACAAAAAAAAAAAAAAAAAAAAAAAAACAGGAATTTATTAAACGGAATATTTCTGTCAATAAAATGTTTTGACAGATGTGTAAAAAAAGAAAAAAAATACATATACCTAAACCACAGTGTACTTTTTTGCGAGAAAACCGCATAAGAAGAAGAAAAAAAATACTTTTATTTGTTTTTATATTATAAAAAACGTTTTGCGCATTTATTTATAGTTCTTTTAATTTTTATGCATGTATTCTCAAGATTTCTCTTTACATTCTTTTAAAAATTTATTTGGACTTTTTTCTATTGCACATTATTTCTAACTAAAAAATTCTGAATTAGTCTATCCTCCAAACTGAATCCAGACTTTATAACATGTAAAGAATTATGATATACTACTAGACCAAGTTAATAACTGGTTAAATTTCATTGAATAAATGAACTGTAACGTTATTTGAGATCCTCCCATCAGCTGTACAGGCAGATATCACAAAATTTGGAGCTTAGTTCGTTACTCAGCTGGAGCTATCACTGGCTAAAAGTTGCTTTTATTTGTGACAGGTCATTCATATAATTCCACCGTTTTCCGAACATTTAATGCACGGGAGTTTTCATTGATATTTCTTTTTCGCGCAAGAAAAGGAAAAAAATAAAATAAAGCGAATTAATATGAATTTATTTCAAGAAGTTTTAACTTCTTTAATGAGATGATAAGTACGATTATTTAGAGTGTTTATGCAAAAGTGTTTTTAAGCAAATTACATAAACTAATTGAACTATATTAAAATACATATGTATATATACATATCTATATATATAAAAGAACACTTCCTGAGTGAGTGAGTGAGTGAGGGGGTGATCTATCAACGCCCAGACCAAACCCCTGGACCTAGAAGCATGAAATTTCGTGACAATGTTCTTTCTATGACGTAGGCATCCACTAAGAAGCGATTTTACAAACTTCGACCCCCAAGGGGGGGAAGGGGGGCAAAACGTGATTTCACAAAATCCTTCATATCTCAAACAAAAAAACAGATATCCGTAAAATTTTTGCTTTAAAATATAGCTAATACAAATGTCTAAAAATCAATTTCTGGAATTTTCCAAATTCGGTCCCCAAGGGGGGCGGGGGGGGGGGGCAAAACGTGATTTCAAATGCATAAAACGTGATTTCGCATAATCCTATATATCGCAAACAAAAAAATAGATATACGTGAAAGTTTTGCCCTAAAATATAGCTAATGCAAATATCTAAAAACCAATTTCTGGAATTTTAGAAATTCAGCCCCCAGGTGGGGCAGCAGGGGGGGGAGGGGCTAAGGGGCAAAAACAAATAGAAATACAGTTAGGGCGTTCAAAATTGGTACAGATAGGTTTTAGAGGCCTGGAAGTCGAATGAGGATATTTTCGATTGTGTAAAGTTATTAGGTGGGGGATGAAGGGGGTAGAGGAGAGGGGGGGCAAAAAATAAAAATAGAGTTAGATCGTTCAAAATTGGTATATAGAGGTTTTCGATACCTACAAATCGATTGCGGATATTTTTGAAGTTGTAAAATTATTAGGAGGGGCGGGAAGGGGGGGGCTAAGGGGCAAAAACAAATAGAAATGCAGTTAGGCCGTTCAAAATTTTTACAGATAGGTTTTCGAGGCTTGCAAGTCGAATGGGGATATTTTCGAAAGTGTAAAAATATTAGGAGGGCCGGGAAGGTGGGGTGGGGGGCTGAGGGGCAAAAAAAAATAAAATAGAGTTAGATCATTCAAAATTGGTACATAGAAGTTTCTGATACTTACAAATCGATTGCGGATATTTTCGATTTTTTAAAATTATTGGGAGGGGCGGGAACGGGGAGCAGAGGGGCAAAAAATAAAAATAGAGATATATCGTTCAAAACTGGTGCATAGAGGTTTTTGATACTTACAAATCGATTGCAGATATTTTCGAATTTGTAAAATTATTAGGATAGACGGAAAGGGGGGGCGAAGGGGGAAAATAATAGAAATAAGAGTTAGAGCATTTTGGGAATTTTTTCCGAAGGCAGTGAGAACCCAGTGCGACATTTTTCCCAATTAGATTTTGTTTCTCTTTTTTTCTTCACGTGATAAAAATTAATGCAAGTTTAAGAATTCAGTAATTGTAGTGATTCTTTTAAAAATAGGGACCAGCGAAGCGGGCGTTGCCTGCTAGTATATATATATATATTATTTAACTGTAATTAATATTTTGTTTGTCTATATATGTTTTCTGCATATACTTTATTGTAATTATTATTTTAACATTAATTATATATATATATATATATATATATATATATATATATATATACATATAATAAATGAATCATATTCTTTTGGCAACTTTCAAATGTTGTTTTTATTTTTATGAAGAAAATTAATATTCATTGTAATAGTTAAAAAAATAATAATAATAAATCACATAGGAATTATTATCAGAGTAAAATTACATATATATGTGTGTGTGGATGCGTAATATATAACTATAATATTAGTATTTTTGGTATTATTATTAATATTGGTATTTAAGGTATAGATTTTGCTATAGTGTCTAAAAAGAATTTAATTTAAAAAAAAAAAAAAAAAAAAAAAAAACTACGGAGATTAATAATTTTATTCCTTTATTTCTGTTTATTTTCTTTAAGAATATTTAATTAAAAATATCTTACAACCTCTCGAAAATATAACTTTTTAATATATATATATATATATATATATATATATATATATATATATATATATATATATATATTTTTTTTTTTTTTTTTTCTTGTTATCATACAGTTTTGTTCTATACCTTCTATATAGAACACCGCAATGAAAATTATTTATCAGAGATGTTTTCCATTGTGATAACAGATATTTTTTTCAGAAAATAATAGCTCTAAGTATCGCAAGAGTATCGGTTTTGTACCCTATAGGGGATACCTAAAAAAAAGTATTTTTCACTATTTAATAATAATAATAATAATAATAATAATAAAAAAGAGCTTTGCTTTAAATTATCACAGATCTACCTGCCCAATATTCATTTTACGCAAATTTTCGAGCTCTGTGAAAAAATAAATAAAAAATAAAATAAAAATAAATAAAAATAAAAATATTCATCTACGAAAAGAGGGAGGGGGGGGGGGGTATGCTGCATATACAAACACGTGACTCACTTTTACTGTTAAATATATATTTGTTATTTAAGAAGAATCGGATAAAATTAATATTAGTATTATACATCTATACAAAACTTTCTCTTATGCTGCCGTATTAAAAATTTTATAAAAAAGGGACGACAGCACAACTTGTTTAGTGATATAAACCAAAAGCTAAACAGCATCAACTTAATTTAAAGCCCATACAAATGAAAACGTATTTTGAATTCGATTCATTGGTTCGTGAGATCAACAGTCCATAAAAACTTTTTGACACGCACATACACCGACATAAATTATCCGTAAATAGATCGGGATATCGCAAAATACATAAATCTATGGAAACTTAAAGATGAAAAATTTCCACAATGTCTACTTTCCACCATAAATTTACTTCATGTCTATATGTAGAATAAAATATAAAATATAGAAAAGAAATTGGAATATTTGTTTAGGATAAAATTTGTATATACCGGGTGATGCAAAAGTCAAATAAAAAATATTAGGGGGACCGGAAAGTAATGTCGTTTCTGTGCATGTCGATATTTGATTGTCATTTGGTAGCTCATTACGTACTTGGAAGGCGTGTCAAAGAGATTTTGAAGTTATTGTATTATATTTGCTTCTGAATAATTAAGTATTAGACTTTTTTTTTTTTTTTTTTTTTTTTTTTTTCAATTTGGGGTGAAATGGCCAGACAAATACCAGAAGAGCATATCCGGCACTGTATGCTTTTTGAGTTTCGCAAGGGTAATACCGCAACTGCTGCGACTAAAAACATTTGCGATGTTTATCCAAGCGCATTGGACGTTCGAAAATGCCAAAGATGGTTCTCCAAGTTCAGATCAGGCAATTTTGATCTCTCGGACGCCCATAGATCAGGAAGACCAACAACATTAGATAACGACGTGCTAAGGGCAGAAGTGGAAGCAAATCCATGTCAAACAATTGAGGAACTCTCAAACAGCCTTAACCAACCTTAGTCAACCATCCAAGAACATTTGAAAAAATAAGCAGAGCTGGTGTTTGGGTCCCCCATAATCTGTTCGAACAGAATAAAGCCAACCGGTCCATCACATGCAACGTATTCTTCAACGGCACCGTACAGATCCGTTTTTTGATCGCTTGATCACTGTTCACTTTGAAGTGTTAAAACCTGGACAAACTGTTAATGCAGATGTCTATTGTGAACAATTGGAACGAGTAAATCAGTCTTTGATTGAAAAGTATCCGGCAATTATCAACAGAAAAGGAGTTATTCTGCAACATGACAATGCAAGACCGCACTGTGCAAAACGGACCTTAGAAAAAATTAACGAATTGGGGTGGGAAGTACTGCCTCTCCCACCATACTCGCCCGATATTGCACCCTCGGATTACCATTTATTCCGATCACTGCAACATTGTCTTAGTGGCAAAAAATTAGAAAATTTTGATGATGTCCAAAATGCTATCTCGATATATTTTACAGAAAAACCGATGGATTTTTACCGCTCCGGCATTGAAAATTTGTATACTAGATGGCAAAAGGTTGTTGATAACGAAGGTGAATATATTGTTGAGTAGAAATAAAAACTTGTTAAAAATGTAGTCGTGTGAATTTAACTTAACAGAACGACATTACTTTCCGGTCCCCCTAATATATTATTCAAAAATTATTAACTACAGCTCTATGCGATTTTTTCTGAAATGCACATATATATATATATATATATATATATTAATAACAAAAGATTTATTGCCAAAATAATTTTATTTATTTGAATTAGGTGGCACTTTAAATGTAAAATTACATTTTTACAGTGACGAAATCGATTCAGCTACGGATCTAAGACTATAAACGTACAATGAGACGGCGGTAGTTCACGAAAATGGACATCAGACGTTGCGCATTGGGAGTTCTCATAATAAAGCTTAACTAACAATACTTTATCTCCTAACAATATCATGATTTTTCTAAAATGTGAAAGGATACATAGTGCCATGATCAGTAACTTTTAAATAATATAATTTTTGGTTTTTATGTGACTGTAGATAATCATTATATGCTGTACATAATCATCAACTTTAAATTTAATAAAAAATCTTCTTTTTTATTTTTTTTATTTTATGAATGATAATAATTATAGATGATTTTACTTAAAGTGTAATTATTTTGTTATTTTATTAATAATAGGTATAAGTAAGTTTTATTTATTTTAAGATTTATTCAAGCACATCGTGCAAATGTTAGAAATTTAACGTACAGAAAAGGGGTGTACAAAATAGAGCAGGGGGTGTTATCATTAAAAAAAAAAAAAAAAAAAAAAAAACTTAAGCTACCCACAATGGATTTGTTTCAGTTTTGACGTAAATCGCTGAAGTGATTATTGCAGGAGATATGACCAAACTAAAACCTATAGAGAATAAAATGAAATGCTGGAACGAAACTTGGAGAAAAATCTTAATTTTATAACATCAGTTTCGAAATACATACCACTTTCCTTTTTGTATATTCTATAAAGCGTGTAATCAATGTATTATTATTATTATTATTATTATTATTATTATTACTATTTTTATTTTAGATTTTGTATTTAATTCTAAGTCTTTATTAGATTTTTTGCATTTCTTGTCCAATCAGAATCGAAGTATTCGTAATGCGGATTGGGATAGTCGTTCCACGATCATTTCCTGCACACTGTGTGAGGTATAGCAAAGTGCTACAATTAAAATTCGCACTTTACGAGTAAAACATGAATGTGAAGAATTTAGGATTCAGTCGACCAATAGAGTTAGTTCCTATGATAAATGATAAACGCAATTGTAATGTGCCATATGCTAATAAGTTTGGAAAGTAACTTGTATAAAAGGAGAAGGAAGATTGTTTTTGGGAGTTAGTTGGAAGGAGAGGAAGAGAGTTAGATAGTTGAGAGGTAGCCGAGATGAAGTGAAGTTAGATGTTAGCGGCTTAGATGGTGAATTAGAAGTAGTAGGGGGTTGAAGGAGTTAGTTGTTAGCTGCTTAGAGTGGGATAGTTGAAGATAGTAAGTCGAGTAGTATAGTGGTGTCAGGGAATCCTCCCACATACGAAAGATTACTAAGCAGTAAAAGTTAATGAATTTAAATAAAGTAATTGAGATAAATGGTGGTTATTTATTGATGTTAAAATATTTAAGAAGGTTGCCATCTTAAGTTTATAATTGTATTAAAGGAGATTATAGTCCAACGCCCACCTTTTTATTTAAGCTCAAAATAAAAGCTCATTTATTTTATATATGTGACTCTGTCATTTCTTCATAAATTTAATTAAGTAATTAAGTTTCAGCTTCAAGCAAAAGTTAAATTGAATCATGGCCCACTATCGTTCGTCACAACTGAACCTCATTAGACTTGGATATGCAGTTTATTCCGAACCACTGCAATAAATCCTGCCTGAAACAGGACTCGAAAGCACGTGTCATCTAAGAGTCAGAGCTGTTTAAACATTCGGCCACCGGATAATATGTGAGAGAGGGTGTATGAACAATAATATTTAAATATATATATATATATATTGCTTAAAATTAGATATTAAATTTCAATTTATATATTTAAAGTCAACTTCCTTATTGTTTTAAAATGTCAACAAATAATAATTTTTTCCCCTTAACATGCTAAAATATGAGAATATAAGTTGAATGGGCAAAAGATTTGTATCATAAACTACCAACTTACGTTTATAAGCTTGATGACAATGTTTAACTGCATAAGGTTATAATTATGCGATTTGACACACACTTCACGTCTTCCTAAACTCAGTAACATATATTTAAAGACAGAACGCTAATGTAAATTTACAATATATGCTATTTTTAACACTTTCCAACAAGGTTGAAGAGTTTATGACTTCGGTTTGTCTGTCTGTCTGTACGCGCTCTAACTACCGTAAATATTTATGGAATTTCTTGAAACTGATATATGTTATTCAAGTTCACTAACGGACGTTCCCTATTGAAAATGGAGTTGAGTTTATACCTCTACTGGATTGTGTATAGGGACACCCGAAAGTATTTCAAAGTATTGTGTTCTATGAGAGGTCTTTCTATAAACCATACTTTCATATCTTTACTGTAGACATATCTTAATGAAATTGAAATATGTTATTCAAGTTCACTATTGGATGTGTCCTGTATAAAATGGAGGAAATGCCCCCACCGATTTATATACAGGGGCATAAGTATTCCAAAGCATTGCGTTCTTTGAGAGATATTTCTATAAATCAAATTTTTATAACTTTACTTTACACGAAGTTTTAGAAAACTGAAATATATTATTTAAATGTACAAAAAAATATTTGCATATAATGTAGCATGATTAGCATTAGATTTACAGGGTGACACAAAAATATCCATTTATATTAAGAGATATTAATAAAAAATTGCTAGAATTGTACTTTCGTTTGCATTAACACTTTCTAACATTTTTAATTGTGAATATGATTCCAGTTTGTTTATCTATGCATCTGTCTGCCCGCGCTATAACTCCTGTAAATATTTATGGAATTTCTCGAAACTGATATATTTTATTGAAGTTCACTATCGGATGTTCCATATTAAAAATGGAGTGAATATCTCTTCAGGTTTGTGTACAGGGACACCCAAAAGCATTCGAAAGCATTGTGTTCTATGAGTGTTATTTTTATAAATATTTTCCGTATAGAATGTTCCCCATTTAAAATGACATTAATATGTCCTGTACAACTAGTTTGTTTACAGAGACAACAGCAACAACAACAACAACAGAAAAAGCCAATACATTACGTTTTAGGACAGAATTTTTTGAAAGTTCTATTTAGAAGACTTTCTACTGAAAAAATCATAAAAATATTGAAACGTATTGTTTATATTCTAAAATAATTTTTTGTATAGAATATGATATGATTAACTTTCTGATTTACAGGGCTACACTAAAATATTCAGAGAGATCAAAAGCTGTAATTATAATCTAATGGCTGAAATTCTTTTGCATTAAGACTTTTTAACACTTTTCAAAATGCCTAAAAGTAATTTTAAAACCAATTTGTCTATCTGTATATTTTTCAGTCCTTCTGCCTGCTGTGTGATAACGTAGGGAAAGAATATTTAAAGTTATTCGATACAACAATTATGTACAGTTGTAAAGTGTTACTAATCAATGCGTACTGCATGATTTTTCTTTCTTGTTTTTTCTATATATGGCACTACGTTTACGTTGCATATGATTTAACTGTAAAGAATTTTCTTTCACTCAGAGCTATAAAAAGTTTTACTTTTACATATTTTTTCATAAGAACTGCCTTTTTAAATAAATATTCCGTTATTAGTTCTTCATGTATATAGATGCATATACACACAAATATAAATGTATTATTTGGTTTAATTTTAAAGTAAAAATTTCAGTTATCTATAAATAAGGAGTACAATCTAATAGTTTATACAGCTGAAAAAATATTTATATATTAATTCGAAATTATGATTATAGGTAAAATTCCTAATAAGAAATGTAAGTTCTTTGTCAGACATATATACTCTATTACACATATCTGTTGCAAATTCATATCAGTACTTATGCATAAGAGATTAAAAACATATTAATATATCTAAAACCGTTCCACTTCACTCTTCTTATCTATTTGTAAGCAAAGAATACCTAAAGAATACCTAAACCTACAGAATACACATCATCTGAAATGTTTCACCTCAAATATGTAATAAAAGGAGATTTCACAGAGAAATAAACATGAACACCATGCCCATGGTACTTAATATTCCGGGAGAAAAACATTAAATTGGAAAATCGCTATCCAAGCTAACTATTTCGCTTCCTAGAACGATATTCGAATTATTTTTGACATTTTGTGATCAGAATCTGCGAGTGATACAGACACAAAGTTTTCTTTGACATGCTAAAGCCACGTTGAAAATTTTATCGCATATTTAAAGTTATATACTTTTCCACGATATATATATATATATATATATATACGTACGCTTATTTACGCACATAATCATACAATCTGTTTCATATTTTCTCTCTCTCTTTTTTTAAAATATGTTTTACATGTTATGTATTTATCCATTTACATAATGTTTGCATTTAATATCAGCGACATATTTCGTGATATTGTAAAATAAGTTTCTTTCTTAATATGAATGACTGAAAGCAACATCAATTAATTTTACTCCATTTCTGCATATGAAATCAGCCTTTTTTAGCTTGAATTAAATTTAATTACTGATTCAAGAAACGCATTCAAACATGAGATATTTGTGCTGTGAGGGCCATGTTGTACAATAGCGAGTAAAGATGCAAAAAAAAAAAAAAAAAAAAAAAAAAAAAAAAGCTTCTGTCATTGTTACTTGCTGATAAAATTAAAAACCACACATGATAATACTTTCTATCTGACGGGGTTAAAATTTGTGTCGTGTGAGTTGAAAATAAATATTCTGGAATTATGTCACGCAAACAAAGGTATGGAAGTAAAGGTAGTATGCATGCAATTATGTATGCGAGTAAAGGTAATGTTTTTCTTAATTCTCACTCTAGATTACGATTAATTCAATTTTTATTTTATATATGTATAAAACAAAATTATAGTAGACGAACAAACTTTTTTCAAATATTACAATAATTTAAAAATGAAGAAACATATTTGAAAATATATAACTTGCAAGAAGGATGGATTTTAAAGCTGTTTACAGATGAACTCAACTCAAGCTGAAGTTTAAAATTATACTTTTGCAAATAAAGCAGCAAAATTCATTTACAAACATTCACTTAAGAAAATTTAAATTAAATTTCCTTAAATTTTCTTTTCTGCTTAAATTTTCTTGAAATAAACTTTTAACGAACAGTGTAATATTATCAATATTTTTAAACGATTTTACATATATTATGTATTGTTGAAAATAGTAAACATAAATGATGCATTTAGAACTTAATGAATTTATTCGTAAAAAGGTATATATATATATTTTTTTTTCAACATATATTCCTTAAACAAAATATCGCTACTTCAAAAAGTTATATATTTAAAAAATTTGATTTTAAAAGTTCTTTATATATTATAAATTCATTTTTAATACTGGTATATGTATTTTGTTTTAATAGTGAAACTTCATTATTTTTTAAAACACAAAACGACGATTCAGTAAGGCATAAAATCGTAGCTAACAGCTAATCAGTACTCAAGTTCAAAAAATCTTATTTCAATCATATTTATTGTTTATTTATTTTACATATGTAATCGGTCGGTAAATTAACTCACTCATTTTAAGTTCATAAATATATTTACTACACGAAGAACCACTCAGAAATCTTCCAATTAAGGATTCTATTGAATTAAAAAAAAATGCTTATAATGTATGAATCTTTTATGCTATATACACACTCTATAACAAAAAAAGTGACGCACCATCAAAGAGCGATGCAAACTGGACACAAATTGGCATACATACAGGTTTTGATGGAATCAAGCACCAATTCATCATTATAGTCGATCCTACGTGCAACTGGTACTTCGGTGACTTCAAATACCCTTAACAGGTGGCTCAGTGAAATGGAGTTGAGCTCAGTCCCCGGATCTCTCTTCCCCTGAGGACGTTTGGAGCATCATAAAAAGGGTCCTACATCCAGTTCGGGATTTTACAAATCTAGCGCAACAATTGAACAGAAATTGACACGATACTTCACATTAGCACATCTGGCAACTGTTTCAATTAATACCAAGTCAAATAGCTGCGTACATAAGGGCCAGAAGTGAACCAACGCGTTATTGACTTGTCAGGCCCTTTGTGAGGCCCTTTCTCTTGATTAAATCATTCAAATTTTCTGAATCTGTAATCAATTGTTTTTCTCCGCATGTGCATCATATCTACCAATTTGTGTCCCATTCGGACAACCCATTCCATCCCATCTACCAATTTTTGTCCCCACTCCTTCTTGGTGCGTCGCTTTTTCTGTTATAGAGTATATATATATATATACATTTCATTGAAAAATAAGTATTATAATCATGTGAAACTCTTATCGTGCTCGATGCGTATCTATCACAAAAAGTCAATTAAATATAAATTGAAACTTTTACTATAATGTCAATTCTAGAGATAAAAAGTATTTCATTTAAAAATAATAATTAAATTTACCAAAAGCGCCCACTTTTATTGTTTTTAATATAATAATTATATTCATACTTTTATTTTACACACACATATGAGCATATATATATATATATATATATATATATATATATACAGTGCGTTAAGGAATTATAAGACCACAAGCGTATTGGTGCTTTTCTGAAGAAGAAGAGCATAATATGCAAATTTTTAGTTGCGTATTTAAAATTGATAAGAAAACGCATCCTATACTAATTCTAACTTTTAAAATTAAATTAAATTTCATTAAAACATATTCATTTTCTAAAAATTAAACACTGTGACTGTTAAGAAATTATAAGACCACCTGAGAAAATTAGCATATTATACATGACGTCAAACTCACTATAAAGCGTATGCGTCAGTATTTCGTAAAAGCATTACCTAAGGAGCAAAGGCTTAGGTTTTGAATGTGTTATCTACGATTAATTTGGCGATGCCTCGAGGTAAAGAATTATCGGAGTGCAAAGTAAAAAAAAAAAAAAAATATTTTATAAAGGTTCTAGTAAATCTGAAAGAGAGATTGCGAGGTTAATGAACCGTTCTAAAACTGCCATTCATAATGCCATAATTAGAAAAGATTATTCAAACAAAATAAAATGATCTGGTAGAAAAAATATTTTGACAGAACGTGATAATAGACAAATTTTTCGACTGTCAACTAAAAAAGGTCTTTCAACTCGTGAAATTTCGAAACGTTTCAGCAAGAAAACTTCACATGTACCAGTCTGGAAGAGTCTTAAATTAAATATTAATACGAAATTTATGAAAGTAAAGAAAAAACAAAAGTTATTGAAATGCCATGTAGAAGAAAGGTTAAAATGGGCTAAAAATGTCACGTCATGGAATGATGAGTGGAAACAAATTACATTTTCTGATGAAAAGAAATTTAACCTTGATGGTCCCGATGGTTACAAACACTATTGGCATGACTTGAGGAAGGAACAAAAATAATGCTTCAGTCGACAAATGGGTGGAGGATCAGTGATGATTTGGGGAGCTTTCAGTTATGAGGGGTTGTGTGATCTACAGCGGATTTCGGGTCATATGAACTCACAATATCAGTCTATGCTATATGATGATATGATACCGTTTGGACCTTTATTAGGTGGGGCTAACTGGATATTTTAACAGGACAATGCTGCTTGTCATACATCTAAATTCATACAGGAGTGGTTAAAAAAAGAAAAAATATATAATGTTTCGCCATGGCCAAGTCGAAATCCAGACTTGAACCCATGAAAAAACTATGGGGTATATTATCTCGCAGAGTTCATGCTAATATTAAACAATTTTCATCTGCCAATGAACTGGAAGTAGCCATTGTAAAAGAATGCTACAATATTTCTAAAACTGAATTTAATCACCTGGTTACTTCAATGAAAAACAGAGTGTTTGAAGTCATCAGGAAAAATGGAGGACCAATATCATATTAATTTTTTTTACAATTTTGTTTTTGACAAGTGGTCTTATATTTTCTTAACAAGTTATTTTTCACTTATTTCTAATATATATTTTAATTAAACATTTATTGCATTATACCAAGTTATTGCAAACTAATTATTAAAAAATATAGAGCAGTATGTTATTTTATGTATTTAAATTATGATTAGAATCTTTATTTTTCTTATAATTTAAAAAATTAAAGTGGTCTTATAATTTCTTAACGGACTGTATATATATATGCATATGTATACATACACACACACACGCACATATATATATATATATATATATATATATATATATTGAGAGTTTGTAAATGTATATATATATATATATATATATATATATTATAGAGTTTGAAAAATGCGTGTTAATATTTTCTATTCGAGTACATGTGATATTCTAGGATTTGGTAACATTTTCTCTCAATTTTCATTTTTTTCTTTCAGAATTTAAATATACCTTCTTCTCTGATACGCCTGGGTGTCGTTTCTTTATGGCTTCGTAAATGGAGCTGAAAATTGGATTTCTCCTTTTTAAACCACAAGCTTAATTCTTGTTTTACTCGGCTAAGGGAAGAGAAAGTTAGGTATATTTTTCACCCATTTCACATGTCGTCAAAGTTACAAGATTTAATATTATTAAACGGGATGCGATTCAGAACAAGCGGGTTTTAAAAAGGCATAAGATAAAGGGTTCTTTCAAAATATAATAAATGGAAAAAAAGAAAATGTTAATTTTTAAAAATTAATATCACATGAATTTTTCCAATGTGAAAGATGTGCTTGTGCAATTGAAGCTGCTATTAAAATTTACAGAAGTCCAAACAAATTTTTCATTTGTAATTTTTTTTTCTTTTTTATTGCGAAAAATAAAATTGAAAATTGTGTTTTAAAATTACTACTTTTTTTTTTTTTTTTTTCTTTTATTATTTTTTAGTTGATAGCATTTTATTTTAAAATTTTAATTAGGCAAGCAAGATTTCCTCTTTCAATAAGTGTATTTTCGCATTTGTATACTACATTAAGTTAAGTGTAAATGGATATTTGGTCATTCACATTTACGTTAAATGTAAATGGATACATAACTGGATTCAAATAAAGTAATTTTTCTAATTTTAAATAGTAAATAAGTAATTTTTTTAAACTGAATAATGACTATACTAATTTTAATCCAGACAAAATAAGTATTTTACCTTAAAATTTATTTTTCTGTATTTTTTGCTCAGAATTTTAATTTCAAAATTCTTTCGATTAGATACTATATGTTTCTGTTGAGTAAAATGAAGTAATTTTAACCTAGAATCCCGAACCTGGGTAGATATTATCTTTCTGTCTCCAGAAAATAAACAATTTTCTAAACAATAAATTAAGAGGAACTTTTTGATACACGGTTCAAATTTCTAATTTTCTTCTTTTTACCCCAAACGTTTAAAATTCCAATTTTATTTCAGGATTTTTCAAGATTCCATTTTGTAATACAGCTATTTGAAGTTCTGAATGCAACATACATATTTTCATAATTCGTAATAACCATTAAATCTTGTGAGTTACACGATACATTTATAATTACAGTTTCTACAACTTCTTCGTACGTTGAGTGGTATTTGTACCGTCGCTTCGCCTGGATGCAATGTTATTACACAAATATTATGCAATGGTTATTCTCGGTTGTGTATGTAGGGTTAACTGTGGAATTCGACATCAAAATTTACAATTAATATTTTTTTCTAAAATTACTAGCAGAAAATCATTATGAACGATTACTATAAAAAATAGTGTTGTCTGAAATCCAAACCCTGATAGAGGGAAATAGATCACTAAAATAACCCGATATGATGAGGATAATCTTATAAAATCACGCTGAACGCATTGTACTAAAGAATAAACATTTTTTTTTTTTTTTCATTCGCTGTGTTCATTCCAGTAATCATATCTTGGTAACATTAAACCGTTAGTAGTCGCTAATTAGTCGATTTGCCACCCATCCCTTCAGTGTTGCCAGATTTTTTTTTTCAAAAGTCACCAAAAATTTTTAGAAGTGGCATTTGATATACATAAAATGCGAATAAAATCGAAGAAACGTCGATTATATATATCATATATCACTTCTTAAAATTATTGGTGACAGTTAAATAAAAAAGTGCTCAATCTGTACCAGGTGTCGCTGTTTATAGTGACTACTAACGGGTTAAAAAACAATTTCTATATCCTAGACCTAATAACATTTTAACAAATGTTAAATCTAATTTTTTGTAATGTTTTTGTAATCATACAGCAATTAATTGAACTATTCTTATAAAACATTTTCGAATATTCTTTTCGAAATTAAAAACCACTGTTCCACAAATTTTAAAAATCAAACAATGTTTATTTTAAAATTTTATTTAAATAATAGTTAAAGAATATTTCTTAAGATTCTATATGTAATTAATTTCCAATGCTCTTTTCCCAGAGGCTATGCTGGAAATTAGAAATCTGAAAGCGTATTTGTTTGCAATACATCCAATGCTCTTAGACGGGAATGCGATCCGAATGTATGAGAATAAGTAGATAATCTATAGGTCGATATTAAATAACTATTTAAATCCTACGCTTATGAGATTTTCTTTAGCAGTAACGTAAACAAATTGCCAGTTAAGTAGATTAGAGTATAAAATCAGTTTCTGTAGGGTATTAAAAGCATATTAAACATATAACTGTAAGGTTACTTAATAATTGAATAATAATTTATTTAAGATTTTTTTTTTTTTTTTTTTTTTTTGTTAAGAATGATTATATATATACGAACTGGAAAAATGGTATATATGAAGAAAATATACAGTTATGTCAGAATATATAAACAATAATAACTGTAATTAAATTTAACACATTAAGCTACACAGATAATGCAGAAAAGATTTCAGCATTTTCCAGAAAATACTACAGTATTTTACCTTTATCTATTTTACAGTATTGGATTATTGTCAATTCATCCGCCTGTGATCCACCGTTCGATCACAATTTGCGGTCAAAATGACATGCAATTCTTTATAATAGCCTGTAAGACTGTAACATCGGCTTTACATTCTGTCGTTGACCATATAGTATGACTGTTGGAACAACAATAATAGAGAAAAAGGGATAGATTATAGTCAATAGCAGATCATTATTGCAAATTACAAACATTTAGTAGGAAAGCGCGATATTTATGTCAATAAAATAACTTACAGTATAATTTTGCATTAAAAAACTTTAAAGCAAAACTGTTTTTTAGATTGTGTGTTCTGGCTACATATTATTAAAATTGCTTTGGATTATTTTCTAATAAGTCTTTATTAAAGGAATTCAGTCTTTAATAAACACACTAGCGGGTCAATATTTTCAAATGAATCACTAATAGTAACTTTTAGTCTTAAGAAAAGAAATTAAAAAAAAAAAAAAAGTCATTTCTGATCGGGTTAAAAGTTGCCCCGGGTCCCCACTGCCTTCGGCAGCGCAGTCCCGCGCGCGCACAAGTTAAGGGATACTCCCTGACCCTCCGTGCCCCCTAAAAAAATTTCTGATCGGGTAAATGCTCACACCGGTTCCCCATTGCCTTCAGCAGGGCAGACCCATGCGCGCTGAGCGCGCACGTGTGAAGGTATACATGCGCTGCGCGCACATATCCCTTCTCAAATCAAATTTTTATTCTTAAGAAAAGAAAATTAAAAAAATCATTTCTATTCGGTTAAAAATTCGGATCGGGTCTCCACTGCTTTCGGCAGCGCACAAGTTAGGGGATACGCGCGCGGTGCACGAGTATTCTTCCCCACCCTTTCAGCCCCTCCTAATTAACCTACATATACCAATTTTGAACGGTCTAACTCAATTAGCTGAGATGCAATAAAAACCTAATCAGGACACCTCAAAACGTGTAAACCTGGTGAAAACTTTCGATAATATAAAAGAACTTTAAAATATCTTTCGAATGATGTATTAAAAATAATTTAATTATAATTAGAAATTGAAATACTGAAATTTCAAAATATTACAGTGCTCTCTGGCGGTAGAAATTTCTGTAATTTACTGTTCGATTCCAAATCAACAAAGCTTTCTAATGATGTATTACTTATGAAATTATTTTAATTAGTAGCTGAGATACAAAATAAAACCAATTCAGGACACCTCAAAACGTGTAAATCAAGTGAAATCTCTAATTCCACTTTCTATAATATAAAAGAACTTTAAAATATCTTTCGAATGATGTATTAAAAATAATTTAATCATAATTATAATTTAAAATTCACGTATTAGAATAAAATTTGATTTCCAATTAAAATGTAATTTTTTTTCCAAAATCGATGGAAGTTGAACTGCAAGGCTGCCTTGTGACGTTAGGTCTGTATACCAAGTTTTGTGTGCGACATTGAAAAACTGAAGACTTTTCAAAATTGCAATTTTTAATCTCAGTACCAAAACACGTGACCTCATTAAATACCAGATGTGTTTCTTTCCGTTCAAGACTGTAGACGATCGTCTGCGATATTGAAATTCTTTTTATTTGTTGCCACCATTTTTTTTTTTTTAGTTTAGTTAATTTAAAAAAATCTAATTGTCCGATGTATAAGCCGTTTAAACCATCGGATTGTGAAAAAAAGGCCCTTTCATTTGATACCATATTTGTAACGATACGACTGATATTTCTAATTTATTTTCCACTTTTTCCGTAAGAATGTCTCTTTTTAAGCAAATAGCCGTGAATTCTCAGTCATTTTTCGATCGACATTACTCAACGTTTTAATTAATATCTCCTCTAATTAGGGTCGCATCGCTTAGTGAATTATTGCGATGTCGAGATGAAGAAATTCTGCGTCTGTCGACACTGGTTTCGAGGCGATGCGACCATTAGCGTCGGAGCTTTAGCGCGCACAAAGAATTTCTCACAGACAGACAGACAGAAAGACAGAGAGAAAGACAAATGCGTACAGATTTTAATAATATAAGGAGGTGACTTACATTACACAATACTATATCTATTATAATAGTTTTTTCTGGTAGATTAGTTCAAAGGCAAATACTGGTTTAATTAATAAGAATGGTTAGAAATAATAACTTTTCTCTTAGTAAAAAATTAATAAGCGAGTAGTAATTTTATTTAAAAAAGGAATTTGTATAGTATTTATATAGCGAGATTTAAAAAAACAAAACAGGTAGAAATATTTTCTTTTACTTTCTTTTTTTTTTTTTTTTTTTTTCTTTTTCCCAGTCACCAACCACCGACAGCTGAAAATGACCTACATAATCAGTAAACTTCCTAGTAGTAACCAAGGAATATGCACTATAGGCCATTTTAAAAGGTGTTTGTATAGCAAATTTAAAGAAAAATTTTAGAGATGTTTTTCGAGTAATGACGTTCGATCCCATTTATGATTTTCTTTGAACTTGGAAAAATTATCTGTATTCCAGATAATAGCTAATACATGTGCAATGGCATCTAAAAGAGAATTAATACATATGGCAAAGAAAATCGATAAATCTGTTTTTAAGACACTTACATCCGAGTTCTGAAATAGGGACACTTTTACAATACTTACCAATTCTAATAATCTAAAAGGGTGTTTAGATAACAAATTTGAAGAAAATTGAGATTCTGACATTTAACAAACTTCAGGTATCCCATTTTTTCTGGATACCGTTTGCATGTTTTAGAGACTAATCACTCCTTGTAGCTTTGTTTGTGTACGGGTGCCAGGAAATATTTTACGCTTTTCAGAGGGGTATAAATTTTCAGTGATCAATGACTTTCTATAATTTTCACGCTACTAAACTATCAAGTGGTACGCGTTCCAACTGGCCTGTGTTTAAGACCAGTCAGTCTTCACGTACTTATCTGGTAGAGTGAATCCAAATATCTAGGGCCTGGCCACTTCCACAGATTTTCTGTAACCTTGAGTTTCTGACACTTGTGATAAATTCTTAATGTATGGTGTTGCTGTCACTTCGGCGACTGTTCATTGAGATTGGAATTGGTGCCAGGGGCAAATTGGTTCTGGAGAGCCTGAGAGGTTTTGTGATGAGCACTTGCAACATTAGCATTAGGAAAATGTTTACAAAAATTAACAATCATACGATTCACGTACATTGTATAGGACGACATGTAAAATTACGATTTTATAATTTTGGCTGATCTTTATATTTTTTTGGTGTGCTGAAACCGAAAATGAAGCCACTTTTTCTCTATCACGTATATATTTTTGTCAATACAGGGTGTCTGCCTATACAATTTCTTCCATTACTATTCCACCAATATAATTATATAGTAAGTTTTATAGTATTTTTCCATGAATAATTAATCATAGATGCCTATAGCAGTAATTATGAAGCACAAGTGCGACTTAAAACTATATAAACCTACCAATCAACCGATTGTTATGATGGTATATCTAATAAATCGTGTCGGTAAACGCCCTGTATTGACAAAAATCTGCACGTGATAGAGAAAAATGTGCTGCATTTTCGGTTTAAGCAAATCAGAAAAACATAAAACTCAGCTGAAAACATCAAATCAAATTTTGTCAACTTCATTTTTGTAGGCCTGTGTTATTAATACTTTCTTAATGTACTTACTTAGTGCATCATTTAACCTTCAATGTACATTGCTTACGTGATAACACAACGGACAGATAACATGACAGAAAGACAGACAGATGTACTAAACTACAATGTCATAAACACTCTTTAAAATTGTTGGAAACTATTAAAAATACTTAACACAATCCGAAATGGGATTGCAGTTATTTTTAGTATTTGGCTTAATGTATATGAATATTTTGCCCTATAAATTTTAATGCTATCATATTCCATATCATATTCCATATTAAAGGATTTTTTAGCATATGAATAATAAATGTCAAATATAATATAATTTGTGCTGAACAAAGATATTGAATATAATTTATAAAATAGTATCTCATTAAATATCCTGCATTGGTATTCTTTATAGTTTACCTGTACACAAATCAGAGGTGCTATTTATACCATTTTAAAAACATGCAGAAGTAAGCTGGTATAACATAAAAAATTTTGAGGAAAAATAAATAGTAATATAGAAACTAGAGGCAAACAAACTGCCAGAAAGACAGGCAAACAGATTAATTCAGTTTAAAATATCTCTAGAATATTGTTAGAAAGTGTTAGAAAAGCCTAATAATATCGAAAATGCAATTGCAGCATTTTTCAGTTATAGTCCTTATGGTATAGATTTAGGGTAAGGTGCCGTTGATCGAAGCAGTACATCGCAGGCATCAACACAAGTCCGTACAATATACTGTAACTTTAAATTGAAAGGCATAACAGACAGGAATCAACTTGTTTTATTTAGAAACTCATAACTTGTTATATGTCAATCAATTGTTCAGTAAATAAATGTTATATAAAAAAACCTCGTTAACATGTAGAGATGCATATTACGGTTATGAAGAGCTGAGGGAGAGGGCTCTTACGATGACCTTTCGACGTTACCAGAAGCGAATCTCGAGATTGAATGATGACCGCGAGCGAGCTAGAATTAATTTTTAAAAATGCCAAAAGGTGATAGCGATAGAAATATAAAGCGCCAGAGCGCCAAACGCATGGCAAATTTTGGAATGATGTTTGTAATATTACAACCCTTAATTTGGCCTAATTTTAGAAGCCAATAAAACCGTTAACACGTACAAAATAAAAAGTAATTATATTAGTCATATCGTCACTAATTCTGGAAATAACAGATTAAGTGTAAATCTAAACTGCAATTGACTTCCATATAAGATCTATAATAAAAGATAATAGCTTTTTAAAGTAAACAAACAAAATTAAATTACAACGGAAATCGTTTTCTGTTGTTTTTTATAGGGAGAAATATAACTAAAATTATTCAGACAGTTGCTTTGAAATATAAACAATCTTTTCTAAATTGCACAATATAAAGAACTGATTCTTTTGGGGAACAGGAAAAATTAAATGATGTTTCAGATCCCTCATATATATATATTGCAATATTTTAAAAAGGAGATCAATGGATTTATTACTGAAGAATTAATATTAAATAAATGTTATTTATTTTAATTTATAATTAGATATTTATTAATTTTGGAATAAATTAGATGAATGCAATGAATACGTGAGTAACTTCCTCACAATTCTTAATATGTCTAAATATTTTTGTGGCTCTGTAAATAATGATGATAATTATAGTTATATATATATATATATATATATATAATTGTGCATATAAATAAGTGTAAATTTCATTATTATTCGTAAAAAATCATGAGTATTAATCACGAATTAGAGAAATACTCCTTATAGAACGAAATATTTTAGAATTGTTTCTCATTAATAATAAGGAACATGCTATGACAAAATTGAATCACTTATATAAGTTTTAAGAGTTCCGCGAATATTTCTAGAAGTTAACATAAAAAGACAGGCAGATGCACAAACAAACAGAAAATACGAAGTCATAAGAATTTTAACTTATAAGAAAGCATTTAAAAGAAGTTCTTTAACATTAAAATACTTAAAGCATCAAAAGTCAAGACATAGAGATACATGTAGTGACAGGTTATTTTGCAGTCAGATGTAAATAGTATGTGTGGTTGTAAATAAGAAATTTACAGAATATTAAATATCATTTAATGCTATTTCATTGAAAGGTTTTTCTTATACGTTAAAAAAAAAAAAAAAAAAAAAAAAAAAAAATCACTAGTGATAATATATTTATATATATATATATATATATATATATCACATTTACTGCTTTTTTTATATAAATATTATTATAAGTTAACTATTATTTTGTTTTGTAAGTTTTCTATAATTTGCTACAATACATAAAAAATTAATAAAATATGAAATGTATAATCATTAATTAGCATACGTAGAATGGAATTTAACTAACTTAAAATGTAAAAATAAATAAAAAATAAAAATTAAATTAAATTAAATTAATAAAAGAAATATGTTGATCTATAATATTAGATATCCTCCCTTGCAGCATAATCGGTAAAAAAAAAAAAAAAAATATATATATATATTATTTTCCATAATTTATTTGAAATGCCAACATTAACAATACAAAATTAACAATGTTAAAAAAAATAACAATGCATAACACAATTTTGTAGTTTAAAAAGTTTTCCCTTAATTATTTAACACATACAGCAAAAAGAATATATATATATATATATATATAAGATTTCTTAAGACACATTCATCTCAGTATTATTTTCTAAATTCTTTTCAATTAAAAAAAAAAAAAAAAAAAGTACATAACTTTGAGTTTTTTAATAATACGCTTCAAAGGGGCGTGAAATAAATTAAAAAGAAAAAAAAAATATGTATATCAAGAAAAAACAAGATTTTTCCATTTCCATTTCCAATTCCATTAAATTTATCATGCTGTATTTAGAATTTCAAATACATTTATATCGCAATGCGGTTTTGCTTTTATCTCATAAGCACCTTCGATAAAATAGATCTAAAAATAAAATTTTAAAGCTAATTTTGGACAAGATTATATGATTTGACAGAGATTAAGGGTAGAATTTCAGAAAAAAAAAATTTTTTTTAAGAGATTTTTAAAGCTTCAAAACATTGCACTGAATTTAGAAACAATATATGTAAATTAAAAAATATCGAATTTATATGTTTTTGAAACTAAATAAGTTTGTATGAAAATTCTTTGTTTTCACTAATGTACTAATTATACTAAAGTACATTTGTTCCCTTAAAAATGTTTACATAAAATGTTTGAAACTAATAATCAGATTTTTTTTTTTTTTTATCATAATTGTGTTTTTGTAAAAATAAAATATGTTTATTGAGAGAATCGGAAGGATTCCAATTACGAAATTTCTGCATTATTAAATATATATATAATCATTTTCAGTGGAACAATTACAATTTTGTAACCCAAATTCATCAGAATTTTTTAAATAAATTTAAGAGATTTAGAAAAAAAAAAAAAAAAAAGGCATGTGCTTGTGTAGCAAAATGACTATCATAAAATATATGTCTTTTGTAGACTTTAACATTGTTGATTAAATTCTAACTAGACTCATGCATAAAGAATTGACCTGCATCAAAAACATTTTACTCAAACGAAACTGAGTTTTAGCATGCATAATATTAAGAAAAGCTAACTCACCTCTCTCCTGCATTTCCTCTGATCGCTTGAAAAAACATTTAGGAGATACAAGTCAATAAAGATGAAATCCGATTACTTTCTATTGTTGATTTTAATCAACGATTTTCTTTCAGAATTTTATAAATGAAAACAGAATCTTTCACAAACTTTAGCACAGGTTTAAACATTCAGAATACGTATAAAGGCATTTTTTTATGCCTTGAATGAGTTATAAAGAATAAACAGAAGAATACTTATTGTTTTAATAATATAACAATTAATGGATTACTTGGCTGTACGAATGCAGCCTGAATATTAGAATGTCAATTCCAGAATAAAGTTACTTCAGTTTTTTCGAATAGTTCCGAGAGAAAAACAGAATCAATAATAAAAAGAAGAAAAAGAATGAGTTTTCTTCTCTTTCTGGTCACGTGACTGTCTGCTTCTGATCGGCTGTCTCCTTTCCCGCTTCCCATGAATCAACAGGCTGGGCGGGGCGAGAAGGCACCGGAGCAGGAGTCGAAATACTTGGAAAGGGGATCACCTGCGTAACCGGTCGAATCAGAGTTCCAGCAGAAGAGGTTTTAAGTTGCAGGACCCTGGCGATTCCGTCAGGTCCTTGAATCAACTTGATGATTCTGGCGAGATCCCAATGGAGTGGAGGTGATGCTTTATCCCTCAGGATGACGAGTTCCCCTGGAGAAAAGTTGTGACGGTGGTTGTTGGTTCTTTTGGATCTATGCAGCAATGTTGGCAGGTATTGTGCTTTCCACCTCTTCCAAAACGTTTCCTTCATCTGCAATAAGAGCTTATACCTAGAAGAAAGACTAAGAGAATTGTTGGTTAATGGCAGTTCTGGCAATTCTAATAATGCAGTTCCAATCAAGAAATGTCCTGGTGTTAAAGCTGCGATATCATTAGGAGCATTGGACAATGGTGATAGAGGCCGCGAATTTATAACAGCCTCTATTTGACAGAGAAGAGTGGACAGTTCCTCAAAATTTAAAATTGCGCCTTGTGTGATTTTTACCAAATGATGTTTGGCTAATTTTATCGACGCTTCCCAGAGTCCCCCAAAATTTGGAGCATACGGGGGAATAAAGTGCCAGGTTATTTGGTGTTGGGAAGCAAAATTTTGTAATTTTTCTTCTTTGAATAAAGAAAATAGCTGTTTTAGGTAAGAATGGGCTCCGACAAAATTTCTGCCATTGTCCGAAAATATGTCAGAGGGGTATCCACGCCTACCTATGAAGCGTTTCAAGGCTGCGAGAAAGGCTTCTGTAGAAAGATTTGAAACACATTCAAGATGCACTGCCTTTGTAGCCATACAGATGAAAAGGGCAATATATGATTTAAGGGTTGTCGCTTTTCGTTTATGTTGACATTTTGTCATTACTGGTCCCGCGAAATCGACACCAACCTTCGAAAAAGGCCGAATGGGTGTGATTCTTTCTGAGGGTAGATCCCCCATCTTTGGAATTATTGGCTTAGCTGACAGTCGAAAACAGAGTATACACTGTCTTAATACTGATTTTACGGTGGAGCGTCCGTGGGGAATCCAAAATTTGTTTCTAAGGAGTGAAAGTACTAAATTGGGACCAGCATGGGAGCTTAAGTTATGATAATATGTTATTATCAAGGAAGTAACGTGATTTGCTTTGGGAAGTAATATGGGGTGTTTTTCTTGAAATCGTAAGGATGGGTGGTTCCGCAGGCGTCCTCCAACACGAAGAATGCCTGCTTCATCCAGAAAAGGATCAAGACAGAATAGATGGTGTGAAGGTTTTAAAAGTTTGCCTTTCCTTAGTAAGGCAATTTCATCACTAAATTCTGCATTTTGAATAATTTTTACAAGCCACATTTCCGCTTGATTTAGCTCTATGGCCTTTAAAGGACCACTTTCCTTTGATTTGGTTTTAATTTTATTGATAAATCTCAAAACATAAGCTAGAATTCTTAAAAGTTTTAGATAGTTAGAGTATTTCGTGATATGTGATATGAAAGTGTTATTAGAAAGTGTAGGCTTAGAACTTGAATCTGTCGAATGTTGATGAGTTTGTTTCTGAACGGAAACTGAATGTAATGTGCACATTGGTGGTAGCTCAAAACTATGGAGCCATTTTGGCCCTTCCCACCACTCAGTTCTAGCTTTCAACTTAGCCGGGGACAATCCACGTGTGGCACAATCGGCCGGGTTTTCTTTTCCTGGGATATGTCTCCAAAATTCTAATTGAGTAAGAGCTCTGATTTTGGTAGCTCTATGGGCCACGAAACTATTTCCTTTGTTTGAAGGGTTATTTATCCAGTTTAATACAATAGAAGAGTCAGTATACCAGTATGTCGAATGAGTAAATTTAAGGGATTTTTGAATATTGCAAATTAACTCAGCTACGAGTACAGCCCCACACAATTCTAATTTCGGTAAAGTGAGTACTTTTATGGGTGCGACTCTAGTTTTAGCAGCAATTAAATATACCTGAATCGTGTTCGTTATGATCTTTAAATATGCGACTGCCGCATACGCCCTCGGAGAGGCATCACAAAAGCCATGCAGTTCAACTGTACAATCTTTAGTATTTGAACCTACATAGCGTGGAATGGACATAGATTTAAACTCATTAATTTCATTATAAAAAGTTTTCCATTCTTGCAAAATATCTGGAGGTATAGGCTCATCCCATGTTGATTGCAACTTCCACAATTTTTGTAGAATGATTTTTAAGATAATAGTAGATGGCGAAATAATTCCGAGGGGATCATAAATTTGCGCAATTACGGACAGCAACTGTCTTTTTGTATTAATTTGTTGATCAGCTAAGGTTCTAACTTGAAGAGTATCTTCACTTAAATCCCAGAACATTCCTAGTACTCTTTGATTTATTTTTTCTTTATCCTCAAAAAAATGAATGACCGAATTAGCCTTATCTTCCTCTGGAATATCAGAGAGCGCTTCTGGATGGCTACAAGCCCATTTCCTAAGTTTAAACCCTCCAGCTTGCATTAGAGCCTGCAGCTCCATTATTCTTTCTTTTGCTAATTGAAGGGATTGTGCCCCTGACAATAAGTCGTCGATGTAAAAATTCTCCTTGGCAATTTCTGCTGCCAATGGAAAATTTTGTCCCTCATCCTCACATAATTGCTTAAGGGTGCGTAACGCTAAATAGGGTGCACAAGCTGTTCCGTAGGTGACAGTATTCAATTCGTAAAAGGATAATTGGTCATTGGGAGATTCTCTCCAAACAATTCTTTGGTAGATTCTATGTTTCCTTTCAATTAAGATTTGCCGATACATTTTAGCTATGTCTGCACTGAACGCTACAGGGTTGGCTCGAAATTTTACTAAATTGTCAAAAATATTCGACTGCAGTTTAGGACCAATATATAGAATGTCATTTAAAGATTTGTTATTTGTTGTTTTAAACGAGGCGTCAAATACTACACGTAATTTTGTTGTTTCAGAGTTTTCATTTACCACCGCATGATGCGGTAAATAATAATGTGGCGTTTCATTAATTTCAGCTGGATTTAATTTTGTCATATGACCTAAATTTATATATTAGTTCATGAAATTCGAATACTCCCTCTTTAATTGTGGGTTCTTTTTAATTTTATTTTCAATGGAAAGAAATCTTGAAATAGCACCTGACTTACTGTCACCTAGTGCCTTATCTGGCTTAAACGGTAGATGAACGACATATCTTCCCTGACTATTTCTTTTAGTTGTGTTCACATAAATATTTTCCACAGGATCATTTTCTATCTTTTTTGATTCTACAATTGGAATTGATTCTGTATCAAAAAATTGTTTTAATGTGTTGTTGATATCATCCTCCACAGTGGCATGACATATTAGACTGATATTTGTACATTGAAAACTGTTTATTCGTCCTGAAAGGAGGTAACCCAGCTTTGTGGGGAATGCTGTAGGAGTTCCTGCTGGCCCTTGAATTGGACTGCCATTGCAGATTGAGGCGACTATTTCTGCCCCAAGAAGAATATCGATTGGACCACAAATGTGAAAATTTGGATCGGCTAGTTGTAATCCTTGTATGTGTGGCCAATCGTGTTGCGCTAGTTGGAAATTAGGGAGAGGTGAGGTCACCCTGTCAATGACAAAAGCGCTGACTGAAAATGACTCCGACGAAAAATGCGGAGTGAAGCTAAATTCTGTTTCGTTTAGAGCAGTCTCTGCTAAAACGCAATTAATCCCTATTATACTATGCGACGTGCTCCGTAAGGGCAAATTTAGTCGCTTAGCACATTCCTTAGTAATTAATAAATTTTGACTAGCATTATCTATCAAAGCCTTACAATGCATAATTTTGCCTTTATTCGATTTAATTTTAATTAGTGCCGTCGATAACAACACATTACTTGAATAAAACTGAGCACTATTAGAAACTGAAATGTCTGGCGATACATGATTCGCCCTTTCAGAATTTATATTTCTACTATAAACATGCAATAGCGTATGGGGATTTTCTGCACAATTTTTACAATTAATGTTTATCCTACAATTCTCCAGCCTATGATTTTGGCGTAAGCAATTTTGACATAACTTATTTAATTCAACAAATTTCCATCTTTCTTTAACCGGTTTTGAATTAAATGTCGGACATTTAAATAGCGCGTGACGCTCATTACAAAGAATGCACGTATTTTCCTTTCCCAAGTAGCACGGGAACGTTCTGTGAACGTCTAATAACGGTTACAATCGTTCAAACACGGTGTTTCGTGTTAAAAGAACGTTCTATTAGACGTTCAGAAATAGTAATATTTGGAACGTTTTGAAAAGGTTTGCTTTGTACCATCTATAAAACGTACAATTCTCGTTCTAAGAAAAACGTTCTAGTGTATCACCGTCGTAACACGTTCTGTCTAAGTGTGGTTATAACGAATGTGACAAAATGCCTTTTTCTCTGTTTATGTTGCCTTATTTTTAGTTTTACATTTTGTTAACATGTTAAAAAAAATAAAGTTTAAGTATCTGTATTTATAATTTTATTTTTTGAATTTAATAAAACATATTACTCCGTTTTTTTTTTTTTTTAGAAATTCAATATTATATGTTTCATAAAATTTTAGCAGATGTATATTAAGTTAAAGAAATAGTATTTCTACTTTCTTCTGAGAAAAATGTATTTTATAATTGAAAATTTCTGACTTCTGGGTTTCCAACAGTTTATACAGTATTGAGATATCCAGGACACAATTCGACCATTTTCAGAAAATTTCAATCTGCGTGTCCGTCTTTTTGTGTGTGTATTGTAAAAAAATTGTGGACTCTGTATCTCACAAACCAATGAACGGAATTTCACAAAATTTGATATTTAGTTAGATCTTGACCTAAATTGTTGATGATTTGTCTTTGGATCTATCGAATGAAAGTTGTGATGCTATTTTGTAAATCGGGGAAGTTATATCTCAGATTCTACGGTGTATACATGCACCAAACTTAACATGTAAGCAAGATATTATGTAAAATTACACTGATCTAATTTAGAAGTGTATATTGGCCAGCTGGTGGCGCTGCTGTTCTGCAATTTAATCCCGCCAACATAAAGCAATTTTTCAGATTTTGTGATATAAATTATTATAAATACAATAATACTTATAAATGCACTTGATTATAAATACACACACTTGATATGGAATATTGATATCATATAAAACTCTGCTGATTCCATTTGGGTGCATATCGATCGACAGATGACGCTGGTATGTTGCAATTTAATTTCGTTAACGGAAAAGCAATAGCTTAATTTCTATTACTTATAAATGCTCTAAACTAAAATAGTATAAAAATGTGATATTGAAATTATGTAATATATACATATATATATATATATGTGTGTGTGTGTGTGTGTGTGTGTGTGTGTTTAATAGTAATAGTCAACTAGAAAAAAAATCTAGGGTTGATTTGTGTAGGGCATCGCCTTTTCCTATGGGTTAAAATTTCAACATGTGTGTTTTACAAAGAAAGTCATCCACACCTTTAAAACGAATGCTTGAATCCTAAAAATCTGTGAAAATTTAAAACAATATTATAAATTTTTTACATTTTTTATTTATAAAACACATTTCCTAAAATATCTTCTGTATACCATAGATTTTTTTTTTTTTTTTTTTTTTTTGTATGCTTAATGTTTTACTTCTTTCAAATGAAAATTGCCTGTATTCATTACAGAAAAATAATTTTGGTAAATAATAATTTTAATAAATATCATGTACTTGTACAGAAAAGCATAAAAGAAAAATTTGTAATGACCGCAATATACTAGTTTAGAAAAAGATTACTTTTAAATAGTATAAAAATTCCGAATCAAAAGCGGGTGTAAATGTATAAAGTGCATTTCGCCTAATCAGCAGATTATACCACCACATGTGTTAAAAATCTGCGGCCATCTGCAAAACTACAGGAAGCAGGAATAGATATCATTTTGGCATATTTATTGCGATTTGGCAAAATAAAACGTGTAGTATATGTTATTACTAATATTAATGATTGTTTTAAAGGGTCTCACAAATATTTTTCGAAAAAATATGACATATAATTCGAAATTGCTCCTTGTAAATATTCAATAGTATGAATTTTTTTTCTTTCTATGCATTTTGTTACACAGCATATAATGTGCACGAAATTTTTATACGATATAAGAGCTATTTAAAAAATAACCTATTTTAAACTTTTATTTTCCATATAAAGCTCTAAAGATAGATTTCGGGAGATTTCTTCTTCTTCATTTGAAATCAAGCATATTTTAAGGCATTATCTCTAGGGTTTATCACTAAATTAAACAATATAGTGAAGTAGAGATGGAAAATTTCTTATAAACTATGAGGTCCGAATTATTTTTCTAATTTATTACTAAAAAATAAATAATTTCTGTATTATACTCGTATCAATAAAAATATAACTATTTTTTCGTTCAGTGACTCAGTTATAATACAAAATTACTTATTCTGGGACCATCACAAAACTTTCTTTTATATCATTCTATATGAACAGCGTTACCTACGATTAACATATACAGAATTTTAACCAATTTACTTTCATATAATAAAGTTTTTATATATGTAATTTCGTGTAATTTTCAGCAATAGATGCTTAAATGTAGACATCTAGAAATCGTAGAAAGTAATAGTAGCACAACTTGTTTGCCAATTTATATCCGAATTCAATCAGAATAAATTTTAATAATATATTTTTCACATACTGAGTTTGGTGCATTTAAATGACAGAAATTGAAATAAAATTTTAACTAAACGGGTAAAACTTCAACGTAGTAGCGCTACCTAACATAGACGATATGGAAAATTACTTTATTTAACTTTACAATAGCCATCTCACAAACGAAATGCGATGGCTTTAAATATCATAGAAATTGATATACTGCCTTCCCGTTAGCAAGATTAAATTGCAACATAGCAGAGGCACCTGTCGACCGATATGCACCCAAATTGAATCAGCAGAGATATAAATAATGCTGATCTCATATATAACGTTAGTGCATTTATGTATCAAACAAGCTGTGATACAATCTTTCCTTAAATGGGTTCACATTATATCAGCGTCACATGATGGACGATAATATCTTAAATGCTAAAGCACTAATTTAATTCCCGGTCCATTCAAATGTTATGTTACTTTGCGTCAATTGCTTTGTGAGAAACCGCGTCCCCGTTTATTTTTATTTATTTATTTTTTAACGAACTCACAGTCATTTTCAAGTACCAAAAAAGCCAAATCATACTCAGAAGTCACAAAACGTGTATATTTATCGAAAACCGGAAGTTGAACATTTTCACAAATCTAGTGCTTTTTTCTTATGTAAGTAACAAACTTAATAATAAACAGTGATCATACGTTGTAAATGATCTTTATGATATTGTAAATTTAGAAGTTGAAACAATAAAAAAAAGTAGCTGAAAATTTTGTTTTCCTTATTTATTTATTACACTCTTCTATAATAAAAAGAAGAAAGGTTTGATTCGGAAATATTTTTGACTTTCGCGTTCCGATAGATTTTTCCCTTTTTAAGATGTTCTAATAAAAAATTGATATTTCTTAGAAAATGCCAGTTTGTCTGTGTGTCTGGATATGTGTGATAAGAATCTTGTGTCAACTCTAGGTCAAAAACTAATGAACAGAATTTCCTGCAAACTTATATTTAGCTCCTCCTTGATATCAGTTAGTGATTATTACCCCCCCCCCCTAGCCTTTTTTTTTTTTTTTTTTTTTTTTTTTTTACACATATAACGCTCAACAGGTCGCGCTGTCATTTATTTTTTTCAAAATTTTTAATATTACAATAGAGGAAAAAATTTCTTATAAATACACACAATAGGGATTTCTTTAGTTGAACATTGTGAAACTGATTTTTTTAAAATATTAACGGTGAACATGAAGACTTTTAACAGGAAGAATAGCAATCCTTCCCCCCTCCTCGGGTGTGTAAATTTTTATAATATTTTTTCAAAATTACTCGTTGATATCTTTTAAAACGAACGGTTGAATCAATTATCTGTGATAATGTAAAACAAAGTTATCGATATTTTTTTTATAAAAAAAAAAAAAAAAAAAAAAAATGTTAATATTATTATTATATATATATTTATTTTATTTTGTTTTTCAATTTTACTGTGTAAAATGTGTGATTTGATCTAAACTATGTGAATTGTATTAGAGAATAAAGAAAAGAATTGTATGATAGTCACAAGACACTAGTTTAACATTTCCTGTAATTTATTGTAATTGATTCATATAAGCAGGCATGCGATTATTTTAGTTACGATCAAATTTTTATATTTTACTTCATAATAAACGTCAATTATTTTGTAAAATATTATAATACGTAATAATAACACGTACAATAACACGTAATATTAAAAAAAAAAATCTGAATAAAAATCTTGAGTTTTGTATTTCTCATAAAAATAATAAATATATCTAAAATTCATTCCTTTTCAATAAGTAATATAAAAAAGACATACATTTTGCTAAATCTTGAATCTTAAAAAATAACGAAAAAATTCGCCAAACTGTGAAATTTTTATTGGGTTTGCCAGAACAGCAACTACGAACACGAACTCTAAGGTCAAAGATAGATAACGGTAATTTTTTCTGCCGTCATAGTTTAAGATTTCTTCCTGACATTTGGATACAATATTACAGATAAGTTCATTCTACACAATTTTCATATGTATAATCTAGGATTTGCATAGTTTTGACTAAATCTGCATTAAAATTTAACAAAATTAAATAAATTAAAGTTTTCAAAAACCATAAAAAATAAACAAATAAATAAATAAAGAGTAATAATAATAAAAATAAAAATAATAATTTGAAAACTTTAATTTTTTAAATTTTTCATGCTAACTACCTTTTAATTATTTATTATTATTATTTTTTTCCGCATTCGATTTTGTATTATTACAGTTTAATGTTAGATATATTTAAGTATATTTGTTTAAATTTTATTGTTACACTGTAGTATTGTAAAATCAAGGGAAAATATAGTTAGCAGCCGGCTCTCTAAAAATTTTAAAAATATTTTAAATTTTAAAATTTATTTATTTTATATTTAAAAGATTTTCAAGAAATTTATCATATTTTATATTGTTATATTTCAATACATCTGTAAGTAAAATTCATAAACTCTAAATCAATACTTTAAAATTAAAACTTCACAAATTCGATTTAAATTAAAAATAAATAAACAGTTTAATCAATTAATTTTTTTTTAAATACTTCTCTTAAATATTTTTATTTTCTCCCATCATTTGTACATTATTACTCTTTATCAATAGAATATATAACATATCTAGGTATTAATTTGTGAATTCATTGTTAAGTTAAAGTTTTAAAAATAGTTCTATGTTTGAATGCCATAAGTTTCAGTATTTAAACATATATATATATATATATATATATTTATAAAAATATATATATAAATTTAACTTAACAAGAAATTCGCAATTACCCAAATATGTTTAGGTTCTATTGTTAAAATATATTATTGTAAAATCAAAGGGAAAAATAATAATTATTCGGTAAGGAGCATCTTAAAACTTTTCAGTTTTCTTTAATTATAGTTTTCAAAAAAAAAAAAAAAAAAAAATGAAAATACTGTATGTTATTATATTTGAAGACATGTACGTAAAATTTTATAACACAAAGGCACACGTACATACAAATGAATCACAAAATCCAAAAGTAAGAAAAATGAAAGAAAGAAAAGAAAAAAAAAACATAGACAAACAATATGAAGGTGATTCTTAATATTTCTAAATGTTTTAAATTATTTTATTTTATTTATTATTATTATTTTATTATTTGTTTTGTTTGCAGAATAAACTTTTAATTAATTAATTATTTATTTTTCAAAAAGTTTTACCACTTTTTATACTGTTATATTTCACTGCATGGTATATGTAAAATTTATAAACTCAAAATCAATAATTTAAATAAATTTTGCATACGCATGATTTGAAATATGAAAATATTAAGGAAATTTCACGGAATTTATTTAAATAAAAAAAAAAAAAAAATAATAATAATAATTTTTATTTTTTATATTTTTAAATGTATTTAAAATACACCGCTGTTCAGAATTAAAGGAACAAACCTGCTTTCCTATTTTCTTCTTTTGTGCATAACTTTTAAACAAATAAACACATGGACATAAAATTTGGCTGGCATGTTCGTTATCATATCATTAATCGAATTTTACATAACTTTGGCATAAACAACAATTTTAAAGTAATAATTATTAATTTTTCTCAAACGTAAGCTTTGGAAAGAATGAAAAATTTCAACAATTTTAGTAAAGAAAACTTAATGAAAAAATGTGTTAATGATGCATTATAGACAGGTGAAGACGCACATGCCTTCAAATGTTAAAAACAAAATCCTGATTTTTCTTTCTGTGTTCATTTTTCTTTTACTTTTATAACGGAATTTTTGAAAAAAAATAATAATAATAATTACTAATTTGTATAAACTGTGACCATCACTAGAATAATAAAAACGTTGATAAATAATTTAATAATGGACGTTTTATCCGATTTTCATGTTTCTATGTAAAATAAAAAAAAAAAAAAAAAAAAATTCACACGCGAAAAAATAAAGAAGAAAGAAGAAAGAAAATAAATGACTAAGAAATATACGGTTTTAATCTACAAATAAAATATGGATGCACGTACATCTTTAACCTATCTGTAATGCACCTTCATGACCATTTTTCATTAAGTTTTCTTTTCTAAAATTGCTGAAATTTTTCATTTTTTCAAAGTTTACTTTTGAGAAAAATTTACTGATTTTTAGTTTAAAAATTATTACTTATGCTAAAGTTATATAAAATTCGATTTATGGTATTTTAAAAAATATGCTATCCAAATTTTATACTTCTGTGTTTATTTGTTTAAGAATTATATGGAAAAAAAGAAAACGAGGAAACAGTTTATTGTTTTAATTTTGTACACTTGGGTACTTCTTTTAACTAATTTTTATTTTTTTCTTTTCCATTGATTGTGCATTATTATAGTTTAAAAATAGAATATGTAACATATCTGGGCATTAATTTGAGATTCCATTGATAATTTAAAATTTAATAAAAAAAATTTTGGGTTTGAATGCTAAAAGTTTGTAGTAAGTTTCAAAATTTAGACATAAAAATATATTTAAGTTTTTTTGCTTAACTTATTAAAATTAATATCCAAATATGGTTATATTCTATTGTTAAATTATAATGATGCAAAATCTAGGGGGGGAATAATAATTAGTTAGCAGGGGGCATATATCTTAAAATTTTTCAAAATATTCCAAATCTTGAATTTATTTATTTGTTTTTTAATTCAAATATTTATCCAGAATATTCAAAATACTTGATCGTTTGTTATACCATATTACAATGTACTACACAAAAAGAAAAGAAAAGATAAATAAGGAAAGGAAGGAAAAAAAGAAAAAAAAAATAAGTAAACAACAAGTGCAGAATTTTGAATAGACACTATAAAATTCAAGAACTCGAAGAAAATGGAAGAACTCGCAACAATTGTTCCGGGTCGAGAAAAGACACAACCCTTCATCAACCGAACAAAGTAGGCACGAATGCTGCAAGAAAAACTGAAACGTAACTCTTGTATTTTCAGCACTCGTGCCTACTATGTTCGTCTGACGAAGGGTCGTGTCTTCTTTCGACCCGGAACAATTGTTGCGAGTTCTTCCATTTTCTTATACATGAAAGACATTTTTAGCACGTACAAAGAACGTTCAAAAATTGTTTACATAACGTTGTGAGAACGTGTGTATAGAACGTTTTCAGAACGTTTCTACACTATTTTAGAACGTTTACAATACGTTTTCTAGAACGTTCTGAAATTGTGTATAACGTTTTGAAAACGTTCTAAAAACGTTTAGAACGTTCTGAGACCGTATACATAGAACGTTCTCAGAACGCTTCTATAACACCGATGGTGATAGTTACACGTTCATTGAACGTTCTCTGAACCGTACTATTGTACGTCTTCAAGATGGACAAATAGACGTCTATAACACGTTCAGAGTGAACGTTCTTAGAACGTGTTTGCAGAACAATTTTTGAACGTTCAGAGAACGTTTCGGTGCTGCTTGGGTTTTTACAATTGTACTCAATACGTTTGATTTCTTCGAATTAGTGAATTTTACGTCTTGTTTACATTTTATCTCTTCAACACCGCGCGCTTCGCGCTCAACGAATTTCCTAAAAAGATCAAGATCCGGCAATTTATCACTATCCAACATTAATTCCCATCTCTGTTTTAACGATTCATCCAATTTCCCCATCATGAATTTTATTATAATTAAGTCGCTTAACGCATTAGAATCTAAACCCAAAGTTTTTAAGTTTCTGACGGCTTCGTTACAAGTATCTAATAACTCAAGTAAAGTTTTAGCATTGTTTGCTTTTACAATTTTCATAGAAAATATTTTGTTAATTTGACTCAATGCTAATTGTCTCTTATTTTCATATCTTTCATTTAATATTTCCCAACATTGATCTAAATTTTCCTCTTTTAGAGCGAATCCTCGAATTAATTTAGCTGCGTTTCCGCGCACTGAAGAATGTAAATATTGCAGTTTTTCAATTTTGGATAATTGATTATTCTGTAGAATTGCCGAATTAAAAATTTCTTTAAAAGAAATCCAATTTTCGGTTTCACCAAAAAATTTTGGAAGATCAAATTTAGGTAATTTAATAAGAGACGATTTTCCATTTTTCTCATCTTTATTTTCCGCGTGAGTATCTGAATCGCACGCGTTTACTTCTGTTTTGTCCTCTAACTCCACCAGTAAATCAAAAACCACTCCTTTATATCTCAAATACATATCCATATAATCCTCATTCTCTTTAGCGGATAAATTTTTAAATATTTCCGCGATTTCATGATCATACGATTGAACTTTGGTTTTTAATAATTTAACCTTAGATTGTTCATCTTTACTACACCCCTTTACTCTATCTCTAAAACTATCGATTTCCTTACATAAATTTTCAAATAATAAAACTTGCTTAGATAATTTCGGCATTTTAGAATATATAAGTTTAAATACACATAACTATAGGCCTTCGAATTACAGAACAAACATTCAAGAACAAAAATAAATCATTTTAAGAATAAATGATTACGAATAAGAATAAGAATAAGAAATACATATTAAATATATATAGTTTTTTTTTTTTTTTATATATCTATATAAATCATCGATAGACTCCGGCTCGACGGACCAAAAACATGTTGATTAAATTCTAACTAGACTCATGCATAAAGAATTGACCTGCATCAAAAACATTTTACTCAAACGAAACTGAGTTTTAGCATGCATAATATTAAGAAAAGCTAACTCACCTCTCTCCTGCATTTCCTCTGATCGCTTGAAAAAACATTTAGGAGATACAAGTCAATAAAGATGAAATCCGATTACTTTCTATTGTTGATTTTAATCAACGATTTTCTTTCAGAATTTTATAAATGAAAACAGAATCTTTCACAAACTTTAGCACAGGTTTAAACATTCAGAATACGTATAAAGGCATTTTTTTATGCCTTGAATGAGTTATAAAGAATAAACAGAAGAATACTTATTGTTTTAATAATATAACAATTAATGGATTACTTGGCTGTACGAATGCAGCCTGAATATTAGAATGTCAATTCCAGAATAAAGTTACTTCAGTTTTTTCGAATAGTTCCGAGAGAAAAACAGAATCAATAATAAAAAGAAGAAAAAGAATGAGTTTTCTTCTCTTTCTGGTCACGTGACTGTCTGCTTCTGATCGGCTGTCTCCTTTCCCGCTTCCCATGAATCAACAAACATTAATTTTATTTATTTTTATTTAATAAATGTTAACAAAAATTTTATTGAGTATATAATTTTGTTGTTAATTAAATCATTTAACAATGATTGAGAATTGCTTTTAAATATTCTCTCTTTAAGAAGTTCACTTTTATAAATCATGTGACAATGATTCAATATAAAGCTTATAATTTATCTGTTTAAGAAATCTCTTTTATGCAGCTTATTTCCTTAAATTACATGCACCTAGAAACAAGAACTTTTTGCTGTCACCTTTCTTGAAATTTAAATAAGTTATAAAAATAGCCTCAGTTGGCGCCATTCGACTGAAATGAATAAAGCTCAATTGGTTTAATAATGTTTATACATAATTATATTTCTAGCCATCGGATGGTTCTAGCAGTCCTAAAATTTTGGTAATGAATGCCCAAATTGCAGTCATAACTGTTAATATCCTAAACAATGATTCAAATCCAGAGCATTGTTAGTCTTTTCTTTTTCTTTCTCCAACACTTTTCTTTCGTTCTTTTTTTTTTTCCTCACTTTTTTTCATATATATATATATATATATATATATATATATATATATATATATATATATATATATGTATATATATATTAAGATTACTTTCCTTCTTATTTCATCGTAAATACTTTTGAAGAGAATTACTCAAAAAATTAAGTGGTGTGAAAAAAAGGGTCAGGTACTAACAGTACTCCATAATATGTTGGCAGCTATGTGCAGTGTTAAGAGACCATTTTTCTTTATATACTGAAACGGTTTCACAAGCAACTGAGCAACTTTTTAAGCAACTCTATAATCATTTAACCCTTTCGCGACGCCTTTTGTTTTATGGTATAGTCCGCCTGTGGGCATTATTCTTTCAAGCTACATTATTTCAAAGCAACGTATTCTGTATCCGTATATACATTACAAATGAATACACCTTCATACTACACTTTTTCTAAGTATAGTATTTGTATCTATAGTATTTTACAAACACTTTAGTGTACAAATATGAATTTTGGGACTATTCTTAAGAAACATTTTACTATACAAATTGCTAAAGAAACGCCCACTGTCAGAGTTACAGATTTCCAAATGGCGTGCATGAACGTCAATTGCTGCAAAAAGGTTATTGATTAAAATTATATCTACAATTTAATATTCACATTAACAGGCATTTTAGCGTTTTGAAAAAAAAAATAAATAAATAAAAAAAATAAAAAAAAAAATGATCACTTTTGTTTATTTATTTGTTTATTTATTTTTTAACCTGAAGGTGTTATAATGTTATAGCGATAATCTTTGTTAATATCAGTTTTAAATTTTAAATATGTTTTTGACCAATTAAATGGCTTTTATTTGTTTAAAGGTGCATATGTTTTCCTTTTGGTGCCTTTTAAGCACAGAATTAATTACACGCGTTTTAAAAAATTTCTTCTTTTAAAAGAAAAAAAAAAAATGCTTTTTGTATTTTAGCTCAGCAAATATTAATTTAAAACTACTGGGTCTTTTTTCTAAGGCTGGTATTTTATCTTTTTAAAATATTGAAAATAATCTGGTGTGTCACTCACACGACTTTCTCTTACCCTGAAATTTAATACAATAAATACAGGTTGCAGATTAATAGGTAAGATAACGAGTACTGTTATGTAAACCTATGTTAAACAATTCATATTAGGCTTCTGAAGAGTTTTATATGATAATTAGTTCTGTGTGATGGGGGCTACCCCCCCCCCCTCAACCCCCCGTTTCATTAATTCACCTACATTTATATAGAATTTAATTCGGTTATTAAAAAATAAGTCTGTTTTTAAAAAATAATTTATTAAAATTATTATTTAAAAAAATTATCTTTCATGATAATGCAGACGATTTCCATATTAGAGAAGTAGTATAACACCAAATATCCAAAAAAAGTCCATTTTACTCTCAAAATAAAAAAAAAAAAAAAAAAAAAAAAAGTATTTTTTTTTTTTCGTTAAAAGTAAAAAAAATCGATAACTTTGTTTTAAATTATCGCAGATCGATTGTTCAACCATTCGTTTTAAAGGTATTGGCGATCTCTTTTGAAAGATACCCATCATGAAAATTTATTCCCCTCGAGGAGGGACTTCCCTCCCAGGGGGGAAGGCGAGGCTCCTACATGCACAAAAAAAAAATTCCCAGTTAACTATCTCTATTACAATATATATATATTCGTTTCATTTAGTTTAGTGCAGTCTATAGACGTTAAACTCTATTTTCCTGCAATTTCCCCCATAGACGTAATGTATTAGAATTCTCTTGATTGTCCCTGTACACAAACCATTAGCTTGATCTTAACGAAAAGCTTACTGTAGCATCCCTATATGATACACATTTAGAATACCAAGTTTGAACTTTCTGCCATAATTTTTTTTGAGATATGCTGATAACAGACAGACACACAGACACACAGACAGACACACAGACATACACACAGACCATTTGCTAAAAACATGATTTTCGTATTCAGGGGACCTAAAAAAGTGTAAACATCACAAAATCTCGCGTTCGAAAATTTGACCCAAAAACAATACTTTCTCTACCGTATGGGTAAGAGAAAGTAAAAAAAAAAAAAAAAAAAGAAAGTAGATTGGTTACTTGAATTTTTTTCAAAAAATTAAGTCCTTTTAATTTTTTTTTTTTTTTTTGTTTAAGAGAAAAATAAAAACTATATATATCTATATTGTAAATTCTTGAACATACATTACCATCATCCATATTTTAATGAATAAATTAGACTATGAGTATTTTCAAGTAACTAAAAATATAACTTTTTAGAATTACATTGTTTTTAATTAAAATAAAATATTAAATATTCTAAATGTTTATCTATTTCTGTAAAATTTTATACATTTATCTAGAAGATAAAGAAGATCTAGAAGCTAGAGATTCGTAAAATTAAAATTAATAAATCTTCATAAAAAATATTTATTATATATATACACGCTCTATTTTATCTCTTCTTTCAATTTTTACAATTAAAATGTTTAGTCATTCAGCTTACTACAGGCATGAGGAAAATTGCTAAATGGTAAATCTGAAATACAAAACATTATTAGCAGTTTAAACACATTTTTATCGTAAATATATTTCTATATGTAGGATTTTGCACTATCAACAGCATGCACCAATATGTAATTTTAGATCCCAAATCATGTAATTCTTTTATAAAGATACATAAAATTATATAATAATAAGTGGATAAGTATAAGTTATTTAACAATATTAATATTTAGTCCTTTGATAGTTACAAACCTGTTGCATTATAATGTGAAAGTGCACGTTACATAAAAACATGCACTTTACATAAAATTATAATATATTTATATTGACATTTCACACCAACATAATACATTTTTTGTATAAATAGTTGTTGGCCATAGTTAAAACTTATTCACAAGTAGACATTTATAAGTGTATGTATTGTATAAATAAATATGTGTAAAATAAATAAAACATGAATTGTGATGAGTACTGTATTTTATGTTCTGTCCATCGTGTTAAATTTAATAGAAATTGAATATATGTAAGCATTCAATTAAATATGAGCTAAATATAAAATTCTTTGTTTGTAACGTTGAACTTCATTTTGTGAATTGACGTGAAAGATTTTTTTAATATCCCTAGAAATATTCTTTATCTTTCAAAACACAATAAAGAGGAGTTTTAGGGGAAAACGTTATATTGCCGTTGTTTAAAATTATTATAAATTAAATATCTATATTTATTTAATATTTTAGATTCTACGTCACTTACTGAATTAATAATAGCCTCAACATTAAAGTAGAAAATTTACGGAAAATGTTTTATACTTTAATTCAATGTCATATATCTTGAAGATTTTCCCCTTTAATAAATTTTGTGAATGACACCAAATATTAAATTCCATCAGAGTAAACATGTAAGCCGTCAATACTAATCATGCTACGTGGAAAACATGGAACTCATTACAATTTAACGAAGCATGTGAAACTATTAATGCTGAAAATACTAACGAAAGTAAATAATTAATTTGATTGACTAACAGAATTTTGGGCCATAAAATTAAAGTGGCACTGTATTATATTTAAATTAGGGTAGTATTTTCTTTTAGAAAGATAATGGATTTGACACTTAAACTATACAATATTTAAATATTTCTTATTTATGGATTAGATAACGATAAGAAAATAATTCACGCACTCTAATGTTAAAAAATATGTCCGATTTTATTAATATATGATACTGCAAAGAGAATAAAATGGAACAGTGCTTAATTGTATAATTAAAGAAAAGTCTCATTTATAAAAAAAAAATGTTTTATGTTTCAATATATTGCTTTTACAGTATAAATGATCCCAAAAATCAAAATACTTAATTACATTATTCTTGTATTTACCATCTCTTACAAAATTTCTGACTTGAAAAAAATATATCAATTTCAAACAATTTGATGATATTCAATGGTTAGAGAAAATTACACATTTATTATACACTGTTAAAAATCTGTTGTTAATTTTAACCAAAACTTAGCACTGAAGTACCTGGAAACCCCAGATGGTTTAACCTTTTACCATGATTTGTAATTTTATGTTGAACCAAATATTGATATTATGTTTAAAAAATAATAATAATAAATAAATAAATAAATAAATAAATAAAAATTCAAAATTCGACCGATGCAGGTATTGAACAGAAGACCTGCTTGTCTCAAGTCAAACACTATTAAACTGTGCTACACTTCCTTTCCTACTAACTGTGATTCGTTCATTTGTTAAAAGGGGCTAAATTTTCTAAGGTCTTATCTTGGCCCGTATGTGAGTTGTTGTACAAATTTTGCTCTTTTCCCTATGTTTTGAACCACATTCTTTAATTTGGGCTTGGTTTGGTCTCAATAGAAATTTTACTTATTCAGACTTTCCTTGTGAGTGAATGTATGATAGGTCCAAGTTTTGGTGCAACTTAAATTCAGTCAACAAAAGTAGAAATCTTAAAAGTGAATTTTAACCATATTATGGTATTTCTAACTTTACTCCATACAGCGGTTCAGTTTTGAACTGATATTTTTTATAATTTAGTTAAAAGGTGATGTGCGGTATTAATCAAATATAGATCTGACAATATGAAAATACTCGTTGGTTCCAAGATAAAAAGTAATGTGAGGTATTAACATTACCTTTTTTAATTATTTGCGAAGAATAGTTAAATTAATATCAACAAAAGCGAAGTTAACTATTTCAGTATTCGAACTTGTATCCTTTTCACAATGCAATATTATGCTAATATCAAGGTGTGAAAATATATTTTCACGTTTTGACATTTTATAAAGTATAATATGTATATATATATATATATATATACATATAACAATACTTCATCAACGTTTACTTCATTATTTTCAACAACTTCTGTAACATTGAATTTCCACGGCTGTAAAAAGCCGCTGGTTACAAACCAAATTTGTAAATCGAATTCTTAATTTCAGCACATTATATTTTGAGTATTTCCCTATTTTTAATAGTAAATCCCTCCTTTCGGTGTTCCTGTTTATTATTATTATACAAATTTTTTCGCGTGTTCGATAGTAGTTTATTAAAATTTTATCATCAGCTGTCAATATAATAAAATATATAGGTTTACATATAAGTCGGCAAAAAAATAATAATAATAATAATGCCTAACACAAATACGCATTTTTCCCCTTCTTCTTCTTTCTTTCTTTCTTTTCTTTCTTTTTTTTTTTTTTTTTTATAATAATAAAGTATGGTTTTAGATGAACGCCTAAAAGCGGTTTTTATTTCTTAAACAACAACAACAACAAAAAAAAAAAAAAAAATGAATTTATACCTGAACTGAAACCAATGCATTAATTCTACATTTTATTTTTTCTTATATTTTAATAAATACAGAAATTAATATTTTAATAAATTAATTTTTTATTTCACGAGATTATGCTAAAAATATAAATTACTTTAACATTAAAATAGGTGTCAATACGTGTAGTATTCTAAGGCTTAAGTACTATAATACTGATAATAATCGTGGTAGTAGGAAAAAATATATTATGCTTATTAATAAACTGATTATTATGTACGAAGAAAAAAAAATAGTCCCATATTAGAAGATGTTATACCTATATTAAAAATTGGTTTTTATCTTACATGCTACATATAAATCACGAGAAAAATTCCTTTTTATCTTACTTAAATTTTCTTATTTTATATTTTATGTTTTACAAGATAGTCAGTGTTTACAATGTTAAAAAACTGTAACTTTGCTACCAGAGGTTCTCTGTTATTACAGAAAAATACGTTTTTTCAACGTAATTTTTCCGTAATTTTTCTCAAACTACAGAGAATTTTTGGCAGCAAAGTTGCATTTTTTATACAGTCAACAGGAATAAAAATCAATTTTAGTCTTAAAAAAATATACAAATTGCGTTGTATATCATAAAAATAAATATTTTTTCTTACTATAAGAAAGTTTGGTATCAAGTTATTAAGGTATTGACTTTAAAATATGTATATTTAATACTTTTAATATTAGTTTCTAAAATAACTATATATTTGACTATATATGTATGTGTGTTTATGCTAGCAAAAGAGTAATCAAAAAATCTTTTGTAAAACAAAATAATAACAATTCCTTGTAATTACGTTTGAAATATTTAATGTCTTGTAATTACATATTAAAGTATTTAAAATATAATTTTCATATTTCAACAGTAAATTTTTCTATCCTAGCTTAATTAATGTTGTATAAGATCAGTGGTAAAAAACTATGTTATTTTCGAAATTTATAACTAATTTGTAAAATAGTCTGAAATTTAAAATCAGGTTTCTAATTTACTGAATCTATTGACATGTACAAATTCCAAAAAAGAAATTAATTACTTACTTTCAGTAATCTTATCTTTTTTTTTTTTTTTTTTTTCAATTTATGACAAAAGCTACAATCTGAAGAAAATTATATATTTCAGTTATTTTATATCTACGAAGAAATATTGAATGTGTCTCTGTGCAGCTTTTTGTTATCCTGTTTTCCAGAAATTTAAGTCCTGCTTTATTTTTAGTGATATGACATTTGTTGCTTTTATACGGTTTCGTAAACGGAGCAGAAAATTGAATTTTGAGATTTTAAACTGCAAATTTTAGTTTATTCGATGATGTTATGTAACAATGATTGAAAAATGGGGAGGAGGACAGTAATGTTTAGGAAATTTAGAAAAGTGTGTTTTTACAATATCATTTTCGAAATGAATTAGCATAGGAACCTAAAAAACATATTCGAAAGTATAGATAATTATTTATTCTACACCCACCGGAAAAAAATTGCCAAATGTTATTGAAATGGAAGAATAAATAAATAAATAAAAAAAATAAAGCACCTTTATTAGTTTGACAATATATATCTCTATATAATATATTCGGTTTAATTTTATACATTCTAGGTTATGTGCTATCATACAAATTACCAATATACGCTGTAAAAATATGTCCTATTTGCTGGCAGAAATTTTCTGTAATTACAAAAAATGCTTTCTGTCAACGTAATTTTTCGTAAATTACGAGTATTTTCTCAAATTACAGGGAAATTCTGGAAGCAAATAGGACATATATTTTACAGTGAAGAGTGAATAGGGTGAATGAAATAAATGAACGAGAATACTTAAGATAGACTTTTACTTATTAATTTTCATCTTTTTATTACAGTCTATAATTTAATTTGTTTTACATAAATTATATTTGCTGATCAAGTTCTAGAAATACTATAGAAATGGAGAAATAAATCTATTTCAAGTGTTTTTTCTTTCTCTTTGGTAAATACATCCAAATATAAAGCAATAAAAGAATTTACCCACTTAAGAAATTAATCACTTTTTTTTTTTTTTTTTTTTTTTTTTTTTTATATATATATATATATATCTACTTTTTTTTTTTATCAGCGTTTTTTATTTTATTTTGTAGGTTAGTCTATTCAATATTTTTTTAAAACTATCTGTTTTTCACTGTCTTTTGGGATCGGTTTTCTAGTCCGTTATTAAAGTCAAAACACTTTTAAAACACTTACAGGAATAATTTTGATGACAATGGATTTTTAAATATAATTTAATAAGTCTAATTTGTAAAAGTAAACAAACGATGATTTTGAATTTGATTTGTTTATTCTAAACGTCAGAGAAAAAAAAAGTTGTATAATAACACAAAACGACGCGACTCCTCTTGAAGCTTAAAATCTTCGTAAGAGTATACAATTTATGAGATAAATTAGATTCAAATGAATGAGAGAAAAATCACAAAGGAACAAAAACATGATTTCGGATTTAGTAAAATATGGTTGTGGAATAAATATTTACTTATTTCTATAGACAAAATATAATATTTGTTTTAAATGTGTGTTTTGTCTTTTATTTTGAAGAATTTCTGTGGAACAAATTGAATATGTATACATAGATACATATATGTGCATATATATGTGTGTGTGTGCGCGTGTGTGTGTATGTATTGATCTCTGAAATAGGATGCAAAATACTTTTTCTTGCACATAACATATTATTATTATTATTATTATTATATTATTATATTATTATTTTACTATTATATTATTTGTATTATTATATTATATTACTATTATATATATATATATATATATATATATATATATATATTAATTATAGGAAGATTGAAATGTTATGTCAGGAATATATCACACTTGTGATGAAATTAAAAAAAAATATTTTAGAAAACTAAATAGTAGATTTTTTTTCTGACAATTTCAATAAAATATATTGCAGAAAGGTAAAGCTTTATACTGTTTATATGTATGTAAACAAATTTAACAAATTTACAAATGCTGACCTTTCAACATGGAATATATTTTGGTAAAAAAAAATGTAAATTTTGTTAGAATATATTTATGATGTAGACATATTTTTTTCAGGTAATTTATATATAAATATTAATTGAGCGTAATTTTGAATTATTAACATAATTTTTTTGATATAAGGTTTCTATATGTAAACCAGAAAAAACAATAAATGCTAATTTAGATTTCTACCTGCATTATTTAACGTTACATTTCTAATGTAATTTTGTAATTAGTTTATTTGTCTTTCATAAAATTGCTTTAACACGCGTTACAAATAATTTTTACTTTCTCTTTCCTGTATATAAGATAGAGAAAGTATTAACTTTTAGTCAAATTTTCGAAAGTAAGTTTTTGGTGTATTTATAAGTTTTAAGGTAACCTGAGTTGGAAAAACTGTTTTTAGTGGTTGCACGTGTGCGTGTGTTGTTGTGCGTGTGTGTCTTTGTGTCTCTGTGTCTTTTATCAGCATATCTCAAGAACAAATAACAGCATAAAGTTCAAACTCGGTGCTCTCAATCTGCATTATATAGGGATGTTGCACTAAACTTTTCGTTGAAATTAAGCAAATTGTTCGTGTACACGGACACCCAAAAAAATTCAAATACATTACGTCTATGGAGGAAATTTTAAATAAGTAGAATTTAACAATTATAGGTTGCACAGAACGAAATGAAATGTACATTTTTATATGTGTAAAAGCATGTTTCATTTGGAATAAGGTATGAAAGTTCTTCACAGTTTGCTTACAGGACTACACATGCGAACTGGAGAAAATGGGACAATACTTGAAAAGGGGATGGGAGTGTATTTCAGGTTGTGCTCTGTGTTGTTAATTTAGGATTATATTTACATGCACCATGTGTGAGTAACTAATTTTTAGAAGATGTACAAAGTTTATAATAAATAAGCGAAAATATTCTTTTTGATTGATCGTAATTAGTGGAAGTGCTTTAATATAATATTTATATCATGTCCCGGTAAACTGCTCACTAATTGAAATTAATTCCTCATACCATACGGTAAAACAAATATTTTTTAATGCTAAATATTTTACGATTGCTTTTTGTATATATGCACATTTTGAGGTTTCCTGAACGTCGAAGAAAATTTTTTAACATTTGATCATTGTTTCTGACACTTATGAGATTAACTTATACAAGTACTTGACCAAATAATTTCAGTCAATTCAAATGCTTTGTTTTGAAATTAATATAAGTTTCTTCAAGATTAGTAAGTTTCCTTGAATGATGCGTGAGAAAGTTCTCTTAATTTTAAATCAACTTTTCAATTTATTAACAGATTTGAATTCTATAGGTACAATAATTAAGCGGGATATTGAGGAGTGTGAGTGCCCCCCTCAAACAGAATTATTCGCCAAATAAAACTGTTCTGAAGTCTAATTTGAATTCTTTTTAAACTTTGGTATATATCTCCTAACAGTATTCTCTCAGTAAGGCTTCTCTTAATCTCTAATCTATATTTATAGCAATAATTTTCTGTGTAATAAAAAGTCGTGTGAGTGCCACACCAGATTATTTAATTTCTCTTTATCATAGACACGGTAGAGCAAGTATTTTTTGGGCCAAATTTTCGAAATTACGTTTTTTATATTTGCACATTTTGAGGTCCCCTGAATCCGAAAATCATGTTTTTAGCGGATGGTTTGTTGTCTGTCTGTGTGTCTGTCTCTGAGTGTTTTTGTGTCTGTTATCATAATATATCAAGAAAAAATAGCTGCAGGATGTCCATACTCAGTATTCTATATCTGTATGATATACTTATGCTACACTATAATTTTCATTGAGATCAAGCACATAGTTCCTGTACACGGACATCCAAGAGAATTTGTATATATTACATATGTGGTGAAAATTTCTGGTAGTTACAGTGTAACATCGAAACAAAATGGAAGTGATATACTATTTATATGAATTTATAAGCATATTTTGTGTAGTTTGTGGCATGGAAGTCATTCGTCACTTATTTACAGGGCTGCCCAAAGTATTTGGATATACCGGGTCTCTACTTGAAAATTTCTGGGATTGTATTTCATTTTGTGTTAAGTTTTTTTTATATAAGATTATATTTAAGTGCTGAATGTGGAGTGCATATAGATTTTAGACAATATACAAGACTACTCAATGTTAAGCTAAGCGCTCTTTTCTTGTGAATGTGATTCATGAAACTTCTTTGCTATCTTTTCGTACATTAATTCGACAAACACTGCTTTCGAATTTTTCATTTTCAAACTGTAAACAATTTTTTTTTAATTTCTTCTTTTACTTCTTTTTTTTATAATATCATGTTTTGAGGTGCCGTGAATACGAAAATATTTTTTGCGGTATATCTGTTAGTATATCTGTTATCAGCACAACTTAAAAGCAAATAATTGCAGGAAATAAATATGTGGTATTTGCATTTAGTATTAGGTTGCCACTTGAAAAATTTGATCAAGATTGGCAAGTTTGAAGGCAAATTAATAACAACTTTGAATTAATGTGAGCACAACAACTCAACGGGTGGCTGAAAGAGACGGTAGCTCCGGTCACAGAGAATTACATGTCAAATACAACTGTTTCTAAAATTCTTTTAGATTTAAAAATATATATATTGAATTTTATTATCTTAACTTATTTATCTTACAAATTAATCTGCAATCTGTCTTTATAGTATTGAATCGTTGTCGGGACATTGACACACCAGATTATTTTAATATTTTTAGTTGAATATATATATAAATATAAATGTATGTGCGTGTTTATGTAGGTAATATCTTTTTCACTTATTCAATTTGTTTGTCACCAGTCTGCTGAAAAACATTGCCTATATTAACATAATTAAATGTAACGCGTATGTTTATAAAGTAATTTTAAATAACACCGGTAGGGAATAAATAAGTATCACAAAAAACATTTACTAATTTCCCCGGGGAAATTAGTATTAATGATGCTCAATTAAAAAGGGAAAAAAAATGTTTAATCTTCTTAATTTTGGATGTAAGACGTTTTCTATGTTTGAAATAATGTAAATATATCATTATGATAAACATCTTTTTTTTTTTTTTTCCCCACAATTTTAGAAGAAAACAAAATCCTAATGCTGGCACATTTTGAATTTTCTAAATTTTATTGTAAAAATAAAATTATTCATGTTGAGAATTATTACATTTCAATAAAAATATCAATCTGTAGTTATACCAAATAAATAAATAAAAAAGAAGTCAGACAAAATACTTATTTTGTTCCCCTTACTTGAGATGAGAAATATATTATATCTCCATGTTAATTTTACCTAAATGTAGGAATAAAACTTATATTTATTCATATATGTGCATTTAATGTAAATCAATTGAATTCAATCTATAAGTACAATGAATTTATTTTTTTGCATTAAAAGTTTTGAATATTTTTATGATTATTTTTTCCGTGAATAAATTTATATTATTTACAATTCTTTTTTTCATAATATAGCTGAAGCCTGTGGGTTTTTTTTTTTTTTTTTTTTTTTTTTTTTTTTTTTTTTTATCTTGCAAATGTTTTTTTATTATTATTATTATTATTGGCATACATTGTATAAATATTTAAAAATTCATATACTATTATGAGGGTTTTAGTTAATATTTTTTTAACCAAATGGGATTGTTTCATTTAAAGAATCATTTTGGATTCCTTGAATTATTATAATTAGTTTCCAGCTTTTGATGTAATAAATAATACTTATATGCCATCATATAAGATGATGAGACATGAAGAGTAGTTTTAATGTCGATATTGAGTGTATTTTTCAAATATAGTTTGCGTCACCAAAACATTCTAATACTTCTTGGCATATTAATACTAATTCATAAAATAATAAATCCATTCGATACAAGAATAAAATATTATTCGAGATTAAAATCTTGAATATACTTTACTATACGAAATCTAAAACAGAACTGTTCCGCAGTACTAGTGTGACGTTAAACCCAACCAACCAATGAACCAACCGAAACAGAAGTGAGACACCAAATTGGATGTCTCTTCTTTGTCGAGGCTCCAACCAATTAAATTATTATTATATTGGATAGATAGTATGACGTATTGCATTTAAACAATAAAAATATATTTTTTTGTCAAATAAAGTATTGAAAAGGCAATGGTTCATTTTCGTTAAAATGTAAGCGATGCATAGATCACCAAGTATAACATATATATATTTCTTTATTAAATATGAATTTAATTTTAATAAGACACTATTTATAATGTCACACATACACACATGTGCATATATACATATATAATTAAAAGAATTTTTTCTAAAGCAATTACACTGATTAACAAGCTTATATTGATTTTTCTGGAAATCTAATATAAATGTTCATTTTAAACATTTTTTTTCAATATTTTCTCTTTTTCACATATATATATATATATATTTCTTTTATAAACACTGGAGCCGTAAAGTCAATATGCCTGAAATGATCATAAATGTTTAACAAATACTTTTTTGAGTATCATGTTTAAATTTTCTCTTTCTAAAATATTAGTTCCCAGAAGCTTTAGAAAAAAAAATATGCTGAGAGTTTGATTACATTGCTCTTTCTCACGAAATATTTTCTGATTTATTTTCAATAAATGTATTACATGTGCAAAAATAAACATGTTTACATAATTTTTTATGCCGAGTATTTACTAAGTTTTCATTTCTGTGTTATTTCTAAAAAAATAAAAATAAAAACCAATAAATAAATAAATAAATAAATAAATAAATAAGTGTTTACGAAGGAAGGGAGGTTCTGTTGTTTACTCAGTAAACTAATTAAAAATTGTCTGAATATTTCCTGAAACTGTCTTAAAAAAAGTATAAAAAGAAAGCTTCGCGAGCATTCAGAAATTTTAATGTTTATTTATTTTATTTTATTTTATATATTTTGTGTTCTAACGTGTAATGTAAAATCATTATTTTTAGTCAAGTGTCCAAACAGAAAACAAAAATACAGAATACACAATATTTTTCAGATTCTAAATATTTCGGATACTTAAATTTCTCTTAAAAATGTTTGTATTGTTAAAACAAGTGTAAGTATCATATGTATTATTAAAATATTCATTATGTACGTGCATTTAAAAAAAAATTATTCATATATTAAGGCAATATTAACGTTCAAAAAATTAAATATTAACGTATCTTAAATTTACTTTATTAAATGTAGAAAAAATCTAACCATTATTTATACATTTATTTTTCAATATATCTAGTCAGTATTATATTAAGTCAATATAACTAAGACGATAATAAATGTTTAACATATATTAGTAAAGTGTTTAATTATTTTTATTTTAACAATATCAGTTCACTGCAGATTTGAAAAATTATTGATGCTGATATTTTGATTACATTACTCAGTCTGAAAAATTATTTTCAGTTTCTTTTACATTAAATAATTAACATATGCTTAAAAATAAACCTTTTAAAAATTATCTTTATTGTAGATGGTTGATTACATTTTGCATAAACATCTAGGAAATGGGTTTTTAAAGTGTATCTGAAATGTATATTTATTCTAAAATTAAACAAAACAAAAATATTCAAATTAATACCATCTACAGTGCAATATGACTGCAGATAATATTTATCTGATAATTTAATACTGAATTATGATGTTACAACAATGCTACTTGTCGCATAACTCAAAAATCTGTTAATCGTGGAAATGAAAAAACTGTTTATTGTGTACTTCTAATTGCTATAAGACATCCATTTGAGCATCCTCATTTTAATCCCAGCATTTTATTCGAATCTAGAGGCTTCATTGATTTTACAAAATTTTTCTTGACCTTCGTACATACGTATGACGTATGTACGCACGTAGTGCTCTCATTCAAGGAAATCGGTTATACGTAGAATATGAAAATTTGCACTTTTTGACGGCTTTAATATCTAGTTATGTGACGCTTAAATTTAGTATTGCACAATCTCTCGAGTTATAGATAATCATCATAGCTCATATATTTTGTCTACTGCATAATATTTTGTTTTAGGAATATCCATGGTTACTTGAAAGTCGTTCGTCTCAGCGATTTAATATTTGGTGTGCAGAAATTTTACAGAATGTTTTCACTATATGGTATTTTGTGTTTAAGTTAGAGAATTAGAAAATTATATTTTAATTATAAAAATATTAATTTTTTTTTGTTTATAAAAACAAAACTTCTAGAAATGCCACGTTTCAAGGTCTTATAAAGGATTTCTAACGAATGAGCTTTTCTTTTGGCTATTCTTGAAAAAATAAATAAATAAAATAAATAAATAAATAAATAAATAAATAAATAAATGAAAATAAAAATAAAAAATCAAGTAATTTCTGAGAACTAACGATATGGTTTTCTTTGATTGGCGGCAGCCATGATTTTGACGACATTACTATTTTTTTTCATGTGAAAAAATTTCCGAACGCTTTGCAATTGTATTTCTCAAAATCTTATGCTTAATCTACAAATAGCAATTCTAATTCGGAGCTGAAAGGAATTAGGGTTTAGTTTCCAATCAGTTTGTAATTAAAGTTTTTTTAGACGATGCTTTCCATGCGTAGATAAATCATATTTTACAATGTTTTCTTTGAGCAAATAATACATACTTAATTTTGCCTGTTATAACGCAGGGATTAAAAATTATATACTTCTCTATGCACAGACTGTGCTAAGTTCAACACCCTTCAACAATTCGCATGTAGACTCCTCAGATCTGCTCCGGAAAACTTTTCCTACTAAAACTTCCCTTTCGAAGAATGTCTCGTAATTTAATCGCTTTTTAATCCACGTATAACACCAAAACCTCACCGAAATCCACAACTTCATCAAACCATCAAACCATCAAATCTACTAAAACTCGTTACTTAATCAGTAACATTCTTGTTCCCTAGTTTCCTTCATACATACATTATTAAATATTTTTTCTTTGCTCCTTATTTTTTATTAAATTATTTTTAACACATTGTTAGATTTAAAAGAAGAAAATGAATATCACTTGTAAATATGTTAAATTATGTAACGAAACTTAGTAATTACTTTTCTTCTTTTTAATTAAGCACCAGTAGTAAATAGATATGAGTTTTACTTTATAAGACAACATGTCCCTTTATACGAAGGAAGGTGTAAAGAAACTTTACGCTATGTTCAAACCATAACCCTCATTATAATTTCATGGGCATCTAAAGTTAATAAAGCGAAAGTATTAATACAACGAAACAATTAAATTAATTGACTAAATAGACGTGTTGTTCTAAAGTTAATGGGTGAAAGTTTATGCTCAGATTGTGTAGTGTCGAAGGTTAATTAACGCTTATGGCAGTATTTAGGAAATTTGAGGAGTTGCATTTAAGGATGTAAGTTTTCTTCTGTACAGTAATGACACTAGGAAAGTAATTAATTGTGTTAATTTTATCGTTATTAACCTTTTTTTTTTTTTTTTTCGTTGTTTGTTAAAATTAGTTTCAAATACAAAATAATAATAATTATAATGAAAACATATTTATATTTTTAAGCATTTGTAAATTTAATGTCTTGTGTAAGTATAATTCTAAATAAGCTATATATGTATTTCAATTTAAGTTATATACAAAAATGGAATAAAAAATATCTGACATACAAATTCATCCACTCTTTTTTAATGATATTTATAAACGTGTGTTTCTCTTTCGTTTCTAATATTAATTGACACAAATCCATGCTAATTACAATTTTAAAACTTTCATACCTGTTTTATGCTATGTAATCCGCAAACTTTGCTATTTGATGTAAGTATATAACAATATACATATATAAGGATTAAATAAAAATATTTTCTTTATTAGTAATGTACATTTTAAATCGAAATTTCTTATTTTATTTTTGTATTTATTTTCTTATTTCGAAATAATATAAATATAAATATAAATGCATAAATATGTATATATATATATATCACCATCATGCATTTCAGCCATTATCAGTCCACTGCAGAATGAAGGCCTCACCTAGGTGATTCCAAATTGCCCTTTTTTCTGCAATTCTTCTCCATTTTGCTCTTCCACACTTCACAATTTCATCTCTCGAACGACGGAGTGGTCTTTTCTTATTTCTCCGTATCGAAAATAAGACATTGGTGGTCAATCTATCATTACTTCTTCTCGCCTAGCCCAGTTCCGTTTTAATTTCTTGACTCTAGAAATAGCATCAGTAACTTTGGTTTGCTTTCTAATCCAAGTGTTCCTCTTTCTGCCTCTTCGGGGGAATCCTAACATGGATCTCTCCAGGATTCTCTGGGTTTCTTGAAGTTTTTGTATATTTTTATATGTTAATGTCCAAGTTTCTGAAGCATAAATTAAAACAGGAAAATACGCTGATAAAAAACTTTTCTTTTCATACAAATTGGGAGGTTGCTTTTGAATATAGCAATACTTCTTTCGAACGCTCTCCACACAAGATTAGCTGGGTTGTTATTTTCTTCCATGATGTTCCCATTCATCGTAAGGACTTGTCCGAGATAAGTATAACAGCATAACGTATTCTCACGAAACTAAAATCTGATCTTTAGTTCAAGCGGGAACTCCTGTTTTTTAACTTTTAGAAGATGTGGTTGAATTCTCATGTTTCGTATTTGCACCAGTTTTTGTTTTTCCAATGCATCCTGGATCTTTATCTACACTGTAAAAAATATGTCCTATTTTCTGCCAGAAATTCTCTGTAATTTGAGAAAAAAATGTTCTGACAAAGTAATGTTTTCGTAAATTAAGCGATTTTTCTCAATATACAGAGAATTTCTGGCAGCAAATAGGACATATTTTTTACAGTGTACAGATGCGTATCAGTCTGTATACGCATCTTATATGCATGAGTACACAGTCTGTGATCACTACCGGAGTTAAATCTATCACGACACAATCAGCAAGATTGTATTCCTAGTAAGTTGGAATATAAACTATTTCACTTGTTCCTCCATTGGGACTCTTCCATGTCCATTTCTTCTTTGGATTATTTTTAAAAAATGAATGCATAATGAAAAAATTTTCACATTCGATAAATTCAATCACTCTGTGTCCTCTTTCGTCTCCAGTTCCCTTTCCAAATGCACCAACTATACGTTCATTTGTATGCTTGGTATCAATTCGAGCATTCAAATCTCCATAATGATTCTAAGATTGCGTCTTCTGGTTTTTCTGAGGGCCTTCGTAACATCCTCATAGAATTATATCGGCAGATATTCTTGTAGTTTTTATTACTCTGTTTTTAGGTTCTTGTTAATCAAAAGACTTACTCTCATCGTTAACCAAAACTTATTCATATCACCAGAAACCTACCCACCTACTCATTGTACATATGAAACGGGTATTTTGAAATAAGAAGGAGGAATTGGCCAAGTCACACCATGCTGGCCAATGCATCTTGGTGCGAGCCCATCCGTGTTGTTTCGTAATGTCAGGCTTTACTAACAACTGCACCACGTGAAGGAACTGATTGGAAATTAGGTCTATGTCTTGCTCTGTTCCTCCAAGCTATAAATAATGGAATTGGAGTGTCTTCTCCCAGTTAATAGCATATACTTTTATGCTACCATATATATATATATATATATATAATTTAAAGTTCTATAAAAATGTGTACATATTTTAAAAGTACTTAACGTCTCTCTCTCTCTCTATCTATCTATATATCTATCTATATATATATATATATATATACAGTGTGTAACAAAGTTATAAGACCACTGTGGATTTTATGATTTTTATTATAAATAGTATAATTTTTAAAAAATTAAATTAAATTGATGTGAATAAATGAAATATAAAATATATATATATTATTTTTTAAGAGATATATGAATATACTAATTATTTTACCATCAATTAAAAAATTTTCCATTCAATTTTCTGTAACAAAATTATAAGATCACTTGTTAAAACAAATATTTTTATAAAACTAAAATGATATTTATCCATCATTTTTCTGAATAAATTCAAATAATTGATGTTTCATTAAATTAATCAGGATTACGAGCAAATATTTGGGAAATTTGTCCCATTCATCCATGATAGCTCCTTCAAATTCGTATACATAATCCTATTGACGGTTATTTGCACGCACTTGACGAGAAAAATGACCCTACAAATTTTCTATGGGATTCAGGTCTGGACATCTTAAGATCTCGATTCTTTCTTTTTGAAACCAGTTTTTACTTGATTTAGACACATGGCATGGCGCGTTGTCTTGCTGAAATTTCCAGTTTGACCCTCCTAAAAATGGACCAAAAGGTATAATGTCTTGGTAAAGCAACTAGAGTCCATTTTTCCAGGAAATCGCTGCAGGCCACATTTCCCATCATATACAATAGCTCCCCACGCCATCACAAAGCCTCAACCCATCTGCCTACTGAAGAAATCCCGATGTTCCGTTCGTAAATCATTCCAGTAGTAAATATTACCGTCCAGGCCAACTAAATTGATTTTTTTTTTTTTTTTTTTTTTTTTTTTTTTGTCGGAAAAAATATTATTTATCTAAGTATCATTCCAGGTCATGACCTCCTTTGCCCATTTCAGCCTTTCTTCTTTATGATGCTTTAACAGTCTTGGTTTTCCTTTTTAATTTCCGAAGAGCAACATTTGAGTTTGATATAAAGATGTGCCACACTCTCATATGTGAAATAGTTTTGCTTGTCTATGCTGTGTTATTTTACGAGTAGACAAGTTCTGTTTCTTTTCAAGCTTGAAAATTTGTCTATTATCGTGAACAGATAATTTATTCTTCCTACCATATGTTTTATATTTTCCATAAAAATCTCTTTTACTTGAAACATTACGAATAGCAATTTTAGAACGTTTAAGGATATTACTTATTTCACTTTCCAATTCAGAGTCCTTATAAAACCAAATTTTTCGAACTTCTAGCTCAGATAATTCTATTCCACACCGCATTCGAAATTTCCTTATAAAAACAAACAAATTAAATTCTATTTTTCTTTATAATATTATTGTTTGCACTTTTTTCTGTCATGTAAATTGCCTTTTATCTACGATTTTGAAAGAAATTATAAAATGATTTTGAAAACTCTAACGATTTTGAATAAAAAAGCAAGTAGCCATATGTTTATGTTCCACCGAGATTTAAAAAAAAAAAAAAAAAAAAAAAAAAAACGTTTGCTGTTGGGAATTAACTCAATTGGTTTTCTTTAATAATTCATTTGAGAAATTATAACTTATTTCAATTGCTTCATTGTTTAAAAATTATTCATTATATGCAGTGCACTATTAAAATGAGCAATATTTTGGGTTGTCTTCTAATTTTGTTTCACACTGTTTATATATATATATATATATATATATAACTTTAAAAGAACCCAGGAATTTACAGATAGTAATAAATGATTTTCAATTTTATTAATATGTAATTACATTTAAATAATTTTTTTTATTTTAAAAATAAATGCATAGAATTATATTGATGTCTCACGGGAAAACACCTTGTAATATAACTTTACTAAAAATATGAATATCCACTTAAACTAACATCTCTTCAAAAAAAAAAAAAAAAAATTAAAATGCTGAAAAAGAGAATTTCTCAAATGAAAGCGTGTACAAACTACATAAGTTAGGTGTTTAATTTAACGCCATATATGTAAATGACTTTCAATTTTAATAAATTCAGAGCATCAAGAGAGATCATCAAGTTCTCTCTCAGAAATTATGCAAGATGTAATCGTTAATCACGTTTTATTAAGAGCATGGAAAGTTTTAATGTTGGGTATATTAGAGTGTGTAAGATATTAAATTGATTGAATGAGGAAAATGTTATTGTAATACATAATGAAAAAGATATTTTTTAAAATGAGAATTCTTACACGGATTGTATGTTATTGTTTTCAGATAATGTTAAATTTCTGAGCATTTATTATTTTGGAAAACATTGAATAAATGTAAATAATACTTGTTGATAATGATGTGAATTCTTTAATTTAATGAAGTAAATATTGATTGGTAAAAAAAAAAAAAAAAACTTTATTAACTTTCAATAAATATTTATTTTAAAAAATAATAATAAAACATGTTTAAATAAATTATAGTTTGTGTTCCGCATGCAAACATATATTATCAACGTTAAATTTTCGAATTAGATTGGATTGCTTTTACAAAAGATCACTCATTGTAAAACATCAATAAAAATAATAAAATATAAAAATTGTCAGTAAAAAACTTTTTTACTTTAGTCAATTGTTATTGATACTGTTATCAATTCCCTTAAAAAATATTTAGAATTAATACAGTATGTTAAACTATTTATAAAATAAAAATTTTGTAATTTGTGAAATCAAACGTTTAACTAAAAATAATAAAATTATACTTTTAAAAAAATTAAAGAACACGCTTTTATTGAAATGTAAATTAATAAATAATTTAGAATTAAACAAAAACCATTTTTAAAAAATCTCCCCTGACTTGGCTCAAACGTTAGACCTTTAGGTTCGTAGCCGGAGCTTAACCTCACAGCCACAGCGTTCGCGTAGGGAACGTCTTTTTTTTTACAATATTGATTTTTTGTTTGCTCCCAGAGCGCTTACAAACATACATACAGGTGAAGCTAATAATATTATAGTTTTAAAAAATTAAAGAACACGCTTTTATAGAAATGTGAACTAAAAAGCACAAAATCTTAGTATTAAAATGCAGGGTAAGAGAAAATCGTGTGAGTGACACACCATAATATTTACATACATTTAAATCTTTAATTAAAATAATTTAGAATTAAACAAAAAACATTTTTAAAAAATATCCCCTGACTGGGATCGAACGCTAGACCTTTAGGTTCGTAGCGCGGAGCTATACCTTAACGCCACGCCGTTCACGTAGAGTAAGTCTCTCTTTACAATATCGATTTTTTGTTTGCTCCCAGAGCGGTTACAAACATACAAACATACATACAGATGAGGCTAATAAAAGCGTGTTAATAAAAGCGTGTTAGAAAAAAAAAAAGTTTATGCATACATTATAAGTAGGGTGAGAACACGGCTCACTACAAAAACATTAACATTTATTAATTTTATTAGATTTGCCAAATGGATTTATTATTATTAAATTCATAACTCAACTATTGGACCCTTTTAATATAATATTCACTAAAAATGGCTTAATACTCTCTTTTTTTTTTTTTTTTTTTTTTTTTTTTTTTTAATTAACCCCAATTTAATTTTTAACTTTTTTCGTACATAGATAAATTTGAATCAATTCTTAGTTTCCAACTATACTTATGTAAGAAAAGTATTGTAATCATGAAAAAAAAATCAATATTGGGATTTTGGTATAGCTATACGTTTTAAGGTCCCTTGAGATAGTTTTCGCTATTTTCATGGTGATGTATGTATGCATATGTGTATGTATGTATGTTAGTGAACACGATAGCTTCTAAACGATTTTTTCGATTGAGCTGAAAGTTGGTACGTATTTTGTAGATCATGGTAGTACTAACAAGATTAATTTTAGTTATTCTAGTACTTAGGATATTTTTACAAGGATACAAAGAAAATCCTTTATAATTATAAACTATGGGACTTCAATATTTAATGTGCAATAGTGTCTAAATACGTTATTGAATGGAGCTGAAAATTTTTTTCATGTTATAAGTCAGAGTCGCACAAACTATATAGATTTTTGTTAATCTATAATTTACAGATTTTAATAGGAACACAAAGAAAATGTTTTATCATTATTGCCTATGGGCTCAAGTTATTTAGAGAGAGATACACTGAAATAAATTAGGAATAAAAAATACTCAAATATAAGTAAAACTGTGTCAAATTTGAGTATGTCACATACTTAAAGTAGCTGCGAAAGAAATATTCTTAAAATTAAAAATTCCATGTACTCATTATTAAGTATTTTGAAATGCTCAAAAATCTGCATCGTCCGTCGTAATTTCCAAAATTCCAAACAGAGATTCTCATTTGTATTTTTCCGCAAACCAGTATGAAACCGCCACGAAATATAATCTAGAGACTTGTGGGGATAAATTTTGTTTTTTCTGTTTGTATTTGTAGAAATTCTATTAAAGAACTTCTTTCAGTTTAGCATATTTATAATAAATTATGAAGTTCACAGATGTTAATTTGAAAACATGCAGTATTTTAACAAATTTTACAAGCATGTTTTCTTTTCTTAAACAAAATTATTCATTTAGAATAGAAATTAGTATGTCGATTTATTCATTTTTTAACACAACATGTTTAACAGCGTAGCGTCTAAACACCTTCTATGAATGAAATGAAAATTTACATGTATATTACAGACCACATTCACACAAACTGTATGAATTTTGCAGAATCTACAATTTATACTTTCTTTTACAGGGACAAAACGAAAAATTATTTGCCATTATGGCTTACGGGTTAAAGATATTTAAATGCCTCATCCGATTGAGCTGAAAATTTATATACCTGTTATTGGCCCCTGTGACACTTATTGTGCAAATTTTGGTGAATATAGCATATATATATATATATATATATATATATATATTTACAGGGACACAAAAAAAAATTCTATATCATTATGATCTAATTGCTCATATTATGCAGTGCAATAGCGTTGTGGAGTGCAATAGCGTTAAATTAAACAACATACTACACCGAGAAAAATAATAAAAAACCCTATTATAATTTTCCCTTTTGTCTATTTATCGACTTATCTTACTTTGTTTATACAACTGTTAATTACTTAATGTTGAGAAAGGCGAGTGGAGTCACTCCAGACTTTTTAATTATGATAGGATAAAAAGTCTGATATATATGTATATATATGTTATACTGAAAGAAACTATGTATTTGACTACATGTCATGAAATGTTATTCTGAACCTTTATTTATTGAGCAATATAATTTCGTATTGAAATTATTCATAAACATAAATAATTTATTATTTTATAAATAGTGAAATTGTAAAGGGAAATTTCACAAAATATGGAAATTACAGTAAGAAAATAAAAAGAAATTTACATTTCAATTTTATGTTGTATGTTCTGTAAATAAACTGACGTTTACAAATGGTAATCGGATATCATTTGGTTAATTATTTTCAATATTTCAGCCTATTTCTTGCAAACACATAATGAAGAAATTTATCGTGATTCCAAAGAAAATAATAATAATAATAATAATAAATTATGCAAGACAGGAATTAAAATCTTGAGCAACAGGATGAATTAAATTTTATTTATTTATTTATTTTTAAATATATAACGCATTGTGAAGTATTTTAATACTTTAAAGTATTTCTTTTTTACTATAATATGTTGGGTTGAGTAAAAGGTTTTTGCATTTTTTTCTATATTTTTAAAAGTCATATATTTATATAAAGGTTAAAGGTCAAGGAATGATATATGTTCCTTTTTGTTCGATGAACATATGCGATGGTTCGGTGAGTTCCCGTTCGTATAAGAAAGTATAGTCCGTCGTATAGTCCGTCCTGTCTAAATGCTATTTTACAGCTTCATCTGAATGTAACGTTATTTCAAGCGAGGAGCTTTGAAGACAGCGAAACAAGTGGAGGTATGGTGGCGCAATGTCAGGCGGTTATGGTGGGTGTGGCGACACATCCCATCCAAGTCCCCATATTTTTTTTCGAGTTGACAAAAATGTTTGTTGTTTAGCGTTGTCGTGATGGAACACGGCTCCTTTACGATTGACGAGCTCTGAACGTTTCTGGAGGAGAGCTTCTTTCCAACTGTCCAATTATCTACAGTACACATCCGAATTGATTGTTCCGTTTCCTAGTTGGAGCTCAAAAAAAGCCACACCCTTCCAATCCCACCACACTGAGAGCATAACATTCCTCTGATGAAGCTTTGCTTCTGATGTCGTTGACGGCGAATCTTCATCTCGGAACCAAAACCGTTTGTGCACCACTTTCTTGTAAACAATCCACTTCTAATCACATGTTATCATTCGTTTAAAAAAAAAAAATCTGTTTTTTTTTTTTTTTTTTTTTTTTTTTTTTTTTCATGTTTCATGAGTACATCGCATATGTTTATTCGTGCCGTCAAACAAAACTCTTTGAGTTTATGAGGAACACAAATATTGAATTTTCTTACGTATTCCAGTTTCTTTAGGTAGAAGCGAACACTTATTTGACTGATCATCAATGTATCTGCAATCTCTCGTGTAGTGTAACGTGAATTTGACTGGATTAGTGCCTTTATTTTGTAATCATCAATCAGGGTATGTTTTCGTGATCGAGAAGAATCTTTCAAATCAAAATCGTCAACGCGGAATTTCTTGAACCGATTTTGGCACTGACGTTCTTGTAGAGCATTGTGCCATCGTAAACTTTACGCAATTTTTCAGAAGCTTGACGCACGTTTTTCCCTTTTCGGAAGTAAAGCAATAAATTACGGCGAAAATGAACAGTTTGGTCTTCCATGTTCAAAGTGTCGTCAAATCTCCAAAACTCAAGGAAATCACTCAGTTTGTTCTTTACAATGAAGATGAAGCGGTCAGCTGTCAATGACGTAATAACTATTATTACAAATACTTCAAGTATTTCAAAAACTGAACTACTGCCATCTGTTGAAAAAAAAAAAATGAAATAAAATGCAATGACTTTTTATTCAACATAATATTTAAAAGGTGAAATTAGATTTTCATTAATCCAAAAATTAGATTTTTCTTTTTTTTTTTTTTTAAATATGTTTGACAATGGCGGATTTAGAAATATGCCATATATTCGTATTAAATTTTAAGATTTCAGTATCCCTATTTTATTAGTGTACATGGTATGCTGTTATTATTATTATTTTAATAAAACGTAACATATCTTTGATACAGGGTGTCCCATAAATCTGCAGACATTTTAAATATTCATAACTATTCAATGAATTGATAGAACTCAATGCGGCTTGTGAAAATAATTCTCGTGAAGGGGAATTTTTTTTTTCTTTTTGTTAAAGAAAAAATAATAATTAAACAACTTGCCGTTAATGCGCGCTGTGCGTGTTCAGATCACACATTTTCCTGAAAAATTGTATTTACTCGCATGCAAAAGTTTACAGGTATATAATTCTTATTCTGTGTGTCCATCGTCACCAGAAATTACAGTTTGCAAACGAGTTATAACACTGCTAACTGCGGCTTCATCCGGAAGTTCATATTTGAGGGAAAACACCTTTACCAATAACGCTTTATCTGCCAAGTCAACATTGCAAATAAAACTTCATGCATGTACAAGTAGGAGGCAAAATAATAAATAAAATGTTCTAATTGCAAAATTGTGAAATTTATAGGACTTTCATTTGCATACTTTTTTTCACATTTAAACTGAATAATGACTATACTAATTTTTATTCAGTCAAAATAAATATTTTACCTTAAAATTAATTATCTGTATTTTTTGTTCAGAATTTTAATTTCAAAATTCTTTTCTCACGAATTTACAAGTTCTGATTTATATATATATATAATAATTTTAGATTAAAGTATTTATGTATTAATTATTTAAATAAACAATAATAATTTTTGTAGCTCTCCTTCGTTAGCGTTTTCATTGTTCTGTATATGGAATAGTTGGTGACAAATAATATTATTAATAATAATAGTAATAATAAATAAATAAATGAATAAATGAATGAATAAATGAATGAATAAATGAATGAATAAATAAAATATTTTTACCAAGGTAGATTAAAAAAATTTACCATTATTAAATTAACAAAAAATCCAAATATATACTTGTGCACTTGAATTTTATCTCTTTCTTATTGTAGGAATAGATTAGAATTGTCATTATTTTATCTATCAATAAATATTTTTTTTTTCGTCTTTCAAATTCACGTTGTATAAAGTATTTAAGAGTAACTTGGTACATTTGTTCTATAACATGTATGAAGATCCACTGCGAGAAGTATACTGGGAAATTTTTGAATTGCTAAAGGTAGAAATTTATATATGATGTGAAAATTCTTCATTCGGGTTTATGTTTATTACACTATTGAAAAATTATAAACAGTTTTAAAAGAGTTGAAATGGAAGTAAAAGCAAGAGTCTTTTAAGAACTTTTTTAAAAGAATTTTATTACGATTTTTTTTTTTTTTTTTTTTTTTTTTTGTAATATTAAACTACTTAATTAACCAAAGTGTGCTTTTCGAGTAGATACTAAATTTTTCTGTTGAGTAAAATGAAGTAATTTTAACTTCGAACCTGGGTAGGTATTATTTTTCTGCCTTCACAAAATAAACAATTTTCTAAACAATAAATTAAGAGGAACTTTTTGATACACGGTACAAATTTCAAATTTTCTTCTTTTTACCACAAACATTTAAAATTCCAATTTTATTTCAGGATTTTCAAGATTCCATTTTGAAATACATCTATTTGAAGTTTTGAATGCAACATACATATTTTCATAATTCGTAATAACCATTAAATCTTGTGGGTTATCCGATAAAATTTATAATTACAGTTTCCACAGTTGCTTCACACGTTGAGAGGTATCTGCATCGTAACGTCGGCTGGGTGCAATGTTATTAAACATGTATTTTGCAATGGTTATTCTCGGCTGCGTATGTGAGGTTAACTGTGGAATTCGACATCAAAATTTACAATTAATATTTTTTTTCTTAAATTAATAGCAGAAAATTATCAGCATATTTAGTTATCCTCATCCACCACTGATTCTGTCACACTTTAGGCTTAAGAGATAGGCTTAAGAGATTTCCTTGGACTCAGCCTCCTAATTTTCATACTTTAGATAATTTTTAAATAAGTAATTGTCTGATCGATAAGCTGTGTTTAAACAGTCGTATTCAGAAAAATTGCGCCTTTCATTTCTTACGTTATTTGTAACGAATATATAATTACATATTTTAAAAGTTAATTAAAATATGAAATAAAAGTTTTAAAATACATTTAAATTTTTAATTTTTTTTTTTTTTTCAGCATAAAATAAAATATGCTTTCCCGTAAAAAAATAAATAAATAAACAAATAATAATAAAAATAATAAAAATAATAATAAATAAATAAATAAATTTGCTCATGCATATGAAAAAAAAAATTGACGTATATAAAATAATAATTTTAAAGGTAACGAAGAGATAAACAAAGTGAGAAATTTCACACGGGATTGCTAGCAAATGAATTATTTAAAGTGAGAAATAAATAAAATGAAACGATTATTTTTTAACTGGCGCCTTAGTCGCCTTACAAAAAACCAATTGTAAAAAATTTCTGTAAAAAATAGTGGTGCCTGAAATTCAAACCCTGATATAGGGATGTAGATCACTAAAATACCCCGACAGGATTTGTATAATCTTGTAAAATCCCACTAAATGCATTGTATTAAAGAATAAATATTTCTTTTTTTTTTTTTTAACTCACCGTGTTTATTCCAATAATCATATCTTGGTAATATTAAAAAACAATTTCTATATCCTAGATCTGTTAACATTTTAACAAATGTTAATTCTAATTTTTTGTAATGCTTCTGTAATCATACAGCAATTAATTGAATTATTCTCATAAAGCATTTTCGAATATTCTTTTAGGAATTAAGAAACACTGTTCCACAAATTTAAAAAAACCAACAATGTTTAATTTTTAATTTTATTCAAATAATAGTTAAATAATATCTCTTAAGATTTTATATGTAATTAACTTCAAATGCTATTTTCCCAGAGGCTATGCTGGAAATTAGAAATGTGGAAGCGTATTTGTTTACAAAATATCCAACTCTCTTAGTTGGGAGTGCGATCCGAATGTGTGAGAATAAGTACATAATCCATAGGTCGATATTAAATAACTATTCAAATCCTACGCTTATGAGATTTTCTTTAGCAGTAACGTAAACAAATTGCCAGTTAAGTAGATTAAAATATAAAATCAGTTTCTGTAGGGTATGAAAAGCATATTAAACATATAACTGAAAGGTTATTTATTAATTGAATAATAATTTATTTAACATTTTTTTTCTTTTACAATAATTATATATATACGAACTGGTAAAGTGTTAAATATGAAGAAAATGTACAGTCGGTAAGAAAAGCGTCCGAACAGTAGCAAAAATTCCTATGTAAAAAAAAAAAAAGTACACTTCATACGGTTTTGTTAAAAAAAATCCTCATCGAATCATGATCGTGCACTGACTAAGACAAGGATTTGACAAGGATTTACTTAAGAAACCGTATGAAGTGTACTTTTTTTTACATAGGAATTTTTGCTAATGTTCGGACACTTTTGTTAGCGACTGTACAGTTATAGCAAAATATGTAAAACTATAATAATAGTAATTAAATTTAACAGATTAAGCTACACTGATAATGCAGCACTGATTTCAGCATTTTTCAGCAAATACTACTGTATTTTACCTTTATCTGTTTTACAGTATTGGATTATTTTCAATTCATCCGCATACTGTGGTCCACCGTTCGATCACAATTTGCGGTCAAAGTGACATGCAATTTTTTATAATAGCCCTTAATCTGCTATTAAAGACTGTGAAATTCTCTTTTCATTCTGTCGTTAATATATATAATATAATATAATATACCACATGACTGTTAATAATATGACTGTTGGAACAAAAAAATACAGAAAAAGCAATAAATATGGTCAATAACAGATCATTATTGCGAATTACAAACATTTAGAATGAAAGCGCAATATTTATGCCAATAAAATAACTTACAGTATAATTTTGCATTATAAAACTCTAAAGCAAAACTATTTTTTAGATTGTGTGTTCTAGCTACGTATTATTAAAATTGCTTTGAATTATTTTCAAATAAGCCTTTATTGAAAGAATTCAACTTTTAATAACCATATGACTTATATTACACAATACCATATCTATTTTAAATTATTTTGCTGATAGATTAGTTCAAAGGCAAATACCGATCTAATTATTAAGGATGATTAGAAATAATAACTTTTCTCTTAGTAAAAAAATAATAAGCAAGTTGTAATTTTATTTAAAAAAGGAGTTTGTGTAGCATTTTTATAACAAGATTAAAAAAAAAGTAGAAATATTTTTTTTTCAGACACCAACCACCGATAGCTGAAAATTACTTACATAATCAGTAAACTTCCCAGTAGTAATCAACTAATACGTACTATAGGACATTTTTAAAGGAGTTTGTATAGCAAGAAAGTTTTTTTATATGTTTTTACAGTAATGACGTTCGGTCCCATTTATGATTGGGCCGTGCTAGCCCAGTCGGTAGAGCGCCGGCCTCGTAATTGGAAGATTGAGGGTTCGGTACTCGAGCCGGCCAAAGACCGTCGTGTACACTGATGGTGGCTGGTGCACGTAAAATCTGTTGTGGCCGCAGTGTCCTCATTTTCCCATCAAAAATTATACCTCTGGGGGTCACCGAAGCGGGAGAGCCATCCCTTCCGTAGGGGATCAAAATTGTGATGGCATATCTCCGAACCACCTCTAGGGGTGTGTCCCAGACCGTCGCCAATTGCCCATCTGCGCAGCACTTCTGCGACGTAAAACCCAACCTTCCAACCATCCAATTTATGATTTTCTTTGAACTTGGGAAAATTATGCGTATTCCAGAAAATATCTAATACATGTGAAATGACATCTAAAAGAGAATCAATACATGTAGCAAAGAAAATCGATGAACCTGTTTTTAAGACACTTACATCCGAGTCCCAGAATAGGGACACTTTTGCAATACTTACCAAATCTAGTAATCTAAAAGGGTGTTTAGATAACAAATTTGAAGAAAACTGAGATTCTGACATTTGAACAAACTTCAGGTATGCCATTTTTTCTGGATATGGTCTGCGTGTTTTAGAGACTAATCACTCCTTGCAGCTTTGCTTGTGTACGGGTGCCAGGAGATATTTTATGTTCTTCAGAGTGGTATAAAATTTCGGTGATCAATGCATTTGTATAATTATCCTGCTACTAAACTATCAAGTGGTATGCGTTCCAACCGGCCTCTGTGTAAGTGCAATCAGTCTTCACGTACTTATCGGGTAGAGTAAATCCAAATATCTAGGGCTTGGTCACTTCCACAGATTTTCTGTAACCTTGAGTATCTGGCAATTGTGATAAATTCTTAATGTGTGGTGTTGCTGTCACTTCGGCGACTGTTAGTTGAGCTTGGGATTTGGTGCCAGGGACAAATAGGTTCTGGAGAGCCTGAGACGTTTCGTGATGAGCACTTGCAACATTAAGAAAATTTTTGCAAAAATGAAAAATCATACGATTCACACATGACGACATGTAAAATTATGATTTTTTATAATTTAGCTAAACTTTATATTTTTTGGTGTGCTGAAACCGAAAATGAAGCCAGTTTTTCTCTATCATGTATAGATTTTTGTCAATACAGGGTGCCTGCAAATACAATTTCTTCTATTCCTCATCCAACAATATAATTATATAGTATGTTTTATAGTATGTTTCCATGATTAATTAATCATCGATGTCTATAGTTGTAATTGTGAAGCACTAGTGCGACTTAAAACCATATAAACCAACCAACCGACTTTTATGATTGTATATGTAATAAATGGTGTTGGTAAACACCCTGTATTGACAAAAATCTGTATGTGATAGAGAAAAATGGGTTACATTTTCGGTTTCAGCATATCAAAAAACATAAAGATCAGCTGAAATCACCAAATCAAATTTTGTCAACTTTATTTTTGAAGGCCTGTGTTATTAATACTTTCTTAATGTACTTACTCCTTGCAGCATTTAACCTTCAATGTACTTTGCTTACGTCTTAACACAACGGGCAGAGAACATGACAGAAAGACACACATATGTACTAAATTACAATGTCATAATAACTCTTCAATATTTTTAGAAACTGTTAAAAATACTTAACACAATCCGAAATGTGATTACAGCTATTTCTAATTGTCAAATATAATACAATTTGTGCTGAACAAAGTTATTTGAATGTAATTTATAAAAAGGATCTCATTAAATGTCCTGCATTGGCATTCTTTTTAGTTTACCTGTACACAAATCAGAGGTACTATTTATACCATTTTAAAATCATGCAGAATTAAGCTGGTATAATAAATAATTTTGAGGAAAAACAATTAGTAATATGGAAACTAGAGGCAAACAAACTGCCAGAAAGACAGGCATATAGACTAATTCAATTTAAAATCACTCTTGAATATTGTCAGAATGTGTTAGAAAAGATTAATAAATTCGAAAATGCTATTAGAGCAGTTTTAAGTTACAATCCTTAATATGTCTAAATATTTTTTGTGGCTCTGTAAATACTGATGATAATTATACTATTATATATATATATATATATATATAATTATTGATCACGATGTATAGAAATACTCTTTATAGAACGAAATATTTTAGACTTGTTTCTTATTATTAATAGGGAACATGCTATGACAAACTTGAATCACTTATATAAGTTTTAAGAATTCCACGAATATTTCTAGAAGTTAGCCTGAAAAGACAGGCAAATGCACAGACAAACAGAAAATCCGAAGTCATAAGAATATTAACTTATAAGAAAGTATTTAAAAGAAGTTCTTTACATTAAAGTACTTTAAGCATTAAAAGTCAAGACATAGATATTCATACAGCAGCAGTTCGTTTAGCAGTCAGATGTAAATAGTATGTGTGATTGTAAAAAATAATCTCCAGAATAATCAATATCACATAATGCTATTCCATTGAAAGTGTTTTGCTATACATTAGAAGAGAAATTAATAATCATAATTAAGGAAATATTACATTTATTGTTTCATTTATATAAATATATAAATATTTTTATAAGTTAATTACTATATTGTTTTTTAATTTTTCAAAAAATTGCTGCAAAACTTAAAAATTTAATAAACTATTGAATTTATAATCACTAATATGTATAGGTGGAATGAAATTTAACTAAAAAAAATATAAAATTTAATAATTTATTTAAAAAAATTTAAATTAAATTAATAAAAGAAATATGTATATTAGACATCATCCCTTGCAGCATAGTCGGTAAAAATATATATTTATTTGAAATACCAACATTAGTAATAGAAAATTAACAATGATAACAAAATTAACAATGCATAACAATTTCGTAGTTTAAAAAGAATTCCCTTAATTATTTAACACATGCTGCAAAAATAATAAAAAATATATATAAGATTTATTAAGACACATTCATCTCTTTTTTTTTTTTTTTTTTTTTTTGATAAATAGAAAAAGAAAAAAAAAAGTACATGACTTTGAGTTTTTTAATAATATGCTTCGACGGACGAGAAATGAATTATAAAAGAAAAAAAAATCAAGAAAGAAACAAGATTTTTCCATTTCCAATTCCATTAAATTTATCATGCTGTATTTAGAATTGCAAATACATTTATATTGCAATGTGGTTTTACTTTTATCTCATAAGCACCTTCGATAAAATTTATCTAAAAATAAAATTTTAAAGCTAATTTTGGACAAGATTATATAATTTGTCAGAGATTAAGGGAAGAATTTCAGAAAAAAAAAAAAAAAAAGAGATTTTTAAAGTTTTAAAATATTGCATTGAATTTAGAAAGAATAAATGTAAATTAAAAAATATGAAATTTATACGTTTAAAACTAAGTAAATTTGTATGAGATTTCATTATTTCTCTTTCAACTATTTTTAAGAATATTTGGTTTTAATAATGTAGAATTACACTAAAGTACATTTGTTCCCTTAAAAATGTTTACATAAAATGTCTAAAATTAATAATGACACATGAGATGGAGTTTTATTTTATTTTATTTTTTTAATCATAATTATATTTTTGCATTTTTTTTTTGAGGGAATTGGGAGGATAGCAATTACTAATTTTTGTATTATTACAATATATATATTTATAATTATTTTTTTGTAGTACAATTACAGTTTCGTAACCGAAATTCATCAGACATTTTTAAATGGATTTAAGATATTAAACAAAAAATAATTACAAAAATAAATAAATAAATAAATAAATAAAATAATGCATGCGTTTGTGTAGCAAAAGACTGTTATAAAGTATGTCTTATGTAGACTTTAATATTAATTTTATTTTTTTTATTTAAAAAACGTTAACAAAAATTTTATAAAAGTAAATAATTTTGTTGTTAATTAAATCATTTAACAATGATTCAGAATTACATTTATACATTCTATCTTTAAGAAATTCACTTTTATAAATCATCTGACAATGATTCAAAATAAAACATATAATTTATGTGTTTAAGAAATTTCTTGTATACAGCTTATATTCTTAAATTACAAGCACCTAGAAACAATAACATTTTGCTGTCACCTTTTTGGAAATTTAAATAGGTTTTATAAATAGTTTCAGTTGGAGCTGTTCATCTTGGGGCACAATGGATCAAGCTCAATTGGTTTAGTATTATTTAAACATAATTTTATTTCTAGCCATCATATGACTTTGGTATTCCTACAAATTTGGTAATGAATGCAAAAAGTGCACGCACAACTGTTAATATCCTAAATAATGATTCAAACCCGGAGTATTGTTAGCCTTTTTTTTTTCCTTTCTCATGCACATTTTTTTTAAATTACTTTCCTTCATATTTCATCTTATATTACTCTAAAAAATAAGTGGTGTGGAAAAAGAGGCTGTACTAACAGTACTCCATAATATGTTGTCAGCAGTGTTAAGAAAGTATTTTACTTTATGTACTGAAACGGTTCCAACAGGCACTAATTTATTTATTTATTTTTTTATTTTATTTTTTTTTTTGAAGCAACTGTACAGTCATTTAACTCTTTCGCGACGTCATTTTTTTAATGGTGTATTCCACCTGTTGGTATTATTCTTTCAAGCTAGATTATTTCAGAGCAATGTATTGTGTATCTTGTATATAAATTACAAATGAATACACATTCAAACTACACTTTTCCTAAGGAAAGTATTTGTATCTATAGTATTTTTCAAACATTTTAGTGTACAAATATGAATTTCGGGACTGTAATAGTTTCTTAAGAAATATTGTACAATACAAATTTCTAAAGAGTTACAGATTTCCAAATGACGTCCATAAACGTTAATTGTCGCGAAAGGATTATTGATGAAAATCGTGTCTACAATTTAATATTCACATTAACAGACATTTTTAGCGTTTTCAAAAAAAAAAAAAAAAATCACTTTTGTTCATTTATTTTTCATTTATTTTTTAACCTGAAGCTGTTATAATGTCATAGCAATAATCTTTATTAATATCAGTTTTAAATTTTAAATATGTTTTTACCAATCAAATGGATTTCATGTGTTTAAAAGTGCATTTGTTTGCCTTTTCGGGCCTTTTTATTACATAATTAATTACACGTGTTTTAAAAAGATACATCTATTAAAAGAAGAAAAAAAATGCTTCTCCTATTTTACTTCAGCAAATATTAATTTAAAACTGCTGGGTCATAATTTTAAGTCTGATATTTTATCTTTTTAGAATATCGAAAAAAAAAATGCAAGTAGATGAGTTACTTGAATTTTCGTCAAAAATTAAGTCTTTTTAAGTAAAAAGTAATTTGTTCTTTTTTTTTTTTTTTAAAGATGAAAATAAATACTACATATATATATATATGAGTGTGTGTATACATATTGTAAATTCATGAAATACATTATCAACTCCCATATTTTATTGAATAAAGTTGACTATGAAACACACTATCTCAAGTAACTAAAAATATAACTTTTTAGAATTACATTGTTTTTAATTAAAACAATTACTTAAATATTCTAAACAGTTATCTATTTCTCTACATTTTTCTACATTTATCAGTTTTAAGCTACAGATTCATGAAATTAAAATGAATAAATCTTGGTAACAAATTATTTATTATATATATACACATTCTATTTTATCTCTTCTTTCAATTTTTATAATTAAAATATTTAGTCATTCAACTCACTACAGGCATGAGGAAAATTGCTAAATGATAAATCTGAAATACAAAACATTATTAACAGTTTAAACACATTTTTATTGTAGCTATATTTATATCTGTAGGATTTTGCAATATCAGCAGCATGCACCAATATATAATTTAGATCCCAAATCATGTAATTCTTATATATATATATATATATATATATATATATATATATATATATATATATATATATATATATATATATATATATAAACATAATAATAAAAAATAATAAATATATAAACATAATAATAATAAATGAATAAGTATAAGTTATTTCACAATATTAATTTTTAGTACTTCGATAGTTACAAACGTGTTGCATTAAAATGTGAAAGGTTTCATGAAAACGTGCAATTTACATACAAGTATATTATATTGATATTGATATTTCACGCCAACATAATACAGTTGTTGTATAAATAATTGTTGGACCATTTTTAAAACTTATTCACAAGTAGATATACATAAGTGTATGTATTATATAAATAAATATGTGTAAAAAAATAAAACACGGAATGTGATGAGTACCATATTTTAAGCCCTCTCCATTAGTGTTAAATTTAAAATAGAAATTGAATATAAGTAAACATTCAACTAAATATGAGCTAAATATAAAGTTCTTTGTTTGTAATGTTGAACTTTATTTTGTGAATTGGAGTGAAAGTTTTTCATAATCCCCCTAGAAAAATTCTTTATCTTTCAAAACACAATAAAGAGGAGTTTTAGGAGAAATCTTTATATTGGCGTAGTTTAATATTATCATAAATTAAATTAGTATATTTATTTAATATTTTAGATTCTACGTCACTTACTGAATTAATAATAGTCTTAACATTAAAGTAGAAAATTTACGGAAAATATTTTATACTTTAATTCAATGTCATATATCTTGAAGAATTTCCCCTTTAATAAATTTTGTGAAGGACACCAAATATTAAATTCCATCAGAGGAAACTTGTAAGCCGTCAATACTAATCATGCTACGTGGAAAACATGGAACTCATTACAATTTAACGAAGCATGAGAAACTATTAATGTTGAAAATAATAACGAAAGTAAACAATTAATGAAATTGACTAACAGAATTTCGTGCCATAAAATTTAAATGGCACGGTATTATATTTAAATTAGGGCGGCATTTTCTTTTAGAAAGATAATAGGTTTGACACTTAAACTATACATATTAAAATATTTCTTATTTGTTGATTAGATAATGATAAGCAAACAATTCACGCACTCTAATGTTTTTATTAATATATGATACTGCAAAGAGAATAAAATGGAGCAGTGCTTAATTGTATAATTAAAGAAAAGTCTCATTTATAACAAAATGTTTTATGTTTCAATATACTGCTTTTACAGTATAAAAATTCCAAAAAACAAAATACTTAATTAAATTAGTCTTGTATTTTACCATCTCTTACAGAATTTCTAACATGAAAAAATGGTTAGAGAAAATTACACATTTATTATACACTGTTAAAAATCTGGTGTTAATTTTAACCAAAACTTGGCACGGAAGTAGCTGGAACACCCAGATGGTTTAACCTTTTACCATGATTTGTAATTTTATGTTGAACCAAATATTGATAGTATGTTAAATAATAATAATAATAAATAAATAAATAAAAATTCAAAATTCGACCGATGCAAGAATTGAACAGAAGACCTGCTTGTCTCAAGTCAAACACTATGAAACTGTGCTGCATTTCCTTTCTTTCCTATTAACTGTTATTCGTTCATTCGTAAAAAGGGGCTAAATTTTCTAAGGTCTTATCGTGACCCATGGGTGATTTGTTGTACAAAATTTGCTCTTTTCCCTATGTTTTCAACCACATTCTTTAATTTAAGCTTGGTTTGGTCACAATAGAAATTTTACTTATTCAGAATTTCCTTGTGAGTGAATGTATAATAGGTCCAAGTTTTGGTGCAACTTAAATTCATTCAGAAAAAGTAGAAAACTTAAAAGTGAATTTGAACCATATTGTGGTAGTTTTAATAACTTTACTCCATACAGCGGTTCAGTTTTGAACTGAAATTTTTAATAATTTAGTTAAAATGTGATGTGCGGTTTTAATCAAATATAGATCTGACAATATGACAATACTCGTTGGTTCCAAGATAAAAAGTAATGTGAGGTATTAACATTACCTTTTTTACATATTTGCGAAGAATAGTTAAATTAATTTCAACAAAAGCGAAATTACCTATTTCAGTATTCGAATTTGTAACCTTTTCGCAATACATCATTATTCTAATATCAGGGTGTGAAAATATATTTTCCCGTTTTGACATTTTATAAAGTATAATATATATATATATATATATATATATATATAGAGAGAGAGAGAGAGAGAGAGAGAGAGAGAGATAACATTACTTCAATAACGTTTACCTCATTATTTTCACCATTTTTCTGCCAAAGTGTCTTATATTGAATTTCCACGGCTGTAAAAAGCCGCTGGTTACAAACCAAATTTGTAAATCGAATTGTTATTTTCAACACATTATATTTTGAGTTTTTCCCTATATTTAATACTAAATCCCTCCTTTCGGTGTTCCTGTTTATTATTATTATTATTATTATTACTATTATTATTATTATTATACAAAATTTTTTCGCGTATTCGATAGCAGTTTATTAAAATTTTATCATCAGCTGTCAATACAACAATATATACGATATATAGGTTTACATATAAATCGGCAAAAAAATTAATGCTTAACACAAATACGCATTTTTTCCCTTCTTATACTTTTTTTCTTTCTTTTTTTTTTTATAATAATAAAGTATGGCTTTAAATAAACGCCTAAAAGCGCTTTTTATTTCTTAAACAAAAGATGAATTTTTACGTGAACTGCAACCAATGTATTAAATCTACATTTTATTTTTTCTTATATTTTAATATATAAAGAAACTAATAAATTAATTTTTTATTTCACGAGATTATGCTACAAATATAAATTACTTTAACATTAAAATAGGAGTCAATACGTGTAGTATTCTAAGTCTTAAGTACTATAATACTGATAATAATCGTGGTAGTAGAAAAAAATATATTATGCTTATTAATAAACTGATTATTATGTACGACGAAAAAAAAAGAGTCCCGTATTAGAAAATATTATACATATATCAAACATAGGCTTTTATCCTGCATACTACATATAAATAAACAGAATAATTCCTTTTTATCTTACTTAAATTGTCTTATTTTATATTTTATGTTTTACAAGATAGTCAATGTTTACAATGTTAAAAAACTGTAACTTTGCTGCCAGAAGTTCTCTGTTATTACAGAAAAATACGTATTTTCAACGTAATTTTTCCGTAATTTTTCTCAAATTACAGAGAATTTTTGGCAACAAAGTTGCATTTTTTAAACAGTCTACAGGAATAAAAATCAATTTTAGTCTTAAAAAAATATGCAAATTGCGTTCTATATCATAAAAATAAATATTTTTTCTTACTATAAGAAAGTTTGGTATCAAGTTATTAAGGTATTGACTTTAAAATATGTATATTTAATACTTTTAATATTATTTTCTAAAATAACTATATTTTTGACTATATATGTATGTGTGTTTATGCTAGCAAAGGAGTAATCAAAAAATCTTTTGTAAAACAAAATAATACCAATTCCTTGTAATTACGTTTGAAATACGTTTGGGCCAAATTTTCGAAATTACTCTTTTAAATTTACACTTTTTGAGGTCCCCTGAATCCGAAAATCATGTTTTTAGCTGTTGGTTTGTTGTCTGTCTGAGTGTTTTTCTCTGAGTGTTTCTGTGTGTCTGTTATCATAATATATCAGGAACAAATAGCTGCAGGATGTCCATACTCGGTATTCTATATCTGCATGATATAGATTTGCTACACTAAAATTTTCATTGAGATCAAGCAAATTTTTCCTATACTGGGCCATCCAAGAGAATTTAAATATATTGCAAATATGCTGCAAATTTCTGGTAGTTACAGTGTAACGTCGAAACAAAATGGAATGCATATACTATTTATGGCATGGAACTCCTTCATCACTTATTTACAGGGCTGGCCAAAGTATTTGGATATATTATGTCTATACTTGGAGATTTCGTGGATTGTACTTCATTTTGTGTCAAGTTTTTTATATAAGATTATATTTAAGTGCACACTGCGGCGTGCATATAGATTTTAGACAATATACAAGGGTACGTAATTTTAAGCTAAGCGCTCTTTTCTTGTGAATGTGATTCACAGAAGTTCTTTGCTATCTTTTCGTACATTGATTCGACAAACACTGCTCGGTTATTTTTCCTCCCCAAACTGGAAACTTTTTTTTTTAGTTCTTTTTTTTATATAATATCAAGTTTTGAGGTGCCCTGAATACAAAAATATTATTTGTGGTATATCTGTTTGTATATCTGTTATCAGCGCAACTTAAAAGCAAATAACTGCAGGAAATTAAAACGTGATATTTTGCAGTTAGTATTAGGTTGCCACTTGAAAAATTTGATCAACACAGAGTTGCATATCAAATAAAACTGCCCCTAAAATTATTTTTGATTTATTTATTTATTTATTTATTTATTAAATAGATTGAATTTTATTATCTTAACTTATTTATCTTACAATTTAATCTGCAATTTGTCTTTATAATATTGATACGTAGGGTAAAAGATTGTCCTGACATTCACACACCAGATTATTTTACTACTTTTAGATAAATATATATATACATAAAAACAAAAAATATCTGTTTATACATACATACATACATATATATATATATATATATGTATTCGCGTGCTTATCAAGATAATATCTTTTTCAGTTATTCAATTTGTTTGTCACTAGTCTAAAAACATTGCCTATATTAACATAATTAAATGTAACGCGTATGTTTATAAAGTAATTTTAAATTATCGCAAAAAACATTTACTAATTTCCCCAGGGTAATTAGTATTATTGATGCTCAATTAAAAAGGGAAAAAAAATGTTTAATCTTCTTAATTTCGGATGTAAGACGTTTTCTATGTTTAAAATATTGTAAATATATCATTATGATTAACATTTTTTTTTTTTTTGCCTCAATTTAAGAAGAAAAATAAATCCTATTGCAGGCACATTTTGAATTTTCTAATTTTAATTGCAAAAATAAAATTTTTCATATTGAGAATTATTACATTTCAATAAAAGTATCAATATTTTGTGATACGAAATAAATAAAAGATAAAAGTCAGGCAAATTACTTAATTTGTTTCACTTACTTGAGATGAAAAACACATTATATCTCCATGTTCGTTTTACCTAAATGCAGGAATGGAATTTATATTTATTCCTATATGTGTATTTAATGTAAATCAATTGAATTCGATCTATTAAGTACAATGAAATTAAGTTTTTGTATTAAAAATTTTTGAATTGTTATTATTTTTTTTTATAGTGACTTTTTCATGAACAAATTTATTATGAAATACATTTCGTCTTTTCCTAATATAGCCAAAGACTGTGGGTTTATGTAGAACCGAAACTATGTATAGGTAATAAAAATAAATAAATCCTTTAATATTATTTCAAATAACTAAAATAAATATTTCTAAAAACTACTTTACTCCAAAATGATGTAGCCGTTACACTGGTTCAGAAATTTTATGTAACAACCTTTTTATTACTATTATTTTTTTTTATTCCTTTTGAAAATTTTCTCACATTTTATTTACTCTAATCTATGAGAATGACAATTATAGCTTTCAGCTATTCTTTTTATTGCTTCTTCCATAAGATTATTTAAATATGGGTGTTCGAATAAATAAAAAAAGAAATTGTTTACATTTTGATATATAAATTTTTTTGTGCTTCTTTAAATCATGCATATAATACATAAAAAAAATATACGATTTTTATTAATGAGTATTGCATGCATATGTATTTTTTTTTTTTTTTTAATATGAATAAGATAAATTATGGTTTAATATTAAAGTGTGCTTCCTATCGTTAAATATAAATTTTCGTATAATTTCTAGAAGCTCAATTACAAAATGTTTAAGATATTTCATTTCCTGATTAGATATTAATAATGAGAAAATGATTAAGAAAATAGATTTAATAGAAGTTTGATTAACTTAAAAAAATAAAATGAATGCCATAGATATTGGGTAGAAATTATAAAAGAAAGCTTTAGGAATGAATGTATCAATTTAAAATATGCTAAGAGTTAAAATAATATCCAAAGATATAAAGTAGGTAAAACGTATTTTTTTTTTTTTTTTTAAATCAATTTCTGATGTAGCCTAGTTGCAAACTGCTACGATTTACAGGTGTTATTATTATTTTATAGAAGCTTTTAAGAACTTTTATTCTATGATTAAATAAAGGGAAAAGCGATTATATAATATTCACAAATGATTTGCGATGTATTACGGTCTAATTAAAGTATAATGTAAAATATATTTTATCAACTTTATTCTTTATACAACATACCAAAATAGTAATGTATTTTTAAAAATATGAAAATTATTTTTCCTTAAAATAAGACATTATTAGCGTAACTGATTGGTTTACGGGGACCCAGAAAGTTGCACTTATATATTTAGTGGGAAAAAAATGGATAAGTTAAAATGATTCAGTGTATATTTTCGGTATATTTTCAGTTTTACAAGGATTTTTCAGTTCAGTGTATGGTTTAGATGATGCACTGGGTACATAAAAGAAATATATATGCTTTGTATTTAGAAATAAAGGTACAAAGATGCTTTTATGAGACTTTTTAACAAATTGATAAAACAAATTATAGTTATGCGCATTTGCTGTTTTTAAACAATATTTTCAAAAATAATCAATACATGAGGGCTACAGAAAAGCAAACTATTATATGGTTTTTCTTTAAAATGAAAAGACATTAAAAAAAAAAATAAAAAAATAAAAAATGGTGAGTTTTCTTTCTTCTTTTTTAAAAACCAAGTGCTTTTTATGATGTCATAATAGATTCAACAGTTGTTAAATGATTCAACAGTTGTATAAAGTTCGAAATTATTTTCCAAACTAGGCGAACCGCGTGAATTTCCTTCATTCTTATTCGTTAGTCTATAGCGAACCTTACATACAAAAATTATATTTTATATTTAACAGAATTTTTTTAAAACCATGCTATTTTAATTTTTTGTAAAATTTTATTTCAGTGTTATTACACGCGTAAATTTATATATAGATTTATGTGAAGAAAAAAAAAAATAAGATCGTGTAAAAGTTTTATTATTATTATTATTATTATTATTATTATTATTATTATTATTATTGTTGTTGTTGTTGTTGTCATAAATTTTATAAATATTTAAGAATTCAAAAACTGTTATGAGGGTTTTAGTTAATATTTTTTTAACCAAATGAGATTGTTTCATTTTTGAATGATTCAAAATAAAAGAATCAATTTGGATTCCTTGAATTATTATAATTATTATCCAGCTTTTGATGTAATAAATAATACTTATATGCCATCATTTAAGATGATGAGACATGAAGAGTAGTTTTAATGTCGATTTTGAGTGTATTTTTACTTTCCGAACACTATAGTGAGGAAAGTATTGTAATCATGTCAAAAATCCGAATTCGAGATTTTGATGTTTCTATACGTTTCGAGGTCCCCTGAGTCCGTTTTCACTATTTTTACGATGATGTATGTATGTGTGTGTGTATGTATGTATGTATGTGTGTATGTATGTGTGTATGTCTGTGAGTGAACACGCTAGCGTCTAAACGCTTTGTTCGAATAAGCTGAAAGTTGGTGCGTATATTGTAAGTCACCATAGTGCGAACCCTATAGATTTTGGTGAATCTAGCACTTATAGTTTTTTTACAGGGACACAATCTTTATCATTATGGTCTATCGGACCAAAATCTGAAAAGTGCGATAGCATCTAAACGCCTTCTTCAATTGAGCAAACAATTTATACACATATTATAGGTCACAGTTACTCAATCTGTATAGATTTTGGTGAATTTAGCACTTACAGTTTTTTTTTACAGGAGACACAAAGGAAAATTCTTTATCATTATGGCCTGTGGGACCAAATTTTTACTTTCTTTCTATATTCAATAGAAGAAAGTATTGGATTCGTAAAAATTTTCGACCTCTGGTTTTTGATGGATTTACACGTTTTGAGAGCTGTAGAACACGATTTGACCATTTTTAGAAAATGTCTGTCTGTTTGTCTGTCAGTCTCTGCGTGGGTGTGACAAACTTTTGTGGCAACTGTATCTCAGGAACTACTTCACAGAATTTCATACAAATTGGTATGTAGTTGCACCTTGACATATATTAGTGCCTATCAACTTTTGGTAAAAATAGTCTTACAGGTTGCGTTGCCATTCCGCTTTTTCTAAATTTTTAACATGGTGGTATAGTACAAAATTTTGTGTAAATGTGCATAAAGAAAATCATTTTTTAATAATCATTATGAAATTTACCATAATTATTTATAATAGAGATAGTCAACTGGGAAAAAAATTGTATGTGTAGGAGCCTCGCCTCCCCCACCCCTGGGGGGAATTTCCCCCCCCCCTCGAGGGGAGTAAATTTTCATGATGGGTATCTTTCAAAAGAGCTTGCCAGTACCTTTAAAACGAATGGTTGAACCATAGATCTGCGATAATTTAAAATGAAGTTATCGATTTTTTAAATGTAATATTGACAATAAAATTGACTTTTTTTGGATATTTAGTGTTATACTACTTCTCTAATATGGAAATCATCTGCATTATTATGGAAGATAATTATTTTAAATAATAATTTTAATAAATTATTTTTACTGAGGGAATTTGTATAGGAAAATATAGAAGAAAGTCATGTGGTGGCCACAACATACTAGTTAAAAGTGCGATAGCATCTAAACGCCTTATTCAATGGAGCTGAAAATTTATATGAATATTATAAATCACTGTTGCACTAACTATAAGCATTTTGGTGAATTTAGCATTTATAAGTTTTTTACAGGGACACAACGAAAATTCTTTATCATTATGATCTATGGGTTCAAAGTTCAGTAGCGTTAAATAAAACATCGTGTAATATATGTAGAAAAATACCCAAACACTTTATTATGGTTTTATCTCTTTTGTTTTTTAACAACTCATCTTTCTTTACTTTATCTACAAAACTGTTAATTACTGAATGTTCGGAAAGTCGAGTGGAGTCACTCCAGAATTTTTAAATATAGTTCGCGTCACCAAAACATTCTAATACATCTTAGCATATTAATGCTAATTCATAAAATAATAAATCCATTCGATACAAGAATAAAATATTATTCGAGATTAACAATTTGAATGTACTTTACTAAACGAAATCTAAAACAGAACTGCTCCGCAGTACTAGTGCGACTTTAAACCCAACCAACCAATGAACCAACCGAAACAGAAGTGAGACAGCAAATTGGATGTATCTTCTTTGTCGAGGCTCCAACCAATTACATTATTATTATATGGGATAGATAGTATGACATATTGCATTTAAACAATAAAAATATATTTTTTTGTCAGATAAACTATTGAAAAGGCAATGGTTCATTTTCGTTAAAAATGTAAGCGATGGATAGATCACCAAGGGTAATATATATATATATATATATAATAAATAATTTAATTCCTTTACAATACTCAGCAAATAAGAGAAAGATGAAAATACCAACAATGATTATATATATATATATATGTACTTTATTTTTCTTTATTAAATATGAATTTAATTTTAATAAGACATTATTTATAATGTCACACATACAATCATGTACATATATACATATATAATTAAAAAAAAAAATTCTAAAGCAATTACACTGATTAACAAGCTTATATTCAGTTTTCTGGAAATCTAATATAAATGTTCATTTAAACATTTTTTTCAATATTTTCTCTTTTTCACACATATATATATATATGTTTATTTTATAAACACTTGAGCCGTAAAGTCAATATGTCTGAAATGATCAGAAATATTTAACAAATACTTTTTTGAGTATCATGTTCTAATTTTCTCTTTCTAAAATATTAGTTCCCAGAAGCTTTAGAAAAAAAAAATATGCTGAGAGTTTGATTACATTGCTCTTTCTCACGAAATATTTTCTTATTTATTTTCAATAAATGTATTACATGTGCAAAAATAAACATGTTTACATCATTTTTTTGCCGAATATTTGCTAAGTTTTCATTTCTGTGTTATTTCTAAAAAAATAAAAACAAAAACAAATACTAAATAAATAAATAAATAAAGGTTTACGAAGGAAGGGAGGTTCTGTTGTTTACTCAGTAAACTAATTAAAAATTGTCTGAATATTTCCTTAAACTGTCTTAAAAAAGTATAAAAAGAAAGCTTTGCGAACATTCAGAAAGTTTAATGTTTATTTTATTTTATTTTATTTTATATATTTTGTGTTTTAACATGTAATGTAAAATCATTGTTTTTAGTTAAGTGTCCGAAACAGAAAAAAAAATACAAAATGCAAAATATTTTTCAAGGGAAATTATAAATATTTCGGCTACTTAAATTTCTCTTAAAAATGTTTGTATTGTTAAAACAAGTGTAAGTATCATATGTATCATTAAAATATTCACTATATACGTGCATTTAAAAAAAGATGAGTCATATATTAAAGCAATATTAACGTTTAAAAAGTTAAATATTGACGTATCTTAAATTTACTTTATTAAATGTAGAAAACATCTAAACATTATTTATACATTTATTTTTTAATATATATAGTCAGCACTATATTAAGTCAATATAACTAAGATGATAATAAATGTTTAACAAATATATATATATATATATATATATATATATATATATATATATATATATATATATATATATATATATATATATATATATATATATATATATATATATATTATGTTTACATTTTGTATTTTAACAATATCAGTTCACTGCAGATTTTAAAAATGATTGATGCTGATATTTTGATTACATTACTCATTCTGAAAAATTATTTTCAGTTTCTTTTACATTAAATAATTAACATTATGCTTAAAAATAAACCTTTTAAAAATTATCTTTATTGTATACGGTTAATTACATTTTGCATAATCATCTAGGAAATGGGTTTTTAACGTGTATCTGAAATGTATATTTATCCTAAAATTAAACAAAACAAAAATATTCAAATTAATATCATCTACAGTGCAATATGACTGCAGATAATATTTATCTGATAATTTTATTTTGAATTCTGATGTTACAACAATGCTACTTGTCGCATAACTCGAAAATCTATTAATAGTGGAAATGAAAAAACTGTTTATTGTGTACTTGTAATTGCTATAAGACATCCATTTGTGCATCCTCATTTTAATCCCAGCATGTTAATCAAATCTAGAGGTTTCAAAGATTTTACAAAATTTTCTTGACCTTCGTACATACGTATGACGTATGTACGCACGTAGTGCTCTCATTCAAGGAAATCGGTTATACGTAGAATATGTAAATTTGCACTTTTTGACTGCTTTAATATCTAGTTATGTGACACTTAAATTTAGTATTGCACAATCTCTCGAGCTATAGATAATCACCATAGCTCAAATATTTTGTCTACTGAATAATATTTTGTTTTAGGAATATCCATGGTTACTTGAAAGTCGTTCGTCTCAGCGATTTAATATTTGGTGTGCAGAAATTATACAGAATGTTTTCACTATATGGTATTTTTTGTTTAAGTTAGAGAATTAGAAAATTATATTTTAATTATAAAAATTATACTTTTTTTTTTTATTTATAAATCAAAACTTCTAGAAATGCCACGTTTCAAGGTCTTATAAGGATTTCTAACGAATGAACTTTTCTTTTGACTATTCTTGAAAAAATAAAAAAATAAAATAAATAAATGAAAATAAAACTAAAAAATCAAGTAATTTCTGAGAACTAAAGATATGGTTTTCTTTGATTGGCGGCAGCCATGTTTTTGACGACGTTACTATTTTTTTCATGTGAAAAAAATTCCGAACGCTTTGCAATTGTATTTCTCAAAAAGTTATGCTTAATCTACAAATAGCAATTCTAATTCGGATCTGAAAGGAATTAGGCTTTAGTTTCCAATCAGTTTGTAAATAAAGTTTTTTAGACGATGCTTTCCATGCGTAGCTAAAACATATTTTACAATATTTTCTCTGAGCAAATAATACATACTTAATTTTGCCTGTTATTTATAACACAGAGATTAAAAATTCTATACTTCTCTATGCTGAGACAGTGCAAAGTTCAACACCCTTCAACAATTCTCATGCAGACTCCTCAGATCTGCTCCGGAAAACTTTTCCTACTAAAACTTCCCTTTCGAAGAATGTCTCGTTATTTAATCGCTTTTTAATCCACGTATAACACCAAAACCTCACCGAAATCCACAACTTCATCAAACCATCAAATCTACTAAAACTCGTTAATTAATCAGTACATAACATTCTTGTTCCCTATTTTCCTTCATACATACATTATTAAATATTTTTTCTTTGCTCCTTATTTTTTATTAAATTATTTTTAACACATTGTTAGATTTAAAAGGAAAAAATGAATATCACTTGTAAATATGTTAAATTATGTAACGAAACTTAGTAATTACTTTTCTTCTTTTTAATTAAGCACCAGTAGTAAATAGATATGAGTTTTACTTTATAAGACAACATGTCCCTTTATACGAAGGAAGGTGTAAAGAATCTTTACGCTATGTTCAAACCATAACCCTCATTATAATTTCAATGGCATCTAAAGTTAATAAAGCGAAAGTATTAATACAACGAAACAATTAAATTAATTGACTAAATAGACGCGTTGTTCTAAAGTTAATGGGTGAAAGTTTATGCTCAGATTGTGTAGTGTCGAAGGTTAATTAACGCTTATGGCAGTATGTAGGGAATTTGAGAAGTTGCATTTAAGGATGTAAGTTTTCTTCTGTACAGTAATGACACTAGGAAAGTAATTAATTGTGTTAGTTTTATCGTTATTAAGCTTTTTTTTTTTTTTTTTTTTTTTTTTTGTTAAAATTAGTTTCAAATACAAAATAATAATAATAATAATAATAATAATAATGAAAACATGTTTATATTTTTAAGCATTTGTAAATTTAATGTCTTGTGTAAGTATAATTCTAAATAAACTATATATGTATTTCAATTTAAGTTATATACAAAAATGGAATAAAAAATATCTGACATACAAATTCATCCACCCTTTTTGAATGATATTTATAAACGTGTGTTTCTCTTTCGTTTCTAATATTAATTGACACAAATTCATGCTAAAAACATTTTTAAAACTTTCATACCTGTTTTATGCTATGCAATCCACAAACTTTGCTATTTAATGTAAGTATATAACAATATACATATATAAGGATTAAATAAAAATATTTTCTTTATTAGTAATGTACATTTTAAATCGAAATTTCTTCTTTTATTTTTGCATTTATTTTCTTATTTCGAAATAATATAAATATAAATATAAATGCATAAATATGTATATATATATATATATATATATATCACCATCATCCATTTCAGCCATTATCAGTCCACTGCAGAATGAAGGCCTCACCTAGGTGATTCCAAATCGCCCTTTTTTCTGCAATTCTTCTCCATTTTGCTCTTCCACACTTCACAATTTCATCTCTCGAACGACAGAGTGGTCTTTTCTTATTTCTCCGTATCAAAAATAAGACTTTGGTGGTCCATCTATCATTACTTCTTCTCGCCTAGCCCAGTTCCGTTTTAATTTCTTGACTCTAGAAATAACATCAGTAACTTTGGTTTGCTTCCTAATCCAAGTGTTCCTCTTTCTGCCTCTTCGGGGGAATCCTAACATGGATCTCTCCAGGATTCTCTGGGTTTCTTGAAGTTTTTGTATATTTTTATATGTTAATGTCCAAGTTTCTGAAGCATAAATTAAAACAGGCAAAATACACTGGTCAAAAACTTTTCTTTTCATACAAATTGGGAGGTTGCTTTTGAATATAGCAATACTTCTTTCGAACGCTCTTCACACAAGATTAACTGGGTTGTTATTTTCTTCCATGATGTTCCCATTCATCGTAAGGTCTTGTCCCAGATAAGTATAACAGCATAACGTATTCTCACGAAACTAAAATCTGATCTTTAGTTCAAGCGGGAACTCCAGTTTTTTAACTTCTAGAAGCTGTGGTTGAAGTCTCATGTTTCGTATTTGCACCAGTTTCTGTCTGTCCAATGCATCCTGGAACTTTATCTACACTGTAAAAAATATGTTCTATTTGCTGCCAGAAATTTTCTGTAATTTGAGAATAAAAGGTTCTGACAAAGTAATTTTTTCGTAAATTACGCGATTTTTCTCAATTTACAGAGAATTTCTGGCAGCAAATAGGACATATTTTTTACAGTGTATAGATGCGCATCTTATATGCATGCGTACACAGTCTGTGATCACTACCAGAGTTAAATCTATCACGACACAATCAGCAAGATTGTATTCCTAGTAAGTTTGAATATAAACTATTTCACTTGTTCCTCCATTGGGACTTTTCCATGTCCATTTCTTCTTTGGATTATTTTTAAAAAACGAATGCATAATGAAAAAATTTTCACATTCGATAAATTCAATCAGTGTGTCTTCTTTCGTCTCCAGTTCCCTTTCCAGATGCACCAACTATACGTTCATTAGAATGCTTGGTATCAATTCGAGCATTCAAATCTCCATAATGATTCTAAGAGTGTGTCTTCTGGTTTTTCTGAGGGCCTTCGTAACATCCTAATAGAATTATATCGGCAGATATTCTTGTAGTTTTAATTACTCTGTTTTTAGGTTCTTGTTAATCAAAAGAGTTACTCTCATCGTTAACCAAAACTTATTCATATCACCCGAAACCTACCCACCTACTCATTGTACATATGAAACGGGTATTTTGAAATAAGAAGGAGGAATTGGCCAAGTCACACCATGCTGGCCAATGCATCTTGGTGCGAGCCCATCCGTGTTGTTTCGTAGTAATGCCAGGCATTACTAACAACTGCACCACGTGAAGGAACTGATTGGATATTAGGTCTATGTCTTGCTCTGTTCCTCCAAGCTATAAATAATGGAATTGGAGTGTCTTCTCCCAGTTAATAGCATATACTTTTATGCTACCATATATATATAATTTAAAGTTCTATAAAAATGTGTACATATTTTAAAAGTACTTAACGTCTCTCTCTCTCTCTCTCTCTATATATATATATATATATATACAGTAACAAAATTATAAGACCACTGTGGATTTTATGATTTTTATTATAAATAGTATAATTTTTAAAAAATTAAATTAAATTGATGTGAATAAATGAAATATAAAATATATGTATATTATTTTTTAAGAGATATATGAATATACTAATTATTTTACCAACAATTAAAAAAATTTCCATTCAATTTTCTGTAACAAAATTATAAGATCACTTGTTAAAACAAATGTTTTTATAAAACTAAAATGATGTTTATCCATCATTTTTCTGAATAAATTTAAATACTTGATTTTTCATTAAATTAATGAGGATTACGAGCAAAGATTTGGGAAATTTGTCCCATTCATCCATGATAGCTCCTTCAAATTCGTATACATAATCATATTGACAGTTATTTGCACGCACTTGACGAGAAAAATGACCCTACAAATTTTCTATGGGATTCAGGTCTGGACTACCGCTCGGCCATCTTAAGATCTCGATTCTTTCTTTTTGAAACCAGTTTTTACTTGATTTAGACACATGGCATGGCGCGTTGTCTTGCTGAAATTTCCAGTTTGACCCTCCTAAAAATGGACCAAAAGGTATAATGTCTTAGTAAAGCAACTAGAGTCCATTTTTCCAGGAAATCGCTGCAGGCCACATTTCCCATCATATACAATAGCTCCCCACGCCATCACAAAGCCTCAACCCATCTGCCTACTGAAGAAATCCCGATGTTCCGTTCGTAAATCATTCCAGTAGTAAATATTACCGTCCAGGCCAACTAAATTGATTTTTTTTTCGTCGGAAAAAATATTATTTATCTAAGTATCATTCCAGATCATGAGCTCCTTTGCCCACTTCAGCCTTTCTTCTTTATGATGCTTTAACAGTCTTGGTTTTCCTTTTTAATTTCCGAAGAGCAACATTTGAGTTTGATATAAAAGTGTGCCACACTCTCATATGTGAAATAGTTTTGCTTGTCTATGCTGTGTTATTTTACGAGTAGACAAGTTCTGTTTCTTTTCAAGCTTGAAAATTTGTCTATTATCGTGAACTGATAATTTATTCTTCCTACCATATGTATTATATTTTCCATAAATATATCTTTTACTTGAAACATTACGAATAGCAATTTTAGAACGTTTAAGGATATTACTTATTTCACTTTCTAATTCAGAGTCCTTATAAAACCAAATTTTTCGAACTTCTAGCTCAGATAATTCTATTCCACACCGCATTCGGAATTTCGTCATAAAAACAAACAAATTAAATTCTATTTTTCTTTATAATATTATTGTCTGCACTTTTTTCTGTCATGTAAAGTTGCCTTTTATCTACGATTTTAAAAGAAATTATAAAATGATTTTGAAAACTCGAACTATTTTGAATAAATAAGCAAGTAGTCATATGTTTATGTTACACCGAGATTTAAAAAAAAAAAAAAATGTTTGCTGTTGGGAATTAACTCAAATGTTTTTCTTTAATAATTCATTTGAGAAATTATAACTTATTTCAATTGCTTCATTGTTTAAAAATTATACATTTCATGCAATGCAATATGAAAATGAGCACTATTTTGGGTTGTCCTGTAATTTTGTTACACATTGTATATATATATATATATATATATATATATATAACTTTAAAAGAATCCAAGAATTTACAGATAGTAATAAATGATTTTCAATCTTATTAATATGTAATTACATTTAAAACAATCTTTTAATTTTAAAAATAAATGCATATAAATTTGTTGATATTCTATAATGTCTCACGTAAAAACACCTTGTAATATAACTTTACTTAAAATATGGATATTCACTCAAACTAACATCTCTTCAAATATATATATATATATATATATATATATTAAAATGCTGAAAAAGAAAATTACTCAAACGAAAGGGTGTACAAATTACATAAGTTAGGTGTTTAATTTAACGCCATATATGTAAATGACTTTCAATTTTAATAAATTCAGAGCATCAAAAGAGAACATCAAGTTCTCTCTCAGAAATTATGCAAGATGTAATCGTTAATCACGTTTTATTAAGAGCATGGGATGTATTGAAGTTGGGGATGTTAGAGAGTGTAAGATATTAAATTCATTGACTAAGGAAAATGTTATTGTAATACATAATGAAAAAGATATTTTTAAAAATGAGAAATCTTACGCGGATAGTATGTTACTAAATATTGATTGGTTAAAAAAAAAACCTTTATTAACTTTCAATTAATAATTATCTTTAAAAAAAATATGTTTAAATAAATTATAGTTTGTGTTCCGCATATAAACATATATTATGTACGTTAATTTTTCGAATTAGATTTAATTGCTTTTACAAAAGTTCACACACTGTAAATAATAAATAAAAATAATGAAATATAAAAATCGTCAGTTATAAAACTTTTTTAACTTTAGTCAATTGTGATTGATACTGTTATCAATTCCCTTAAAAAGATATTTAAAATTAACACAGTATGTTAAACCATTTATAAAGTAAAAATTTTCTAATTTGTAAATTCATAATGTTTAACTAAAAAAAAAAAAAAAAAGTTTATACATAAATTATAAGCAGGGTGAAAACACAGTTCACTACAAAAACATTAAAATGTATTCATTTTATTGGATTTGTCAAATGTATTTATTATTATTAAATTCATAACACAACTATTGGGCCCATTTAATATAATATTAAAGTGTTTCTTTTTTATTATAATATATTGGGTTGAATAAAAAGTTATTGCAATTTTTTTCTGTATTTTTCAAAGTCATATATTTAAATAAAGGTTAAAGGTCAATCAATGATATATGTTCCTTTTTGTTCGATGACCATATGCGATGGTTCGGTGAGTTTCACAATTCCCCTTTCGTAGTAGGACCTGTCTTTATTTGCGAAAAACTGAACAATGTGCTGAACGTTATTCCAGGTAATGAGTCTTGAAGAGAGCCAAACAAGTCTGACGGCGCAAGGTAAGGCGAGGATGGTGGGTGGTGCAACACATCACCAAGCTCCAATAATTTTGGACGGGTTTCCAAAAATTGACAACCCGACTTTGTTGTGATGGAACACTACTCCTTTACGATTGACGAGCTCTGAATTTTTTCAGGATAAGACCTTCGTTCAAACTGTCCAATTTCCTACAGTACACATCCGAATTGATTGTCCCGTTCTCTAGTTAGATCTCAAAAAACACCACACCCTTCCAATCTCACCACACTAACAACATAAAATCTTAGCTGAAAAAAGTCTTTAAAAAAAAAATCTGAGAAAATGGAGAAAAAATGCAGATAATGTGAAGGTATTTCCAACAATCCCAGCTTTAAAAATTCTTAAAAAATAACTGTAAAAATGAAGAGAAACTTCAGAAAACTACAGAAAAACTTCCAAAAAAAACTGAAGGTATTTCGAACAACAAAATATTTGCAGGTAACTTCCCCCCCCCCCCCTTAACATTTTTTTCCCTTAAATTTGTTATTGTTTATAAATTTGTTTTGCAGATTTTATGATTTTTATAGTCTCTCTTTGAACACTTTTTAAGCTGGGATTGTTCCAAATACCTTCACATTATCTGCATTTTTTCTTCATTTTTTATAGTTTTTATGAAGTCTTTTTTAGCTGGGATTCCTCTGAGGAAATTCTGCCTTTGATGTCGTTGACGGCGAATCATCGGTGTTGTCTGAAACATTAATTGTATCCGAAGGAGAAAACACGGTTTGAATGTTTGCTCCTGATTTAGAGATATAGGTGAATAGCCATTCAGAGCAGAAAGGATTTTCCTCTCTTTTATTTATATTATATATATATATATAACCTTTTTCATTTCCTATTTGAGGTATTATGAATAAACTGATTTATTCCTAATTATTACTGAAATTATTAAAAGTAATGGCTTTATGTAAAATTTTCTGCCCAGAATATTTTCAATTTTCTAAGCAACATAAATTTTTTGAGATTGGAAAGTGTTATATTGATTTTTACTTCTTAAACCCTTTATTCTTGAAATTTAATGAAAATAATTAACATTATCTAATGACTTGATCCTAAATCCGCTTTTAAAGAAGTATTTCTAAAAAATATATATATATCATTTTGTTTGTTTACAAATAATTCTTTAATTATATATATATATATGTATGTATGTATGTATGTATGTATGTATGTATAATTAAATAATTAAACATTCAAACAAATATTTATATAATTATATATATTAATATATATATATATATATATATAACAGGTACTTACTTTAAAAGAAATATATATCTGTGTAAATATATATATATATATACTAGCAGACCCGGCCACGCGTTGCTGTGACTAAGTTATACGTTGAATTATACGGCTGTAAACTATTTAGTACAGTTAAATTATTATTTACGAACAAAGACGAAAACGTTGTAGCCGATGTAAAAACCCACAGGGTTGAGATTTGAAACTTAGGTCAAAATTTGGAAGCGATTGATAAAAATTTTCGTAGTGTTGATATTAAGCACAAATTAATTTTATTGTAGGGTCCTATAAATTTTAATGGAGAAGTGATATATATTATTTCTAATGCTACTTTGGATAAAATTGCTAAAATGACTAATATATAAATTAAATTCTATTAAAATTCTATTAAAATAAAAGTATAAAAGAAACAGACGATTTTAAAATCAATTTTTATGGAGGAGTGAAATATAATATATGCTATAATGGATAATTTTACTATTAAATGACCTCATCATTTTAAATATTTTAAAGAGGGCAACAGCTGTAGTTATAAAAGGGAAAACAATAAGGCTAAACCAGAAAAATAAGTAAATTTGATAAATATTTTAAAACTTTAAAATTGGAAATCTTATGAAATATTGGACATTTAAAGTAAATACATGTATCATTTTAAATACAAAAAGATTTTGGAAAAGTTTAGTGTATTTTAACGAAGTGATGAGAAGTTTTTGAGTATGTTAAAATTTTAATAGTAAATTCAAGTCAATAAAGATGGGAAACATTGAGGATTAAGATAAGAATAATTATAAGATTTAAAAAAAAAAAAAAAAAAAAAAAACTTTTTATATACCATGCTTTTAAATTTTAATATACTAATAATATACAAATTAAAAGGAAAATGATAAATATTCTATCATAGTTTGAAGTCAAATTTGTTTTCAAATGTCTAAATAAAATATCTGATGTAAGATACTAATATTTTGCAGCGGAATAGATTTCATTTCTGTCATCCTTGGCGAAAAAAAAGAATATCGCCAAATTATCTGGCGAAAATATTTAATTCCTTTCAAAAATCATGGTTATTTTAACAACTTATATTAAAAGAGTAATGAATAATATGAAACAATATTTCGTACAATACATATTACATGTCATACATACGTACAATGAATAATACATATTACATTTCGTACAATGCATACATCTGGCATGTATATTTTCGTGTTACGCTTTTGATCGCCAAATAATAATAATAATAATAAAAAAAGCCAAGGGCGACAGAGTTTAAAAATTTAAAATTAAAATTTTGTCAATTTGACAGCAAAATAATTCAATCTAACACCCGCGATAACTAATACATATCTATACCCAAATATAAGGATTAAAATCGGGAAATAAATTTCCTCGATTTTTAATAATTTCTTACAAAAAATCCAGTGGGCAATTAACATAGGAAATCTTTTTCTTGGCTGCACAGACGGTCAGTGAGTCACACTTCGCTTGCGTATAGAACTCATAGATATAGTATAGCATATATAGAATAGAGTGATCATTGGGGAGAAAAAAGTTATTCCTTTTCATTTGGGTTGGTTGGTTGTAGGGTTAAGGCCGATTGACTCCTTAAGTGTCCTAGGCCCCTTTTCATTTGGGAAAAGACGACGTTTTTACCAAAATATGGCCGTCTTTCCCCGAGTGAATACACACGGGAATACATACTAATATTTTAGCAAATAAAATTTATGAATAATTTATTTGCTAAAGGGGAATGGAAGACTCCAGATACAGTTTCAAATTCATATTTCTTTGTTTCTTTTCTTTTTTTTTTTTTTTTTTTTTTTTTCAATACCACTTAATGGCTGTTTCCAAAGCTTTTATTTTTTATCTTTTTTCGGCATCAAAAATCTTTCTACGATAACATGGGGATGAGAGATCTATATATATTACTATATCTATGATAGAACTACATTAGCACTTTATCAATGTGTATAAAATCTTTAAATTGATTATGACGTCAATTTTCGTGAGATGCATAATTTAACTTTTTATAATTTTTTAACGTTCACGTTTGATTAAATGTATTTATTTTTATGTCGAAAGAAAATGAACTCGTATTTTTTTTTTTTTTTTTTTTTTTTGGCAACAATTAAATTAATGGAACTCACAGATATTTTGGAGCAACTTTAATAAAGGTCTATAATTAACAAATAATTGCAATAAAACAATATTGTGACAATAAATTGAGATAAAAACTATCCTATCTCTCAAGTTGGATCAAACTGCACACAGTGTGCAAAATTTCATCAAAATCAGTTCCTTAGTTTAGGAGTTTACCCCGGACAAACATCGTGACACGTAATTTATATATATATACAGATTAAATTATAAAGTTTTGATCAATGAAGCACAAATAAGTAAAAAACAGGATTAATTTCACTGTATTATCTTCATTATAATATGAATTCAATTTACACTTCAGTCTAAGTAACACGTGGCCGGCTATGCTAACACCAAAAATTTAAAAAGTGGAAATAATTGAATTATACGAAATTTATTAATAGGTTAAAAAGTTGAAGATTCTTTGTGTAGATGGCAGCACCAAATATATTTCAGCTTTCATTTCAACCCAGTCGAAAGGTATCGACATCTGTTAGAATCATTTGGAGTTAACAGATAATTGTGACTGTCAAATAATAACAGACAAATAATTAGCAATAAATTAAAATTGCGACTATAATTTGAGATTTAAACTATCCTATCTCTCAAGTTGGATCGAACTGCACATGGTGTGAGAATTTTATTATAATCGGTTAAGTGGTTTAGGAGTCCATTGAGGACAAACATTGTGACACGAGATTTATATATATTAAGATATATATATATTAATATATATAATTTTTTACATATTTGTTTGAATGCTTAATTATTTAATTATACATACATACATACATATATATATATATATATATATATATATATATATATATATATATATATATATATTTCATATTGTAATCGAGAAAGAATTATTTTTAAAAAAATGAAATCGTTTATTTTATGAAGAAATTTGCGTTATTTTACCAAAATAAACTCCGTGATTGAGTGTTTTTTAAATTTGTGTATGTGTGTTCAAAAGATATAAAAAAGTTTTAATAGTTTTCTTTTTATATTTATTTAGAGTAAATTAACTTTCATTGATATATAGTCATTTGATTTGCTTAGAAATTAAAGATTGTTTTATATTTTTAAATGAAAAATGTTTTAATTACATAACGAAATTTACATAAATTAATTTACTTATAATTACATAACGAAAATTTAGTGAAAATGAATAAGATATATATTTTTTTTATATATAATTTATTATGATATTATGAGCTTTAGAAAGAAAAAGAATGTGTCTTTTGGATATTTTGTTTGGTGTTGCTCCAGTAAACAACAAAAAATGACAAATAAAATAAAATAAAACTACACAGAAAATTTGTGAATTGTTTAATGTTTTACCATTTACATTTAAAATGCTATGATATGATATTTATAATTCGTTATAGTAATTTTAGTATAAGGTATTTTGTTTGTCTTTTTTCTCGCTTCCTAGAAATTTACAATGAGAAATATAATACTTCGGAAGAGTTAGTTTATATATGGCTTCCAAAATAGAGCTTAAAATTGGATTTAAACCGCAAATCTGCTTCACGTAATCTCTTACTCACTTTCTGCGAAATAGAAAATAGATATTTTTCTGATTCATTTAACATTTCGTGTATTTCTATGGAACATATACAAACAGTTAAATCTACAATTATTATAATACTATTTACTATTATTAGTATATTATTGTTTTAGAACGAGTATATTTTCATTTTTTAAAATTTTTATATATTTTTATGACTGACTATGCATTAAAAAAATCATTTCTACCTAAGGTCAATTTTTTTTTTTAGTATTGATGTTCTTTTAAATTCTTTAGGACGAATGCATTTGCATGTTCAACGATCTTTTGGTGATGTTTTTGTATTTAAAAAACTCCTACTTTTGACAAAAATCAGATTTTTTTTTAAATTCTCATTGGAGGGACACAATTGCCTTAAAAACACATTTTTAACATAAGTATACATATATATATAAGCTTAGTGGTATTATGCTAAGCACATTGGTATGTTTTTCCTTTACATCTGAAATTCAGTTCGACATTTAAATTAATAAATCTCTATTACTTTATCTGCTCTTTTTTATTTTTTGTATAATATATAGATATATATATATATATATATATATATATATATATATATATATATTATTGAGTAAAAAAAATTATAAATATTTTAAAGAATATTTTAATTTGTCTTTCTAAGAAAAACATTTTTAAAAAGAAAATATAATTATGTAATATTGACGATTATTCCATTAAAATAAAGGATTATAACCCATTAAATTAAAAAATAAAATATGTGTCTTGTGTGAATATTTAAAAGAAAGGGCATTCTAAGATTGTTTGAACACGAATAAAAATTTTTTTAAATGAAATGAAATTTTTAGAGCTATAATTAAAATCCCTTAAAAATACGGTTATTACAAGCGTATTTTAAAATAAAGTTATTCTTCTTCCTTTATAATATGGATCACAGAATAAATTTAATTGTTGAAATTATATATATATATTCATATAACTAAAGACATTGTATAAATAGAAATTTGTTTTTCCAGTCGATAAACCTAAATGGAACTGCAAGGGGAAAAAATGACGATAACAGCAACTGTTTCAAGGTTATTTTTTAAATAAAACCTTCCCTTTTACAGTTGAAAAAATGTTTTTATTTTTTATTCGTTTTAAAAGGAATATAAATTTAAATATAATTTATTCACACTAAATATTATTTTAATTTTTTCTCTGATGAAATTACAATTTTGTAGGTGATATTTTAGCGGCTATGTAGTTGAGATTGATATTTTACAAATTATAGAGTAATGACTCTCGTTCTTTATGCTAATTTAAGTCCATCACTATATTTTAAGAGGACAGGTGGAAATCACTATTTATATAGAAATTCATAAAAAGCGATGATTACTTGCACATGCGCAGAAGATATTTTCAATACGAGTCGTCTCAATAATAAAAACAACAATGCTTGTAATTATTCAATATTTTAATTAATCAGTGTTTTTATTATTTAGTTCAATGCTTTTCAATACCTAAATTTATAAATAGTTTCGAAAAATAACAGCTCTTATAAAATAAATTTATTTCTTATGTTTTATACAGGACAATCTTGAAATAGTGTCTTTTCACTTTATAGGTATTTCCATTCAATTTTTCCACTATTTTATAAATGCTAGATAGAAGCAGTTAACAATACCATTTATTGATTTATTCATATTATTTAAGGGCCCTCTTCACACACCCTGCTGGAAGAAAGCTGATGTTATTCTATGGGAAATTTTTCTTTACAAACAACTTATTACCTAATGCATATATTTAAATTCTGTTTTCTCATTCTGAAAATTACCAGCTGTTAAACTGACGGACATTTTTTAAAAAATTATTTTTTTAATTTTATATATTTTATTTTGAAGTTGAAAAATATGAATTTTCAATGTGTGAATATTTTTCATTTTGCAATTATAAAATAAAATATTAAAAATTTAAAAAATACATTTTTAAAAAAGGTCCGTCAATTTAACAGTTGGGAATTTTCTGAAACAGAATTTAAAAATATGTATTAGTTAATAAGTTATTTGTAAAGAAAATTTCCCCATAGAATAACATTATCTCGGTCAATCGGCGACGGTAAGTGAAGAAGGCCGTTACGTATGTCCACTACAAGCATCTTAAAACAAAAAGAAAAGAAAAGAAATTTTCAAACGTATATTTATTTATGTTGAAAAAAAAAAATATTTTATGGAAATCAATAACATAAGAGTAACAAAATATTCAGTTAATATTTGTACATACAAGAATATTCAGATTCAACAAACAATATTCTGTAAAAAAAAAAAAAAAAGAAAGAAAGAAGAAAATCAAAATCGATGTATTAATATAAAAGGGAAAAAAAAAAAAAAAAAACTAATTATGACTTTCCGTTCTGTAATTTGACGCCAAACTCCTAAATGACTTTGAACTTTAATAAATTCTGGGGATAAAAGAAAAAAAATAAGTTCCTTCTGAAGAAACATGCTTGTCGTAAAAGTTAATCACCCGGCGTTACACTGAACTCATTACAGTTTCATGAAGCATGTGAAACTAGTTAAGCTAAAATTATTAAAGAAGTAAACAATCAAATCTGATCGACACAGGAAACGCGTTGTTTCAGGATATAATGATAAAGATTTTATGTTTAAAATTAAGAAGTGTTGTTGTCAAAGATAAGTTATCGCTTTCGGTTTGATGTTTATGGCATTAATATAAAGCGGAAGGAAGTTTATAATGTAGCTAATGATTATGAATAAATGAAGTTAACGACAAAATTTTCAGAGAACAAGGGTTGTTGCTGATTTAACCAACCGGGTTTCCATGGACAAAATTATGCATAATTACATAATATATTTATTGTTATATGTATGCAATTAATTTACATGGCGGATTTTTTATTCAAACATCACCAATAATTTTTAATTGTAACATTTGCCTAATCACTTCAAAAATTAACAGTCTATTATGTACTTCAAGTATCACTTCTCAAAATTATTGGTAATCACTGAATGAAAAATCAGCCAATCTGGCAACACTGGTTACATGAGTAATTAAATTATATATTTATTGATTTTTATACAAACAAATTTTTTTCATCCATAATTGTAATTATATATACAGTCTGTCAAAAAATTAAATGAACAATAAACCTTTTTCAGAATTCATAAAGAATAATTCTAATTTTTTGACAGACAAAAAAGGAAACATTAAAAATATTATTTTTACGTTAAAATCAAGGATATTGTTTTTCTAAATTGTAAACATTTTGCAAATCTGAGACTAGGTTTCAATGATAACTATTTTTTTATGTCAGAAAAGAAATAGCGAAATTTCAAATTTCAAATTTTTAAGCTTTTTAAAGATTATAAAAGATTCGGTCCAAGATGTAGATGTTTTCATTTTTTAAAGATTAATCAATAATGAATTACTAATTAATTAGTGATTAATTAATAATTAATAATTAATTAATTTTCAAAAAATGGTGTGTGTGGAACTTTTTTTTCTATAATTATATAATATATCTAAAAAAATTTCTATTAATAATTTTTATCAATGTTAATTTATTATCTTCAAGTTTATATAATTCACTCATCCAAGTAATTTCATCATGATTTAATATAAAACCTTCATTTTGACAGTATCTATCAGATACTATTTGAAATCGAGGTACACATTTACATAAATGACACCATTCTCTAGGATTTTGAATAAGAAATGGTAAGTATTCACAAGAGGGATGGGGCAGTATATAAGAAATTTTTTTTATTTCGCACGTCACATTATAAAATTTATTCAATTACTTGTAACTTTTCTTAAAAGTCAAATATGTATTTTTAAAAGATTTTCTTTATTCAAAGTGTCATTTTTTTCTTTTTTCAATTTCTATATCAAGTGCATTACTCCAACTTATTAATTTCTTGATTCATACTAAACAATAAATATTTATGTTAAAATACATGCATAACTGTCGTACTAAATTAAATTGTCATAGACAGTTTTAATTTTTTTAAGTTTTTTCATTTATACTATATTTACACATTTGATAATTTTGAACTTTCACTGGATTCTTAGTCGTTTTATAGTACTTTGCATATTCATCAGCAGTTAATATTTGAAACAAAGGCGTTAGCTTACATATGCAACACCAATTATTTTTGTTTTCGACAAACAACATGTCTTTATCCACACTTTTTTTTGAGTAAAATCTACTAAGTAAACATTCTTTTCCATAAAGAAATAATTTCACACACTTATAACACATATTAAGTTCATTATCGTTTCTTACAAAGTAAAACTTAACATATATATATTTATTTCTTATATCTAAATCTATAAAAAATATACTGTAATAAACCATGGTATAATATATTTTAGGTTGTGTTTGAAAATAGACAGCAATATCTCTATCAAATATTTTATCTACTTCAGAAAATAATTGCAGTAAAGTTTTATCTTTGAAAAAATCGTTAATTACACGCATAAAATCACAAGGTTTCGAAGATATAATATATTTATCGTGCTCTCGAATAGCTTTTTGTAAAAGTGGATTTGGTAAATTTAAAAATTCGACATCGTGAAATTTACGAATGTTATTCCATATCGTTTTAAAACACCAATCGTTCAATGTATAAAAGCAATAGTCACAATTATGTGTGCAATTAGAATCATACACAACCGAAAGATATATTTCATGTCTAATTGAGCATATTTTAATCTCAAAATCTTTCCAAATGTTTCTGTCAATTTCATTATCCGAACCAATAAACACGTGAATGTGCAATTTCAGTCTTAAAGAATGGTGATGCTTTACATGAATTATTGTTATCTTATTGAGTGCAATAATTTCATTAAATCTACGATATGTGCTATTTTTCTTCAATATTCCATGATACAAATATTTAAAATTTTTAAAAGAAACGTGCGAATCGGCAATTATATCAGTTTCGATCCAGTACATTATAATCTCTTCAAGACAAAATGTCACTTGATCTCTTGCTTATATAATAACCAACCACACCCACTCAAAAAAATACCAATTTAAATAAATTGATTTCCAATCAATTTTTTGAAAAACGATTTTTGAATAAAGAAAACGACAAAAAATTTTAAGTAGGAAATTTTGTCTAAAAAGGATTAATTATTAATTAATTAATTAATAATTAATTTTCAAAAATGATGAAATTTATAAAATTTAAAAATTATGAAATGCCAATTGCAAATTGTATTTCAAACTTTAAATTGTTTTAAAAAAAACGAGATTAGAATTTCAGTACTTATATTTAGAGATCAATTTATTTTAAAAGACGACAATTTATATATAATTAATTAAAAAAATAAAAACTAATAAGTTTTAAATTTCAACTCTGTGTGATTTTATAAATATAGATCATGATAATTTTTGATCTGATGTATTTAAAAAAAATAAATTACATTTCAAATTTTAAATTTTGTTAAAAATTATTTAAAAAAAATGAGTTAAACTAAAAAAAAGGATTTTTTAAAGTTTTTTTTTAAAATATTGAATCATTCTGTGAAAGGACTGATCCTTTAGATATTTCTTATTAAAATGAGAAAAATGAAATCACTTGTTTGGTGGACATTTCGCAGTCTTGTAAATCATTATCAATCTGAAGAAGAAATTTTAAAATTACCATTACCACCCAAAATTATACACTATATAGAAGAAAATTATACTGACATACTGTTAAGTCTAATGTAATATATTATTAAAAAACACATTCTTTGGCATTTTGAGAAAAGATTACAACAGACATTTATTTGCTACTCAGATATGTGATTGCATCATTCACGGAAAGACAGTTGTAATTAAATGCCAGTTGTTTTCCAACCAGCTGACTCGTTTTGAGGTAACAAAGTGAAATCATATTAAAGACAAATTTTTATTAATATCTCTTAATGTATATTTAAAGATTGATGTGTGTGATCTGAAGCAACAGATTTAAATAAATTGATTAGAAACAAAAGTGATATTTTGAATAAAGAAAACAATATTAGAATTTCAATACTTATATTTAGAGATCAATTTATTTTAAAAGACGACAATTTATATACAATTAATTAAAAAAATAAAAAAATGATAAGTTTTGAATTGCAACTCTGTGTGATTTGATAAATATAGATCATGATAATATTTTGATCTGATGCATTTAAAAAAAGTAAATTGCATTTGAAATTTTAAAATTTTAACAAAATGATTTCAATAAAATGATTTAAGGTAAAAAAAAAAAGATTTTTAAGGTTTTTTTTAAATATTGATTCATTCTTTGGCATTCTGAGAAAGGTTTCATGTACAGTTAATTATTTGACTGACTGTATATATATATTAATTAAATTTTTTTATTGTTGATTTTATTTAAATCATCACTAAAGACCGAATATTTTAACAGTGATTTGAAGAAGAAAGAAGGTCTTATATACAGGAAAATATGTAACTAATTCAAATTTTAAAAACAAGAACAAACAATACATCTGCAATTTATTGCATATTACTGCTACTTGTGTTTATTTCCAATATAATTTGTTTATTCGGAATACTTAATCCACACTAAATTTAATGATTTTTAACAGTTTGTCATTTTTTTTTTTTTTTTTGAAATGCTGAAAAAAATAATGTTATACAAAGTTTATCAATTAAAGAATATTTTTCTGAAATGCATGATATATTTCCTTATTTCAAATAAAGTCACATGTATTATTTACAGTGAAATTTAATCAAAAACTTTTATTAAATTAAGAAAATTTAAAAAGAGAAATAAGTAAAGAAAAAAAAAAAAAAAAAAAAAAAAAAAAAAAAAAACAGAAGATTACGTAAGTACCTTAGGCTGATGTATTTGCATTTTTCTTTAAATTTAAACATTTGTATTTTGATTCAATTTAAAATACGGTTTAAAGTGAGATTTATTCAAAGCATTCATGCAAAGGTTATATTATTTATTATATATATATATATATATATATATATATATATATATATATATATATATATATATACTGAATCAATATAAATTTATGATCTTTGACAGACATACAAGATGATAAAGTTTTAAAAACTAATGTCTTTTACAAAAAAATGAATTAGATTATTATAGTCAGCTTTTCTTATCTAAGTGATGGAAATGAGCAAATTTAATTTTAAAGGCTAGCCCATTGAGGTGATCTACAAGATAAAAGGTATGATATTATTGAAAATGTCTTCTATAATAAATAGAAAATTTTTTAGTGTATACCACAAATTACAAAAGTTAGTTGTTGTTACAGTTTGAAAAAATAACATTATTCTTCACAAGAGTACAAACGAAGCATCATTGTAGCATGAAAGTGATTTATGATCTACATCTATGTTTGCGAGATCATACTATTATTTCCATATGAAACAGACAAGGCCATTTTGGCAATTTATATTTTTTGTTCACCGCTTTATTTATTGTCTTTGAAAACCAATTTTTCAATACACTTTGTGATAATACTTAATAGATGTTTGTGTTATAAATAATAAATGCAATTGTAGAAGATTAGAAAAACTAAATAATAATAATAATATATAAAATATTTACACTATTTTTGTTTTCATTCTGTGCAAAACAGAATTTATACGACTGGAATTTCCTTAATATATTCTTTGATTTAAAAGTATGCAGTAGTAACTGTGTTTCATTCCCTAGAATCGGTTTCTATATTCATTTCCTGAAATGTTTCTTGTATAGCGTTTGTCATAGGAGACTTTAAAAGTTTTATTGTCATTTTGACTGTGAATTAAAATCGCTATCGCAATTGTGTAAATAAAGATCTTGGCAAGAAATGTCCTAGCGGCTTCGGTGCCAAATTTCAAATTTCGCCAAGTAGTTCAATGCTGTTCCATTTCTTTAGCACAATTTTTCGCAATTTTATTTAAATTATTAAAAAAAAAAAAAAGTTTGCGTGTTAAATTTTTTTCGACATAAAAACTATATTTATTTATTTATTTTTGCAATCAATCTGTTTTCTTTTCTTTCTTTTTTTTTTTTTTGTTCTTCTTAATAAAATTAATGATAAAATGACATTATTTATTTTATACTTTTTGAACCGATTATCCGATTGAATTAGAAAACACATCATTAGCTAGATTTTTTACTGATTAATAAATGTACCAATATTTGATAAAATGTAATAATCCGGAGAAATAAAATGACAAATTTTCAGGTTCATGTATTTTAAATTACAAAAATAAAAGTTTGAATGTTTATTCAAGTGTGTCGCTAAATATTGGTAACAACGAAAGATCGCTGCCCGAAAGAAATAGCACGATCCGTCGTATTTAAAAATGAAGGTTTAAAGAAAAATCTGATTTGTATTTGACACAAAATAATATTAATCATATTGTAATTTAAAATACATGTTTATTTCATGCAGTATCTATACAACATTTCTGCCATAATAAAATTGTATATTTGAAGCCTACACAAGAATATATTTGATGTCTGCAAGAGGATTGAAAATATAAAATAAAACCGGCAGCTTCTGAGGAATATGCAACAATCACTAAATTAAGGGAATTGGCTTGTGGTTGTAGCCCTAGAATTATTCGTCGCACATTAGCCTGGGAACTACTGTTTAATGTAGATTCTAAACCACTACGAATATCTACGATTGAACCGGGATTTGGATTTAAAAACTTGGAACCACTTAATAGGAAAAGTTTGCTAAATTAGATACTGTAAGTTAAATTTACTTTTAAATAAGTTATGCACTCATTATAATTGAAGGGAGTCCTATTTTCAGATTATACATCAGATAAGATGGGCATTGGTTTGAAGTATCAGAAAGGTTAAGTTGAACAAATAAACAAAATTCTTGGTCATGATATTTTGGTACAACGTAGGCTGAAAAATTATAGTTCTGAATTAACTCTTAGCATTAAATGTAACGTTTTAATGGCGTTTCTAAATTTAAATGCGCAGACACCTTTTAAGCATAGAAAAAAAAAAATAGGAGAAAAATATCTTGACATGTATTACTTTATGATTATTCAAGTAAAAACGTTGTTTATTTCTATAATAAGGCTGATATTTTTTAAGTATTTACATTAATGTCCCTATATCTTAAAGGTTTCTTGATAGAAAGCCAAAGCTGTTTGGTATGATAATGCTGAAGATTTTGTAGATACGGTATTACAGAAGTATTTTGAGAGAAGTAAAATATCAATGAAGTAAACAGTGTTCATATGACGAAGCGCGACATTGTAGAAAATATTTTAACAAAATTATTATAGCCGTGACCCGATCATAATTCTAAAAAAAATGTTTTGTATTTATTGCTTGAAGACATGTTATACTTCGCTTATACTTGAAATCTTTTATCGAGTTGTATAGTGGTGACAAAACACCAATAACATTTTGGCAGTTTTGGGGTGGAGCAGTGTTGGGTTCCATAAATCATAAGAATAAAGAGATTCAGGGTAGTTATAACATGAGTAAGTAAATGAAATTAATTTAGTTTGAAATTCGACAGTATTTCTCATATGAGGGAGGAAACGATAATGTCATTGGAGGATTAGGTAGTTTCGGTCAAGATTTTTACTGTAAAAATTTTACAATTCCAATTTCTAACATCTTCAGAAAAAACTGCCTTTTTTCACTACATTTTATGTAACACAATTTATTTATTCATTTTTACTTTTGGGTTATTAAATGTTTTAAAATATCCCTTTTTTTTAAATACTTAATATATATATATATATATTGTGTTCTTTAAAAAATTAGTCTCAGCTCTAGTTGAAACATCTGAATTTCTAAGGGTTATTTTTTAAAATGATATAAATTCTTTTACATGTGTATTCAACTGTTAATCTATTAAGTGATTACTATTTGCTTTTAGATTTATAGTGGCAAAGCGAAATTTTAAATATTGCTTTAATAAACTGTTAAAAGTAGATGGTTATTTGGTCACGTTCATTTAAATTATTGCCTTCTTAAGTGACAAGAAATAATTACCCCTAATATCTATTTGCATGCAGTTTTAATTTGGCTGTAATTCTTCGCAAATACTACGGATTCGATGAATCAGTACTAACTCTTTAAGTATTATATAATAAATAATAAATTTAAGGTTGTTTACTTGTAAACGAAGTCGAATCATTTCTGCGTCTTCAGTTGGTGCTATTTCGCATAGTTCAGTAATGTCGAGTTGCCAAATTTTATAATTTATTCTGGAGCATTTTTAGTACCTGGCATGATTTCATACCACATATGTTTTAGAATTATTTTTTCCAATACATAAAAGAATTAAAAGAAGAAAATAATTACTCTTAAAGAAAAATTTTATGAAAAATGGATTGGTACTAACAATGGTCAAAAGTAAATTATAAAAGTTTGCAACCGTGTTAATATCTGAAAAATACTTTGTCTGCTATATATTTTCTTGACTACCTTCCTTTGCCTTACCTTTCTTATCTTACTTAGTATAATCTGTTTTTACCTACACTGCCTTGAGTGCTTGGTTGTACTGTTTTAAATTTTCTGATTGTTTGGTTAAGAAATTATTTACTTGTATCACCAAATTTTGCTTTTCTTTCGACCGTCTATTGCTGCTGAGATGCAGAGGGGAAGCTTGTCGAACTAAATATTTTATTCCACAACAGAAACTTTGTTATTAGTGTTTCTGATTAAACTGCAAAATTGTAAGTCATCAATTCTTTTCCATGCATAAGACTGCATACTGGTAAATCTTTCGCAATGTTATGTTTAAATTATGCTTATACGTTATGGTTAAATGTTTCTAAGCTGTAGGATTTTTTTTTTAATTATTATTTTTATTTATTTAGATAAAGACCATAAATAACATGAAAATATTTTGTATAACTCTTGAAACATATAAACAATTAATTCTCGAGAATATGCATATTTTCGTTTGACTAAAAACTTCACATTTACTTAATTTATATTTATTAAAATTATGTATTTCGTTTAAGTATATATTTTTTATAAAAACACATACGTTCATTTTGTTACTATCATGTTTCATTATATTGATAAAATTTTCATTATAAATGTTTCATTATAACTTACATTTGATATAAGAACTGAAAACTATGATTGAATATTTTTTGTATATTGAACTATAAATTGAGCTGAGTGAACAACAATTTAGCCGAGTGAGCAACAATATTTTGTGAACTTCTTTTATTTTTATTTTTATTTTCTCTTTTTCTTAAACTGCCAATTGAAAAAGCTGCTTTCATTGTAGGAAAGCTCTGAGTTTAAATTAATTATATTATAGTGTTAATTTTAATACCACCACATAGCCTTAAATTACAAACAGTCTAAACAAGTTTTTTCTTACGTTAAATGACTTAGAAAAGTAAGATATATTCATTTTTATTTTAGAAACATATTTTTTTGTTTGTTTGTTTGTTTGTATCGGGAATGCAAATAATTTTCTTTCTTTTTTTATTGAATCTTTGTTTCTACGTTAAAATGGTTTGCATAATTGTTGTGACTTATTACAACTTTTTTTTAAAGACGAAGTCAACAATTTTTTTAAAACGCAATTAAAGCAAATAATAACATATTTTAAAATTACATATATTTTCAAAAGCAATTTCAAATTTTCTGAAATATGAATAAAATTAATGATACATTTAACATCATCCAGATTTCCCAAGAGAAATTAGTGATATTGCTTCCGATAAAAGTACAAGTACTTTCTTCTGAAATTAAAGTGTAGAGTTTTTTTTTTCTTTGTGTACGTGTGTGTTTATTCAATAAGTTTGATTAATCAGTAAGACGTGAAAGATAATTTTTTTTTTCTTTACACTTTTGTGTATAAGCTTGATTATTCTTCATCACTTAATTAAATTTATATGTAAAAATATAAACACTGAATCAAAAAAGAAGTTTTTTTTTTTCCACGCTTTCCATCACAAAACAAAAGAAATGATCCCATTATTATTTTTTTGTAATAAATTTTTAAATTAACCTAATAGTTACGTGGTATTTATACAGAGTAGATTGGTAATTTCGTTCATTTTTTTACTATCATGTTTCATTATAGTAACAAAATATTTCATTGTTACTTATATTTGATAAAAGTACTGAAAACTATGATTGATTATTTTTTGTATATTGAACTAGAAATTGAGCTGACTGAACACCAATTCAGCCGATTGAACAACAATATATTGTCAACTTCTTTTATTTTTATTTTTATTTTTTGTTTTTCTTAAATTACCAACTGAAACAGTTGCTTTCATTGTAGAAAAGCTCTGAGTTTGAATTAATTACATTATAGTATTAATTTTAATACCACAACATAGCCTTAAATTACAAACAGTCTAAACAAGTTTTCTCCTTACATTAAAAGCCTTAGAAAAGTAAGATATATTCATTTTAATGATAGAAACATATATATATATATATATATATATATATATATATATATATATATATATATATATATATATTGTTTGTTTGTATCGGAAATGCAAATATGTTTCTTTCATTTTTTATTGAATCTTTGTTTCTGCGTGAATTTGTTAAAATGGTTTGTATAATTGTTGTGATTTATTACAACTATTTTTCAAAAGACTAAAACAACATTTTTTTAAAACGCAATTAAAGAAATAATAACATGATTTAAAATTATATATATTTTCAAAAGCAATTTCGAATTTTCTCAAATATGAATAAAATTAATGATACATTTAATATCATCCAAATTTCCCAAGAGAAATTAGTGATATTGCTTCCGATAAAAGTACAAGTATTTTCTTTTGAAATTAAAGTGTAGTGTTTTTTCCCCTTTGTGTGCGTGTGTGTTTATTCAATAAGTTTGATTAATCAGTAAGTCGTAAAAGAGAAGGGTTTTTCTTAACACGTTTTAGTATAAATTTAATTATTATTCATCAACTAATTAAATTTATGTGAAAAAATAAAATCATGCAATCAAAAAAGAAGTTTCTATTATTCACGCTTTCCATCACAAAACAAAAGAAATGATCCCATTTTTTTTTATATAAATTTTTAAATTAAACTAATAGTTACGTAGTATTTATACAGTGTAGATTGGTAAAAGACGTAGTACTTTTATTTCTGTGTAATCCTTTATTAGGTAGACTTGTTATTTATTGACGTATGTGAATATTTGTTCTTTAAATATATATTAAAAAATATATTAAATTTTAAAAATAGCATAAAAACTAAAAAAAAAAAATATTTTATGCTTTCGTTTTGTTATTTTATCCTAGTTTTGGGGTATTTTGGTACTTAAAATTACCGGCTTTTGTAACTTTATGCTAAAATAACAGTGTTTGATCAATAATAATAATAAAAAAAATTTTTCCTGGTGTCTCTGTAAAAAAGCTACAAGTGCTAGATTCACCAAAATCAATAACGTTTGTACTATGATGACTTACAATATACGTACCAACTTTCAGCTTATTCGAACAAAGCGTTTAGACGCTAGCGTGTTCACTCACAGACACACACATACACATACATACACACACACAAACACGCAAACATACATACATCATCTCAAAAAAAGTGAAAACGGACTCAGGGGACCTCGAAACGTATAGAAACAACAAAATCTCAAATTCGCATTTTTGACATCATTACAGTACTTATCTCACTATAGTGTTCGGAAAGTAAAATTATTACCACAGTTATGTTGAAGAAGTAGGTATAATAGCATTTTTTCTAAAATAGTAAAAGGAAAATTTCTTGCTTTGAATAAGTTTTTTTTTTTTTTTTTTTTTCGATTTTTTAAAATCAACGATTTAACTGTGAGTTTTAAATATTGATTTAATACAAGTACATAAATATCGTCAGTTTTACCAATAATCCAATAAAATCAGGATTCGTACGGACTCGTCTTTTCTTGAACATTGTTCTTTCAGTAGATTTAATTAGAAAAGTTTCTTTTAAATTTATAGGGTTTTTTAAGGAGAAAAATTACTGTGAAAATTAGTGGTAGATAAAATCAAGGAAAAACAAGTACTGCACGATCCCAATAAAATGAATACTCTAATAAAAAAAAAAAAAAATATGTAAATTATGTCGCAAATAGGAGAGTAAAATTCTTGATCTTAATTCTTATCAGTAAAGATTCCAAAATATTCCAGATTTTTAAAAAAAATATATTTATTTAATTATTATTTTTATTATTGTCATTAGAAAAATACTTTTATGGAAGTGGTTCTGATTCGTGTTAATACATAATTTGTTCAGTTGGTTTAATCCTATCGGCGTATACATATGGTCTTTCCTTGTACTGTGAATAACTTATGATAAATACGTGAAACATATTTATAATTTATTTTCATAATATTTTAAATTTTTGATTCAGTCTGAATAAATGAATAGAAAAATCATATTTTATTCAACAATTTAAAACAGAATTTTTAATTTAAAACTTAATTATTTTTAATTTTAAATTTTTAACTAATACTTTGTGTATTAAAACTTCAAAACTTCTTCACACACCATACAATTTAAGCTAGCACAACCGGTTTCGAAAGGACGAGGTCTTTCTTCTTCAGGTGCAAAAACACGTGCCTTGGACGCAAAAGCAAGTTATCTTGATCAAACTTTCCTAGTAACAAATGTATTAACTTCAAAATACAACATTTGAATCTCCTGAAATTATTTGCTTTGTATTTACTCTAAGAGACACAGGCATAGTTCAAACGCTAAAAATTTTACTTCGTTATTCAGGAAACATCAAAACGTGTAAATATACAAAAAGCCAATCGTTTTATATTTAATTTAAAAAAAAAAAAAAAACGATTTTTAGCATATGGCTATTAGGAAATAATTTCAATTCCTGAGCAGCATTCCTGGACATGGTAAAATATTATAGTAAAGCACTTTCACAAACAGTAAAAAAGAATGTTATGCCTTAAATATTGGCAACCCTGTATATCTTCTTAAGGTTTTGTACACACCACATGGTGTACATAAATATTATCATATATTAATAACACATGGCACAACCTGAAATACACTTTCATAAGTTTTTAAGCATTGTCGCACTATAATCTACTTCTTCTGTGTCGCCCTGTTAACGCACAGCGAAAGATTTCTTCACCGTATTCTACATGAAACATGTTTCTACGCATATAAAAGTATATATTCGTTTAATTTGTTTTAGTGTCATCTATAGATATTAAACTCTACTTACCTGCAATTTCCCCATAGACGTAATGCATTTGAATTCTCTTGGGTGTCCCTGTGCACTATCCATTTGCTTGATCTCATCGAAAAGTTTAGTGTGATATCCCTATATGATACACATTTAGAATACCAAGTTTGGCGTTTCTGCTATTATTTGTTTTTACGATATGCTGATAACAGGCACACACACAGACAGACACACATACAGACACACACGCAGACGAAACACTAAAAACATTATTTTTGGATTCAGGGCAACTCAAAACGTGTAAATATAATAAAAGCTCTATTTAGAAAATTTGACTCAAAAACAATACTTTTTTTTTCACCTTATGGGTAAGAGAAAGTAATAATAAATATTGCGTATTTTAACAATTTAAAATTAAAAAACGCATTTTTTTTTTTCGTTTTGTAAATATTTTATTAATTCCATATTTATTATACTCACAAGTTAATCAATATTACAATCATTTAAAAATCATTCTATTTTAAGGATTTCCTTTAAAAATATGAATTTTTGGGAGGTCAAATTACAATGAAATATCCGAACACAATACGTTTGAAAATCTATACACTTTTTTACTTTCCCTTTCCCATACATATATGGTATAGAAAGTTTTGTTTTTGGATGAAATTTTCGAAATTGAGTTTTTGTTATATTTACACACTTTTAAGTCCCCTCTTTCTTAGAATCATGATTTGATCGGTTGGTCCGTGTGTTTGTGTGTGTGTGTATGTCTGTTATCAGCATATCTCAAGAACAAACAGTAGCAAAATGTCCAAACTCTCTATTCTAAATGTGTATCATATAAGCACGCTACACTGAATTTTCATTTAAATGAAGAAAGCAGTTCGTGTACAGGGACATCCAAGAGAATTCAAATAAATTATATATATGGGGAAATTTCGGATAAGTTCAGTGTAACATCTATAAGCTGACTAAGCAAAACGGAATGAACAAAACATTTCGTATGGATAAAATAATGCTTTGTGTAGATTGTGATATGGAAATCATTTGTCATTCGTTAACCTGTTAGTAGTCGCATATCAGTCTTTTTGCCGCCCATCGCTTATAAATTCTTCCTGTAGATCACCCCTAAAAAATAAAGCGGGGAAAATCTGTGTACCTGACCTTCGGTAGATGTCCTCTAACATAGTATTTTTTTAAGCCATTCCTGATATTTTTTGAGCAGTTAAAAACATTTTACTTCTCAAATCGGTCTATTTTACCGCTACGCGACCACAAACGTTGATTCATTTTTCTCCCCATTTCGGGTTTTTCAGACAGGTTAGAGTTTTGTGGGAAAAATTAAAGGCACTTCATCCTTCTATGCTGGATTTTTTCGGCTTTCCCCCAACGCTAAACTGCGGCGGTAAAAAGACCGACACGCGACTACTAGCGTTATGAAAAATGACGCGACTACTCTCGGGTTAACAGGGCAACCAAAATTATATCGGGACTATACTTGGAAATTGCTGGAATTGTAATTCATTTTGTATTAGATATTTTTCAAGTAAGACTAAATTTAAGTACACAATATTGTATATAGTGCATATTGTTTATGGAAAATGTAAAAGATCTACCAAAATTTAGTTAAACATTGTTTTCTGTTGTACATAATGGATGGAAGTGTTCTTCTCGTTTTTATTAAGTCGACGAATACTGCTCAGGAAGGAAAATTAACTTGTAATACTCATAATGAAAAGAAAGTATTTTTTGTAGGTCAATTTATTTATTATTATTATTATTATTATTATTATTATTTGTATATCACGTTTTGAGGTGCTCTGATTAAGAAAATCCAATTTTAAGAGACTATTTTGTATGTATATCTGTTATCATCATAACTTGAAAACAAATAATTGCAAGAAATTTGAATTCGATATTTTGAAGTTCGTATTAGGATGCTATTTAAAATTTTGAACAAGATTGGTAAATTTGAAGTGAAAATAATAACAGCCTTGATTTTTTAATTTTTGAAATAATTGTAAATACTATTGTTTTACGGGTTTTGAGGGAAAATACCCTCCCCCCTCCTCACATAGAATTATATGTCAAATAATACTATTCCTAAATCAATTTAAAATTATTTTTACTGTACATTGGACTTTATTATCTCACTTTATTGATCTCAAGACTTATACAAAATATTAAAATACACGATACGAGAAAGTCATGTGAGTGACACACCAAATTATTCCAATATATTTTTTTTTTTTCAATCGCTATTTTTGCTTCATTTTAAAATTTTATCTATTACCTTGAAAAAATGTGCAAACGTTCTTCTTTATTTTTTATTTATTTTTATTATATATATAGCTAATGTTTGCAATTTTATCCAGATTTTAAGAACATATTATTAGATTTTATCATAAATCGGTACACGTATTAATCAGAACAAAATATATCTAATGTTGTATTTTTTATTCAATCAGATAATTTGTTCAAAATATATTAAAGAAAAATCATATTTTAACTTTAAAATTTTTAAAAAGAAAACTACAGATTGATGACAAAAATAAATTAGCAAATATGTATATATGTATGTATATATATATATGTCGAAAAGAAAATAAACATGAACATATATATATAATTTAAAATAAAATTTAGAAAAATCGTGCCAAATAAATTGAATAGCTTCATTATAGAACCTCTTGCTGAAATTGAAATTTGGCATTGAAGTAGGTCGGACGTTTCTTGCCAAGTTCTTTACTTACGCAATTGCAATTGCCATTTTGATTCATCCGCTAAATGACAAGAAAAAATTAAAATACGCCAAGAAGGTTTCTGCTAAAGCTATACCAAAGGAATTTTGAAAAATGTGTATAGAAACCTCTTCTTCCTAGAAACTGAGCTATCCATTTACTGAAAAACCCGTAATTCTAAATTAAATTCTATTTTGTCAGAATATTATATCTATTACCTAAACACAAAAATAGGCTTTTTTTTTAACTAGATAACATTAAAATAGATTTTGAAAATTTTATTCTCTTATTTTTGTTCTTTTCATTACAATTAAATTATAATTTGTAATAAACATTATAAATATTATTGTAGAAATTTGTGTCAACCTACGCTTTCTTATTTTGTTTATTGTATTTATTTCTTAACTCCGTTTATATTCTCAAAAAAGTTTAGAATGACATTTATTCTTTCATTTGAAAGGAAAGTTAATAATATGTATATAGATACAGTAAAAATAAATAAACATAAATATTTATTAAAGATTAAGGAATATTTAAAATTTAACTTTTTTTTCCCACTTATATATATATATATATATATATATATATATATACATACTCAAACCTTTCAAATTAATTATTATGCACTTAGATTAATTAATTAATTGATTATTATTATTATTTTATATATTAATTTTTTGCAACAACGTACCAGAAAAACAATAATTTTTTTTTCATAACCAATTTTTTTCTTTTGAGTAAATTATTTTCATATACATACTGCAAAAACTAGACAGTAAAGCGATCGATTCCATATTATGTATGTCCTCATTTAATTAAAATATATCATAATAGGATTTTATAATCCAATAGTTAAAACAAATGCTACTTTAACGTTTAATCAAAATGTAAAATTTGAATGAAAGAAATAACAATGGTTTTCTTTTATGTCTTTTTTTATTGTTTCTCAATTCTTATTTTATGCATTTATTTAAATTTTTATAATTATTATATTTTATGTTTGGAAAATAGAATATGAAAAAATATGTACAAAATACGCAAGCTTACATAGAAAAATATCTTACATCATGTAAATTATAGCTAAAAAAAATGAAATTGAAAACAGAAAACAGAAAACAGAAAGTGGATCTATAATTAAGATTTACAATATTTTAAAATGTTTTAAATGAAGATGTATTTGTGTAATATACCGAATAAAAATGAAACAGATAACATAACGCATACAAATAATACAACGTTTCATATTTTTATAGGAATAACACAAATAAAAAAATAAAAAATGCAGCTGTCTGTATTTCCAATAAGTAATTGCTGGTGAAAACAACAAGAAATATAAATGAATAAATAAATGTAAATATATTACAAAATAATTAGATACAAAATAAAAAAAGTGTTATTATACATACTTTTGTTGCAGTTCAACTTGAGTTGAATTTATCTGTAAACGACTATAAATAAATGAAAAGTTTAATGTATATATATATAATCGACAAAACAGAACATAGAGAAAAATTCTTTGAGGAGTTACAAAGAAAACCTCTTTAAACCACTTTGAAACAAATAAATCATTTCCAAAATTGTTGCAAAAAAAAAAAAAAAAGTGGGGGGGGGGGGCGGGCGGGGGTAAAGTAAAACTAAATTGAACAAATATCGGTTTTACGGAGTTTTCTGGAGAAATAAGATTTTATAAAGTTGCTATTTTTGTACATTTTATTGTAATGTTTTGTATTGTAGAGATATATTTATATATATATATATAGTTCTAACATTATTAAAATAAAAATTTAATACAGAATAAGACGTAAAACATTTTAGATCATAAAACATATGATTATACACACGGCACTTGCTTCTTAATGTATATAAAATATTATTACTTAAATAATTTTAGTAGTATATTTATTGTTAGTAAATGTATTTTTATTAATATATATATTTGATATATATTATTGTTAAAAATGATTACTTTATTCAATATTTAATAGAGGTAGGTAGTAGTAGGTAGTATTGGATTCCAAAAAATTTTTCGACTTGACTTCTGATTTTCGATGAATATATGTGTTTTGACAGAACCAAATCATAATTTCAATAGTTTCAGAAAATGTCTAAAACAATAATTTTAAATGAATATTTTGCGGTGATTGTTATTTAAAAAATTAAATTATTAGTATTATTTTTCGGAATAGTTGATTCCTTTATACACATGTTTTTTACGAAAAATAAGTGTATTACATTTAGATATTTGGTAAATTTTTTTAAAGTAATAAGCCAATTATCTAATATTTATAATCATTTTACAATAATTCAATTAAATACAATTAAACGTGTTACATATTATAGTGCATTAATTGCTTAGTGCAATAAATATTTTAATTACAAAAAATTCTTCGTATTAATTTGTTATTTTTAGAAATCTACTGTCTGTTTTACTTTTTTCAATCACATTATAATTTACTGATATTCTTATACGTATATATATGTAAAATATCTATCATTTATATATATATATATATATATATATATATATATATATATATATATATATATATACATGTATATATATATATATAAATAGATAGATAGATATGAGTTTTTTATTTTTATTATTTTTTATTTTTTTTTTTAAGAAATTGTGTTCTGATTAAGCATTTAAAAAAACATGAAAAATACATTTATCTTAGTTTAAATTTCACATTCCTTCCAGCTTTATTGTATCTTATAATAAAAAAAAAGTGGATGTTTTTTGACACATTCAAAAATATTTAACACAAAGTTTATTAATGTTTATTTTAATATTTCATTCATTTCACGTCTATGCATTTAATCTATCTGACAACTAAAAGTCTGTCTAAAAAATATTAACATTTCTCTTTAAATAATGTTTGAAATGGCTTTTTTTTCATTTAATTTCCCTGAGGAAATTTACATTTATTTTCTTACTTAATAAGATCTTTAAATAATTTTCGTATTTCAATATTTTTATCATTATGTCTCTCATTCTGTGTCATTTTTAATATATCTTATTTTCCATTTCATTCAAAATGTGATAAATAAATTGAAAGAAAAAACTCTGAATTTGTTTTTAACGTCTAAATAAATTTTTATATTTTCTTAATTAAAACGTTATTTTATTAATTTAAAAAAAAGTTATTTTGAAATGTTGTATTATATTTCTTTTATTACATTTTGATATTTTTTATTGTTCTTAAAATGTATTAATAGTTAATATTTTAAATATCATAAAATGTAAAATATCAATTATTATTATGAACAAATTTTATTTTTATTTCCATAAAGAGTAATTTTATTAGTTTCTGATTTTTATTTTTATAAGTTTATTATAATTTACTATGAATTTATTTTCTTTCAATTTCAATGAAAATCATTATATTATTTCTGAATAACATTTTAAAAAGAAAAATAATTTTTTTATATAGTTAATCTGAAAAAAGTATATTTTTGCTTTTTAAATTTTTGTGCATTCTGCTGAAAATATTTTTAAATACTTAATTAAGTACTCAAAAGTATTAAATAAAATATATTTTCCTTCGAGTTGAAATTTACATGTTTCAATATATGTGTTGCAAAGGATGAAAAGATAATATGATTCTTCAAAAGTGAAATATTTACATTTTTTTTTTTTTGAGTTTATTTTAAATATAGGCCAGGCAAGTTATATGATAGAAGTGTTTCCAAGACGACCCAAAATTGTTGTCTTTAGCCTTGAAACCGGTCATGACTGTCTTGCTGGTTATATTAACACATTCGAAATGTTCTTTTCCCAAAATTGAGTCCTACGGAAAAGTGATTAAATAATGGATTCTAAGCATCTTGAAATAAATCCAACGGTCGCTGGAACTGTTCATGCTAGATATTGTTAGTTTAGTACACAGCTACAGACACTCCTGAATAACTAAATTTTAATTTGTTTAGTTTTATTTAGTTTTAATTATTATTGTTTTAATTATTATTATTTTGTTCATGTTCTACTTTTGTATTTTACTTGTTTGTTGTTTCACCTTATATGATTGCGAGAATTGTTTCCGTTTCGTCGAATGATGTTAGAATCAAGTGATACTGCAAAAAAAAAAAAATAATAATAAAAAAAAATCTAAAGACTCTGGTTTTCTCTGTTTGATCATTTCACTGTTTTCACTTTAACTCGCGTAAATATTGGACACGCCAGCGGCCAAGCGGTTCTGCGCTCAATGTTGATTGTGGGAAGTAACGGGTTCGATTCCAGCCGGCGCTCACCGACCTAACAGTTCAGAGTTTTCAATGATTTTCTCCAAAATTCGAGAAAATTTGGTTTAGGACCCTTAGAAAGACTCCCACAGAAGGAACCCTACAACCAACCAGCAACCGAACTCAAGTAAATATTTACCACATTTATTGAAACTAATATTTTTTATTCATGTTCGCTATGACAACGTCCTTATTAAAAATGGTTACCACTGATTAGTATTCAGTTACAAACATAAATTTTCAAGTGCATTTTATTTTATGAGAAGTATTTCTTTTAAGACAATTTTTCTACCTCTGCAAGTTTTTCCAACCCAGTAACTTTTAAAAATTTTGAATAAAATAGTCTTTACAAAATTTAATCAAATTTAAAATTGTTATGTTTATTATAATTAAATTATACATTTCCAGCCAATGTATATTTAATTTTGGCACAAAAAATATGTACTGTGCAGATTCAAATGCACTCAGAGCTACTAAAAAAAAAATTAGCAATAATAAATCTGATTTTTCTTTAATATACCTTTTCAAATGTAGGATAAATGTATGTAGTAATTATTCTATGTGGAGCATAACGTTTTGCATATAAAAATGTAATTTTATTTTTTAGGGCATTTAAATTTTGTAATTTTGCCCTAGGACATAGATAATAAATAAATTAAGACAGAGACCAACAGGCAGAAACCCACATAAAGACCAAACGTAAATTTTATTTCGGATTCAAAAGACAAGAAAACGGGGACATTTAGGAAATTTGATTAAAGACAATACATTCAAACAGTGTATGGATAAGATAATGTAAAAATGAAAATGAAAATTTTTCAAATAATTAGCTATTTAACTTAAAAATTGAAAAATAAAAATAATTTTAAAAGTGATTCTTTAACTATACATCAAAAGTATATTTTAAGAATAAAGTAACGTAAAAAGGAAAAAAAAATAGTATTGAATAATACAGAAATGGTGTTATTATTATTTGAAATATTTATAAAAAAAGATTAAATTTAATATTTTATATATTATACTAATGAAAACGAAATATGATTTACATTAAATCCAATCCTGTATTTATTTGTTTTTTAAAGCTACTATAATAAATAATTTATATATACAATTAATTTATTTAACCTCAAAATGTGACCCAAAATGATTTTCATTTGATATTTTCAGTTTAATATTAGCCTAATTAAAATTTTATGAATTTGATGATTTTAATAATGATGATTTTCTAACATCTCAGACGTTTAAGCACGTATTCCTTGAGCAATTTCATTAATTGAACAACTTCTGATAACTACATACATTGCAGTTAATTAGAAAAAAAAAAAAAAAAAACTTCAAAATTTCAAAGACTTTTTTTTACCAATTTCATTTATTCCCTTAACCTTAACTACAGGTTTCTTTTTATTTTCGACCTTATAATTTTTTCTTTGTGTTTTGAGTGTGATTTGTGCGATGTATTTTTTATTTGAATTCACCTTTAAGCTAAAAAAAATCACCACACAATGGATGAAAAAGGAATAGATATACTAATGGGTATATCCTTTTAATAACCTTATCACACTTTGCACTCGTAAATTTTCTCTTTTATACCTCAGAACACCTTATATTTCAAGAACAATTATATTCTAAATATAAATGTTAATGTATACTTACAGTAAGTATCTCTAAAATAATAATTTTGCCATATTTACAATTTATCGAATTAATAGTAAAAATTACCTAAATATCTGACAAACCAGTGGTCGAGAGAGTCTGTCCTCAAAACTGGGAGACGTCAGGTGATGGTTCGATCCCAGATCAAGCTCATTAACCTAGTCGTCCGAAGGTTTTCAAGCTTTTATCCGATGTTTGCGTAAATACTGTCTAAGACCCCCATGGAGTGGCCGTATGGACAACACTTCTACTCAATCAAGGACCCTAATACAATAAATTGCCTTAATCCTAATACCAATACCAATACGAATACATAAATATCTACATTTACTTCATCTTAGCTACTTAAAGATACATATACAGTATTTCTTTTAGGTGAAATTTTTAAAATAAGGTTTTTGCAATTGTTGCACATTTTCATCTTAATTTATTCCTAATGTATATATATATATATATATATATATATATATATATATATATGTTAATCAGTATATAAGTCTGTTTTGGTGTACGTGTTCATGTCTGTGTATGAATCTGTTATCAGAGAAAAAGTTTAGAACGAATATTATCAGAAATTTTAAACTCGGTGTTCGAAATCTGTATCAAACAGGGATGTTAAATATTATTACTTATTGAAATCGGACAAATGGTTTGTGTATAGCGACGCATTGGAAAATTCAAATACCTGTTGATGTTTTTTTGTAGGTACTGATTATACGTTTAGCCATCTCTAAACAAAAGTTCATGAACATATTTTATTATATGCATAAAAAGAACAGAATATACTGCAAAAATCATTCACCAATTGTTTACAGGGCCACGAAAAAAAAAATCGAATGACTTAGAAATATACATGCAAATTTTTGAATGTGCATTTCATATATATATATATACTACGCAAGATAAAAGTGTAGTGTGTGAAGCGTATTTGATGTTAGAGTACACTTACAAGTGCATGATATTGAGCGTAAAAAATAGACAACATGTTAAACTACTACCTAAAACACTAAATTTTCAAAGTCCTGGAGAACTATTTAGGAATTAAAAATAAAAATACATACTCAAATCTATATGGTAAACAAAGTGCTAATTTTGATGCAAATTTCATTCTTTTTCAATAATTATGCGTTTTGAGTGCCCTGAATCCTAAAAATAACTTTTTTTGCAGTTCTTTCATCATAGATATAAAATAACTCTAACAACACATCTTCTCCAAATGACATCCTTAAGATATCCTATGGATAAAATAATATCCAAATGTGCTATGGATATGTGTGTTGTTAGGGAAGTAATTGAAAGAAATGCAATTTGGATGTTTTGAAAATCATATGATTTTCAAAATCATATGATTTCAATCTACATGATTTTTTTTTTCTAACATTCGTAAATAGTGCTGGCGTGAATGAAAGTAGTCTGAAAAAATTATAAAAATCTCTTTGATTTAAAAACAACCTTTATTTTGTTTAATATAGGCACTATGTTGAACCGAGAGGTTCAGTGAGGTTCAAGAAAGAGGCGATAGTCCCTTCACATATATATGTATAACAAAAAAAAAGCGGTTTCTAAAACTATATTCAACTGTTTAAATATACGCTTTTATATCGATATTTTTTATCTTGCAACTTAATCTGTTTTTATATTATTCAAATGCAGTGTAAGAAATAATCGTGTAAGTACCACACTTTATTATTTATTATATATTTACGCGTTAGTTAGCATGTATAATTAAAATTATCATTTGAGATAATGAATCAATTAAAATACAGACGTTAAAATAATTACATCATTTCGAGCAAAATATTAATATTTTTTCTTAACACTTGGAAAAAGAATTAATTAAATGTTAGAAAACATGTCATGTATTAATTTAGTGACGTAATTTTATGAGAAAGAAACACATTAGAATACCATTTTTCATATGAAAATATTAAACATGAAAAAAAAAAAAAAAAAGACTCTTTACTAATAACTCTTTTATTAACTCTTTCTATTCTCTAAAAAATAAAGTAAAAATTCCTAAAGAAAATAACTAATAAAAACTAAATGTTTTACAAATAAAAAATTTATAACAAATATAATGAATGTCAAATGAAAAATATATATATATATATATCTGTATATTTACACAAATTTAAATTTCCTAAGAACATGCTTAACAATTTGTAACTAAAGAATGTACTAATAAATATATATGCGAGAAAATAAAACATACTCAAATTGCATTATAAAAAAACTATTAAAAATAAAGAAATATTTCTTATTGGCTACTAAATCCGAAACCTAATGATGTAGGGTTACTTTCTTTGACAAGAGTTTTACAATCTACATGAACAGTTAGATATTTTTTTATTTTTTATTTTTTTTTTTATAAATAAAGTAAAAAAGCGTCTCGATGTAAAACACGCACAATCAGCCTTTTCTTGCTGTTTACCTTCTTCAAGATAACCAAAGAATAATTTAACAAAGTAGAATGCCAATTAAAATCTATACCAAATTCAAACTTTTTTTTTTTTTTTTTTTGCACTTTTATTTGTAAATTTTCATGTTAATACATAAAAAAAAAAAAAAAAAAAAAAAAAAAAAAACTAAGAAGTGAAAAAAAAAATATATATATATATATATATATATATATATATGAATTTTGTTGCATTAGATAATTGATTTTATTTATTGCATAATGAGTTTTAAAGAAAGGTTGCCACGTAATATGTATTTAATCTTTATAAAGTCTTTTTTATCTTTATTGGAAGATTTTAAATTACTATAGCAACTGAATATTAAATATTTTAAATACGTTATACTTTAAAAGCCGCAATAATTTCATCGAATACAATTAATATTCTATTTAAAAAACTTTTAAAACCCAAATTCTTATTATGTCGTATCATATAAATTTTTTCTAAGTTAGAATAAAATTTAATTTGAAAAAAAAAAAGTAACTTTTTGTTAATTAACCAAATTGGGGAAATTTGAACTGTGTTTAGAAAAGAGAAATTATTTCTTAAAATTCACAACAGATGACTGCACCACACGATTGACTATAAGTTTTGTGATCTCATTTTCTGATTAAGGGCCAATATCTGCAATTTAACTATTCATTTGAGGGACCTTTTTATTATTATTTTAGTTTATTATTATTTTTTTATATTATAACTTAACATTTCACTGATTTGGTTAATGTTTATGTGTTTTTCCTAATCATTTTTATTTTGTATTGTTAAGTGTTTCTATGACAGTTTAGTGAATATTCCGCCCAGAAGGGGGCGCTTGTTGTCCACAAAAAACTCTTTTTTGCTTCTAAAAAGAAAAAGGCTTCTTAAAAAAACTCTTAAAAAATTCTTAGGATATTGTGTAGTCAACGATAAATTTTCTTTTATCAACTGACATCTTTTCTACTAATTGTCTGCAAAAATTAACACTTCGGACCTTCAGGGTATCGAACGCGGGACCACCGGATTAATAACACGGCGCTCTAACGACCTGAGCAACGGAGATACAAATAAAAAAACTTGTAATTACCTTAAAATAGAGGCGCATTTTTTATATGGTTAAGATTCACAAACATACCGTACTGAATGACAGTAAGCACGTAAGAATTTGGGAAAAATGGATTAAAACATCATTTTTACTTTATCTTACCCATAAGGTAGAGAAAGTATTGTTTTTGGATCAAATTTTCAAACGCGAGATTTTGTTATATTTACACGTTTTGAGGTCCCCTGAATACGAAAATCATGTTTTTAGCAAATGGTCTGTGTGTGTGTGTGTGTGTCTGTGTGTGTGTCTGTCTGTTATCAGCATATCTCAAAAACAAATTATGGCAGAAAGTTCAAACTTGGTATTCTAAATGTGTATCATATAGGGATGCTACAGTAAGGTTTTCGTTAAGATCAAGCAAGTGGTTCGTGTACAGGGACAATCAAGAGAATTCTGATACATTACGTCTATGGGGGAAATTGCAGGTAGGTAGAGTTTAACGTCTATAGATTGCACTAAACCAAATGAAACGAATATATATTTTTTGTAATAGAGACAGTTAACTGGGAAAAAAAATGTGTATGTAGGAGCCTCGCCTCCCCTTCTGGGGGGGAAGTCCACCCTCGAGGGGAGTAAATGTTCATGATGGGTATCTTTCAAAAGAGCTCGCTGATACCTTTAAAACGAATGGTTGAACCCTCGATCTGCGATAATTTAAAACAAAGTTATCGATTTTTTTTTTTTTTTTTTTTTTACTTTTAACGAAAAAAAAAAAAAAAAAAAAACTTAGAAAAAAAAATTGTATTTTTTTTTTTTTTTTTTTTTTTTTTTAATATTGAGAATACAATGGACTTTTTTTGGATATTTGGTGTTATACTACTTCTCTAATATGGAAAACGTCTGCATTATCATAAAAGATAATTTTTTTAATAATATTTTTAATAAATTATTTTTTAAAAACAGAATTATTTTTTAATAACCGAATTAAATTCTATATAAATGTAGCTGCATGAATGAAACGGGGGGGTTGAGGGGGGTTGTAGCCCCCCTCACACAGAACTAATTATCATATAAAACTCTTCAGAAGCCTAATATGAATTGTTTAACACAGGTTTACATAACAGTACTCGTTATCTTACCTTTTAATCTGCAACCTGTATTTATAGTAATAAATTTCAGGGTAAGAGAAAGTCGTGTGAGTGACACACCAGATTATTTACTTTTTCTTACCCATAAAGTAGAGGAAGTATTGTTTTTGGGACAAATTTTCGAATGCGAGATTTTGTTATATTTACACGTTTTGAGGTCCCCTGAATACGAAAATCATGTTTTTAGCAAATGGTCTGTGTGTATGTGTGTATGTCTGTGTGTTTGTGTGTCTGTATGTCTGTGTGCCTGTGTGTCTGTGTGTTTGTCTTTTATCAGCATATCTCAAAAACAAATTATGGCAGAAAGTTCAAATTTGGTATTCTAAATGTGTATCATATAGGGACGCTACAGTAAGCTTTTCGTTAAGATCAAGCAAATGGTTCGTGTACAGGGACAATCAAGAGAATTCTAATACATTACGTCTATGGGGGAAGTTGCAGGAAAGTAGAGTTTAACGTGTATAGACTGCACTAAACCAAATGAAACGAATATATATTTTTTGTAATAGAGATAGTTAACTGGGGAAAAATTTGTGTATGTAGGAGCCTCGCCTCCCCCCTTGGGGTGAAGTCCCCCCTCGAGGGGAGTAAATTTTCATGATGGGTATCTTTCAAAAGAGCTCGCCAATACCTTTACAACGAATGATTGAACCATCGATCTGCGATAATTTAAAGCAAAGTTATCCATTTTTTTTTTACTTTTAACGAAAAAAAAACTTTTTTTTTAAATATTGAGAATAAAATGGACTTTTTTTGGATATTCGGTGTTATACAACTTTTCTAATATGGAAATCGTCTGCCTTATCATAAAAGATAATTTTTTTAATAATAATTTTAATAAATTATTTTTTAAAAAGACAATTATTTTTTAATAACCGAATTAAATTCTATATAAATGTAGGTGCATTAATGAAACGGGGGGTTCAGGGGGGCGGTGGACCCCCTCACACAGAACTAATTATCATATAAAACTCTTCAGATGCCTAATATGAACTGTTTAACATAGGTTTACATAACAGTACTCGTTATCTTACCTATTAATCTGCAAGCATTATTTATAGTATTAAATTTCAGGGTAAGAGAAAGTCGTGTGAGTGACACACCAGATTATTTTGATTATTTTTAATTATTATTTTTAAATTCTTAAATAATAATGATAAAAAAAAAAAAAAAAAAAAAAAAAAAAAAAAAAAAAAAAACGTGCCATCTGGTAATTTATACTAGAGTCATTATTCTGTTGTATGTAAAATGCTACTCAATAAAGTACCAGAATTCATGCCCTCGAGACAGAAAGATTTTCCGTTTGCATGCACACAAGTGTATGCAGACTGTGTTTTAAAATTCAAGGAAATGTAAAATTACAAATAACAGAATAAATAATATAAAAGGAAAGGGCAATAATAAGTAGCGAACAGAAGCAAAAAAAAAAAAAAAAGTCTTACAACGAAATAAGTTCAAATATTATTTCCAATTCTGAAAAGAACAGAAAAAAATGAACTTTTGTTTTAAAAATCAGCAACAGATAGTGCCATGACGCACGATCTTACTCATCGTCTTTTTACATTACTTAACTGTAAATTACTTTTCTAAGACCTTACTAAAATTTATTAATATTACAACAGATAATTATTGAAAAGTTCAAGTGTCATGAAAAACTAATTTATTTTTCGCACTATTTTTCTCCTAAATGAGAACACTAAAATATATATTAAACTAAATAAAAATATTATCCAAGGTATAGAACAGTATAGAATATATTAAATACTTAATATATAAGCAGCTAGGCGTACGAAACAAGTTTTAAAAATTTGATAATTTACAGGGTATCCCATAAGTCTGTAGACATTTTAAAAATTCATAACTTTTGAAGGAATTGATAGAATTCAACGTGGTTTACAAAAAAACTACTCTCGTAGAGGGGGATTTTTTTTTGGTTAAAGGAAAACAAAATACAGTTAAATTTTTTGTCGATGAAAGTTAGACAAAAAGTTAAATTTTTCGCACGGATGAGAAACAGAAAAATGCAAATGAATGTGCTATAAATTGTACAGTTTTGTGATTTCTTATTTTGCCTCCTACGTGTGAATACATGAAGTTTTAATTGCGATGTTGAAAATGTTTTCCCTACTGGTGAATATGTTTTCCCTCAGATAAGAACCGCTGACTGAAGCCGCAGTTATCAGTGCTATAACTCGTTTTCGTACTGTAATTTGTAATGACGAAGGACACATATATTATTTATATACCTGTAAGCATTTGCTTGAGTATAAGTACAGTTTTTTTTTACGAAAATGTGTGATCTTGTCACGTACATAAAAGGTCACGCACGCCCTTTATCAACAAATTGCTTAATTATTATTTTTATCAACAAATAGCTTAATTATTATTTTTTCTTTTCAAGAAAAAAAAAAAAAAATCCCTTTACGAGAGTGATTTTTTTCGCGAACCGCGTTCAATTCTATCAATTCTTTCAATAGTTAAGATTTTTTAAAATGTCTACAGATTTATGGGACGCCCTGTATATATATGTTACAAAATCTCAGGATCTTCTTTATCGACTGATATTCCTGACTTAAATTCAGACAGTGACTCAAATGCAGTGTAATTATTCAACAAATAGAAACAACGCATTAAAAATCAAAACATTTTAAATAAACACCTTGGAATGTAAAAACGAATAGCAATTGTTTTTGATCGAAATAATTAAGAATGACTGTTCATCAAATAAAAATATTTAGCTCCAGAACATTATTATTGCAATAACATGTATTAACGTTATAAATGACAGGTAATAGATTCATTTTCCTCAATATATTGATTTAAAACTAATTACGTATTGTCTCATACCTTAAACTATTCTTAATATAAATAAATTTTGTAAAAAACTACATTTTTACAAAAAAAAAAAAAAAAAAAAAAAACAATTATTTGTAAATTTCTCAAATATTTACTTAAATTCAATCAATTTTTCTATTCGCAAATGACAGAAATCATGTTTCTTTATTTAAATCTACGCGTATTTTAACAGAAGTTATATTTATCGTATATAAAATTGTAATAGAACTAGATGAAATCCTCCCCTCCAGCAGGTTGTCCCATTTTAATACAAAATATTAAGTCCCGTTGCCTTCGAAGAAAAACCCTGGAGTTAAATTCAGACTGTCGTCAATAGCATTAATGTAGAGCAATGTCAAAACAATTCAACCTCAGCCGTTGCTTTTGATAGCGGTTTTCAAGTAACGATCTTAAAGGAAACGCAAAACATTCTGTAGTGCTTCGAGAGATGTATCTGTATGCCTCTATGTATCTTTCAATTTTAATTCCAGGGAGACACACACACTTCGCGGAGAACCATAATCGTGACAGCATGTCTTCAGGGCACCCTTAGAAAGAAATGCCAGATCTATTGCAATTACCCACCACTGAGCTGAAGAACAATTATAGCAAATGGTTCCAATACCTTTACACAGTATTCGTGCGAGCCGGTTTTTCAAGAATTCGTTTGCTATCGTTTGCCGTGCAAAGTCGAATATGTACGGCAGGCAACATTTGCCGGTGATCCATCACTATTATTAATTAACATTAAAAATTGTAATATCATGTTCTACATATGGTTGCACGAACAGACAACCTTTACAAAATTTTACATTGAAATATAAAGGTACCCAATGCTTTCTTCAGTACATCGCTCAGAAAACGAAACTGTACGAAGGAAGACTAACCTTCCAAAAAAGGCACTCAAAAACCGTCTAGCATTTCCTCCAGTTGTTCTTCAGTTCAGTGTTACCCGCTACGTAGCTTTAGAACGACGTTAAACCCTCTTTATGTAGTCTTTTTAAAGTAAAAAGTGACAAAATCTAATATATTAAATGCCTCATTAGTATAAAAGTTACTTCATGACAGACAAGTTTATCTTAAGTTTAAACCACAGTTGATTGGCTTAAATCTTTACTCTCCTTGTAGAAGCTTTTCTGAGAATAAACAAGCTATTTTACATGCACATTTTAAAAAACCTTTGATTTCTTTCGAAAAAAAAAAAAAAAAAAAATAGCAGACTTCGAAATTTCAAGAGTACTTTCACATTTTGAATAAATGCGCTCCATGCGGTGATCGAAAAGCATTATTATTATTATTATTATTATTATTAATCATTTTATGGAAATAAGATTCTAAATTGAATCTCGAGTTTTTATATATTTCGACCACTTAAAAAAGACGCGTTTGGAAGCCGAGGGTACAGATAAAAAGTACGAATAACATTCTAAATGATGACGTAATTATCAAAATTTTCAATGCGGAAAGCTTTAGATGCAAGGATGTTTAATCACAAAAACATTCTTACGCATTTCTACATTTTCTTATTCCTTTAGAGGTAATTGTTTGTATCTCAAAATCCCGTTAAGTGATCGTTTCAGATTAGTATGTTATTTGCACTTCCAATTCGGTCTTAACAAATAAGCTTTTGTTTTAATACTTAAAATAAAAATGCATAATCATTAATTTTATCAATCGTTATGATAATCTTGGTGCTTACTGGTGTTTCAATTATTCTTTTTTTCAAGGTTTCTATAAATGTTTCTCTGTTGAAATACTAAACATTTAATTCAAGATAACATGAATGGAATTTATGTTGCGATTAAACTATCTTTATTTTTTTTTTTTATCATCAGAAAATATATTAAAAATGTTTACGTATATTAATTTAAGCATTTTTAAAAAACACATATGAAATAAATTTAATGAGGAACTTACAATGCTCTTTATTCATTTTTTTAAGAAATATTTTTAATTTTATGTATAATAAGATAATTATGTACTTCGTTAAATAAGATAATTAGGCTAAACATAATTTCGCTTTTTCCCTGGGAGAATAGTTATGTTTTTCTTGCGAGAATATTTTATTAATTTAATTTTTGTTTTATGTTTCATTTTTTCTCGAGGCATTTTCTACAGTTTTAAAATCTTGTGTTGTTTTTACAATGACATGAATACAAATAACAACAGGGAAAAAAAAAAAAAAAAAAAAACGTAAAATTTTTAAAGATTATACATATAAAGTTTTATGTTTTTAACAATAATGCAATTGAAAGCTTTGTTTCTATGAGTAAAACTCTCATTAATTATAAAACAAAGAAATATGATTTTATATACATACTGATAAAAATTGGAACATGCCGTTAATTATTACATATATTATTATATATATTACATATATTATTATATATATTACATATATTATTACATATATTAGTAAACATACTCATCGCTCACACATACGTACTTACACACACAAATATATATATATATCTTAAGAAGAAAATATGTTATGTTGCAAATCGATGATTTGCATAATGCTGTTCATAATGTAATGTTTACAATATATTTTACAATATACATACGTACTTACACATACAAACGTATATATATATATATATATATATATATATATATGTGGTCTCCAGTGGGTTGTGGGCGTTTGAGAACAATTAAATGCTAATTATATTACTTACTAATTACTTAAAATTTAATAAAGAATTAATATGTACAAATATTTACATAAATTCTAATAAGCATTAAAATTGCTTATCAAAAGTTATTTTAATAGTACGTCAAATTATTCATATCTCGTCACATAGATAAATCAGAACGTAAAAACCGAAGTTTTTATAAACAAGCCTTGCACCCATCTCGTGTGCAGCTTCGTCAAACTTTCCGTCGAAACTCGAAGAACAAAGTTATCAAATACAAGCATTGCATCCGTCAAGTATACAAGCTCCGTCGATACTGAATCTCATTCCTCCAACGCTCTTAGCAGCAGCCTGTTCAGGAAGTAGTGTCATTCACGTCATAAGCACGCACTTCCTTTAATATTCTGAGTACGGGAAACAAAAACGAAACTATGTAGCCTTGGATTCAGCAGTTGCGGCAAGCAAGGTCAGGGGAAAGAAGAACTTGCTACTACAGGATCGGGGGTCCTGCATCCGGCTGGTCCTCCAGGCGGTCACACTGAAAAAAAAAAAAAAAAAAAAAAGCAACACAAAATAATAACATAATTATTTACAGTTTTTTTTTTTTTTTTTTTTTTTTTTTACAAATCTTCAAATTTTTTTTTGCTTTTAAGCTAAGTTATCCCACATTTGAGGATCTTAGCTTGAGTAAATGTGCAATAGCCCAAGTAGCACAACAATAATGGCCGAAGTCGGAAATAAGACTATTTCAATATCGGCCAACATCGGACTCTGCTGGACTGGCCAGTGCAAAAATGTCAAGGTTTTTTACAATACTGGCCAATATCGGTAATCTGTATTGGTCAATATTGTATGTAATACTGGCCAATATCGTTTAAAGTTGGACTGGCCAATATAAAACACTTAATTTTTCCAATATAGGCCAATGTTGGTATCCCATACTGGACAATATTGTGTACAACACTGGCCAATATAAAATTGGGTAGTAATGGGCAGTATTGATATTCGACATTGGCTAGTGTTGTAATGCAATACAGGTCCGTATTAACTACAAATCTTGTCTATTTGCAAAAAAAAAAAAAAAAAAAAAAAAAAAAACTACATATGGCAGACAAATTATTTGAGTGCGAGCAATAATTCCTATATAAAAAAGTACACAACAAAATAGTATTGATTGTACAATTTTTTTTTAAATATAAGAATTATTGCTAGCGCTCAAATAATTTTGCTACCAACTGTATGCCATGTACAATTATTATTATTATTATTATTATTATTTTTTTTTTGCAGATAAAAGAATGCAAGTACAGTCGGCTGCAAAATTATTCGAGCACTAGCCAATAATTCCTATATTTAAAAAGTACACTTAAGACTGTTTTGCTAAGTAAATCCTTGTCGAATCATGTTCTCAGACTGATTAAGAACATGACTCGACAAGGATTTATTTAACAAAGCTGTATTAAGTGTACTTTTTTTTGGCAAGGATTATTGCTAGTGCTCGAATAATTTTGCAGCCGAATGTAATTTTACAACATCTTTTTAAACTTTTGATATTTGTATTAGATTTTTCAAAATTTTTTGTTTTATGTGATTTTTTTTTTTTTTTTAGTTTTTATGTGAAAACAGACACCTTTATATTAGCTTTAAACATATATTAGGCTGATTCCAAAAAAGTTCACACATTCATTTTTTTTTCTTTTACATAAGAAGAATTGTATTTATTTACATATAAAAAAAATTAATAAAAAAAAAAAAAGATAATTTTTTTTTCACATGTTATGGTTTAACTGCACTAAATAATAATAATAATAATAATAATTAAAAAAAAAAAAAAAATCCAAAAGCTGAACTTAAGTAGATCTTGAAATCAGAACTTGATGGTATAGGCGTCATTATCATAACAAATAAAATAATAATCTTTCAAGATGTCACAATAGAAATTGTGTAAGACAAACTAACTCATTACATTTTGAAGATATTTGGAAAACTGATATACTCAGAATGTATGAAATAATTTTCATCAGTCACAAATGTAGATGTTATGGATTTTTAAGTATTTTTATTTTTTTTTTAAGTAGTATCAATATAAAATGAATGAATCGTAATAAAACAAAAGGTTATATTATTTTTTTCTTACTATTAATAAATCATCCCAGAAGAAGTTAATGAACTGTCAGGGGTTTTTCTTTGCATTATAAAATTTTCTTAACACCAAATCCAAATACCTTGAGTTCTTTTCACAAACTTTTTTGCTGAGTACCCAGTTTTCATCAATTTTTCTGACAATCTGATCGTTTCTTCTTTGCTGTTGTAATTGCAGAATGTCACCTTAGTCCACATTTCGCATTAGTTCGATGTTATTACATGATTTACAGTTTACACTCAACTACATGGTTTACCACATCGTTTACACACAGCTTTCATTAAATGCACGAATGAACTGACTGTTTCTTCTCTTCTGTTGTAATTTCAAAACATCACCTTGCGTCCAGATTTCACATCTCTACATGCATGTACCTGTTAAGATTTCGACAGTTATGTGGTTGGTAGTATAATTTTGATGTAGCAAGGCTATAACCATAGTGGGGGGAAAAGAAAATTTCAACTCCCCCTCAAAATGTTGCAAATTTGTAGAAATTTTTAGAGTAATACATCATTTTTAACACAATAATATGCACTAATACTTGTACGCTGTAAATTTTCTGGCTATGGCCTTTGATATTGGTATTAGTACTACCCTGATAAAGACTAACCAAAAAATCTTCCAGAACAATCCAAAATGATAAAGACCCAATTAACCCCTTAGAAAAAGCTGTAATCTACATATAGAATTTTATGAAATAAGAACCTACACTGGCATGACTAAAAAATCTTAGCCTAGCTGAAGAAAAAGTTTGTCCCATACCAAGCGAAAACAAAGAACGCTTTTTTTTGTTTCCAAAAAACCGTAGTTATTAAAATCCATTCTTTAAATTACATCTGATTTTATTTTCAGGTTTTCCATTCAAACTAAATATTTTTACTTTAAATGCACATTATTTTTGGCAAAAACATGAAAAATGCATACCTCAAAATAATAATAATGATCCATACTGAGAAATTCACAAATTAAAACTTCTGTTTATAAATTAATATCTGATTATTTTATCTTTTTGCATTTTATTTTATACCTAAAAAAGTTTGAATTTTATAAATATAAATAATGTAGAAGGAAATTTCACAATCATTTTCAGCTACTAATGTTGGTTATTTTAATACAGAATATCCTTAAAAAAAAATTTATTCAGAAAGCATCTTTTTTTTTTTTTTAAGCATAAAAATGCTTACTGATTAGGAAAATAATTTAAACTTTTTTACTTCACATGCATTTCAACTAATTTCCTCTATTTTGTGTTCATTTGTTTGCTTATTTTTAATTAACACTAATATATGCGATTAAATTCTTTAATTATATTTTATTAAAATGTCTGAAATTTAATAGCATTATTACATAAATTAATATAAAAATTTTTATTATTCAAAACTGAAAAATAAATAAAATAAGTAAAAATTAAGATAAACCTATTTGAAGTTTAACTTAAACTTCAAGTAGGTTTATTTTTAAATATCTTTACTGAGTATAGAAAAAAATTCATTAAAAATTAAAATTAAAAAAAACCACTTTTTTTTTCCACAAAACAATTTATTAAATTTATTTGCATGATTTTACATTATGTTTTTGAAAATTACAAAAATTCTGTATTTTCAGATATTTTTACATCTGATTTCCGTTTTATTTTAACCTACTTGCTATCACAATCTGGAGCTCTTGCAAAGACTTCTAATATAGTTGTTAATGCAGAGTTTCTCCCAGGTTTAAAAATGAAAGGATGCTGCCAGTAAAATAAATCACATTTTAGATTTTTGAAGTCAGTTTTGGATCCTTAACGACACACTTGATACGAGAAAAAATTTACTAATGTATGAACAAATGTTGATCATCATGCACAGTAGTTTTATCAGGGATGCCACTCTAAAAATTCGAAGAAAGAGGAAATCATGCCTGAAGTAAAATTTATGATAATTATTGTGTAATTTTATATGTGAATTATGTAAATTAATATATAACAAAATAATACATAAAATATAATTTGAATATAATAATTTAAAAATAGTTACTTTGCAGTCAAATGGTTATATTTTAAGCAATATAAAAGAATAATGCTTTATCAATAATAAAAAAATATTTTAGAAGTTTCTAAATAAACCATAGTCTGTAGATCAGCAATAATATTAATTTAACATAATTTAAAACAAAATAATTACACATAAGGAAATTTTTCTACCTCTTTATAAGTTCTGGAATCTAATAAAACAAGTTTATCATGAATGCTGACACTTATGTTATGAATGGAAAAAGAATGAACATTGCAGAGCTTCGTCAGGTTGTTTAATGGCTGATTGCAACTTTTAGGGGGGTGAGGGACCTCATAGTAGAAAATGCAAGACGCGAGACGTACGTCGAAGATTTTTTTTTTTTTTTTTTTTTTTTTTTTTTTTCAGTCTGAAGATTATTTTCAACACAGTAATGTGTAGAAATTTCAAGTCTCCCAATTTTGAACGGAAATATTGCAATTTCCAATCTTTTCTCCATCCACATCATAAATGGCAACGTTCATTTTAAGCACACTTTATCAGATTTTAGAAGCTACAAAGAGGTAGAATTATTCAATATTTTTCACTTACGTAATTATTTAACACCGCCTTTCCTCTTCGCTAACAATCAGCGATAGACATCTCACAGAATCATTGTGATTTCCCGTCTGTTTTCATCCACAACATAAAAGTCAATATTTTCTTAAAATCTTATTTAATTAGATTCCAGAACTTATAAAGAAGTAAAATTGTGCAATATCTCTCACTTTTTTCTTGCAGCTTCCCCCCTCCCCCTCCCACCATTTTCCCCCTCTCCTGCTAATGAAAAGCAAACAATTGCTCCGCAGAAGTATTGCAATTTCCAATTTTTCTCCATCCATAACTCTTTCAATTTACTATATTAGATTCTAAAACATGTAATGAAGTAGAATTGTTCAATATCTTCCCACTTTTTTTTTTTTTTTTTTGTGTGTGATCCCCTTCCCTCCTTCCCCACACTAACAAGGGTAATTAATTTTTTATACCAACTATAAACAAAGCATTTTTTAATTTTGTTTTAAATTCTGGTTTTTTGTATAGTATCCGTTTTGAGGTGTCTTGAATGTGAAAGTCTAACTTTTAGCAGTTGATCTCTATATCTGTTATCAGCATAATTTAAAAACAAATGATTACAGGAAATTCAAATTTGGTATTTGGAGATTCATATTAAGTTGCTACTTGAAAAGTTTGATTAAGATTGGCAAGTTTTAATGCAAATTAATTACGGCCTTAAGGTTTTTTTTTTTTTTTTTTTTTTTCAATGTAGGCATTATAGTTGAACAGGGGGATGGGTGAATGAGGGATTCAGAATTATATGTGAAATAAAACTGTTCCTAAACCTATTTTACATTATTTTTAAAATAGATTGATCTTTATTACTTTATTGATCTTACAAGCTTACACCTTAATCTGCAAAATATCTTTTTAGTATTAAAATGCAGGGAGAGAAAGTCGTGTGAGTGGCACACCAGATTATTTTTCATTTAATTAATTAATTTGAAAAGGAAATTTTTTTTTTATGTATTTATTGAAAAAACTGCTAATATAGTAGAAAGGGTTAAACAGATTAAAATGTGTTTAATTAAAATTCATTTTATTATTATTATTTTGTTTATATAATTAATTCATTTGAAAGGAATATTTTCTCTTTCTTTTATTTATTGTATTAGTCGGAATCAAATGGTAATATAATAGAAAGAGCGAGAGCTATAAAATACATGGTGCCAAAATTGAAATGTTTAATAAATGCTGAGGTAGAGCCATCTTGATAGTCGCATTTTTAAATAAAAACAGCTTTTGTCGTCTAATAAATACCCAAATTGAAGTGCCCAGGAAAGATGCTACGGTTAGCCACGAGTATGTGAAGTGAGGTTAAGAATGATTTAAAAGGATTTTTTTATTATTTTTTTTAATACAATAAAAATTAAAATAGTGATTAAAATGTTTTGAAGATTCAATTAATTCCTGCGACCAGCGAAGCAGGCGAAACTTGCTAGTATTAAATAAATGCAAACTTATGACAGAAATACACTTACTGATTCTCGCAAGCCTTTTTTGTGTTACTTATAGCGCTGCAGATTATTTTCTAATGCCTAAATAGTTGTCGCAGATTGACAGAAAAAATTCTGCTACTGGGTGAAGGAGGACAATATAACTATGTATATGAGAAATATCGAGCAATCCTACCTTTTTAAAGGTTCTAGAATCCAGTAAATTAAGTTTAATGTGCACATTGATATTTATGTTATTGATGGAGAAAGATTGGAAATTGTATGATGGATCGGCGATTATTAGTTTGAGAAGAGGCAGACAGAATAAATTTATAAAAAGCGGAAATCTGCCGCTCAGTAGAAGTGTGGAAAAGCAGCATCCCTGTTTTATTTATATTTATAGCATTTATGTTCGATTTAAAGTCTATTTTCTACAAAAGGCAGTAAAAGTACAATTTTTTATAACGGACAAGAAAGGTGAAATTTTTTTGTATGAAGAGTAAGAAGCTAAGAAGGGAAGAATTTTTCCAGTCAAAGGGCAGGCAGGAGGCAGCACCCTCCCAAAACTGTCTGGGGGAAACTCTGTTAAAGATAACAGTTTGAACTTTTTAACAATTTCTTCTCACACTTCCTAAAAAGAAAGAAAGAAAAATAATTATAAATAAAATATACATGAACATAAAATCATATCAATTTTCTTTCTCTAGATAGGACGCAGGGTTTCAAGTACCATTGGCCAAGAACTCTTACATTGGCCATTATGGGATTACTTTGGACAGCAATAAAATAAAGATGTTTCCTTTAGAGATGCAACGATTATTCAGCTGAGGCCGAATATCAGGTCCATTATTCGGCCCACGCCGAATAATTCTGTAAGAAATGTTTTTATTTATAGTTACTCAATATAAATAAAAACATTATATTACACAATACATTTTTTTAGTTTTATAATTTATATTTGTCATGTTTTGTGAAAATTTTATTATCCCCCCCCCCCCCCCAAAAAAAAAAAAAAAACTTTCATACCTTGAATGAATTTTATCGTACCATTTTAATGTAAGGATCACGTAAAAACTTTTATGCTATATCAATAAGGGCAAAACATATATCTGTAGTAAGCTAACATAATCTGTTAAATTTAAAATTAATCTATACAAAATTGTCCCAACTGAACCATACAAGCAAATTCTGATTTTTTTTTTTTCAAAGCATAATGAAAAAAATTAATATTTATCCTTCGTTATTTAATAATAATAAAAAAAATCCTTCCAGTGATATTTTTAATTATTTGGGGCGGGGAACGAAAAATTAGAAATTGAGTTAGACTGTGCAAAATTGGTATACATAGGTTTTGGAAGCCTAAAAGTCTAATGAGGATATTTTCAAAAGTGTAAAATTATTAAAGGGGGGCAGGGTTTAAGCTGAGTAAAAATTTTCTTTAGCGAAAAAGCTAAAATCAGAAGAAAAGCTTTAGCAAAATGCTAAAATGCCAGAAATAGTAGTAAAAGATGAATATCAGTTTACACATTATTCTAAACACCTCGATATGTTTGATTTCCATTTGTCATTTAAACTTAAAAGTTTTTAATCAGGTCTTTAAAGAGTTATACACAGAGGGTAATTTTTTTTAAATTTGAAATGAAAAACAAAAAAGTAAGACTGTAACCAGATCAATTTGAATATTGTACAAGCATATATTTTAACTCATTTATTGGCAGACATGAAAAACATTAAACTTTTTAGATTATTACTTTATATTGTAAACTTTTTTTAAGCAATATGAACGTCTTAGATACGACTTATATTCTTTTTCTGGAGATATAATTATCACTATAGCATGTAAAACTACATTTAAGCTTATACTGTATCTGAAAATAAAAACATAACTTACCAAAATAAAAATAAGGTAAGTAATATAAGTGAAATTTGTTTATTACTATTCAAAGCTTTTTGGTTTACAATTTATAATTTTTCTTTCATTCATATTAGACCACTTTACAAATGCCTCATGTTTATTTACAAGTTGATTTCCTGTATACGATTCTTATGTGTAGTTCAGTGTTTGATTTCCCTTATATGCATGAACCAATGCATTTTTCTTGATCAATGTTGCGATTTTTTTTCCCATGAAAGATTCGTTATAATATTTTCGCTGAAGATTTTTTTTTTCTTTTTTTGTGTTTAGTAAGATGCTTTAGCAAAAAAGCGAAAACATGCTATTTCTTTAGCGCATTTTGGATAAGTCTTTTAGCATTTCGCGAAAAATGCTACCGTAGCAGAAACACTGAAGGGGGGGGGGGGGGGCAAAAAATTAGAAATTGAGCTAAACCATTCTAAATTGGCATTTATAGGTTTTAGTGGCCAACAAGTCGAATAAGGATATTTTGGAAAGTGTAAAATTATAAGGGGGGCAGGACGAGCAAAATATTAGAAATTGAGTCAGACCGTTCAAAATTGGTATGTATAGATTTTGGGGGCCTAAGAGTCGAATGAAGATATTTTAGAAAGTGTAATTAATTATTAGGGAGCAGGGGGGGGGACATAGAAATTGAGTTAGGGTGGGGAATAAATATGCGTATCCCAGGAATGAAACTTTTCAGGGCTTACCCCTGAATTCAGGGTTTTTGAAATTTTTCCTGTTTCTGATTTTCATGTAAATTATTTTGTTTTTACAGAAATTTCTTATTTTGAATGTTTAATTTGCCTTATAATGCATTAAGAACTCTCCAAATATCATTTAATACAGGTAGCCATATGATATTTCATTATTAAATCTTGCCTATGAGCATGTAAAGATCAGTTTTCAGGGTTTTTGCATGCTAGGTAGTTTCACCCCTGGTATCCCTTAATCTGTGCGTGCACAGTGCGCACGGGTCTACGCTGCCGACGGCAGTGGGGACCCGATGTAAGTTTTTACTCAATCAAATTTTTTTTTTTTTTTTTTCAATGAGCGAGAATATGGATTTTTGAGGATTCATTCATTATAGTGATTCATTTAAAAATAGTGACCCGCTAGCGGGCGAAGCTTACAAGTATCTATTAAAATATGACTAGACAATACCTCATAAGAAACTTGCAAAGAATTATTATTATTAGAGATTTTATACCCTGTTCTAGTGAATAAACAAGAGATATTATTAACGCTATATAACAATACAAACTTTAAACTATACAATTTGTTAAAAAATAAATAAATAAATAAAGTGTAAAAATAGTGTTATTAAAATAGTATTTATTTTGTTTTTACAGAAATTTCTTATTTTGAATGTTTAATTTGCCTTATAATGCATTAAGAACTCTCCAAATATCATTTAATACAGGTAGCCATATGATATTTCATTATTAAATCTTCCCTGTCTGCAAATATCAGTTTTCAGGGGTTTTGCATGCTAGGTAGTATCACCCCTGGTATCTAAAGGTAGAAATTAAGAAATTTGGTTGGTGGCCATTGGCTTTCATTTTTTTAGTGGCCACTTTACAAAAGTTAGTGGCCACTGGCCACTCGCTGATAAAAGTAAAAGTAAAATAAAATTTTCTTTTCTTTAATTTTTTCAATGTTCAGTCTCGACAAATCATTAAGAAAATAATTAAGGTAGTCAACTTTTTGAAACTCATCCACAATAAATACATTTCTGATAAATTTTAATAAATGAAATAGGAATAGATTTACATAATTTATACTATGAATGTAAGAAAATACTATTCAATACAAAATTCATATGTTTAAAATGCTATTTTGGTTATATTATTTTATAACAGAAAATTCTGATTATATTGCCCCTTCACTATCCTGAATGGTGTCGATTTTCTACTTTTTCAAAAAAAAAAAAAAAAAAAATCTTTGATTCATGAAAATATATTAGTATATGTAAATAAAAAAATATATTTTTTTAATAATACTTTTTTATTTTGCAAGTTTCTTTTTCTTTTTTTTTTCTTGTTACAAATGAATTATAAATTAATTTTTCTTTAATAATAATGAATTTTTAATAATTTGCAATTATAATCCCCCTCTCTAACTGAATTTAGAGAGTGTGGCTGTAGTCGAGATTTCACAATGAAATTGTAGCTGTCACTTTTTAAAAAGTTAATTTTGACATATTTTAAAATTAGCAGCACTAATTCATCTTAAGGGGATATTCTGGTCTAGAAATTTAAAAAAATCGATTTTTTTTTTTTTTTTTTTTTTTTTTTTTTTTTTGCATATTTTGAAAGTTTAGACTTTCAAAAATATGATCCTAAAAGGATTTTTCAAAATTCGAATTATTTTCGGAGATACAGCCGATTTTGTGACGTGGCGTTCGAGCCGGTCGTTTGGGATGTAATAGTTTATGTTAAGAAATATAGTTGGGATGTAAAAGTTTCGGATGTAATAAAGCCTATTTATACCAGCTTATCATCTGATGATTTATTACATCGATGTTTGGGGTCCGAAACACAAAATAATAATGAATCACTGAATTGTTTCCTAAACTTTAAACGCGTTTTTCTCGAAACTGCTTTTTTTGAGGTGGTTGACATGATATTTCAAGTTCTACTGAACCGATTGCTTTGAAATTTGGTATATATCTTGTTTATACAACTCTCTATCGCGTCTGCCTTGGATTTTAAAAAATTTTGATTTTCAATATTTTTAAAAAATTCGAAAAGGTCGAAAAAAGTCGGGTAAAAAAAATTTTTTTTTCAAGTCGACGCCATTTTGTCATTTTTTTTTTTTTTTTTTTTTTAAATGGTCAACCCGATAGCGACATCTTTATTAATGAAGAATTTGTTTGATTTTTTTGTTTTAGATCACTACAAGGGTTGAAATCATGTCAACCAGGACGCACCGTTTTTTTTTTAAGCCCCCACTCCATCGGCCTGTATCTCGGCGAATTTTGTTTTGTTTTTGTGATTTTTTTTTTACATTCTCAAAATGTCAATAAAAAACATATAAAAAAATGGATAGTAAAAATGTTTTTCATTTTTTTTTATTATCTTACTTTAAAAAATGCCTAAAATTCAGGCTTCTAGACCAGAATACCCCCTTAAGGATAAACAAGATCTTAAGCTCAATCATTAAATGATAATTCAATATAGAAAATAAAAAAAAAAAAGAAAGAAATCAATTTTAAGATATTATCAAATTTGTAATTTAATGGTCTGTAGTATGTAGTACATCAGTGTAACTCAGATTAGGCATAACAAATTACATATAACTGAAAAATAATGCCTTCAAATTTCTTTCCCTTTCGTATATAAAAAAAAAAAAAAAAAAGCCTTTAAATGTGCGTTCCAACTTTCTTTTGAAGGACTTTTATACTTTTTTTGGACGAATGTGAATTAATTTTGGACATTTGGAGATAGGGCTATTGAAGTGAAAATGCGTCGAATGACGTTTTTAATTTTTCTGCGAACGTAATACAATCAGAGTTTCAGCCAATTGATTATCTCACAAGCTTCCTTTTCGTCTCTTTCTCCCGAAAGTCGGCCGAAACTCTCATTTTGACATTTTTTAAAAATCAAAATCTAATACTTTTATAGAAAAATGGGAAAAAGCCATACGTTTTTTTAGTATATGAATAAGACTACCTGCCAATTTCCAGTGTTTACTGTTAAAATTGAAATCCGAAAATGCCTGTAAGTGGCGATGTTAGATTTGAGAAAGCCTGAATTCGAGGAGCACGGCGCGTTTACTGCGAAAACGCTGCCGTGCGATCCAAGTTTGCATTGGAATGGGGTATTCTATAAAGAATGGGTAGAAGAATTTTAAGTGTTTACTATTAAAATTGACTTCCGAAATATGTTTGCAAGTGGCGAGGTTAGATTTTAGAACAGCCTGAATTCTTTGCGCGGCGCGTTTACTGCGAAAAAGCCGCCGCGGAATCCAAGTTTGCCTTGGAATGGGGTATATTTTATAAAGAATGGGTAGAAGAGAAGTGGCCACTGCAGTGGCAGCCAAAGGCAATTTCTTTAGTTGTCACTTTTAAAAATGTAGTCGCCATGTGGCGAGTGGCGACCGGTAATTTCTAGCTTTACTGGTATCCCTTAATCTGTGCGTGCGCAATGCTCACGGGTCTATGCTGCTGACGGCAGTGGGGACCCGGTGTAAGTTTTTTTCGATGAAAAAGATTTTTTTTTTTTTTTTTTTTAATGAGCGAGAATATGGAATTTTGAGGATTCATTCATAATAGTGATTCATTTAAAAATAGTGACCCACTAGCGGGCGAAGCTTACTAGTATCTATTAAAATATGACTAGACCAGGGTTCATACTAAAATATGGGAAAAAAATTCCCTGAGTTCCCAGACAAGTTTCAAGAAAATATTAGCGACATATTACAAGAAACACTCTTCTAGACATGACAAAATACAGCTATTTTCACTCTATGATGTCATATTACTGCCGATCATGATAGAAATCATTATTTACATGCATATTTTCACAATACTTAATCATTTAAATTTTGATACGAAGCTAAACAAGAAAAACATAACTTGATAGAAAAGAAAAAATTTGTTTTTCCAGGTTTTATATCTGATTTTCCCTGAGTTTTAATGACAATTTTAATTTTCCCTGAGTTTTCCCTGACTTTTTTTAACAAATTCCAAATTCCCTGAGTATTCCCTGAGGAGTATGAACCATGCTAGACAATACCTCATAAGAAACTTGCAAAGAATTATTATTATTACATATTTTATACACTGTTTTAGTGAATAAACAAGAGATATTTTTAACACTCTATATAACAATACAAACATTAAACTATACAATTTGTTAAAAAATAAATAAATAAATAAAGTGTGAAAATAGTGTTATTAAAATAGTATTTATTAGTAACAAGCTACCTTCAGTGACCAGCTGGTTTCAGTTCCTTTAAAAGCCATACCATATTAAATCACTGCTCGGTGGCGCCTACTCTCCACTTCAGAACCTACAACAGTTTTACAAGAAAACATGACATGTATTTTCCTACTAAAATTAAGTGGCATAGCATAAAAATGATTTTAAAACAAAGCAGATATATATATATAAATATTAAGTTCTAATGATAATTAAATTCAGTTAACTCTTGGTTAACCAGTATTCAACAAACCTGAAAAATTCAGAAAACCCTTTTTTCTCTTTTCCAATAAATTGTTTTAAAATATTTGCTGCTATTTTAGGAAGCTTATGGTTTTCATTTTCATATAATTAGTGTCCAAGTTAATATAATGCAAATCAATGTTTATACAAAGGCGAATGTCCCAGAAATTCACAATATTTTTGTAGCCGATTACTGAAATCTGCTATTATTTTGCCTTAATCGATAAATTCGCATTTTTTACAAAATTGAATCTCTAAATATTCAATTATTTTGCTACTAATCGATGATTAGGTAACAGTTCTTTAATTCAAGGATGAGATTGAGTAAAGTGTAAAAAATAAATAAATAAAACTTTATGAAAAAGATAAACATTAAAGCAAAATATAAGAAATCTCAGAACTGTTAAATTGGTTATCGCTTTCTAAAAATTGATTACTTAATTTCTAATATTTTATTTTTAAAAGAAAAAACACAAAATTTCACATCGTGAAAATTCACATTTCAATACTTTAAAATAAAATGCTTAATAGAAAAATAAATATTTTTTTTAGAAATTGATTTCCTAATTTTTATTTTTAATATTTCATTTTTAAGTTAAAAAAAAAATGCAAAATTATACATTGTGAAAATTTACATTTTATAACTTAAAAATAATAATAATAATAATAATAATAATAATAAATATAATAATTTTTAGAAAGGGATAACCTTATTAACAATTGTGAAGTTTCTGAATGTGAAAATGGAAATAAAAAATATGCATTAATTGATGAGTTATGATGGAGCAAAATTCTCCATAGAATAACATTGGCTTTGGCTTCCGGCGACAATAAGTAGAAAGTGATTGCTTAACTGATTGCCTGCATGCACATACTTTTCAGGCTTTAATTTTATTTGTCTAGAAACTTATAAGGCTAGTAGTATTGCAAAAATACTGGATTAAAAAAAAAAAAAAAATAGATCTGATACAATGCACATGAACAAATACATTCATATATATATGTGTTACATATTAATTTATGTGATGCATTGTTATCTATGCATTAAGTTATTAAGTAATGTTAATTTGAACTGAATTCAAAAATAATTTTAACTATTATATTGTTTTATCTGTAATTTTTTGCCATTAATAAAATCATAAATATTCATATTTTACATCAACTAATAAATTTAGAAAAAATGTCATTAAATAAAGAAATTAAAAATAGTAATTCATCATTTTAGGATATTTACATATTCAACATATTTACATAGTATTGTGTGCAACTAAACTAAATATTAAACTCAAAAGCAAAGTAGACTGAATGTGAATACTCAAAATAAATATGAAATAATTGGTGCATGTCCAGAAAGCATTTAAATTTTTGCTATTATGTTAATAGTGAATAAAAAAAAAAAAAAAAGCATGTGTGTGGTCTATTTAAAAAAAAAAAAAAAAAATATCTCAACAAATACGAAGGGCGAACTCGACATCAGGTCAATTTTTTTCTTTTTTTTTTTTCACCATCTGATTCTAGATCCTTCAGAGAATCTACACAGGTATAGCTTTCATGTTGAGATCACCCTTGTTTCCGTCTCAAAATATGCATGGACGATGCATATTTTGATATGCATATGCATATGACGCAAAAAAAAATTATTTTCAAATGTGTTTTTCTCAAAATCTCCTTTTGTTGAGTTTGCCCTTCGTATTTGCAACACCTCATATGTACTAGCTTGGTTATAAATAAATTTCTTAGTAATAAATAACAAACATATACTATATTAAACTTGATTATAGTAAATTATTTAATATAACAAACTTATAGTACAATAAATTTCTTAGAAATAATTTTATATCAATGCATAATTTAAATACATAGGTATAACAATTATACAACAGTTTTTTTTTTATATATAATATGTTTAAAAAGAATATCTTTCATTAAATTCAAGCAAATACTTATCAATTATGAACATAAATGTGTTTTTTTGATGACTATGTAAACTGTAAAAAAATGCCACATGCTAAAAACCTAACCGCAATCAAATGTAATATAATTTATTCTGCAAGATTTTATTTCTATTTTAGTGAATGACACGAATAAAGTCTTTGAATTTTCAGGGCTCTTGTTATTGTTTTAAAAAACTGTTAAATCAAACAACAATTCTGACAAGAATTCCATTTTCAAAAAGCATTGTATAATTTAGCATTGTTTACTTTCAAGTAAATGCATACACATTAAAAAATTCTTTTTTCCTCCTAAGAAAAAACTTTAAATTTTAAGTAATGAATAAAAAAATAAACCAAGTATCAAACAGCAAAATGAGAAAATAAAGCTTTTAACCATTACAAAAATATATATGAAATATAATTAAAGAGGATATTTCGATTGAGATAAATTGTAAAAATGTTTTTAATTTCTAAACTAAGAAAAAATAAAATTTGAATAATCAAACATATTACTTGATTATCCTATCTGAAAAAATAAAATAAATAAAAAGTAGGTTAAAAAGAACACTACTTTTAGTGAAGATTTCCCGGTACATAAAATTATTCGTCACTAACTGAAATATGCAATAATATTTGTTTATATTTTACAACGCTAAGACTAATATCATGTTTACACAGTATACGCTAAGATGAAGATTTCATTTTGTATCACATATATTATCTACGACTTTTAATCAATATACATCTATAATTTTAAATTGTGTAAATGTGAGTTATCTTATATTCTATATCGGAAACAATATTTAAAATTACTTACTTTTTACAAACATGGACAGCAAAACACACCGCCATCTCGATTCTTGCTTCTTATGCTGGCGCTTGTTTTGCTTCTCTCTGATTGGCTATTAGAGTTTTCAGAAAGTTGTAGTATCAATGCCCAACAACATTGGTAGATATCCATCAATATCGATCGAGATCAAAATCAACCAGCAGATTTATTTATTTATTTCCCTTCAAGAATTTTTCTTAACAATGCTAAATATTTTCAATGACGAGCTGATCGTAAAATTGAACAAGAAATTCCGAGAACAAACCTTATCTTTCTTACCGTTCTTTGCCGAGATTGGACGATATTGACCAATATTCCCGTTTTTTACAACATTATAAAATGCTTCTATTAATAATTTTATAGAACTTAAAATACTGTTAAATATATTTCTGTCCACTACGTATCGAAAAATAACAAAAATTTTGGTTAAAAAAAGCTAAATATCAATAGTTCCGAATTTCAATACTGTCATTCCAACATTGGGTAATATTGGCCAATATTGAAAAGAAACAACCGACTGACGCCAATGCTTGCCGTGGTTGGGCAACATTGAGCCAATATTGAGCAATACCGCTGTGCTACCTGGGAGGAGCCTTCATGGCGTTCATTTCCAACATTTTCATCAATATTATCATTTTTCATTTTTATTGTTGCATAGGCACAGGAAAAAGTCAATTTTGGGTTTACGGCAACTTGGTTGCCTATGGTATCAGTTTTTGGTGGATGTCTACTCAACTTGCATTTTGCTTTATTTTTCTTTTTAACTCTAGAAAGTCGTTTATTGATATGTGTACTCAAATCTTGATTTTGGAACTCGGAGTTATTTTGGGACTCGAACTCGAGACCCTCTAATCGATCATTTTCAGTTTTAATGCCTTTTAAGGCTTCTGATGTATCATGTTCAGTCGAAAAGTCGATAATGGCAGTCTTATATGTAGGGAAAACTTCTAATTTTATTTGCACGGCTTTGGGAAATAATGTAGCTATTTCGCTAATTGTAGTCGTCAAAGGAAGTGATGGAATGAACACTTTTCTCATATTTACACTGGCAGTCTCTTCTTTTGGCAAATTCTGTCTTTTACACTCAATGGGATCTATTGTTGATGGCTTTATTCTTGATTTCTTTCTTTTAAGGAGTTTGGAATTTTCGTCAACTTTTCCTTTTAATTTTTTCAACTCTTCGGCTAACTGTGAAATTTTTTCAAGTAGGACTTGTTTTTCATCTTTCTTCAAATAAGTGTTTTCTTGATTTCGCGACTTCATTCGGGAAACATTTGTCCGACTTCGTCCTTTCGGCGCGGCTCCTCCTCTTCATCACTATCATCATCTATCTGAAAAATGCTCGTCTGACTTTGTTTCTGTCGTCGAGGCTCCTCTTCTTCCTCACTGTTATCATTTACACTAATATCGTCCTCTAAAAGCATCTTATCGTCATCACTTTCGTCATTTTCGTTTCGTCATTTTCAATTACGGCCTTTTCGGAGGATTCTAATGATTATTTGACAGCATAATTGGTTGAGGGGTTACATTTTCACATTTTTTAACACTATTCACTGTTTTATTTATTTCTGGGGATTTTTCAAAAATTTTGTTCTTACAGTTAATAGGGGCATCAATAACAACATTCGATTTAATTTCACTTTGATATGCATTTACTGGAAGTACTGTTACTAAATTTACCTCGAGAGAATTAGACCTTTTTTTCACTAAGATACCTTTTTCATTAATTGTTGTTTCACCCAGCATTAGCACATTCATACCGATTATTATATCATAGGGTATTGCGTCATTTTCTACAACATAAATGTCAGTGTCACATTGCAATTCATCAATTTTAAGATTCATTTCAAATGAGCCTAACGGCTTTATTGAACTTTTCCCGATCCCCTTTAAAGTAGTACTCATAGTATTTAATCTATTAACATACAATTTTTCAAAAGCATTTTTACGCAACAATGCTGCTTCATTTCCTGTGTCTATTATACCTATGAAATTTATATCATTTACTTGTATAATTTTACTCATATTTTGATTTACACCAATGCACAATGTCTCAACTTCTTGTTTCGAACCTGGGCACTCCGAACTTTTATGCCCGAATTGCTTACATGAGAAACACTTAAAACCTTTAGCTTTGTGGGAGCAGTCCATAGACACATGGTTTTTATCACCACAATTGTAGCATATTTTATTAACTTCATTTCCAGGACTAAATTTTTCATATACATTATGTTTGATGGGTTTCAATTTTGCACTGTATTCTACTTTTTCAATTCTATCAAATTTAAATTTATTTTTTTCATTGTCTCTTTTATACATTTCATATAATTTAATTTTTTCTTTGAATTCACGAATATTTTTGGCACCATATAAAATTAGTTTATTTTCACTTTAATCATTTATTCCTTGGATCACGTAATGCATTAACGCGGCATCTTCAATGTGCCCGTTTTTTGACAAATCACGCATTTTAAAATAATATTCCGTAACTGATTCATTAGTTTTCATTTTCTTTTTACTCAGCATTTTATGTAAAGAGGCGGAATTTACCTCGATTTTAAACTCATTAATTAGTGCATTTTTTAGTTTTTTATAATTTAATAGTCCTTTTTCGGATTTAATAAAGAGAAGAGCGTTTCCGCTCAACGATCTCTTACAGAAAACAATTTTTTGTAACTCACTTAAATTAAACATTATTGACAATTCTTCAAATTCTGAAAAAAATTCAACAATATTTTCATGCGGATCGCCGCTAAATTTAGACATGGAATTTTCAAAATCATTGAAAGAAACAGTTGCACCAAGTGATCCATTATTACAATTTACACTTTTTATAATTTTGCCATCATCATAATTGCCATCATTGTCATTACTTTCATAGTACTTATTATCACCTACATGGCATTGCACAGAGGAGTCAATTTTTTAGACGTCATTATCACTACTTTCGTTTTCAGAATCATCATCTTCTGATTCATTGTCGGAGTTTTCCTCTTTGAGTAATTCGATGTCATTTAATTTTGATAATAATCTATTACGTATTTCTTCTTTCGTGCCGTTAAATGGAACACTTAATAAATTACTGATAATAATCAATTCACTCAACGAAAAGTTTTCGTCGATGAATTTTTGCTTTTTTATATAATATTCATCATCTACGGCAAAATTAAATCCTATAAATTTTCTTATTCTGCATCGGTTTTTCCTGACACCTTCATCGTTGAATAAAAAGCGATGCAGAATTTTAATTTTACTATAGCTCTCAGTCCTCAGTGCAGCGCTAATTTTGGGAATATCCCCTAAGGAAACCACTGTATAACAAAATAAAATGTACGTACCTTTGTAGAGCAGAAACAGCTGTTGTTCTGAATTTCTATTTAAATTTTCCTTCGGTCGATTCGTCGTTTTTTAATCCTTGAGTACTTTGAAGAACATATCACGCTTTGTCACTCAGTTTATCGACATAGTCGAATGTCACACCATAAATAAAAACTTTATAATTCACCACTTATCACAGTTCAGCTGTTCAGCAACAGTTTTTTTTAAAAATAGATAAATAGTTCAGTTCATAAAAAGATTATTTTAATTAAAGTTTGTAGTTCATCAATTTATATTTTATCAGTCCAGGTGCATCATCATTTTTAAGAACACCGTTCGCAAAAAGTTTTTTTTTCACATTTACTTACGCGAATTTCAATTCGAAGTAGATCTCACGATTCATCAAAATTCACGATCAATCCTTTATCGCGTTCAATCCGAAGTCCAAGTTAAACTAAAATTCACGATTTATTCTTAATCCCACATTCTTAATCCCAATTCTGATGTGGTTTCCAGTGGGTTGTGAGCGTTTGAGAACAATTAAATGCTAATTATATTACTTACTAATTACTTAAAATTTAATAAAGAATTAATATATACAAATATTTACATAAATGCTAATGAGCATTAAAATTGCTTATCAAAAGTTATTTTAATAGTACGTCAAATAATTCATATCTCGTCACATAGATAAATCAGAACGTGAAAACCGAAGTTTTTATAAACAAGCCTTGCACCCATCTCGTGTGCAGCTTCTTCAAACTTTCCGTCGAAACTCGAAAAACAAAGTTATCAAATACAAGCATTGCATCCGTCAAGTATACAAGCTCCGTTGAAACTGAATCTCATTCCTCCAACGCTCTTAGCAGCAGCCTGTTCAGGAAGTAGTGTCATTCACGTCATAAGCACGCACTTCCTTTGATATTCTGAGTACGGGAAACAAAAACTAAACTACGTAGCCTTGGATTCAGCAGTTGCGGCAAGCAAGGTCAGGGGAAAAGAAGAACTTGCTACTACATATATATATATATATATATATATATATATATCTTAAGAAAAATGTGTTACATTACAAACAGATAATGTGCATAATACTATTCATAATATAATATTGGCAATATATTTTACTTTACACATACTTACTTACGCATACCTACTTACACACGCAAACATAGATATATAACACTTAAGAAAAATATAGGTTATATTACAAACTAGCACACTACGACCGCTTCGCTTGTCACTAAATTTAAATGAATTTTTAAAAGAATTGCATTACTTTTTATTTTTAATATCACATTTTCTGCTTTGTAAGATAATTAAAAATTCCTTTTAAGGTCAAAAAGTCAAAATAACATATTATTAATTAAATTCTATTAAATATTTCTTCCGTTTTGCACTCATATTGCAGAGTGCCTTATTTTTTTATTGGAATGAGGGTGACCCTGTTGTGACTCTACTGGAAATCAACCTTATTTCCTAAATTTATGTAACTACGTAACTACGCTGCATGTTGTTATCCGAAACCTCCAGTCTTCTTTTCATGATTTTGTATCTTCTACAAGATTTATGACGTGTATCTCTAGTGTGACCCTACTGGAACTCAACTTTATTTCCTGAATTCTTGCAACTCATAGACTCATGATATTGTGTACATGCTAACTTTTTTTTTTACTATAACCGTATCAAGTTCCTTCGTTATATAAAATGCTATCTGCTTTCTGCTTCTGTAAAACATTACCTGAACATGCCATAACGTTGTGTCGAAAAGCTTTGTAAACGATTCTTAATAAATTTTAATACGTGTTTTAAAGTGTTTTTGATATATATTTATTACTGTGAGATCTATATTTTGAATTACATTAACTTAACCAGATATTCTTTATTACTTTCTCTTACCCATAAGGTAGAGAAAGTATTGTTTTTGGGTCAAATTTTCGAACGCGAGATTTTATTATATTTATACGCTTTGAGGTCCCCTGAATACGAAAATCATGTTTTTAGCAAATGGTCTGTGTGTCTGTGTGTGTGTCTGTGTGTCTGTCTGTTATCAGCATATCTCAAAAACAAATTATGGCAGAAAGTTCAAACTTGGTATTCTAAATGTGTATCATATCAGGATGCTACAGTAAGCTTTTCATTAAGCTTTTCATTCGTGTACAGGGACAATCAAGATAATTCTAATACATTACGTCTATGGGGGAAATTGCAGGTAAGCAGAGTTTAACGTCTATAGACTGCACAAAACCAAATGAAACGAATATATATATATATATTGTAATAGAGATAGTCAACTGGGAAAAAATATTTGTGTATGTAGGAGCCTCGCCTCCCCCCTCGAGGGGAGTAAATTTTCATGATGGGTATCTTTCAAAAGAGCTCGCCAATACCTTTAAAACGAATCGTTGAACCATCGATCTGCGATAATTTAAAACAAAGTTATCGATTTTTTTCACTTTTAACGATTTTTTTTTTTTTTTTTTTTTTTTTTTTTTTTATTGAGAATAAAATGGACTTTTTTTGGATATTTAGTGTCACACTACTTCTCTATGGAAATCGTCTGCATTATTATAAAATATAATTAATTTTTTTTAAATAATAGTTTTAATAAATTATTTTTTAAAAACAGAATTATTTTTTAATAACTGAATTAAATTCTATATAAATGTAGGTGCGTTAATAAAACGGGGGTTGAGGGGGACGGTAGCCCCCCTCACACAAAATTAATTATCATAAAAAACTCTTCCGAAGCCTAATTTGAATTGTTTAACATAGGTTTACATAACATCGTTATCTTACCTCTTAATCTCCAACCTGTATTTGGGTCATTCTCTGAAAAGTGGGCTTTTTAAAAAAAAAAAAAAAAAAAAAAAGTTAGTCCAAATAAAATTGATCCATTATTATTTATTATTTATTTTTTTTTAATTTTGTGCATGTACACATACGTTACAGTTAATAAAAAATAATGTAAACGAAACTGCATCTGATAATTTTTTGAAATAGTATTATTTTTATTAATTATAAAAATGAGGGAATGACTGTGAGGGAATGACAAATTTCTTCTAGAAACTACTTTATAAAAATATGCTTAGGTTTAGTTGTATTTTCAAACACTAAATATTTATTAAAACATATTTTTATTACTATAATAACATAAAAAAGCAAATTTGATTTCTTTTAGTTAACTTTATAATGAATGAGGGAATGACGTATAATAAAAATACTGTATTTCAATCTAACGTTTGAGAGCCTTATGCAACTCATTGTAAAAAGTTTCGAACAGAACACAAAATGGCTTTTTACTTCGCTGCCATACAAATTAGGTTTGACTTATATAAAGCGCGTGCTGCCATTAATGGAGTAAGTAGGGGTGTAATTATAGTTTGATGAGGGAATGATATCTAATACCAGGGACAACAATAAAGTGTGTTCTAATTTCTTTCATTGCATAATATATAAATGTAGTATAATGGATAAATATAAGTGCGTTTAAATAAGTATGTTTAATAAATTTTCAATTAACATAATCTAAATATACATGCTTTAATACCATAGAAACCATTTTATTTACTTACATGTGTGAATGGGGACACAGTGAGGGAATGATATTTTGCACTTCAAAAAATATTTTAAAATTATATTTAAATTCCAGTAACCAAAGAATTACAGTTTATATGCATAACTAATTAATATTGATAGTTCTGACAGCTTTTTGTTTTTGTGATTTTAAAAATATGCCCTCAAGATGACTCGGACATGAAATGACCACTTTTCAGAGAATTACTAATTTATAGTATTAAATTCCAAGAAAGTCGTGTGAGTGACACACCAGATTATTTTATATTAGAAACAATTTGTACAACTGTATAAGAAACGTTGCTTGTTAAACATGCTTTTTTTATATTTATATTACCGTTACATTTTATAAAGTCCAAAAATTATGTTGCAAACAATTTCTTGGTTTGAAGCAAATAAGATGTACTAAATGAAATATAAAGGAAATATTTTGTTTTTTTCTAATAAGACATAGAAAGACTCTGAAGCTCATTAATATTTAATTGAGCATGCCACACTGTGATCATTAAACGTACTGAGGAAAGTTGAACTGGCTAATTAATTTCCTATGTTAGAGGTATTATAAAGAATAAAGGTAGAAGTACATACATTTTTTTCGAAATAGTTTTAATCAGGACTATCTATTACAGGAAATGATACATACATATATACATACATATATATATATATATACTAGCAGGCTATGTCCGCTTCGCTGGTCACTATTTTTAAATGAATCATTATAATTAATGAATTCTCAAAATTGCATTAATTTTTATCATGTGAAAAAAAAAGAAAAAAAAAAACTCTGATCGGGAAAAATGTCGCACCGGGTCCCCACTGCCTTCGAAAGCGTAGACCCGTGCGCGATGCGCACGCGCGAATGCATATATATGAGCGACCTAATAATTTTACAAATTAGAAAATATCCGCAATCGATTTGTATGTATCAAAAACCTCTATGCACCAGTTTTGAACGATCTATCTCTATCTTTATTTTTTTGCCCTTTCGCTCCCTCCCCCTTCCCGCCCCTCCCAATAATTTTAAAAATTCAAAAATATCTGCAATCGATTTGTAGGTATCGAAAACCTCGATGTACCAATTTTGAATGATCTAACTCTATTTTTTTTTTTGCCCCTCTGTCCCCCTCTTCCCAGCCCTCCTAATAACTTTACACTTTCGAAAATATCCCCATTCGATTTGCAGGCCTCTAAAACCTATCTGTACCAATTTTGAACGGCCTAAATGTATTTCTATTTGTTTTTGCACATAGCACCCCCTTACCGCCCCACCTCCTTACCGCCCCTCCTAATAATTTTACAAATTCGAAAATATCCGCAATCGATTTGTAAGTTACGAGAAGCTCTATATACCAATTTTGAACGATCTAACTGTATTTTTATTTTTTGTCCCTCTGTCCCCCCCTTACCGGCCCTTCTAATAACTTTACACTTTCGAAAATATCCCAATTCGACTTGCAGGCCTCTAAAACCTATCTGTACCACTTTGGAAATACCTAACAGTATTTCTATTTGTTTTTGCCCCATAGCCCTTCCTTACCGCCCCTCCTAATAATTTTACAAATTAAAAAATATCCGCAATCGATTTGTAAGTATCCAAAACATCTACATACCAATTTTTTACGATCTGACACTGTGTTTATTTTTTTGCCCCCTCCCCTCCCCCCTTCTTGCCCCTCCTAATAACTTTACACAATCGAAAATATCCCCATTCGACTTGCAGGCCTCTTAAACCTATCTGAACCAATTTTGAACGGCCTAACTCTACTTCTATTTGTTTTTGCCCCATACCCCCCCCCCTTGCTGCCCCACCTGGGGCTGAATTTCTAAAATTCCAGAAATTGGTTTTTAGATAGTTGCATTAGCTATATTTTAGAGCAAAAATTTCACGTATATCTATTTTTTTTGTTTGAGATATGTAGGATTATGCAAAATCATGTTTTACGCATGTGAAATCACGTTTCCTCCCCCCCTCTTGGGGACCGAATTTCAAAAATTCCAGAAGCGATTTTTAGACATTTGTATTAGCTATATTTTAAAGCAAAAATTTTACGGATATCTGTTTTTTTGTTTGAGATATGAAGGATTTTGTGAAATTACGTTTTGCCCCCCTCCCCCCCCCTTAGGGGGCGAATTTTGTAAAATCGCTTGCGGCGTTGTCTTTCTCGGGTCGTAAACATTAACCGTGCCAAATTTCTTCCCGCTCGGTGAAACGGCCTAGGATTCTATAGCGGACAGACAGACAGACACACAGACAGACTCTGCTCTTTTATATATATGGATATATATATATATATGCAAATTATCTCATCGTTAGGCTTATGATTTATGTGTATCATTTCTCGCCTGCGCAAGTACTTTATATGTTTTTACTACTCAGTGCATTTAAATTAAATTATCATCGTGACAATAATCTTATTCGAAATACATCTCATTTAAAATTTCATATGTTGGTATTTTCATCTCTCTTTCATTTGCTGAGTGTTGTAAAGGAATTAAATTATTCAAATTATATATATATATATATATATATTTGGGGGGAGGGGGATAACTAATGTTGTCTGATTTGTCTTTTTCCTAAATAAATTTATGCATAGTAATAATCGATCAATAGCTAAAACAAAATTACATTTATTTTACATTCAATATTTTAAATTTATTATAATTAATAATAATATTATAATTAATCCCAAAAACTTTTTTACTTTTCTTTCTTTCTTTTTTCTTTCTTTTTTTTTCTTTTTTATTTTTGCTTACTCTATTAATAATTCTGCCTAATGTATATATATATATATATATATATACACATATACTTAGACATAGAATCTTAAGGAATGACTGACCCAGTAAGTGATCCTTAATTGCAAAATTAAAATATATATATATATATATATATATATATATATACATTTCTTCATAAATTATAAAAGAAACAATACTGAACAAAAATTAATAAATAATATTTATTTGTAAATATTTGAGACAAATGGAAAATCTAAAAATTTCTATTAAAAAATAATGTTATTTACTTATTATAATATTACTTAAAAAATAATGTTATTGAAAAAAAATATGCATTTTTACATTCTCTTAAAAAATAGTATATATATATATATATATATATATATATATATATATATATATATATATACATACATACATAACATGGGATTTTTTATTTTATTAATTTTTTATTTTAATTTATTTTATTATTATTATTATTATTATTTTTATTATTATTATTATTATGTAACAAAAGATTTATTAGCAAGTTAGTTTAAACTTTTTTCTTCAGGGGGTGCTTAAATTGTAAAATTACATTTTTACAGTGGCAGAGTACATCCAACAACGACGGCTGGTATTCATTAGATTAACGATCAGATGTTGTGCAATGGAAATTCGCATTAAAAAAAAAAAAAAAAAAAAATGCTTCAGTATTCGAATTATGGCGTCATGTTATCAGGCAAATCTGTTTAAAATAGGAGAGGATATTGCAAATACAGCGCGATATGTTGGGGAAAAACATAACATTTTCTTTTCTTATACATATTAAACAATCTCATGATATTCAGTACATTTCAGTGAAAACCACATACAGTTACAATCAGTACTTATTAAAAAATATTTTTTATGGGAATAAACCTGAGACATCTTAAAATTTAGTCATGTAAATAACATGTTATACCTAAAGAAAAAACAAAATTTTGGGATTACCCTGTAAAAAGCAATGTTCGAAATGTGTTTTGGCTGCAGCATGTGATTATGAGGCTTCTTATAATCGTCTGTATTCACTTTTATGAGACTGGCGTGCATTTACACGGAAATATAAGTGTTTATATTAAAAAACTGAAATAAAAAATGCAGTGTGTTAAAGCCATAACAATGCCACTTTTAGGAAACTTCACTTATTTGCATAATTTATTATCCAAATGTAATGAGCTACTTATATAAAAACCTTAAACAAATATCATAAAGATTAAAAAATATATCTATATTATATTGAACTGAACTACAGTTTATTTCAACAAAAGAGAAAATGATAATAGCTTTTATCAAAATTTATTTTGACATATTAACGAACACTATAATAAATTTGATTAAACAAATAAATAAATAAATGCATAAAACCCTTTACGATTTTTTTTATTAACTGCAATTCAATTATTTCTATCTACATTTTTAAAGATACTTCACGAATATTGCTACAGTGTATCCGAAAATACATTTCACGAGTTACTGCTGCATCAAAAACAATCTTCTTTATTGCACCCCACAGATAATAGTACAAAGGAGTTATATTTGGTGATCACAAAGTCCATGCGATGAAACCGTGTCTTCCGATTCAAAATTTTTTATAGGTCCGGCTTAAATGGTCATTTACACATGGATCTGTTGTAATGTGATCGTGCCATATAAGCTTCGTTCATAAGCATGATCACCATCAAAGCATTCCGAAAGAAACTCTGGAAGGAAGATTAAATACTTGTGACCATTCAGTCAATGTGATAGCATGTATGCATCTGGGATACAGTCAACAATGATACCCAGAACTGCTTCAAGTTTAAAGCGGTGTGGTCTGATTTTTTTTTGAGCTCTCAACTTCATGTCCAAGATTCGCTCTCTAAAATACGTATTTCACAAAAAAAAATGTGTTACTCGCCGAAAAGAAAAAAGTAGGAAATCGCAGAATGACTGGAATTTCTTGAAAAAAAAATTGTGCAAATTCGACACTTCGTTGTTTGGTAACGCTTGGGATAGTAATAAAAAGTTTATTTACAGGTAATAAGAATTGAAATCCTCGCTGTCCAAAACGCTACAGAAGTTGCCCGAGATAATCCTGTGACCAGTGTTGCCAGATCTTGCGGATTGTTTTTTTTTCATAAATCACCAATAATTTTGAGAAGTGATATTTGACATACATAATAGACTATCAATCTTCGAAGTGATTAGGCAAATGATACAATTAAAAATAATTGGTTATAATTGAATAAAACCCGCCAAATCTGACCGTTGAAAGCACTTGTACGGGCTTTGTTTCTTTTCTGTTTTTTTTTTTTTTTTTTTTTTTTTTTTTTTTTTGTTATTCATATAATATGATGTAAATTTGTAAATTCAGGGCAGATATTCATGGTGTCGGTTGAGTGTCAAGAGGGGGCCTATTGTTAGGTTTAGAAATTTAAAATATCATTATGTTCTTGACACTCAATATTTTATTCAGTTTCACTTCCTCTTTAGTTTAACTATCTTTTCTCTTTTATTAAAACCGATGGTTATTAAAGTCTAAGTAGTTTATTTTCTATTGAGATTTATAATTTTAAGTTAATAAATATTTAAAAACTTATAGTTTATTTAACACTAGAAAGACGGCATTTTTCTTATACCTCGAAAGACGAAGAACGGTCTTTTTGACCGCTCCTTTTTAATAACAAAAAAACTCAATTTTTGAAGATGTTTTTGTTGAAACAAGTTTTTTTTAAACTATATATATTAATTACATGTATTTATAATTGCATGTATTTATAATTTTATTCAAAATAATTAACTTTTATTGAAGAAAATGCAATATATTTAAGGAACCATTAACGAAATATTTCAAATACAAAATAAAAAACCCACGATACAAAGAGAATTATTTTCATTTGTGCTTAATATCTTAATTAACATCATTTAATTTCTTTTTAAAAGGTATATTCTTGAAATATATATTGTACAATAAAATGACTTACATTATTCATTTTTGCAGTCTTTGTAAACACTGAGCTTTATAACTTTGTAAGTGCAAGATGCACAAACTGACTTTTGCAGTCATTACAAATGTTCATAGTTTTATTTCGACATCGATTAATTTGGCACTGTTTACGCTTCCTGCTCGATATAGTTGTTTTATCTTCAGTAGCCATACTTTTTGGAGTCAAATTCGCAAGTGGAGAAGTCTTAGTTGTGACATATTTTGTACATAGTTCTTCAGCTAAATTCAAAATAAAGTCACGACGCTTTATATTTATACCGGTAGTTTCTTAATAAATGACACATGCATTTATAGCAGCTAGATCAAGAATATTGAAAAACACTTGCACCGGCCATCTTCGTGAAGCTGATTTAGTAGAATATTTTCTTGCCATCTGATCAAGCACATCCACACCATATTTCGTGGAATTAATAAAAGTCAACAACTTCAGGTGTCTTCTTTTCATTGTCATCTGTTTCGAGTGTATCATGTAATGTGCTCAGCAATAGTACATTTTTGTTTTTCTTTTCTTGATATGAAGTCAAAGAGGATCATGCATGAAAATTTTGCTAGAATGTAATTCTCCCTTTGTGAGCTTGTAAGATTCAGGTACTTCCCTCTTTGCTCGTTTCATAGTACCAACGAAGCTAATCCCTTTATCTCTTAAAGTTTTGGCTAATTTCAACGATGTGAAAAAAAAATCTGTTGTAACGTTCCTTCCAGTATTATAGAAGGGCTCTGTCAGGCGTAAAACTGCATGTTCTCCAACAGCGTAATTGGTTGGTCTATTTTCACTTTTTCCACAATATGGTAAGCCATTGAGTAAATATTTTGATTTCACGTCTGCTGCTAACCAAAATTTAATGCCAAATTTGTCCGGTTTTTCAGGCATGTATTGTGTGAAAGGGCAACGAGCCTTACTTGGGAATAATTATTCATGAATAGTTATATTTTCTCCAGCTTTATAGCAAAGTAAGCAATTTTCAATAAATGGGTTCCAAATTTCTGACACTAGAGCAAACTGATCAGTTCGGAGTCTTTCAGATCTTGTTACCTTCAGATCAAATCGCAAATATCTCATTATTTCTTTGAATCTGTCACGAGCCATTGTTTGATGAAAAAAGTTTAGACCCCAAGTCTTATACCACAAAATTTTTACTGAAATGCCTTTAGAAATAAAAGCTCTGCGTAAGGAAATAAGTGCATCTTATTCTACTAAATATATATTCCAATGTGAATCCTGCAATCTTCGATGAGCTTCTGATTCTGTACACAGTTTTACGAAACAAAGAATTCTTTCGTTTATGGAGAGTCGCCATGCACTTGCGAAACTTCCTTGAGTTACATTTCTAATTGCGTATGAGGACGGTCCTGGAACTTCTTTCAAGACATTATGTTGCTGCCGTCTTCCCGAAGATAAAGTATCAGAAGGAACTTTCCATAGTGTTCCATCTTCGCTAGTTCTTCATTTTGCTCTTTTTCTTTGTTTTGGGAGAATACCCTGGCTTTGCTTTTACTTAGTAATGTATTTTTCCTTTGATCTTTTCTTTTTTTTATTTCTTCCTCGTGAACTACTTCCATGATTTGAGCCAATGTTCATCAAAAAATGTTCTTCATTTTCAGATTCAGAAGAAAAATCATTTTGCGTACTTTTCGGGAAAAATTGACTTTCTTCAGCTGAAGAATATTCACTTTCTTTATCAGGAATATATTCATCTTCAGATAATTCGGAATTTCCATCTGAGCCAGAATTGGTTTCAGATAAACTCTGCAATAACTTTAAAAATTCTTCCTCCGACAGATTTTTTTTTACCAACAGTTCTTCGCGACATTGCAAGAGAAAATGTACGTACGAACAGGTTCAAAACTTGGAAACAAGTAAATACCAGTAAAGCAGATGTGTTTTAGTACAAAAGAAATATCACGTGACCGGCAGGTGTTTTTACAATCCCCCTTCTTTCCCACCATTACTATTCGAATCTCTGTGAAAGGAATCACGTGACTAACAGATGTTTTTAACTCTCCCCTCTTCCCCTCACATACATTCCTTTCCAATAACTGCTATTTCAACTACGCGAAAAGAAAAAAAGAAGCGTAGACAACAAAAATTGAAAGATAAAAGTAATATGAAGTTTTATTTATCCAGCGATCAAATTGACCGCATTCCGTCTTTCTAGGTATATATAGTTATAGCACTGATAATTATGCGAGAAAAATTATAATTTTTGCGTTATAAGGAATATTATAACGAATTCATAAGGAATATTCCTTATGAATAATTAGGAAAAGTCAAATAATATTGTAGGAATAGAGAAATATTTAACAGAAATACAGGTGTTCAAAATTCCTTTGCGGTCAAAATGACCGCTTCCGTCTTTCTAGTGTTAAAATTTATTTTACAATAAAATATTATCTGAATACGTTAGCCGAAGCTATCCGTATGCAAATGACATAAGCCTACGTCATCTGCTTGAATTGAATAAGTAGATTGCAGTAAAGCAATCGTGTGGCTTTTTCGATGTTAGTGCCGATGCGAATCCCGGCAATTCTGAAGCTGGTATGAAACGTAGCTTGTATATTTCAGTCTAAGCTGCCTCGACAATAACCTCGATAATGTTAAAGTTTGTGCAGAAGGCTGTTCTTTTCCAGATAAATTTAGGCAAATGTTTTAGATTAATTCGAGATTAATAGTCATTTTAAAACAAGCTACATTCAGTAACAGTATAAGCTTCAGTAACTACTCTGTATTAATCTATCTGCCCAGAAGAATGTTAAACGAATCGTCTAAATGTGTTATAATTTTTATTTTCGTTTGCCATATTTTTATTTCACTAGATAAATCAATCTAGTTTTTAAAAAAATGATTTTTTTTAAAAGAAAAACTTGTCATATTTCTTTTTACCTGCTCAATACAGTTTCCACTGGACTCTGTTGTTTTAACTCTGCTTAACATTAAGCTTTAAAATAATCATATCAGGTTTATAAACCTGACACCTCTTCCAATATCTGTGCTTGCACATTTCGCAGCTTGTACAAGAGCTACGAGAGGTTCTCATTCCTCAAGGTTCTGATGTAGCCGACCAAACAACTGGTGATTTGGTTGGCGCCTCTTTAATTATTTTTTTTTATGCAACCGTGCAGAAGCGCGTCCATTTTCGAACGATATACGTACACAAATTTCATATCCATCAACTCGGAGTTTTCGGAAAGGTTAATGTTGATATCATTATGTCGGCGTCTGAAATGTGTAAGATAGGCTGACCACATGACCCCGAAAACTACCTTCGTCCCCCAAAAAACTTACAATACTTTTGAGGGCGCTGATTATAAAGTTATTCGTGTTTTAGTATAATAATTTATTACGTATATAATAAATAAGCTGAAATAAGTCCTTTTAAGTGCTTTCTACATAAAAAATACTAAAATTTTACTGTTTAAGGTGATTTATTCATTTATTCATTTTTTGTCCTGGAAATTCGAGGACAAATCATTGTCCCCAAATTCAATGAAAAAAATATAGTCAGTCTAGTGTAAGATACATACAAAACCAAATATGAACATTTTTTTTTTAATTCAAAAATGTTTTATTCTGTATGTAGTATCGAATGCTGAAATTGCTTGCTTAAATCCAAATTCGGTTTTATTATAAAAACATCGAATGCAAATATTCAAAATTTGCAAAATTGAGGAAAAGTATTATTAACAAAATTGTAAAGTTTCATTTTTTTCTTCATCACTATTGCACTAATAACGTTTTTCGTCATACAAAATAAATAAATAAATAAATAAATAAAAAATAAAAACTGAATTTAATCACGAGAACTGATAAGTAATTTCGTCTTAAAATATTGTATAATTATTTTTTTTCTCGAAATCTTTATTGGAAATCTTAAAGCATATTAAAAGATTTTTCAACTTTTAAAAATAACCACTTCGTCGAATTGAGCAGACAGGTTTTGCGTTTTTCATTATTCTCCTCGTTTAAGCAAATTAACAATAAAAACTCATCTTCCTTGCAATATGAAGTTGTGAAATATTTTCGTAATCAGTTTCCATCAAATTTGATAAAGTCATTTGCTTTTTTTTTTTATCTCTGAAAAAAGTTGATTATTTTTTAAATAAACATCGGGAGATCGATAATTACTTCTTTAAACAATTTTTATTCATTCTTAAATTCAAATACATAATTGATGCTATATTCAGAATTCGGTAAACACTCAAATATTTAGAAATCAGATATGACATATGTTTGGGAGCCTGATTTTATTATAGTTTTCCAATTCTTTTAATTAATTTTTAATTATGATGTCACAATTTTAATATTTGCAGCGTTGTTTCTATTTTTTTATTCTCCATTCAATCCGTGTTAATTTCTCCTCATTTTCTAAAACAGTGAAAAAGGCAATTTAAATATTTAAAATTATGTATATATGTATGTATTTATAAACTCTCCTCTGTTTTTCAAACAATAGTTTCATAATACTTTATTTTAATTTTAATTTGTTGTAGGATTTTTTTTTTTGTAATAATATGTATTTAAATCTGATGCAAACTAATTGAAAAAATGTACACACAATTTAGACACAAATCATCACTAATTTCATTTGGATTCACCTGAACTTAATAAATTCCAAAAACTTATAGGCATTTAACTTCAGAACTACAGCACTTTCGATATACCTAAAACCCTCTTGTGACAAATTGACGCGGATTTTAAAACTTTACTCTTTGTAATGAAGACATAACACTATATTGCCCATCGGTGACATTTATTTATTTTCAACATTTGTGTTATTGTTAATTTTGGACTAACAGCAAAAATAATTATTCTTCTAATTAAATTAATAAAATATACACACATTTTTTGGAAACATTCAGAGAAAAATAGCAAATTTACGGTTTTAGATAAAGATGATTAAAAAAAAAAAAAAAATACTCTCTTCTTTTTATTTTACAAAGAATTATTACAATAAAAACATTAAATATCACTTATTTATTTAATTATTTTGGTAAGATATTTCGGAAAACGGAAACAAAACTCTTTTGAAGACAAAAACACTTATCCCGTTATAAGGTATCATTATGAAAAGCAAAATAACAACCGCAACAACAACAATAATAATAAATTAAATGATAATAAAATAACTTATATGAGCTAAATGCTTTATTTTTTAAAGATTATAACTTACACGGTATGTAGTCAATGTATCTTTTAATTTCATTTTTAATCATTGAAAAGAAAATGGAAACAAATTTGATTTTATATTAAAAAAAATCTCTCCGTCCATATTTATAGAGTTACAGTCTTAGATAATAAATAAAAATAAGATAAAAATACAATGAAAAAACATTAAAAGGTGTAAATATGTATATATATATTTTAATAAATTTCGAAAATTTCGAAAGTAATTGTACTTATTTTAATGTTATGATTATATATTTTTTTTATTATTTTTTTAGCAAGTATTTTATATAATAAAATAATACCGATGCTAATTCCCTGACTTTACGACACTTCCACTCGACTACCAATGCTTTAGTTCATTACTTAAACGATATCCTACATTCTGTAAATTTCGAAGCTATTTTTATTATCAGTTTTTTTTTACCTTATATATATATATATATATATATATATATATATATATATATATATACATTTGTCCCTCCTTCTCTTTCACTCTCTACATATATTTAAGAGTATAAAGCACATTTCATAGTATATAATTTTACATTTTATTTTATTATTATTGCATTTTCTTTATAATATTACATTTATAAATAACTTTTGTTTCTAATAAATATAAATTTAATAAAAGCTTATATTTATAATCATTTAACTATTTTTTTTTAAATATATATATAGCCCGATTTTAATTTAGCAATGCACATTAAATTAAGATATTATTCGTCGTTTTGAATGTGCTATATTCACTGCATTGATGATAAAAAAAATTCTATTTCTTTTCTTTTCTCTTTACATTATATCGTATAGTTAAATTGAAAAATGCATAATTTGTCATAAGTTTAAAGTGATTTAGTCACTGCATAATATTAAAATCGAATTGTACTTCTTTTCTAGCTTCTAAGAAAAAAAAAATGTATTATAATTCATAATAATAAGTCATTTTATGTAATAAAGCGAATCACTTACGAAGATGACGTTTATTGCATAATCTGAAGATAAATTACCCTCTTTAGTTGCTATAAAAATTTGACAGCTTTATTAATGTAACAGCTTCAAGTGACATTTATTAGAAAATACTGTTTATCTTTAGAATATTTTTGAATGCAATAAATTACTATTGATAAAACAAAATATTTAAACAACATAATTTTGTTTTCGACATAGAACTTTAAAAATGGTTTATTGCTTATTATTTTACAACATACATTTAGACCGAGAAATTTTGAATAACTATAAGAAAGAAAAAAAAAAAAAAAAAAAAAGAAAGAAAATGTCAGTGGAAATATTGCTTACTACAATGATCTAATAACCTATAACAATCATTAATTTAAATTATAGTAATGAAATAGCATTTAGTACAAAGTTATTTGATCAAATCTTTTGAAGCTTAGTGTTTAAATATAAATAAAAAACTAATTTTCATCGGTGGATTGAGACCAATTCATCACCACATACATCTAATTTCAAAAATTTTTGTTAAATTTTTTTCTATATATGATGTAAAATCAATGATCAGTTTCAATGGTTATGTTGTACATAACAAAAAATACCCACCCATTAGATTACAGTACTTCGTTTTGCTAAATTTATCTCGCCTTATTTTAATACCACTTTTCTTTCTTTCTTTTTTTTTTTTTTTTTTTAATTTTGAGTAGTCATTGTTTTCCTATTTCACATGTAATAATCCCGCAAAACAGATTTAAACGAAATACTGATCTATTTTTCTATAAATAGGTTTATAAAAAGAAAATATTGCCATAGTATTGTTAGTAGCCTCATGTTTTTCATACCAATTTTTTAAATAAGTCATGTAGACACACAAATAATTTGGTCCCATAGAACATTTAACTCTATTACCTTTCAAATAATTTGAGCACGTAGGTCATAATAAAAAAAAAAAAAAAAAATCGCTGTATCCCTGTTAAAATATATAATGGCTAGACTCATTAAAATCTATACTGTTCGTTCGACGGTGACCCATAACATGTATATAAATTTCCTGCTCAATCGAATAAGGTGTTTAGATGTTATAGCACATTAAATAATTTGATCCTTACGGCACAATGATAAAGAATTTTCAGTTAAGTCTCTGTAAAAAAAATATAAGCACTAGATTGGCAAAAATCTATACAGTTCGTGAAACAGCAATCTATAACAGATGTATAAATTTTCAACTCAATCGTATATGGCATATTGACATTATCACACGTAAAAAAACCAAAAAAAAAAAAAAAAAAAATGGAACCATAGAACATATGATGAAGGATTTCTGTTTGTATCCTTAAAAAAAAAAAAAAAAAAAAAAAAAAAACCTATAACCGCTAATTCTCGAAATTTTAGACAGCTCGTGTGACGGAGATTTATAACATGTGTAGGAATTTTTCGCTTTATCGAATAACACATTTAGACGCTATCGCCCTTCAAAATATTCCAGCCCACAGGATATATTAACAAACTATATGCTGTGTCCAGGTAAAAAAAAAAAAAAAAAAAAAAAAAACTTTAACTGTTAGATTCACCAAAAACAAAACAGTTTATGCAACGGTTATTTATAACACTTATACAAATTTTCAGCTGAATCGAATAAAGCATTTAGACGCTATCGCACTTCATATTATTTCAGCCAACATGATATAATGATAACGGATTTTTTGTTGTGCCTTTGTCAAAAAACTATAACTGCTAGATTCATTAAAAAAACTACGTAGTTTATGCAACGGTGATTTATAACACGTATATAAATTTTCAGCTGAATCGAATAAGGCATTTAGACGCTATTGCACTTCAAATGGTTTCAGCCCATAGGCCATAATAATAAAAAAAATTCTTGTGTCCCTGTAAAAAATTATAAACGATAGATTCACCAAAAAATCAATTGGGTTCGGGCTGTGATGATCTACAACGCGTATATAAATTCCTCACTGTTAATTGGTTTTCCTAAGTCTTCTTATACATATACTAGCAGGCTTTGCCCGCTTCGCTGGACACAATACTGAAATGAGTTGTCAAAACCCCATATCATTATTAATTAACCTGAATTAAAGTTCCCGCTGTGCTCGGTAGATACTTTTCTAGCTCGAAACATGAAGAGTCCGTGTTCCCACTGCTTTCGGTAGCAACTTACCCTATTCTTACATCCCCTTCCCCAGTGGCTAAGTTCGAAGTTTTGCGAAATCTCGACAAAGTACATAATGCGTACACCTAATCAACATCCACACACCAAAGTTCGCCAATCTAAGATAGTTTAGGGCGAATTGAAACGGGAAAACGTGTTTTTATGGGTGTTTATAGCCCTTTCGACACCAAGGGGGTAAGGGGGGATTTCGTAAAACTCCGTTTCAATAAGGGTCGGATACCTATAAACAATTTACGCACCAAATTTCGAGACCGCAGATCCCATAGATTTCTCAGAACAAATTTAGCGCTAAAAAGGGCGTCTCGAGTTTGCCCCGTCGTATCCCCCCCCCCTCAAAAAAAAAAAAAAAAAACTAGTATGTTGTGGCCACCACATGACTTTCTTCTATCTTTTCCTATACAAATTCACTCAGCAACAATAATTAAAAAAAAAAAAAAAAAAAAAAGTTTGACTTTGACAAAATTTTGGGTAAAATATGAAAATTATTCTAAGTTTGTCAAAACACGGAAACCGTGGGACTTTGACAAAATTAGGGGAAAAAAGCAAAAATTAGTTTAAGTTTGTCAGAACACGGAAACCGTGGGAATTTGATAGAATTAAGGGGAAAGGAAAAAAAAAAAGTGGGACTTTAACAAATTTTCACATTTTACCCAAAATTTTGTCAAAGTCCCACTTTTTTTTTTTTTTTTTTCCTCTCCCCTTAATTCTATCAAACTCCCACGGTTTCCCTGTTCTGACAAACTTAAACAAATTTTTGCATTTTCCCCCAATTTTGTCAAAGTCCCACGGTTTCCGTGTTTTGACAAATTTAGAATAATTTTCACATTTTACCCAAAATTTTGTCAAAGTCTGTCAAAACACGGAAACCGTGGAACTTTGATAAAATTAGGGGAAAAAAGCAAAAATTTGTTTAAGTTTGTCAGAACACGGAAACCGTGGGAGTTTGATAAAATTAAGGGGAGAAAAAAAAAAAAAAAAAAAAAAAAAAAAATTAAGTTTTTTTTTCGTAAAAAGTAAAAAAAATCGATAACTTTGTTTTAAATTATCACAGATTTATAGTTCAACCATTCGTTTTAAAGGTACTGACGAGACCTTTCGAAAGATACCCATCTTGAAAATTTTTGCCTTTATCACACTGTTGAAAATTTAGAAAAAACGGGATGGCAACGCAACCTGTAAGTCGATTTTTACCAAAAGTTGATAGGCACTAATTTATGTCAAGGTGCAACTACATGCCAATTTGTATGAAATTCTGTGCAGTAGTTCCAGAGATACAGTTGCCACAAAATTTTGTCACACACACACACACAGACAGACAGACAGACAGACATTTTCTAAAAATGGTAAAATCGTGTTCTACATCTCTCAAAACGTGTAAATCCATCAAAAACCCGAAATCGAAAATTTTTACGAATCCAATACTTTCTTCTATTGAAGATAGAAGAAAGTAAAAAAGAAAAAAAAATCGCAAACTCCAAAAAAACAAAAATGTGAGTTTAGAAATATCCTAAGGAAGTCGCATAGCCTTTTTTCAATATATTTGTTAAATTTTTAGTAGAAGTTTACTAAAAAATCAGGAAATTTCAATATTTCCGCCCTCCCTTCCCTTAAAAATCGAAAATTCCTAAATGCAGATAAAGTATTATTTCACGTGTTGTCTCCCCATGTGCAATTTCTTTACTGTGAAGTAATTAGGAGCCGAATTATGCTCTTACAAACGTGTTTCTGTCTTTTGCCTCCTCCAGGAGGGAAAGGGGAGTAATCTAGGAAAAGTTGATAGATATAATTTAAAGTTGGGTAAAGAGATAAATTTCTTCGAAGCGCCGTTGAATTCCGTCCAGACGTTCTCAAGTGATCCCCGGACAAACGATTTTTTGTATTTTGATACACACGGGGGAACGTGAAGGAATTTCTGAAAAGTTGATAGATATAATTTTAAGTTGGGTAAGGACCTAAATTCTTGCGGAGCGCCGTTAAATTCTGTCGAGCCGTTCTCAAGTGACACCCGGACAAACGTGTTTTTGTCTTTTGCCCCCGGGGGGAACGTGGGGGGAATTTCTGAAAAATTGATAGATATAATTTTAAGTTAGATAAAGATCAAAGTTTTTCCCAAGCGCCGTTGAATTCCGTCTAGCCGTTCTCATGTGATGCCCGGACAAAAAAAGCGACATACAGACACGATGACACACACACACGGGCAAAATTTTCTAAAGTTATTTACGGCTTTCGTGGTGTGCGAAACGTGAAGATATCACAAAATTTTTGGATTCTGACAAATTTACAGTCAAAACTCTGATTTTATTAATATATATATATTGGTGTGTGTGTGTGGGGGGGGGTGAAGATCTTATGTCCATGGATATGTGATATTGCGTGTTATGTTTACAGCTTATTTTCTCAAACTTATTAACTTGGAACTTCACGTGTTCATGTAATGAGCTCATCAACTGATATCTAAAAAGTAACCGGACTTCTTCATCATGAAAATAATCTTTATATGGTATGTTCGTGCGAAATTTTGCCATGCTATGTCATGTTAAAAACTAGTATGTTGTGGCCACCAGATGACTTTCTTCTATACTAAAAAAAAAAAAAAAAATCAATAACTTCATTTTAAATTATAGCAGATCTATGGTTCAAACATTCGTTTTAAAGGTACTGGCGAGCTCTTTTGAAAGATACCCATCATGAAAATTTACTCCCCTCGAGGGGGACTTATCCCCCAGGGGGGAGGCGAGGCTCCTACACATACAAAATTCTTTTCCCATTTGACTATCTCTATTATATATAATTCTGGTAAATTTCATAATGATCATTAAAAAATAATTCTCTTTATGCACATTTATACAAAATTTTGTCCTATACCACCATGTTAAAAATTTAGAAAAAGCGGGATGGCAAAGCAACCTGTAAGATATTTTTTACCAAATGTTGATAGGCACTAATTTATGTCAAGGTGCAACTACATACCAATTTGTATGAAATTCTGTGCAGTAGTTCCTGAGATACAGTTGCCACAAAATTTTGTCACACACACACAGACTGACAGACAGACATTTTCTAAAAATGGTCAAATCGTGTTCTACAGCTTTCAAAACGTGTAAATCCATCAAAACCCGAGGTCGACATTTTTTACGAATCCAACACTTTCTTCTATTGAATATAGAAGAAAGTAAAAGAAAAAATCTTAAATTTTGAATGAAAAAGGAAGTTTTATCGTTTATTTATTGATAAAGTATATACATCAGACTTGTATGCTTGTCTCGAAATCCACTACGGAGTCTTTAAATTCTTCTAGCAGCTTGCTAGTATGATTCTGTTGCCATACGATGAATGATATATTAACGATAATTCTCATATTCTACTATAAAAATTTTTTTCATAATGAATGTTTTTGAAATATTACTTTACTTTACCATGCTAAGAAAATATTAAATGTCTATAAACTTACGATTTATTCGAAGTAACATAATTTATAATTTAGAACTTGGCTAAGAATTTTAAGTTAATTTCTTCTTGTGGTAAAAACTGAACACACTAAAAAAATTAACAATTGTTCTATCAAACAAACGGATGGTACATAAATAGTTTTTTTTTTTTTTTTTTTTTTTAGATTCCTCACATTTTAAAACGTGTAAACACGCTATGTGGGCATTTTTTTTTTTTTATATCAACCCCCTCCCCCCCCCCCATAACTGTAGTATGAATGGAAATTATTAATTATTGAACTATATGGATATGTAGCTAATCCCAAATATTAATAAAAATCTAGAAAAGCATTTTACTTATAATGGACAAAATTAAAACTTTTTTTTTTTTTTTTTTTTTTTTTTTTTTTTTTTTTTTGTATTTCCTTTGTAAGAAAATATACAGCACACCAGTACTGGTAAAAACTCTTATATTTATACAGAATGTTAAAACGTTTCCTTCTACAAAATATATTGCAGACACATAACAGCAATTTGAAAAACAATAAAAATTTTATATTTATTTTTAAAGAGAAATTCAATCGACTAATTTTAAATTATCTTTGCAGATACAAACACCCTTCGCTGTCACAAACATCTGAGCAGATCTTCTTTTAAAATATTGCAATTTATATATGAGGGATCTAAACCGTAATTTAATTTTCTGTTCTCCGAATATAATCATTTTTATTATTATTATTATTATTATTTATTTATTTATTTATTTATTTATTTATTTTTTGCAATTCTGAAAAGATTATTTATAAGTCAAACTAATTATCAGAATAAATCTATTTAGATTTCTACCTATAAAAAAAAAAAAAAAAAAAACATAATACGATTTATTTTGTAATTTATCTTTGTTCGTTTAACTTTAATAAGCTATTATCTTTTCTTTAGACCTTTTATGGAAGTTAGTTGCGGTTAGATTTATTTTAAATATTTTATTTCCAGACTTACAAGGGGAGGTCACGACATGGAAAATTCAGATCGGGACGAAATTGTGCAGGATTGTAGTATGCTATGAAAGTGACAACATATTAAAGCAGTAGGACCCACTATCCACAAAATTTCGAGAAAAAAGTATTTAAATTTTCAGTAATCTTTAAATACAAGTTATTTCGCAAGAGACGCCCCAGTGGCATGAGCGTGAAGCACTAATCTTCTACCCAGATGACATGGGTTCGAGGCTATCTACGGGATTTTTTCTTCTTCTTCTTTATTTTTTTTTTATGTAATTTAAACTTTTTATATATTTTTTTTTTACTTTATTTTATAATTCATTTGAAAATTTTAATAAAAGATTATTTAATTTTCTTAAATATAAAATTAAAAAAAAAATTCTATTTTTGATATTTATAACTTAAAAATACAATAAATTTCTATAACTTAAAAAAATAAATTTTAGTTTTGTTTTAACTATAAAATAAGGTAAAACTAAAGAAAATGTTTTTAATTATTTTTCTAAGTATTTTATTTTATTTTAGGTATATCCAAAACAATATTAAATTTAGTTTTCAATTACAAAAAATAAAAAATATACAGAGAAATGATGATTTTAATTGCATATATAATTATTATCCAAATTAAATAATTACTTCTCCAATAAATACAACTTCTTGAAAAATTAAAGTATAGGATTACGATACTATTACAATATTACAGGCAAGAAACGTTATAATTAAATGTAGATTTTAAATGTTAATCAACATACTTTCTTCGTCGACAACGACATTTTTTTTTTTTTATCCTTTTGTGGACGAAATAAAATATTTCACTTCACCTGCTCTCTATTATTAACAAGCTAAAAGGGTTTACGTAATTCATACACATTAAAAGGAAAACAGGAATTTCAAACCAAGGTTTAAGTACACCTGCTAACTATTTTTTACACTTTGTTTTACAGCTTGCTTATTTTTTAGTTATTTAAATTTTTTATCTGTTTTCCTTTATATTTGTTATTTAGTGTTTTGTAAAATTAAAATTTATTTTTTAAGTTATAAAAATTTATTGTATTTTTAAGTTATAAATATTATACATATATATATATTTATTTATTTTATATTCAAGAAAATTAAATAATCTTATATAATTTTTTTTTTTCAAATTTTGAATTCATCTATGCATATAATAAAATAAGATGTTTGTGTGTCTCTCTGTGTGTGTGTGTGTTATTGTGTATGTATATCCAGAGCCTTTTAGGAAAACGGCAGATCGCAGAGCTACACAAATTTGCATGGAGGTTCGCAATGACCTCCCCTGATGCACCTCGAAGCCGGATTTTCGAATTTCTTATTAGTTTTCTTTTCTTTAATTAAATTGTGAAAAAATAACCTTCTAATTTCTGATAAATTAGCCATTTAAATTTTATCCATAATTTAATTGTTGCCAATTTTTTTTTTTTTCGACAGAATAAAAAAAGAAAAGAAAAAGAACATTTATTTAAAACGAGGAAATTAAGTTAAATAAATTAGAAAATAAATTTGAAATATCAGACGTATCGTTAGAAATAGGATACCAAATGAAAGAAGCAATTTTTGTGAATCCAATGGATTAAACAGCTTATCGATCGGACAATTAGATTTTTTGTAATTAACTAAAGTATGAATTTTAGGTGGCAACAGCAGAAGATTGTATGGAAACCATTTTCTGTTTTAAATAGATTATTTAAAATCTATGAACCATATTTTTATTTTATCAGTTTCATTAATAGATCCTCCTGGACGATTTTTTCAATTTTGTTGTTGAAGTACACAGAATGTTTATCGACAAGAAGTTTAATATACCAACAGCCATTTTAATCTAAGTAGCGCAACAAAAATATAAATAATTATAAAGAACTTTTTATAAACCATGTTTTTAAATTTTCTGTAGAATCATAGCTATAGAACTAACTACATTAGCACTTTATCAATGCGTATTGTTACGAAATTGTAAATAATTGTATTTATTTTGGTATAAATTCTTTCAAAGAGGCTTAGTAAGTTGATAAAAATGTCAATTTTCTGCATTTCTAGCTCTTTTTCGCGTTAAAATAGCTTAATCTTCCCTTTAAAACGCATTAAAAAGCTCCAAGGTAAGTAATGAATTCGGCGCCAAATTTGGCGACTATAGAAATGAGTTTATAGAAAAAATGCAGTTTTAAAGATAGCAAATTTATTTCAGCAAGCACTATTTTAAACCTAAAAACCATTAAAAAAATAAACAGAATAGGAAGGATTCTTATATATAAACAAAAAGGTGTGTGATAAAATTATTAGCAAAGTAGTCTTCCCCTTTTCATAAAAAAAAAAAAAAAAAAAAAAAATCCATCGCTAATATGGCGACAAAAAGTCAAAAGCCGCCAATAGAGCAGCATAATAAAGTTGTGTAGCACGATAATTTTTACCTATTTATTTATTTTTTTATGTACTAATCACTATGCTAATTCATCATACAAATAAATGAGCCTCTGTATGTGACTGCACTTGCATGCCGTCGAACAGAAATATTTGTTTAATACAAATTAATATTTAATAATAAATAAATTTAATAATAAATAATACTTAATAATAAATAAAAATAAAAATATGTTTAATGGGAAATATATATAACCATAAAAATATTAGTTGTCTAAAATACGACAGAAACAGCGCGCATAGCATATTGTTACAAGGGATTAAGTCTAAAATGGTGACAAAAATTTTTAAATTCGCCAAAGAGAACTATATTAAGGCTGTACTATGATCAGGTTTACAAACCATGAATTATATATAACCACAAAAATTAATTGTCTCATACGACAGACGTAGCCGGTCATAGCATATTGTAATACTTGGCGTGAAATTGCTGTCATTTTATGGTTGATAAGATAAACAAAATAAACATAGGAAATAACGTAAAAGCAAATATTATGTGCACCACGCATAGTGTTGTACATATGTAACTGGGATTCAAATATAAAAGGGATACTTCATTTTTTTCGATACTATCTATTTGCAAACTGTTATCTAATAAGCACCTAAATGGAAGACTATTGGTAAACCAATGTCGCAGGAAATAGGGACAGGCGCCTGAGGTTTTAGCGGGTGACCAAATCGCTGCCGAAGTCAGGAGGGACCTGAAGCGAGCTCTTGAGAAATTTTAGTATTTTTTATTATTTTTTTTTTTTTTTATAAAGCTGTATAGAAAGGAGTTTCCTTTAAATTTTGTGACCAGCGAAGCGGGCAAAGCCTGCTATTTTATAAAATAAAGTAAAAATAAATAAAAAAAAATGATTACATAAAAAATTAAAGAAGAAAAAAAAAGTTCCGTATGTAGTCTCGAACCCATGTTTTCTGGGTGGAAGACCAGTGCTTTACGCTCACGCCACTGAGCGCTGCTTAACTTGCGAAATAACTTGTATTTAAATATTACTGAAACTTTAAATGCTTTTATCTCGAAATTCTGTGAATAGTGGGTCCTACTGCTTTAATATGTTGTTACATTCATAGTATACTACAATCCTACGCAATTTTGTCCCGATCTGAATTTTCCATGTCGTGACCTCTCCTTGTTAGTGTCCATCTGACTAATTCAATTACTTTTTGTTTGCACCTGCTAAGGGCTTTTGTTGGCGCCCAAAATTAAGCGAAATTAAGGATTGTAATAATTCAACCGTCATTTCAATTTTCAAATTTTCCCATAGACATAACATTAAAACAAAGAAACTTTTATTTGACTCACTTGGCTGATAGATTCGCAGCGCAACCATCTTTCGCGATAAGCAGCTTCGAAATTGAATCGTACTCGCTTCATCGCTCTGACTTGAAACGGTGTGGAGTTATGTATGTAAATTCTTTCTCTCTCCCACATTGTTATAACGGTTTCCTAGTATAGATGAACCAGATTTGTCATCTGATGTTTTAATTTCCTATAAAAGTTTATTTTTAAATGAATATGATGGATTTTTCTTTTTTTTTTCAATGACTACTGTATTTGATATTTTTAAGAGGACAATGTATTTTCACTTCATAAGGTTAATGGTGGATAACACAATCTGTAACATTAAAACAATTTCCGGTTGACTTGGATCTCGTTCATATTACCCTACAACTCAATTTTATTGAAATTTACTCAAATTCGCGTCTTCTTTTATTCGAGGCATAATTTTTATCCACTTTCCGAGAAAAATACAATTAAACCTAGAAAATAATTTAGAAAGAACACCATAATAAAACAATTCCGTACATTATTCTCACTTTCTTTCAAATTAAAGGTTTCCTATATATTTACGAAACCACTCTATATATAACGGGCACACACTGAGAAAAAAATTCTTTAACTGACATCTAGAATCGATATTGTGGCTCTAGTGAAAACAGTTCCATGCCATCCTTATAAATTCTAGTCCCATTTGGAAGCAAGTTCTAGAAACTCCTATTAGAATTCTAGAGCGCTTGCCTATATTATCGGTGTCAAACATATATAAAAATCTCTGCAAATAAATGCGAACACAAGAGACTAGATTTAACAACTATAATCTTATTTTATGGCGTAATTCTAGAAAATCAAGCGATAATTTCTCGTGATACAAAAGATTCAGAATATTCAGAATATTCAAAATATTGTTACCTCATCTAGAAATGCATAGAGAAGAAATTCTCGATTATTTCGTCTATGCAGTTTTTTGGCGTTTCTCATACGCATAGCTCGTAAATCTGTATTTCTAGTTTAGGGATTTAGAAAATGACCACTTATTCGCTCTAGATGAAGGCGGTATATATATATATATATAACACTCTGTTATGGGACTGAAAATCATGTTTTTAAACTCAATTTTGATTATTTATTTTATAAATTAATTTAAATTATCTATTATATGATATTTGTAGAAAGTTCTAAAGTAAATACATTATTTGTTAAATCTATATATCGTAGTTTAAATTTAATATTGTTAAATCCCTGTACGTAAAATTCTTCTTTGATTTTCGTAGATTAATTAGTTTTGATATTAAAAAGACGAAGCTTATTTTTTAAATTTTCATCCTTACTCATATCTTCTTCTTTTAAACATAATGAGCACATTCATCAAATATAATATAATTCATATTTTTTAAAGAAGCTTTTTAAAAAAATGGCAGATTAAAATTACCCTCGCTGCTTACGTGTATCATTTCTCAGGGGAAATTAAATTTGCTGACACATAGAAAACTAAAATTTTGAGAATTTTTCCACTTGGAATCCGGATATATTTACAGGGAATTTAAGCTTACTATAGTTTATAAAAAGAATAAATATGTAAAATTTACATGAGCCCTTGATATTTAATGTAACATGATACTGTACAGTTAGCAGTTTAAAATTTACAACATAGAATATTTTATATTTTTATGTATATTTAAGCCAAACTACAATGGTCTCGTTTTAGTTACTGCATATTTTTAATAAACTATCTCCTTATTACTTTTAGCTACGAAATTAATCATTTACATTAAAAAAAAAAAAAAAAAAAAAAAAAAAAAACGCATGCACAGTGAATTTTTTAACAAAGCTTTAAATAATTTACTATACAATTTATATACGTAAATTCTAAAAGTGTAATGTCTATTATTTCACAACTGACAGTTTATAATTATGTAGATGGTAGTGTTCAGATATTTAAAATGTGTTATTTTTAATCAATTTACTAGATCTTATGCTTATTATTATTTATAAAGATTTTGTAGATTTTATTTTAAAAATATTAAATAAAGTAATTTATTATAAGATATGATTTTTATCTATTATGTTTATATACTTAGATATTAAGTATTATATTTATTTTATACTTATATTTATTTATTTATTTATTTATTTTAATATATTATAAAGATTTTAAATGTTATTATGTAAAAGGGAAAAAAAAATGTTTTATGATTATATAAAATGCAAGATGATATATGCTATACAAAAAGCATAAAAATAAAAATAGTAATATAAGAATGAATTGTTGTCATGGAAAAAAAATTAAATTAAAAAAATAAAAATGAAAATAAACAAAAACAAAAAATGAAAATCTCTGTCGATGGTATTTCAATCCATACAATTTAAGAAATGTATATTATTTTATACAAGGTAAATTACACATGCTATTATAACTATAAGGAAACCTGATAATATTTTTTTTTTTTTTTTATTTCGAAATATTATTTTTATTGAAACTTATTTATAGAGAGTATTTATTACGTTATAATATTTCACTTTTTCTAAAGATGAACTAAAAAAAAAAAAAAAAAAAACTAATATTATTTATTTATTTCCATTTTTATGTATTCTCCATCGAAGTGAAACCGAATTTATGTCCTTATAAACATTGATTTTATTACTATTATTATTATTATTTATTTATTTAAAAAAAAAACCGCGCCTTTTTAATTTAACGGTATCATCTCCACATGCGAAAAATGCTTCTCTCTCTCTCTTTTTTGAGAAAACGTCCTCTTATTCAAAACCGACAATTTTAAAACGAATTTTTTACTAATTGTAGAACTTGCGATAATTACTGATAATAATCAAATGATTAGGATGAAGAAAATATTAATTTTCGTAGTGTGCTTAAAGTCCATGTGTATTTCTGATGTATTTTTGTATGCTTTTTAAGATGAGTAATATTAAATTTCCATCATGTATGTTTCCACAAAAAAAAAAAAAAAAGAAGAATTTTTTTGGCAGGAATGAGCTTAAAGATCCAATTTCTCAATTGCCATCTCAGTTACTTACAGGAAAATCTAGTTGATGTTAGTGAAGAACAAGGAGAGTGATTTCACTAAGTCATCAAAGAAATGAAAAGGAGGTACCAAGGCCGATGGAAAGTTGAAATGTTAGAAGATCATCGTCAGATGCTTCATAGCCAGCCTCCCTCCAGCCTTGCTCAAGAGAAATGTTCCAAACGGACCTTCCATCTAAAAATAAACAGAGACATTTGAATCATGATGTGTATTGTAGATTTTAGGTTATAAATTATAGGAATCTTATGATTTGTTTTAAACCAATGGTCGATATGTTTAGAGCCCCTAAATAAAATAATAGGCCTGCGCATCACTGCTTTTTTTTTTTGCCTCCGAAGTGGACAGCATTTCCGCTTGGCGTCCTTATAGCTTCCCTAATGATTTTAAGAAATTTTGATCTGAAGGAAATCCGGTGAAGATAAGAGCAATAAGCAACATTAATATTTCTAAAAACACATTTTTTTCACAGTACATTCTCAGGATGTCATTTTATTCTGAGGATATCCTATGGATGTACTGGGGTAAGATAAGTTGTGGAGTTTGCGTTGCTGCTAACTCCATATTAACTTAAATACTTAATTAGATTACTAAGAAACAGAGACTTGAATTGAACAAACAATAAGAGTTTATTTGAACCAGATTAATGGGAGGGCGGCCTGGTAATAAAAATTAGCTCAGTCAGCGTATTACTTAATGAAAATATATGAATCAACAATTTAATTAGATAATCTTAAATATCTCACCCCAGCAGATAGTCGAAGGTGTAGAGACGGTGTCAGGTATAGCAAAGTGCTACAATTAAAATTCGCACTTTGCGGGTAAAACGTGAATCTGCTGTTTTAGGATTCAAGTCGTTTGAGTAATAGAGTTAGTGCCGATCCTAAGCTAAAATTGTAAAGTGAAATATGCTAATATTTTGGAAACTGAATAGTATAAAAGGAGAAAGAAGATTGCTTTTGAGAGTCAGTTGGAGAGGAGTTAAAGTTAGTTGGAAGGAAGATTGTTTTGGAGAGTTAGGAGCGGATATAGTTGGATATAAGTCGAGTAGATAGCGGTGTCAGGGAATCCTCCTGCTAATCGAAAGATTATTTGACCTCATGAGTTAATGAAAGTGATTAAAAGTGGTTGGGATCATTTTGCGAGTAATTAAGTAAAGAAACGGGGGTTATTTATTAATATCAAAGTATTTAAGAGGACTGCCCATTTTAAGTCGTAAGTTACTAGATGTTATGATAGCCCAGCGCCCTCCTTCTTATTTATGCTCAAGTAAAGCTCATTTATGTTATATATTTGGACTCTGTCATTTCTTCGTAGTTTAAGTATTTCATTTACAGCTCCAAGTTAAAGTTAGATAAGCATGGAGAAGTGGCGTTCTCCACAACGGTTGCACTCGTACTCCGCTACTACGACTTCACTATGGATCAGAGGATTCCCTTCAGACCCAACTTTACCTTTCGAATTCTAGTAGATACGCACACCAACACTCATCACTACTTAACTTCACGCAACTAAATCTCCACAACTCTACTTCTCGATATTCGCCAAAATAAGATTCATCACCATCCACTATAATATCCTCCAACATCCACACCATCTACTGAAACCATCTCTATTTTTATACTTCTTCCTACACCCTCCTTTCACTACATTTCAATCTGTCCTTTTAAAAATCACTTCTAATTTATCTAACATTCAAAATCTAAGTCTCTCATTGCAGCACCTGCCGACACAAAACTAACTCGACCTCAACCTTCACCGAGTCACTGGCGACGAAGCGATTTTAACCGTTCCCTTTTTCTACTTTGCTGGATCCAGCTTAAATAAAACAACTGTGGTGACGTTCTGACGTCTCAACCTCACAAAGTTGTTAGGACGGATTTGTTTCTTCTACAAAATGTCGCCAAAACTCAAATACACAGTAATAAAAGGTCTGTGAACGCTTTATATTCACTTTTTGAATGATTATAGCAGTTTATCGCTAAACAAACTTTCATATCATAGTTTATTTAGCTAAAATTATTAAATATAATAAAACAAGTAACACTAAAGTAACGTAAGACGATAAAAAAAAATGTTTCTCGTTTGTTTATCAGAGAAACGCGCTGGGTACATGTAGCAACCCTAAGGCAACAAAATGCCTGATGCGCCAGCTCGTATATATAGGAGCCTTAGATATGTTCTTTTCTCGAAGCTGGTAGACGTGATGTTCTGAGTTCGATCCCTGATTCCACTCATTTGCCAAGCCGATTGGAATTTTCCGTGTTTTTCTCCGAAACTTGCGCAAATACGAGTTAGAACCAGTTAGAAAAACCCACATGAGGGCCAAATACCTTTACAATATCTCGGGTCCGTGTCTCTATTACCCGAGATTTCAGTTTGGGTGCTTATCGGACAACAGGCTAATCAAAGCATTCCTTTCATATTAAAATCGTGATTAACTAACACTGTAGAGTGCTTACTGTTAGTGCAGTATTAAATTTCTCCCCTGCTGCGTTGTTGGCCTTGGTTCGATTTCCAGTTTGATGCGTAACCTCTCTCTCTCTCTCTCTCTCTCTATATATATATATATATATATTACAGTCCTTAAACAATATATATTACAGTCCTGCAAATATTAAGTCGTTGCAAAAGTTCGTGCGGACGCGGATCATTTTATTGCCTCCAAAGACGAGAGCTTCTATCGCCGTGGTATGCATTTGTTACCCGAAAAATGGGCAAAGGTTGTAGAAAGTAATGGAGAGTATTTTGACTAAAAATTGTCATTTGATTTGATGTATTTTTATGAAATTAAGCAGTAAAAAACCGCACGAATTTATGCAAAGACCTAATTGTTCTACCACTTAAATTACCAACATTTAATGCTGCAAAATTACATGTGTGTTTACAGTATACTTATTAGAAAAACATTTGTACATATTGAATTTTTTTATAAATCATGCTGTTAAATTCGAACATTAACGATTAAAAAAACTTTGAAAATATGAATGGATCAATAAAAATATTATAAACATTAGGTATTGGTAGAATTTCTGCATTTATCGTAAAATATTAAAAATGCTTTTGTGAAATTATGATGCTTAACCTTTAAATGCCTGATTATTTTTAAATCAGTTTCAAAATATTTTATTTATACCTCTCTTAAATAAATCTCGGGAATCATACTTTATTTTAACTACGGTTTATATCTAAAAAGTAATTTGTCGCCAATCGGCAAACATGATTCATTAGAGCTTTAATATTATACTAATAATAATTTAGAAGACAAAATTATGTATTGCTGAATGGCAACACTCGGCATTTAAGGGTTAATTCATATTCTATTAGCATAATTATTTTTATGCACAAAATAAATATTTCAGAATATTAAGAAAAATGAAAATTATATATAGATTTAGATGAAAAAAAAAAAGAGAGACAGAGAGAAATTGTATCAATTTTAATAATATTTATTTTCAAATAGTAAAATATTTTATAAAACATGCATCCCTATTAAGCAAAATAAGATAGTACAAACATTGTTCTGCACATGGGAATTACTATTTCTCCTAATATACAATATTCTATTTTGCAGAAATCAGTTTAATTTTGACGTGTTTCATTCCAGTTTATTTATTCTGAGTGTCCTCAGGGATTTGTGTCATGGCAGAACGGACTTATTGGCTGATGTTTGCTTACCGTGCTACTGAACAGACAATCGAACAGTTCTAATCTGAAATACTGCTGTGATTTATTGTCATATATTCGGTTGAAGGAGAAATATTAGAAAACAAAAAAGTTTTGAGTTTTGTGTAGTAGTGTAACTTTATATTTTTATAATAATATTTTTATTGAGTATATTAAAACATGTTTTTAAATGTTATTATAAAACATATATATGAAACATTACTTTATATTTTTATATAAAAATGTTGTTATAAAGAATTTCATTTTAATTTCATAATATTTATTGTGATTCAGATGTTTTAGAAACTAAAGAACATCAATTGTATCTATTCGAAATGCAGAAACATTTTAAATTTTATTCGGAACCTAAATGTTTATGCAATTTTTTTATTAATATTTAAATTGTTTCAATATAAAAGCTATTCATTAGTGTTTGTAAATAAAGCAAACCATATACCTCTTTTAATTTTCTATCTTCCTCTTACTAATTATATTAGTTCTCGAAATATTTCAAAAATAATTCCCATTCTTAAAAGATGAAAAAATGTAATAATAAATAAGCATAAACAAAGAAATTAGGATGCATTTCAAAATGAAAAGTAAAATTTGAATTTAAAAACAATTTTCTTAACCAGTTTGTCATAAACAGTTAAACTAAAACAGTATAATTTCATTGTTAAAATGTGATAAATAGTTTCTACATTTTTTTTTTTAATGTGCTTGAAGAAACAGAAATTACTTGTTTAAGCAGAAATAGCTGGTGCACAATTTCATATGGATATCTATATCTCCCTTTCTTTACAGACACACACACAGAGAAAACACATATTCTCTTTTTCAAACGTTTTGTTAAATACGTATCTCTAAAAGTATCTACAAATTATCAACAAAACACCAGGTATGTAAAACGTATGTTGTCCCTCATATATCTCAGCTAAGGTTTTGCTACAAAAGTAAAAAGCAAGATGAGTATAAAAAAAAAAGAAAAAGAAAAAAAGAAAAGAAAAGAAAATTGGAATTACCCTGCATAAAAGCAAAGCTTCAATTGCGTTCTTGCTGTTGCGTCCTTGCTCTAGAACTACTTTTCTCTTTTTATTTTAATTACAGTGTTTCGTAGCATCTAATTTAAACAAATTTGCTATTTTTATTTAATTTAGAAATTTGTAGTTAAACAGTGCATTTGCTTTCAGATTAAACATAATCCAGTGAAAACTGATAACTGAATAAAGGGGAAAATAACACATAACCTGCAATAATTTAATATATATATATATATTTTCCAAAAAGAATATTTTTCAAATTAAACTTTTATTAACTATCAAATGCTTCAGTTAAAAGATGTTTATAAAACAAAAACAGTAGTCTAAAATAAGTATCAAAAGAAATAAAAAACATAGTTTAATTATTATATTTTCAGAATTAGCAATTGGTATTTTAGTACATTTTCATGTTTTGCATGTAAGGAAAAATATAATCAATGATAATGAAAAAGTACATTTTCTCTAAAGAAATACTGTAAATGTAACAGAATTATTAACAGCTAATTAAACTAGAAAGGTATCATCGTTAGTCTGGTTTATTGCTTAAGCTTTTCAATAAATGTATTCCAAAGTTAATTTTTAATACCCTTCTAATTAAATTATTCACAGTAGGAAAAACTACACGCTGCAATAATTTAATTATGTAACAAGTTAGAAGCAGGTTATTTCTGTAACGATTATAACTTTCTTTCTTTTCAAAGCAATGTTTTTTGTCGTCTAGGTGATTAACGTATGCATTTTTTTAGGATAACAGTCTTTATATATTTTATACGATACAATTTATCTTATTCTATATTTAATTCTTCGAAATACTGTATGAAAATATATTTTTATGTAGAATAAATATTTAACTATTAAAAGAAGGTTTGTGGAGATTCTGTTTTTCAAGTAAGCAAGCTTTTATTTATAAGAAAGCTATATATATATTCGTAAGATATACAAATGAATCAAAAATATTAAAATTGATTTTCCAACTTCTTTCATTGCAGAAATCCTCTAATAATATTTCTTTATTTTATTGCTGTCCAATAATTACGGATTTTGGATGATAATATTTGAAGCTTATCATAATAAATTAAGGAAAAAAATTATAGTATTACTTCTCGTAGAATGAAAATAATTAAAAAAGAAAAAAGAAAAATTATAAAAAAAAAAATTATTATATATACATACATATTATATTATATTACATGATATTATATTTTGAGATTTTAACTAGTTAAATTAAAAAATTCTTACTGTTAGGCGTGTCCCTATATATTCCAGAACCAATATTTTTGTATAGTTATCTGCATTATACGTCATTGTAGAAAAATATTACTAACTAATATAAATATTTTAATATTATACGAATATTACACATTAATATACTAATGCAAATTAATAATTCTCAAAAACAAAATATCCTAGAATTAAATACATTAAATGTCTCAAATGTAAATAGATTTTATTTTAATACTGTAGAACATGGGGAAATAAAATGCTTCTCCAGAAAAATTACAGTTTTTGTTCCTCAGCAAAGGTTTTTATTCATATCTTAATATATATATGTATATATATATATATATATATATATATATATATATATATATATATATATATATATATGTATATATATATTTAATACATCCTTAGTGAGGCTTTATTTTATTTCGTTTTATTTTATATCTTTTTGACGATGAATTGAAATGGCTATCGCTATCGCGTAAGTAAAGATCTGGTCGAGAAACTTACGAAATAATACATAATCTAAATTATAATAATTTTTAGTATTATTTCTAAATCTAAGTCAATAGATTGCTTTAGTTTTGTTTTTGTGTTTTAAAATAAATAAATAACGTTCATAAATATTTATTTTTTACTTAAAAATTTCTTACGCCATTTTTCCTTTAAACATATGAACGTTTCATCCGCATAATTTGGTATGATGTCGAAACGAAAGGATTAAGAAAAAATTGTATTCTAAAGATTTTATAATATTTTTGAAACACCTTGTACTTATTACGGTTAATAAAGATTTTAAATTCTATTAAAAGATTAACAAAATAAATAAATAATGAGAGAGAAAGAGAGAAAATATTAAAGAGAATATCCGACGTCTTTCTCCAATTTACTCTACATATTATTTCTGGCATTTATAAGAATACAAATTTTACGTCAATGATAAATTAGATATATAATTCCATATGCCGATGAAAAAAATAATTAGAATGAACTACATTAATAGATTCATTATATATATATATATTTTTTTTCTTTCTTAGAACTATAATAAGCGTTTAATCTATTTATTTACTTTTAGAAAATCAAAATAACTTTTATTAAATGCCTGCCAATTCCATGAATATAACTTTGAGACAATACAATATCTCATTCATTTAAGTCATTTTGACTTTCATTATTCATCGTAAAGCGATAAACTCTTTTAAATGGAAAGAGATAAAAAGCTTTAATATAGAAACGTGACGGGAATGTAAGAGGTGGGATAATGACTTTAAATCATTTCTTTAAATTATTTCTTCAAGATTAAAATTTATCCAATATCAATTTAAATTCTAAAATTTACGATTTATCTTTATAATTGTACATTCTAAAATAATAATAATAAAATATTTCGCATATTTCAGCCAATTTCAGTTATAAAGAAATGTTTATTATAAAACGTGGAAAATGCTTTCTTGAAATATAATTTCCTAATATTTACAATTTAGTTATTAAGCATTTTAGTAAGCATAATTAAAAACAAAAAAGCTGAAAACTAAGAAATAAACATAATTTTATTGCTGGCATCTTACATACTGACAACAACTTTATGAATAAAAAGGTTAAAGCTTACTGCTATTTAATAAAAAATGTACTTACAAATTTATTTAATTCCATTATTTATTAATTCTAATCAGATGTACTTATACACTATCATGTCTTTGTTTATTTCTAGAAACTATTAAATAATAATAATAATAATAATAAAAAGTTAGCAAAGATTTCCTGATGATCAAAATAATTTACATAAAAAATATTTATTCTGGAAATATGTGCTAAAGGAAATTATACATATTGTTTTAATAAATAGGGGAGACCCGTGTACCTAGGGCCGCTTTTTCAGTGCCCAAAAACAGAGCCCTTCATCTGTTTAAAATTATCAAACTGATATGTACAAATCCTTAGGACTAATTGCTTCCAATTGGGATTGATATAAATACCTAAAATAATAAATTCCGTCAAGTAGAAGGTTTTAAAAAAAACTTCACTCGTTGCCCTAGGTACAACACCCTCATTGTACTTGGGGCCAGACCCCATTGTACCTAGGGCCATACTCTCAGACTTAGATTTCACATTGTAATGAATAGAAAATAAGCATATAAACATGTATTTTATAAAAGAAACAATATCAAGTAATATATTTATTTTCTGCTCCTTTGGCAATCTACACAGACGGCTCCAAAACTGATTATGGTGTAGCGGCCGCATTCTGCGTGCTAATCAACAATGAATCTATGCACCAGTGGTCTTCCAGGCTCGAAGACTTCAAGTCTGTATTCCAGGCAGAGCTTTTTGGAATTCTAAAGGCTATCGTATGGGTAGAGGAAAAACCTCCACATACATTCCTTCATAAACATCTACAATGACAGTCTCTCGGGCCTACAGCCTATTGCCTGCCACAGGTGTAGGCTTCTAATCATACTTGAAATTAAAACTAAACTGCATAACTTAAAATCTAATGTAACCCTGGCATACGTTTCTGCCCATAAGGATGTCGTCGGAAATGAACAGGCTGATATCCTGGCAAAAAATGCCACTGAAAATAGCCTTATACAATATTCATTGCCCGTCGCTCCCTCATGCGTCAAACAAAAATTAAATCTTCAAATGATTCAAATTTGGCAATCTCTGTGGGATGTCTCAGAAAAAGGTCAGTGTCTCAGAAAGACACACGCACAATCTGATCCACATAGGCAAAACCAATGACTGGAAACTTACCCATCCTATAACAACCTTCCTGACGGGCCATGGCCCATTCCCAAGCTATCTCCACAGATTTCATCGCCGACGCTCACCCCTGTGCCCCTGTGGCGAGGAGGGAAATGCATTGCATTATTACTTTAACTGTGTCCTCACGTCTGTCCACCATATCAGAAATCCCTCCCCCAGACCAGTAAACTGGCTGGACAACATTTTAACTAGACCAAATTTAATTAACAAACCCAATAAAATTTTCTCCCTATTAATGGATATATCAAATGCCACTGATTAATGTTGTTATCAATAACACTGCCTACTGGCTCAGCCAGGAACCTAGACCTCCTCGAGAGCAACGTATACAAGAGTATCATGCACATGCTCTGCTGTAGAAATGGATTCAACGATCAGTAACCAGTTACCCTTTATCGCGAGAAACGCACGCCCGGCAACAGGTGATTGCACCACAGAATTTATCTTAATATGTTTCAGCCGTTTACCTCATTAACTCTAAGGGCCTTATTCACCAACTTCTTAACACTCGGATTAAACCATGGATCAATAAATCCGAGAATTAAATTAGCCGGTGAACAGCGGATTTGGTTGATCCGTAGAACAGAGGTTCACTTTCTGCTTGGCGAACTTCCGTAGGGAGAAACTGCCTATCCTTGTAAACATAACTTAACAATTCTATTATGACGCAGTATGGAGAGATTTGATTGGTTCATTTGTTTTTTATTGATTTGAGTGTATTTTACATTGCACTAGAGCTACATTATGGGTAATTAGGCAAGATTTGATTGGTTCATTTGTTTTTTATTGATTTGAGTGTATTTTACATTGCACTAGAGCTACATTATGGGTAATTAGTCTATATTTAATTGGTTCATTTGTTTTGAGTATATTTTACGTTGCACTAGAGGTACATTACAGGAAATTAGGCGATATTTGATTGGTTCATTTGTTTTGAGTGAATTTTACGTTGCACTAGAGCTACATTATGGGAAATTTTGGTCTTAACATGCGCGATAGTGATTGCCGCGGAGCCGAGTTACGTGCGTTTTCAGATTCATGCACAGCGGAGTAGGGGTGTCCAGTGATGTTTTTTTGGTTTTAACATGCGCGACAGTGATTGCCGCGGAGCCGAGTTACGTGCGTTTTCAGATTCATAGCTTTATACAGCCATGTTTCTTTGTTGGTTCATATACCTTAGGAGTATGTCCCAATTCATCCTCCGTCGTTACAGTTGCCGGATCCGTGAACTTCTAAAACAGAGAAGCTTTAAATTGCTACAATTAACTAATTATGCATTTTTTTTTTTCATTTTTAATTAATAAGCACTAAAAATAAAATTTGAATATTAAATAGTTTACTTTCTATAATTTTTTTAAAAATTATAATAATGCGAATAAAGTAAACGTTGTCTGCAGAAAATGAGGATATTTGGTTTCCGTACTCAATGCCCACAACGTAGCACTAGTTCGACGTAAAACTCACTCACTCAATCACTTGTTGGTCAAGTTTATGAAAACTAGGGAATTTTCCCCTCCGCTGAAATGTAAGTGTTAATGAAAAATTCGAAACGATATGTGTCTGGAGAAATGAAAGCGTATCATTGATAACTTGAAAATATGTTTGTTATTTTATTTGTATATTCTCATAATTTTTATACCGATGTGTTTTGATTCATTTGAATGCGGTTTTAGAATCCTCGAATGTTACGAATTAACTGAGCGCGACGTGAAATATTTGATATGTGATTTACGTATTATGGAGTCAACAGAAATTCAAAAAAAAAAAAAATAAATAAATAAATATATAAATAAATAAATAAATAAAAATAAATAAATAAAATTCATGTTGCATATATTGTAAGTTTTCATGCTTTTTTAATTACTTTTAAAGTTATATTTTTATTCTGAATTTTCATTTATATAATTACATTTATTGTGTTGTTGAAATTAATTTGCTCTTAAAACTTCAATGACAAAACGTGCATTTTGTTAAGTATTTGCTTATTTATTAAAATATTGTAGTTAAAAAGTTAATTAACCATCGCCATTTTATGAAATTTCTTCGATAATTTTATTTATTTACGTTAAATAGTCGTCTGCATTAATATTTCTTTCATTTCGAACGTAAACAAACGTTTTGTAAGGTTGCCATAAGATAAAATCATTTCCTTGGTTCATTGGCGCACGGATAATATCGCCAAAATGTAAACAAACACCAGTGAACCTCTGTTCTACAGATCCGCCGCGGATTTTTGTTGGAGAATACCGATTTTTGTATGATCGAGCGATTACCACTGATCCGAGGTTTAATCCGAGTGTTAAGAAGTTGGTAAATAAGGCCCTAAATGTACTTTATCGACCAGAATCAATTCAAACCAAGAACTTTTCTCTCAATTATTATTTTAACCTCTCTCGCCCTTTGTCGGTCTTGGAATACAAGCCGGGCGAAACTTTGTATTTTTATTTATTTATTTATTTATTTTTCAATAAATCTCGGAATAGTCCCCTTTGTCTCGACATTGAATCGCTCAACATCGCTCTAATGGCGATGATCGGGAGCTGCTCCCTGTTAAATATATTTATATATCATATAATAATTATCATGCTGTTGCCTTAGTTTGAAACACGACATTTTTCTTTCTTTCTTTTTTCTTTGGGATATTCTAACAGAATGTTTTTAATTCCTTAGTTTCTTTTTTTTTCGGAGTGTCTCTTGGATTTCTAGATCTCTCTGATTTTCTGTCACATATTTTATTTGATGTGGGAGGTTTTTGCTTAGGTTCGTACCTGTTAAAGTATGACACACGAAAGGATGTTAGATATTGAAGGTTTCAAAACTTCAACAGGATATGAAATAGAGACATCCAGTTCTATCATTGTTGGTTCACTTTCTTCCTGGAAAATCTTTATTTATTTATTTTTTATTTTTTTTATTTATGGAGGGATCTTGTCTTTCAGTCACATTTGAACTTAAATATTCATCTTCAGTGAATGTGTTTTGATTCATTGGCCATATGCCGGATACACGAAAGCCTGATAGAATGTTTACAGGAGTAAAGGCCGACGGATAGGACTTACCAACATTTTCAGCAACGTCATATATAGTGATTGGTTTACCAGGATTTTCCAGCATCCAATTACTATAGGCTGTACTGTGATTCTTAACACTTAAGCGACCGCTGACGCAGATTCATGTCATTTGAAAATACGAAACTCCACCAGTGAGCGTTTCTTTTGCAATTTGTATGTTATTTGTTACTAAAAAATATACACAATATTCATCTTTGTACAATAGGGTGCATCGAAAAACGCGTTTTTTCTGCAATTCAATTCTAATAGCGTGGAAAACTTGCGCATAGGCGTAATTATAAATGAAAAAATATTATTATTTTTTTTTTTTCAAAATTTGAAATCGCGCAGAAGGCCTACAGTTACCAAAAAAACCAAAATACCGGTAAATTTAAAAAAAATGCAAAAATTACAAAAAAAATACATTTTTTGTTCTAATAGTGAAAAAAGTGTTTTTAAGAGTGTCCTTAATGCATACAAAATATAATTAGACCCATTCTTATTTTACTGAATTCGCGCAAAAAGCCTAAAGTTGCGGGTTGTATCGTAAAAAAACGATATTTCATGATTTTCGACGATTTTTAAACATGTGCCAAAACCCATAAAAGTTTTATTTTTAATTTGTAATAGTGTAAAAACCATTCAAAATAGTTTTCCCAATCCAGAAATAATACTTTCAGACCTGTTATTCCTTAAATGTATTCGCGCAAAATGTCTAAATTATAGTATAAGTTAAGTTATAGAGTCCCGTAAAAATGGCGTTTTCCATATCTGATGAGTGTTTATTTAACACATTAAGGTTTGTAATAAGACTCTAACAAGTGATTTACAAAAAATGTATTAGCCAAACATATCATATTGCAGCTCTGAGCTCATTTCAACATTTAATCTGTGCTGAAATGACCCAGGACTCACGGCGAGGACGTGGCTGCAAGGCGAGTCCCACCTCCACCCTACCCAACAAACCAACCAGGATGAATTTTATTTACAATATTTAGAGTAACTATTTACTTTGTGCAATGCACATATGCTCGTTGTAGGCAAATGGTTATTTACATAGAAGCCCATTTGAATTCTGACTTTGAATTAAATGTGGGCATCAGCTGTCTTGATTTTAAAGTAGCTCTAATATAACCATCTCGATTTTCATGCCCGCACACTTTTTCTGCTGCTTCTGTAACCAGTTTTACACACCTCTCAACTGACTGGGTGTGACATGGGAATTTGAGGTAGTTAAATTCTGGTAGCGCTTTATCTTTCAATAAAGAAGCAATGTATCCAGTTTTCATCTTGGACAGTTGTGGCGGCGGTGTTATCTTGCAGATTGACCAATCAATTAGTTCGGTATAGTCGTTTGCACTAAAATTTATTGAAGGTATTTTGAAGTCTCTTACATAACCTTCAGCTGATGTCTCACTTCTGGATTTAAGGATCCTTCTGTAGCCAAGTTCTCTAATGTGTGGTGTCTCATCCATTATCATAGCCAACATCATATTTTCAAGGTTGGCAGAAGAATGCATTCCTTTGAATTACTGGATCAATGATTTGCTTGATATTGTCCGGTAGATGCCTGCCTGGTTGTTTTAACTACCTTCAAAATATGCTTTGGTCCATCTTTCACAGTGTAGTTTTTCTTTATATCAAACCAAACAGGTGCATATGACTACAGGAGGATCCTTAATTCCAGAAATGAGCCATCAGCTGAAGATTATGTAAGAGACTCCAAAATACCTTCAATAAATTTTAGTGCAAACGACTATACCGAACTAATTGATTGGTCAATCTGCAAGTTAACACCGCCGCCACTACTGTCCAAAATGCCAACTGAATACATTGCTTCATTATTGAAAGATAAAGCACTACCAGAGTTTAACTACCTCAAATTCCCATGCCACACCCAGTCAGTTGAGATGTGTGTAAAACTGGTTACAGAAGCAGCAGAAAAAGTGTGCGGGCATGAAAATCGAGATGGTTATATTAGAGCTACTTTAAAATCAAGTTAGCTAATGCCCACATTTAATTCAAAGTCAGAATTCAAAGGGGCTACTATGCAAATAACCTTTTGCCTACAAAAACATATATGCATTGTACAAAGTAAATAGTTACTGTAAATATTGAAAATAAAATTCACCCTGGTTAGTTAGTTGTGTAGGGTGGAGGTGGGACTCGCCTTGCAGCCACGTCCTCGCCGTGAGTCCTGGGTCATTTCAGCACAGATTAAATGTTGAAATGAGCTCAGAGCTGCAATATGATATGTTTGTCTAATACATTTTTTGTAAATCACTTGTTTGTCTTATTACAAACCTTAATGTGTTAAATAAGCACTCATCAGATATTGAAAACGGCATTTTTACGGGACTCTATAACTTAACTTATACTATAATTTAGACCTTTTGCGCGAATACATTTAAGGAATAACAGGTCTGAAAGTATTATTTCTGGATTGGGAAAACTATTTTGAATGGTTTTTACACTATTACAAATTAAAAATAAAACTTTTATGGATTTTGGCACATGTTTAAAAATCGTCGAAAATCATGAAATATCGTTTTTTTACGATACAACCCGCAACTTTAGGCTTTTTGCGCGAATTCAGTAAAACAAGAATGGGTCTAATTATATTTTGTATGCATTAAGGACACTCTTAAAAACACTTTTTTCACTATTAGAACAAAAAATGTATTTTTTTTGTAATTTTTGCATTTTTTAAAAATTTACCGGTATTTTGGCTTTTTTGGTAACTTTAAGCCTTCTGCGATTTCAAATTTTGAAAAAAAAAAAAAAAAAAATTAATATTTTTTCATTTATAATGACGCCTATGCGCAACTTTTTCGCGCTATTAGAATTGAATTGCAGAAAAAACGCGTTTTTCGATGCACCCTATTGTACAATCAGTATACTATGGATGCAAATACTTTGATTAGAGAGGGTATGATTATAATGCATATCCATTTGTAATATAAATGTGAATACGAAAAATTTTTAAAAAAAATTGTAACTTATGGGAAAAACGCCCACAGGCGCACCTTACTATCAAAAAGACAAAAACATGCGGTCGCGAGAGTATTTAAGGGTCCAAACACACTGGCCCTATGTACAAGGTAGCTATGCAGCCCTAGGTACAAGTTTTGGTAACTTCATTCAAAATGCCTTCCACTAAAAAATCCACATGCAGAGAGGACTAATTAAATATATTACTTATTACTGAATATAGCATTCAAAATTATACGCTAGAAATGAAAGAAAAATATTTGACTTGCCTTTGTAAAATAGCAAAAGTGATGAACTGTAAAATTTTCTTCAAACCATGTAAATTCCTTTTCTACATGTAACTTGTCAAAACTTTCTCCTCAAAAGTTCCAAAGTAGTTGTAAAAGTAACAATTGGTGTTGTTACTCGCCCAATTGAGTAATAAAACTTAAAATTAACTATTATTCAAGTAAAGTGGGGTGGCCCTAGGTACATGATGGCCCTAGGTACACGGGTCTCCCCTACATAAAGGGTACAAATTTAAGCTGCACTGTTAATGCGCAGTAATGGCGAATTTTTATATTTAATGTAAATGAAGCTAAGGGAATCTTAGAAAAGCATGCATGAGAAGCACGAAATTTGTAATGGTGAATTTTAATTCTTAAGATATAAAAATGCCAATATCGGTAACGCTAAAATATACCAATGAAAAATTGACAATATTACTTTCTCTTACCCAAATATAAGATAAAAAAAATATTGTTTTTAGGTCAAATTTTTGAATCCACGCAAACACTACACTCTTTCCCATCGATCCGCAATGTGTGCAATCTCTCCCAATTTTACCTTATAGAAAAGTTTTACCTTTAGTTGGATATATATATATATAATCTGAAAGGGAAATAGGCATCATTCTGAAGCTTCGTAAAACTGAACTGTAAAAATGCATTACAATGTTGACCTCTTCAAACTCAAAAGAGAAATAAATAACGTAGCTTTAGTAAGTTATACTCGTATTTATATTTATTTTAATTTTTATTCTTATATATAATTTTAATTTTTAATTTTTAATTTTTTTTTTGTTGCTATTTTTTTTTTTTTTTTTTTTTTTTTTTTTTATAAAGATATTTTTATGATCTATTTATGTATATTTATAAATTTATATATATGCATACTTACACACACATACACACACACACACACACACATGTATATATAAATGTATATTTATGTATGTATGTATACTCTGTGTATTTTATCGTTCATGAAAATTCTCAGTCGTCCATACTTTATCGATTAATCGATGTTTGCAAAGCTTTTATTTTTATTTTATTTTTATCTTTATTTTGTTGGCATCATCCTATTCTCCTGTTTGTGTTTTAAGTTTTACATGTGCCTACTATGCTATTTTCAATTTTTTTTCTCTGGTTTCCATGAAGAATTAATTTAATATTTTAATTAATTTCTCATTCAATATGATTTTGCTTCTGCGATCGGGGCTGAAACAATTAAAATTGCTATAATTAGCTATATTGTTTTACAAAATCGATGCAGCTTCTCTGCTTTTTTAAGTACATGCCCCTAGAAGAGTTTATACTTCAAATTTTAAGCATTTTTATCCAACTATTATTTCTGTGGCCCTTTATTTACTTTCTCCCTCATTAAGTTTAAGGGACCCTTTTTTTTTTCTTTCATTATTATTATTATTCATGTCGGCGTAAGTAATTCAAAATGTTTTTGTCTCTTATTGGTTCTTAATCTGTATCGCAACATTTCTATGTAAGTCTTACCTATATGTTACAATCAGTTCTATTTTTGATGTGTTGGTATTGTTTTGCATCTATTAATTTCTAAATATTAAGTTTAAAGTTTATTACAACAACTATCATTTATATATGTTTATATATCTATCTATATCTATGTATCTATATTATATTTTTTATATTTATAGACGTAGTTTACATAAAGAATAACTAAAACTTAATTAAAAAAAAAAAAAAAAAAGATATATTCAGTTACTTAAACATAAATGATTTAATGTGATAATATTAGTAAATATTTTTTCTTCAACTTCTCCTGATTTTATTCCACTGCATTTATCGATATTATAGTTTCGGCAAAACAAGAAAACTTAGCTTGCGGATAAAGTACTTTTATTCTTAACGAAGAAAAAAATATATTCAACATCATTATTAACAGTTAATTCGACTGAAAGTATCCATCATTAGTAAGGATTATTACCTTTTCCTTTCAATAAATGTGTATTTTTATATCACGAACAAAAAAAAAAAAAAAAAAAAAAAAATCCCATAATTAAATTACAAACGGAAAAAATATACGTCTTATTAAGTGATTTAATTTATTCAAGCAATAGAATTATATCCAAGTTGCGATTGGAAAGGATTATATTTCACTCTCTTCTGGCCATTAGATTTTTTCATTCTCGAGGATTTAGCCAATTGCTAAACTAGTTGAGCGTCGAGTAAATGATAAATTAAACATTTAAAATTAAATTAAATTAATTTCGAAAGTTTTTAGAATTAATAAAAATGATTATAAATTATTAACATATTGTTTTTCAAGAAAGATTACATAAGTGTTTAAAATATTAGTAGAAGTATTTTTTTTATTTTTTATTTTTTTTTTATGAAAAATTAAATGAAACATATATATATGTATTATATATGTGTGTAAATATTATGTACAATAAACTTATAATTGATTGAAGTGTTTTAATATTATATGTTCAAAAAATAAATAAATAAATAAAATAAAATAAAATAAATAAATAATAATAAACATGACAATCGTAAGTGATAAGTATTCCTAAGTATAAGGGCGACAACTAACAATAATTCTCATTACGTGCATTTATACGAAATTTTGCCATATAATGCAATATTTTGTCATATAATGCTTTTGGGGGGAAAAAAAACTTTTTCGATACTGTGCGTTTCGTTACTGATTATTATTAATTTTCTTTTCTTTTCTTTTTCTTTGTAAGAAATGAAAGAATCAGAAAAAAAAAAAAAAAAAAAAAAAAAAACGATTTTAATGAAATTCTGGCAAAAACAGAAATTGGTTTAGTACGGAAGACTTTATTTCTTTATTTTTTTTTTTTTTCAAATTATGGCATCGCTTTCAAATTTTTCAATTATATTTTCGATAAATTTTCTATTTCGGTAAATGTCCAACTATCGTAAAACTGGTATCGTAAAAATCCCTAGATTTAGACTAATAGTCCTCCGTCCTGAAAAAAAAAAAAAAAGCAAAGACTTAATTAAAAATCAATTATTCTTTAACCACATTTCTTGCGACCATGGAAGCCTCTGCGCAAGTGCGGATTGAACGAGTCCAGTGTTAAAATAGGGGTGACTGAGAGAAAACAAGCGATAAGGGAACACCGAATAACTGGATGTTTGCCAAATAACTATCTCTCGGGCAATTTTGCATCCCTCCAAACTTTTGCACTCGACCTCACTGCTAGTCGTAGGAAACGTGGTCGCACTATAACATTGTTCATATCACCTAAATGTATATATGTGTATAAATTAAAAATATTAAAAATATAATTATATTTAAACATGCAATTTTATGTGTATTAGTTAATTTTAATAACGTTGCAAAATCAGTTTTTTTTGTATTTGTTGATTATAAAAACATGGCTTTCGACAGATCAAACAGACAGTTAACACTGAGTTCAGTTAACACTGAACTTTTGTAATCAAATCATAGAAATAAATTATATTTTAATTTCATTTTTTTAAATTTAAATTTCTTTCATAAACATACAATACACGTATTATTATTATTTTTTTTTTTTTTCAAATTTGACTGCCGAAAAGAAAACTTTTTTAAGGCTACTTTTCAAAGCAATTTTTAAGAGATAGGTTTCAGAAAACATTATACCACAACACAAGGAAAAAATTATAATCCCACAAGTCTACGATGATTTTTTTTTTTATAGCAATGCGTTTTTCTGATGTATTTTTGGATGCTGATTAAAGCAAAAATATTTTAAAACTTTCATTATGTACTGTTTTGATTAAAAAAAAAAAAAAAAAGAAAGAAAAAGAAATTATTTGACAGAAACGAACACTTTTTAAATACATATCTAAGTAATTTATTGGGAAATCTAAATGACGTGAGTTAATAACAAAGAAAGCTTTTTGATTAATATATCAAAGTAATGGAAAGGTGGTATCAGCGCCTATGGATATTTAATATGTTAGCACATTATTGTTGCATGTTTTATATAGAATCGCTTCACTCCTTAAGGTATTAAGCCGTGCGCATAATAAAAACCTATAAACGGAGCTTCAAGGTAACGAAACACATTTAAAAGATAATTTGTAAGTAATAGATTCTTTTAATGTATTTTTCCATAAATAGTTTTGAATTCGCTATAGAATTTATGTGAATTTTTCCGATGTTCATCTATACTTTATGAAAAAAACAGATGAACAGATTTGTTTTATCACTAAGCAATCTCATTTATATTAAAATGTTTCGCTGTTCATATAATTTTTTAAGCAATATTTCCGCCATTTAGTCTTCTTTGCAACTACATTGGACTTTACAAGAAGTCTTAGGCTCTTGCAAATTTGAACGAGTGTTTGCCATTCAGTTACAAGCAATGAGTTACTTTTGGATACGATTTTTCAATGCAGTCGGTTTTGCAAGCGGATGGATGGATGGATGGATGGTTTGGTTTTTCGTCGCACTAGTGCTGCTCAGATGGGCAATTGGCGACGGTCTGGGACACAACCCTAGCGGTGGTCCGGAGACCTGTCTTCACAATTTTGATCCTCCACGGAAGGGATGGCTCTCCCGCTTCGGTGACCCCCAGAGGTATAATTCTTTATGGGAACATGGAGGACATTGCGGACACGACAGATTTTATGTGCACCAGCCACCATTAGTGTACACGACGGTCTTTGGCCTGCTCGTGTACCGAACCTGCAATATTTCAATTACGAGGCCGGCGCTCTACCCATTGGGCTACCGCGGCCCGGTTTTAGAAGCAGAAACGTTACGCTTGGATGTAACGATTAGTGGTGCATTATCAAATTGTAAATGTCGTCTGTCCCTCAAGCTTCACTGTCGGCATACTATATTTTTTTCCTGTCGAACTATTTAAAAAAATTCTTAGTTTGTGATCATCTTCAATAAGTATTTCTTTATTTTCTTCACACGTTGTGTTGGAGCGTCAAAAAACGGTATGTACGTTTCGTCACCAGATGGGATTCTAGCGCAGTGTCTTCAATTATAAAGTAATTGTAAGTTTTCTTCACAGATTCTGACATGATCCACTTTTTATTATTATTTCCGATTAAACAGTTTTTTTTTTTTTTTTTGAAACACATATTTTTTTTGGAGAACAACTCATAAAGGTTTTTCTGTTTTTTTTTTTTTTTTTTTTTTTTTTTTTTATTTAGTTGAAAATTTTGATCTCTATGAAAATTTGTAAACTATCTGCAAGTAATAATATAGCTATGGCAATGATCGAATATCGGTCTTTATTCACGAATTGACAACACTTTAAAATAATAGAAAATCATCGCGTGAATTACTGTGTTCAAATTTATATAATTATCCAATATGTATACATATGTATATTATCATTTGTCACTGTCTCAAAAATTCCAAAGTCTATATAAACTGCACATACGCATAGTTGCTAACTTTAGCACTTTTTTGCTACATGAAAATTTTATTATAAATATTTATTGTATTTAACCATTTCGCACACAGCCACTTATATCCATAAGACATCTATTTACACATATAAAAGTATAAAAATGATCCATTAAGCTTCTATAAATATCCCACAGATACCTATTACCACGACAAATGTCATTCTTATTTACATCCATTATATGTCTGCTACATATCCGATAAACCTCCAAATCTCCAATAATTGAAATTATTAGATGTGATAGACAGTAAAATAATATCTAAATCTTGTTTTGATCTAACATGTTACATCTATTAGACTTCGAAAAAGTCGTGTCTAAATTTCGTTTGTAGTTAAACATCTAGTAGATATCTATAATAATTAGTACAGGATATCCAGGACATTTAATGGATATTTTTTAGATATTTTGTACCTTTTATGGATCATTTGGATTTAATTTAAATGTCCAATAGATATCAGTGGCTGTATGAGTTAAAGCCAAAAAGTGCTAAAGTTGGTAACTATACACATTTTGAATACAGATTGTCAGTCTTTTTAAGACACAAAAAAAGTACATGAAAATACTATTGGTATATATATATACATATATATAAACGTTTATTTACGAGACTGTACCATAAAATTTTAATTATTGCTATTAAAAAAAAAAGAAAAAAAAAAAAAAAAAAAAAGATATAAACTTATAATAACAAGAGACTTTGCGTTGGAATAATAATACTCAAATAAACTACTACGTCAGAAACGACAAAAGAAAAATTTTTGTGAGGCATACAGCTGTTTCGGTAGCCTTAAGCGTACCGTCTTCAGTGCAAAAAGAATTCTGAATCTGGAGCAGTGCTCGTATATATAGGAGAGGGACCAAATTGTTGTACTAATTCGGTCCCTCTCCTATATATACGAGAAATTCTCCAGATTCAGAATTCTTTTTGCACTGAAGACGGTACGCTTAAGGCTACCGAAACAGCTGTATGCATCGCAAAAATTTTTCTTTTGTCGTTTCTGACGTAGTAGTTTATTTGAGTTTTAAGATATAAACTTGTTATTTATTTGTAAATCTTAAACCTCTTCTACACAATTAACATCTAAAGTTATACATTTCTCCCAATCATTTCTTGGCATTTTAAAGACATAGTGGGAAAAATGTGACTTTATTCAATCTATGGCTTCCCAAATCCGAACAAATTAAGATTATTTGTAATAGTTTACAACATTATATATATAAACATTAATTAATATGCAGATGAAAAAGATTGTCTTATTATATTATGTAAAAGATAAAATATATGATAACACGTCATTAAATGTGGGGTTGAAGTAGAGTGGAATTCGTCAACACACGGTTCCATGAAACAAAGTAAAAAATTCTATCTATAAAATTATCAACATTATGATCTACTACTATGCATAATAAATATTATTCAGATATATCAGTTGTTTCATTGTAGTTAATAGAACATTTCTATAATTCTACAAATACTAAGTTTTAAAAATTAGATGAAATTAAATATAATGATAATAAATTACCTTATACAATGTTTCTAATATTTTATAGAACAGAGGTGACCAACCTGCGACCCGCCATGTAGTTTATTGTGGCCCCCGAGGAGACTAACGATATTTTACGTTTGACACTTTGGTTAACACATTAAAAATTAATAAACACGTTCTGACTTATCGGTTTAAAAGTAAATAGCTATCAACGATTATTGTAGCTAAAGGATCACATTGTTGTTATGAATAATTAGTAGATTCATTTATTCTAGTTTTTATTAAAGTTATTAATGTATATGTCAGAAATTTTTTATGATACCATTGTTATTTTATGACTGTATGTAAATAATTTAAATTAATGCATTCAATTCCGAAACTTCATCCTGCCGTCCCCCTAAATTGCATATACATACATGATTAATGAACTCACAAACATATGTACACATACACATGCATACATAATGTACGGTCCGCCTGAATAAAACAAGTTCCCAATGCGGCACACCATGCATTTTTGCTTGGAAAGGCCTGATATAGAATATTTTTTTTTTTACTTAATGTTATTACACTATAATATAAAAGGAAGAATGTGTAGCACATGCCAAAAATTATCATTTCTTCAGAACATCTTATACTTTTAAAGTGAGACTATGTTTCAGTATTTCACCTGAACCCTTTAATAAAGAGTCTGAATTGGACAATTTTGAATAAGTAAGAATTCGAATACTTAATAGACACACTATTATTATTTTGTTTTCCAAAACTGGCTGTAATCCAAAATATTTTCTGTCAATTTCAATGCTCAAACCAATTTTTCATGTTATCTTCTGTACAGAAAATACAAAAAAATCTGGTGTGAAACAACCACACGACTTCCACTACACACTATTACACGTATTATATGCACTTTTTGGAGATAATGTGATCAGAAGACATAGAATTGAGCTAATGAAATAGACAACTAAAAATTTTCCAGTAAAATAAAACAAATACACGTTTGCGGTAAACGTATTAAAATGTAAAAACATAATATCGAGTTTACATAGCAAGGGGAAAAAAAAAAAAAAAAAAAAAAAAAAAACACCGATTTCCGAGATCTAAAACTCATCTATCTGATCAGGATGACTTTTAATTTTCCTGTAATAATCACGCAAAGCATAAGAAAGGATATCTCAAATGGGTTTATGTAACAGTTTTCAGGAAAATCGTTAGAGCAGTTTTTGAGACACCGATTTTTACCAAAACTTGGCATATTCAGTTTCTGACCGGAAAACAACAATTACATACAAAATGATATTTAAAAGAGGGTTAATATTGCAAGTTTGAAAAAAAAAATCATACAGCCGTTTTGAAAGGAACCCACTCTCAGTACCTGAAATTCAGTTATTTATACAGGACGCAGATCAATTTCCCTGCACTAACCAACTATATTATTCGAAAGGACATGTAATAACGGGTTTATATAGCAACGTTGAAGAAAATAGTTAGAGCTTTTTTGTGATACGGACTTACAATTCCGGTTTCGGATGCCCCACTTCCGGTTTTCCAGTTTTGTTTACAAAAATTTGGAAAAGTCATCTGCACACTAGTTTTTTCTTAATTCTGAAGTTTCGTAGCTGTATCTTTATTTGTATCGGAGATATGGTAGTCAGAAGGTTCCTCCCACACATACATACACGCAAACACGCTGACCAATTGTCAAAAACCACGTTTTTGGACTCAGGAAACTTAAAAACATGTAAATCAGGTAAATTTCTCAATATGGAATTTTTGAACTGAATACGATACTTCCATTATCTACGTTAGTTGGGTAACCGAAGTAAAAAGTGGTTTTCGTCATTTGCTATTAAAATATAAATTTAAATTTCAAACTATTAACAATCTCAAGGATATGATAAAATAAATTTCATTTAAGAAGCTAATATAAAACAAAGGAAATTTAATGCTCACTGCATTATTTACTTTTTAATCACGTACAATAATGAAGCATTTATAACTTTCCTTTCTTTCCTTTCCAAATGCACACTCAAAGCGCAAGGGGATCAGAGTAATGGGATCCAAATAAATTCTAAATTTGAATGGATTATTTTTCAGTTGTTACAAAGAAAGAAAAAGAAATCTATGGGATTTACATACTTTTATTAGAATTTAAATTCTTAAATCATTTAAAACTACACCGGAATAAAAATAATTACAATGATAGCGATAGCATGAGAAAATAAAAATAGTTAATTCATTTGCATTAGTTTTAATTAGTTTGAAATACACTTGCATGCATATTGATTTACAATTTATAGGAAAGAATTAAAATCAATGTTAATTTTATACTTAGATATGACCATCAGTTACGATAAAAGGATCTGCTTTCTGACAGCAGAATATATATATTCCTGTACTTTTTTTTTTTTTTTAACATATATATTGAATTTATTTATAATATCATAAATAAAATTATTTTATATCCTTAAATGTATATATATATATATAATTAGAAATATTTATGTATTACATTTTTTAAAATAATTTTTGAATTACTTCTAGTTTTTAAAATAAAAAGTTTTAGAGCAGAAACAAAATAAAAATACAATTAAATGATTATTTGTATGCAAAATGAAATACACTGTATTTGTTCTTTAATTACTCTCTTTCTTTTCAAAACTTTTGCATACAACATTGGATATTGTTATGGCCTATTTATTATGACGCTGTTTATTATAACCATCGGATAGTTTTATGGAAATGATTTACTGTATGGTATTCTTGCTGCTTGAGGCCTAGGGTAAGTATCAAATAGAAGATTGAATTAAAGAGACAGTAGTATAGGTAAATTATTTTTAAATATATTGGAAGATAACCTGATTAATGAAATTTTGAACGTGAGGGTCGTGGTAAAACTCTGATAACAATAGTGACAAATATTAGCGAATCTATTGCAATTTTTAAATGTTTACAAAAAGCTGTTGTGAAAGTGTAACGAGTTTTCCAAAAAATTGGGTCTGAATGAATTAATTTTGGTCGTCAGCGAGTGGTAAAATACTGCATACAACATGATTTCTCGAATTGCAAAGGTAACATAACAGTAACAATGCAACAGATTGTACCAGATTTTAACCAAGAATCATTTAAAATTAACACTGAACGCCCTGTGCGTTCTAATGCTGATATGATGATATACTTCTTACGATGTGTAGAAGTCGAAGATCAGAGCGAACAGTGCAGGTGATTCTTAAGACTCTTTTTAAGACTCGAATTTCTTAAGACTCGAGATTCTTAAGACTCGAAATTTCAAAGAAAACCATATAAATAGGATGTGGTTTAATTGAATCTTGGGATTCCTTAAATAATAAAAAAAAAATCAGCATTATGATCAGTAATTTATAACATGATGCATATAAACAACATTTACTATGCATAAAACTTATACTGATATTTCTGTTATATCTCAATAATAATCGCATCCTTATGATAAAGAATCGTTGAATGTGGTTACGAGGCACAGTGGATTTCGTGAATATACGATTAAATTAAACGAAACGAATAAAGTCATAACGTTTTCTAAACAGGGTGGTTAGAATTAAACTTCCCCTATGAACTGCACCCTGCAGCGCAAACGGTAAACTGAATGCAACAATGCAACGAAATTTGGTATACAGACTATACAAAAGTTGCGATCATGGAATTTCGAAAAAAAGAAATTGCAGTTCCAAAATGTCCACCTGAAGGCGCCTTTTCAGGAATAACATTAAATTTATTACAATAAACGACCAAAACTGAATACAGAAACAATATTAACAATCTAGAACAATAATTATAAGAAATAAAATGTAAAACCGGGAAAACTGTCAGTTCTCGGGAAAAAAATGTTGAAATTTGCATGCTTGTGAAGAAGAGGAAGCTTGATGCAACACCTGTTAAGATATAAAACGATTGCAGACGTTGTCATGTTTTATGTTGTTAATGATTAATATTGTTTCAATATTCCATTTTGGTCGTTTATTGTGTTAAATTTAATGTTTTTTTCGGAAAAGGCACCCTCTGGTGTACATTTTGGATTATTTTCTTTTTTCGAAATTCTTTGAGCGCATCTTGTGTATAGTCTGTATACAAAATTTCGTTGCATTCCGTTCACCCGTTTGAGATGTAGGATGCTGTTTACAGAAGAAGTTTAATTATAACTCCTGTCTAATATTATCTGCATCACGACCAAATAATAGACAGAATAAATTTTGATCAATTATCTCGGTTGTTTTATTGTAGTTATTGGATATTTTCCATACCTGTATAATCAGAAATTTTAAGAAATGAAAACTTAACAGTCAGATGAAATTAAAAATAATGATAACAATCGCGACATTTTACAAAACGTTTTCCAATAACTTATCAGTTTTACTCTAGAATGTTATAGAGAGATAAACATTATTTTTTTCTGAAAGTAATATGCTTTTCAAGTGAGATTGTGTTTATTATTTCAATTAAACAATTGACACACATTTTCAAACTAAAAATTTTTGAATGTGCATGCCTTTGATTAAACAATACACACATCAATATTTATTCAGAATAGACCATATCATCATAAATGAATTCTTTAATATAAAATGCTCAAACAGGCTATTCAATTTGTCTTCCCTACATGGAATGTAGGTTTTCATGGTTTGTTGCTAAAAGGTAATTTTAAATTAATAAAAATCTCAGGAATAAGAATAAATTCTATTTAAAAAGGTAATTTAAATCTAAGGAAATGCAGCATTCGCCCCTTTATTTACATTTAAATCACGTTACAATACAGAAGCATTTATCTCTTTCCATTCTTTCCTATTCAAATGCACAATTACGGCTCAAGGGAACTTGAGTAATGGAATCCGAATGATTTAAAATTGAATGAATTATTTCCCAGTCGTTACAAAGAATGAAAAAAACATATCGGTGGGATTGACACACCTTGAATGAAAGTTAAATTCCAAATGAATTAAAATTATACCAAAAGAGAAATTAAATATAATGATAATATGTGAAAATAAAAATATTTATTTCATTTGCATTAGGTTTTATTAATTTAAAATAAGTTAGGAGCATAAATACGTATTTACATTTTACAGGAAAGGAATTAAAATATTGTTTATTTTAGGCGCATGTATATCAATCCATTAAAATCGAAGGATCTCTTTATTGACAGAAGCATAAATTTATATATCTTTTATGTAAACATTCTTGCACTGAATTTAAAAGTTTATGAATATTTTTATTTAAGAATACTCATAGGCTTTGCCTGTTTCGCTGGTCATTATATTGAAATGAATTCTCATAACTTCATATCATTAATAATTAAAAAAAAAAAAAGAAAAAATAATAAATCCCTTAAAATATGAGTTAAAGTTGCCGTTTCCTTCAACAGTTTTTCTTCTGCACGCCACATGTCGAATCTGGAGCCCCAATGCCTTCGGCAGAACCTAGTGAGGTAAAAGAGGTTGAATCAAAAAAAGGGCGCGGCAAGAAAGTAAGATTGTGGCGTCGAGTTTGGTTACAAGGATGTAGCCAGCTGTAAAGAAATGTTGATTGGAGATGAGAAACCAAAGTCTGGGTCCATCACAGTCGATGACGCAATAGATTGGAGTTGGGATGAGTTTACGCCGGCATGGAGGAACTAAAAGGAAACTAGGCCTCACGCAGTTTGCGTAAGGTATGTGAATATGATTAGCATGGAAGTTGGTGAATTGAAGTGATTAAGGTTGTCGGTTCAAGAGAATTAAATAAGTGAAGTGTGGTAAGTGTTGGTGTTGTGTTGGTGGCATAGCTATCACGAGATAAAGTTGTTATTGGTGGCATATAGAAGAGTAGTGATTACAAGATAGTGTACTGAGCGAATCTAGTGAATCGTTACTATTGGGAAGTGGATTAAGTAGTCTAGCGGATGTGAGCTTCTTCTTATTAACGGGGGCTTAGAATCTACGGTCTCCTGAAAGCTGGAAAGCCTGTTTTTTACAAGTTAATCACAGGTGGTCAGCTGTACTTTCCTATTACTTTAATTTATTTATCTGATTATGTACTGAGTTTTTCCGCTAGTATTTCCTCCCAATATTTCAAGTTGAAATTAATTATTCATTTTATTTAAATCTAAAGAGTCTCTTAAATTCATTTAATAGATTAAGGTCAAGTTTAAAACAGGGTCTGAGATAGCCGAGGAGAGCGCTCACACCTTACAGTCTTACCTACGTTTTACTCCCCCTCCCTCGCGATTAAATTTTGCAAAATCCCTTTAAAGTGCATATTGCGTACACTTAATAAACACCCACACTGCAAAATTCACCATTCTAGAGTAATCTGGAGCACATTTATCCTTGAAAACGTGTTTTTTGTCCCCTCCCCTCCCCAAAAGAGGGAGGAGTAGGTAATTTCGCATGTAGGTGCATGTCGTATACACTTCAGGCATAAAAAAAATCGAGATCTTGAGATTACTTGAAGCAGAGTTGTGTTTAAAAACGTGTTTCTAAACTAAGATTTAGATAGATAGGATCGACCCACAGATAATTTAGTGCAGAGTTACACAAGGACAAGTGTTTTTTGTCCCTTGTTGAGTACGTATAAACAGCCCACACATCAAACATTCTCATTCTAAGATAACATAGAACATATTTACGCATGGAAACATGTTTTTTGCTCCCCCAACCCTGAAGGAGTGTATAGGACGAAATTTCAAAAAATCCCTTCGTAGTGTGTTTGTCGAGTACGCATAACCGACCGACATATCAAAAAATCTCTTTCCTGAGGTAATTTGGAACAGAGTTACTCTTAAAAACGTGTTTTTGCCCCCATCCACCCAAAAAAGTGCAGGGAGAGGAAAATTTCATAAAATCACTTTATAGTACGTAATGGGAACACATAACCAATACGCACATGAAAATTAATCTTACTGAGATAATTTGAAGCAAAGTTATGCTTGGAAACTTGTTTATTGTACCACTTCCTTAAGGGAAAAGGGGGGACTTTCGCAAAATCTTGTTACAATGGGTGTTGGATACACGTAAATAGGCCACACACTAAAATTTGCGGCCTCAGCTCCTATAGATCTTTATTATTTACAATCTTATAAGACTTTAGATAATAGTATTGGACAATAACATTTAATTACAAATATTCAATTGAATTCACGAGTTTGTCGAGATTTGAATATTTTTTTGTACTCTGCCCGAATGCATCCAAAATTAATTTAAAAATTAGTGTGACCTTTTTATTTATTTATTTATTTATTTATTTATTTTTTCTGTAGACTCAATCTGTCAAATTAAAGTTTAAATCGCGGAAAAAAAAAAAATAAATAAATGATAAATAAAAGTCTGAGCAAGTAAAGTCTAAAACCGATCTCGCTATTAAAGTTCGTTTACAAAACTCTTTATAATGCAATTTAAACACTTTATTATGTAATTTAAACACTTTAAAATGAATGTTAATTTATATTTATCCCTTTCAGAAATACTGATTTATAAATTAATAATACATTAAATGCCTTAATTATTTCTTATTCTTCTAGAGGAAAACTAACAGGACTCTAAAATTGCATCGTTAAAATTCATACTGGTCACTCTTAATTCTTCTCCTGCTAGACTCCTCGTTCGCCTTATTATTTGATAAAAGCAACACTAGAATAATCACTTGGCTCATGTTTTAACTGCATCTCGGAAGATCTTTTTCCTAGTTCACTTATAGGAGAATTTTTCACGAATAAATGGAAATCTTTATAAACCATATAAACCATCTTATATATTATAAACTAACTTATTTTAATCTTAAATAGATTATAAATAAAAGGTAAATTTAGTCGGAATTTAATTTTTTTTACTTCCAAAGTGTAAGAAAGTGTAAGAAAGTGTAAGAAAGTATAGTAGTCCAGATTTGGGAAATGGATTTCGTATTTTGCATAGCTCGAAAACGAATGATTGTAGAATATTGCAAAATTATAAGTGTGACTGTCATGATGTCTAGTTGTACACCTGCCACTTTGGTTTTAATACGATCTCCCGTGTCAGGGATATCAACGACCATACACAGATTTTCGTGACGTCTGTATATAAGTATATATGTGTGTGAGTGTATCTTGCATAACTCAGAAATGGTTGAACGTAAAGAGTTATAAATTGGTATATATGTTTATTGTAGCATCCAGTTGTGCACCTCTCATTTTGGAATTTCTGTGACTTTACATTTTGGTGATATTTAGGAAAATTATATTCATAATGGCAAAAATACAAAAGTTTTGGCCATTATATATGACCTACCATCATAAAGATTTCAAAAAGTTAATGATAGAGGCAGTAATGATATTGTTATGAAATTTGAAGACATTTCTGCTTCTAGCAAGTTTTGCATAAAGACATAAGCTAGTTCTAGTCGACGAATGCCTTTCTTTTAATGAATATTCCACTCGTAGACAGATCCTGTAATGGTATTGTTATGAAAGTTGTCGACACTTTTACGTATAGAAAGTAATTCTTAAAAGAATAAACAAATTCTAGTCGACGAATGCAATTTATTTAATCGATATTCAGCTCGTACTTAGAGTCCGTAATGTTACTGTAATGAAAATTGTCAACATTTTTGCCTGCAGAAATTAATTCTATAAGACAGAAGCAGGTTCTAAACGAAGAATGCACTTCATTTAATGAATATTCAGCCCGTAGATAAAGTTTGTAATAATATTGTTTTAAAAAAAGTCTACATGTTAGCATGCAGAAAGTAATTCTTAAAGAAACAAACAGGTTGTAGTCGACGAATTCAATTTATTTAATGAATATTCAGCCCTTAGTGATCCCGTAATGATATTATTATGAAAGTTGTTGATATTTTTGTGTGCAGAAAGTAATTCGTAAAGACATATTGAGGTTCTGTTCGAGGAATGTACTTCATTTAATGAATATCCAGCTCGTAGATAGAGCCTGTAATGATATTGATGAAAAATGGTGTCGATATTCTAGAGTGTAAAAAGTAATTCTTAAAGAAATAAGCAGGTTCTAGTCGACGAATGCACTTTATTTAATTAATATTCAGTAAACGGTTGACTAATCTCTTTTTTGAGTTTCAGATTAAAAAAAAAAAAACAATTAATATTCTTGAGAAAAATCCAATGAAATGATCATTTTTACTACAAAAATCAAACAAATATTGTTAAACATACTACAGAGCATAAATTTTTCTAAATGAGAAACAACCGAATTTTTGAAGTCTGAATGGAATTTGAATTCATCGAGAGTATTGTCAGTGGTTTATGCAATTTTCACAGTAGTTCTGCATGAGAAACGAATGTATCATTGCAAAATTTGCAGAACTAGACTCCTATTGAGGCTAGAGTTTCCAAATTTTATGAATCTCGTGCTACCATTTTTCACCACATTTGAATGCCTAATTTGGGGTTAAGTCCATGCTTACAGTTGGTAACAGAAGTGTCCGAACACTAGCAATATCTCTTATGTAAAAAAAGTACACTTCATACAGTTTTGTTAAATAAATCCTTATCGAATCATGTTCTTACGCTGACTAAGAACAGGATTCAACAAGGATTTATTTAACAAAACCGTGTGAAGTGTACTTTTTTTTACATAGGAATTTTTGCTAGTGTTCGCACACTTTTGTTACCGATTGTACCTTCGTGGAAATGAAAAGAAAATGTCATCTCTTTCCACTTTTACTACTATAAAAAGTAGCACATAAACATATAGGCAAGTTGTAGTCTACAATCATCAGCAATCACTCTTCTTCTTCTTCTTTTTTTTTTTTTTTTTTTTTTTTTTTTTTTTAATAGCACTTGTGAGTCATTCATAGAACTTTCGAAGAATTTAGTTATGCACTATAAACCAATGATTTTTTCCCGAAAACTCTGTTCTTATTGAAGTTAGAGCTTCAAAATTTGTTAAACCTAAGCTATAAAGTTTTGCCAAATTCGGTCGCCAACTCGCTTAATTCGACGCCGAATTGCCAAATTCGATGTCAAGACCAAAAATCTACTCTGGCTATTAAATTGGCGGCTTGGCGAGATTAGCGATAAAATTTTACGACGCGATAATTTTTTTTTTCAGAATTAGCAGAAATGTTTTCTCAATTTTAACTGAATTATTTAACATAATTTTTTTGGTGAACTAATATTTTCGCCAAAGAGAAAAAAAACTGGGCCATATGTATTTGAATAATTTTCATTGAACTCTAAGCTGTGCATTTACAAATGAGAGATTCTGTAATAAGCCGTGAATTACCATTCTTGAAAAAAAAAAAAAAAAAAAAAAAACTACTATATTTAACTCGACGGTATATACCGGGTGTCCAAATCAAATGCATCTATTTTGAACATTCTCAGGGCCTACTAAGGGAGCTCACGTTGAAGTGTATTGATTGTTTAATCAAATCTTTGTGAGTATTGGTATCTAATTTTACAGTTTTCTTATGCTTTTAAACTCTGTGTTAAGTACAGCGACCTCTACAAATTAGGTACATTTTATTCAGCAACCCTGTATGATCGTATTATCGTTATTTTTTTTGGTTGGAGTAACATTTGTTTTTTCTTGTTTTTTTTTTTTTTTTTTTTTTTTTTTTCTTTGTTTTAAGGGATTTTCGTGGACTGAAATATGCCTGTTTATTTAAGAATCGGTTACCTTACACAGAAATATCAATATTTTCATAACAATATATATATATTCCTATGATTGTAGTACAAGAATGTCATGTAGTGTCCAAATGAGGTTCTTTTTTTTTTTTTTTTTTTCTGTCACAGAATGATTCTTGTGAAGACTGTCACCTTGTAATATCTTATCTGCTCTCATAACATAACATTTTTTCCAGCCGTGTCTCTTTTTTGGCTTTGGTACTTTGACACCTTTTTGGACATTAATCCAAATCTGGTTTCTGAAATCTGACACAAATTTTATAGATACACTCTTACATTTTACTTTTGTGTCATTGTATTTTTAACGTAATATTAGCTCCATTATTCTGCACCTTTGTACCTTTGTACCATATTTTGTAATTTTAAAACATCTTTATTAAGTCTTCTGCATAAATTTATTTAAAGTGTGTTAACCCATGTGTGCAAAAGTTTTTTGACGTAACAATATAGGCACATGTATCAACCAAAACTTACCTTATTCACTCTGAAACAGAATATTTTTTCAGTGAGTAGTTGTTTAAGTAACGAATATATATTGATTATGCTTTGTCTTGTATATCTGATGATTCAAAAGTCACATTAAAAAATAAAAAAAATTGTTAACCATAGTAATATGCGGATTTAACTGAAATGCACATATAGACAAGGTATGTCTTATCAATAACAAAAGATTTATCGTCAAAGTAGTTTATTTTTCTCTATCAGGTGGTGCTCTAATTGTAAAATAGTTGTGAAGTATATTCATCAATGGAACTAGAAATATAAATGTTCAATGTGACGGCCGTTTTGCAGAACAATAGCGGCCAGATGTAATGCATTGAAAATTCTCATAATAAAGCGTAACTAACAAAGCTTTATTTTTTTTAATGCTCTTATTGTCTTTTTAGATCGATTAACAGCAGTAATAGGCAGTAGATGTTATATTTAAATTTTCCGGAATACCTGAAATCATATGCGATACGCCAAAGTCAAGTTAATCAGCATTCGAAATATGGCGTCATTTGAGAAACCATATCTGTTTAAAATGTGAGAGTATCTTGCGAATACAGCTTCATTTAATGGTGAAACTAGCAACTAATATTCTTTCTTATAAATGAAAAAATTCCATGCTTCTCTGTGTGCTTCAGTAAAAACAGCATAGTGCTCAATACTCACAGGAAAATATTTTTTTAATTTTCCTGTGACTTTTGGATAAAACCGTATATGACTACATCTCTGTGAAATAAAAAAGAATTAGCACCTTCTTCACATAATAATTAATATCATAAAGATAGTACACTTTTTTCAAGCCCCATAGTTTTATTTAAATATATAATTAATAAACTATTTTTTAAAGCATTTTTAAATTGAAACATTCTATTTGATCTAAAAGTATTAAAAGATAATATTTTGAAAGATGTTGTCGAACTAACATTAATAAACAATCACGCTTATATATTTATTATATATTTATAAATAGTATCTACTAAAGATTGGTAAAACAGTCAGTCTTTCATTACAATTTTCGTTTATTAACCTTACTACAATTTTCCTAAAAGTTATAAACTTCTTTTAAATATTATATGCTTCAATATACATTTTTTTTAATTAAAGGATTGGGCTAAAAAAGTATTTAACATAATAAAAAACATTATTTAAGTAATACATTTTCAATTTTTACGATTGTTACTTTTGCAAATTTTTTTGGTTTGTATTTAAATAAAAAACAATTTGTAATAGTAAAAATGGCACATTTTCTTTAAAAGAAATGTCATAACCGTAACAGGATTATTAACAGCTAATTAAACTGGAAAGGAATTCTATTTAGACAGGATTACGGCTTAAGCTTTTCAATAAATGTATTCCTAAGTTCATTTTTGAAAAAGCGTACTAATTAAATTACTTACAGTAGGAAAAACTGAATGCAGCAATAATTTAATTAGGTAACAAGTTACAAGCAAGCTATTTCTGGAACGAGTATCATTTTATTTTTTACCAAAGCAGTGTTTTTCGTCGTCTGTGTGGTTAACGTATGCATTTCTTTTTCTTTTTAAGCGTAAAATATTCTTTACACATTTTATATGATAGAGTTTATCTTATTCTATATATAGTTGTTCTAAATAATGTGTCAAAATTTTGCTGTTGAATAATTGTTTCAGCAATAAAAGAAAATTCAAATAGAAAAAAAATTTATTAAGTCATTATTTATAAAAAAAATAAAATAAATAAATAAAAGATGTATTATCGCATTTTTTTTTCTTTTTTTTACAAATATCTAAATGAATTTTCAAGTGTTTAACAAATGTTTCGATAATGTTAAACTACTGGAATAATATATTTAAAAACATTTAGAATTTTACTGGTGTCCAAGAACTAGTGAATTCAAATGACAACTTTATAAATTTATATCAGATAAATGTCTTAATTTCGTTCCTTTCCCTAATTTCGCCCCACTTTATTTCTATCCTCATTGTTGAGTGGCACCGCCTGTTACGTAAGACAGAGGGAAAGGGACGCATAACGCGTCAGTAGTGAAAATTTATTTCGCCAAAACACATACATCTGTCACATACGTTGCACTTCCAGTTTTAAAAGAGGTGAGGTCTTACAATTTCTTCTCTAGAACATTATTTAGTGTACGGTAATTCATTCACTCTTATGCGTTGCATGTATTCTATGTTGGTAAGACGCTAATAGTAGCATACAGTGGGTCTTTGAATGTTCGGTTCGTCTTACGAAAACTGATGCTCCGCTATGTTTGGAAGTAGCGTGGTCCCAATTTAGTCCACCTTGGAATTCTTAATTTCATCCCCTACCGTCCTCCCGGATCCCTCTCTACCCATCGAAAATTTCATGGAAATTAATCAACCATTATCAAGTGACCACGTTCAGCAAACTGCTGTGCTGCCATCAGCCCTGAAGTCATCAGGGAAACGCCAATAATCACGCCATGAACTTCTAAAAAAAGTAGGTTCAGCAACTTTGATCACGAGATCTCTGCATAAGAAATTATCTGGTGTGTCACTCACACGATTTTCTCTTACGCTGAAATTTAATTATATTAATATAGCTTGGAGATTAAGGGGTAATACAACGAGTACTATTTTGCAAACCTATGTTAAAACAATTCTAGTTAGGCTACGAAACAGCTTTATTTGACAAGTAATTCTGTCTAAAGGGGGCTGCCCCCCCCCACTCAAACCTCCGTTTCCTTTCTGTACCTATATTTATATAGAATTTAAATCTGTTATTTAATTCAAAAGTACATTTATAACTATTCAGACAACTGTCACACCAACGTTCTTTGGAACTCAACAACCTTGATCAGCTTTTTCTAATAAAAAACATATTAACTTCAAAATACAACATTTGGATCGCCTGAAATTATTTGTTTTTTATTTACTCTAACAGACACAAATAAAGATCAACGGTTACAATTTTGACTTCGGTATTCAGAAAGCCTCAAAACGAGTACATATACAAAAAACCAAGCGCGAAGACCAAACAGTAGTTTTTTTTTTTTTTTTCGGGAATAGTGCTCCATGGCTTACTCCAGAATCTATCATTGCCAAGTAAATATGCTTGAGCTCAATACAAATGAATCACTCATAACATGAATAATCATGAATGCTTGAGTTCAATAAAAATCATTCAAGTATAGGTGGCATACTTTTGTTCTCTTTGGCGAAAATTAGTGACGAGAAACAATATGTTTTACCAAAAGAATTAATTCTGTTAAAATTGAGAAAAGATTTCTAATTCTGGCTATCCTGAAACAATATTTGCCGTCAAATTTGATCGCAAATGCCGCCAAATTGCCAAGTTTGTCTCCAACGCAGATTTTTGTCTTGGCACAAATTTTGGCGTTTTGAAATCGAATTTGACGTCTCAGCGACCGAATTTGGGGAAAATCTGAAGTTTAATTTTTCCAAAGTGTAGAAGCTCTAACTTTTGTAAGAACATAGACTTGGAATTTTACGGAACGATTCACTGTTTTATAGCGCAGAACTGAATTATTCGAAAGTTTTATAAATAACTAACAAAGCTATATATAATAAGTGATTATATATGACAGTAGACAGGAATTTGCTTATATTTTTAAGCGCTACTTTCTACATAGTATTACAGTAAATGTAAAAACAGAAGGTACTTTTTTTTTCATTTCCCCAAATGTTAGAGTTGATTTATAGTCAAATTAGGCATTCAAATGGGGCGAAAAGTGGCAATTAAGGATTACAAAAGTTCGGAAACTCTAACTTCAGTAGGAGTCGAGTTCTAAAACTTTTGTAATGATTCATTAGTTTCTAACTCAGAAACTAATGAATTATTACGTCGAATACAGAACGTAATGAATTATTACCTCAATGCAACGAATCAAAACCTCGAAAATTCTATAAACCACTGTGACAATACTCTTGATGATTTCAAATTTCATTCATAATTCGAAATTTTCATTTGTTCCTAAATTAGCAAAACTTCTGCTCCATAATGTAATTAACAGTGTTTATTTTATTACTGCTTCATTGGATTGTTTCATAAATATTCATTGATTATTGATGTTTATAGCGCGAAAAGGTGTATTACTCAACTGTTTTCTGAATATTCATTCAGTAAAATGCATTCATTGACTAGAATCTGCTTATGTCTTTAAAAATTACTTTCTACATGCAAAAGTGTAGATAACTTTCATAACAATATTATTGTGGGTTCTATCTACGGGCTGAATATTCATTAAATAAAGTCCGTTTATCGAATAGAACTTCCTTATGTCTTT